>OW386545.1:32601339-33868695 GCA_936435175.1 Glyphotaelius pellucidus | reverse complement strand
ATTTATTTTTGGAGTATTATGCCGTGTTGCGCTACTTCCTTCTTTAGCCAACGTTTCGGACAGCTTTACAGTGTCCATCGTCAGGCTCATTTGCCATGATGATGGACACTGTAACGCTTTCCGAAACGTTGGCTAAAGAAGGAGGTAGCGCAACACGGCATAATACCCCAAAAATAAATAACAAAAATACTTTTGGCCGTGAAAGCCTAAAATCATACCTGATCAAAAACTACATTGTGTGAACTTACATGTACATATAGAAAGAGACAAAACTCAATATAAAGGAACAGTGAGAAAGTGAAATTAAAATCTTACATAGTAATAAAGATAACGAGACGGATATCTAATGAGTTAAAGGGAAAAAGGTTACAAGAATAGGTGATTAAGTGTTTTTTCGAGTTTATGGGAAATATCCTAATATAGGGCTATTGGACATATTTAACTGATTATTAAGGATTTGGGTTCTGGTTTTAACAGCTTCCTTTATTTCGAGCGTTCTAAATTATTTAGTCTGTTACCATGACCATTTCTGTGTGAAATCTTAGCACCGGTGCTTTGATTGAAGGTATGATCTTTATCAATAATTGGCGAATTCCGAAAACGCATTATTATTTAAGTATCTAAGATGCTCTTTGATTCTAATGTTGACAAATTGTTTTATTTTAGTTAATATGTAAAACCGCACTGACTGCTTTTCACCAAAATATAAGAATTCAGTTTTTTTTATTGAAACCGTTTACCAAATATTTCGATAACAAAAAGGTTTAATCAATTGAACCTTTATAATATAAACCTTTTTTTTAAAGAAATATTATTCTAATAATTATGCAAAACAATTAACATTTAATAAGTTTTTAACTTTCTAATTTTATTTTTTATTCTTTCTCTTCTTTTTATTTCCTCGATTTCCTCTCTTTTTTGTACAAATCATGTTCCATAATATTCATATAATCCTAATTTGTCTGTCCTAAAACGGGAATCGTCCTAGTTGAACAGTCAAAACATCTCGTAAATAATGTATATAAATGTATAATATTTTACTAAATAAATAAATAAATTTAGGTGCTCAGTCTGCGCTTAGACGCATTTAAAAGACATCAGACAGCTGATATTAACCCTTTTCCATTCGTTTTTTTTTAAATTTTGATTTTTAAAATCCAAACTCCGGATTCGATCGACTCAAAAATAAAGCTCAAACAAAAAATAAACAATGCTAAAAAAAACTCTAAATGTAACATTGATTGCCTGGTTTGTATTTCGAAAGAGAAAAATATTTAACTACCGGATAGTAGCATATTTTCATTCACAATAAAAAATTGATTAATTTTGTGTAAAGTAATTATTTTTAAATAAATGTAATATTTTTTAATCTTCGTGTTACTATTTTTCTGAAATATTACTTAAGAAATGCCTCGCGGTGTTAGAGAGATGTTGCAAAAGTTGTTTTTAAAAAAAAAAGTTCAATAAGAAGTTAAATAAAAATTTACGATGCGAAAATGAGTTTGGTGTTTTCTAGATTTTCTGCGCTACGTTGATCTATAAAATTCACATTTCAACGTGAAAATTTCGACTACACCTGGGATTTTCGGTGACCGGACAACTCGGAATGAAACCAACTCAGAACCATCTCAGTAAAGTCATTGACAGTGATGAAAAAAATATATAACAAATATTTTAAATACGTTACATTAGGTTAGCGTTATGGTCTATTTTTTTATTACTTTTTTCATAGATTTTAATGACTTTTCAAAGAGCTGTTATTTGACTATATTCTCAGTTGGCATGGAACCGATTTTTTCATAATATACAGGGAATATCAACGCGTACCCGAAGGACTTTAACCGGTGATTCCTTAACATATTTTGAGCAAAAATCATACGTCACTACTGGGTACAACCCAGCTAATCACGTGATATGCACTCCATCTCGTTCCAGCAGTATCGCAGAGAGAGAGAGAGAGAGAGAGAGCACATTCCGTTGTTCCAGTTTTGTTGCGACGTGTAGAATAGAAATATTTTAGAACGTCAAAATGTCTTCAAAACTTTTTAAGACAAATAATTATTTCGGGTACCTATTATTATACCTTGTATTGTATATATTAGGTAAATAAGAAGAAAAAATCACACTGAGATGAAACTCGGGCTAAGCCTGTTGGCTAGGTTCTAGATATTTAAAACTCCTTTATTCCTCTTTATAGTATTTAATCTTTTAAGGCGGAAATAGCCTTGTTTTGTTTTAAAGAATGCGGAATAAGTTTTAAACATGAAGCCCAAATTCGATTAAGGAGCCTTTTCCCCGAACGTTTTAATCCCCTAAGACCTGATTACAACAGTATCTTCTCTTACAAATTATCCATCAAACTCCCCACGTTCTCAAAATTTTCCTTCACGAATTTCGTCGAAACTTTTCCCTAATAGTATCACCCGCTAGCCTTAGTCGAGTAATTCAAGAACTGCTTCAAACTGCAGCAAAACTATCGTTAATTAACAAATACTTAAGAATGCAAAATCGGTCTGTTAATTAATAATAGTCAGATATTTTTAAGGGGTAGGAAATCATGAAAAATGGTAGATCACGGCAGAGAGAGAGTGAGTCTTTTATCATTGGAGACCACATTATAACATTTTAATTCCACTTAAAGTAATTGATTGATAATTAAGGTAATCTTGAAAAAAATCATCCACATTTTCACACAATACAAATCTTTAGAGAAAATCAGTAATATATATATTTTTTCTTATAAATACCGCAAAACAGTTCCAACTGTTTCAATCCGGAGCCAGTGAGACTATGACATTCTCAATTGGGGCGTGTTGTGAAGTTGAAGGTAGTGGGGAGAGGAAAGAGATGGAGAAAAAGCGGGTGTGGAAGTACCTGGCTATTCAGATCTGGTAACCAAATACAGCTAAAGGCATTTCAAGCAATATTTTAATTCTGAATGCTGGTCTTACACTAGGGCAAAACGGAAAGCATCTTGCACTTTGGAATGAGCCGCGAATTTGCTATATATTATTTTTAAGCAAATAATTGTGAATTTGAACAAATTAATCAAATAAAATGTATTTGCCCATGCCGTCATATAAACCTGCGACCATCTGATTGCTAGACGAGAGCCTTACCCCCCGACCAAGGGGGCCAACAAACTAATTTTAATATATTAGCAAGATATATAATGTTAAGAATAACATTTAAATACCGAAATTGAACACCAAGCAAATTCAAAATTCATAACGAGAAGTTACTTATTTTCTACATCTCAAATTCTTTATTTGTCTTGTAATTATTATTTACAATATTGTATTACTTATTTTAGATTATGATTTCATTATTTGAGCTTGAATAATTCCCTAATAAAACACTGGAATGGTTTCTTTATGGTAAGGAAAAGCTATTATGTTTTTTTTTTCATAATTTTCGGTGTAACATGTTAAAATATATTTTTTATATTTGTTGTACGAAGTACATACAAAATAAAAAAAATATATATAATTCCTACATTACTAGAGCATCCTAACATTAGAATTATAAAGCACTTTTAATCTCTCTACCCACATCTCTTTCAATTGGGTTCATTCTTCCTTTCCAGAATACAATATCAAAAGCGTGCAATGTCACATAAAGGTAATCTCAATTCAGAAGATATAGGTAGACAGGACCCATCAAACAGATAAGCTAATCAGGTTGAAGAACCTGTGTCAGGTTTCTTTAGAAACTGTAAATCTGCACACATAATAATACTGGCTAGATTTTATATTAATTTTGTATCATGTAGTGAAGTGCGTGTAGTTTTTGAACTATAATTATTTTCAAGAAACTTCGATTTAAATCAATCTCACCCATTTCAACCGTCAACCAACAAAAATATGTTTTAATCAACGATGAGGGTGCCAGATTCCACCACCTCTACGAGTTTTACCCATTTAAGGCGCCGTATACCCGCTCAAAAAGAAGAAGATGGAGAGATATGTAATTACGAATATTGGACAGAGCGCGCAAATATTTAAAACGATAAAATTGAAGCGAAAATTGTGAAAATGTTTAATAAAACACGGCTCGTTTAAAATATAGCAAAAATCTCATGGGGAACATCTAAAATGGCTTTTAAAGAAACACTAAGTTTTTTCACACATAACTTCTAAAATAAGTGAAATGAACGGGTTTATAATAATTTTTGGAGCATACTTTGCGATTTTTTTCTTTCGAGGAAATTTCATATAATTTGCGTTTCAGCACGAGGAACGTCTAGATATTATCTTAAAAAATAACATATATTTCTTTAAGAGCTTAAAAACTTCAAATGTTGAAGGGAGATATGTAAGAAATCGGTGGAAATTCGGGATGCGGCGGTTTAAAAGAATTGTGCGCATGGCCTTAAAACATAAAACATAAAAAACATAAAACATAAATTCAATCGTCGAATGGAGTCACACCAATAAACTAGGATTTAATATTAAGAAATGCTCCATTATGTGCTACACCAAGGCAAACAAAACGATTTATTTTAACTACAAAATGTCTTATTCATCTCTTCAGCACATTATTGTTTCGAGAGATTTGGGAATCAAATTTGATACGCACCTAACATTTCACGTTCACATTGAAACGATATGCAGCAAAGCTTTAAGAATGCTAGGATTTGTGCTAAGCAACTCCAGATATTTTTGCAGCTCGGCCGCGATTCGCGTGCTCTACTATAGTTTAGTACGTAGCATTTTGGAAAGTGGTTCAGTAGTATGGGGACCAATGGATTTCACTTACTCTCAAATGATAGAGAGAGTACAAAAGAAGTTTCTGAGATATTTATATCTTAGAGACTTCGGATATTATCCCTGGCTATATCCATCAGCCTTTTTGTCCGGCATGCTGGGTATTAATAGCCTCGCCGATAGAAGGAAAACTGCTTTGCTGACAACAGCATATAAACTTTTAAACGGTAATATTTGTATTCCCGATATAATACAAAAATTTGAGTTTTATGTCCCCGACAACTTCACAAGAGCGCGCAGACACAGAACTTTTGTTGTTCCGAGATGCAGAACTAACTTACCATTAGTAATGCCGCTCGGAAAAATGATTCTATTACTTAATTCCCTGTCCCCTGAAATCGATATTTTTCAACTAAATATTAAAAAATTTCAAAACGCCATTATTACTTTATAATAAAATGTATGTTTGTAATTGGTTTTGAACTGTAAATGTACATTTAAAATAAAATAAATAAATAAATAATTTTCGTTTTGAGGCCAAAATACACAACCAAATTGAATGATATTTTGTTTAATTGAAAGATACAGCAAATGTCCATTTCGCGTATCGCTACTTTATTGATTTACGTTTTAAATTATAAAATGTAGGCCGTTAGATAATTTAATTTTGCGTGATTTTAGTGACAACTTTGGCAATTATTTGTGAACTTGAGTTCTAGAGAGCAGGGGTGCCAGGATTCAAGGGGTGGGGTTTGTCACCGCAGGAGTGACAACCAACTGCTTGATGGGCTGAAACAGGAGAGGTCGGTTGATGGAGACCTTTTGATCTCCCCACCGGATTCTCTCGACCCATCGCCTCGCACCGCAGTGAGCGATGATTCATATGTCCGTCATTTACGATAATACTGACCTCCCAGACTCTTGTAGTCTTTTTGTAACTAAATTCCGTGCAGTTGAACCCAGCTTATATTTCTGAGAAAGTATTGTCAACTCCATGCAATCTAGGTACAAGTGAATATCTAAATGACTAATATGATATTGTTGTTGTAATTAAAAATAATTTTTGATAGAGTATTTTAATTCGTATTTGAAAGGTAAAAAGATTGAGAAAATCAGAACTATCTATAATTTCATTAAATAATATTCTTGTTCTGAGAAAAATTGAAAAACGGAACCAGTTACGTTTCATAATATTTTATATTTAAAATACATTAAACATACAATTCTTAAGAGTTTTAAATGAAAAGTCGTCTAGAAAGGCAATTAAATTTGAGTTTATTACTAGAACTAAGGCTGAATTTGTAGAATAATATTGAACATAAAAATTTCTTAAATTTATAAAAAGCAACATGCTTTGCAAACATAAATATACATACGTCATTGATGTATTTGAGCTTAACAAGCAAAAAAACTATATGAATAAATGAAGCCATTTACGTTCTAGATATTTTCTTGAGTTCAACATGCAACATTATTCCACAAAATAAGGCTTAATAATATTTTTTCTGAAAAAAATCTACTTTCCTGCATTCTTCAGCTTCTTGGCATTGAAGATTATCTAGTTGAAGCCATGTCAATGAGACGTTCGTTTTCTCCATTTGTTCCCATATATTAAACCATGAGCCGTGATTTCGATAAATGGCGTTATACAATATTCTTCCACAAAACAAACTTTAAAAGGCTGCCACAGGCCTAAAAAAAATTTTCAGAACCATGATCCTTACCTTAAAAGATGCATATTAATGTGCCCAACATTATTCCATCAATAACTCAACAGTTTTGTTGGATACAACATTATTCCGGGCAATGCTGCATTTTAACAAGCTGTATTCTTGTAGTTTCTGACAAAACTTTAACTTCTCCTCTCTAATCAATGCTCTGGGTTTGCTAATCTGCTTCAGCCCGTCCGAGCAACCTTAAGTCATGGTTTGAATATTGTAATGATCTATCTTTGAATATTGATTTGATCTATTTTAAGCTTTAAAGATTTTTTTTGTTTTTCTGGAGGGAAGTAAACAGAGATTTCAATACCTGTATAGCCAGATATTTGATAAATACTTATCATAATTTATTAGTTAGAATGTCAAGACTAAAATTTAAGAAACTGGAAACTAATCAGTATTCCCTTAGTTCACATGCAGTAAGTTAGGTTAGACGTATCAAGTATTTGTTCCAGAAAAGATGGATGAGCTGATCACACCGCAAAGCCTGCGTTTACCTAGTTTACTGCTTCCCTGGTAAGATTTCGAATAGGTACACCGCTTTCTGATTGGATCCAACGTGATTAATATCTTGCGGAGTATTAGGCATTAGTCGTTCGTGAGATAAGAGCACATTAACACTGAAAGTACATCGTGAGTACATCGAAAGTTGTGTATAAGTAAAAAATTACCAGAAGCAATTAATTAATTTACAATAGGATTTTATTATTCGATTCTATCTACATTCCAACAATCCTTTCACTTATCCGTTTAAGAAAAAATCACCAGAAAGAAATGAATAAATTTACAAAAGGATTTTATTATTCGTTCCTATGTACAGAATATTCCAACAATCCTTTTACACCAAGTCGAACGTCAATACGTCAATACGTCAATACGAACTCTCCATCAACAGAGATAAAAAAGTAAAATAAATCTAATTAGAAGCCATAGTGAAATAGTAAAGAGTGCAGAAAATATCTAACAAACTACCACGCGTGACTACGTGTATTTTTGTATAAATAAAAAGTGATTCGTTACCCAAATCCATAATCTCATACTTGATAATCTCACTAAGTGAATACAGTGACTAATAAAAAGTAACTATTTTAACAAATCACTATAATACTGTGGCTGTGTCAATCTAAAAACACATACAAAATTTAAGCAAATCCCAATAACAGTGATTCTAGACTTATTGTGCAAAAAATCAATTAAATAAGTGAAAAAATACATACATTCCAGTGACATTGAGATCGATACAACATAATTCATAATCACATATTCACATCAACAGAACACAACAGTTTATATTGTGAATAAAAGGCGGTATCCCTAGCGGTATACCTAGCGAGATAGCCCAGTGGTCATCGTATTTGACTGTAGCTCTGCCGACCTCAGTTCAAAACCGAATGAATCCGAACAATTTTGTTATTTTCTTCTTTTATTATTATAATAGGAATTTAATCCTTTTATTAATATAATTTGAAATAACAATAGCACCATCTTTCTACAAAACTTATCACTAAAATAATTCAAAATGAGCAGACAAAGGAAACCAGCGACATCTTGCGACGCAGATGAAAATGACATACCTTCAAACAAGACTGCTCCCAAACAAAGGATCAAGGACACCCCATAGAATACGAATACAAGTGAAGTACCTAATTCTAATGAAGAATGTAACTCCCTCTATGAGCGCCTTACGAAACACTTCGATGCAAAAATTACGGAAATAAAAATAATGTTTACAGATGAAATCAATGAACTAAAGAGAAGCGGTGAATTCATATGCAACCAATACGAAGATCTGCTCACAAGATTTAAAAAAATGGAGGATCTACACAAAGAGACCAAATACCTACGCGAGGAAAACGAAAATAAAAACATCAGAATCTCTTCTCTAGAATGTCGTCTGGCAGAATTGGAACAGGAAAAACATTTTGACAGCATAGAGATGGCGGGAGTAAAGCTGCAGCCGGGAGAACCACCTGTGGAAGCGGTACTTCGGGTTGCCAGCTCCCTGGGAATGCCCCTGCTACATCAGGATCTGCGAATGGTGACCTCAACACAGGACAGGAGACACAACACCCCGGACAAACTCCGTGCTGCCTTCCACAGCCTGAAAACTAGGGATTCCTTTTTAACACTAAAAAACGCGGCCAAAACATTAATTTCAAACTCCCCCATATTCATAAGTGAAGTACTTACACCGTACTACAAAGAATTACTTTGGAAAACGAAGCAATCAGCAAAAGACAAAAACTTCCAATTCGTATGGTTTAAATCCGGAAAACTGCTAGTCCGGAAAGGGCCAGGGGAAAAAATTATACAAATAAAACACGAAAATGACTTAAAAAAATTATTTAACTAATGAAGGTCACTCAGACCTCATAACAAAACTATCCGGATTTATACAACATCATGGCTGATCTACTCTCAATGAACTTAAATAGCTCTCACCAACACATATAACCAACGACCCTAAAGTATGTGATGATATTTTTAACAATCCAGATTCTCTGACCCTAATTAACCAAAATATAAGATCACTTAATCGTAACTACGACGAACTTGACATACTCTTACACAACTTTAATACAGATTTCAAAATTATAATCCTAACGGAATGTTGGATATCAACCGCTTTTACAAAAAAACATAAATTAAATTATACTGAGTATCACACATTAAAAAACAAAAATCAAAATGATGGGATTGTTGTGTACATACATGATAGTCTTAACGCCTCTGTTTCAGAAATCGACTTGATAAATACTAACTGTCTACAAATAATCATCGACTCAGATACGTGTGTTCTCGCCCTATACAGATCACCATCCACACATAACGTTACACCATTAATAATAGCTTTAGATACTCACCTAAAAAAACTCACTTCATACAAAAACATCATTATAGCTGGTGATCTAAACATAAATATACTTCCTAATGGCCACCCTCAAAATATCGATTACCAACTGATGCTTCTGGAACACGGCATTATTAGCATCATTAACACTCCTACCAGAGTAAGCAAAGACTCAGAATCATGTCTAGATCACTTTATGGTAAAATCAAAAAGTCCAATATGTAGTGCAGTATACGAATCCACAATCACAGATCACTACACAATTATGATAGGCCTAACTTTGCTAACTAGAAACTCAACTTTCCAAAATTATACCACAAAAAAATAATCGATTACGTTAACCTAAAACAATGTTTAGAAATAAAAACGTGGGAACATCTTACAAAATATAACTCGGCAGAAGAGGCGTGGAATTTCTTTCTAACATACCTATAAACTCTCATTACCCAAAATACCAAAATGGTATACATACCTATTCCACACCGTAAAGTAAGACTTAAAAAATGGATTACCCAAAGCATCATAAATAGCATTAAAAAAAGGGACAAATTACACAAACAAGTCAAACTGAACCCATATAATACCTCGCTATATTTCTTCTACAAAAGGTACAGAAACATATGTTCTTTAACAATACGTAAAGCCAAATAATTATACTATAGAAACAAACTGATAACTTCAAACTATGATCCTAAAAGCGTATGGTCAATTCTGAGGGAAAGTTCGCATTCACAGAAGAAAAAAGACGATACCATAAAAAATCTACTCATTGATGATAAAGAACTCCACTTTCATGACAACCCTACACGTACCCTTAATTACATCAACAAACACTACACAAATATTGGAGCTAGCCTAGCTGAAAATATCAAAATTACCCAGCCTTCCCAAGATATTCAGGAACCTCAAAACAATACATCTAACATAAGCAATGAAAATTTTAACAGACACTTCAAATTACAAAATATTACAATAGAAGATACCAATAAAATAATTCATTCACTAAAAATTAACAATACTGCGGGTCCTGATGGTATAGACTCTAAAACTATCTTAACATTAAGCCAACAACTACTTATACCACTCACATATTTAATTAATCGTAGTCTAAAAGAAGGAATTTTTCCTAGCTTACTAAAAAAATGCCTTATTATTCCAATTTTCAAATCAGGACAAAAAAATAATGTTAACAACTACAGACCCATTACGCTACTAAATACCATTTCGAAAATCCTGGAAAAAACTATTAAAAAACAGCTCCAACACTATTTAGAAGCAAAACAAATACTCTCGGTAAACCAACATGGCTTCAGGAAAAACAGGAGCACAGAACATGCAATAGCTACCGTAACGGACTTCATTACACATAATCTAGACGCTAAAAAAAAGTTATCTCTATTTATTTAGATCTATGTAAAGCTTTCGACACAATTTCACATAAAAAACTTTTCAAGAAGTTAAAAAACATTGGCATTAATGGAGTAGAATTCAATTTAATTAAAAGCTTCATGTCTGACAGAACGCATCAAGTAAAAATTGACAACAAGACAAGTGAACCACTTTCAATTACGTACGGAGTCCCACAGGGGAGTGTACTTGGCCCTTTATTATTCCTCATTTATATAAATGAACTGTGCGACATTAAAATTGAAGGTAAAATCGTAACCTTCGCTGACGATACAGCTTCTCTGTCAAGCAGCCACATGGAAAGATGTATTTATAATAGCCGAAAAAAGTTTATCAATCGTCAAAAAATGGCTAAACAGTAATACTCTTACAGTTAATACAATCAAAACAAAATATATCACTCATAGTATTACCAAAGAGGTCAACCTCCATCAAACATAGGCTTGATTCTACATGACTGTACTTTATCCAACTGCCAGTGCGAACAAATAGAAAGGGTAAAACATACAAAATACCTGGGCGTTATTATTGATTCACACTTACGCTGGACTGACCACATTAATTTCATCACAAATACTGAAACGAGTCATGCACCTAATAAAGTACGTTAAAAACATCTTCCCACTAAGATCGATCTATTTTGCACTTTGTCAATCCATTGCCACATATGGAATACTAGCTTGGGGAAGTGCTACAAACATAGCAATTGACCCAATTCAAAAAATACAAAAAGCAATAATTAAACTCATCCTGCAAGTACCATTTCACACAGATTCTAGCGAAATCTACAAAGCATTAGAAGTCATGTCAATAAGACAACTTTATGCCAAATCTGCTATAATATACCTTGTCCAAAACAAACAACACATTCCAATTCAACCAAAAACCATAACAAAAAACATTACTTTGAAACAAATATTATCTGCAAATACATCTACAAACATTCATAAAAAATATATCACTGACTGGATTAAAAATCAAGATATTAACTTTATACAAAACATTATTATTCCCAACCAAACGTAACAAAACTATAAAAAGTATAAAATTAAATAAACCTAAAAATTAAGTAGTTTTTCAAGTATCCAACAACTATACATACAATTTATATATGTGTGTACATATATGTATGTGTATGTGAATGTGTATGCGTATGTATACGTATGTATATATATATTTATATATTTTTTATATTCCTCTAATATATTTAAATACTTTTTTTGCTCTTCTAAATAACCAATGTAAAATAAATATTAAAATTTGAAAAAAAAAAAATTCATATAAAACTTTCTATTACAACACATAAATACTTGTCATACATAAACATAAATAAACACGTAAACACCTCAGCACAGGTTCTCCTAGTGAGGTGTTCACGAAACATACAACAATACCTATCCACAGTTTCACCTTCACAAACCTACCTTACACCCAACAATAAAATTACAAAATATATTATGTAAAAATGTTTTCGAAATTGATCTATAGGTAAATACTGTAATATATAGAAATAAATAAATAAATAAATAAAATAAACTTATCCAATAATTGAAAAACTTTGATGTCATGTTTCATTTTTTTTCAAAAGTTAAATGGATATTTTTAAGGTTTATAATAAATTATGATGTAGTTGCAAGATGGAAATTTGTAAAATTTTAGGAATTTGCGAGCAGAACTTAGCGACTTAAAAATTCCAAGTAGAAATTTATAATCACGTTAAATTTACGAAAACAGCATTGTGGAAATAATCTGACTTATACTTAACTATAGTAACTCCCTTTCAATGGAACTAATAGTTAGTTTTAAAAATTTGTTAATTATGTAATACTAGCTTTAACCCGCGACTTCGCTCGCATGGTATTAGGGGGTTATTACTGTAGCGCTTATCAATTAATCCCCCTCCCCTCTCCCGCATTCCATACATTTATTCCCGGTACATTCTGTTTTCAAACAGCTCGCGGACCACCTAAATTTCATAATGCCAGAGCTCACCAGTAGTAAAAAAAAGAATTATCAAATTTGGTGCAGTCGTTCGGAAGTTTTGCGCGTACAAACATTTCGGAGATTCATTTTTATTTATATAGATAGATAGATATTAACTACGATTTCCCGTAAATATATCGTTAGCAATAACTCGCTTTTGTAAGCGACAGAAAACGTATAATTAATATAATATATTAATATTTATAATTTCACAACGCCAGAGCCTACCATTATAAACAACCTATATTTTGCTCACATATAATGTAGCTTTCTATTGATGAAAGAATTTTTAAAATCGGTTTATTGGTTATGCGTGAAAGCGTAACAAACAAACACACGCAGTTTAGCATTTATAATATTAGTATAGATATAAATTAATAAAAATGTATAGTCAATTTAAATGTTTGGTAAAAGCCCCATGGGCGAATAAAAGAAATGAAAAAAATAATTAAATAAATGTTGAAAAAGGGTTTATATACTGAGAATACAATACGATACCTTGATTCTAACCGTTTTTTTCTCTTCCAATCATGTTTTTTTATCCAACCAATTTTTAGAGAAATATTTTGTAAAATACATAAAGCAGGCTTCATTTATTTTTGACAGCGTAGTTAAACCAATTAATTTATAGACTTGACAGATTTTTTTAGAATTTATCAGTGAAACCACATTAAAACCTCTATATATAACGCAAGTCAGCCATCCATGTTCACGACACGCCGCTATCACACTAGTAGCTTGTTTTGCCTGGCTGGATGGCTGGTTGCGTTGACAAGACACGGTGCCGGGCGTCGGGCGTCGGGCACCGCGGCGCGCGTGAAATACTCCCTCGCCGGCGTCGAATGCGGTCGGAAGTAATGCAGACGCAATTTGGCGGGAAAATTATAGTCAGATAACCACCTACATCGAAAAGCCCTCCTGTTAATTGATCGTTAGACGTTTGCGGAAATCGGGTTACTAAGTATTTATCCCTAGATTAATTTACCTGAAGGGGATGTCTGGTCCAGCCGAGTGATTTTTCCAATGCGTTTGTTAAAATATATAATTTATTTTCGTTTACGAAACTTTTGTTACATACACAAGTATATTTCAACGAGAAAAATATATTATTGAAAAAAAATAGTTATATACGCAGGTATAGCAAAAAAATATATTTGTTCAGTTTGCAAAAAAAAAAATTGATTGCAGACGGCAGACATAAAATGAAAATCGACGAAAAAAACCGGCTTTAATTTTGAAATATCTTTTCCCTAAAATAATTGTTTTTTGTAATTCGAGGTTTATCCAAATAAAAAAACTAAATTTCTTTATTTAATTACCGTATTAAGAAGATGTGGAAGGGATAGAAATATTTTAATAGTGTCTTAAGGCTTAATTTTTAATTTTTTTTTGTTTTTTTCTATTCTATGTGCCTACTTAGTTCATTATTTTAAAAAAATGTATATAAATATTTACAATTATATGGGACATGTGGGATTGCACCATCCTCCCCACATCCTGGAATAAAACTTTATTATTATTATTACACAAAATAATCCCATAGAGTGATAATTCTCTCAAGTTCTACTATAAATAAATAATATTCTCGAAAAAACAGAAAAAGCTACTCGCATGAGAAACATGTCTACTGTGACATGGCAGAAAGGTACAAAAATCTTCGTAAGGTGAAAAAGCTTCCAGGTAAGAACCTACATTTATTATGGAAATAATTATACGTGTTTTTTAAAGTGTTTCCACGTCCTGGAAATGATTTTGGTATTTACGAGTATAAGAAGAAAACCAAAATAGCATTGAGATGAATTGATGTACTTACTGGTAGTCTTTTTATATTACGCCGATTGTTCTATTTTGAATTATGGGTTTTGATTGAAGCAATTATATATATGTAATAATATTCTATTACATATTTTATTGCCCCTTTGTAGGGACAAGCGTTCAAAATTTTCACAAACGTTTTGCGAAATCTCAATCGAAGATCAAAGCAATGTTTCATACACAACCGAAAACGCAACTCTACCATCAAAATATCAATGCATTCAATTGAATGCTATATTTCTTATTCTGTTGGAACTACTACAACAATTTTAACGCTAGTAGAGGGAGGGCCGTTAATAATTGATTAACGTAGCGAAGTTCTGTTTAAACTCAACCGGTTCGTTCCGGTTTCGGTTCAAAACGGAGGCCACTTTGGACTCTACTTGTTCATCGACCGGTCAGTGGCTGAGTCGGCATCGCGTTTGGGTCTCACCCAAGCGTCGTGTTTTCAATTCCTCGGCTGGCTATGTCCTCCATCACGACAAAGCAACAATTGTATAATTCCTAATAAATGTATTTAAAAAGAGATCTCAGGAGCGGTATGGATTTGGTTTTTATCCAAATCTACAGTTTAATTCTAAGGATAATAAAATTTTGCACATTTGATTTTCAAAAATGCGGAAGGACATTGTCTAAATTCGATTTCGGAAAACTCTGCGTAAAAACCGGACAACGCCGGGGTAAGTTAATAAAGAAACAAAAATAAAAAATGTTAGTATTACGGTTCATTAGGTAGGGTAGGTATTTAAGTACCTACGTACAAATATTATGAATTCAGAGGAAATTTTGGTTTTAATTTATTAAATCAAGGAAAATTAGAATCTGTTTTTTGGACGCTAGGGCTACTGTTCACAAAACCACTAGTATTCATTGTGATATAGCCCATAATTATAGTTTTAACTCGCTTTGAAGGAATCTGAGTTTTAATCACTAAATAAACTTAACGAAGGTACCTTCATACACTATAAAATAATTCGTTCCTATCGGGAATGTACGGTGCGGAGCGAAAAACTATTTTTCAAATTTAGCTTTTTCTATATTACCAATTAGTGCCTCTTTGTGTTTTGAACAGTACACAAAACGTAATTAATTTCTAAGTTCATCTTCAGGTGGCACCTGTCTCAAAGCCTTACAAAAGTGATTTTGTTTTCAGAAATTGCAAGTAGACATGCACTTCGGTTTGCCGAATTTAACACGTAAATACATTTTATTTTCATCAATCTATCTCCTCCCTTCTCCCACCTGCCCTTTGATACTTTGTGCTTCCACAGATGAAGTCAATCAGTCGCAGACTAAAAAAATAAATATCCTTACGGAGCGTACTTTTGATGAAATAACCATGCGAACTCGAATGAGATTTGTTTGTAAAATGCCTAAATCAAGCAAGACTATGGCATCCTCAATTGGGGTATGTTGTGAGGTTGAAGGTAACGAGATGAAGAAAATGGGGAAGAGAAAGGTAGAGAAGCACCTGGCTATTTAGATCTAGTAACAAAACTCAGCCAAAGCCATTTCAAAGAACGATTCAATTCTCAATGACGGTCTTACACCAGGGCAATACTGAGAGAATCTTATAATATTATGTTGAAATAAATAAATTAATAATGTGAAAACACAATAGTGTAATATAAGTTTGGCGAAATTCTAAATTTTTTTTTTCGATCAGATGATGCATGCTGGCCTAATGTAAATATTTCTTCTGATTTTTTACCATGCATTTGACATTTCTCAGTTTCAGTTTATAAATATGAAATGCCCGAGTAGATCTGCCGATATTTTAGGTTATATTATGTACGCGGAATTCAAATGCAAACATCCCCTTCCTTGTGATACATTTTGAATCACTAAGAGAGAAATAGAAACCATTTCAAATATGTAAAATGTAGAATAAGCAAATGTATCTGCATGCTTCCCGACTTATCGAACCAATATATTGACTTTCTGAATGTTTTTGGGTTTTTCCACCGCGTTGCACTTCTTTAAAATTCTTGAATCAACGCGTTGGTTTCCGCCCTTAGGGGTTAAACGTTGCAATGTTTAACCCCTCAGGGCGGAAGGTCAAAATATTTCCGCTTTGCATTAAAATTGAAAAAAATGGAATATTTCTGAACGTATCCGAAATCTAAATACTATTTTCGAAAGGTGATAAAATACGCCTTTTAATTTTATAATTTGAAATAAACATGTGATTTTTTAAATACAATTTTTTTTAATGCCATCATAAAAAAAGTAAAAAAAAATGGCTCACCTTTCGTTTTTTTGAACTAAAATTAGTGTTAACAAAATAATAAAAAGATGGAAAAAGTAAAAATTAGAACTTTCACTTATATTTCTAGTTAAATCTTTTGTAAACTTTAATATCACATTAATTTTTTTATCGTTTCAAGAATAATTAATAAAATTCATAAAGTTTCATAAACTTTTTTCAAATTACGGTTGGATACTTTGGTTTCATAATGGTGTAATTTTAATTCTTTTGTGGTTAACTTTTAGATTTGAACATAAAGCGTGGTATTTTCTCTTTCTCACACAGCTTAGATCATATGAAGATTTATAAAGGAACACAAGAATTTCTATGACATGTATGGGTTATTCCCAAAATGAATAAATAAGTATCTTTTTTACATGAGATTCACACAGGAGGCCCTGAGGAAAATAATTTCCCTCGGGGCCTATGTCATCTTTGGGGATGCTGTGTGGAGGGTTTTTTTAAGGAATGGTCATCCGCCTTCAAGACCTAGACAAACCTCACCCCATGAACCCAGGAAACCCTGCTAAATCACCAAACATAGCGAACCACTTGGAGTGACCTATGGCAGAGGTGTTGGTTATCCAATAAAGGTTCCCGGGGCGGCGGTACCCATTCCCGCCTCCCAAATTGTAATGTTATTGTAATTTTGCTTACACATATTTGGTATTGTTGTGTAGAGAACGCTATTTGATTTTTTGGCCTTCAATTAACTTAAGGGGATCGTATGCGAGGCCCATTTCGGCCAGTTTCATACAAATCTTAAATTCGGATTTAAGATCAAAATAACCCAGCCAAACTGAAAAAATATTTTTGTTATCAAAAGATATATCAAATATCTAACGTGAGCTACTTTATTTATTTTTGCTTTAAATTATAAGGTATAGGCCATTAAATATTTTGGCATTTCACGATTTTAGAGGCAATTTCGACAATTATTTGTGAGTAAATGAAAGACATTAAAAAATAATTACACTACATTTATTTTAAGAATACAATGAAAAATAGAATTAAAAAAAAAACATTGTTTCATTATTTCATAGCTCACATCCGTACTAGATATTTCATATGACTTTTGATTACAAAAATAATTTTTTAGTTTCGTTGGGTATTTTGATCTTAAATTCAAATTTAAGATTTGTATGAAATTGGCCGAAATGGGCCTCGCATACGTTCATCTTAATATGTGTTCCTCTTTATATTTGAATTCCAGTGCTGGAAGCTATTTTCTTAAAAATAAATAAAAACATAAATGTCGGAGGTGACATTGAGGATTTAATTTTAAAGCTACTCGAGTTTTACTTTCAAAATTTTTAACCCGTATGGATCAATTACCCGACAGTTGATCCCCCGTTGGCTTTCCGAAATTATAATTATTATAAAAATATAATTTTTTGTGCATTTTTTACCAATTTCAAACCTAAAATTGACTTCCAAAATACCTTTAATTATAAGTTGGTATGGATATCAAACGAATATTTACGGTGTCGATGTTTTGTACTTATTCACTGATACATTGTATCTACAGTTATTAGACAAGTGTTTTTTTCCTTGATGCATTTGAATGAGAGTATGTTTTGAACTTTAGTTATTTGGCCGTACATTCTCTTCGTACACCTCTTCGGGGACATTGGAGGACCCACCACTTACCCGCCCTGGTATAGGTAACAGATGGTTACCCCTTCAAGGCTCTTGCAAGGACTCTAATTTTTTTTTTATAAAAACGACTCTACATTTAATAAACGAAACTAGACCTCCATTGTGCCCGCATACGTTGTTAGGCAGCAGTATGCAAGTGCTTGCTATGAACAATATAAGTAAAGAAAAGTATAAAATCTTACCTGATCCTCCTTTGGTTAAGGAAAAATAAAAACAAAAAGTAGGCGGTATGCCCACCCTGCCTGATCTTTATGCACATATTAACACAATACATAAAATTAAAATAAAATAACAACAACAAAAAAAAGGTAGATGATAGATCTAGAAACGGAGGCGGCCATCACAGATCGCCTAGCAGTCCTGTTGAGTGTGTCGATGATCGGGCAGGCCGGATACAAGGTTCGGATTCCGCGCCCTTAAGCCGGCTTCCCGGTGGTGCCTCGAGGAGAAGTAATTGGGAAGTGGGGGGGTGTCCTCTTTGGGGACACTCATTATATTTTGTGGGAGTAGGTAGATATATCTCTTTTTCCATAAACCGACTGCGTATCGTATGTAAATAATCCAGAGGGCCAACTGTCATGGAATCATTTATTACACCTTTAGAATCATAATAAATGATGACAGCTGAAATCTGACAGTTTCATGATTATGTAGAAAGAAATAAAATACATTAGTGTTTTCATTTATTTGAATACGAATGAGCAGAAAACACCCCTTAATAGCAACCGGAAT
This sequence comes from Glyphotaelius pellucidus, assembly GCA_936435175.1. NCBI lineage: Eukaryota > Metazoa > Arthropoda > Insecta > Trichoptera > Limnephilidae > Glyphotaelius > Glyphotaelius pellucidus. The sequence goes on along the minus strand of OW386545.1, from coordinate 33,849,573 downwards.
CCGGAGTAATAATCTGAGTAATAGTAATCGGAATAGTAATAAATAGTAATCTGAGTCTTGAAGAATTACCTGAGAAGGTAATTGAATAAAAAAAAACAAACTAACTATTTATAACTTTGATTATTAAAATTTATTGAAGACGTGTTTGATGGCAGAAGAATAAACCATAAATTTTTATACGTAATAATTTAACTTTATATTATTAAAAATTACATACATTACATACAATAAAATAAAAAAAATACATTTTCAAACTCAACATTTTTTCCCATTTATCCTTCACTTTTATCCTTTTCTGAGTTATTAAAAAAAGTAAAATGTTATCACCTCATTTCTGCTACTAACGATTAATGATAAAATTTATATGTTAGTTCGTAGTAGATGTTATATGTATACATGTTGGTTCGTTCAAAATTTAACTTATTTTGTTTTTGTTGTTGTTTGTTTTCTTTTTTTACTTATAGATAGATTAATCCTTGTTTTTTAAAAAATATGTATTTGTAACAATTAGTTTTAAATAAAGGAAATAAAAATATAATTTTTTTTAACTTCAAAATTTTTATTTCTCAATACGAGTTTTTGTGGACAGAGTACGAGTACAAACCAATCCTCAACTTGTAAACTTTTTTGCATAGGTACCTATCTTCCCAAAAGTTAAAATAAGGTATCTTATACCGCTAATGGATTATTAATCTGTCATTCAATAAGGTATGTTTTTAGGTTTTCACGGCCAAAAAGTATTTTTGTTATTGTTTTTGGGGTGTTATGCCGTGTTTCGCTACCTCCTTCTTTAGACAACGTTTCGGACAGCGTTACAGTGTCCATCATCAGGGCAGATGAGCCTAAAGAAGGAGGTAGCGAATCACGGCATAACACCCCAAAAACAATAACAAAAAAAAAATGTCATTCAATAAATTTAATAAAACATAAAAAAAAATCATCATATTTTCGAATTTGGCTATTAAATATAGACTGGTATATTTTTGGTCAGTCTACAGTTCTGCAATATAATAAAATCCACAGGATTCAAAAACCACTTTGAAAATTCCTACATAAATAAACAACTTTAATATATTTGTTACTTTGATCCGGAAATCGATCATTCAACTTGCTACCCAGCAAAAAAATGATGACTTCGAATTTTTATTCGAACTTTAAACCTAATAGTATGAAGATTTAAAACATTGCTTCTTTATGTAATGACATAGATATAACTAGATTGAGACTTCAAACAAACATAAATACAACAATAATTATTTTCCATCAGTATTCAATTCATTCATGTAAGATCAAACAATTAATTACTAACACGCCTTTCCGCCCTTTCAATTTCCACACACTACAAATAATAATTTAGGTGTTATATGGAATTCCTAGGAATTAACCGGGTGGTTTGCATAAATTTGGGTATTTGCATATTGGCATCGGGAAAGATATGCCCCTGTGAAACATTAATTGTGGAATTACATAGGCACATACTATCGGATCTCAACGCAAGAGGAACTCAATCGCTGAACTAACATCTTACCGGTACGTACGCTGCACTGAAGAAATACACACATAGAGCTGTTTTGTCAGCGTGTCTGCTTACCTGAATTAAGGTCAATTTCATCATAATTTATGTAAAATTGATTAAACATTCTCAAACGATTACCTCTGCTATCGTGGGTTTAAAATACTTAATGAAGGAGGCAAGTGTTTATAGTCAAAGAAATCTGTTATTAATTTGAGAGGCGCCATCGTGGCGGTGAACCCCATACCCGCCGTCACTAAACGTAGCGAACCTCTTGGGGTGACTTATGATGTGCTGGTCCAATCCAATAAACAACGGTACCCATACCCGCCTCCCAAATTGAAAAATATGGGGCTTTTGTGCCGTATTCACATAAATAAAGTCAATTTTCTCTTACTTCGAGTGAAATAATAAAACATTTTCAAGTACTGAGATTCTTTCATAGATATATCATTTGTCGGCCTCCGTGGTCAAGGGGTAAGGCTCTCGACTCGTTATCCGAAGGTCGCAGGATCGAATCACGGCGTGGGCAAATAAATTTTGATTGATTGTTTTGTAATATTTCATACTTTATTATATTAAAATAATATATTTTATATTTGTGGCACGTTCTAGAGTGGAAGATACTTTCAGCATCGCCCTGGTGTAAGACCCCCAGAATTGAAACGTCGCTTGAAATGGCATTACACCCACCTTCCTCTTCCCCATCTCCTTCCCCTTCCTTCTTACCTTCAGCCTTGCAAGATATCCAATTGGGACGCCACAGTCATAAAACTGGCTCCAGAAGGGAGCAGATGTGACTCTTGTGAGGTATTCACATAAAAATTAAAAAAAAAACTGCTCCCTCTAGGAGTCGAAAGTTTAAACGTCGATCAGCAAAATCAGTTTTGTTTTCTAATTTATTACACTTCTAAATATTTTTTGCTCAGTGGCACGTGGGGACCACACTCCCTCCCTGCCTTAATTACCGACACACACATTATTATTGAACGCACTCTATAGAATGTATATAAATAGACTCAAGTTACTTCATTTGTTATTCATATCGAGTTTCCTTCAATGGTAAACATATGTAATTTCATTCGGTTTTGAACCACAATTTATAAAAACACGATTGTATCAAGAATCGGATAAAATTAAACCGGAGTAACTAAGATTGCGGCTGAGAAAGGACAAAAATAAATTAAAATTTATTTAACAAGATTATTAAAGGAATGATTTTTTGATGGTTTGATCATAGGGAAAATAATTTCTCTCAGGGCCTATGTCATTTTTGAAGATGCTGTGAGGAGGAGAGAAGGGAGTGAATTGGGTCTTGAATATAGATCGGCAAATCGTTTGATAGCCGAGCTGTTGAACTCAAGAACGAGTCGTAGAAACGACCCGTTCTCATATGACTAATACTGTGTACAAATGTTGGGCGCGTGTTTCCCGACTACGCACCGGTGCCGAGGGGATTAATGACGTTGGTTCCTCGGAGCATCTTCCATTGAAACACCGGTAGAACAAGGGCAGTATTTCCACCTGCCTGTGCTCTAAAGATTGCAATCCGTTTGTTAAGTTAGGAGAATCTATCAAACGGACCGCCCATTTCTGCACAGAGTTGAGGTTTTTTTTAGGTACTTTAGAGCTCCAGACCAGAGGTGGCTGCCAAATTCAACCGTGGGACGCACTTGCGATTTGTACAGGGTTAGCAGTTGTGTACTATTAAAGTATCTGCGGGCCCTGTACAGTACGCCCTATTTGTCTATTCCCAAAAAAATATAAATTCGCATTAAGCCTGCTGCCAGCATGTAGATCATTGCTTGTGACAAGTCACAAGCATCCTCTGGAGACGGTAAAAATTCTAGCCATAGACAAAAACGACGTGCTTGTGACAGGCCGCTTGTTAGTGTCCGAAGCTCTTTACGAACATATGATATATATATATAATAATGTTGTGGAACAGTATTCATGAAGTTAAATATGATATTTAAATTATATAGAACCAATGCTGAAGGATGGTATTAAGCTAACTTTGATTATTGTCATTGAGGTATGTTATAAAAGCCTTCTTATAATTATATTACGCGAGTTGAACGCATCTACTACTCATTATCAAAGTAAGTTATGTAATAATATTAATTTCCGTTATTCTCAATGACATTTTAAAGTAACATTTATTGGCTAAGAACAGTTATTAGCATTTAATGGCATAATTAAGAATTAACACAATGAACACATTAAGAATTGACACAGATTTAATATTATTACATAAAATACTCCATTTCAAAATTGACTGTCCTGAATTACTTCAATTAATCAACATCCACATTCCCAAAAGATCTTGGCGACTTTTACTAACCTTTTACTTTAATAACACCAGGACCCTCTCTTACCAGGACCCTCACTTACCAAGAATAACCGGTATAAATATTATTTATTCCAAATCTTTTATAAATCTAGACACAAATAGTCGTGGATAATTTCTGCAATTTTAATAATAATAAGTGTGTTTATTTATCCATTATTTAATTATTTAATTATAATTCCATTATTTTGAATATCTTTTTGTGTGTGACTTCTTACAATTTTTACCAATGTATTTTATTTTATATTATATCCTATTTTGGTTACATTTTTTTCATTAGATTATATTTTATTTATTGTTTTAGTTTTAAAGTATTTATTATTATTATTACGTGATACTTAACTTATAAACAAATAATGTAAAAGCCCATTAGGGCGTGTAATAAATAAATAAATTAAAAATATTGTTCAGTGATATCGATATTCTTAAAAAGGTACAATATACTTATTTTAATATTTTACGTGAAAAATAACATTGACTATAAAAGCTCATCCATCAATCTCAAAACACCTTTCAATCTTTATCCGCAAATTTTATTTAATTGTACTATGTCGTGTTGATGACGTTTATGAAGATGTTGTCAGAAGAATACATTTCAAAGTATGTAATAAATCACCCTTTCACACACGTGTTTAAAAAAATTTGAAACATAAGTTTGTTTGAAAAAAAAAAACACCCTTATGAGGGAATAATTATACCAAGTCAGTGGACATCTTCAATTTATCTTTGAATAAATTTAAAATATTGTTATTGAGGCAGTTCAGTTATGTACAATAAAATGTTTTTTCTATGCTATATATGTAAAAGCCCCGAAAAAGGGCGTTTATTTATAAATAAATAAATAACCAGACAAAACCGGAAATGTGTAATTTTTAAATCAACTTCTAGAGGTGTTGATTCTTTTCCACAAAAAAATATATATTGGTTTCAAAAGACTGTTCTTTTATCTAGTGAAGCTATTTTTTAAATTTTGAGAAAATATGTTTATTTTTAGAACAATAAGATTTTACCTCAGGTCGTTGGAAGTTATGCTAAATTTTCAAACAAAATTTTGTTTAATACGTCATACATCTCAAATCATACAATCATGCAGTAAAATAAATCAATAAATTATTTGGGGACCCTACTTTTCAGAATTTTAATTTTATTTCAAATAAAATCAAAAAAAAAAAACGCGCCCTTGTTTTGTGACGAAAATACTTCAGTTTGTATTCCTGGCTACCTAGCATGGTCGATCGATATAGGTTTTATCGAAAATATTGGTAACTTGTCATCGCTCCCAAGCACGACTGCAGGCCGCTAACGAACAAACAACAGTTCATAACGACTAACGGTTCCTAATTTATTTGACTTGAACTGTTATTTGTTCGTTAGCGGCCTGCAGTCGTGCTCAGGAGGGATGACAAGTTACCGACATTTTCGATAAAACCTATATCGACCGACCATGCTAGGTACCCTGGTCTTACAAATTCTTATTTTGCTTAGACATTAGGATCAAACAATAATTACGTAAAGTACATAATTTTAGTTATTTTTCATCATGAGTTTGAGCATTTTTGAATCTGGGTATTTATCAAAGCAAATTTGGAATGAAATAATATCGATATTGAGTCATTATGTAAAAATGCTAGTATGGAGAATAATTAATCTTCCTCATCGGAATCGGCCTGTACCGTTGCAAGCGTACAATCGCAAGATCATCGTTTGAAGAAATTTAAATTCTCGGCCGCTGGTTAATGGCTCTTAAATGTACAAGTCAACATGTTTTGTAATCGACTTTTCTCGTATTTATAAAACTAGTCGTTATGAGATTTTGCCAGAATTCAATATTTCCAATATGCTTTGTATTTTTTCTTTTAAATGTGCTTACAAAGAATACTTTAGTAAGGCTTATTTAGAAGGGGTATAATTTCCGCAAATTTTATAGCCGTAGCGCAGACCTGTGAAAAATCACGGGACAAAGTTAGTTACAATTTTGAAAATGATGCAAACAATTTTCTTTTCATTAAATGTGACATTTTATCGCTTGTCTGAAATCTTTAAATAATCAGTTCTAATTTTGAATGTCACTTAAAATCAGAACGAATTTGAGTTACGCAAGACGTACCTACAGAAAACTGTATTAGGACGGGTTGTTTAAAAAAATTTGATGGATTCATCAAATATTTGAAGTTGATTTTCACGTTCTGTAAAAGTTCTATTCAAGTTCTGTGATTATTTCAGTTTTGTGAAGCAACTGTCCTATAAAGATAAAATAACAGAACTTGAATAGAACTTACACAGAACGTGAAAATCAACTTCAAATATTTGATGAATCCATCAAATTTTTTGAAACAACCCGTCCTTAGTATTTTAGATTAAATGAAAAATAATGTTCCACAGATCGCAGTTTTTCGATGCAATACATTTGTGTAAAATCTTAAAACATTTTTTTGACAAACTTGGTATTTAAAACATTTTGACAGCCGAATAGCCAAAAGAGTGACATCTAGTCAAATGCAAAGTTATGTGTCAAAATGTGCACAACCTATACAGTACGAAATGTCAACCACTTGAAATCATTTTCCATCCCTGTTTGAACAGAGTAACTTATAAAATAATTCTTTGCGCGCGGTTAAAATTTCTTTACGTAGTTCTGTAAGTACCTACCTTCCTTAAAATTCCAATTATCAATACCTTCGCCCTCCGAATGTCGACGTCCAAAAATAAACTTGATAAATAATCGGCCCAAGCTTAAAGCTTGGAACATGCACTTCTGAAGGTTGTGCGGTTGTGCACTTGTAACTCTTGGCTTTGACGCGAGTTGTTGCTCTTGATTTCAAAGCCGGTTAACACAATCCAGTTTGCATTTGCCGCAAAGTTCCTGAGAGAGAATGTCGACAGGCTGAAGATAATATTACAAAGGCGATTCTAAACTTTTTTTTAACTGCATTAAATAGTGCATTAGATGAAAGGTTCCTTAACTTTGTTCGAGTTAACTTATATATTGTACCTACTTTCGATTTTGATACAGTTTTACAATTCGTTTGTGCAGAGCTGAAAATTGAGCAGGATTAAGTAGGTAATAACCAACAGTTAAAAACTCGCTCCGCAGGTTTTTGCTGCTAGGCAGGCGACTTTTGGTTCGGCTTCGCGCAGTTTGAGTGTTGGTGACCATTTTATAAATCCGATAGGAACTGGTTCCAAAGATAGCCAGTTCCTCGGATCCACCGTGGTCCAGTGACAGCTTGGCACGGGAAAAAAGCAACCGCGACAGGCAATGACGTCGTATGTAATATATAGCCTAGCCGCATGGTACTATTATTCACAACTGCCAGGTACAATAATAATCATACTGTCGTCAATCTCTCCACATCCTGAGAGATGCACAAAATTACAAATCCGTAGTTCTTACGCCTGCCAGGTGTAATCACGCAAACTGCTAACGTAAGTTGCGCCATCTTTTGGCATTGCTTTAGTTCAGTTCTATTACTAAAGTACATGTGTATACAATCTCCACGTACGAAAACAGTTTTGCGTGTAACGGGGCATCAGAGTTGCATTCTTTACCGAATTCTTAAATTTCAACCGCCTATTAATTAATTAGCCTATTAATTCTATTTGATGATGATATTGAATGATTGATGATAATTTACGAATTAGCTAATGCAAAGGAATTTTGTAAGTGTAGTAGATTTATAAATGCTAATTTTGGTTGTTGGTGCATGGGTAACTTAATAAGTAACGTTGTATATTCCTGCGTAATGCTATTATGTAATATTTAAGTTCAACGAAATTCTACTAACTTGGAACTACTGGTGGTTCTCTGAGGCAATAGGTCACAAAAAATAATTGTACTTTAAACAAAGCAAAAATATATTAGAAGGAATAAAAATATTGTTAGGTTATTCGTAACCAGGAAATGTTTGTCATTCTCTAAACAAAGCAAAACAATTATCGTTTCATTTTAAGATAGGTTCAGCAAACATAAATTAGAAATTATAATTTATTCAGGTGACACAATATATTTAAAAAAAATATGCTAATGCTAGTTGCATTTTCGAATTTTTTGCCACATAAAGGCTATCGTATATTAGAATTCGTAATCCATTTAACGTTAATTTGGTTGCCTTTGTGGAGTACTGTTAATAAATACTTAAAGTTTGTCAAAAAAGTGAATGTAAGAAATTGAAACGACGATTTAAAGATACATTTGGTTGCTACATTCAAACTTCACCCTGAACTCCAATAGTTCGTTCTCATTCGTTCAGAGTCGTTTTTCGTTCCTGATAAGGAGTAAAAACTGTTTGCCAAGTTAATATATCGGCGGTCAAGATAACCGGTTGAGTGACACGTTTTGCAGAACAGGAGATGGAATCGCATTACCACCAGCTATCCGTCATTGGGAGAGTATTGAACTGACTTAGCAATAATACCTAAACGGGCAGCAATAGATACTCGTGGATGATATTTATTAACGATACATCGGATTGCGGTTTTACGTAGGTATCATCCAAATTACGAATGTCGTCTTAGAGCTAAATATTTCTTCTGGATTTCACCTTTGACGCACAATGGTAAAATATATGGTGACCGGACAACTCGGAATGAAACCAACACAGAACCATCTCACATAAGTCATTAAAAGTGATAAAAAATATGTATAAAAAATTGTTTAAATAGGTTACGTTAGGTTAGGGTTATCGGCTAATTTAAAAAAAATCATAGCTTTAAATGACTTTTCAAGCGTTGTTGAGTTGACTTTATTCTCAGTTGGCATGGAACCAAAATATTTATATATTTTTTGCATAAATATTAAAACAATCACATTATATTGTTATAATGAATGTCCACGGAAACTCTAAGTTCAGTTTCTTAATGTTACGAATTAATTCTGTTATGTAATGTGCTGAAAAAAATACATCGTGCAAAACCCCGTAATAATAAAAATATGTGTGTAGTATTTTTACAGTATCACCGTAATTTTTCTTCTGTCAAAATAATCACTCTAACTTAACAGCTGCTTAAACAATCACCATAATTTTACAACTGCCTAAACAATCACCGTAATTTTACCGCTGCTTAAACAATCACCGTAATTTTACAACTGCCTAAACAATCACCGTAATTTTATCGCTGCTTAAACAATCACCGTAATTTTACAGCTGCCTAAACAATCACTGTAATTTTACATCTGTCTAAACAATCACCGTAATATTACATCTGCGTAAACAATCGCCGTATTTCAATGAACATGATTGAAACAAAAGCGACAAACAGTCGATGACGTCGCCACCGTCGATGTTGGATACGAAAGATACTGTGAATTTAAAAATGTTCTTGTTTTAGTGTTATTTTCTCTCTTCGCCGGATTCATAGTTAAAATTGTAGACTTCTAGTGAAATTCTACTGCAAATATGATGTAAACATATTTTAAGCGATTTAAGTTATATCTAATTTAATCGTAGTAAAGAAAAATATTTTTTTTTCATTAACAGGTTACTTAAGATAGTATGTAATATAACTGAATGTCGGTAATTGGTATGGAATAAGTAGAAATTAAAACATTATTGCATATAGTTATCTCCCAAGGATTAAAGTCAGTAAGTTTTTACAAAATCGACAGCGAATTAAATATTTATTATTTGTCACATCCCTCCTTATATCTGACATCTCACTGAAAACATCTGTTAAACTCCCGTTTCAACAGACCCACCTTGCGTCCTTTACATATTGCATATCCTCTAAAACAAGTTAAAAAATAACATAGTAAAGTGAAGTTAAAAAATACACGATATGAACAGAGCCGTTGAGATAGATGTATCGTTGTATTCACTCGAATGTTCGCTCGAGCCCGCTTGGGAAATGTTCTCTTTTTGTTTCAAATGTTGATTTATGGATACGAAACATTCATGTGAATTTATGTTTGAGACATATATTTACTTCTCATAGTTATGCTGAAACATGCTTCAGAAAAAAACGAGATATTTTCTGTTTTTATTATTTATGAATTCTTTAAAAATATTCCATGGCGATGTAAATCAATTGGATGATTTTTAGCACACCATTTTAGAAATACTTGCATTAATTTTATAATACTAACTTAATTCATACCCAAAATAAATGAGCGAAACTTGTATATATTTAGGATGACCGGATAACTTAGAATGAAATCAACTCACCTCATTTGAAAAGTCATTAAAAAAGATGAAAAACATCTATGAAAAAATGTTTAAATGGGTTACGTTAGGTTAGGTTATGGCCTATTTTTCAATATATTTTTTCAAAGCTTTTAATGACTTTTCGAGGAGGTGTTGGCATGGAACCATTTATAGATATCAGGAAGACATCTAATAAACAAATACTTTTTTAATGTATTTTTACAGCTGTCTAAAAATCGACGAATAAAATGCTATTTGCATGCTTTTTTAAATTTATTATAATTTGCTACATTTGCGTATACATTTGCGAACATAAACGCAAGCGGAATCGCAACCGCAATTTCGCGCCATTTCGCTTCTTTCCCACAATTCGTGGTTTGGCTCGCGTGTGTACATGCAGCCTTGGAGCGTGAAAAACAAGAAGTGTGAGAATCAATTCAATTCAACATCTCTTTGAGAAGACATTAAAAGCAATGAAAAAAATAGCCCATTTCCTAACCCAACGTAGCCTATTTAACAAATTTTTAATATACCACTTTTGATAACTTTTCACAGGAGGTGTTGAGTTGAATTCATTCTGAACACCATTTAGGTCGCCATTCTGAGTAATTGCATTGTATTTTTTTAAATTTCTTTGAAGTAAGCAGCGGAGTAAGAAGACAATTTCCTTCCTTTTTATCTAACTGTCGATCTTTTTTTTAATATGAATACCGCACAATCATCTAACTGTTTCCGTCTGGAGCCAGTGAGACTATGGCATCCCCAATTGGGGTATGTTGTGAGGCTGAAGGTAGTGAGGAGGGGAAGGGGATGGAGAAGAGGAAGATGAGAAGTACCTGGCTATTCAGATCTGGTCACCAAACACGGCTAAAGCCATTTCAAGCAACGTTTCAAGCAACAATTCTGAACGGTGGTCTTACACCAGGGCGATACTGAGAGTATCTTCCACTCTGGAACGTGCAGCAAATATACTATATATTTAAAAAAAATTAAATTGTGAAATAACACAAATTAATCAAATAAAATTTATTTGCCACGCCGGAATTCGATCCCGCGATCTTCGGAGTCATGAGCCTTACCGCTGTACTACGCCGGCCGTCATCGGATCTATTACGCAGAGTGTCGCAATCTGCTCTAGATGCATTATTTAGATGCATCTAAAAAAGAGTTCATCTTACGTTAGTTCTTGCTTCGGCCACCGCAAAGTAATCGTCGACAAGCTGTTCAATGAAATGCGTACTTGCAGGTCTAGAACAAACAAAATAATACCTTGTTTGACGTTCACAGATAAGCAAAACAACAGCAAGGCATTTATCTATTAAATATTTTATCTAGCTGTCGCTCTATTCCGCAGTGTTTTAGTTGCAACACGCCCTGCGCACAGACATTGTTTAGTTTCAACCCAGTTTCAGCGCGCTGTGTTCAGATTCCGGCTCCATTTCAGAGGTGCTTATTGTCGCAGCCTCTTGAATGAAACACGGCCTATTCAGGGCGAGCTCTGCCTTCCCACCCCTAACTAGCAACTAACGGGCTGGCTCATATTATTCCTCCATATTTTCCGCGTTTTAAACACACACAATATTTTCCCGTACCTGTGAGCATGCTTAACTTACTCGGTATACTGCAATATACACACTAATGCTGTGGTCCCCAATCTTTTTATCGCCACGGAACGATCGGCGGGGGAGGGGGGGGGGGTCGATTGTTTATATTTTAGATTGTTTTGATATTACACATTAGTTTTGATATTACACATTAGATTGTTTATATTTTAGATTGTTTTGATATTACACATTAGTTTTGAAATTACACATTAGATTGTTTATATTTTACATTGTTTTGATATTACACATTAATTTTGATATTACACATTAGATTGTTTATATTTTAGATTGTTTTGATATTACACATTAATTTTGATAATACATATTAGATTGTTTATATTTTAGATGGTTTTGATATTACACATTAGTTTTGATATTACACATTAATTTTGATATTACACATTAGATTGTTTATATTTTAGATTGTTTTGATATTACACATTAGTTTTGATAGTACATATTAGATTGTTTATATTTTAGATGGTTTTGATATTACACATTAGTTTTGATATTACACATTAGATTGTTTATATTTTAGATTGTTTTGATATTACACATTAGATTGTTTATATTTTACATTGTTTTGATATTACACATTAGTTTTGATATTACAAATTAGATTGTTTTGATGTTACACATTATTTTTGATATTACACATTAGTTTCGATATTACACATTAGTTTTGATATTACACATTAGATTGTTTATATTTTAGATTGTTTTGATATTACACATTAGTTTTTATATTACACATTAGATTGTTTATATTTAAGATTGTTTTGATATTACAAAATTAAAACTAGTACATCGCCTCAAAAATGTAAATATCTCTTAAAATATAGTAAATAAAGGGTTCAGATTTTAGTTTATCCATCATTATACACTTAGAAATATATTAAAATAATTATAAAAACATAATAATAAGTTTTCGTCGGTCGCAATAGAAGTATTTTGTGGAAAAACGTGAATAAATTAACCAATACAATCGAGCGGGTGTTAGTTCCTATGTCACGTATTCTCAATAAAAAGATTCCACTTGCATTTGGGCAAGCAGAATATAACAGCGGTGACTCACGTCATTGCGTCTCACTCGAGCTCTTTACGTTATATGCGAGTGCGCAAGATGAAAGCCCAGTCGTGTTTGGGTTGAAGGGGTTTTCAACTGAATAATTGTTTTTGTCGATGATTATTTAATTTTTTTTGGGTATGTTCGATTTTTTACGTAATTTTGATTTTTAAGCAGGAACTTGCCGTGGCCCGGTACCATTTGATCCATTGACAGGTACCAGTCCGCGAACCGGGGGTTGGGGACCACTGCTCTAAAGTATCTCTCTGTGTACAGTACTGGGGTGGGTATGTAGGCCATGCGAAATGAAGGTAATAAGAAAATGATACAGCGAATGCGTCCTTTTTATGAAAATGAGAGGTGAAACTAATAATTATAATATTTATGCATAATTATTTTTAAAGTTTTGTTGATGTTCACCTACCAAATAGGTGTTTTTTTTTCTGGTGACCCGACGGTTGATACTCCGACAGTTAATCCACGATTTGTGAATTATTTTCCTCAAAGCCTCCCGTGTGGAGCTCATGTAAAAAAAAATTTAACCAATTTCAAAAAAATATTTTGAACAAAAATAAAACATTTTCAATTTGGGAGGCGGGAATAGTTACCGCTGCCCCGGGAACCTATATTGGATAACCAACACCTCTGCCATAGGTCACCACAAGCGATTCGCTACGTTTGGTGATTTAGCAGGGGTGCCCGGGTTCATGGGGTGAGGTTTGTCTAGATCTTGGATGACCAGGATACACTGAACCCCGGATTCCTATCCACCCCTTAATCCTTTTCCTTCCCAGAAAACTCCTCTCCTTCCTTTCATTAAAAAACCCTCCACACAGCATCCTCAAAGATGACATAGGCCCTGAGGGAAATTATTTTTATCAGGGCCTATGTCAAAGATCAGAAAAATAGAAGAGAATGTATGAAATAATGTATGAATGTGAATGAAGCAAAACATCTATGTCAAGGCATAAGCGTTGGGCGGTCTGGCCTGTCTTTTTATTCCTGTTAATGGTGTGATGGTTAGTTAATTAGTCTGTTAATTGACAACACTACTTACCTCATAGTGACACAATACAAAAAAGACAGTAGGTACCTACCTAGAAACTAGTTGAACAAAAACTTCCCGATAAGTGTATAAAACTCCAAATATAATTATGTTTATTTTAAGTTATAAGAAAACTAGGTTTATTTTTTTTTATATGAATACCGCACAAGAGTCCCAACTGCTCCCGTCTGGAGCCAGTGAGACTATGGCATCCCCAATAGGGGTATGTTGTGAGGCTGGGGGTAGCGGGGAGGGGAAGAAGATGAGGAAGAGGAAAGTGGGACGTACCTGGCTATTCAGATCTGGTCACCAAACACGGCCAAAGCCATTTCAAGCAACTTTTCAATTCTGAATGGTGGTCTTACACCAGGGCGATACTGAAAGTATCTTCCACTCTGGAACGTGCCGCAAATATACTATATATTATTTTAAATGAATAAATTGTGAAATAACACAAATTAATCACATAAAATTTATTTGCCACGCCGGGATTCGATCCCGCGACCTTCGGAATGCTAGTCAAAAGCCTTACCGCTGGACTCCGCCGGCCGTCAAAAAGTTAAATATCGGGTTTCGCTAAGATTTTAGTGTAAAACTCTAAACTCTTAGCATCATACCTTATTTTGTTTTCGGTTAAATGGATATTTCAATCCGATACCAGAGTTGACCATGAAATAGTTATTGCTTCAGAAAACAGATTGTGATTTAGGTGTAGTTGAGGTTATTTCAGGAGGAGAGAGAAAGAGAGATAAGTAAGAGCATTTATAGAGATGGAGATAGGTAACGGGTGGGAAAATGATAGGTGGAGAGGAAGGGATGAACCAGACACAACGAAAGATAGAAAGCCATAAATCATGATTGTGACTTGACGTGATGCATTTGACTGCTCCGTTATCTATTCGTTTCAGTGCCATGTGTTTATTCAAATAGATATATACATACCTGAAGGCTAACTAGTAAGAAAATGCTCGAATGAAAGATATAAGACAGGATAGCAAGCAAATAATTATTACGTAGAGTAAATTTATAGTTATATATAAACATATTCGTTTTCATTCATTCATGGTAAGTTTTTATAAAACCCTGCTGAAGGTTCAGGTTGATCTGAAACCGGTTGGTTTTGTATATTAAAGATATATACAATAAAAAGGTATTTAAACTAAGTTGTTTTATTCTGATAAATATAATTACGTGTACACATAAAGTTTAGCTAAATGTGAAAATTTATAAATAAAGTTCGATTTATATATATCATTGAAGAAGAAGATAACCCTAAACAAAAATATGAAAGAGTACAAGACACGGAAAAATAAAAAAAGACAATGGTCGCAACTGGGACTCGAACCCAGGCCTCTCGTTTAACCGGGACGTGCGCGTTAACCATTATAATTGTCAATCTCATATTTAAAATTTTAGAATTAGCAATATTGTATATACGGTTTGACAGAAGGTGGCAATAGCGAAATTGGTAAACGCGCACTTCCCGGTGAGACGAGAGGCCTGGGTTCGAGTCCCAGTTGCGACCATTGTCTTTTTCTATTTTTCTGTGTCTTGTTCTCTTTTGTATTTTCGTTTAAATTATTAAGGTTATCTTCTTCTTTAATGATATATTAATTTGATGGGAATAACCTTCAAAGTCTATAAAACGAGTGTTTTCGTACAAAAAATTGCTATTTTACTGATTATTATTATTATTTAAAATCTGGTATGCAGAAATACGAGAGATAATAACTGTAAAATTAATTACATTTGACCATTCGGGTTAACAGAAGTTTAATATGCATAAATATTTAAATTAAATTAATATTGCGATGAAATTGACTGCTCTATTAACCTGGTGTATTTTTGGAAAAGCTGTCGGTGCCTTTCATGATAAAAAAAACCGTTGAGATTTAATTCATAAGCTGCATGAAATGGATACGTTAATTTTTAGCTTTAATAAAGCAACTGCCCTTTATTTTATACAATGAAAATAGTGTTAAACATTTTGACTGAGTTTGCATTACTCACTGAATAAGAACTTCAAAAGTAGTTCATGAAAATGTGCGCAATAAATTTAAACGATTTAAAAAAATATATCATCGTGTTAATTCTATTGTGTTATAGAAAAAAAATATTTATTTCACTCAGAAACCGAACATGTTTAATGATAGGCCTTCATCAATTAAGCAAAGGGACCAGTAATTGCAAACGCTCGGTATTACCAATGCAACGTGGCGATCTTATTTCTGCTTAGCGATGAGCAGTTTTGTTTAAGTTTTTTTATAGAATAGTCTTTGAGCTAAGCTCCTCCAAGCTTTGAGCTGTTCCCATTATGACCGTACGAGCGGTATATTATTTAGTATCGCCCTAGAGGAAGACCACGATTAGAAATCAAAACATTGCTTGAAATGGCTTTAACTTTATTTAGTGACCAGATCTGAACAACCAGGTATTTACCAATCTTTTTCTCCCCCATACCTTCCCCTCCTCATTCCCTTCAGCTTCATAACATACCCTTATTGGGGAAGCCATAGTCCTACTGGAATTGTGCGGTATTCAAATAAAATATAAAAAAATATTTAATATTTATTTATTTCGCAAAATAATTTACGTTTTGTAATAATTTATTAATGTTGGCCTCGCTGGTTGGCTTACCCTTGCTGTGGTCCCAATTTTAAGAAGAACATAATTAATTTTAATAAAATATATAAAATCGGTCCAAAAAAAGGCAAATATTATGAGTTGTGTGTGTTTGTGTGTGTGTATGTGTGTGTGTGTGTGTGTGTGTGTGCGTGTGCGTGTGTGTGTATGTGTGTATGTGTGTGTGTGTGTGTGTGTGTGTGTGTGTTTGTGTGTGTGGGTGTGTGTGGGTGTGTGTGAATGATGTGTGTTGTGGTATAGTCTGTATATATATATATAGTGGTATAGTCTGTTACTTGTACTTGTTTTATTCTTTCATATTATAAATTTTTTGAAATATTGTGTTTTGTTCTTTAATACAACTTTTAATTTTGTATCTGAATTTATAGGGTTAACAGTTATTTTTGTTTTACTTATTCACTGGGGCGCTTTTTGCTACAACCTGGCACTATTTAAAATACCTCGGATTGCTTTGCTGCCAATTTTGGCAAATTTTCTCTTATTTGTAAGTAATTAAGTAGAATGTTTTTAGGTTTTCACGGCCAAACACGGCATAACACCCCAAAAACAATAACAAAAATTAAGTAGAAGTTTACGATTTTATAATATTTTTTCATAAATCCTACGAATATGTGATAATCGACAAAAGATCGGCTAATTCCTTGGCTATATAGAACTGTAATCAGTTTGTATGTCTCCATATTAAAATTCCTAGGCATAATTTTTTTTTAATTTGGGCGGAAAGTATTCAAAATTATCACCAAAAAATGTCGAGCAATCGGAGAATTTTTTTTTAAATAGCGCTGTCGCTCCAGTGGCTAAGGTTTATTTTACCAAAAAAAATATATATGTTATTTTATTTGTCCTAAGAACTCGGTTGTTGTTGATGAATCTTAAAACAAAAATCAGGTGACATATCTTCATTGATAGGTGTCAAGGATATAAAATTACAAATATGACTCGAGATAACTATTAGTTTATTATTATTACATCGTCAGTGAGAAGATCATTAGTAATAATAAACAAGTCCATTGTCTCCATTGCGCATTGCCCCGGATATAACAAATCCCATAGACCAGACAATCCTTCTCGGGGAAGAGGGGTAAGTCATCCCTTTTCATTTGGGGGTTGGAAACACCCGTTGATCAGACGCGTCTGGGAGGCACAAAAGGAAGCGCATCCCCCACCGGGCCTCGCTCCCCCACCCCCTCTGCAAAGGGTGATAACTCGTCTGCACGGATTGTTCTGCTCCACAGCCTCAGAGCCCAGCTAATGCTTATCTCATAATATACGCAACCACCTGAATCGAATAACGCTGTCTCTGCTAATATTGTATTCTTCAAAAGAGGCAAATTTATTTAGTGGTACCATTGTATAAGATACTAGCGAGTTCCAGGCATGCGTTGGTATGCCACTTAATAAAGAATTTTTTTCTCGAGCGCGTTCCCCTTCCTCTCCCGCGTCTTCTTCCATTCCTCTCCCCCCCGAGCTCCCTCCCCCCTCTCGGGTTCACCACCCACCTCCCGCATTCCATACATCCATTTCCTGTACATTCAGTTTTCAAACAGCTCGCATGCCACTTATTGCAATTTTTTAATACAAATTTTATAATGCCAGAGCTCACCATTATACATAGAAATTATCGCTGGCAGGCGCACATCAACTTCCCCAAGTTTCATCGCAATGAGATGAACTGTTAGCAAAGCATAATTTCATGATGCCAGAACTCACTATTGTAAGAAACGCGAGCATGCGCACATCAAATATCCAAAGTTTCATCACAATGGGATGAATGGTATAGCATCGCATAGTATACGTTTACATATATACATAGACAGAAGCAAGCATATTTTCTTTTTTGTATATATACTCGTACTTAGATCGTATGTGTAATTTTTTTATATTAACTCCAACACACTGGAGGCCCTGAAGAAAATAATTTCCCTCAGGCCCTATGTCATCGTTGTGGATGGTGTTACAGATGACACAGAGAGTCTCTTTGAGGAAAGGAAGGAGTGATAATACATATTTCTTGTCGAGACCCACGTTTTAGGAGGGAGGAAACACAGAGGCCGGCAAATACGACAACGAGGATCGTTATTTGACCAAAATCTGAATTGTCAGGAACATATCAATCCCGAATTCTAAATGATCATTTTACAACTCTGTTACTATTGCTCCAGACTCAAGACAACGGATAGATTTTATTTCAGATTTATGGATGTAAGTTTACACTTCTTGACTAAAATTTCACTGCGTAGCAATATCAATAGCTCTGCGTAAAGAGTTAATTAACATAATAACATATTATCTGCTATGAAATGTAAATATTACCTGCACTATTTTTATTAATTAAACTTTATCACACAGCGTGCTGCAGTTTTGTGTAGAAAAGAATCAACGGTAATTATTATGAATAAAGAATTTCAAAAGTTTTTAAATAGAGCATGAAGTCTCCATTATTGAGCGTCTATATTTTGAGGGAGGTACCCAGTTTTCCCTCAATTTTATCTGATTTTTATGTACGTTCAATAAAAATATTGCGCAAGCCATTCAAAGTAAAATTCTTTGTTCTCAGAAGCTGAGTCATCTTTCTTCGCCAAAGGGGACTACTTTAAAAGGTAAGCATTTTAAAACTGGCTTTTAGAAAAAAACAAGTTTTATTCGTCTATATATTATTATCTCGAACGGTTTTCGTTACAAATTTAATGATACAAAAACACGGGAGTCTTCAAAAAAGAAATCGATATTTTTAAATATTGTTTTCAGTTAAACGCAAAATAAACCCCATTCCTGGTTTGAAAATTTAAAAAATATACGTTGAAATAAATTTGGAACCGATAAACGTTAGCAAAGTGAGTTCAGTAGAGAGGCGGGTCAAAGGATGTCCGGAAATGAAGTTCCACAATCGAGAAAGATACTTCCGGTGGTTGACAGGAGCACAGCCTGTTCTGATCCTGTCATTTCTCTGCCCTCTTCTGCCCCAAACATTGTGGTAGAAGCCTTTCAAATATGAATTGGAGAATGCTATTAAAAAATATTTTTGATAGCCTTCACAAAAATATTAAATATTTTAAATATATTTTCTAACGCAAGAATTTGTTAAGAATTTTTAAGATAGACAGATTTTGAAGGTTAATAGGTTTGAAGGAAGATACTAGCGAGATTTTGTAAAGCACAAAAAAGATTTTGTGCTTTACAAAAATTTTTTTTTTTGTGGTGTTAATTTTCTGGACATCTTTTAAAATAAACTAGGATTGGTTGTTTTACAGAATTTGAACAAGTCATCAAATTTGACAATTTTGACGGACTGTGAAAAAACCAGCCCGTCAGGAAATAGTAACAGACCTTGAATAGAACTTTTACAGAACTTGAATTTTAACTTTGAAATTTGATGAATTGTTCAAATTCCGTAAAATAATCCACCCTTACAAATTAATTGAAAAATTGAATGCGATTTTTTAAAGTGTTCCAGGTACGTACATCTTTTTACTTAAGAGGAATATAAACGCTAGAAATATTTCGATTCTAATGCCTTCAAAATTTAAAATCGAGCGTCTTACTTGCACGAGGCAAGGGTTTTTATATATTTTTTGCATAATTTTATAAGAATGAAAAAAGTTAAAACATATTAAACATAAAGAGGTATTTTTTTAAAAATTGTTTCTTGTATTACTTCAAAGTAAAGTCATAAAAAACATTTTTTTTTGTGGTTTACGCTTATTTTCTTGTTATGTAAATAATAATTTTATTGTAATTCCAAAACATAGTAAAGCTAGTAAAAGCTTCAATTTATCCGTAGTTTAATTTTTGATGTTCATAATGTAAACCGATTTGTCGTAAAGATTAATCTAAATAGGATTTCACGTATAGCTTCATCTTAAACCACGTATCATCGATAATACTGCCAATATGACATGCGATGAAAATGTCACTTATTATTTTTAAATTTTTGATAAGTAGTTATTTGTGTGCTTAGAGCAAGAAAACGTTAATCAAAAATGGCGGTACGGTATTAATTTTTTAAGGTAGAAAAATCTCAAATCTTAGATACAAGACAACTTTTGTAATAACTGTTCTTTCATAACTTTTTGCCATACACTCATCAAATTCTTTTTGAATTTTTAGTCGTAGGCTACTGGTCCAATATTTATCACGATCCATCAGTATGGATGGTGATATATCAATGTGGAGCGGAGTGCTACCATAAGCGTTCAATATTTATCAAATATCGTGATATTTATTAAACGTGTAGACTAGCGTGTTGACGAATCACAAAATAAATATCTTGGCCTTTAAAAGAAAAATGAGTCACAGCATTTCAAGATTCAAATATCGATTAATTTGAAATCGGAATTCCGGATCGTGATAAATATTGAACGTGTAGCCTGCGTATCAAAATTGATCACAATACGGAGTTTACGAATCTAGACATATGCAATAAATATTGCGATGCATCAATACGTTTACCTTCACGTTCAATAATATTTATTATAATATTTATTATTGAACGTTATATATTTACCCCGAAGCATAAAGCGATACTAGAACATAAACACAGCACTAGATTCACGCGCAACGACGGGTTTATAGTTCCGAAATTTATTAGTAAGTACGGACAGAAAACGTTTGAACACAACCTACCGAAGATATTTAATTTATTACCTGACACTTTAAAGCAACATAATTCATAAAAAAATATATTTATATTGATGTGTATGAAAAAATGTTGAATCTGTAGATATAAGATGTAAATTATAACTCTTAAAATGTATATGCAACTAAATTATAAGCACCTGTTGACAAGCCAATGCAATTGGCTAAGCAGGACTTGTTTGTTGATATGTACTATTTTTCTTAAAAAAAATTTATATTTGATAAAAATATAGATGGATTACAATACATATTGAACGTGCAGGGTTTGCCTTAGAAAGGTTAAAACTCTCATAAGGTAATTCCATACATAACTAATGTTATCCTTGGAAATTAAGGACGCACCAATGCTAAAATAACTAATAATAGTTATTTTGTTGCTTGTTGAAAATTTCGTGTGAAATATAAATATTAAAAAGCCTTCTGGTCAGCGGTCACACATCAATAAAAGCAACGACTCTATAGTACATTTGATAATCATGGCATTTAGGTTTCTTTTTTAATTTTCTATGTTATTTCCCTTTCCACTCACTGCTTTACGGCTGATTTGTGTTGGGTTGCTTTATATACGTGAAAGGGTCGAATAGAATTTTTTTTTATTTATTTATTTTGACACACATTACATATTACATTGTTATAATGAGCTTTGGCTGTCCAACTAGGCAATTTGCCCGTTTTAGAACAATCAAAATGAACAGATATTTTACATGTTAATAGTGTGTTGACTATAATATTGTCTTAAACTTAAATATAACATTTGATAAATAATATTAAGGTTTTGATGGTAGATACAAGAAGTTACTTATAAGTAACTGAATAGATTCTTAAAATTCTCATTCAGTCAATTCACCGAAGACCTTTCTACTCTATGCATTATACAAGCCTCCGTAGTCAAAGGACAAGGCTCTTTACTCGCAATCCGAAGGTCGCAGGATCGAATCCCGGGGTACGCAAATACATTTTATTTGATTAATTTGTGTTAATTCACAATTGATTCATATCAAATGTGGAGTGGAAAAAACTTTCATTATAGCCCTGGTGTAAGACCGCCATTCAGAATTGAAACGTTGCTTAAAATGGCTTTTAGCCCTGTTTGTTCAGATCTGAATAGCCAGGTACTTCCCCTTCTTCCTCTTTCCCATATCCTTCTCCTCCTAACTCTTTCAACCTCACAACATCATCCCAATTGAGGATGCCATGGTCTCAGGGCCATAGCCAGAGTTGAATTTTAGATAGGGCAATGGTAATTACAGGGAGGGCGCAAGTAAAAATGTAACTTGATTTGATCTGGTGAATCGATTTTCATTGTACATGTGTGAGGCAATAATTAATCGGATGATCAAAACATTTAGTTATTCAACAATAATAAAGTATTACCTTGTGTTCTTTCACCAGGTAGATAATAAGTATAATTATATATAATAAAAAGTGGAAGAAATGAAAGTGTTTTGCGTCTGAAATTAGCTAAGTTTTTCCCTATTTCTAGTAAAATTGAACTTACTTCAATACTCCTATTTGATTTATCTCTTCAGTAGCAGAAAAGAAAAACAGAAAGCAAAAGTAGAACAGACTGGTAGAGAAACCACAAAATTTAAAACACAAAACAAATACAAAAATGTTCTCAACTTTCTGATTTTATCATGCAGAGAATATAATACGAGTTCAAAGCAAAATTGTGTTTTGTAAGTAACGAGAGCAAATGTTCATATTATTTGTCAAGTTCTGAATAGTACTCTATGATTTAAATTTCCCTTTAGTTCTTTGCAAACCTCTCCCGATCGTGCGGCTTCAGAACTTACGAGGGGCTCTCCTTCAGCATTTGATATTCATAAATTCAATTTGTGCCAACAATTCATTTTCGCATTTTCAATTTTCTAATTGAAACCTGATTTAAGAGGCTTAACAAGGTAAAGGTTTTTTATTTATTATTTGATCGGGTTTTTTTAATCGCAGAGGGAATAAATAAACATTGTTCTGGTTTTATTTGCTAATTTATTTACGTATTTGTTGTGAAGAAAATTGTATTTTTGTTTTACTGTCCTATAATTTGACAGCTGGATACCTACTTGAGAAGTACAACTGGCGAGAGAACAAACACGTGTAACAATTATATTCAAGCCATAGATTTTCTGGTAGCTGTTTCTGTTTCGCTTAGTGATGTTACTTAATGTGCTCTTGCCATGCATTTTTCAATGAAAGTTATGTAAATTGGTAATTTTTGCAAAATAAACGATTTTTTAAGTAAAAGAAACAATCTGTCACAGAACAGATATGTTGAGACGGGCAACAAAATAAAATTTAAAAAAAAATGAGAAAAAAAAAACACTGGTTAACACCGATGAGACCTAACCTAAATTAAACCTTAATTATGAAGGGAACAATCTGCAATTTTACCAATATTAAAACTGGCGATCCCGAAGAACAAACTAATATATAATACCATCAAATATTGCAAAAATATTTGAAAAAATTGCTAAAAAAAGTATAACTCAGTTCATTAAGATCGATAACGTAATTCAAGAAAAACAGTTTAAATTCATAGAAAATAAAAGCACAAACGACGCCATTGCTAAATTATCTAATATTATTCAACACGCTTTAGATAAATCATTAAAATATTTGATATATTTGTTGATCTCCAAAAAGCTGATGAAATCGAGTAGAAACTGTTTTAATCCCTCAGGCCTCGACCTTGTTTGAGGGTCAAAATATTTCAATTTTGCAATAAAATCCAAATAAATGGGATATTTCTGAATGAATTAAAAAAATTGAAAAGGAAATGCTTTCAAATTTAATAATTCGAAATAAACATTATTTTTGAGATACAAAACTTTTGCTTAAAAACATAAAAAGTTTCAAAAATGACTCACCTTTCGTCTTTTCTAACAAAAATTACTGGTAATGAAGGAAAATAAAAACTCATAGGTACATAATTTATCAGACACAGTGTATATAAGCGTTATTGAGACCTAATTTTTTTGTCGTTTCATTTAATTAATTAATAAAAAATTCTCAAAGATTCAAACTTTTTTCAAATTGTGGTTGCAAGCTTTGGATTCACAAAAGTGCCCATTTTAATAACGTTGCGTTTAACTTATAGATTTGAACGTTAAGCGTGGTATTTCGTTTTTATAACACCGGTTAGACCACATTTCTAACCAATGTAGTAAGGGAGACACAACGATTTCTATGAGACCTGTATGAATTGTTCCGAAAACGGTATAAATAGACCTGCTGGGTTAACTTTAATAAAACTTGTCAAAGCGCTTTCAAGATTCTACACAATATTACGTGGGTAACCCATCTAAAAAAATACAAAATAATTTAAAAGCTACTAAAATTGTAACTAACTTTGTGTAAACCGAAACCTTATTAAAGCCAAAAGCTTCAAATAACAGTAAAAAAGGCATAATTTTTTCACTGTTAATTAAATTTCTTCGCTACAGAAAAAAAAAATTGCTGCGTAAGCGTAAGGGTGCAGAAAAAAAGCTTAATAGAGGGGAAAATTTAAATTGGAAACTTTGAATAATGAAGGTACATTATACACTTCATTACACAAGTTGATGTAATTTGGTTCTCATTTGCATTCCTACGTGCTGGAGAAGGGATCATTAATAAGACAGGTCCCCGTCAAGTGACAGCTCAGATATTTTTTCCTCACCATATCGCCATGTGTAAATTGTACACGCTCCCCCCGGCACACTCCTCAATATGCCAGACGCTTTAATTTATTCATGAATTTGTGTAATGTTTCTTGAGATGTATGTGGGAATGAGTAAATTGTGTGAATTTTACATGTGTGTGATCACTGATGTGAATATTTCCGGCATAATTTGGCACTTACTTGGCGTCATATAAACATATCCCACCTCTAGTTTGCTAGTATACGCGAGGTAAATGTCACATCATTGTTGATATTATTCGTTGTTATTTGCAAATTTTGTAAAATGTGAAAATCATGCTGCATATGCGACTTTGACGAATCCTTGAAGTTATCCTTTGCCATCTTGTGAGTAAAATAATATTTTAAATAAATTATATTATTAAATGAAAACAAATAACTTTGTGTACACCACTATTTTATTAACTTATTATCCTGACGAAGAAAATATAGTTTTAGAAACATGTCGATATTGTTAATTAAATAGTGGTATACACAAAGTTATTTGTTTTCATTTATTAATAATGACACCACAAAGTGAATTTGCAAAGTTTGAAGAAAAAATTATATTATACCTATTTAGATCACACTTTCGAAACCACGTTTCGTTTATTCTCTGAGTGGGAGACTTACAGGAAATATTGGTAACTGTTTTATAATACCACCATAAAAAAACCACTAACATTACAATTAATTCAGACATTGAAATTACATATGTTTTAGAGAGAGACCATAGATAACAATATAATCATCGCTAGTGATGTGCGAAGAATAAACGAAAAGTAGAGAAAAAGTGGTTTTTATTTATTTTGTGGATAATTTTATAAGACCGAAAAAAGTTAAAAAATACAAAACCTCAAATATAGTCTTAGCCATAAAGGGGTATTTTTGAAAAATGTTTTTTTATATTAATTACTTTAAAGTTTAGTCATGAAAAAAACTTTTTTTTTTAATGGTTTACGCTTATATTTTTTGTAATGTAAATAATAATTTTATTGTAATTCCAATACATAGAAAAGCTAGTAAAAGCTTCAATTTATCCGTAGCATATTTTTTGATGTTCATAATGTAAACCGATTTGTCGTGAATATTAATCTAAATAGGATTTCACGTAAAGCTTCATCTTAAGTTAATGATAACATGACCGAAATATTCATATTGGTTGTTTTGTTAACTTGTTTAAATAATTTTGAAACAAAAAAACAGCATGGAACAAATTTGCAATTTAAAACTATCGCACTTTTTTGCCTTTTAGCTCCAGGATTATGTAGGTGTGCTTTGAGATTTTCAACAAAGAAAATTGGTGGTTTATTTTCGATTTTCATAACGACGTAATCACAATGAATAGTTATTTTTCGGTTTCGGCGTATTTAATGTGGATTTGGGGGAATAATTATCAATACTACATGAGTCAGCATGAATTTAAATGTAACAACCTTATAAGTGAACCTTCGAAATATGTTTTGTAATTTAAATTATTTTAGCAGTAGAATATTCAACACATTTTCAAAAGAAATAATAACTCGAACTGGTGAACTCGGCGGCAGAGGCTTATTCAAAAGGAATAACAAAATACTGACAACGAATGAAATAAAGAATTTAATAAAATTATACGGCGTTTAAAATAGCATAAAATTCACAACATTTACTCGACGTTCTAAAGAGGAAGTAACTACCACTTTCATCCTTGTTAGAGACCCTTATTCAGAATTGAATAAATAACTGTTATTGCAATATTTTGACGAGATAATAACTTCTTACAACCATCATCTACTTGTCCTTATGGGGAATTCAGAGCAATAATTGGGAGTCTTGTACTGTAAAACAAGGCTAAAAATGTTTCTGTATAAAATAACGTTTTACATCGAACACAATTTGAAAAACAAATAATACATAAGGATTCTGCGTGCTTGTTCCTTAAAGTATTTTGCGAATATGCCTGTCTACAATTTAATAATTTATTACTCAATGGTGTTCAATATGAAAAATGTCATTAATAAATATATTCATACGACATTTCCACGACTCAGTGATTCCTGATTCGCAGCAAATAGGTACCTAATTAAATTAAAAAATAAATATCGGAAAGATATTCGTCTTTGTATCGGTACCGTCTGGAATATTTCTTTTTGAGATAAATCAAAATGAAATCTTTTGAAATTTTCTCGAAGGCTTTACATGTTTCAATTTATTCCGCTTTGTCGCACAATCACAATATTTTCTTTAATTTTTTTCAGTCACATCACCACTTAAAAAAAAATCCTCAAATTAATTCGTGGGATGATTACAACAACCAGATAAATCGGCAATCAGCATTTTTGAGTTATACACTAAAAGCATAATTCTATTTCTTTGTCCACGAATGCCACTAACAGTTAAGTCGTTCCGCATTGGAATCGTCAAGTTATTTGAATATTTATTGTGAATATTTCCAAAAAACGGTATCCTTTAATTCTTTAATTAGGTAACTCTAGTTACCACAAGGTTTTTTCCATGTTTCAATTAGGCAACTAGACTTGCAGCTGCAGCACTAAAATTTGTGGAACAAATTTGCCGTTTAAAACCTTAATTTAACAATCAAAAACTAAAATTGCTGATGTTGCTTTCGTTGCATTTTTGTCTAGTGAATAAACACATAAAAAAATTATAAGCCATTTTCTTTGTTTCAGAATAAAAGTATTACGGTTACCAACACGTCAATCTACCATTGAACAATACAACAGTTTAAATATATAACAACCGATTGATCAGATTTATTACCGATTTATACCTCAATTTCCTAACAAAATTGTTTTCAGAGCTACCAAGTTGTAGTAATTACCCCACGAATTATTATATTTTCAATTGTGTGAATAGTTTTGTTTTCCATCTTATGCGTTCGTCCAAAAACTAATTTTTGGTTTACCGTCGATATTTGGAGGCAAAGCATATATAATAAAATTAGGTTTTAAAACCACTCGAGCGATTTTTGGCATATTATGGCACGCTTGCAAAACGTCTTGTGCGATTCATCGCCGTAATACGCCGCTTTATTAAATAGCCGTATAATACTTCTTTCCCATTTTTTCAATTGGTGTCTCATGTCAACTTACGACAGGCAATTCTGGAAATGTCTAAACTTCCATATGGTATATTTTCAGGTTAACAAATGTTTCCGTTCGAACGCGAGATTGTTGAAATGACGAAAGTGTTTGTTTTATTAGATTTTTTATTAATTATTATAAACTCACGAGAATCAAAAGCAGTGTATTGTTTCAAACAAAATATGGAATCTCTGCACCTTGTGCTTTACTTTGTGATATTTCAGCCTGTCGGCTGTGTATGTGAAACGATAATTTGCATTACATAATGCTATAATCGCGACTCTTCTTATTGATCATTGTAGAATTTATCTTTCTAATGTAAAACGCGATCGCTGGAGTGGATAAATTAAGAATATTTTACGCAAAGTAAATTCAAAGGTATTGTCATCTCGGACAAAAAAATTTTCGCTTTCAAAATCTTAGAAAAAAACTTATAAAAATTGGTCAAATTATAATTATTTTGAACATTCATAATAAAATAAATTATATATTATATATATAAAAAAGCACATTCGTATTTAAATTTATTTTTTAAATTCAGTTTCATTGGGTACCTAAGCTGTGCTGTGCTCATGTATACGCAGCATAAGATGTCTTCAATGTTTTATAGAAGTCGTAAAATATCGAACTTATCAAACTTAGGAGGTCCAAAATATTTTATTTTTTCTCTCTTGTAATTGAAAAACTGTAACAATTATTAGACACTGTTGGATTTCGGTAGATCCAATACTTCTTCGTTTGGTTGGGGATAGTTGGAAGAGGTCAAAGTGAGATTTGATTGCTCACTTTGCATGCTGAGATTGTTCAGCCAGTCGACGGCATCTTGGGTAACTTGGTCAGCACAGGTGCGCCTCTGGGGAACTTATAAAAGGGACATTCTTCTGTGATGTGTTTGGTTGCTTGTCCAAATTCATAGAATTCAAAATATTTAGGTCTCATTTATGCATCATAATACATTGCACAACGGCTGTGACTACATCGGATGCAGTTTAGTGTGGTCTATGTTTTCCGAGGGAGATAGAACCCTGGCAGTTTAATAGTTGGATCCACAAGAAGGTGCTTGTTTTTCACGTCCGAAGTCTACCACTGAGTTAGCTATGACTTCATATATATCACGATTCCTTGTCAATAAACTGATAGTTTAAAAATACACGTGCCTATCAAGAAATACTTGAAGTAAGCAGCTGTTTTGTCCTGGGTTTACCGAATTTTAATTGATATCTACTTGAAAGCATCCATCCGAATCTTTCTTTAGAAATATGTAGATCAGTTCTGCTCAAACTTGCGAAATAAAGAAAATCTGGACGATTCAGTTCTTCAATCTTGACTTTCCTTTTTGTCAACAGATCTTGCAAGTTGGTAGGTCGTAAGACTTGCAATTTTTCAAGAGTTTCCCCTTGCAATTCGTTCGACAGCAACCCAATGTCTTCATCTTCTTGGCTTATATTACTTTGCATACACCGAATCACTAGTAAGATATTTTGACTGCTTGAAATCTGATGGAAAACATTAACTTCTTCACTTTCATTTCCTGAGAGAATTTGAACTCTCTCCCTGTCGTCATCGTTTTTAACTGTATTCAAATTCGCAATGCGCTGAGTTGCCGGTTACAATATAATGTTTCACGGGTCTCCTGCTAGATTAGCTGAAGTAGTTGCAACTTTTTCATTCTCACCATCGCAATTCTCCGACCAAACAATTAAAAGAATCTCATAGAAAGGATTGATCCAAATAAACAATTTCAATGTTATTTATTTCAAACTACCCACCCACTTGCCATTTGTTTTGCCAATTTCATTGGACCTATTTTCAGTGTGTGTTATTATTTGTTTTACACTGTCACGAGAATGCATAGTGGTAAAGATTTCTTGATTATCGAATCAAATATTAATCTCAAAATGATTCATAATAATAACAATAAATTAACCTTCCCATGTCTAATTTCTATCTAAAAATAGCACCAATTAATTAGAGTAATTTCAAAAGGAACTTCTCATCAAATTCGGATGTCTCGCTTTGAAAGCCTAGATATCGCTAATATCCCACAATTTAATTTATAACCCAGTAGCTAACCTGAAAAGCAAAGCAAAAAGAAGACATAGAAATGAACAACCCAATTCGATGTTAACTTATCGTATAAGCTTCTAAAAACTTACTTAAAACCAGCGAAGATCCGTTCGTGATTTGTGAAAAAGAAACATAAAATTTTTATTAATGTTACTGTTGTTTTTAGGTTTTCACGGCCAAAAGTATTTTTGTTATTTATTTTTGGGGTGTTATGCCGTGTTTCGCTACCTCCTTCTTTATCCAACGTTTCGGACAGCGTTAGTGTCCATCATCAGGGCAGATGAGCCATCGCCAAAGGAGGTAGCGAAACACGGCATAACACCCCAAAAATAAATAACAAAAATGTTACTGTTGTCGATGTGTCGCATTGTTTTTTTTTTATAAATACTGTTTAAATTAGCTGTGTTGCTTTTTAAATTGTTAATAATAACGTTTGTAAGTGCCTCTAACGAAAATATTTCTAACTGCATCAATTTCGTGTCTGAAAAATGATATTCACAAAGCTAGTAGTGAGCTAGTGTTGGAAAACAAATTTTCCCCGAACATACAAAAGGTCAAAAGCAACCCTTCTTCAGATCTTCGACTGCGAGATAATGCACTTTTTTTGATGAATGTTATCTAAAATATTTTTGGTTTCGACAGTAATTTTAAAATTCGTACGACTTGTCTAATTTATACTTGAACGATGGAAATCGTACAATAATTTTTCGGACTTCAAATGCATGCACAATTACTTTACGAAGATCACTAACAAATAATAGAACGAGCAGACAGATATTTTAAAATTAACTTTGATTTGATGATACCGTCTAAATGACTTAAAAAAATATTTCCACAAATATATTTCCCACTGATTTGACGTGAAATAACTTTTCCATACAAGATGACATTCGAAGCATTGAGTTGGTGTCGCCTTGCGAGCCTTACAGGCAACGAAACCCCGTCCCACCCCCACCCCCTATAGGCTGTATAACAGTTCTGACAGTATGACAGCCGACAGCCAGGGGTCGTATTATACTACACATTTTATGTATGAGTATGAACACTCTCCGCGCGCTGCAAGGTTAGTGTTGTCAACTTCTATAAATGCAACTTTCTGCACATAATGTGTTCGTATTAAATTAAAGAATTTTACATTAAAAATGGAAAAACCCATTTTTTAAAAAAATGTGAATATCGCACAATCCCAACTATTCCCTTCTAATAGGAGCCAGCGAGCTACGACAGTAAAATTTACTCCCTCCTGTGTTTACAAAAATAGTCTCTTTAACTCAGTTTATATTATATTAAATTCGTTTTTGCTACCAAAGGCGTTTTTTGTAAGGCTCAGAACAGAAAAAAACTGTATCGTGTAATATATTAGTGGTGACCGGACAACTCGGAATGAAACCAACTCAGAACCATCTCAGATAAAGTCATTTAGAGTGATAAAAAAATATATTTAAAACATTGATTAAATAGGTTACGTTATTTATTTATTTATTTATTTATTTATTTGAGACACAAACAGGATATTTACAGAGCATTATTTTGGTTAATGTATAACAAATTAAGATACAAATATAAACATCCCTAGACTAATGTGTCTACAGTAATAACATTTGCGTATTCACAGTCACATGAAAAACAATGTAAGTATTTTTTTTTCACATAATTTAGAAACTTAAATAGAAAATTTGAAATACATGATAGCTACAAAATATTTATTAAAAATAATAAAACAACATTCAAACATTTTTTTTTTTTTTTTCAGTTGCACAAATCATGGAGATATTTTTTAAAACAAGTAAAATTATTCGCAAAAATATCTATTATAGAGTGTGATTTAGTGAGATCGTTGTATGATCGTGACATTCTAGATATGGGATTAAAGTATCCCGTATTATTGCTAAAAATTTCGGTCCAAAATATGTCAAATTTTCTGGTAGATTTGGGCCTGGCGTATAAATTGATTTCATTGACTAAGTTACTATTTACTAGGTTGTTAACAATTTTATAAAACATTAAAAGGTCATTTATATTACGTCTTTTAACTAGACTCTCTAAATTGAAATGTGTAAGTCTTTGTTCGTACCCGTCTAGAAGATGGTAGACACCTGACCGGTAAGACAAAATCCGTGTAAATTTCCTTTGGACTGATTCAAGTCTAGATACCTGTGAAATATAGTGTGGATTCCAGACTGTTGACCCGTACTCAAGAATACTACGGATTAATGAATTAAAGAGAATTATTAGGCTATTAATATTCTTAAACAGTTTGGTTGATCTAACAATGAAACCAAGTAATTTATTTGACTTACTCACAATGTATTCAATGTGTTGGTTGAACGTTAGTTTGTTGTCAAATATAATTCCTAAATCTTTTATCGACTCAACTGTATCCAGATTGTGACCACATATGCTGTATGAATATAGAGTTTTGTTGGTGTTCTTGGTGAAATTTATAACTTTGCACTTAGGTATATTTAGTTCCATTTCATTGTCAACACACCAGGTAGATATTGTGTTAAGGTCTTGTTGTAAGAGTTCACAATCGTCCATAGATTTAATTGCTTTATACAATTTGAGGTCATCAGCATATAGAGAAAAATTACAGCGGAGTTTATATGTAAGGTCGTTAATAAAGATCAAGAAAAGCAAAGGTCCAAGGTGCGATCCTTGTGGTACACCCGACGTAACTGATATTGGGGAAGAGGTAAAACCGTTAACAGTAACTAATTGACTTCTATTTGATAAATATGATTCTAACCAACGAAGCAGATTTCCGTGAATGCCGATTTTATCCAGTTTATTCATTAAAATAGGGTGACTAACTTTGTCGAAAGCCTTACTGAAATCGGTATACACGGAATCTACTTGTGTTTTTTTATTCATCGATTTACACAGAAAGTCCATATACTCGAGTAAATTAGTATTTGTGGATCTTTTAGATACAAAGCCGTGTTGGAAAGGACTAAGTATATGTGTTACGTGATTAAAAATGGTTTTGTATACAATGGACTCGAATATTTTGCCAAAACAAGATAAAAGGCTAATAGGACGGTAGTTAGTTACATCATTTTTACTGCCAGATTTGTGGATCGGAATGACGTGGGCGACCTTCCACAGATCCGGAAAAACTCCACCGTTCAGACTTTTAGTGAATATTTTGTGTAATGGTACTGCAAGTTGATCTGCACAATTTCGAATAAATAGTGGAGGAATTCCATCTGGGCCGGAACCCTTATTGATGTCAAGAGTGTTCAATTTAGCTTTGACCTCGTCTAAAGTTATTTTGATATGAGACAATGGATAATTATTGAGTGGGGAAGAAAGTTTAGAGTCACTTTTAGAAGTAGATGGTGAGCTAAAAACAGAAGAGAAGTAAGTAGATAAGAGTTCACATATATCTTCACCATTTGTTGCTGATTTGTCATGTAGATGCATGATTTTAGGAAGAGAATTAGAAATTCTTTTCGAATTAATGAGGGTTGAAAGATTTTTGATGCTGTTAGGGAGAGAATTTTCTATTGAATCTATGTGGGCTTTAAGACAGGTACGTACGGATATTTTTACTCTAGCCCTCAATATAGAAAAACTGTCATAGTCACATTGATTTCTGTATTTTTTCCATTTCTTTCTAAACTTTTCTTTTTCTCGGATTTGGTGGATCAAAACACTGCTGAACCAAATTGGAAACTTATTATTCCTGATTCTTAAGCGCGGAGTGTGTTTTTCAATTGATAGCCACAACAAGTTATAAAAATGTAGTAGGGAATCATTACAATTCAGAGTGTTAAGATCATTCCAGTTTGTAAGTGATAACATTTCATTGCATTTAATGTAATCCGTTTTTTTGAAGTTATATTTGATGTGATCTGGATTGGTGGGTAGGAGTCTGTATTTGGACATTAAAAGATCGAATTCAATGGGAGGATGATAGGAGTCAACTTTAGATAGCACATGTGAAGCAATTTGAATGTTAAGGTTATGGTTGGAAAACACTAAATCTAAAATTCGATCTATGTTGTTAGAGACTTGATTAAATTGATTAAGTCCAGTCAAATTTTGAAAGTCTAATAGAGATATTGACTTTTGGCTATTTTGTAAGATTGGTCTGGTGTGAGTTACATTGACATTTGGCGAGTGTTGAATAGATGGCACATTAAAATCACCCATTATTAACGTTATATCCTCTGATGAAAAGTTATTATATATCGTTTGACACTTTTCGAAAAAATCTGTGAAATTTTCGATTTGTATATCTGGAGGCAAGTACGCCAAACATAAGTTGATGGATTGTCTGGATGATTCATGTAATTTAAATTTAATCCATAAATCTTCTATAGATTTAGAGCTGTGTGCTGAGACTGAAAAAGATGTCATTTCTTTCTTTATGGCTATTAAAACTCCACCCCCTGATTTTTTAAGAGAACTCGACATGTCCCTATCACGTCTATATATATTATAACGATCATCAACTATTTCACGGTCATAGATTGTAGAGTCTAACCATGTTTCTGTAAAACAAATTAAATCATAATTGCAACTGAGCACTTCGCAGTATAAATCATTTAGTTTACTTTTTAAACCACGTACATTTTGATAATAAAATGTTATTGCCGATTTGTTAGAACACATTTTGAAAGTATATAAAGTATTATTAAATACATCTTATTGTAAAATTGATGTGGAAATAAATTATTAAAAAATAAATAATTATGCTCTGAAAGGGGGCAATTATGAACATCATAATATTTTTTGGTTTGTTTGTGGTACATAATTTTGTCTGTGGTATTACATGTCATTGTTGACAGAATTAGGTTATATCGTAAACAAAATATCGTAATACAATTATTAGTAACAGGTTGCAATAGTTTTTTGTAATTAACATATTGTGATAGTTCATGAGAATAATGACAAATCGTGAAAGTCATATTTTGTTGTTGTTTTACAGAATAATTATGTTGAAAAGTTTGCGACAGTTTTATGCGACATTTGAAACACTCTAATGATTCGTTAATTACTACAATGGAGTGCATATAAAAAAGGTAATTCCAAGTTTTCAAAAGGTTAACAATTAAGTAGCTTGTATGAGGGAAATAATTAAGTAATTTTAGTGATTTTAAATTCATAAAGGGACGGCAGCAGAAGCGGTAGGTGCATTTTGTGTCGACTTCAATGTAGATAACTTGTTGACATCCTCTTGATCAGTAATTAATATTATGGGGGTTGAATCGCTGATACGAGTGAAAATTTTACAATTTCTTACCCAACAATAGCGAATTTTACCAGCTATTCTTATATCACGGCATTGTTTCAGCAAAAATTGATTTTTTGGGGTTAGATGGTCGTTGATGTATATTTTACTGGTTCCAGGAAGTTGTAATTCAGAGGCAAGCATCCCTTTCCTCTTTCTTATTGCAGCTATAAGTTCATCCTTAAGGTACCTGCGTGTTAATTTGACAACTAAGTTCCTCGGTTTTCCATTTTTTGCATCACGGTTTGTCCTGGGGGCAATTCTGCTGGCGAAATCCACATCATGTCGGGTTATATTGCATCCAGTTGTGGCTCCAATCTTGGAGAGAATGTCGTACACATTTTCGTTATTGGTTTCGGGTACACCACTTATTATGACGTTATTGGAACGATTAAATTGGTCGTTGTTTTCAATTTGTTTTTCCAAGTATAACACTTTTTTTTTGAGCTCATTAATTTCTTCTTTGAATTCGTTTTTTATGACTTCGACTATAGTATTTTTAAATTCTTCAAATGTTTTCTCTAGAAAATGAGTTTTGAAGTCTTCAAACTTGTTATCCAAAAGTTGTAGAAGTTCCGTATTAAATTGACTGCCAGACTTCGAGTTTGATCGCGTAGACATTGTTATTCTTGTAATATTTTTATAATTATAACTTAAAATTGATTGCAATTTAATTATTTTTATTAAAAAATAGTGGAAGAGCGAAAATTTGACAGCAAGCACAAGTAATGTTATTGTTGTATATGTTAGATTAGGGATATCGGCTAATTTAAAGGATTTTTTTCAAAGCTTTTAATGACTTTTCAAGGAGGTGTCGAGTTGACTTTATTCTCAGTTAACATGGAACCATTAAAGTGATCACAAATCTGGGGTGACGGACTTGCTTCTAGTGAAGTGACGATCAACCTTTTTAGCCAGAGGGCCAATTTATCCATTTCTAATTTGTTCGCCGTTCATGGTACACACAGCTTAATATTGTTACATAAATATTCAGTCGGTGGTGTCGTAAACCTATTTGATTTTTCTAAAATGATAATTTTTAATAAACAATTAAAGAACGCAAAAAATAAAGCGCTGCAAGCACAATTTTTTTATGCCCAAGGCCGAACCAATGAATACAGTTGATTTTTATGTGAATAACGCACAAGAGTCCCAAACTTTTCCCAATCTAACCTAACCTAACCCAGCTGTAGGGAGCTAGTGAGACTGTGGCATCCCAATTGGGGTATATTGTGAGACTGAAGAAAGTGGGAAGGAGAAGGAGATGGGGAGAAAGGAAGGTCGTAGGTACCTGGCTATTCAAATCTGTTCACCAAACTCAACTAAAGCCATTTAAAGCAGCGTTTCAGATCTGAATGGTTGTTTTACATCAGGGCTATACTGAGATATTTTTCACTCTGAAATATAACATCGTTCGGAAAAGTATGTAAGTAAGTATGAAAAGTGAGAAGGGAAAAGAGATGGAAAAAGATAGGTGTGAAGTGCCTGGCTATTCATAACTGTTCACCAAACACTGCTAAAGCCATTTAAATCAACGTTTTTTTTGTATGTGAATATCTGATAAAAGTCACAGCTACTCCCGTCTGGAGCCAGTGAGATTATGTCATCCCAAATTGGAATATGTTGTGAGGATGAAGGTAGTTGGAAGGGGAAGGAGATGGGGAGGATGAAGGTGGGGGAAGTACATGGCTTTTCAGATCTGGTCATCAAACACGGCTTAAGCCATTTCAAACAACGTATCAGTTTTTAATGATGGTCTTACACCAGGGCGACACTGAGGGTATATTCTACTCTCGAACGTGACGCAAATATACTTTATATTATTTTCAATGAATTAATTGAAATGACATACATTAAACAAATAAAATTTATATACCCACGCCGGGATTAGATCTCACGACCTTCGGATTGCGAGTCAAAAACCTTACCGCTAGACCACGCCGGTCGTCAATTCTGAATGAAGGTCATACACCAGAGCAATCCTGACACTATCTTTCGTTGTGATTTTTAACGTCGTTTGTTTTTTTGTAAAAGGGAGATCTTAAAATGTATTTATCAAACATAGATCTTATCAAGAAAAGCGCTGCGCTGCGAAGGTGATTTTTTTTCGACGCTGATTCAAAACTTTGAAGAATGGCCAAAGTTTTCCGCTAAATCCTTTTGCAAAACAACAGAAATCGTAGAATTTTCTGTACCACGATTTTTTAAATTATTTATTTAGCCAAATGGGAAGAACAAAAAAAGTACACGGGCCCCACGAAATGTGCTCGAGGCCACGGGTTGCTCATCACTGTTCTAGTGGATACCAAAGTACCCTCTGCACCCCTCTGCTTTCCTTGTAACAGTCAGTCATCGAGCGGATGTCACATTGAAAATTTGATCCATTCAATGGAATCACTAGATATGCAGTACATAGTGACGTGTATCCGTGACAGTTTTTTGATAGCGATTTGGTTACCTGCTTTGACATTAATGAAAATATCTACTGAATGAAAGTTTGTATTTTCTTAAGTTTCATCACTAAAAAATCTTATGCTTAGAGAAAAAGTGTAATAATTACATCAAATTTTTTCAAATAAAAAGCGTTACTTTTTTTGAGTGAAATATATTTTTTATTTGAATTCCTCCTTACTATACACAATGCGCTCTTACAATGAGATAATTAATTATACTGAAAACTAGAGATGCCACGAATAGTGATTTTGCCGAATACCGAATATTCGACTAGACTTTCGGCCGAAGCGCCGAATATTCGGTTAAACGTACATTTAGCGGATGACAAGATGCGACCTGCATCATTGATATGCGTTTCATTTGTGAGTAGGTCGCATTGTGAATTGTGAGAAACACGCATTATTTGTTGATTGTTACATTAAATTGTGTTACTATGTCTTAAAAAATACACTGAAACTTGTACTGTATATATCTTTAAAAATACATGAAAATTGTTTGCCTAGATCGGATAGTAGACCCTTACAAGTAGTGGTCAGCAAACGCAAAACAGTATCCAAGAAAAACATTAGCAGAATTTAATAAGATTTATTTATTATCTCCCGGTAGCAGTGTATACAGCGGCTTTTTTAGGAAGCGGGTATAATTTATAAGGAAAAGCGCAACCGTTTGCTATCAACAAATGCTGAAAAAATGTTTTCATTGATCATAACTTAACACTGATAGATTTTAAATATTTTATACGCTGATTTTTTGTTAAAATAAAAAAAAATGTGAGTAATATTGTGGGTTTTTTCTTGGTATTCGGTATTCGGCCGAATGGTTCGCAATATTTGGCCGAATACCGAATAGTTAAAAAGTAGCCGAATAGGTCGAATACCGAATAGTAGCCGAATATTCGTGGCATCTCTACTGAAAACACATTTCATCATAATTAAGGACATCAGAATAAAATGATTGATCAGTTAATAATTTTCATATTTTTGTCCTTTTTTCCGAGAGTTCTTTTCTTTGAGAGATGAAATGAAATGAACTTTGAAGATCAACGTAACAAAAGAAACCAGAATATCATTAATAAGTTAACAAGACGAAACAGTAGGTTT
The DNA here is from genome assembly GCA_936435175.1 of Glyphotaelius pellucidus. Lineage (NCBI taxonomy): Eukaryota > Metazoa > Arthropoda > Insecta > Trichoptera > Limnephilidae > Glyphotaelius > Glyphotaelius pellucidus. The sequence goes on along the minus strand of OW386545.1, from coordinate 33,810,976 downwards.
TGTGAAAAAAAAATCAAATTGATTACTTTGATACTTTTCGCACAATTTTAATAGCGAGTTAACCGTTTTTTCGTTGTGTGGAGGGTCTTTTTAGGGAAAGGAAGGATAAGAAGTTCTGGGAAGGAAAAATGTATGATAGGTGGGTGGAAAACTGGAGGCTCCTTGAGGAGTGATGGACGTATGAATTAATTCCTCCCACTGCGGTGCAAGGCGATGGATCGAGGGAGTCTGACTGGAGAGATCAAAAGGTCTCCCCCAACCAGTACCTAAAGAAGGTATCAAAAAAAGTAAGTTTCATTGGAAGACTAAGAATTTAATTGAATAGAAATTCTGCAGAGCTCATTTATAAAACTATAGTTGCTCCACATTTTGATTACTGCTCTACGATGTTATATTTGACCAATGAAAGAAATTTGAATAAGCTAGAAGTTGTACAGAACAGAGCTATGAGATGTGTATTGCGGAAAGGTAAATATGCAAGGGTTAATCAAATGAGAGAGGAGCTAAATTGGATTCCAATAAAAAAGAGACTGCTGTATAATGTGTTATTTTTTGTGAAAGTTATGAAAAACCAAATGCCTAAATACTTTAAGCCGCCGCTATTCGAATTTCGACGGATTTCTTACATATCTCCCTTGAACATTTGAAGTTTTTAAGCTCAATAAAATATAAAATATATGTTATTTTTGAACATAATATCTAGGTACGTTCCACGCCGAAACGCAAATTATATATTTCGCTTCAATTTTATCGATTTAAATATTAGCGCGCTCTCTCCAACATTCGTAATTACATATCTCTCCATCTTCTTCTTTTCGAGAGCGGTTAAATTTGGATTTGAGATCGAAATACCCAATCAAATGTAATCGAAAGGTATATCAAATATCTAGTGTGGATGTGAGCTACTTCATTTATTTTTGCTTTAAATTATAAGATATGCCTAGGCCATTAAAAATGTTAGTGTTTAGTGTGTTAGTGGATTTTAGAGGCAACTTGGGCAATTATTAGTAAGTAATTAAAAAAACAATAAAAAAATAATTTTACTATTATAGAACTGTAATGAAATATACAATAAAAAATAAAAATTAGGAAAAAAATCATTTTGATAGGTGTAAATTTAAAATACAAATTTCCTATTTACGGCGAAACAAAAATTTGTCGTTTATAGATTAAAATTACTACCATAAAAAGCATTTTTAACGATATTTTATTTTTCATTGTGTTTGTAAATTATTTTTTTACGTTTGTTCATTTACTCACAAATGATTGCCCAAGTTCCTCTAAAATCATGAAACACAAAAATCTTTAATGGCCTATATCTTATAATTTTAAAGCAAAAATAAATAAAGTAGCTCACTTTGTACTAGATATTTGATATACCTTTTGATTACAAAAATAAGTTTACAGTTTGATTGGGTATTTTGATCTCAAACCGGCCGAAATGGGCCGCGCATACGTTCCTCTTAATAGGTAAAAATACTTTTGATGGCATTTACCGTCTCTCATCAAGGACTCAAAGGAATTCCAATCTTCCTACAATAATTTTAAATTACCTCATTTCTCTTTTTTCTCTACTTATTTGACATTTTGCAAAAGAAAAAGCCTAAGCTAGTTGCACATTTCCGCTATGACAACACGCCCGCCCTGTTCCGTGAGAAAGAAATGATAAAACTGTCGTATATTTTGAGCTCACGTTCGGCGAAAATAAAAATAATATTTCTTGCAGTTTTTATGTGACGTCACGTCTCACGGCGGGCCAGGGGTGGCAAACCGTCAGCCACCGTCGCTGTGGAGTGAGAATGTCTGGGGTGGGGACCGCCGATTTTAGCCCCATCTAGCCCTTTTGAGATCGTTTTTTAGTCTGGTACAGATAATGAGAAATGAGCAGCCTTCTTAACGGTGCATTTCTGATTCATGGTGATATTATTTAATTTATTTTTATAATATCTCCAAAGATTTTAATGATTTGCAATTAATAATAAATTATTTAAGAAATCTACAAAATTCTTCTATTCGCACTTTGAAATAATAGTGATCTTTGGTTCAAGAACAGGGTTGGATCATACTGTTCTGCCACTGAGATCTTCTAATATACATTTTTGTCGGGAAGTCTTCATTTTGAATGAATTTAATTTTTTGGACAGATTACTATCATTATTTTTTGATATTCGCTCCACGTGTGAGGTTCTGAGGAAAATAACTCCTCTCAGGGCCTCTGTCATCTTTGGGGATGCTATATTTTTTTTACCTGAGCTTCACACAGGAGGTCCTGAGAAAAATAATAATTCTCAGGGTCTATGTCATCGTTGGGGATGCTGTGTGGAGGATTTTTTAAGGAAAATGAGGAGAGTTCTGGGAAGGAAAAGGGTTTAAGGGTGGGTACGAATCTGGGGTTCAGTGTGTCCTGGTCATCCGCCTCCAAGACCAAGACAAACCTCACCCCATGAACCCGGGCAACCCTGCTATATCACCAAACGTAGCGAACTACTCGGGGTGATCTAAAGCAGAGGTGTTGGTTATTCAACAAAAGTTCCCGAGGCGGCGGTACCCATTCCCGCCTCTCAAATTGATTGATTGTGGATGATATTTAAAAAAAAACAAGGAGATGAAGTTCTGGGAAGAAAAAGGGTGTGAAGGGTGGGTAGGAATCTCGGGGCCAATGTGTCCAGGAAGGACGGACGTAGGAGTGTTTCTTTCCCACTACGGTGCAAGGCGATATTCCGAGAGAGTCCTGTTGTAGAGGTCAAAGGGTCTCTCTAAATTAGTCTCTCCCGATGCGGCCTGCCACGACGTTGGAGGGCAGAAGCAGCCGCCGCCAAGATCCGCACAAATCTTACCCATGAACCCGGGCACCCCTGCTTAGTCACCAAACTTAGCGAACCACTTGGTGTCACCTACGGCAGAGGTGTTGGTTATCCAATAAATGATTCCCGGGCAGTGGCACCCATACCTACCTACAAACTAATTATGAAGCTATGCTCCAAAAAAATTGAAATCATTAAAAAATACGAGTGCAGTTCACACGGCGGTAGAAGCGAAACTTTACCAAAACAAACTCAAGCCTTGAAAAGTGAGGTCATAATCAAACCAGCCAATGAGCGCAGACCTAAGGACCTAGCGTCATTTCAGTTTTATATCTCAACCAATGCCTTTAAAAGTGACATCATAATCAAATCGGCCAATGAGCGCAGGGTGATGCTTCGCAGGTGAAAGAAGTTTCACTTCAAAAATCTGTTTCCAAATAATACTTTTTATTCAGTTTTAACCCTTTCACATATGTACAGAACGTACAGTCACCAGCACAGCCACTGCTGATGCTAAGTCCCGCCGTTCCGGGGTGTTAATGAGCGACTAAGTGGCGTTCGCTGTACCACTGAATTATTTACCTCGATTATTTCGGGCTTGGCCGACAGTTTGCCAAACACTGGACAGACAGACACGCTACTACTGTGCCAGCTCGACTTTCTGACATTTGATGTGCGAGCTGTGCTAGTAGTGTATGCAACGGCCAACGACGAAAGAACAACAAATGATTTGTACATTCCTTTTATCTTTTTTTGTTTTTGTGTGGCTTCTCGGTATGAGTTTGTCGCGTTGCATCGCGGTATGGCTTCATCGTGCGTATCCATTCCTTTTATTGCTTTAAAACGTAGCTTTGTTGTACCGTTGGAATGTTACGTGTTAAAATTATACTGGCGGAATTACATGTGAAATAAATTACACATACTCGAATAATTTAAACTAAACTTTAGTACAATGTGTTTTCTGTTTATTTTATTTTTTTTAAATAACTAAAACAAAAATTAAAATCAGTATATTTTTTCCATATTTTTATTTTATTTTTATAAAAGTTGAAAAAAAAAACCTTTTTTACTTATTCTACCAATGTAATACTAACTTTTTATACTAACTTTATATTTAATATGTTTTTTAAGTCTATTTTATACTTTGGGTACTTGGAAATATAGTATTTTGTTTTAATATTACCCACACTCAGGCAGTGCCTTAGTGGGTTTTCATTTCTTGTTCATACTATTTGTTATTATATATTATGTTATTATATGTATACTATGTGCTATTATACATTATATGTACAAAGAAATGAGAATAAATAAAGTTAAAAAAAAAAAAAATTCTACAATTACACGTGCTAATTGTAAGCGTTCTAAAATTGCAGCGGAGGAAATAACACACGTGGAAATAATATATGTAATTTTGTAACGCTTTCGTAATTCAGACAATATATTACTAATCCAAATATTACCCTATAAGTTTTAATTCCTCAAAACTGGCTTTGTTATACCGTTGTTAAAATTACACAGGCGGAAATTGCGTTGAACTAAATTATACATATTAATATACCACTGACTTAAAATTTACGTGGTACGTTATACATTCCTAATTTACATGTGTTTATTTTACACATTCTAAAATTACACGCGGAGGAAATTACACGTCAAAAAATTGTGGAGAAAATTACACACGTTAAAATTTGTAATTTTGACAAATCTTTCTAACAAAGTCTGTAAATCAACATATATTATCCAATAAGTAATATTGCTTCAAAACGTGGCTTTGTTGCATCGGTAGTATGGTTACATAACTTAATTATACAGGCGAAAATTGCACGTGAAGTAAATTACACATCTGAACATATTTCTGGCTTAAAATACACGTGCTAACATTATACGTTCAAAAATTGCACGTGCTTATTTTACAAGCTCAAAAATTACTTGTAAAAAAAATACTTGTTGAGAAAATTACACACGATTAAATTTGTAATTTTGTAAATCGCTTTCGTTATTTGGACGAATCTTCTACAATCCAAATTTATTACTCAATTAGTAGGTACTCTAGCGATACTAGCGAAACTTACGGTCGAAAACAAAACAACGTTTGAATTTAGAATATTCTATTTCCATTTCTCCATTTGAGGTTTTCTTTTTGCATTGTTTCGAAGCGACAAGAAGTGACGCTTAAAGGCATGAACACCTTAGTGATGCTTACTTACTAATAGTGTTAAATAAATTAATGTTGATGCTTTAATTTAAAGTAAATTTTGAAATATAATAACACGTCGTACTGCACTTTTTGTTTTGTACAAACCTACTCACAAATTTCTAACTAAATCTCTTCCTTGTTCCAAAGTTTTTTGATTTCTTAGTAAGATTATTGATTTGTTTTTCTGAGTCATTTTAGGACAGTTTACCAGTCTCCATTGTGTACAATAAGGGAAACCACAGCTTACCAAATGATTTACACGTTTAAGGCTTTTACATTAAATAAGTCTAAATTACAATCGTGTATTAAAATTTACATTATATTGTTTTATTCCCAGCTACACCAATGGGATGTGAAATTCAATGTTTTCATTTTGGAACTATAGCAAACACAAGAAAACAAAACAATAATAATAGAAATATGATGTATTAACATACTTGTACAACAAACACAGAGAAAATTATTCCATGAAAATTTTTTAAGAAACTCCAATAATTCTTTTTCGATTTTATAAACCTTTGTCTATATATGTATGTGTATGTTTATGTAGTGTATATATGTGTGTGTCTGTGTGTTACTTACTGATTTGTATATGATATTATTATTTCAATAAACGCCCGGGTTGCCGGAATTTAAAAAAAGTATAGTTACACAACTGAAATAAATAGTAAAATAGCAAAAATTAACAGAAAAATCAAGTAAATGGTAAAAATCAATGTAAAAAGTGAGTTTCAGATAATGTTATATTGACGGTCCGACGAACCGACGGTCCCGAAGAACACTGTCGGATGTGCTATTTTGTAGTTTTGCAGTAGAGCTGCCGTTTAAAGTTTCTTTTCTGCATTCTTAATGTCTTAAGATTCAGAAATATGGCATGAAAGAAAAATATTTTAAATAAATTTAAAAAAAAATCAGAAAACACGGACCTTTAACAAAAAAATACGGACAAAAGGAAATTAAAATATGCTAACAAAATGATTTTCGTTTTAAACAGATCTGATATTGTTCTTCGGGACCGTCGATATGTATGAAATAAAATGTTGGAAATTTCTAATTAAAATTTTAATATGGAATAAACGAAAATATCAACGGAACTGAATTTATTTCCAAGCTTGTGTAGTCTTTGGACCACGGAATAAATAAAATAGTTTGTTTTAAACGAATTAACAAAGAACAGCTCTGGATGTCTTGTGGTACGATTTGTTACCCGGAACGTTATGAGCTTTATTCAATTAAGTTCACCCATTGAGCCATTAACTAATTTACAAAAGTAACAAGTTGCTAATTGAGGTGTTGAGTTGACTACATTCTCAGAACAACGTTCTGAGGCGGGTTAGGGATAGGGTGGTAGGGATTTAGAATGACTTGTTCTCATTCCTACTGTACTTGTATCTAAAGTTATGTAAAGTGGGGTTCAACGTCAATTCAACAATGTGGAATTTCAAAGCTTATAACCTAACCTAACGTACACTATTTAACTAAGTTTTTAAAACTTTTTTCCTTAATTTTTAATGACTTTTCAAAGATGTTGTAGTTGTATGATTGTGAGTTGTCCAGATACCGTAAAATAGGTATATTTTTTGGCACCGAACAAATGATTCAATAATGTACATGATGTGGCGAGGCGCATCATGATCTGTCTGATTTTACGATCGGTCGACGACGTATGCAAAGTGATTTGGTTAAAATTAATCAAAATTGATAGGGATTGATCAACATTTATTGTAATTGATTAAACTTCAAGCACACAGACTTACCCACAGCTTACTTCTATCGGTTTATGGCATTTAATAATTATAAATATGAGCGAAAAAATAACTATCATTTCTTACTATATATAAACTAACATTATAAATGCGTTTGTCGTTCTTTCACGTCGCAACGGAGTGACCGATCAACGTGATTTTTTATATAAAGATAGTTAATGGACTGAAAATACTTTTAATTCCGGAAAAACATTTTATTCCCATAGGAAAATTCTGTGCACAATAATTTCGAGCGGAACTGCGGGTATAAGCTATTTAATAAGACGGTAGCCACAGCTATAAAAGATAAAAGATCATCGCACGCCCAATAACGCTCTCCATACAATCCTATACAGACCCGCCACACCTAAGCAGATGATGTGCTCGAAGCTCAAAGTTATACGCCGTAATCTGACGTAACCGCTGACGAGTTGACATGCGACTCTCTCTCCGCCGTAAACAGGAGAGGTGGTCATTTTAATTACAGAGCTGCCTAAACGGGCGGATGACAGCTGTCAAGTTGATATATTCAGTACAAAGAAATGGCATTTCGTTGCAGCTCTCTAATTCATCTGACTGCTTTTCTTATCATAGGAAGAAATATTTGATAGCGTTGTGTGACGGTACAACACATATGCGCTCGCGTTTCAACAGATACATGCTCGCGCTTTTAACGCTTGTGTGGCTGATGCTTAATACATCATAATTAAAAACTTTAGATTTCATAATTCAGTTTTGTTTGGTAACTATATCTTAAAACTTGCATATTCTTTGGTAAATTTGTGATATAAATTTACCTAGTATAATTATAACATATCTCTACGTTTAGTATCGTATTAATGCATCTTAGTAATCAAAAATTTTTTTTTCTTTTCACCATTGTTACCGACTTACAAATATTGGTACTATCTTACAAAAGTGGCTATTCTTATCATTTTGTTCACAGATTTTCTTAATTTTATTGTTTCATTGGAAATAAGGTTTGTTTGTTTGTTTGTGTGGCGTTCATACAACTATTTCCGCCACTCAAAGAAATCGCGAGAAAGATCTACAGCCGCCAGTACTTGCAATTCACACTGCGCGCAGTACCTGCTTATTTACCTACGTCGGTATGCTGCTATCAGTACGAGGTACCTTCTCGGGTGAATAATAATTTCGCCACCTTCGCGAAAGGTCGAGACTCAAGCGTGCATTAACTTATTATTTACCTACCATTAAACATTTTCAACGTACCTCTTAAGTTAAGTTATTTTCATATATAAAGGGTGTTTTTTTTAAAGGTTTGGTTTTTAAACTGGCAACATTGTTTCTACAGACTGTCAATTTGAAAGTCAACAGTTGATTTGTAGTCAGTACGTTTTGCCATTTCACTATGGATAGACTGACGTCAGAACGTGCGCTTGCAAATTGTGCAAATTTATTTTGAAAATCATGGTTCGGTTCGCAAAATTTATCGTGCACTACGTCCATTTTACTGTCAACATAATCATCCATCCGAGCAAGTAATTCGGAAGATCATGGATCGTTTACGCACCACGTACACTCTAATGGATAATACGCATCCATAAAAACGATCAACAGTGCGCACAGAAGAACTTATTGCTGCTGTGGAGAGTAGTGTTGGGGAGAATCCGAATGAGTCGATTCGCCATCGTGCACAGCAATTGCAGCAGTGCCCATCCACTTTCTGGAAGATTCTGCGAAAAGTTCTGTGTCTAGGTCTACACGATTGTGTGATCTCATACCATTAGATTACTTTCTTTAAAGGTATGTGAAGTCACTGGTCTATGCTGATAAACCAGAGACGTTGGACCATTTGGAAGTCAACATTCGCCGTGGTTTTGCCGATATATGGCCCCAGTTGCTCGATAAAGTTGACGAAAATTGAACTTCAAGATTGCGCTTCATTAGAGCTAGCCGTGGCACTCATATCCCCGAAATCATATTTAAACAAAAATGGCATACAATTATCTATTAAATAAAGCCAATATCATAGACATTAACATTATTTTAATGTGTTTTTTTTCATTTTGAATATGTATACCTCTAAAAAAAAAACCCGTTATATATATTTCATATTTAAAAATATTTTTTCATTATTGCAATATTGTAATATTTAAACAGCTCATTTGAGTTTTTTTCATGCTGTTGCTATACCTTATCTATGTTATGATGTAAAAGCCGAATGGCGTTACTTTTATGAATAAATAAGTAAATATTTATATCGTAAAACCAAATCAAAATTTTGCAGGAAGCAGGCCCCAGTATTAGAACCTCAAGTCTATCGATTTCCAAAACGTCATTCGCACTCGCTTCCTAAATTTTAATATAATATATTATATTATAGTGTTTGCTTCAAGCTGTTGTTATCGAAACAATTTTGGGCCTCAGTTAATAAACCTCAAGGTCTTATTCTCGTTATATAAGTCCCATTCGTTTTGGAAGGATCGTCCACTAAGTCTTTAATGGGGACATGGCTACTGCCAAAGCAATACGGTGAATCGTGGGAGATAACAAAATGAGTCTAAAGCCTAAGTTTTAATGAAGGCTAAGCTTTTATGCAGTCTCCGAAAAATGATTCATCCCTTGTTATATTGTGCATTTTTTAGCGTTTCTGATTATTTCCGATTAATTTAAATTTAATTATCGCTCAAAATAGTTCATCCGAAAACTCTGAACCCAAGTTCTCTGGTAGTTTAAAAAAATCTGTTTGAAAAGCTAGGAACCTGTAAAATATCCTCTGTATCACCCCAAAAATAAATCATGATAATGCTTTTGGTCGTGAAAATGGCAAATAATATCTGAAGTTATATTAATTTATTATTTGTTTATTTATTTATTGATGCTCTATTGGGATTTTACATGAACAATACAAATTTCATTTATAACAACAGTATTACCATAAAAAAATAATACAAAATATATCATTTTATTTTTATTTATTTTTATTTTTATTTATTTTGGAAAATCAACAGATATTTTACACTTATAATAATAACCTTAATAATATACATAATATCCAATGATAGATTTTCACATAATTAAAATTATAATTAAAGAGTAAAACAAAAAAGTAAGGGTCCTGTACCCGTAAGAACTTAACAAAAATATAAAAATTATTCAAAAAAAAGATATAAAAACACAATATAAACTATAATAACCTGCTTACTAAATTTCAACATGAAGTATTCTCACTCCACAACAGCAATAATAATAATATGTACATTGTACACACCTACAACTCAATAGTTAAGTCGAATGACAAGTATGCGACCGGAAAGGATTCACAGCAATAACATGGTAACTTGCAACACGGTCAAAAAATTATTTAATGTTGGCTATGAAATACTTTTTTAAGGTACTTAAATTACATGAGAATAAGTCTATATTATTAAAATTCTTATCAAATACAATGCATGTTCTGAATATAAAAGCATTTTGTCTGAGATTAGTAGAACATTTTTGAAGATGAAAAAGTGATTTTTCTCTGGTTCTAACACCTGGGACTCTAAAATTAATCTCAGCCAAAAGGGGCGAACAATCAATAAAACCATTGATAATTTTATGAAGATATATTATATCTGCAGAGTCTCTTCTAATTTTTAATGGTTTAAGTCCATAAAGGTCCAACGAGCTGTTTATGTCACGATAACCAATATAAAACTTGAAATTTAAATGATAAACAAATTTTCTTTGTATGGTTTCAATGCGTTTAATATAAATATTATATTGAGGATTCCATATCTGAGAAGCAAATTCAAGATGACTGCGAACATATGAAAAATACAATATTTTAAGAGTTTGAATGTTCTTGAATTCTTTTCCAATACGGAATAAGAATCCTAACATTCTAAGGGCTTTCTTCACAATCATGTTAATATGTGCCTCGAATGTGAGTTTACTATCAAGTAGAACACCTAGATCACGAATTTGAGTAACCCTTTTGAGTGATTGGTTCGCTATAAGGTAGTTATGGTCAAATTTAATTTTATTTCTAGTGAAGGTAATCACATAACATTTAGAAGTGTTTATGTTGAGATGATTAATTATACAGTAGTCATTAAGTCTATGAAGATCTTCCTGTAATTTAATGCAGTCGATGATAGAGTTAATCGGAAGATATATTTTCATATCATCAGCGAAGAGTAGAACTTTTGCATAATTAAAGCATTTTATAATGTCGTTGATGATAAATAAAGCATAAACTCAAAAGAATAAATAAGAATATAAGTAATGCAATTTTACATGGATGACTTTAGAGAACTCGTAGGTACAATTCATATACCTACGAGCAACAAAAACATAAAAAAAATCAAAACACATTAATTTTTGCAATTACCTACTCGTTGTTTGCATCTAAAATACGAATAATAAAAAAACGATTTCTCATTCATTATTTACATCTAAAAAGTGATTGACTAATTTGGTTTTAAATGTTTCGTAGTTTAAATTAAATATATCAGCGACATCAGTTGGTTCAATGCCCAACCTTGTATTCTTTCTAACAAAGAGTTCATAGCGAAGTTATTGTTGTGGAATAAGATATTCCGCCTCGTTATATTGTGTATATGGCGCTATAAAATGGTTTTATAATAATGTAAGTAATGATAAATAATTAATATGCTTTTTTTGGCGTGACTGAGTAATTTGTACGAATAGGCGGAGATTAAAAATCTGTGTAACGATGTTGACAATTTCGTCATTTCGAATTCGTTTAATTTAAAGAATTCCAAAATAGAAAGATCCAACTACTAACGTAGGTGTTTTACTGCCGGGAGCTACATAGTAAACAAGCTGCCAGTCTAGCATTATTTGATTGTTCATTTTTTAATCGAATAGATGAATTTTCAGGCTAAAAGGTTGTCTGTCTACTATCACCACATATTTTGTCGGAAAACTCTCTCTCGTACAGACGAATATCGAATTTAGAATTAGTGTGGACGCTGATATCTGTTTGCGTTACATGAACCTTTTGAAATTAATGTAAGTAGTTCATAATAATGATATCACTGAAATACCGGATTTTGACGGATCACAATAATAATGTGTGGTGCTTGGTGTGGTGTGGTAGTTTCAAGGGTTTGTGTGTTTTTGCTTAATTTCAATGAAATCACTATTTAGATTAATCTTTATAACAAATTTGTTTGCATCACGAATACTAAAATATAAGTTTAAGATTAAATAAAGCTTCTTCTGTCGTTTCGTATGAGTATTATTCAAATAAAATTGTTATTTATTGTAATAAATATAATATAGAAATATATTCGTAAATTACCAAATAAAGCATTTTTGAAGGGAAAAAATTATAAACGCATGACAGGAGCATCTTAAAAAATACTGTTTTATGGCTAAGATTATTTGTTTATTTGACCATTTTTCTTAATCATAAAATTATTTACAAAATAACACAAACCACGTTTGTTAAATCGACCATTTTTAAACTCAGTTTGCCAGGCGATTTTTATGCCTAATTCCAATATTTGGTGATACAAGGTACATTAATAATGAACATATTTTTGGCTTGTGTATTCTTTTAAAGAATTTAACACAGGATATCTATCTATCTATACTAATTTTATAAATATGAAATTAAATGTGTTTGTTTGTTACGCTTTAACAAAAATAAGCCAACATATGAAAAGCTACAATGCAATAGAAGAACCGCACCCTAGCCACTTCCGTTATCTAATTCCCTTTGACGTGTTTCCTTGTAAATAATAAACGTGCTAATAGTGGGTTATATGTAAAAAAAGTTTTAGCACATACTGGGCCATGTCCTAGCTACGCTGTTTTTGAATTACTTTTTGACACGCTTCCTTCAAATTACACGAACAAATTATACGGTTTGATTTTTTTTTCTCACATGTGTATATAATATATTTAATCACTAATACACCTACGTTTTCCAATACCATTTCACGGAACAAAGCAAAGCACGATAAAGTACACGACCATCCGTGCGGAAGGTTGCCCGCCTAATGATGAGAAATCAAAGATACCGTCGTTTTTATTTATTTTGGATACATTCTTATCTTCCGTTTGCCTCGTTTTCGTAACTATCTCGTCATGCATTCACCAGCTTACTCCCCAAGTCAAGTGTGCGTAAAGAAGTTTTACTTCAAAAACTTACTTAGATCACGTCTGGTAATCATATTGAAAGACCGGTGTAATCTGTGATCACTTTTTTCGCAAGTAAATTGAAGTAATTTTACGTCAAGAGCCAAGTTATGTCAGACTCCTCGGAACCTAAAATAATTGCCACTTTGTAATATTCTCAATATTAATATTTCTCTACTTAGAAAATGTTCAAACTTTTAATTAATGAGCCCCGTTGATTGGTTTTGTTCAGCAAATGAATTAATTACAATGAAACGTTAGTCGATTAGGTTATTAGAAAAGTTGGTCGTGGTTGACGAATTTTACGTGTTTTGTCTGTCGAAGTCAAGTTTGCTTTATATAAGTAACCAATGTATGAGCATTTCTTTATAAACTTGAATACAATTTTGAAAACGAAAATTTATTTACGAGTTTTTGATTGATTGCTTTCAATAATAAAATTGTTTAGAATGGGAGTTCAGATCTTTCGGTAGAGTTTTTTTCGCTTTAGACTTATGATCAATCTCTGGGTAGTATTTATCTTTTATATTTTGTATATATTTAAATGAATGTTTCTTTATTTGTCCCATGCGTATTCCTGTACGCGGGTGTTTATATATTTAATGGTGAGCTCCGGCGTTAAGAAATTATTTCCTGTACCCTTAATCAGATTAAGACGAATTACCATTCATCCGATTGTGATTTGTTGTGCGCCCGCCCGCAAAGGTTTCTTTATATATTGGAAAGGTCTGGCGTTACGAAATTTGAAAAAAAAACTCGAGTGCATTTTACACGCGGTAGAAGTGAAACTTTACCAAAACAATCTCAACCAATACTTAAAAAGTGAGGTCATAATGAAAGTTACCAATGAACGCAGACCTCGCGTAATTTCCGTTTCGTATCTCAACCAATAGGAACCTTTAGAAGTGACATCATTATCAAAGCGGCCAATGAGCGCAGTTGATGCGTCGCAGGTGCAGTAATCGTCATTTCCGTTTCATCCGAAATCCAAATCACAGCCGTGGTATAGAAATTTTTTACTATCTATAGAAAATTTTTTGAATATTTTCATTTAAAAAAAATACAATGTGGCGCGAGTTTTATGAGAAATGTGTGTATTTCACATAGTTAAGCGGCAGGAAGGAAGGGGGAGGGTCGCGAGAGGAGGAACGAGGGATTAGGGAAGGAAGAAAATGCGGAAGGAGAATGCGGAAGGAGAATGCGGGAGGGGGAGGGAAACGCGAGAGGTGGGGAGAAAAAGGTGGAAGGGGATGGTGGAAGGGGAACGCAGGCAAGCAATGGGGCGCAGGTGGGGAATGGGGGCGGGAACGAAACGCAGGGGAAGTGCGGGGGACGAGAGAGGGATACTAGCGGTAGGATATAACACGGGATAGATTTTGAAAATCTATGCTTATCAGAGCATGGATTTGGCCTGATCACGCACCGGAAAACCTTCTGCTTTATTCATGTACAAGCATTCATCAAAAGCATTTCCATAAACAGTATTAATACACAAACACTTTCTTTCTTTGAGTGGCTAGTAATTCAATATTTTTTCAAATCTTTTAATGAAATTGACATCGCTGGCTGAAAACTTTGTTGACATTGCTTTGAAATGACATACAGAAAATTTTGTCAAATATTTTTGACTCCCCACAGCAACTCACTTAAACTTACTAGCAACTAGGTATATTTCCAACGACAAATTATCACACCAGTAACTGCAATCTAGTTTCGAGTTTCTTTGACGTTGACTGTGGTGTTGTACTTCGCTACCGGATTATCTGAAAACTGAAGGTCGGTACTGCCCGAACCGAGCTGTTACGTGTCTACTTTTTAGTTTAGAAACCCAATTAGTTTTGGAGCCTTTGATTTTCTTTTCCAAAATCGATATGGTGAGAAAATAAGATGAATTTTTTGGGTAGTATGTAAATTAATAATGGTTGCTTGGATATGGCTTCTAATTTTTATAAGATCATAAAATTGGTGTGGTACTCAGTTCCCACCCCCAAACTGGTTTAAGATGGCACATTCCAAGAAATTTCTAACTATACACTGCTTATGGGATAACTTTAAAAGATAAACAGGATAATATTAAGTTTGGGGCACTGCCAGGGGAATTTGTACCATAATGGGTACTTATTTTGAACTTTATAGTTTTGTTTCTAGATTGTCATAGACATGGTAGTTTATTAAATCACGTAGACGCAATTTTAATCTCCTTTAATACAAATTTATGACCAAAGACCGTTGTTAAGACATCTTACCTCAATTTAATCGACCTCGTTTTGCAAAGATCAGAAAATTATCATACTTATAAGAAAAACTATATCAGTATATTTTTGCATTTCTATGATAACTTTGACTCGCTGGCGAAGAGAAATGAAGCCCGCGGTGAACTTTGAAGAATGGCGCAAAGTTTCTGGGAATCATTATATTTGAACACTGTTAAAATATTTTTATTTGTTTATAATTTTAACGACCATAGAAGAATTTGGTTTACTCGCCCTAATTAAAAACTTGTATTTTAAACAAGCAGAAAACTGTCAAAAGTTTTCGAAGCAACTTTTTGCATTGGGGCGTCTCTGGAACGAATAAGTGTTTCGTGTAAATATACCCGGCCCCGGGCAAGCCCAGTCTTCCCGGGATGAATACCGAGTCTTCCCGGGATATGTACCAAATCTTCTCGGGGTGGTTGAGCTTCCCGGGAAACTCCTTGCCAAGCTTCCCGGTCAAATACTCGTTTTTAAGGGCCGAAAATGTAAATTAAACAAACCGCCGTATAATTGTTGTGCCATTCAAACTTTTTAATTTGAGGAAAGAAGAAAAGGAGCCTTAGTTTTATGTAAATTAGGAGACATTGTTCGCATTATTCGGGCTTCACCTGATGACACTTCTTAAGTATGATGGAACATGTTATTTACTTGATTACCACATACTTTCGGAAATGTTTTTTGTGCTTTGGATAGTCAAATTGTTATTAGTACAGCTACTAAAATGACGATAATTTTTCATGTAAATTACCCAAAGAAACCAAGATATTTTATACTGCTTACCTCTGAATTTACGCCAAGTGAATAACAATTTTTTTTGGAGCATTTACTCCACGTAGGAGGCCTCGAGGAAAAAAATTGTCATGCCTATGGGGATGCTGTGTGGAGGGTGTTTTATGATGGACTGGAAATTCCGGGAGAAAAAGTGTGAGGGATGGTTAGGAATCTGAGGGTGAATAGTAATCTGAGAGTCAGTAGGTCTGGAAGTGAAGAACGGATCCCTCATTATTCATTGTTTTTTTTTAATTTAATAGATAATACAGACTGATTTCTGATCTCCAGTGATTTTTGCCAAAAGTTATTATATTATGTCCAAATTGTCAAACTTTTAATTTTTTTTTATGAATACCGCACAAGACTCCCAACTGCTCCAGTCTGGAGCCTTGTGAGACTATGGCATGTTGTGAGGTTATGTTGTGAGTTTGGGGGAGAAAGAAATGGGGTAGAGGAAAGTGAGGGAAGTACCTGGCTATTCAAATTTGGTCACCAAACACGGCTAAAGCCGTGCAACCGTAATTTCACCACGTAATTTCAAGCAACCTTTCAATTCTGAATGGTGGTTATACACCATGGCGATACTGAGAGTATCTTCCACTCTGGAACGTTTTGCAAATATACTATATATTATTTTCAATGATTTAATTGTGAAATAACACAAATTAATAAGATAAAATTTATTTGCCACGCCGGGATTCGATCCCGCGACCTTCGAATTGCGAGTCAAGAGCCTTACTCTTAGACCACGCCGGCCGTCGTTAAATATAAATAAATTGTCTAACAAACAACTTCAACAATTTTCCAAAACTGCCTCAATTCTTCCTTACGATGTCATCATTCTTACAGAAACTTGGCTTGTTTCTGATATCAACACAGCGGAACTGGGACTACCAACCCACAATATCTACAGATTGGATAGAAACAAGAATACTAGTCCCAAATCAAGAGGAGGTGGTGTTTTGTTAGCAATTTCTCAGAAATTAGTCTCTAGGCAGCTTAACACTACCTATAAAAATGTGGAACATGTTTTTAGTATGATTAACACTAACAAAAAAAATAAAATCATAATAGGTTGTGTTTATATTCCTCCTTCATCTGATCTAATTATCTACAAAAACCATATTGATGAGATTCAACTATTAATATCTAAATACCCCGAAACAAAAATAATCATTGCAGGTGACTATAACCTACCTAATATTAATTGGGACCCATTATCCTCAGAATTGTCTGGAACTAATAATTCCAGCGTATCTTTAATTGAAAGAGAAATACTTGAAATGTCAAATTTTTTAAACTTAAATCAATTAAACGATAACAAAAATAGTAACGATAGAACCCTGGATCTAGTTTTTTCTAATGACAAGTCTGTAACTGTAACCAAATCCTTAGATACTCTTCTTCCTTTGGACAACTACCACCCATCATTAGATATAACTATAAACAACACTGTACGTGAAAATCCTAAAATTAAACAAATGTCTCACAACTTTCATAAAGCCAACTACCCCGAAATTTGTGATTTCCTCCTCAAGGTCGATTGGTCATTTCTAAACGATGGTGAATTAAATGACAATATTGAACAATTTTACTCTATCTTAAAACAAATTATTACAAGTCATGTACCAGTTATGTCATATAATATATCAACTTTTCCTAAATGGTTCAACAATGATCTTATTAACTTAGTTTTCAAAAAGAAGTCTGCACACCACAAATTCAAAACAACGAGATCATTTCTTGATTATACTGAATTTCATAAGTTGCGTAAGCAATGCGCTGAAACTTCAGATAAATGTTACAAAAATTATATAAAAGAAGTTGAAAACTCTATAAAATATAATGTTAAATCTTTCTTTAATTATTCTAAGTCATTACAAAACAATTATTCTTCTATCCCTAATATTATGAACTATGGTGGCAAGACTTGTGCCAAAACTGAAGATATTGTCAATCTATTTGCAGACTTTTTCAAAAGTGTATATGAGGATGATATCCCTGTTGATAGAGTTCCTGAATTTGTCACTGATATTAACTTGCAATTATCTGAATTAGTAATTGAACGTAATGGCATCACTGTCTCGATTAAACTCTTGGAACCAAAAACAAGTTCTGGCCCTGATAATGTTCCACCCATATTTTTGAAAAATTGTGTCAATAGTCTTTCCTATCCATTGTACAAAATCTTTAACAAATCTCTTAAATCAGGTCAATTCCCCAATACCTGGAAATCCTGCTATCTCACGCCCGTGTTCAAGAAGGGTTCAAAAAATGATGTATGCAATTACAGACCTATTTGTATTCTGTCTAGTATTCCTAAGCTCTTTGAAAAAATCATTCTTAGCAAAATATCCTCTAATATTAAACATATTATTACCAATTTCCAACACGGTTTTGTCTCATCTAGATCTACTCTCACGAACCTCACAGTATATGAAAACTATATAAACTCAGCTTTGACTAACAGGCAACAGGTTGACTCCGTCTATACAGATTTCTCCAAGGCTTTTGATAAGGTCTGCCACAAAATACTAATAAATAAACTAAAAAAATTAGGATTAAGTGGCAATTTCTTGGCTTGGTTGATCAGCTACTTATCTGATAGATCACTCTTTGTAAAGATCAATGACTGTCTATCCCACCAATTTATTGCCACCAGCGGAGTCCCGCAAGGTTCGCACCTAGGACCTTTATTATTTATCCTATTCATCAATGATGTCACAAGCATTTTCCATAGTTTGAAGTCTTACTCTTCGCTGATGACATGAAGCTGTTTAAAGTCATAAATGATGTGCACGATTGCTTAATCTTGCAAGAAAACCTTAATAACTTTTTCAAATGGTGTTCAGATAATAAACTTCAGCTAAATATTAACAAATGCCAAGTTATGAGGTTCCACAAAATTAAACATCCAATAATATATAATTATGCACTCTGTAATGTTGACTTAATCTCTGTAGTCGAAATACTTGACCTGGGCATCATTTTTGATCAGAAACTCTGCTTTGCATCTCATGTAACTTCTATAGCTAACAGGGCTATGAAAATGTTAGGTTTTATATTAAGGATTTCCAAGGATTTTAAAAATATTTACACATTAAAAATTCTGTTCACATCTCTTGTTAGAAGCATTCTTGAATATAATTCAACAATTTGGTCACCTGTCTTCAACAATCACATCAATACCATTGAAAGAGTCCAACACAAATTTTTGAGGTGTATTAATTTTAGACTTGGAATTCCCTTAGAATCAATAAATTATGATTTTTTGTTGCACTCATTAAAATTGTTGAAATTAAGTGACAGAAGAAAAATTTTTGATCTGATATTTTTGTATAAAATCGTTAACTATCAGTTGGATAGCCCTGATATATTAAAGTTGATTAACTTTCATATACCTACAATAAGATCAAGGTTCCTTAGTTTGTTTTATTGTGACAACTATATGTCGGTATCAGGCTCCAATTCAGTTGTAAATAGATTACACACCATTGGAAATTTTTATGCCAATGTGGCTGATATTTTTAATATTTCCATACTGAAATATAAGGTTGTACTGATCGAACATTTCAGCCAATTATACGTTAACGAGGTCACTACATAATGATTTTTTGATATTATTGTTTATTTTTAATGCCTGTATAATGTACTATGACTGTAATTAAATATACACATGCTTGTAAATGGCACTTTGTGCCGTAAATTTTAAATAAATAAATAAATAAATAATTTGGGTATCAAAATGTTCGTGGATCTCTAACTTATATATAAACCTTTAAAGTAAGGGACCGCCCAGGCCCCCAACCCAAAAAAAACACGTCAGCAGTTAAAGGTTAAAATAGTTGTCATTTATCGAGCTTTGTATAATTGTTTAAAGTTTCAAGAAGAATATTATTAAAGGAGGCGAAAAATTATCAAAATATAACATAATTGTTTTTGTCGATTTTTTTCAAGAACTCGCAAAAGTCCGTTTCTTACTAAAGAAGTTCTTTTTAACGAAATTTAACGGTCTTTTATGATCCGAGTAATTTATCAAAAAAACCGTGTGTTACGCGAGATTTTCACATTTACTTCGCAACAAAAGATGTTATGTAGATTTTTTTATGAAATATTACGTTCAATCAAAGTTTTTCAAGCGATTTAGTAAAATTTCGAAAAAAGATTGATACCTTTTAGTTTTATGATGAAAACACGATTTATATCTCAAAGTTTTATCATGCGCTAAACTTAATGGAAAAACTAGCATAACATTATCTGATCGGGGCTTTATGGATAATACCAACCTTCAGAATTTCTTTCTTACGAGATAAAAACGTTTATTTCTTTACCAAGACATTACGCTCTTGAGAGTTTGAGACCAAATACATTAGAATATCACAGAATTAGGTTAATCGATGTTGTTGGTAGTAGTTATTTTTTTTTTGTTAAATGGTAGGTATTATGTAATTCTTTCAGTGAGAGCAATTCTGTGGTACAAAATTTAATTTCATCACATAAATAACCCTTTATACATAAACAGGCTGGAACACAATCATAACACTCGTTTTAACTTTAATGAAGGACTAATTGTTACTATGCATACAAATAAATATGGACAAAGAACGTTACATTACATGATTACCAGTTATTTATATATGTTACTTGCTGGAATTAAAAACTGTGCCCAAAACAAACAATTGATGAATTTACTGAAGACTTAGCTTTCTGAAAGAATTATTTTGTATTAGCTTACAATGACATATTATTCTTAAGACTTTAAAATTGTTATTTATGATTTCTTAATTTTCCTTTTCTCTATATTTGTGTAATTTTTTAATTTTTATTTCTATAATAAGGAACTCCAGTGAAAAATATTATGGCTTTAAAAAAATATGTTCATATGGAATATATAAGTTTTATTACATAATATTTAACGTAGAGTTTTTAAAAAAATATTAAAAAGTCCATTTTAAAACGTGTCATTAAAACACCCTATTGCTGGATTTTGGGGGCGTGACGTCACTGCGCTGCGTCACCTGGGTCAAAGTTGTATAGAAATCAATAGAAATGAAGACGCAAGCCGTTCGGAATTCCGTGTTATTGGTTTATAGAGAATTGGACATATAATAGTTTTTGTTTTTATTGAAACATTATTTAGGCCTTAATAATTCAGTATCAAAAATAAAGTATCTCTATTAGTTTATCTATATTATTTAAAATATTCAAAAACTTTAACTGTACAAAAAACGATCGTATTGCCCAGTTATGTCTATGAAAACGCTCCAATGCTGAAATTCAAAATGGCGGGAGTCGAACAGCTGATTCCAGTTCCCTACAAGATTCATACTTCGCTTAGTCATGATGACGTCACACTTACTAGATTCGATGGTTTTCGGGGGATCTTGAAAAATTAAAACTTTGACATTTATTTTAACTATTAAAACTAACTATAAAAATAAAAATAAATATGCAGTTATTTAAGTTAGAAGGTTTATTAAAAAAATAAATAAAAAAATTGGACTGGAATTCTCTATTGTAAAAATGTAACTATCAACTCACTATAATAAGATTTTTAATGTAAAGAACCCGTTAGACAGACAGCTAAAAAGTAGTTTATCGTAACTTTTTTGTTTTATATTTGTAAAGTGTGTAAAATAAATTAATAAAAAAAAATAAAAAAATTGAGTGCAGTTTACACGCACTAGAAGTGAAACTTTTCCACAACAATCTCAACCAATACTTGAAAAGTGAGGTCATAATCAAAGCGACCCAATGAGCGCAGACCTCGCGTAATTTCCGTTTCATATGACAACCAATAGCAGCCTTTAGAAGTGACGTCATTTCCGTTTCATCCAAAATCCAAATCACAGCCGTGCTATAGAAGTTTCACTTAAAAAAAAAATAATAATTCTTAGTATCGCACGGGCGGCAGACCCCATTCGAAGATTAGAAACGTTTCGTTTCCTGATATGGCATGAGCCTTGTTCATTGACCAGATCTGAATAGCCTTCAATTTGGGAGGCGGGAATGGGTACCGCCGCCCCGGGAACCTTTATTGGATAACCAACACCTCTGCCATAGGTCACCCCAAGTGGTTCGCTACGTTTGGTGATTTAGCGGGGGTGCCCGGGTTCATGGGGTGAGGTTTGTTTAGGTCTTGGAGGCGGATGACCAGGACACACTGAACCCCAGATTCCTACCCACCCCTTAAGCCCTTTTCTTTCTTAGAACTCTCCTTTCCTTCCTTTCCTTAAAAAACCCTCCACACAGCATCCCCAAAGATGACATAGGCCCTGAGGGAAATTATTTTCCTCAGGGCCTCCTGTGTGGAGCTCATGTAAAAAAAAAGCCTGGTACTTTTCAATCATATTTCCTCACCCCTTCAGTCTAACAATAATTGGGGAAGCCATAGTCAATAATTCCAGGCGGTTTGGAACGGTTGGGTATATATATAACAATAATATATAGAACAATATTAATAGGTTACCGTCGCGTGGTTGAATTTCAGAACCTGGCTTTTTCATCATGTCTGATGCCACACCATACGCGTCGCGCCACAAACAACACCTCTCTGCGTGGAATTTCAAACAAAGCTACCGTTGTAATTCGGTTTCGAATTAAAGAATTCGTCACAAGATGCCGCTACTTCTGTCAGCAGGTCAGATGGAGACGTGTACCGTCTAGGTATAACTGCTACGAATTTCTGAATATGTAGTATCTCTCCGGATATGGAAAGATTGACGGTAATACATAGTTGTATCAAGCGGCTATATACTATATATGACGCCATTGCTTGTCTCGGTTACTTTGTTCCGGTGGCTAGCAGCACTCGATGACAGTGGATCCGAGGAACGGGCTGTTTTTGGAACCAGTTCCTATTGGATTTATAAAATGGTCATCAATACTAACTGGGCGATAGCGATAAAAGCATTCATTAAACTGGTAGATTTTTTCTGTTAAATATTAATATTCAATCAAAGTTTTCAAGTGATTAAGTAAAAAAATAGATTGATTCCATTTAAATTTAAAATAAAAGTTTCTTCAAAATTCGCAAATTCACTTTGTGGCGTCATTATTAATTTTATGAAAACAAATAACTTTTGTACACCACCATTTAATTAACAATATCAACATGTTTCGAAAACTATGTTTTCTTCGTCAGGATAATAAGTTATTATCTTATATCTTATTATCCTGACGAAGAAAACATAGTTTGCGAAACATGACGATATTGTTAATTAAATAGTGGTGTACACAAAGTTATTTGTTTTCATTAAATTGAAATAACAGCATGATTAATTTCGCGTTCAGTGATATTAATAGATTATTATGATAACTGAGCATCAATTAATATAAACCGAATATTACTAAATTCTAATTTGTATCTATCGTTTACAAAATCAGATTCCGATTATATAAACTAGTCAATGATCCCCATTCTCAACTGGCAAATAACACTGATACCGGTAGGTAATTAATTATCAGGGCTTTAATTAATATTATCTTTCGTGGGATGAGATCTCTTTGTGCTTCTCCGGCGGGGAGGAAGAAATTTGCTCTCAACATTGACACGGACAAGGGAGCCGAAGGAGCTTACCCCCAAATGCTGTAATCTATGGAAATTAAATGATTATTGTACTGATTCTGCTACTAAATGAACGCTGTATTGTTTAACGTTCCTCTCGTGCGAGTGAATACATTGTTACTGCGAATATTGAACGCTATTAGCGGTTTTATAGCGGTATATTAGCGGTTTATTTATATTTCGTCTGAACTAAAAAATCACCAAATGTGGGGGGTAATGTTCTATCATGGTTTTTTTCCTTTACTTTTTCCCAATTTTTACATTTTTCTTGCAGCGTTACAAACATCATACGAATAAAGGGAACCCACTAAGGCGCAGCCTCTGCGTGGGCAATATAGTTACATATATTTTATTATTGTATCTAGAAAGAAAAAATCGTGATTTACAATCAATTTTTTATAAGAACAACTCTCTTTTTATAACTTTTGAAGGTAAATATATCATTGAAGAATAAGATAACACTAATAATCTAAACGGAAATATGAAAGAGAACAAGACACGGAAAAATAGAAAAAGATAATAACGGTGCCTCCAGTAGAGGATATCTTTAAGAAAAATGCAATTATCCAAATTTACAAAGATAATATCATCAAAAAATTTGAAACCCACCTATCAAAAAGATACAAAGACAACATCAAAATATCAAAATCTAATACCAAACTAACGCAATACAATTATATATTTTTAAGAACTAAGTATTTCAACAACATTCCGATTGAAATAAAAAATAAAAGATATCAACAAACTGAAACTCAAACTGAAGTTATACGTATCAGGAATAATTAACTAAATAATTGCCTATTTTGTGTAAGTTAATGTAAAAAAATCGAGTGCAGTTCTCACGCGGTAGAAGCGAAACTTCACCAAAACAATCTCAACCAATAGGAGCCTTGAAAAGCGAGATCATAATCAAAGCAGCCAATGAGCCCAGTTTGACGCTTCGTAGGTACTGTAATGCGTTATTTCCGTTTCATATCTCAACCAATAGGAGCCTTGAAAAGTGAGATCATAATCAAGCAGCCAATGAGCGCAGTTTGACGCTTCGTAGGTACTGTAATACGTCATTTCCGTTTCATCCGAGATTTAAATCGCAACGGGGCTAAAGAAGTTAAACTTCATCAAAATTTTGGATAATAGGAATGAAACTCTGCTGTTCAAAGCCAGAATTAAAGTCAGAATGTTTTTATATATAGCCGTAAATTACTTGAAAATTTTTCAGAAAACATTTCTATAGAATACCAAGTAAACGAGGTAACTCAAATCAATTCAAATAATTGCTACTTACAGTAACTTACATTCAAGTCTTTTCGAGCATCCCTGCGATACTGTTCCTGTAATTTGAACAGAAAAGCCCTACAAAATAATGATACTGAACAAAAAATCACCTTTTATTCCGAGTAAAGGCCGTCTCAATTGATGTTCAGCAACAAAGACGCGGCTCCAACCTTTATTAGCGATAATATGGGGTGGCAAGGCCAAATAATTATCTTCCCACTGTTTATAAATTAGATTAGTGCTGAGTTAAGATATGAGAATATTGGTAGAAAAACTACAGAAAGTTGGAAGATGATTTTGGTACATGAACTGCATTCCTTGAACTTTTTGAAGCTTAAATTTTTGTAAAATGATTTTGTTGACTTGATAGTGACAAGCTTATTTTTTACCTGTAAACCAAAAGTTTACTTTAATTTAATTTTAGTCTATTTATTTCTATTCTTGAAAATACACTTTACAAATTATTACATGGTTTACGTATATAATAAGTTTAGTGATAGGAAAAAAATGTTAATGACCCGTAACTGTACATAAATAGGTTAGTCGTAGTATTTTGTCAATACCTCACTAGGCAAACCTGTGCTGAGGTGTTCCCATGTTTGGGATTAAGAGCTATTCTGTCGACATAAGTAGAAACACCGTATCCTCCTTGATATTGTCAAGATCTGTGGGTCGACCCATGGCGGCAGTAAGGTAAATAATTGTCTTGATAAAAGGTAGGTATATTTTTTTATGGAACACACGTCAATGGTGTAAATGATATTGTGGTTATATTTTCTGTCTTGAAACAAAGTTTTTTTAATTATTTTTTTTAATTGTTTGGGATGGGTTATGTTTGGTTAGGTGTTATAATGTTTTGAGGAAATTGAATCCTTGTTGTTTGATCCAGTCTTTGATGTGTTGTTTGTGAAGAATTGTAGATGAATTTGTAGTTAGTAGTTGCTTCAGTGTAGTGGGCATGCAGTTATATAGTTTGTTTGCTTAGTACTTAAAGTTTCTTAGCCCGTGTAAGGTATGAATTATCGGTATATTTAATGTTTTTTGTAGAGGCCCTGGTTTTAATTGATATTTTAGGTTGCATTGTTCGGTATAAGCTTGATTTTGGTTTTAAAATCATCGACGATATTTTTTATTATTTCTAAATATGATGAACAGCAGTCTTAGCTCATTTAATAGATAAAGGAAACATTTTAAATATAAATATAATCTCTCTCTCGCTCTCCAATAGGTTTCCTAAAAATATGACAAAAAGAGCCTCCCAGAAAATAAGTTTTGTGGTTGGAGGTCGAATTCTTGGATGAAATTTTGACAGGGATTTGAAATTATTGATGTAAGATTAATTTCGAAAACTTTGATTACTTTTTCAATATGTTTAAGAAATTCTTATTTTCGTCGTATTTAAATTCACAAATTTTAATTTGAAATATTTCGTGATGACTGGACAAGCTTAAAACGAATATTTTTAAAGTAAAATCTTTTTATCACTTACAAAAAAACTATTTGCGTTCGAGGCGAAAGATGCAATCAAAATTTCAATCCGAAATGTCGCAGAATACAAACATAATGATTGTAAATGGCTGTCAGTTGTCATCTCACACGATGAAAGCAAATTTTAATTTTACATAATTAAAATTTTAAGTGGTATTTTTTATCACCCCGAAATTAATTTATTTTTTTTACGTTAACTCCACACAGGAGGCCCTGAGGAAAATAATTTGCCTCAGGGCCTATGTCATCTAAGATGCTGTGTGGAGGGTCTTGTTGAGGATAGGAAGGAATGAACATTGATCTTGAAGAGACCCATGTTGTAGGAAGGAGGGAACACAGAGGCCGGCAAATCGTTCCACAGCCGAGCTGTTGAACACAAGAACGAGTCGAAGAAGCGACCCGTTCTCATATGACAAAATGTCAACCGTGTACAGTACATATGTTGGGCACGCGTTTGGCGTTTTTTCCGACTGTGCACCGGCGCCGAAGGAATCAATGACCCTAGTTCCTCGGAGCATCTTCCATTGAAATACCGGTAGAACAAAGATAGCATTCCCACCCGCCGCCTGTGCTCTAAAGATTGCAATCCTTTTGTTAAGTTAGGAGAATCTGTCTGCACAGAATCGAGGGTTTTTTCAGGTATTTTGGGGCTCTAGACCAAAGTTTGCTGCCAAATTCAACCGTGGGGCGCACTTGTGATTTGTACAAGGATAGCAGTTGTGTACTTTTAAAGTATCTGCGGGCCCTGTACAGTACGCTTAGTTTTTGAGAGACTAACTTAACTCTGGCTTCGATGGAGTTCGAAATAGTTATCTTTTATGGCAATTAAGGTGAATCTGAGGGTTTTTCTAAAAAATACATTTACATTAAGCGTGTCCAGTCATCCCGAAAGTTTACCTAAAAACATATAAAACGTGAAGACGCTTTAGAAAATAGTTAACAGAATACACACGAATACTCACCAAGCTCGCTGGAGGTGACTTATACCTAAGAAAAAATCGTATTAAAAATATTTATTTATTTATTTCATCCACAGAAAAAATACCAGAGGTTACTTACCTATCCAATTTTTGTGTTAATTTATTATATAAATAACAATTAACTGCATTTGGTATTCATCGGTTCAGATTATTCTTGGTCATTGTTTAAAAGGAAATTTCTAACAAGTGTTTTAATAACATTCCTGTAAATGCACTAAAATGATGTGTTTAGCGTTTTTTTGCTTTATGTGTTCATCATAATAATTTGCGATGCTCCAATTGCGAGGCTACATTTGCACAACGGTTTGAATTTTATTTCAATGACAGCTGCCATTTATAAATATAAAGACGTCAATCATAAAGAGAAGGAAAACAGAAATAGGTTTATTAAATTTAAATAAAACCTTTGGATTGCAAATTGTGTTTTTCTGGAAATGGTATCATCAATCGGCCAGAGGGACCTCGTGACATTGCATGGGTAAAACAAGCAAAAATTTGTCAAAAATTTTGCCAGATTGATCCAGTTTGACCATTATTGTAGGCATGCTACTTGGTATTTGTGTAAGGAAGATCTAAAAATATTTCGATGTGTTTTCGATGCTTATTCGGAGTTCAAATGTATATTTTTGCTACCAACAAATATATATCTTTTTTTACCGGTCAGTGGTTGAGTGGGCACCCCGGGCGTCCCGTGTTCGATTCCTCGGCTGACTAAGTCCTCCATTACAACACAAGCAACATTTTCCGCTTTTTGTGGTGGTAGTAGGAGATTTTCAAACATTGTTGGGCTATTCGTAGCCTGGGAATGTTTGTCTTTCTTTTAAGATAAAAAAAATATATATATACATACGTATATATTTTATATACACAGGGTGTTAAGGGTTTTACTTGACTAACTTTAACCAGTGATTCCTGTGAGTCTGGTGATGACATGTGTAAGAATTTTTATTATTACGTTTTGAAAAAAAAAAAAAATTGAAAAAAAAAGTAACCGGAGACCAACATTTAATTTATATTTTCTATTCCAAATAATGTCAGGAATCGCTGACGTAAGTAAACGTAACGTAAGCCTAACGTAAAAGTAAACGTATTAAAGTAAGTCAAGTACGTCCTTGAACACCATTTATGTGTATATATGAATGTAATATATGTGTATAAAAATATATGCTTAAATAATATACGATATAAATTTTTAAAAATTTAGTTTTCATCCGACAGGAGAGTTCGAGCCAAGATAGTGCATCATGGTGGAATTTCCTCAAGTGTAGGTAAAAATGGTTATTAGTAATTATAAAAAGGCATGCTACTTATAAAAAAATTGTCAATTGATTAGTTCGAATGCATAAATTAATATAATTTTGTTTTGGAACAATCCAATTGTGTAAAGTTGCGTCCACTTTCAATCGGCTGCTAACCAAATGGACATCAGGAGCAAAGCTAAGTAAATATTTTGTAGGAAGTGGTTTTCGAATTAGACCTAAAGTTTTATAAAAGAGACGGCCATCAAAAGTAATATGTTGGAAATAAAATTTTCAAATAAAATTGTACTGTTAATTAAAAAATATGTACATGCTTATTTTCCGCGAATAAAAACTAGCAGCAATTTTCATTTCAAACACAATGGATTGTTAAAAAGGATGAATAGGGTTGTTAACAAAATTGTATTCACATTATTATGAAGCCGTATTGTTTGACGTTATGTGTTTGTAAAAGATGCGAAATAAACAATATTCATGCTGCCTGAAAGCAGAACAATAAAAAAGAATAAGCTCACTGAGAGACAAGCATTGGGTTTTATAACATAAATAATTCTTTGTACAAAATATGAACAGGAATCCTTGTCGTTACTGAGAAATTGTGAATACAAATAATTGTTTTATGTTTCCCCGGAATCCCTCCGTGAACAAGAATACCATATTATTTTTCGTGAAACATGAGACATTTTTCATATTTAGGGAGGGATAGGTTACAATAGGTAAAAACCAATTCGAAATGATTGATCATCTGCTTTTATTAAAAACACATTGTTTCGGTAGAGTACCTCTAGCTGTTCCCGCCTAGAGCTTCGGCAAATTCAGCCTCAGTTCCACTATCTCTATTTATATTCTTCAGGAAATCTAGGACAGTGTAATCGATAACTTTACAATATCGAATCGATAGGCATAACTAACAAAAATTTTATACCGTTTTCCCGAGCACGGGTGCACTGTTGATAGCCAGACCGATAATGACAGGGAATAAATAAGAAATTGATGTATGCTGGCAACACTGGCGGATCTATCCACAGATTTACAATCCTTAACGTCAAATCGCTACGTAAAAATTAAAAAAATTAGTAAATAGATCATTTCGAAATGAAATATTAACTTCATTATACCTACATTGGCACTTCAAATGTATGTACTTTTTGAGACCGAACAGGAGTTAGTTTGAGATGAGGTCTTTAGTCTTTATAATACCTACATTGGCACTTCAAATGTATGTACTTTTTGAGACTGAACAGGAGTTAATTTGAGATGAGGTTTTTATTCATATTTGAACCACTATCGTAAGTTTATGGATCGCGTATACGATTACTTTCAATTATAAGAACTTCATTAGTTCACCTCCACCCATTAATAAGCCAGTTATTTTGCATAACGAACGACATTATTCAAAAAAAATTTCTGTATTGACAGCTCAACTGACACTCAAGGGCCGCGTCAAAATTTGTCAGTCGTCGGCCGGAGTAACAATTGTTGACCGTGATCGCAAATATTGATAACTGATCATCACGTATTCTTAGCGATTTAATCAATATCGCATTTATATAGGGTTTTATCGATCTTCCATGCTGGACCTCCTGGTATGTTATGACCAACTGAACATTGTTAGGGATTGTGTAAGGGTCCTTTTCTTCATTTAAAAACATTCCGATAGATCTTCACTCAGATAATTTATTTACAGTCTTCAGGTTAAACGTGACTATAACACTAAGACATGCTACATTTTTATACAGCCCGGTTCCCCGTTCTCCATTTAAAAAGTCTAAAACAGCCTTGTTTTGAGTTCTACGATCGGCGATAAAAAAGAGGACGAATACACCGGGAACAAGCCTTTTATATCAAAAACAGGAACTCCTTAACCAAAAATAATGCCTGTCATTTTTTAAAATAAGGACACCAGCGCCATTTGGTCAGGCAGCAGTAAATTTTATTATCGACATTCAACTTGTCTATAATCAAAGTAGATAAAAGAAACTAGAGGGATCAGTGACTACACTAATTCAGTTATAAATTCTAACAAAAATCTCCCCTCTGCAATCCCCCAGCTGCATAAATTAGTAAAATATATCAACACCGGTACCCTTAAAAATATCAATACCTTCGTTTGAGAATCAACAGGATTAATTTAGAGTAATAATAGATTGACAATTAATCGAACCATACATATCAAAACATGTTTGTTTTGGCACATGGAAATTTAAATGCAGATTTGCTTAACTCCTGTTAAAATTACGATGAATTATAGTTCAATGAGTTTTCAGCTTCCATTTAAATTTTGTATGGAGTTCATTACGTATTGCAATGTTTTTTTGTTGATTTTCTGTAACTGTTGAATACGTAGTTAGTAGCTGAATTTATCGAAAACAACCAAAACATTTTTTACCTAAGTTGCTAAACAATTCAGTTGGCAGACACTATATAATATTAACCTTTAATTACGAGCGCCAAAAGTCGCGCGGGGTTGGCAGTTACCCCAAAATGACGGGCATGAAATAAAAAAATAATATTCAAATTAATGATCAACTTTAATTGTTCTTTATTTACGTAATACCTATTAAAATATTACAATAAAGCTATAAAGATATTTTGACTACATTGAAAAAATTATATTTTTTGTGAGTGCAAAATAAATTAACAATTATCACAAATTTCTTCGGTCACCACAGATAAATTTAGCACATTTATGTCGCTTGTGAGCGATGTGTTATTTTCCTCATTTTCTTGTTTGTAATCCACTGCTAGATGTTGAAGGACCTGGAACTTATATATACTTATCTAAATTTGAACTACACTAGTAGTCGCGCTGGGTCGCAGCGACCCCAAGTACTGCTGAACAGTACGTTTGACCACTGAGGCGGAAGAGACTAACGAGCTAGGAAACTAGCAGAAGGTTCGGTTAATAGGATAAATAGCTTAAAAAAAATTACTCCATTTGAAGATCGCTTGGGGTCGCGGACACCCCGCGTTAATTAAAAGTTAATAATTTAGGATGACTATATTTACTTTTTCTTCCATGTACCTAAACCTAAAAATAAAATTAAAAAATCGAAGAACTCATCTCCTCTTTCCCAGAGAATAATATATCGAAAACTTTAAGATTGTCATGATGTTTCGAATACTGATCATTCGATTATTACTTAATTATATCGTGTCGGTTATGCCCATCCCTAGTAGGGAGGATTTGTAATATATATTGATCTCATTGCATATCGGGGCTTCCCTAGATTGGTTAAGAAAGAAACTCACACACATGCTCCGGGCTTAGAATTATTTGTAACTTCATATGGTTTCCGGGAATTACGTGAAGAATCGGAAAGGAAAACGGAGTAATCTGCCAGGTACAAGAATGATGGGCATTTGTATGATTTCACTTTATTCTTATAAGGTACAATTTGAACTCAATCATACAAGTGCTGGCATAATTTGCGTTATAGGGTAAAAAGCTATGAGGTACACAGATATTAAAAAAAACCTTTAAAAATATTGGTTATCGTTCTGATTTGACACTTTTCCCTTTCGAATCATTTTTAATTTTTTGTATTGTTCTTCAAAGTACAAAGTACAAGTAAGTTAAGTCGCAATTAAACAGTTTGTCAAAAATTCGTACCTATAAGGGGTGCCTGATGGTGGGAAATGAGCCCAGCATAATAAATGTTGAACGATTTAAATTAGTTGTCTTTGAACGTCCCAAAACCCCTGCCATGGGTCACCCCAGGTGGTTCGCTACGTTTGGCGACTGAGCAGGGTTGTTCGGGTTCTTGGGGAAGAGGTTTGTCTAGGTTTTGGCGATGAATGCTTTTGCCCACCGGGGCCGGTCGGATCGAGTGATACTGGCTGACTTTTTGATTTCTCCAGCTGGGCTCTCCCAACCCATCGCACCGCAGTGGGAGGAATTGATTTATACGTCCGTCACTCCTGGACATACTGATCTTCAGATTCTGACCCACCCCCATACCTTTTTCCTTCCCAGAAAACTACATATCACGTCAGCTCGAAGACAATTCATGTACCCAGCTTCTAAAATATTTAACCTTCTCCCCGAGAACTTAAAAACCGAAACCCAACCCCATACCTTTAAAAAACAATTATCACAATGGATCAATACATTGAGAAACTATGAAATATAAAATTTGGGACTGTAAAATACAAAATAAAAGAAATAAAATTGTAAAATAATTTTACATAGAAAAATAATTTTTTTATTGTTTTTCATTTACTCACAAATAATTGCCTAAGTTGCCTCTAAAATCACGAAACACTAAAATCTTCAATGGCCTATATCTTATAATTTAAAGCATAAATAAATAAAGTAGCTCACATCTGTACTAGATATTTGATATACCTTTTGATTACAAAATAATTTGTCAGTTTGGTTGAGTATTTTGATCTCAAATCCAAATTAAGATTTATATGCAACGGGCCGAAAAGGGCCGCGCAAACGTTCCACTTAATGTGCCATTGGGCCTGCCTAGTTTCTGACTGTTCAATCAAACACTTGAGTTGTTCATAGACGAAGCCGCCCACCATACTCCCGAATATAATACTTTGTATTCCAATATCTTTGGTGCGAGCATATTTCCTGTAGTTACCTAAATTATTAATTTTTCCCCAGTCTGATATTACAATTCCACTTAACCTTTGTGAATAAACCCCTTAAAAAAGGTAATACATTGGGGGGATATCGCGAGAATGTAAATATCAATCGCGGCGATTGGAAAATAATTGAAAGATTTTTTTTTGTGTTTGACGACAAATGGAGACAATCTCAAAACAACAAAGCTCGCTCTTTGAAAACGTAAATATTCAAATGTATTTTGTTGTTTTATCAATTGTTTCAGCATTTCAAATTGTCTGATAAATTCCTGGTATCGTGACACGTAATTTATTATTTATGTATCTTTTTTAACTTTTAATTTTTTTTTTTAATTTTTTTTTATTGAATATAGATATATAAGTTTACAGTGGTGTTAATATAAATTACATATTGGTACATAAATTATTTAAAATTGCAATCTCACCAAAGAAGAAGCTAGTTCTTGTGCTTGATGAGCGAGTTACACTAATTATGACAGAAATATAATAACATTATGCAATAGGTAAGTATATAATGGGAACAATTGAAACTTCTGGATCATCTATATGTGAAGGTGTACATACAATGGTACATGGTTACATACTTAAATATTGTGCACTTTAGAGAAATTCGAAAAATCTGAATAAAATAAAAATGAATATAGATTGATAATAAACAGAAAGAAAGAGAAAAACAGGTAATTATTTAATCAATTGTTCTTGATGAAGTGTTGCTTCAGTTTGAGTTTCAGTTTATTGATGTCTTTGATTTTTTTATTTCAATCGGAAGATTGTTGAAATACTTTATTCCTAAATAGATATAATTGTTTTGCATTAGTTTGGTATTTTGATGTTGTCTTGATATCTTTTTGATTGGTGGGTTTCAAATTTTTTGACGATATTATCTATGTAAATTTGGATAATTGCATTTTTCTTGAAGATATGGCTTTAAAAAAAAATAAAATTATAACATTTAAAAAACTCCACCTCTGGGTTTCCAACGTCAATCGATTTGAAGAGAAACATCATGTTAATGAGGTTTTAAAATGTTAACATTTGTAGCAAACTGTAACTGATAGTTTCTTAAATTATTTTCAATTATTACACCAAAGCATCAAGTCATCCAGAATCAGACAATGAGAGCTTTAAAAGATTTCTTATTAAAATATTGTAAACGAAACTCTGTTAGCTATTAAATGTTTAGCGCAGTAGATGGGAGTAAACAGATTGTGCTATGAATATTCCTTTCATTGTACGAGTGTGTACGTTAGCTACCGGCTGACAAAGATTTATGAATATTTTTAATTTTTAAGGGTGCCTTCTGTCTGACCTTCAATAAGGAACTCCAATCCAATTTTTTAATTCTTTTAAATGAATAATGACCTTTTAACTTAAATAACTGCATATTTGTTTGTATAGTTAGTTTTAATAGTTAAAATAATTGTCAAAGTTTTAATTTTTCAAGATCCCCTGAAAACCACCGTACCTAGTGTGAATCGTGTCATCATGGCCAAAAGTTTTAGTTTTTTTCAACAGATGTTGTCATTTTGTTTGGAAGAAGCTATGAAACTATTCAATAGGTAAAACGTTATTTAGGTGAAATTATTTATTATTATATTTTATTTATTATATTATTATATTTTTCAATATTATTACGGGAGAGTGGTATAAAAATTGTTTAAAATTATTATTTCTTTAGCTTTACGAATCGAAATCAATATTATGGAAAACGAAGCATCAATTTTGTAGGCAACTGGAATCAGCTGTTCGTCGCCCGCCATTTTGAAGTTCAGAATTGAAACACTTTAACAGGCATTACTGGGCATTACGATCGTTTTTCGTACAGTTAAAGATTTTAAATATTTTAAATAATATGGATAAACTAATAGAGATACTATATTTTTGAAACTGAATTATTTAGGCCTAAATAATGTTTCAATAAAAACAACAAACATTATATGTCTAAATCTCTATAAACCTTCGATCAATAAACTTGGTCGATGCTATAAACCAATAACATTGGCTTTTAGAGATTGTTGAACGGCTTGTCAAAATTTCTATGCAATAAGACCACGTGACTGGAGAATTATGAGACGCGGTGACGTCACGCCTCAAAAATCAAATAATACAAACTTGACGGGGTGTTTTAATGACACCTTTTAAAATGGACTTTTTAATATATTTTTTTAAACTCTACGTTAAATATTATTTAATAAGACATATATTCAGAATCAGCGTTTATTGGTATATGTGAACATATTTTTTAAAGCCATAATATTTTTCACTGGAGGTCCTTATTGGAGAAAAAAATTAAAGGATGCAATGTTGAAGATTATATTATTGTCTGCAGTAAAATTTAATCGAGTGCGGAACTATTAAGTGAACTAATTTTCTGCTTGACATTTTGGTTGAATTTTATTTTGAATTTACTATGGATGTTGAGTTACTAAGTTTCATATGCATATTGATTTATTAGTAGGAAATTTAGTAATGATTGATGGTAGCAACAGCTTCCAAGCACAATAATTTTCACAAAAAATTTCAAGGAATAGGAATTTAAATAAATAAATAATATTGAGCGATTGGTATTACCTGTATGTTGTGTTTAGACACCAAACTTTAGAGATTAATCAAACCATATTATTTAATGACAATTATTCGATTTCATTCTCACGAGTGTTTGCAGCGTCCATTGCCACCGAATATCGAGATTTAATAACCGATTCGGTTTGCTGAGTTGAGAAATTTTAATAAAGTTTTCCTTATGAAAAGCTTTCTTCGAGGTTCTTATTTCAATTCGAAAAAGCTCATATTTCATTGACTCCGTAAAAAATTCAAAACGCTTTATCTGAGTAGACTACGGTTTTGATTGCTCCAAGTATCTCTTATCCTGAAACCATCTGCAAAATAATTAACATTTAATGATTACGTTTTTATTATAACAGATATCACACGATTTTAAGCCAGCGGCGAGGAAAAGCTCTTACCGTTCTGAACAGAATAATTTTGATAGTAGTTTTGTGGTATTCTGATATGGGTCTTTACATAAGACACAGTGCATACAAATGCGAGTTCAACCGGCCTGAAAATTCCAATGAATATTCATTGATCACTTTATTCAATTTCTCTGTGTGTTCCACCATGAGACGAGAATACCTCCAGGTAACCTTGTCTCTCATTTCGTTACCCCACATCGAATAATTTATTACATAAATTTACTCGCTTCAAAATGAGCGTGATTTCCACTGTATAGAACCTTAATTCAATTGCACGGTAAGGGATAGTCACAACCCCAGACCTTTTGTGCCCAAGGGCGCCGGGAGGGTGGTAGAGTGGATGAGGAGGCTGCAAGGGTGATGGTTTTATTTGAAAAAGGGGGTGTTGAGGGATGGAAAGGGGGTGCAAAGGGGATGCAAATAAGATTTCCTGATCTCCGATTTGAAATTGAAATAATTGGAGCGCAGATTCATTTACGCAGATTTTATCAAATAAATCACAAAATAATTACACAAAATACCCATTTGCTCGGTATAAGCTGATGGAAAACCATTTTTCTAAGTTTGATCAAATATCAGTAACTAACGAAAAAATCTACTACCTTAATGAAAAAGAGGACAGTTTCTTCGCTATGAACTTTAACCAGAATTTTGCTTGAAAAGACTTGAGAAGAATCTATATTTAGTGGCCAAAACTGATTAAGTATATACTCCAATCATCTCTACCCGTTTCCCTCCCTCACCAAACACTAATTTCAAAGGAACTCTGGAATTAGATACCACTAGAGGGCAGAATTCACACACGGATTTGATCGGCCACAGCCGACTCTGTGCTCGACGGATCTGTCTAGCGAACAGATCGCCGACGGCAACACACGCATTCGGACGTTCGAGCGGCGAGCATCTCATATAGTTATCGTATGTATAGGGAAGGTTCCCTACACGCAAGAAAAATAAAAATTGGGAAAAGCAGAAAATATAATAAAATTTAATTTTGAGAAAAATTTTAAATTCATTAAAACCTTAAACCAACACCTCCCCCTCCCCGTCCCAAGATATTAATAAATATTCAGAGAGAATTAGGTTATCTGATATCTCATACAAATCTATCCAGGAAAATGTAATTTAGGAAAATTTTGATTTGAAATCTGGGGAAAAACGTTTTAAAAATACGACCGTTTTGCAAGACAAGCGACTGCTAATGAGATCATGCTCGGCGAGCCGATCTGTTGCATGCAATCACACACGGACGGACAGATGGACGGATCCGTCAGCATGCTCAGCGAACAAATCCGTGTGTGAATTCTGCACAAGTAACTCTGTTATAAATAAATAAAAAAAAAAAACATTATTATTATCAACGCGTTATTATATCATTAAAAAATTATTGACTGGAAACACGAGATTAATAATTTAAATAAAAAATGTACTTTTCACCGCTTATATCGAATAACACGTGCCATGGTGTAAAATATTTATTCTATTCATTCTCATGATTTGACCTCTGGATTGGGAACACGACTATCCATCACCCACTTTTATGGAAAGCTTGTAAACTTCCGGGTAGATTCTAACAACGCAAACGGTTGTTTTGTATTAAGGGTTGTTGGAGGCTGAAGGGATTCAATTTAATTGCATCCAAAGTTTATCTCGTTATTCAATCCTTTATGACTAAAAGAAAATCAATCGGAAACAAACGTTTTTTTAAACCGTTTGGTCAAAGTACTAACATAGATCGCTTGGTTTATTCTTCTCTTCAACTTTTTAAAGACAGCGAGAGCCAGTGGTTTCACAGAATTTGAACAATTTATCAACTAAACAAAATTTATTTTAAAGTTCTTTAAAGGTTCTATTCAAGTTCTGTTATTATACCATTATACGAAATAACTGAATTTGAATAGAACTATCACAGAACTGGAATTTTAACTTTCAAAATTGCAATTTCATACTCTGTGAAAGAACCAGACTTAAGTCTTCTTTATTTTCTTCCCTATGAGCCTTTTTGCTGGATGATTAAATTCGTTCAGTCAGTTATCGAAGCCAAGTTGCACTATAATTTATGGCGTATGAATATCTGGGCGGTATCCTATCGATACCTGATATTATGGTTGAGGTCGCCAATACAGATTTTTGATATTTTCCTAGATGCAGAACCAACTTATTAATGTTGGTTCTTCAGTGAAGACTCACCAACTCTGTCAATTCCCTCGAAAGAAATGTAGATATTTTTCAAATGACCTATACCAAGTTTGTACGATATTTCAACTTAATTTTAGTTACGCGAGTGAACCATATATTTTATTGGACATTTGTCAACGCATATACAATTTTTTTATTTAACAAATTACCATTTCCATTCTTCTTTTTTTCACTATGATTATTTATGTCACTATCGGCTCGGAATATTGGGTCTACTGGGCTATCATTTTCCGTCAATTTTAATTATATATTGTCTCCTTCAGCATTACGTATTAAAAAGATATTGTTTTTACC
This sequence comes from Glyphotaelius pellucidus, assembly GCA_936435175.1. Classification (NCBI taxonomy): domain Eukaryota; kingdom Metazoa; phylum Arthropoda; class Insecta; order Trichoptera; family Limnephilidae; genus Glyphotaelius; species Glyphotaelius pellucidus. The sequence goes on along the minus strand of OW386545.1, from coordinate 33,772,451 downwards.
AAAGTATTACGGTTTCTCGTGTGAATATCTTTTATTATCGTATTGAATACCGAATCTCACTGCACCTCAGAACTTTATTGATCCTTCCATCCTCTGATATTTAAAAATCGTCAATTTGTCATGCTTAAAGAGATTTTTAAATCAGAAAGTTCTTTATCTATAAATCTAAAAATTTATTTTTTGGTAGAAAGAAGTAACTTTGTGATTTGACATATTATAAATTTAAATAACACAATAATTTTGTTTGTAACCACGATTTATTTAATAACATAAGATGTTTATTTGACCCTCTCACTCTTTCCTTATATTATGTTTTTTCCTTTTATATATGTATAACTCACACAATGTTTAATTTTAATCGGTTTAATTTTTATAGCCTGAAGATGCTTTTGTAAAGCGAAACCGGTCGGTGGTGGAAAAATTAAATAAATCTTGGTTACAAACAAAATTATTGTGTTATTTCAATTTAAACATTTAAGTTAAAATGAAAAATTTGTTATATTATATGTGTCAACGGTATTCCTGATACTTGCGCTGTCCCGAGAGTACAACATCAACGTTAAAAATCTTTAGGTAGGTACCAAAAACGTTTCAAACTTGAAATTTTTGTTAGCTTTTTCAGACATGCTGAAGCTTGGAGGCCGTGTTGTACCTATGGGGGTCTATCAATTCTGAATTTGAATTTTTCACGGTCTTGTATTATATTTCGTGAATACATTATTCGTATATGTCGCTGCAATTTACAAAAGTTCTTGCTACGTAATATGTAAAGTTTCTTGCATTGCCCGCGTGCGGGAAAGTTTTGGTTTTGTCTTTAGCATTTTGCTCCTAAAACACTTTGCCGCCTTGAATAATTTACATAAAAAATAAATTACAGCCGCCTTCAGAGATCACGTGAGCTTAAAATGGGACCTTCTTTTTCACGGTGACACATTCTCTCTTTTTTCTCGTGATGTATGGATATATTTGCATTAAAAATTCACATTAGAAATTGAATAAAGCGGGTTACTTTACTCTCAATAACATTAAGTCACGTTAGAAGACCAGCTAAAAATTTTGTATTTGAGGTGAAGATTGTAAGTTGTCACAAATTTACATTTTTTTCACATTATAATTATTGATAGCTTCCAATGCTTTATAATTTTAAATCATTTAACTTAAAAGTAAAAAGTAGATCTTTATACATTACAATTAACCTCTCAGGCATCTACCATATTCTGTGAATAGGTCAGAATATTTCCGCTTTGCATTAAAATCAAAATAAATGGAATATTTGTGAATGAATCCAAAAACAAAAAAAACTGTTTTTGAAAGGTGATGAAATACGGTTTCAAAATTAAAAGTTTTGAATGCAAACTTTAAGAAGTTTTATAAATGGCTCATCTTTTGTTTTTCTAACTTAAATTACTGGTAATGAATAAAAAAATAAAACACACACAATTTATTAGAAAAATGAATTAAAAATGATACGTTACTTTACTTTTTGGCTTTTCATATAAAAATATTTTTTTTAAATATTCACAAGGTTTCATAATTTTTTTTTCATTTTGCAGTCGGGAACTATGGTTTTACAATGATGTACATTTTAAATCAAGTTTGTTTATCTTTTAGATTTTAGTTTGTAGCGTGGCGTTTTCTCTTTCTAATACCGATTAGATCATATGTTTCTAACTATGCTAGTAAGGGAGAAAAAACGATTTCTAAGAGACCTACATGAGTTGTTGTAGTGACAAAATAAAAAAAATAATAAAAATAAAAGTAAGAGCTCGAATAAAATATAAAAGTACCTTCTTGTGAAAAGAACGGAAAAAGGAAATTTTTAAATTAAGAAAAAAATATTTTATAAGAGCACTTAATTTATATTATTTTATAAAAACTTTTCATACCACCGTTATCGCACAATATCATCTAAAGGGTGCTTTATGACAAAACGTTATCAAAATTTTAAATATGTTATATTTTATTAACAAAAATAAAATTCCTAAGTACTTATCTAAAGAAAAAACCTACTTGATAATTTGCCTAACATTTAAAACTTAATAACTATTTGTGAAACTAAACTGGGCATTTCCTTGCGAAATACGACTGATGTCTCGACCTCTCTTGAAGAGAATGGGATTAATTTCCTTCATTCTTAGTCACGTGTATAAACCTACGTGATGTCGTTTTCGCATCACGTAATAATAATCACATAATATATTTTTGAACGCTGAGTTTATCTGTCTTATGTTTCTTTAAGTGGTTTGTACCGTTTCCAAGTCATTCAACCCCAAACCAGTTTGTTTGAATAAACATCCATTTACATAGAGACGAGTTATCAAACAATTAATTAAGAGCCTTAGTTAGGCAGGATAAGAATCAACTTCCGAAACAACATCCAACTTGCCACAACTCTTCAATAATGGAGGCTCACGAAACCTTAGAAGAGTGTATTGATTTTTTGGCAATTTAGAGGGGAAATTTTAACACAAAGGCAATTTTTCGAGAGGATAATTTTATATAAAAGGGGTGGAATCCTTTTTGAATGAAATATAATATTTTCAATGCTGAACGTTTTTTAACAATGTCGAAGCAAGGTTAGTGAGTGAACCATGTACAGATTTTGTTTGTAACTGATTTGGTAATGTATGTTTTTAGGTTTTCACGGCCAAAAAGTATTTTTGTTATTGTTTTTTGGGGGTGTTATGCGGTGTTTCGCTACCTCCTTCTTTAGCCAACGTTTCGGACAGCGTTACAGTGTCCATCATCAGGGCTCAGGGCAGATGAGTAAATGATATTGGTGAGAGTGTTTTCTTATGTGTGTCAAAGCGATACCGTGCTGCCAGCTCCACTTCTCTACGAGCTGATGTTAGAAAAAATTCAGCATGGTTTTTTGCGTTTAGCTTTGGTGTAGCCGTCAATTACTGGATACCAAGAACTATTGAGCTTAGCTCCGTCGACTCTGTTAATATTGATGGGGTTTTTATGGATTTCAATTGCCTCCGTAATTAGGCGTGCTCTGTAAGTTTTGGGTCTTCCCAGGACTTCAGAAACAAATCCAAAGTAATGGCCGGTTTCGATTAAGTGCTTGGCGATTGCCGATTTGTCAGGGTGGCCAAGATTACAAGCACGAAAGTGTTCCGATTTTTTTCTAACACCACCTCGTAGAGGAATGGAGCTGGCAGCACGGTATCGCTTCGACACACATAAGTAAACACTCTCACCAATATCATTTACTCATCTGCCCTGATGATGGACACTGTAACGCTGTCCGAAACGTTGGCTAAAGAAGGAGGTAGCGAAACACGGCATAACACCCCAAAAACAATAACAAAAATGATTTGGTCATATTTGTACCTACGCACTCAGAAAAAGATAAATAAATGTAAAGTTTTGTATACTGTATACAAGACCAAATATGGAAATTATTACTAAACACGTGTAACTTTTTGTAAATCAAATCGACTTAAATGCGTTGTCTGTGCGTAGCATGTACTTTGCGTATATTACTTTTAAATTATGTGTAATTTTTTTATTGTGAAGTGATTCAATTCAATTTATTCATTTTAAAAACATTACAAAATTAATATTTAAAAAAGCTTTAGAGAGAAAAAAATACGGATAGGTAAATGCGCTCCAAACCCTGCACAACTGAAAACAAATGTGCGAAATCCAAAACATGCCGATCAGCAAGGAATAAGCAAGTAGATTTATACTGACAGCAACAAATATTGCCGTCTAAATTCTGCTTCATTGATGCTGAACATATCAATATAATAATAAAGGATGTGAGGAGGATAGTGTAATCCCACACGTCCCATATAATTATATTTATTTACACAACAGATTTTTAAAATAAAGAACTAAGTAGGTACATAACATAGGAAAAAAAAAAATTATTCATTAATAAAAAATTCAATTCTATATAGGGCGTGGTCTGGGGTGAGCTCGGACCCAGCGCTCACTCAGGAGTGGGGTTTGGTGCTAGAACGCTGCGGTCACCACTGTATTGTCGGAAGCCATTAGCCGCATCCTGGCTCCAGTGACCCAATGTCTCATCAGACCGGCGAATCCGGCGAACATACTCGATGCACTGCTTTATCTTCTGAATCCAAATATTATTCTGCATGCATATTGGATCCGGAGTCGTTTCATCGGGGTGGTTCGGTAGTTACACCATGTTTCACACGTATATATAGACTAGTGCAAACTGGTATGATTTTAGGTTTTCACGGCCAAAAGTATTTTAATTAAATGAAGACATTATGAGCGAAACTCAATCGAAAATCTGGAAACAGAAAAATCAGAAAAAGATATTTACACCTCTGGGGCTCGAACCCAGGACCTCCCTACTTTCCGGGTTGGGCGCTCTATATCCACTGAGCTAAGGTGTCGATATCCAATTCGGTCACTTTTAACTGCACCATACTTCGACTAAGAACCACCCATATTATCTTCATTTTTCTTAACGCATATTTTTATTGCAATCATTCATAAAGATGGCAGCCAATGCAGCCAATGCCGAAGTCTGAAGAAATGTGATGCAATATGCACATCCCTTCTGACCCGTAGATGGTTCATTCCGTGCATGCCCGAGAGAAAGTCGTAGGACATAACCGGGTAATATCCATAAGATGTAGGGTAGTAGTTACTCTCAGTATCTACCGCCGAAGACCACCATTCAGAATCAAAACGATATTCAAAATGGCATAGTTGTGTTTGGTAAGCAGATCTTCCTTCAGACCCAACCTTAAGCAATTTATCTTTTTAGACTGGGTTTTACAAATGTTCGCATTTCGAACAATCCAGTTATAAAAATTCAGTTATTACACAATAACAAAAATCTACAATTAAATACAGATACGTACAATTGAAAAACAAAAACATCACAAATAAAAATACAAAATTATATACAAGCTCACTCAAGTAATACTTAACAATGAGTGGCAAGAGACATAAAAAATATGGCGAGGCATGCGTAGAGAGACAATAGTTATAGTTAGTTAGTATTTTTTAACAGCGCCAGAACTTTTTTGAATCCGTACAAATTATCGACGAAAATATCTACTCGTACTTCAGCACACTCTATCTTGTTATATAGTCGACACATCAGGGTCAGAGGGCTAAAGTAGGCGATATTGTTTTTAAATGTATTCATGTGAAAAATGTTATGGCGTCTTAAGTAGTATCAAGATGGCCGTGAATTATTTTATGTGAACATGTTAGATCAGTCAATTGCGTTCTAGTTTTAAGTGTCAATCTTGAAGTAATCACGACACAATAATCCAACCATCTCTGGTTAGTCGAGAGCATCATGTTTGTGTGGTATTCACTTATGTGGGTACATTTATTTTTAAATTTTACTTTCCTTTCACCACATTTAGACTGCAAAAACAAACAGGTTCTAAAGAAAAAATGTAAAGAACAAGTATTTTGGATACCCATCTATTGCTCCCAAACCATAATGGAACACAGTAAGATTCGTTATAATATAAATGAGGTCTTTACATTAAATCACGAAAGGACTTTCTCGCAAGGCCCATCGCAAATAACAAAAAACCAAACACTCCTATTTATTTCTTAAGAGTTCCAAAGTTACCCCTGACGATAATTTTATACAACCGCATAACCGTTGCCCAATTAACAAAAAAGCGGTTTTAAAATTTAAATTAAATTACAAAATCAATCTCTGTACAGTGTATATTTAAAAGATTTGTTTTTCATTTGCATTTCTTTTTAAATCCGCGTTTTATGGTTAAAAGGATGTTATTTTTTCCTTCTGACAGCCCTCCTTACACAAAGCAAAATAACTTGAAAGGTTGTCTTAACTTTTAAAACTCGTTTAAAAGAATTAGGCCGGTCTTTTACTCAGTGACAGAAATCTTTAGATCAATGCGGCATCTTTTGTGCCGGATTCAATGGAAACCAATTTCATTTACCCGCGATATTAATTATTCCTTGATTCAATCGTGCTTCTATATATAAGTGGCTACCTAAAATTAAAAAAAAACTAATTACTATTATTTTTAACATTAAAAGGAGCATAAACGCAAGAAATATTTCGATTCTCATGCCTACAAAATTTTAAATTGCGCGTCGTATTTGCACAAGGAAAGTAAGCGAAAATGTGGTTTTTATTTATTTTGTGCATAATTTTATAAGAATTAAAAAAAGTTAGAACATACAAAACCTCAAAAATAGTCTTAGCCATAAAGGGGTATTTAAAAAAAATTGTTTCTTATATTACTTCATTATTAAGTCATGAAAAAACATATAATTTAGTGGTTTCCGCTTATATTTTTTGTTATATAAATAATAATTTTATTGTAATAATAATACATAAAAAACCTAGAAGAAGCTTCAATTTATCTGTATCATATTTTTTGATGTTCATACTGTAAACCGATTCGTCGTAAAGATGAATCTAAATAGTATCTAAATAGGATTTCACCTATAGCTTCATCTTAACTTACACAAGAGGTCCTGAGGAGTCCTTCAGGGCCTATGACATCTTTGGAGGGGGTCATCATCAGCTGTGAGGAGGGTCTTGAAGAGACCCATGTTGTCGGAGGGAGGAAACACAGAGGCCCCCAAGTCATTCCACAGCCGAGCTTTTGAACTCAAGAGCGAAGGGTCCGTTCTCATATGACAAACGTTTACCGTGTACACATGTTGGGTGCGCGTTTGGTGAGTTTATTGACTACGCGTTATTCTAGTTTAAGGAGCATCTGCCATTGTAATACTAATAGAACAAGGAAAATATACCCACGTGAACCCTATGTTCTAAAGATTGCAATCCGTTTGCTGAGGCAGGGGAATCTATCTCACGAACCGCCAGTTTCAGAACGGAGTCGAGGGTTTTTTGAGGCGTTTTGGGGCTCCAGGCCAGATTTGGCTGCCAAATTCACAGTAGGACGCACTTGAAATTTAAACAGGGTCTTAAATCGGGGTTTAACCGTATTTCTCTAAAAAAGCTTTGTTACTTTAAATTTTCCCGCTACGTCCCCCACCCCGTGCGGAAAGTCAGCAGAGACTTGTCAGCACATGTTTGCCTGCTGGCGCTGGTGAGTACCAAATGTTTAAAAATTTTCGTTGTCCTGTTATAATTTTACGGGTATTAAATTAATTAAGAGTGAAGTTTTTAAAATTTGCAGATAAGTGACATGTTAAATACTCTAATTATGCACATTTTAGCTTTTACGAGGTACAACTTTCGGGTGATTTTTGTAACATTTTTTACATTTACGAAAGAATATCCATGTACAAGTTACTCGTGGCATAACCGTACGGGGTAAAACCGGCCAGTATTGACCGGGAATATTTTCCTTTTTTCCTTATTTGTTTTCAGACGTTAAAGACATGCCGCGAAATGCCAAAAAAACTACCACACAGATACAGAAAAAAATTTGAGAGCAATTTTGAGTGTAGTTGAAGGAGCAACGGGATACCTTAAAGCAGCAGCAACCTACGGAGCACTGAAATACACATTAAAAGACCGTATCAATAAATACTGAAAAAATCAAGATTTGGCTTCATGTACTACAAAGGTCTAGGCCGTCTTAAGCCTGTATTTCCATCATATCAGGAAAAATGTTTAGTTGCTCACGTTTTAACAGTGGAATATCTTCGAACGAAGCTTCGGATTGGAGTTGGCGAAATCCAACAAAATAGTGCACAATTTCAACAAAACTGAGAAATTGGCAGGATAATAGAAGAAAGAAAACTGAAATGAAAACAAAACTGTAAGCCGGTTTCATGAAACGTCATCCGGATCTATCTCTTCGTGTAGCTGAGCCAACGTTTGTGGCAAGAGCAATGGGATTTAATAGGGTCAGCGTAAAGAAATTCTTCGCTTTTGCTGGAGGTGCTTCTAGATCAATTTTCACCAACTAACAATCTTCAACGTGGTTGAAACGGTTATGACTACGCTAATCGCTTTGAGAGGAAAACACAAGCCAGCTTAGCTAGTTCTGCAAAAAGAGAACAGCTTATTACAGTTTTCTTTTGTGTCTCTGTTTTCAAAATTTTTGTTCCTCCACTGTTAATTCTTCCACGAGTGGGCGAAGGCGGAACTTGATGGAGCGCGTGCGCCGCCGGGAACGATTGCAGTCTCTTATCCAAGTGAATGGATACAAAGTAAAATATTTGTCGAATGGCTTAATCACTTCATTATTTTTCAATGAAGCCAACAACAAATGACGCCGTGCTTCTTTTGCGAAATGGACACTTGACGCACAAAAAAAATCCACCATTGATTGGAAAAACCAGACAAAATGGAGTGATTTTCTTGAGTTTCCTTCCTCAATGCACCCATAGATTGCGACCATTTCATGTTAGTTTTATGGCTCCACTGAGCACATTTAATGTTCAAAATTTAAACGTTTGCTTAGAAATATTCCAAGAACCAATAAACAGTAACCAATTTCATGTATCAAAACTCTTTGGAATAGTTACGGTAAAGCAAATTGTGTGCACAACGTCGTTTCTGGCTAAGCTAAGAATAGTATTTTTCTAAAAAACCGATGCGTATTTGAAAATGTTGATTTCTCTCAAGCTGAAATAACGGAAATATAATAACAAAAATAAAATTTAACCTTTACTGCACCTGAAATTTACCAGGACATCAACTTTTACAGCGGCACAAATATTCCAGTACAATTTTTGTTATAAGCTCATCTGCCCTGATGATGGACACTGTAACGCTGTCTGAAACGTTGGCTAAAGAAGGAGGTAGCGAAACACGGCATAACACCCCAAAAATCATAACAAAAATACTTTTTGGCCGTGAAAACCTAAAAACATACATTCCAGTGCAATTTCCAAAGCACTACAAATTGACCGGATGCCATCAAACTCTCCACTACGTCTCAAATATACTTGTTGGATCATCTTCCAGAGTGCCACAAATTGATCAGATGCAACCAACCTTCACTCTTCCACAAATAAATTCGTTGCCAACAACAGTGTGCTACAATATGATCAGATGTCATCAACCTCCTGTCACACACCTGCGCATAAATTGTCCAGATGTCGACAACCTCAATTTTGCCTCAAATTAATCAGATGTTAACTCTTCAGATATCTCCTGCTAATATTATGCAAACTCCTAGAATAAATATGGATCAAATATGAAAAATCCATCACCGTCGGGGAAAAACGGCAACGATTACTTCGTCTCCATAAAAATGAATTATTTCTCAACATTTCTTCTCAAAACAAGAAAAAACCATTTAGTTCAATGTAGATCACCCCACATAAAAACGCATAAAAATCCCTTCAGCCAAAGTAAGAACAACGACAAACGATAATCGCTTGTATTTGTCTTGGAGAATATGGTACAAGCCTTCTAGATTAAGGCTGGGTTCAATGCACTACGTTTACACGTACGCTTTGCTTACGCAAAGGGCTCTCGAAGGCTGCACAAGCTGGGGGTCCGAGGAGGTGCAAAAATTCCAATGTAACCGTTGCTAGTTTTTTCTGGGGCAATATCGTATACGGTATACGGTTTTTCCCACCCCACGGGGCAAAATCGGAAAAATACAGTTTTTTTTTAATAATAAATTCATGACGAAGATTTCCTTACATTTTTATTTTGTGTTTTGTTTCTCTTAAAATTAAATTAAAATAAACTCGAAGATTTCACATTTGAAAAAATATTTCCTGAATCATGAAATGGTCTTGTAAACAGAAATTCCACATTCAGTCAATCATTAATGAAAGAGGTACCTATCTATTTTTGCAATGTAAAAGAAACGGTCAATCGATTTATGAAAATTATGCTTTTTATATTTTATATAAGCACAAATAGATTATTAGGAGTAACACGAAAACGTTGAACCTATAACACAATTGGTTTAAAACTTAGTCATCAACCAGCCATTCAGAGCCATTTTGTTTTTTGACAGTTGAAAGGTCCTCATTAAACGCCGATTGTAGGTGCGTTTCAATTTTCTACATGCTGATTGTAATCTGCTGCCAAGCTTATCAAATGACAGTTGTCTTCTTCTGCTGACCACAATTTGTTCAAAAACTGAACTGAACTGAAATAAAATTTAACCTTTACTGCACCTGAAATTTACCAGGACATCAACTTTTACAGCGGCACAAATATTCCAGTACAATTTTTGTTATAAGCTCATCTGCCCTGATGATGGACACTGTAACGCTGTCTGAAACGTTGGCTAAAGAAGAAGGTAGCGAAACACGGCATAACACCCCAAAAATCATAACAAAAATACTTTTTGGCCGTGAAAACCTAAAAACATACATTCCAGTGCAATTTCCAAAGCACTACAAATTGACCGGATGCCATCAAACTCTCCACTACGTCTCAAATATACTTGTTGGATCATCTTCCAGAGTGCCACAAATTGATCAGATGCAACCAACCTTCACTCTTCCACAAATAAATTCGTTGCCAACAACAGTGTGCTACAATATGATCAGATGTCATCAACCTCCTGTCACACACCTGCGCATAAATTGTCCAGATGTCGACAACCTCAATTTTGCCTCAAATTAATCAGATGTTAACTCTTCAGATATCTCCTGCTAATATTATGCAAACTCCTAGAATAAATATGGATCAAATATGAAAAATCCATCACCGTCGGGGAAAAACGGCAACGATTACTTCGTCTCCATAAAAATGAATTATTTCTCAACATTTCTTCTCAAAACAAGAAAAAACCATTTAGTTCAATGTAGATCACCCCACATAAAAACGCATAAAAATCCCTTCAGCCAAAGTAAGAACAACGACAAACGATAATCGCTTGTATTTGTCTTGGAGAATATGGTACAAGCCTTCTAGATTAAGGCTGGGTTCAATGCACTACGTTTACACGTACGCTTTGCTTACGCAAAGGGCTCTCGAAGGCTGCACAAGCTGGGGGTCCGAGGAGGTGCAAAAATTCCAATGTAACCGTTGCTAGTTTTTTCTGGGGCAATATCGTATACGGTATACGGTTTTTCCCACCCCACGGGGCAAAATCGGAAAAATACAGTTTTTTTTTAATAATAAATTCATGACGAAGATTTCCTTACATTTTTATTTTGTGTTTTGTTTCTCTTAAAATTAAATTAAAATAAACTCGAAGATTTCACATTTGAAAAAATATTTCCTGAATCATGAAATGGTCTTGTAAACAGAAATTCCACATTCAGTCAATCATTAATGAAAGAGGTACCTATCTATTTTTGCAATGTAAAAGAAACGGTCAATCGATTTATGAAAATTATGCTTTTTATATTTTATATAAGCACAAATAGATTATTAGGAGTAACACGAAAACGTTGAACCTATAACACAATTGGTTTAAAACTTAGTCATCAACCAGCCATTCAGAGCCATTTTGTTTTTTGACAGTTGAAAGGTCCTCATTAAACGCCGATTGTAGGTGCGTTTCAATTTTCTACATGCTGATTGTAATCAGCTGCCAAGCTTATCAAATGACAGTTGTCTTCTTCTGCTGACCACAATTTGTTCAAAAACTGAAACGAACTAAATCGGCACTTATCGTTACCTTTCAATTGTAAAAAACCATAAAATGGCGCTGAATGGCCATTTGATGACACAAGACAATTTTTGCGAAACAACTGGGCCATAATAAAAACATAATCTAACGTAATCTAAACATGGGCGATGTTAGGTATAGAGGGTGACTATTTTGTATTATGGACCTTACAAAGTTGTTACACAGTTGTGTGCATTAAAATCTAAATAACTCGAGCCATGTAGCATTTCGTTATTGTTATTAATAATTCATTTGAATCGATTATTTCAAAAACGATATCCAGTTTGTGCCATGTTCATTCCGTTTTCAGAACAATTATCTTACAAAGCATAATGGAGTTTGATAGTCGAGCGTCATCGAAGGTATCTAAAATACTGAATTCCCATTACAAACAATGTTATCAGAACAGCGGAGAGCTTTTTGTTGGTACAAAGCACTTGCTCCGCCGCGGCCGTAGTACGGAGAGTATGGAGGGAGATAATGAAACAAGAAGGCTCCGCACCTAAAGTTATGGGCTGTGACCTAACAGAGTAAGTACTTGTCCCATTAGCTATCAATTTTAATCACAACCTTCCCCTAATGTATTATCTTGCTAGAACATTCTGCAAACTTGAAAGGGCCATACACTTTATAGAGAAAATTGGCTAAAAGTGGTTTTCAGTGGCAAATAATTTCGGTGAACTGGATGAACAGTGACGATCTTCGGTGAAATTCTGACGAAAATTCACTTTGCCGCATTACAGGAAAATCTTAGTAAAGACGACGCGTTTGAATGTATTTGGGAAAATCGATAGAATTGACTTTATCGAAAAGTTTTTCCCTCTTCCGCTTACCCCTCTTACACCGCAAATGCTTTAAATCACTGGAGAGATTATGGTCGAAAAATAGACCACTTTTATTTTTCTGCGATTGATAGCAGTCCAAAATTGTACCACATTTTCCTACCATTCGTAAAACATTTATTGTAATTATTCAAAACATTTCAATGGCCAGCGAAGCTATTATTAAAGCATTAAAACAAAGCTATTGAAATTCTTTATCTATTACGACCATAAATATTATAAATCCGACCCTCAGACTATTTTAGAACGATGTTAAAAAATAAATTTAAAAAATATTTTTTTAAGGAGAATTTCTGATCAGCTGTTTACGGTTAAAATTAAGCCCTTATGCATAGATATGCACTTTTCATTATCAAGTATACCACAGACAACATACAGACATCGAAAATATTCTATGTTGACTCGAATAAGTACCTCTCACGGAGTTTCAAAGTAACAAACTCGCAGGATTCGCGCGGTTATAAAGTTAACGATTTTTTTATAATTCCTACAAATATGAAATAAACGGTAAAATACAGGTTAATTCATTCGCTATATAGCACTATAATAGGTTTGTCTCCATGTTGAAATTCGAAGTTATGATTTTTTTAATGTTGGTCAAAAATTAAAAAAAAATATATCTTTTGGAAATCTCGAGCAATCCAGGCAAATTTATTTATTTCGCGTGGTCGGTCTAGTTAAAGATAATTATATTTATATATTTTTGTATTCCAGGCAATGAGGGTTAGAATTTATCAAAGTAAAAATAAAAAATTGTCTAAAACAATATATAAAACAAAATAAAATAATAACAATAAAAAAAGAAAATGAATATAAAATAAAACTTTTAGAAATCTTTGAAATCAGGAATTGGCTCCATCGCTTGTCTGTCAGAAATAGTATTGCCATCACTAAAGCGTTCTCGCTCGTGGCTAGTCGCGTTCTGTAGCTGGTGATCCGTTTTTTGATTACTGCTCGGAATCCATATTGAGTTCACAGCGACGTCTATCAATTCTATTTACATTTAGATTCTTGATTCAATTTGACAATGTTCTTTTTATTTTTTTTGTTTCATTCTTCAGCTTCGTAACAAAACCATTGTTTTATTAAACAAAATATTTTTTTGATCCATCGAGTACACCACTACACAAGGGTCTCAATAATTTACCTGTACTAAGTTCAATGCTTGATTACCGGTAAAACATGTTTTTACAATAAAAAATAGGAGTTAACTATCCAGATAGTTCGTTGGTGAATTAATTAAATTCCGATAATATTATTGATCGTCTGGTTTTGGACTGTTGATGCAATCTGAATTATGATTGTTTGCACATTTCGTTTTTCATTAATTTGTTTCTTCAGACAAAAATATAAATATTTTGAATAATACGGTTCCTTTTGTTGAATTATAATACCGTTGGATTATTATATAGTCTGAGTTGTTTGGCGGTCCGTCCTCTCTGCCTACCCCTGCGGGGAAACGGCGTGGTGCTTAGTCAGTTTTTTTTTTTTTAAATTATATAGTAGACGTTTAACAAGTATTTGTTCTTGGGAATTTTCCGAACATCTAATTAATACAGATCATATATATATTTTTTTACATTAACTCACACAGGAGGCCCTGAGTTTAAAGTGGTTTTAAGTTAATTAATATTATTATAGTCCCGAAGAAGGTTAGTTACAACCAAAACTAGTTGACTTGTGTGATATAAATAAAGTGATTCAAAACGAAGTAATTTTTCATTTAAATTATATTATCAACCAATAAATGAAAGTTGGATGCTGCAAAATATTTGTCTTGTCGGATCTTTTTAATAAACAAAAAAAAAAACAATATTGTTTGGTAACAAATACTGAAAGAAATTATACTTTCAAAATTGTTGTTTTAATGCACTTTTTTCAGCGGAGAGCTTTTTGCGAACTAAATAATTTAATTTATTTAAACATTAATTACAAACGTCTCGCGTTGAACCTATGCAACTTGTAATAAACTATGTTATTGTAATGAATGTGGATCCAAGTTTCAATAGGAACAAAAGAATAATGTCTTTTCTTCAAAATAGGCATATTTACTTTGGGGTGTCATCATTAATTTAATGAAAAACAAATACCTTTGTATAACACCACTATTTTATTAACTATATCAACATGTTTCGAAAACTATGTTTTCTTCGTCAGGATAATAAGTCAATAATAAATAACAAAAGACAAACAAGTATAGACTAATTAGAACATAGACAAAATATTAGAAAGGAGAGTAAAAAATTACATTAACATAATAAAAAAAAAAAAAAAAAAAAATACAATTTTTCTCCAATTATTATTCTTGTCAACTACGTGTGGATAAACAAAAGATCTAAAAAACTTTTTCTTATATTTTTTGTTTAACATATTATCTATTAATTGTGTAGAATAACCGTTATTTATTGCAATTTGTTTAATTGTATTTAATTCTGTTTTAAAATTTCTTAAAGATAGGGGAACATTAATTAGTCTACTTAGTCTTTTTTTTTATTTATTTTTTTTTATTTATTTTTTTTTATTATGTTAATGTAATTTTTTACCCATTCTAAAATAATTTTTATATTTTATTTTATATAATTGTTTTTTATGATATATTTTAGGTAATTAATCACCTCTCCTTTCTAATATTTTGTCTATGTTCTAATTAGTCTATACTTGTTTGTCTTTTGTTATTTATTATTGACTTATTATCCTGACGAAGAAAACATAGTTTTCGAAACATGTTGATATAGTTAATAAAATAGTGGTGTTATACAAAGGTATTTGTTTTTCATTAAAAAAAGAATAATGTTTGGGATTTTTTTGGACATGAATTAAGGTATAAAAGGTATTGTCTTGTATGCGAGCCCTCTCTTCACCGTTGACCACCACGCGATAAACGTTACTTAAATATATTCTATAATTATACGTGTTATATTATTTTATTTTACGGTCCCGAACACAGTAAAGGCACAACATTTTAGATATAAACCAATACAAAGTTTTGAGTGTAGGTACCCAATTTTGTAAAAAATCTACTTGTTTATTTTTATGTATATCTACATTAGTTAGTTTAGGTACGGTTTGGTTATTTTATGTATTCTTCGTCGTAATACAATCACACATGTCATTATTTACAAAGCGTGTTATTTAATCGCAGACACTTCGAACTTCGAATAGAGACCTGATAACTATATAAGCGACAGAAAAGCTGCAAGAAATCAAGTTACAATGAAACCACAGGTGTCAGCTTACCGTCACCCACTGAGCTATGAACACTGAACACTCCTTGCGACTCATAGCCCCGTGAGCTAACCGCAAATGATATCATCAATAACCGGAGGAAAAGTATTACTGCAAACAGAGGGCACTGAGGCCGCAACGTTCTCACATACTTACAACTCGTTGGTACTTGCAACACGTTTATTCGTAACAAATAATAATAATACCAGTATTACGTCTCGAAGTATGGAAGTATCGCGTAAATTATTTGCGTGATTTATTTTGCAAAAAAGATTCTTTCGGAAAATATTAATTTGTAGGTATTAAGGGGGGGAGTCTGGTCCAGCCGATCCATCGACTTTCTTGGTGCTGCCTAAAAATCTTCCTAAATACATTTCCAAGGTTATAGCATCAAATTCAACCTTTAGGTCGCCTTGAGGCTAGTAGCCAAAAACAGAACGGTCCGGTTACAAGCGAAAACGTTTTTGAAGTGAAACTTCTATAGTGCCGTTGTGATTTGGAATTCGGATGAAACGGAAATGACGCACACAGCACCTGCAAAGCATCAAACTCCTACGAAGGCTCCTATTGATTGAAATATAAAATGGAAATGATGCTAGGTCAGCGCTCATTGGCCGCTTTGATTATGGTTTCACTTTTCAAGGCTCCTGGGTTCTTCATTGGTTGAGATTGTTTTGGTAAAGTTTTGCTTCTAATGCTATTCGCGTGTTAACTGCATTCGAATTTTTTTCTCAAAACCACTTTTTTCAAGTTGGCTGAATCGTACCTCATCAAATTTTCTTCCGATTCACTTCACTCAGAGTTTAAATTATAGAAAATTTAATTTATATGTGGATGAACGTCGACTCATGGAAAATTATTAGTAAAGGACAAAGTTATTGCAAAATTAAGACCCTTTTTTTGTTAATTTTCATTTGACGTCCGCCATTTCTGCAAAAAACTTTTTTTTCCAACTGTGGTTCATATGCATTCGTACTATAACAATTTTTTTTGAATTTCATATTTCAAATGATTTTCAAGGACTACAGGATTCCAACTGATTTGGTCGGACCTTCCGCTTGCGGCCTATATCTATATGTATATATGTAGATATTCAAATCAAACTGTGAATAGTGTTTTTTCTTGTTCATAATTGTGGAACATTCCAAAACATTCTCGAATGTTGTGAAATGGACCATTCGAAGCCTTTTTTGTTTGGGTTGGGCCACCTATTGGTAGGGGTTTATAATAAGATCCGTCGTGAGTTCGAGCGTCAGTTCAATCTCATATCAACTCCCTGAGCGAAGTTGGGTACCCCAGCTAGTTTTGTATAAAAATAACAAATCAATTAACACTCTTTGAAGTCTAGCCTTTTTTGAAAGATTTGAGTTTGTTTATGTACAAAACTGTTTATTCATATTCACATTGAATACGTACGGGTGCAAATAATTGATTTGCATTAATATTTTAAAGCAGAACTTGCAAAAAGTGTTTTAACCTAAAATAGTTAAATTAGCGCAACCTGTGAGTGCGTAAATTTTAACGTATATTCCGTTTAACCTTAAAGGTCACGTATCAAACAGTGAGTTTCAGGCACAAATCAACCTATTTGTGTCGGAGTCTTACACTCGGGGACGGCACCATAAGCGATTCTTGCAAATCTGTACCCGAATTCACTCGTGTGGAGAGCGACGCGCTCCCTGAATACGGTGAATGTAAAATTCGACGTATACTTCGAATTCTACATTGAGTTCCAAAGGCTTTTTGCTTTACACACTCAGTGTTTTAACTCTGCCTTTATGCAAATGACGTGTAGCTCTAATATACTGTGTTTAAATAAATAAATAAAAATAATACATATTGATCGTCACGTTGGTTTTTCCAAATACTAAGTTTTAAAATAATGAGGAAAACAATATTCGAATAGTCACTATAAATCAAAAAAATCATTTACGGTGTCTGTGTTTTACATATAAAATTTGCCATAAAATAAATCGAAAGCCCACTGGAGCGCTTTTTGCCACAATATGGCACGATTTAAAATACCTCGGATTGCTTTGGTGCCAATTTTGGAAAATTTTCCCTTATTTGTAAGTAATTAAGTAGAAGTTAACGATTTTATATATATTTTTTTAAATCCTAAAAATATGTGACAAATAACAAAAAATAGGTGAATTCATTGGCTTTATAGAACTATAATCAGTTTGTTTGTCTCCATATTAAAATTCGGAGATATGGTTTTTTTTTTTTAATTTGTGCGATAAATATTCAAAACGATCACCAAAAAATATCGAGTAATCGGACAAAAAAGATTTAAATTGCGCTGTCGCTCCAGTGGATAGTAGTCCAACACAGTAGCATGACATTTTAAAATATCCTAATAGTGACCCAGAAAACATCAAATGTTTGTTTATTTTATTGGATATAATTGAATTGGTAGTGTTAAAGAATAATCTGAATAGGCATTGAATCAGATAGAGGGTACACTTGCATACTCAATTCAAATTCCGATTTTTTGGAGATGTTTGACTAATGACTCTGACGGCCTCCGTGGTCCCGAGGCAAGACTCTCGACTCACAATCCGAAGGTCGCGGGTTCGTACCCGGCGTGCGCAAATAAATTTTATTTGATAAATTTGTGTTATTTCACAATTAATTCATTTAAAATAATATATAGTATATTTGCGGCACGTTCCAGAGTGGAAGATACTATCAGTATCGCCCTGGTGCAAGACCACCATTCAGAATTGAAACGTTGCTTGAAATGGCTTTAGCCGTGTTTAGTGACCAGATCTGAATAGCCAGGTACTTCCCCACCTTCCTCTTCCCTATCTCCTTCCCCTCCCCACTACCTTCAGCCTCACAACATACCCCAATTGGGGATGCCATAGTCTCACTGGCTCCAGACGGGAGCAGTTGGGACTCTTGTGCGGTATTCATATAAAAAAAAAAAAAAAAAAATCAACTGGACGATCGATATCCAGAAATTCATCTTTACCAATACCTGCCTATAAACACGTTTTGCGGAGACAAAAAAAAACTATTGAGAAAAGTTAGTTCTACCTTTGGCCGCATGCAAAGTTTAACATATATCTTTAACATATATCAAAGTTTAACATATATAAAGTTGAACATATATATATATTATAAAATTTGTAAGCAGGTACTTAAATACCTACCTACTTAATTATAAAACACAAATTTTCAAAGGCAATTTTTTTTATTTTGAACATAAAATCATACAATTTGACCGACGAAATGTCACCATCTCAATGATAATGCAGTTTTTCTTTTACTTTCTTCGGTTAGCAGGTAACAAAATATTGATTATTTCGATTTAAAAGCTCGTAGAAGGAATCACGATCACACGAATTCTATCGGGATAAAAATGTGATATCCAACACGGCCACCGTCTTAAACTGGAACCGGAACGAAACAAAAAGTTTACAGACTGTCGAAATTCTAAACGGTCAAGTTAAAACAGTACTTCGTTAAGCTCAGTCAAGTCAAGTATACAACCACTAACCACTCTTTTCAAACTCAATCTTAAGACATTTCCCCAAAGAGTGCGTTAATTGCCTTTAGAATGTTAAATTAACTTTGAAATTAAGATTGGGCTTCTTTAAAAAAAAAAACCTCAATTTACTATGATAACAAACTCTCTCTTAGCTTTTCAGTATTTAAATATTTTATTCAGAGTGCCAACTTAAGTGACTGAATCTCAGAATTAAGTTAATGTTGAGCGTTGTTGCCATATAATAATAATAATAGTTGGATAATTTGTAGAGCGCCGTTTTTGTGAAAAATCACCTCAAGGGCGCTGTAAACAAAGTAAACAAGAGAATGTATATAAGAGAAACAGGGGGAGATATGGCATGGAAGCGTGCCGATTGTTGCCGAGCTATGAAAAAAACTGCACGAACTCTTAAGCAGCCATTGAAAGTTATGCGTTTGGTGCGTAGTTAGAAAAAGGTGATGCGCCGATGTGCATAGATGAGATTTGCAGTAGTATACATAACTTTTACCACTCTGTCACATTTGCACCACTCTGTCACATTTTGTTTTTACTATAAATGAATTCCCTCTGGATCCCAGAGGGGAAATTGTAGCAAGGGGGGAAGGAGGCCTAAAATGCCTATTGGTGGTGACGAACGTGAGCTGCGTGTATGTTTATTTCGAATGACACCCGAATTGGCGTAATGACGTAACAGAATTAACGTACGACGTAGGAGACAAGTTCTTGAGATTTTTCAAAATATTTTATTAAACATCATTAAAAATAATAATCGCTGTTACTTGATAGGTTATACCTTTTGGAGTTTAAAAATAAATTTATATTTTATGTCGTCATATCATTTTTTGTAACATTATAGAGTACACGCAAGTCAAGGTGGCAGAAGACAACTATGATTTGTATGAAATACACTTCTACCACGAGGAGTTACAACTCTGTAACGAAATTTTTACTACAAAAATATAAACACATATTTTTTAAACGCACACAATCGTTACGTCTTTAGTACAGTCGATTTTAAAGAAATTATAAAATAATAATATTGGTAGTTCTGTTGAATTTTTCTCCACTAACGGTGGACACAACTTTATGTAGGTTAAAAAGAAAAACGACCCTGTCCCCAGTTGTATTGCGAGTTGCGAGTAATATGTGTTTGCTTCCCTTGAATTTTCAAGGTACATCACAGTTCTGTGGGTAAAATATTGCAAATTGATATGAGCAGGAAGATTTAAGTGCAGATGGTACTTGCTTGGAAATAATAATAATAATGTAATTATTACCTCAAGCCCAACTGCCAAGGTTTTCCTGCTCATATTTTACAATTTCAATTACAAACTTCATTGAAACGTTGTTTAGTAGGTACACCAAATACAATAACCTCGAACAACTTTTTGATGGATGTCCTTATTACTGTGTTTGTATGGGGTAGCAAAAAATACGTGTTTTGAACAATAGCCCACAAAACAAAGCGAACTGCAAAATAGACTGTAGGGGGAGGAAAGCTATGGTTAATTGCTTATTTGATATAATGTGAACATTGAATACACCTAAAGGGATGAATGAACAACGTGAATAATGGACCCGTTAGCGCCCAATACGTAATCGAAATTTTTTGATGTGATCCACGGGTTGTATTTTGTTATGGCTGTGGTCTCTGGTGGGTTTTTTCTGTTCTCCCTTAATAACAGAGCCAGGATTCGAACATATGTTTTGAATCCGCACAATGAGGATTCTGTCGCGACTCGCAGTCAGTTGTTAAGTCCCCTTTGCCATATATCCGACGTGCTAGGCCATGTAGTTTGACGTTACCACCGTGGAAAAGTTATATACCCTATCACACAGTGACAGTTTGAGAAATCCGCCGTATAAAGTGCGTATTACCACAATAGTCGTTCGTTGAGAGATTACCTTTGTTCTAAATTGCCTGTGATATTATACTGTATTATAGTGCAAATCAACTATGAGTAGGTCCCACTTAACTATCTTACGAAAGCTTTGCTGCCGTGAGTACCTACGCTTTGTTACGTTATTACTCTACTTTGGTGTGGGCTTTCAGACTTGCATCGGGAATCACAGGTGTGTTCATTAGGCAGAGAGAACACGAAGGATTGCGTCATCTTATTTGTTGTAATCGTCATTTTATTGGACCGCAATTGTGTTCAATTACAGAAAAGATTTTCATTCGCTAAATAAAATCATTGGAAAATTATCAAAAGAGATGTACATAGTGGATATGCATTTTATGTTGCTGGGTCATTTCTGACCAACCACAGGCCAGGTCCTGATGAAATACTTTCCCTTTAAAATATGTTAAACTAAAATACTCAACACAAGATTGAAACTCAAAGTATAAAATCGTCATATAAAAATTATGAAGGTAATTGTCGTTGCAAAATTTAACACCTCATATTATCTCAGAACAGGCGAAGTTAAAAACCTATCCACCAAAGTGACGAACTGCACTGCGCCTTGTAACTGTCAACAAAATGGCAAATGCAGAAGGTTCAAATTGATATCAGAACCATGTAAAATAAATGGAAGCTTTAAAACGCTCGATCTAAGAACTTCGTGAACCGAAAAATATTTTGGTTATAGATTGAGCAAAAGAAATGATTTTACATTCAAGGATATTTTTGAAAAAGATGTCCTTGTCCAACTATATTATGGGGTAATGCGCGTTTTCATCCTGCAACAAAATATTCCCGACAAAATATCCAACGGACAAAACATCCCCAACAAAATATCTATATAACCATGTAAAATAAATGGAAGCTTTAAAACGCTCGATCTAAGAACTTCGTGAACCGAAAAATATTTTGGTTATAGATTGAGCAAAAGAAATGATTTTACATTCAAGGATATTTTTGAAAAAGATGTCCTTGTCCAACTATATTATAGGGTAATGCGCGTTTTCATCCTGCAACAAAATATTCCCGACAAAAGATCCAACGGACAAAACATCCCCAACAAAATATCTACTAAAACTTAACCTAACCTAACCTAATAACAAAATGGGAAAAATAATTATTATTGAAGAAGAAGATAACAATAATAATCTAAACGAAAATATGAAAGAGAACAAGACACACAAAAAGACAATGGTCGCAACTGGGACTCGAACCCAGACCTCTCGACTGACCGGGATGTGCGCGTTAACCAATTTCGCTTTTGTCACCTTTTGTCAAACCGTCATATTTGTTAATCTCATAGTGTTAACTTCTTCTCCAATGATATATTACATTGATAGGAATAACCTTCAAAAGTTATAAAAAGAGAGTTTTTCTTACAAAAAATTAAATAATAATTGCTCATAAATAATAAAATGGGACAAAAAAAATAAAGATAACAATAATTTGTTGTCTTTAGAGGATGTCTGTATTCTTTTTGTGCCGTTTTTTTTTTGTTAGGTGAGGTAAGGTTAGGTTAGCTTAGGTGTTAGTAGATATTTTGGTGAGGGATGTTTTGTCCGTAGGATATTTTGTTGGAGGCTATTTTGTCGGGGATATTTTGTCGTGGGATGAAAAGTCGCAGAACTAAATTATGGAACAAACGAAACGGAATCTCGCATATTTTTTTACACTTTTCCATACTTAATGATGATTGAACTAAAAACAGAAAGATTGAATATAAAAAAATTAAATAATAAATTGAATAATACATTGATGGTGTTTCATGACGTTAGTTTAATAATATCACTTACATAATTGAAATGAAGTACTCCTTTTAAAATAATACATAACGTCCTGTCATAAAAATACTCATATTACCAACATAAATCAATGAAATGGAATATATCCGGCGCAGAGGGAAAACGTATTTCCCCATGCCTATCAAAACTCATAGCACGAGTATGTTGCATATCTACCATTATCCGATTTGTATTTATTACCAAAGGGAAATGGTTATTTGTGCATGCATCTTTTAATGAGAGTGCTTAATAAAACTGCATTCCGGTATAAATTAACGGAATTAATAAGTTTTCATTATCACTACTGCAATAATTAAGCCATTGAAAATATTACGGCTTGTAATTAGTAGTTTGGGCTCTAGTAACTTTTTTAGCGGAATGTTGGGAAATTAAAAGTAGACGCTTGACACGGTGCTGAGGTAGTTTTGAATTTATGTTAATTAATAGAAATACCATGCATTATAAGCAGAGACTAGTTTCACACAGGATTCGTAAGAAATTATTAGGGCTATAAAATGATAGAATAGAATTACTCGGGTCACGTAGAGCTATTACATCTGACATAAAATGACACGTACTCTCATAAAATTTGTTCTATCTCCTTTTCTATTACGGCCATATATAAAAACAGATTTAGAAGGAGATAACACAAAGATTTTGTTTGCATTTAAAAGCTTACATGGTCAAGGTTTATCAATTTTTAATATAATTATTATTACGATAAAAAGGTAAGAAACACGTGATAATTTTCGAAGTTAAAATTATATTCTGACGATCTCTGTATCCGTGTTATAATATATTTATGTAGATTACCGGCTACGAATTCAGAGGTCACGGACGAGGGTTCGAAACCCGACGTGTTAAAATCAAATCAATCTTTTCAATCAATCATTTCAAAAACACATAATAAAAGTCATATATAACAAAAATAAAACATTCTCGACCAACTTATTATACAAAGAAACTAAAATATTTAATATACGTAAATTATTTATATTACAAACTTTGAAATATGTATTTAAAAACAAAAATAATTTCGAAATAAATGAAAACAGAATGAGCAAAAGAATAAATAATATATTTTACACCCCACAAACCAATACTAAATTATTGCAGACACATAGCAGTTTCATTGGTCCTCGTTCATTTAACCTTCTACCACTACAAACTCAAATGATTAATAAAATGATAAAATATGTAAAAGAGGTAAAATTATGGTTGAATAATGTAGATATTGAAACGCTTTTTCTATAAATTTATCCATCCTTCTACAACTCACTTTCTGTAACTTTCCAAACTTTAGTACAATGTGTTTTCTGTTTATTTATTTTTTTTTAAAATAACTAAAAAAAAATAAATTATAAATCAGTATGTTTTTTCCATATTTTTATTTTATTTTTATAATAGCTGAAAAAAAACCTTTTCACTTATTTTACCAATGTAATACTAACTTTATATTTAATATGTTTTTTAAGTCTATTTGATACTTTGATTACTTGGAAATATAGTATTTTGTTTTAATATTACCCACACTCAGGCAGTGCCTTAGTGGGTTTTCATTTCTTGTTCATAATATTTGTTAATATATATTATGTATATGTATACTATGTGCTATTATAAATTATATGTACAAAGAAATGAGAATAAAGTTTAAAAAAAAAAAAAGTCAAAGGTTGTACTTTTTCATAGATCAATAAATGGTGACCGGACCACTCAGAATGAAACGTGGTCCAAATGGTCCAAATGGTCGAAGAAACGACCCGTTCTCATGAAGGAAACATCAACTTGGAACAGGTGTTACGCTCGTGTCCGCACGTGCACCAGTGCCCGGGGATCAATGCTGCTAGCTCCTTAGATTTTTAACAATTCATTCATTTTAAAATAATATATGGTATATTTGCGGCACCAGAGTGGTAGATGCTTTCAGTATCGTCCTGGTGAAAGACCACCATCCATATTTGAAACTTTGATTGATATGGATTTCGCGGTGTTTGGTTGCAAAAACTGATTTGCCAGTACGGCTGAACAACCTTACAATTATTAAAAACAAAATTTTATCGACTGGTATCACCGCGAGTCGCTCACTGGCTGAGTGGATGAGATTGCAAAATCATTCCATTGCTCACGTTCTTCGGCTTCAGCCGTTTTATACGTTTTCTCCAGTGTGCTCTAGTCGCGACAAATTTAATTTTGTACGAAGTTTCATTGTTAATAAATTTGACGGCATAAACGGAATTATTATTTAACGAATTTCTCCTTACACACGATCGCAGCCGCAGTGATAGGAAAGGCTGCTAGCTGTCAATCCAAGGCAAGGTTAAATACACGATTTACCAATACAAACACTTTTCCTAAACCAGGTACTTTCTCCATCTTCCTTCCTCTCTTCCACTTCCTTCCCCTTCCCGTCTTCACAATATTCTTAATTGTGGATGCCATAATCCCACTAGCTCCAGATCGTTAGGAACAGTTGGGAATCTTGTAAATCACGACACGAAAAGAACAGTTAAATTAAAACGTCCATTGAATCAGTGCCAATATTAATATTCCTTAGGTAAGGCTTCCCAAATTGCCGCCTATTCACTGAAGTTTTATTTGTGCAAATATTTGCGGAATTAGTGTCCACTGTCACTTCATTATTGTGTTGATAATTCTGTATCCTAATCAGCCCGACATGATTTCAGCCAAAATTCCCGTCGGAAGTTTCCGCCCCTACCACATTGTTCCTGCTCATCACTTTGGGTTCCTCTTTAACCACTTTGTCAGGGAATAAACAAGTGATAAATTGCTGACAGCAGCTTCCCCCTGAACCTCCCCTTCACCTTCCCCTCCTCCGCTCGCTGCGCCCTGGCCAGATGAAGAGATAAAGTGCGCTTGACTCACTCTCTCCGGACGGAATGAGGCTCGAGTGTCCACTCGATGGTTGGAGATGACCCGAATACAAATACAATGAAGCGCGAAGAAATCGATCAAAACGCAGGGATATGTTGATTTATTTTGATATTCCCATGTATTTAGAATTTACGATCTCTGTCGCCGAGAAGTTGAAATTCTTGGCGGTCGCGGTTCGATATCCAACCCGCGCAATTAATTTTCTAATATGTTTTATCACAAATAATGTATTCACATTTGTTCCAGAGTAATAATCATGTATTGTTTCATAGTGCTTTCACACAAACGAAGTATTGAATTCCGTAAGTCTAAACTTAAACTTTAGGGCGCACAGTTTATACCCGCGCTGTGCAGGCGGGTTCCCTACAGAGCATCGGACCATCCCATAATATTAACTACTCAAAGTACTGCCCTGGTGAAAGTCCACTTTCAGAATCGGAACGTTGATATGGTTTTCGTAATGTTTATTGACCAGGTACTTTCAAACCCTCATCTTTCACATCCGCTTCCCTTCGCCGCTCTCTTCAGCCTCAAAATTTACCCCACTTTGTTGATGAAATTATCCCAACCGCTTTGGACAGTTAGGTCTCCTATGCAGTTTTTAAAACAGTTAAGGATTATTGCTGACTTATTTTTTTAATTTTTTTTAAATAAAGAAAGACAAACATTCCTAGGTTATGAAAAACCTGACAATGTTTGAAAATCTCCTACTACCATCACAGAAAGCTGAAAATGTAAAGCTGCTTATGTTGTGATGGAGGACTTAGGCAGCCAAAGAATCGAACACGGAATGCCTGAGTGATACCCAAACGCAATGCCAACTCAGCTACCGACCGGTATTCTTATTTATCAAATCTTATCTTACTTTATTTTAGAACTTTAATTAACATTTTGACAGACTAATGTCAAAACGATGATTGAAAGCAATTTCCTAAATGTTCGAGAGAGGCATATTAGTTGATTGGGTACATTTTGACGGGCAATTATTAGTTTCCCAAAATCATGAGCATATACTTTTTCAGATTGATCTACATATTTTGGGTTTCGATTTAAATCCATCAACGTATTCAGCGTTCTAATTAATATGGAAGAAAAACATTTGTGCGGCAAAGCATTTATTACTTGGGAATCTAAAGCCAATAAAATTCATTTTTTTGACAACTATGAAAAAATGATTAAAACTACTGTTTTGGTGTGTTGCATCTTTCCACATCCGAAACCGCCACGTCAAAGCCAAAGTTTCTAACCTACAGACAGAAACTGCAGAGCAAGACTGTATTGCATTTCGTTGTTCTGTTTTTATTTTTTTTATTTAGTTGTTATATTCTTTAAAAGTTTAAGTTAGGTACTTATGAACAAGGGTTATTAGACTCCTTGAAATAACTATAACAACTTGTGACAAAATTATTTTAAAATTGAAAAAAGTTCATGTTCTAACATTCTAAGCTGAAAGTTGTCTTTGTAAGAGATGATCTAATTTGAAGGAACCGAGCAAGTACAGTAAGTGCAATTGACTTTAAATGTTGAAACAGTAGATAGAGTTGACATTCTCGGAAACGCGTGATTCTACACTTTCTGAGGAAGGAATATTTGGTCATTATCGCCAGGATACTTAATAATGTCATTTTAGTTTAAAGTAAGAGAGAGACAATTTAATGTAAGCCTGATTTCTAATTTTGTCAGAGAAAGTACACAATGTATTGATAATAATAATTATTACAATTTTATTTGGCAGTGTTTTAATGCTACACAGCTCTGGCGCTTTTCATAATAGGAGAAAATTTTGGAAGAAAATGTAAAATGACGTAAAAAAAATGTTTCAATTTCAGTGGTAAAGCGTAAAATACGACGAAAAAAAAGAATCGAACCATCTGCTTGTGGGTTTGTATGATTAGGAGTATTTCCACAATTTTTCTGTAACAAATTTTTATGCATCTATTTGATCCCGCAACGGCATTTGTCTTATTTTTTGAGAAATAAAGTGACCATTACATTTATAAAAAAAAATATTTAAAAGTTCGCATTGTAAGTATGAAATGTGGAAATCCTCAAAGAATGCAAAGCTGATGTAAACGTAATTATTAATATTAAGAGATTAGACCAGTGGTTCCCAAACTCTTTTGGCCCATGGACCCCTTCCCCCACCCCCTGAAAGAAGCGCCGTTAAGTATTTTGCAATTTCGAAAGATTTAGAAACTGAGAACTTCTCCTCTTCCCAAGTTTGGTTTGTACGCAATATGACACTTTAATTTATATTATTATTCATGCACCAGTAACAATAATATAACAATACAAAAAATTATACTTTTGTTTGTCCACAACTAGGAAAATTTGTTGTATGCACTTTATATTACGCATAACACAGAACTAGACCTGGACCTAATATTTTTATAACGGTATAATGATTAGATAATATAGCCGATATGTGTCACAACTTTAAAAAAAAAATTAAACCTTGCGCGGATCCCCTGACGGGTATTGTGCCAAGACCGAGTTGTTTAGGTATCCGTCCTGTCTACCTACCTTTAGTATGTTAGTTAGTTTTTATGTAAGAAATTTATAGGTTAATGCAAATGTTTCATCCTGCAACGGCAGTTTTCTTATTTTTTGAGACACATAAAAAATAATAAATTTATGAAAAAATGCTTAAATGTGAGCAATAATATTGTTAATAAATTACTCATGTGAATGCTCCTAGAGTAAGTGTTTACAGTTTGCATCACGAACAAAAAACACAAAAAAATAAAAAAATAAAATATCATTTCACCTGTAAGTATGTTTGTGTACCATTTTCTAATAACAACATTCAGCGAGACAGCCAGAGCTGCAGTGTGGTGCAGACAACATAAATTTATTAAAAAAATATAAAGCCTTTTTAAACATATATCATATTTATGTAACTATCAAAACATTAGGATAAGACACAGTCAATATGGTTAGTTCAGCTTTTTTTTTACTTGAAAAAAAAGAGTATTCAAACCAAAACGAATTTAGTAACAAGGTTCAAGGTTAGTAATTTTCAAAGAAAAATAGCTATTTACACCGGAGTTGGTAACTTGAGTAACAAACTAGTAAAACTGATGTTCGTATTGAATTACTTTTACTGACTTGTTGTTAAAAAAAAGGCAGGTAATTGAAGAAAGAGGAAATTTTAACTGATTTTAATTAGAGTTTTAAGCGTAATTTAAATAACGAGTTTCATTCTTCTAGGCCTGAGGTTCCCAAACTTTTTTTTCTCGTGGACCACTTTCGAAATTTTACTGGTTTCGGTGGACCCCCTGCTGCAACATTTCTACCGCATTCCCAAAACTCGACAAACTCGACACGCGTTGTACTCAATATTGAATATAACACTGGAGTTGTGGTCTATTAAGATGGGGGGGGGGGGGGGGGGGTAATGTGATATGAGATGAGGGGCGGGATGGTATGTGGGCACGAGATGGGTTTCAAAATGACCATTTTCACCGAAATACTAGTACTATCTGCCTACATTTACATTACAAGCCAACATTTTTGTTCTTTACTATTGAAATTGCAATTGAACTCTTACAAATTGACTTTAATCAACTCTGTAAATGGTCACATGATGCAGGGCTATTAATAAATGCTAAAAAAACTAAAGTAATGCATATAAGATCACCAAATGCCAAATTTCAATTTAATCCTAATATTATTTCTCATAACTTTAATTGCATCCACAAAAATATTCAAATTAACTGTAATTGTGAAAGCTTAGAATTAGTTACTGAATATGTGTATCTTGGTGTTACAGTAGATTGTTTTTTTAAATGGGACAAACATATTAAAAAAACCTGTAAAAGACTCAGATCAATTGCTAGCAGAATGTACACATTAAATTTTTTCCTATCAATTGATACACTTAAAATAATTTATATGTCACTAGCAGAATCAATAATAAGATATGGGTTAACAATATGGGGAAATACTACTGTAACCAACCTGAAACAGGTACAAGTTGCACAAAACGCAATTGTAAAATTATTAGTTGTCCCTAACATTTTCAAACAAAGACACAATACTCCGTTGCTGTTTCAGAGTGCAAAAATTTTACCTGTGAAGGCAATACTATGGTATAAAATTATAATTCAGCATATATTTACCCCGCAGCATAAAGAGAAACTAGATCATAAATATAGCACTAGATTCACGCGTAACGACGGGTTAATAGTTCCGAAATTCAATAATAAGTACGGACAGAGAACGTTTGAATACAAAATACCGAAGATATTTAATTTATTACCTGACAATATAAAGCAACATAATTCTATGAATAAGGTTAAATATATGGTGAAAAATTGGTTATTGGAAAAAGAATATTTATTTTGATACTTGATACAATTTATGAAAAAATGTTTAACTGTAGATAAAAGATGTAAATTATAACTTTAAATATATTGTAAGGAATTATAAGCACCTGCTGTCAAGCCAATTGCAATTGGCTTAGCGGGACTGGATTGTTGATTTATAAAATAAATAAATAAATTTAAAAAAAAAAAAAAAAAAAAAAAAAAAAAAAAAAAAAAAAAAAAAAAAAAAAAACCAACAGGCTTATTCTCTATCTTTTGTGGGATCATTATCGAGATAACGGACGTGATCTCCTGCCACATTTATTTGATTTATTTGCTTTTTTATGTACAATGTACATCAAATGAATAAATAATCACGCATTCTTGCAGGAATTCATCTTTAAAACGATCTAAACTAAAATATGTTTCAGTAAATATGTAAAAATCACACAAATATGACAGGAGATCAGGTCCGTTATCTTGATAACGATCCCACAAAAGATAGAGAATAAGCCTGCAGATAAATTTTCGTGGACCCCCACTTACAACTTATGGACCCCAATTTTTTTATCACGTCTACGTGGACCCCCCTCGAGTTTCCCGTGGACCCCTGGGGGTCCACCTGGAATCACTGTTCTAGGCCAAAGTTAAAATCTATTAAGATTTTAATTACGATTAAAAATTTGTTTTTTTTTCATAAAATAAATAGATAAGTCATTATCAAAAGCAGTTAAGTCCTTTTTCAACTATCGATCGTAAAGTTTGACACTAAGAGACATAAAATGTTTAATTGCAAACTCTTTTAACAGCTTTATAGGAATTATCCCTCCACCTCCGTCTACCCCTAGCTACCCCTAGGTATTCCATTTATTCGCAGAATTTACGGGGTGGGTCGTTATTCTGCGGAATCTCCATTATTCTCGCCGTACAAACAACTTGGTACATAAACGGCGCTACGGTAAAAATATGATGTGACCGTAAACTGGGACTCATGGGGTAAACGAGTATCAAAATATAATACTACTCGACTCGAAATGAACCGGAACTATCAATTTGTGAGGGTACCGCCGCCTCGGAAACCATTTTTTTGGACAACCAACACCTGTGCTATAGATCACTCTGAGTGGTTTTTTGCTGCGTTTGGTAATTTAGCTGGGGTGCCCGGGTTCGTAGGGTGAGGTTTGTATAGATCTTAGCGGCGGTTGACCTGAATACTCTGAACCCCAGATTCCTATCCATCCCTTAAACCTTTTTCCTTCCCAGAACTATCCTCTCCTTCCTTTCCTTAAAAAAAACCTCCACACAGCATTTCCGTCTTATCACAATATATATTTCTTTTTTACATTAGATCCACACAGAAGGTCCTGAGGAAAACAATTCTCCTCAGAGCCTATGTCATCTTTTGGGATTCTGTGTGGAGGGTTTTTGGAAAGAAAGGAGATGAAGTTCTGCGAAGGAAAAGTGATAGGAGTCTAGGGATCCGTAGTCCAGGAGTGACGGACGTACGAATTCATTCCTCCCACTTCGGTGCAAGACGATGTTCCGAAAGAGAACGGCTGGAGAAGTCAAAGGGGCTCCCTCAACCATTCTCTCCCGATCCGGCCTGCCAAACAGGTAGTGGGCAGATGCATCGGCCGCCAAGGCCCGGACAAACCTCGCCTCACGAACCCGGGGACCCCTGCTAAGTCACCAAACGTAGCGAACCACTTTGAACGACTTATGGTATTGGTTATCCAATAAATGGTTCCCGGGGCTGCGGTACCCATACCCGCCACCCAAATTGAGATGAATATATAATTAACTTTAACAAATCATTTTCACCCATAGTTTAATATAACATTTGTCGTTGCTTTTACTATTTAATATAATAATAGTATAATGAACGCCAGGTATTCCAAGCATTGAAATTCATTATGTTGCCACCTTTCTCAGAATGCGCTATTATTCATAAAGCAGGTAAAATGAAATATACTATTAAATATGAAATATTATAAAATATTTTGCTCTTTTCCAACGTAACGTAACATATTTCTCTATGCTGTAATGTTAAATCTAAACAGAAATTATCGTTTAAATAGAAGAGAAATATTAACTTTATCAAGCATATAGAAATATAAACCAATAAAGTTTTGAAAATGTTGGGATTTATTTTAAGGGTATCTAGTGATTTCAATAATGTCAATACTGTAAAAATATTATATATGTCACTAGTAAGGAGTCATTTAGAATATAACTCCACGGTTTGGTCCCCAAATTATGAGATTCATTCACATGCGATTGAAAGAATCCAAAATAAATTTTTAAGGTATGTTAATTTTAAAATGGGCATTCATAGAGAATGCCTAAATTATGATAACGTACTTTGTTCATTAAATTTAATAAAATTATCTAATCGTAGAATCATTTCCGATTTAACCTGTTTGTATAAAATCGTAAATTCAATGTTTGATATCCCTGATTTATTGTTTGTAATCTCTTTTCATACTCCAGGCAGGTCAGTTACAAGACAGTACCTACCTTATTCTTTTGACAATTCTACTTCAACCTCCCAATATTACACTCCTACGCGACGGATTCAACAGCTGGGAAACAAATACTCCGATATTATTGATATATTTAGTTCATCAATTTTAATATTTAATCTTATGAAAGTTTTTTTCATCAAGTAGGGGAATATAAAGCCAATTAAATTGTATTTTATCGGCTGAAAGAAAAAAAGCTGTTTTGGATTTTTTATATTTGATATATTTTTTTATATTTTGTACCTTACATACTGAGTGGATAAAATTTAATATTATTACTATTTTTGTACAAGTGTCGTATGCGTTATTTTTTACAAGTGTCTTAAACTGTACTATTTACAAGTATAATTTCTTAAATATTGTTATGTATATGTAAAAGCCGAAATAGGCGTAAAATAAATAAATAAATAAATTATCAGACATTCCTTACTAGTGATCACTTTATTCATTTACGTATTGATCGTCCAGTTAATTAGTCAGACATATCCAAATATAAAGTTTTGAGATAATAAGGAAAGCAATGATCGAAAGCTCACCACAAATCAAATATTACCTACACATGTCTATGTTTTACATATTAACCCTAGAAAGATAATCTGCGTCTTAGAGACGTAAGCGATACACAAGAATTACTGCCTTTTTTATTTCGCAACGTAGCGCGCTGTTTATCTCAGTTTGCAGAGCTTGCGTGGAGCGGCTCTGTCATCACGGTTAGTACAACAATTACCGACAAATACATACGTCCGAAATACGCATGATTACCTTTTGGGTATCTTTCAGACTTGTTCGTAAAAATGTAATTTAGCGAACAAAAATATAATTTTTAAAGTATCACAGCTGTTACTACAAAAATTACCGACAGATATATACACCTAACGTCCAAAAGACGTATGATTACCTTTTGGGTAACTTTCAGACTTGTTCGTATTAATGCATTCAGCGAATTTTTTTTTAAATTTAATATAATAACAGATTAGCATTTAAACTTTCATAGCATATTAAAAATACGATTACGAGATAAAATAAAACACAATTTTTCGTTATAAAAAAGACTTAATATTTTGTAGTTGATTTGTAAGAGGTTTACAGAATTTGGTTATTTTCTATGTTAAAACATGTTTTTTATGTTTATTTTGGTTTTATTTAAAGTACAAAGCCCTAAACTAATTATTAACCTTCAAACTGATAATATGTCAAAGATACACTTTTAAACTTAACAGTACGTCTTTATAACGTATCCATTATCTTTAACGTAGATAAAAATAAGATTATCTTTCAAAGGTTAAATATGCTCTGAAATAACACCGCATAATAAATCTAGTGCAATAGTATGACATTTTAAAATATCCTACTGGTGACCCAGAATACATCAACACATTGATTAATTCTCTACATGTTTTTCTGCATTATAATTGCTTTTGTGGTGTTTATGAGTAATCTGAGTTTTGTACCAGATAGAGGGTACATTTTTATATATAACTGCATACTCGTCCCAAATTTCGATTTTTCAGAGATGTTTGACTAATCAACTATGCGATCGATATTACGTAATCGACATTTAAAGAGAAATTGTTGTATAGTTTGAAGGAACTTAAATTAACTTACAAGATCTCACTGTCACGCTCTCTGTTTAATTGTCTAACACGCAAGTGCTGTGTAATATTTTTCAAAATTCTTGATATAATATTTTTTGCATTTGGCAGGTGAACCGCAGGAGGTACCTAAAATGCAACAGGCTACTTACTGCAAGTTGCAGATCTTAACCACAAAATCTGTGCGCCGAAGCAGATAATATTCTCGAACGATGAGCCATGCATCCCGAGCTAACCCGCCTTACAATATATTTTTATTTGTTTAAAGATAAGTAGTTGCATTATGAGTTGTTCCACATTTTTCGGTAATAAGAAAAGAGGTTTAAAATAATAAAAAAGGTTAACTAGAGTAACTAAGGTACCCTCAATATCGTCACAAAGCAAATTGAGAGTGGAATGAGGTGGGAAAAATACGTATGAAAATTTCTTTATTTTTGTTAGTCTCCGATCATTGTGCTTTAGGTTAATATAATAGCTTTTTAAAATTTAAATTCGTAAGAAAACAAATATCCTACACATGGGCCCCTTCAAGGCCAAATTCCTCCATTCATCAAATATTTTCTCCATGTAGCGTATTTAAAAAAAAACATCTGTAACAATATTATAAATGCGAAAGTGAGTGTGTTTGTTTATTACGTTTTCACGTCTAAACCAATAAACCGATTTTAAACTTTCTTTCACCAATAGAAAGCTACATTATCTGCTAGTAACGTAGGCTATATATAATGGTATGTTCTGGCTTTATGAAATTTGTACAAATGAAAATGTACAAATTATTTATTAATTATATATTTTAGTAGCAGGGAGAAAAGGCTGGGGGAAGGTGGGGTTCGCGGAGAGTGAGTGAGTGAGTGAGTGAGCGAGTGAGTAGGTGAGTGAGTGAGTGAGTGAGTGAGTGACTGAGTGAAATAATCAGTGTTATTTCCACCCAATACCATGCGAGTGAAGCCGCGGGTACAAACTAGTATTTTTCATATTATATGCATGAGAATATTTCAGTAACTTCTAATATTCTCCTGACGAAGGAAGGGTTCTTCCGAAACCGGTAGATTGTGAATAAAATAGAATTAATGTGGTCTTTAAAAGATAAACATGTTTTTGTTGTAAATATATTTTTATTCAGTTGTTCTTTGTACAATACATAGGTCTTACAAACTGGGTATTATTTAGCTCGTAAAACTCTCATTTTTACTCGTGCATGTTTAATTGTTTATAATGCAATAGGTATCATCAATAAGTTTTATTTTAATACTTAATTTTAAAGTTTTACTTGATACGTATTGTGGTATGTATTAAAATTAGATTTCATTTCTTATTATTTTTTATTTTAACTTTTTATGAGTAAAACCTCAAACTGTAATATTTAATTAAATGAAGACATTATGAGCGAAACTCAATCGAAAATCTGGAAACAGAAAAATCAGAAAAAGATATTTACACCTCTGGGACTCGAACCCAGGACCTCCCTACTCCCTACGAGTCCCAGAAGTGTAAATATCCTTTTCTGATTTTTCTGTTTCCAGATTTTCGATTGAGTTTCGCTCATAATGTCTTCATTTAATTAAATTTCATTTCTACCAACTAAAATTTTACGGAATGTCCATTAAAGAAAATTTAGGTTTTATTTCTATGGTGTATAGTTATGCATATTTTATAATATTACACATTGACATTCTCGTCAATGTCTCGTCTCGCGCGGAGCTAACTCAAAAATGAAAGATATAATAAATTGAATGTTTCGGAAGGGACGTTTTTCTTAGAATAAATTCATAGCTACCAGGGCAGAATGAAACCTTGGGGGTGACGGTTATGATGGCATTGAAAAGGGGCCGGAGACTGCGGGATAGTAGATGTAAATTGACTGAAATTATCCATGCATATCTTCCCAGAAATAATCACGGAAATCCTGAAGCGTCACGTTTGGCTAAGGATCTGAAATACAGATCTCCTCGGTGGAATTTGAACGGGGATTCCGCTCGGTTTGAAGTCGATGCAACGATTTAATTTTTACAGTTATTTGGGACGGTAGATAATGATTTTTTTTTAAATCATAGAACGTTTTAATAAGATGGCACCAAATGTAATTTTATTTAAATAATGCTGCATCAAAGAATCTATACTAATAGTATAAATGCGAAACTGCGTGTTTTGTTTGTTATGCTTTCACGCATATACCAATAAACCGATTTTAAAAATTCTTTCATTAATAGAAAGCTACATTTTATGCGAGTAATATAGGCTATATATAATGGTAAGCTCCAGCGTTATGAAATTATAAATGTTAATATATTATATATATTATACGTTTTCTGTCGCTAACAAAAGTGAGTTATTGCTAACGTCAGTAAACAAATCGTTAATGTGGAAACGATGTTGATATATTTGCAGGAAATCGTAGTTAATATCTATATAAATAAAAATGAATCTCCGAAATGTTAGTACGCGCATAACTTCCGAACGATTGCACCAAATTGGATAAATATTTTTTTTTACTACTGGTGAGCTTTGGCATTATGAAATTTAGGTGGCACGCGAGCTGTTTAAAAACTGAATGTACCGGGAATGAATGCATGAAATGCGGGAGAGAAGGGGGATAATTGATAAGTGCAAGCGCTACAGTAATTTCCCTCTAATACCATGCGAGCGAAGCCGCGGCTTTTTGAATTAATAAAACTGAATTTACTCTTTTTTATGCACTTGTCTAATACGTATTTCTACAGGTGTATTTTTTTTTGTACGAGTTAAGATTAGTAGGATTAAGATTAATCTGATAATAGCCAACTTACGATAGGAGAGGACACCAGAAGTAGAACTCGATGTTTATTCTTGGATTTATCCAGCTATTCGGGTTAATTTAGTTTTTTTTACTCACTTACACAGATTTTTAAAATAGGTTCCAGTGAAATTTTTCGGCTCCTAATTTTTAAATTTTACTAAGCGACCAGAGGGATTTTACTTTTAGTACATCTTTAACACGAGAAGCAATAATTTTGAAAAAAAAAATAAAAGAAATAAAATGACATATAGATGAAAAACAGAAGAAATGATTAGGGATAGGGTTGAATCGGAATACGCAACCTTTACTGGGAGATAAAAAAGTTTAAACTTCCTAAACTACAAATTGAACTTCCTTGAATTGAGGTGGAAGTAATTACCTTAAACAATTATTGGCTCTCGTCATAAACAAATTATTTCTGTATCTTCACCAGTCAGATGAAGCCTTTAGCAGTGTGAAATTAGTCGTATTTTAAGAACAGTCCTTGTATATGTTTAACTTTATTAAGGAGATGAAACATGACAATATATCGACCAAAATATATATTTTTAAGCAAAAGATACACCACTTAATAAAAGTTAACAAAAGATACACCACTTAATAAAAGTTAACAAAATCAGCTTCCTCTAGCTTAATCATACTGAACGCTTATTTTTTATCATCTTTAAATTTAAATGGCACTTTTAGGACCTTCTCAAACTAATATTTTGAAAAAAAAAAACAAAAAGTTATTTCGAATCATCATTATGAATGCAGTAGGCGTAAAGTGGTATTACGGGGAAGGGTCATATTTACCCTTTTCAGCTTTAGGCACGTGTAACTCGCAGAGCGATCACTGACCAGCTGTTTTCTCATTAAAAACGTTTAAAGAAAGTCAACGTCTCCAGCTACTGAGGAGAGCGGTAACTATGGTTATAAAACCACAAGCATTTTAAAACACGTCGGATCATTTTGACCCATTCCGCACGATGCCAGGTTAATTAAGAGCATGCATTTTTAGGTTTAAATTGCTTCATTTCATGATTTCCACAAAAATATCTACAAAATCCTAACAAACATTCGTAATTTTTTTTTGTGTGTGTTTCTCACAAAACGTTGACTTTATTTGGACCTACAAAATATATTCGTTAAGAGAAACGTATACGCGGCCCATTTCAGCCAGTTTCATACAAATCTTAAATTTGGATTTAAGATCAAAATACCCTACCAAACTGAAAAAAATATTTTTGTAATCAAAAGGCATGTATGTATATTAAATATTTAATACATATTAAAATTACTACCCAATAAATAGATTTTGAACAATTTTTTATTTTATTTTTCTTTGTATTTTAAAATAAATAGGGTAAAATTATTTTTTAATGTCTTTCATTTATTCACAATTGTCAAAATTGCCCCTAAAATCACGAAACACCAAAATCTTTAATGGTCTTTATCTTATAATTTAAAGCAAAAATAAATAAAGTAGCTCACATCCGTACTAGATATTTGATATACCTACCTTTTGATTACAAAAATAATTTTTCAGTTTGGTTGGGTATTTTGATCTTAAATCTAAATTTAAGATTTGTATGAAACTGGCCGAAATGGGCCGCGCATACGTTCCTCTTAATGTGATAATAATTGAAAACATTTCTTATATTTATTTTTTATCTTACTTGCTAAATCTTGTAACATGAGCTTAAATATAAGACAGGTATAAAGTAAAACTCGAGTACAGGTGTACTCATGTAAGTTACCTCTGAAAACCGAGGGGTTCAAATTCACTTGTAATTATATCTTTACCTAATCTCAGCTCCACGTGGATTAATAGGCTTTAACGGTATTTGTAACCCCCGCGAAAACAATGAAGAAGGATCGAGAGGAAGAATTAGTGCGAGTGGGTTGTGTATGTGTTGTAATATGGATTTATTCTGAAGGATAAAGGAGTGAAGTGAAACACTTAATTTCAGCTGTCTATTTATTTGTGCAAAAGCCTTAAACCCGAAGAAAAATATTTACTTATCGTGTGCACGTGTACATGTACAGTACATACACAAACATATTTGTAGGTACGCGAATACATCACAATTTTCTCAACACGTCAATTGCGTTTGAAAATTTTTTGTTTTTACATTAGCCCCACACACGAGGCCCCGAGAAAAAAAATCTCTCAAGGCTTATGTCATCTTTGGGGATTCTGTGTGGAGGGTCTTTTACGGAAAAGGAAGGAGGGGAAGTTATGGGAAGTAAAAAGGTATGAGGGGCAAGTAGGAATCTAGTATAATGTGACGGCGACGGGCGTATGAATCCATTCTCCCCACTGAGGTGCAAGGCGATGGACCAAGAGAGTCCAGCTGGAGAGATCTAGGTTAGGTCCCCCTCAAGCAGTCTCTACCGATCTGACCCCCAGTGCAGTAGGTGGCCAAACGCATTCGCCGCCAAGACCTAAACCTCACAAACCCTGGCATCCTTGCTAAATCACCAAATGTAGCGAATCACTTGGGGTGACCCAGGGATGTTGGTTATTCAATAAACGGTTCCGGGGGCGGCGGTACCCAATAACCTCCTCACAAATTGAAATGTGATGGCGTAGTACATAACATATACGGGTGTAACTCAGCTGAGTAACCGCCCAACCCCTCACTCCGACTCTTCAATATGTACTTAGTTTTTTTATGATTGAAGGTGAAAAACAAACAACATTAAATTCACCGGAGATCAAAATTTTATTAAAATGTTTTTAAATAATGTCAGGAATCACTGGTTATAGAAAGTGAAGTACGTCCTTTAACACCCTGTATATTTTTAAAAGTGTCCTCTCAAAAGAAGTAAGTTTAAATAAAAATCAGAGCAAACAGGTATCAAATTTAATAAGCTTATTGCAAATATCGCAAAGGAAATTTAGGCTTCTTTCCAAATTAAAGTAGAATATTTTATTTGTCAAATAAGCTTGCAAAATAAATACTAGTCACTAAAATGTAATATACAAGGGTAACTGAGTTTTTTGGAAATATAATTCAACATGTTTATACAAAATCAAAAATTCAATAATTGACAGCCCTGAATTATTATACTTGATTTCTTTCCATATACCTCGCAAATCAACATCGAGGCGATATCTACCGTTCTATTGTGACAACTCCAAAACAGAATCACAATTGTATACACCCGTTCGCCGTGTACAAAATTTGGGTAATGACTATGAAGATGTTGTCGACATATTTAACACATCATTCACTAAATATAAACAAGTCATAGTAGAATTTATATCAGAAAGAAGAATAACAAATTTAATTAAACCATAATATTTATATATATATATATATATGTTTTGTTTTTATTTCAATTCGTTTTTGACCTTGTTTTTGTTTCAGATTTGGTTATGATTTGGATTTTGTTTTTGATTTTGTTTTTTTTATGATTTTTTTATTTTTGTTATGCATATTTAGATGTTTTTTGTTAAATAAAAAAATACATGTGAAAGCTCAGCCGGGCGTGAAATTCAAAATAAATAAATAAATAATTGTTTGATTTTTTTTTATTCTTCGACGTGCTTGTATATTATATTATAGTAAACATTATTTGAAGTTTCTCTAGGTATCTTAAAATTGCTCAAATGATTTACTGAACACAACATGTGGTATAAACTAAAATAATTTAGGGTAAGATATTTAACTGAACGAGAAAATTAAGGGAATATCAAAATTAATTTATGGCGTATAGATCATGGAACATAAATTAAACGATTATTTAATAAACATGTGTGGAAACATGCACACGCGTTATTACCGAAATACGAATATAATGTAGTATGTAGGCACGTAATTGCTAAATTTCCCCTTTCCACTGAACATTTTTGAGATGTTTACGTTTTAATAATAATACAGACAAGAAATAAAAACACGTGGAATGAGGGTGATTTTTTCCATTTTCCAAGTTAAAGCTGTTTTCTGATACGAGAAAATGCAAAGGGTTTTATTAAATAAGCAAATGTTAAAATACCAAGACTTGGCTTTGTGAGAATTTCTTAAATGGAATTGTTGTCTAAAGGTAAGAATCCATCTAAACGGCTTCACCCTATACATCTTCTTCACCCTACTCTTCTTTGCCACCTTCACAGCATCTGTTTTCTTTGGTAACCATAACAACAGGTTTTGTAGAACGCGAGAAGATTTTGCGAAAACATACAAATTTTGCCCATTTTTCAGAATGATTAAAAATATATCTTTTAAATCATTCTGAAGAAAAAAAATACATACTGACCGGGCCACGCGTTGCTGTGACGTGTAATCAAACACAACGTCATCTACTGGATGGTTACCCAACCTAGTTAACCAAGTGTTGTATCGATAAATCAACTCACACCACACGTTAGAAACTTATGAAACTCACAAATAATTACAAAGCGTTGTCCTATAACAAACATTCAATCAACATTTAATTCACAATAATAAATATTGAGGTCAATAATTAAGATAAAAACTATCTTATTTTTTAGTTGGACCAAATCTCACACAATAAGCTAAATTTCATCAAAATCGGTAAAGTGGTTTCGGAGTTTATCTCGAACAAACATCGTGAGGCGAGATTTTTATATAAATAATGATAATATTACCATCCAAGACCAGATGTAAGCGTCCTTCTTATTAAAAACATTCTTTGAACTTCGTTCAGATAAAGGCAGAGTTTCCCAACCTTTATTTCGCCGAGCCTCCCCGAACCAAAAAAAAATATTTTCATGCCCCCTTTATTAAGTTTCAACAAAAATAAGAAACACATTTTTTTATACTAACTAAATTATTTACTTGAATTTCAAATAGGTACAACACAGAAACAATATATTTTTTAAAACTAAATTTTTAAATTTTCTTTCGTTAGTTGAAAAATAACAAAATAAATGGCGGGGAAAGTCTAATATACTAAAAAACTTACCTTTTATTTACGAGATGAACAATTTCACATTTAAATATCTCACTTAACAGACTTGAAACGAGGATTTTTTTTTGAACCAACTATTGACAGGAGCGAGTACGGCACGCAATTGTTTTGTGAGTGAAAGATGGATTCGAGCGGAAAGGTGGGGCGGGGGTGCGCATCACACGTCGTGTTGTGACTTGTTGAAACTTGTATAGCAGCGATTGAATGGCAATTCGGAACAGTTAATTTACCTATGCGTTAAATAGATTTTTTTTTCGGAAATGCAAACGTACCTATTACGCCCCCCCCCCTCTCCTGACATTTCTCTACGCCCCCCAGGGGGGCGTGCCCCCCTGGTTGGGAAGTCCTGAGATAAAGAGTAATACATTTTTGACACAGAACTCTGATAGAGTCAGCATATTGGACATAGCTGTGGACCCCTAGCACGGTCGATGGGTAAGGATTGCATCGATAATTTTCGGTAACTTATCATCATTCCCTAGCATGATTGCAGATCGCCAACGAATAAATAACAATTCACAATGACTGAGTGTTCTTAACATATTTGACAACTGTTGATGGTACGTTAGCGATCCGCAGTTGTCTTAAAGAACGATGAGAAGTTGCCGTTGGACGGTCCCTGTGTCTGGTCTCCGGACAGTCTGCCGTCATGTGTAAATTGAGCTGC
This sequence comes from Glyphotaelius pellucidus, assembly GCA_936435175.1. Classification (NCBI taxonomy): domain Eukaryota; kingdom Metazoa; phylum Arthropoda; class Insecta; order Trichoptera; family Limnephilidae; genus Glyphotaelius; species Glyphotaelius pellucidus. The sequence continues at coordinate 33,730,032 of OW386545.1, read as the reverse complement.
TTGGTTTGACTGCCTTCGTTTCCCAAGCCAAGCAACGCTCTCGAAGTGAGTGAGATTGATGTGATGGCTTAAGGTTATCATTTTGTAGTAAAAACAGTGTTGTATACTGGATATTGTTGTAAAACTTTAATTATTCAGATGAATAGCAATTTTACAAAGAGATTTGATTCTAATCTGGGCACTAAGGCTTTAAATTGAAGAATGAGTTGCGAGAAATGAAAACGCACATTATAATGACAAGAAAGAGGAAATGACGGAATGATCACAGACAAATGAGAACGTAGACGAACATGGATAGAAATATTTAGAAGAAAGGTGACACAGACGTTAAAGTCAGGGGTAAAAGATTCTACACATAGAAGTTAAGAAAATGAAATGTGAAATGATTAGTACTAAATGAATTTAAATATCAGATATAGGACAACACAACACTCAACAACTGTAAGTTATCGATACAATCCTTATCGATCGACTGTGCTAGAGGTCGTGGTCTTCTGATTTTGGCTTGGTGTATAAGTAAGCACTAAAAGCTTCAGATCAACTTAGTGACAGACCACAATTACAAATTTTCTTTGATTTGCATTTTTTTATACTTGAGGTATAAATGGTATTGTCACTCTCTTGAAACTATTCTTCTGCTCAGAAATCCATCAAAATATCGTAAGGGTCGTGTTCACTCAAAATGTTAACATTTTGCTGACAGCGTCTAGCGATCATGTGCATGTCTGAGAGCCGACTCTCCCGTCAAAAAGTCTCGAAGCCAAATCTTTTCATTTCTGTCTGAATGCGTGTTCAGTCAAATTTAATAAATATTTTTTGTTTATTTATGTAAACATGATAGGATGAAAATGTATTCAATACAGTATGATGGTTGTGAATTGCTGTAAAGTAATACATAGGTACTACTTTCCACGTAGTTACGGATTAATTTTTTATGTAATTTTTATTTCTATTATTTATTTTCATGTCAGGATGGAATTACAGAGGGGAAAATAACACAAACTAAATTAAATTGTATTTTTTTTTTATATGAACACCGCACAAGAGTCCCAACTGCTCCCGTCTGGAGTCAGTGAGACTATGGCATCCCCTATTGGGGTATGTTGTGAGGCTGAAGGTAGTGGGGAGGGGAAGGAGATGGGGAAGAGGAAGGTGGGAAGTACCTGGCTTTTCAGATCTGGTCACCAAACACGGCCAAAGCCATTTCAAGCAACTTTTCAATTCTGAATGGTGGTCTTACACCAGGGCGATACTGTGAGTATCTTCCACTCTGTAATCGTAATCGGGTATCTTCCACTTTGTAATCGCTCAATGTAATCGAGTCTTTACCACAGGAATGTGGATGTGGTAAAACGCTCCCTATTCATTTTCCATCATCAATGTGTTGATCTACAATATAATTTACACGATTTACCAAAAGCTGTGTAATTTTAAGGGAACGAACCCTTGTCCATATTAATATAGGCTACTCCATAATGGTAAATTGACTTTAATTGAATTGTTTAATCTCATATGGGAAACGATTTAAAATAGATAAATTCTATTGAATATGTAAAATTTTGATCCCAACCAGACGAGGGTCGAGCGGAAAATTACAAGGGTAGCTGGGATAAAGTCTTCATTTTAATATAGTACTTTATGTACAAGAAATTATGGAAACAAAATGGTGAATTTTAACTTTTATGAGGCAGCATCGGAGAGGAAGTAAATTTAATTTTCAGGTTAATTTAATGTGTAACCTGAGAACTAATTGCATTATGGTTGAACGCGTAGAAAGTCCGCGAAGGTGACTTGGTTCGAGTAGGCTTTCATATTTAAATAATGTTATAAAAATAATAAGATTATAGATGAAATTCTGGAAAAAGGTTTATGTGGAAACAGGACAGAAAAATATAATTAAATCACCCAGGGACTAAGGATTTTATACAAAAGTTTGTTTTAAACAGAAATGTAATTTTCAACACTTTTTTTCACAATTCAAAAGTATTTATAATTAAGTATATATGATTTAAGATTCTTATGGCCAAAAGTTTTATCGTGATTCATTTTTGGGTATTTTTTTGTGTACATTAGTTCCACATTTGGCATCTTTGGGAGTGCTGTGTGGGGTGTCTTTTTAGGGAAAGAAGGGAGAGGCAGTTCTGGGAAGGAAAAGTATGTGGGTAAGGAATCTGGAAGTCAATGTGTTCCCTTTCGGTTCGGTCCCGGGCAAAAGCATCCGCCGCCAAGACCGAGACAAGCCCCACCCTGTGAACCCAGATGCCCCTGCAAAATCAACAAACGTAGCGAACCACTTGGGGTGACATATGTCAGGGGCGTTGGTTATTCAATAAATTATCCCGGGGGGCGTTGCTTCCCAAATTGGTATTTTGCTATGTTGTGGTACCTTCTTTATCCAAGGTTCAGGGCAGCATAGCAGTGTTTGTCATTAGGGCACATGTGAAATGGGCAATTACAAACTTGCCCCGATGATGGACACTGTTTTGTTGTCCGAAACTTTAGCTAAAGAAGAAGGTTGCGCTACACTAATACGACAAAAATAAATCACGATAATTATCAATAATCATGTTTACCAATGAATCGTGTTAACCATTACACTAAAATTAAAATTAAAATTCTAAAAAATAGTAAGTTAAATTTGTGATTTGTATTATTATTATATTAAAAAATATATTTTTTCTCGTTTTTTTTCAGATTCGAGCAGTTATTGATATCAAGGGATAAAAGGTAGGCTTCTTAAACAACATTTATACAACAGAAAAAAAAATTTGGGAAACAATATTATAAATTTTCCTGTTGTGCTGTAAGGTGGGTATAATTTTAAAGCGAAAATTATTGTGTGAAATTTAAATATGTGTAGTGTATATGAATTCGTTTATATTAACAATCCCGGTATTGGTATAATTATTAATTAAATTATTTTTATTTTACCAAGAACTATTGTTGTAACACGTAATCCTGTCCGAAACGCAGTGGCTAAAAGAGAAAAAGCGCAACACGGTAATTTAACCCAAAAAATATACAAGATAATATTTTTGGCCGCAAAAATTCCATATCATATCTCATTTCAATTTAGCTCAAAGTTTATTAAAAAAACTTGTTTTCATCAATCTAACAGTATTAATAGTCTAGCGACTATGCGGTTGAAATTTAAAAATCCGACTAAGAATACAACTCTGACGCCGTGCCTTACGCAAAAGAAATAAATAAATAAATAACGCCATACAAACCCCACGTTTTCGTACGTGGGGTTTGTATGGCAATGTTGGTATGCAAATCTATTTTTGTAATAGAACCGAATTAAAACAATGCCAAAAGATGGCACCGCTTACGTTAACAGTTAGCGCGATGAGCATCGGCTGGTAGGCGTAAGTACTATTGAATTTTTAATTTCACGAATCTCTCCAGATATGGAGAGATTGACGCTAATACGACTGGCAGTTGTGAATAATAATTCCACGCGTATAGACGCGTGGAATTATATAGATATTATACATGACGTCATTTATTGTCGCGGGTCGCGGTTACTTTGACCTGTGCTTAGCTGTGACTGGATCCCAGTGGATCCGAGGAACTGGCTATTGTAAAATCAGCAACACTTAAACTGGGCGATGCCGAACCAAAAGCCGTCCGCAGGGCCGAGTAGCAAAAACCTGCGTAGCGGGTACTCACCCACTACTATTGTGTGAGGTGTGAGTGAAGTGAAGAAAGCGTGTACACAAATAAACGCGCGCAGCTCGACGTATTGGACGGACCTACGGTTGAATTCGCCCTAACAGGCCTGGTAATTTGATCTTTCCTGCCGGGTTTATTTTAATTAATTCTGATGAGCGTGTTACTAATCCCTCCGAAAATTATTAATTCATCGTCTAGAAAAATAAAATCTGGTGCTTACCGCTAAATTTATAAAATTTTCAAATCGTTTTACGTGAAATATATTAATGGTGAGGTAATGTTTTTATTGATCTTAAACATAAATAACTTAATTGTGATCCATGATATTATAAGTATTATTAGGGTTTTGTGCGGCCTTAATAAGCAAAACACTTTAAAGTTTGCTTGCTGATACTTTGACATATAATACATGCGAACCATGAAGTTAGATATGAATATCCACAATGCTAATAGCCCCACCATCAATATTACAGTGTTTAGTAATGAAAACGCACACACTCCCACAGCAGAGCGGTAAACTTTCAAATCTGTATGTCTTGGAGTTGCGGTGATGTAGTATGAAAGTGAGTTGAAAATCTGCTTCAAATTTGTCTGAAACTTTGGCTCGAAACATCACAACGCTCCCTGAGTTTAACTGCTCGAAACTTATCTGTAGTTGGGGCGCGAGAGGGTGATAATTTCTCATTTGAGTATGACGGAATGTCTGCGAACTGCGTAACCTGATCTCCAGCTTTCTGTTTGGCGAACTTGCCCACCTGGTTATGGCGACAGGTCAGAAACTAAAGTCATGAATGTGTATGTACGTTACGCTGAATATGGTGCTTTGAACTTCACATACAAAATTGCTTTATTTTGCTGCTATAATTCAGAAATAGAAGCAACTAGTTTTATACTGATTCCAGAGAGAGATCGTACGCTAATTATTATGGTACTACCAGTTATAAAAACAAGCTAAAAACTTTATTTTAAAAAAAGCACACTACGATAATAAAATTAGCACAGACAGATATTAAGCATATGTTACGTAGTTATTCCTTAATAATTTTACCGTTAAAAATAAAATGACATACTTTCATTATAAAGTACCTATAATAGTTCCTACCCGCGACGTCTTATTTTCAGATTTGGAATTCAAATGTCACGTATTCATGGAAGGATGATTAGAATTATATATACATATATATTTTACATTGTTTTAGAAAATAATGTGTCCTTACTGAAATTTTGAATATCAGTAAGGTGTTGGTATTTTTAGAACACTTGAAAGAAAAATTTATATACCTACCACTTGTTTTTTTTTTGTGAAAATATTATTTAAAAAATATCTGTTTGTTATTTGTAAAATGTATCTAATTAAATTGTATGTCGATACAATTTTATGACGTGATAACGTCTTATAAATCGATGAACGCTGGCTGCACTCACGAAAAAACATAACTCATTGTCACGTTTCGCCTGAGCCGAGCGTGCAAGCGAGAGCGCGGAACAAGCGTTCGGCCTAAGCGTTTGGCTTGTGACGGATCTTATTGTCTCTATGTCATCTAAGGGGATACTGTGTGGAGGGTCTTTTTAAGGTAGGAAGGATAGGAAGTTCTAAGAAGGAAAAAGATATCAGGGGTGGGCAGGAATCTGGGGGGTCAGTGTGTCCAGGAGTGAGAGACGTATGGATCCATCCCTCCAACTGCGGTGTAAGGTGAATGTCGTCAGATGGAACCGCCACCGAAACCTCACCCCACGAACCCGGGCACTCCTGCTAAGTCACAAAACGTATCAAACCACTTGGAGTGACTTATATCAGAGGTGTTGGTTATCCAATAAATGGTTCCTGGGGCGGTGGTACCCACGCCCGCCTACCAACTGCTATGTTAAAAAAACAATAAAATTATTACGAAAATAGAATCAGTCGACATAATTATGCATTACATTGTTTACCTTCTACACTTCGTTCAAAACAGTGTTTAGAATTAAACAACCTTGTTCCGATCTTTTTAAACATTGTAAAACAGTACCTACAATCACATAAACTTATCAACTAATGAAAAGGAAGTAAAAAAGGGAAGTGGGGATTATTTAACCTCTTATCACTGTTTAATTTGATAATAAAAACTGTTTTTTCCTGTTAATGGAGGGTTGACGTTAACCCGGCGAGAGTGCAGGGAAAAAATGTAACAAGAAGTATGTGGCAGGGTATGACATACCCGTTTACAAATTTGACTGTGAAACTTGATTCTTAATAAAAAGCATTATAATTATAATTTTTTTATTATAGCAAGACTATATTAAAACGTTTTGGAAATAAAATATTCGCACCATTTTAACAATTTTCATGTTTTACTTAAATGGAAACAAGTCACTATGAATTTTCAACAAAATTGCTTACTTTAAAAAAAAACAACAAAGGAACTAAAGAAAACAAGTTTTTTGAAAAAAAACTTCAAGATAAGATAAAACATGAAACAAGAAACTATATAAATAAATACAAAAAAAATATTAGGAACATCTTAGGAACTGGAGTTAAAATCAGTGCAGTTTTTACTTAGGAAATACTTCTTTCAGCATTGACCGAAGTCACTGTTCACTATCAACGGCCATTTTCTATTAAAATCTACAATGCAACAAAGAAAGTAAGTTAAAATAGCAGAAAAAGTAATGCTAGTTTTTGTCACGAAATATATACACCAGCTATGTGGCAGGGTATCACATACCCGAACGCAGTTTGCAAGCGTATTACACGAACGCGGGCTGCCGCGACACTGCGATCACACCACTATCCCCTCCCGCACCCCTTTAACTCCAGCTACTCAAAGCAACAACAGGTTTGAAGGTCACAAACAAAAAATACACTCAAATAAGTAACATGGTGGGTATGAAACACCCTGCAACACTCTCGCTGGGTTAATAATTGGCTTGCAAAAAATTTATCAAACCAATAAAAAAAACTTTTTTTGAATTAAAGCTAATTAAATGATGTAGCTTATTATTAATTTTAAATAAATTATTCACGCCAATATGCTCCTAACAAAGAAGTAAAAAAAATTCCATAAATGTTTTAATTAATAATTTATTCGCAGTGTAAAACACTTTATTATTCTCTACAAGCACTGCCCACATAATTATAATACGCCAATTGAAGAAAAAAATATCCGACGTCTTTTTGCGATAATTTTCCTTGTGAATCGTGGTTGGCAAGACGGAAGGGATGGGGGCAGGGGGTGGGCCAAGAATCCAGTGGCGTGGCGAGGAATAAATTGCCGGCATAAATCACATAATTATTTCCCCGGGCTCGTCCCCTCTCCATTCCTCTTTCCATTTCTCGTTGTATAAATGTAAAAAAATGGCAAAACAGACTGCTAAGTGAATTTGTGTAAAAAATATTAAAAAAAAACAATAGCTTTACATAATTTCTTTACTGTTTAAATTGATTTGAATAAATAATTAGCTGGTGGAATTTACCGGTTTCTGAATGAATATTTTTTACATTTACGGTATTATAAGTATTATAAGTATAAGTATTCCAACTGTCTGTGTAACTGTTTTCAAGAATTTTTCACACGTTTTCCATCTGGATTTAACAGATCCACGTGATTCTCTTTAGCTCGTACGTCAGTTTGATCACTTATTTGATTGCTCTTTATTTTTAATCAATAAAAATGTTTTTAAAATGGTGAAACTGGTGAAACTTAATGGTTTAAAATGGTGAAACTCGGACAAATCCCGAAAAAAAAAATTATATTAGGAGGGAATAACCAGACAAAATCGAAAAGACGTATCGGCTCTTTTCCAGAAAAAATTATAAATTGATTTCGAAAGACTTCTTTTATGAAGTGAAGCTATTTTTTAAATTTTGAGAAAATATGTTTTTTTTTAGTACAATAATGATTTGTTAAATTTTCAAACAAAATTTTGTATTATACAACATGCATTTAAATCAAATAATCATGCAGTAAAATAAATCAATAAATAATTTTTCAAAACATTAATTTTGGTTCAAAATAAATCATTAAAAAAGATCCGTGTCCTTGTCTTGTGACGAAAATACTTCAGTTTGTCTGTTTATATCCAGTCTTAAAAACAAATATAGTAAAAAAAATTACATTCTTATTTTCCTTAGACATTATTGAATAATTATAAATACTTTATGATCAAAAAATAATTACAAAAAGTATGGAATTTTTGTAGTTTTATCATCACGAGTTTGAGCATTTCTGAATGTACGTATTTATCAAAGCAAATTTAGAATGAAATAAAATCGATATGGAACTATAATGTTAAAATGCTGGTAAAGAGAATAATTAATCTTTCTCATCGGAACCGCCATGTACAGTTGCAAGGGTACGATCGCAAGATCATCGTTCGACGAAAATTAAATTCTCGGCCACTGGTTAATGGCTCTTAAGAGTACGAGCTCAGATCTCGGAACCAGGAGCTTTTTTAAATTTTTCCATAAATTTTACAAAGCAATAATATTGTTTGACATAATATTTCTAAAAAAGCATAAACATGTGATTATGACAATGCTTTGGTTTCTATTTTATTTGGCTCCATCCAAGAGGCTTTGAAATATACCGTGTAAATTTAAATGAATAAATTGTAAAATAACACAAATTAATCAAATAAATTTATTTTTGGACACGCGACCACCGGATACGCATCAAAATAATGTTACTTGACCATCGTAATTAATTAATTCATTCATTCATTCATTGCAAATATAAATTAAAAATTATAATATAGAAGTGGAAACGTATTCATGATAGGTTAGCAGAGCTGCATTATAGATGTTTGGAGAATTATCGTTTAAACCTTTTTGTTAATAATTGAATTCGCGATGATTTTATGTGCATTTATTCAGATGGGTATTAACCACTCCGGTCTATCGCCTTTGTGCAAATTTTTTGTCTTGAATTGAACTGTCAGATTTATAAAATATTTGTGTTATTTCCGCTTTGCAATTAAAGCTCAATAAATCAAATGTTTTTGAACGTAGCCAAATATTAAAAAAAATGTTTTTAAAAAGTAATAAGAAACACTTTCAAATTGTTTTGTAAAAGATTAATTTTTTTAAATATTGAAATTTAGGAACGAAAAAAAAATTGTAAAAATGACTCACGTGATGTTTTAATGTGAAAATAGTATTAAAATCACGGTTCACGTAAAAAAAACTTATTTTATTAAACAAATGTATAATAAAAAAATTGATCATGTCGTCTAACGGCGCGTATACGTTTTGGCGGGTGAAAACTGTTTCTACAAAATTAGTATTTTTTATCTATTTCTATGGACAACTTTGAATTGAAATGTAAAGCGTGGTTTATTATAGATTTTCTCCTTTTTATATTAAGGTTGTCACGAGATCAAAAATGGAGTTATAACCATTTCTGTGGGAACACACGCGTTAGCTTGAAACAAGCTTATTGTACTTGACTGCTACTGATATATTGTCTTGAAAATAAGCTTAGGGGTCGGAGTGGTTAAGTTGATTGCGAGTTGAAATGTGAAGTAAAAATATAGTTCATGATTCTTATAGGCTATAGGCTGCATTGCGGAATTATATCCAGGATTCCGGATTAAAAATAATGAATTATTATCGGCTTTTCTCAAGTACAAACCACAAAGGTTTACTGGGAATACAGCCCTGGAGGATGCAGTAGATAGAGTTGAGTTTATAGTGGGGATACCCGATACCACATACCGGATTAAAGACGGAATATCCGGCCAAACGTTTACTTTGAATTTGGTTCAATAACGGGACCTTTCAGAGGCTCACGGAGGCGCTCAAAGCGGGGATCTCCTAGAAGGTAACTTATTAGGTCTAGCTGGGCTGGAGTAGCTAGGAACCGATTATTAACCGGATATCCGTTACAACTCTTGTTTATATTCGATAATAGTTAGTACGAAGGCATTCAATCTTTTAATTAATTTTATAATGGTACAATGGTTCAAGGTTGTTAACAGGCTATATAAATGTATTTTAACGATGCTACCCATCTCTGATGAGAAATCTATTCTCGTGTTTGAGATGGGGAGTACTGCCATTACAGTAATATAATTAATTAATGCAATACTAATCTTATACCCAAAATATTTAATAAACTACCAAAGACAATTAAAAATAGTAACGTTTTTACTGCTAAGGTCAAATATAATCTAAGGAAATGGCTAATTTTCATTTCCATAACAAATAATGCACAACAAAAAAATTCATCCTGCATTTTATGAAAACATTAAACCTAAAAAATACTTTATATAAATATTAATAATAAATAAATATAAACGGCTAGAGATTTAAAAATGAAAAATATTTGAAATCTATAAATTAAAATGTTATGATTGTGGATTATTTTTTTTAGGTAAAACTTCGTGAAACTTTGAAACAAAGATAAAGAAGCGAAAGATAAATATGAACTGTTTTAACAATAATAGTTTCCCGGAGTTTGCCAATCATTTATTAGAGACGAATCACACTTTTAACTTAATAATGGAATTGAATCAATAATGAATAACATTGTAATTCCAATGGTTTTCATTTAGACGTTTTAGAAATCTTAGAATGTAGAAAGAGCTTGGATGAATTTAAATATTATAAATAATCAAAAAATATTTTAAGGTATCGTGTCTCCTTAAGGAGGTAACTCACGCAGCCTAATGGTGGTGGGCGGTAAAAGGGTGTATTTTTCGTAATTATTTTCAAACGTAAAAATTTTTAATTATTGCAAACGATGAATGGACTTTTTTTTTACTTTTAGAGAAAAAATACGTATTGTGGATTATATGCTGCGTATTCTTTTCAATCTTATTTTTCGTATCAACCTATTTACAGCATAAGTATTCACAGTGCCCTGAGTTACATTATTATGTTAATATCCTTTAAAATGGATAAGTCGGTAATTATTATATTCATTTTTTATTCATTTAAAAGTAATTACATAATCTTCAACAGGATGTTATGTAAGCAATGTATTGTATTCTATATGTATTTATCTGCCTTATCTGTTGTTATCACATATAATTTGCCAACAGACACCAGCATACTTATAACAATTATTTATATATTGGAGAAAAAATGTCACAGAAAATGCCTACGCACTATTCTAACCAGATTTCTATGTATTTCTTATGTTGATGTATGTATTTATTTCATGATAACATATTCTTCTCATAAATCTCTCTTCATAATCTGTACTTACCTTGCTATTGGCCGTTTTATGGTTTCTATTGTATTTATAGCCTTCAAGATAGCTTTTTTCATAATTATCATCTGCATCGAATGTTTCTATACGAGACTACTACCATCAGCATCTCTTGTAACCATAATAATACACTCAGTCCTATGCTTCAGTTTCCTCTGTTTCGAATATAAGTACTGTAACAAGGTACCACCAAAAGCATCTTCCTATCTGTAATTCACTTTATTGTTAATATATACTGTAAGATTGATAATTATGTAAAACATAATTTCCTTCGCTTTCTCTTTCACTGGACATACCAACATCTTTGACAAGTTTTTACGTACTCAAATTAATGTACACTCATTATTATTCTTTTTATTATTCTAAATTAAAACACAATAATGATTCAGTTACCTTTGGATAATTGCAATGATTCCGGTATTAGCATTAACATTAATGTAATTCTAGATCTGAATAAACTAAACAACTATAACTGGGGCTCGTATAGACTAAAAATCATACATCAAAATATCAGAAGCATATCGAATCTTGATGACTTTACAATTTTTCTTGATCAATTTAATTCCTCATAAATAAAGACTACACCTCCAAGTCAATCCACAATTACTCTGAATACCACACTAAAATCAACCTCAACAAATCTAGTGGGATTGTTATCTACATTAAGAACGGCATACAAGCTCAAGTAGATGAAATTTCATTATTACAATCAAACTGTATGAAAATAGTATTGAATAACAACATGTGCATATTTGCAATCTACAGATCACCTTCTTTCAAAAATATTGACTCCTTCCTGAATTCATTACAATCAATCATCAACAATTCAAAAAAAATAGAACACCAAATCATTATAGGAGATTTAAACATTAATAATATCCATGAACACCACCGTCAAATACACGATTACTTGTGTCTGCTTGCGGAAAACGGTTTCACTCAGACAATTAACAGCGTCACCCGTGAACAGAATTCGAGTAAATCGTGTCTAGATCACATTAATGTGAAAAATATTAATTTTATCGGCACATTTGTTATACACACTACTATTTCAGACCACTATACTACATCTGTTTGTTTCAAAAACAAGCCTCCAACTTTAGCTAAAATTAAATACTATGCTCGAACTAACTTCAATAATCTACTTGAGGAGCTGAGTTCCGAAAACTGGAAAAATGTCCTAGAACAATCAGATACTGACTTAGCAATGAAGGAATTTATTACCAAACTACATGAGTATATATCCAAACACACAAGCAATAAACCCATAACAAATAAACAAATAAAACTAACGCCATGGATCACCCCGGGTCTAGTCAATTCAATCCACAAAAGAAACCATCTTCATGAAAAGGTTAAAAGGCATCCAGATAACTTGGTATTACAATCTTATTATAAAAAATATAGAAATTTGTGTAAGAATTTAATTAAATCCTCGAAAGAAAACTTTTATAAAAAACTAATTTACGAAAATAACTGCAGTCCAAAACGTTTTTGGGAAACTTTTCGCAGTGAAACCAAATCTAAAATTAATAAATCTTCCGAAATCAATTCTTTATACATCAATAATTCAAACTCTCAAGTCCCCAAAAACATGGCAAACTTTGCCAATAGCTATTTTACATTTGTAGGAGACACACTTGCTAAAAAAAATCTCGTTAAATGTAATACAACGGAAACTGATCTCGCCAATTTACCTATCCCTAATCTCGGTCCCAAAATAGCCTCAATCGAAACATCATCAAACGAAGTCATGAAGATAATTGACGACCTCAAGTCATCAAAAGCATGTGGTCCCGATAAGATTTCATCAAATCTGCTAAAAATTATTAAATCATACATAGCCGTACCGATTGCGTACATTTCAAATCTAAGCTTTAAAACGGGTAAATTCCCTAATCATTTAAAACACTCGATTGTTATATTACTGCACAAGAATGGGGACAAATCACAGATAAACAATTACAGACCTATTTCCCTGCTTAATTCTGTCTCAAAAATTATTGAGAAAATTGTAAAGAACCGTCTCAGTCATTATCTTGAAATTAACAACATCCTCTCTAGTAGACAGTACGGCTTTCGCAATGGTTTAAGCACTGAAAACGCTATTGCTAATTTGACAAAAATCATCTCTAGTAATCTAGACAAAGGGATTAAATGCATTGCAGTCTTTTTAGATTTAGCCAAAGCATTTGACACTATCTCCCACAAAATTTTGTTGAATAAACTACAGCGAATTGGAATACATGGTCAACTATTCAAATGGTTGGTTAGTTACCTAGAAAATAGAAGCCAAAGAGTGGATATTAACGGTACACTAAGCGATCCAGCCAATATTAAATATGGTGTACCTCAAGGAAGTACTCTAGGACCACTCTTATTTAATATTTATATAAATGAGGTATGTAATAGTTCCTTTGCAGACCACATAATTACCTTTGCAGATGATAGAGTTTTATTATTTGAAGGCAAAACCTGGAATGAATCCACAGTAAAGCAGAAATTGGTACAAACAAAGTCAAAAAGTTGCTAGATATCAATCTCCTCACTCTAAACTTGGATAAAACTAAATTCATCTGCTTCAGTCCAACCCAAGCGGGTCAACCAAAAGAAATTCATAACATTATTATACACCATTGCAACGACATAACTACATGTAAATGCAATACCTTGGAATGTGTAGACAGTATTAAATATCTTGGAATTATCATTGATAAATTTCTGAGATGGGATAAACATATAGACTTAACTTCCGCAAAGGTCAGGAAACTTATACATTTTTTCATGGCAATTAGAAATATTCTCTGCGTTAAAGACATGAAACGAATTTACTTTGCCATGTGTAATTCCATATTAGATTATGCATCCTTAGGTTGGGGCGGTTGTACTAAAACAATACTTGATCCCTTAGCAAAATCTCAGAAATCACTTCCAAGAGTCATACTCAAAAAACCGTTCAGATACCCCAGCGATTCATTGTTCGAAGAGTTTCGTGTTCTTGATGTAAGGCAATTATATATTAGGAAAATCATAATACATACCCAAAAACAGCGGCTCCACTACACTTCCATAGACCATTATCATGACACCAGACATGCATCCTTAGCTCAAAGACAATTTTCGTACTTAGGCCCTAAATTGCTTAATCTTATACCCGATGCTTGGAAATAAAAAAGTGATAGCATTCTGCGTAATCTGGTAAATGATTGGCTTCTGGTCTTGGGGACAACTGAATGCGAAAATATGTTAAACAACAGCCATTAAGTATGTTTTAAGGTTTTCACGGTCAAAAAGTATTTTTGTTATTGTTTTTGGGGTGAGTGATCACTCATCTGCCCTGATGATGGACACTGTAACGCTGTCCGAAACGTTGGCTAAAGAAGGAGGTAGCGAAACACGGCATAACATCCCAAAAACAATAACAAAAAAACAGCCATTAAATTTTCTTTTTTGTTGACATTCGTATATACTGGTATTATATTGGTATTTCTTACCTTATTTTATTTTTATACAATTTAACTTTAAAAACTACAAAAAAAATATTTCTTTGCATTTTCTTTTCTCTACTTTCTTTTTTCTTTTTTAATCCATTATTTTTTTTTTCTTACCCATTTTTTGATTTTCAAGTTGATTAATTCATCAAAATCAATACTAAAATTTCTTGAATTGGTTGAAGAGCATAAGTGCTAATAAAAAATTAAAAAAACACTTTTTTATTTTCTTTTGGAATGTTCTTGTTATTTCTCTTCTATATATTTTATTTTCTATTGATAAATATATAATTTACACTTATAAGTAACTTCTTGTATCTACCATCAAAACCTTAATATTATTTATCAAATGTTATATTTAAGTTTAAGACAATATTATAGTCAACACACTATTTACATGTAAAATATCTGTTCATTTTGACTGTTCTAAAACGGGCAAATTGCCTAGTTGGACAGCCAAAGCTCATTATAACAAAATATGTAATGTTTCTCAAAATAAAATAAATAAATAAAATAAATATACAAATTTTTGTATACGAATCTAATGTATGGTTTGCGGTGTACGTCGCTTTCAACGGGACACTTGCTTTTCTGTGGCTGACAGCGATTAAGGCATACGGTTCATCAGAAAAATAAAATTAAAATATAGTTAAAAACTAGATATTTAGGTTTATAGCACCACGAAGAGTAATTTTGATATCTAGAAAGAAAAAAAAAATGGCGGACCAGCGAATTTTATTTTAGTTTTATTTGGAAAATTTTCATCGTTCATAAAAAAATAAATAGAAGGGGGTCTTTTATAAAATAATCCCTACGTGGTGCCATAGAGAGTGAATTTTTTAACAGTTAAAGATTTGGTGCAGGTAAATCGCATATATAGTTTTTTTAGTATGCTGTCAACCACGATGAAAAAAATGGTTCCGAGAAAAATGCGTTCAAAGTTTTGCTGAAGGATAATTCAACATACAAACTGTTTCAAACGGTTTAACATTTTTTTTTATTTAGAATACATACATGTAACATATTTAAGGGTAAACAATATGGTTCTTAAAACTAATTACAATTTATTAATTTCTTGTTAACAAGCTACCCAACTCAATAGAAAAAGAATTTCTCGTGTTTGAATTTTGGAGTAGTGCCATTGTAAAAAAAATTGGTACATAAATTATGTTATTTTAAGTAATTAAATTACAAAGAAAAAAATAAATAAACCTTTATACATGATAACCGGTCTATATAATGAACAAGAATAGAATAGGAGTTAAAATTTGACATAAAATATAGATAAAACAGGTATAGATATGTAGCAGAAATAAAAGTATTATTTTTGCATTTGATTGTAGGTGGTAAGTACATAGAGTTGGTTTAAAAACATTGATATTTGAAATGAGAGAGCTGAAAATATTGTAAATTAGGTACATCATAATTAGTTGTTACAATTTGGGTGCATACAAATAAGTACATAAATGCTCTATCTCTGTCAATTATATGAATGTCTTTAAAACATTTGGTGACAGCATTTATAACAAATGCATCTTTCAGAAATAAAATTACAAAAAATATTTTGTCACAGAGGACTGGTCTTAAAGCTTGCAACCCGGTTTTTCTTCTATGCACCTAAACAAAAAAAATCACTGCAATCCACACATCTTCCGCGATGTTAAACACTGTTATGCTGTACGGAACGATGGCTAAAGAATGAGGAAGTAAAACACGGAAAGTAACCCAAAAATGAATCGTGATAATATAGTGATTTTTATTCAATATTTGATAAATGCGTCCACTTAGGAAGTCGAATAATATTACACGCAACCACTCATGATATTTCACCGACCCCCGGAGAGGAAGAAGAATGTATTTCGCAATCTTTTATTTCGCCCGGGGTTACCACTTATTACTGCGGCGGCCATGCTTTTATGTCTGAGTATATTTTGGGTCAGTGTTGCGTAATAAATTTCCCGGCGAATTTATGGTATGCCGAGGTCGGCCCCAAAAGGTGAGGAAATTCGGAAAGCCGGAGAAATGGCCACTCGCGTGTCAGATGATTATCATTCCCTTATTTTATCATTCCCATAATTTTACATTTCATCATTCCCCATTTTCATTATTCATACATTTTATCGTTCCCATAATATAATCCTTTATTTCCTATCATTTTAACACATTTAACAGCTTTTTATCATTCATTTACTGTATTATTTCTAAATATCGTTATTTATATACGCATCATTTAAATCAGTGATTCCCAAAGTGGTCCAGGTGGACCCCCAGGGGTCCACGGGAAACTCGACGGGGGCTCACGTAGGCGTGATAAAAAATGAGGGTCCACAAGTTGTAAGTGGGGGTCCACGAAAAATTTTCTGGTTTCGATAGTCATCATCACTCTTGGCTCTACAACCCCTAGTGGGTCTTGGCCTCCTCAAGAGTCTTCCTCCACTCATCTCGGTTTTGGGCCAGTTCTCTCCAGTTTAGAAGCTCCAAGGTAGATATATCTTTGAGGAAGTTGTCGCTCCATCTTAATCTTGGCCTTCCCAGGCTCCTTCGCCCTGTCGGTCTTGAGTTCAGCAGGGACTTTGGTGCTTGATGGTTGGTCATTCTCTCCACATGACCCAGCCACCGAAGTCTTCCCAGTTTTATGAATTTTGTCACGTTTGGCTTCTTAAACAAAGCATATAGCTCATTAGTTTCGATAGTATAGAACAAAAATGTTGGCTTGGCTTTACCTGTCAATGTAGGCAGATATAATATAATAATAGTACACTATTATTTCGGTGAAAAATTGTCATATTGAGACCCATCCTGTCCCCATATCCCATCCCGCCCCCCGTCTCATATCACATTACCCCCCCCCCCCCTGTTATGACAGACCACAATTCCAGCGTCATATTCAAAATTCAGTACAACGCTTGTCGAGTTTTGGGAATATGGTTGAAATGTTGCAGCAGGGGGTCCACCGAAACCAGTAAAATTTTGAAAGTGGTCCACGATAAAAAAATGTTTGGGAACCTCTGATTTAAATCATCATTCATTCTTATTTATTTTTAATGGTGTGTTTTTTAAATTGTCTCAATTTCTTCAATTTATCATTTCTTTGTAAATCATTATGACATAATTTAATACAGAATAAAAATAAAGATCATAAACAACATTAGTGCTTCAACGGTAGCACACAGCGTTACTTATTACATTTTTGTTTATTGACTTCCAATTATATGACTTGGCAAGAGTGCCCGGGTTAATGGGAAGAGGTTTTTCTAGATCTGGATGGCGGCGGATACGTTCCCTTGTGATGAATCGTAATGCCTACCTACACCTACGCTATGGGAGGAAAGAAAATTTTCACGTTCAAGAGTGCCTGCGAAGGTTTTTTTTAATATCGTGTAAATTATAGGTACATCCAATAACGGCTAATAATCAAAACAAGAGACACGTGGACTTTTATCACGATGGGCGACCTTCATTTTCGTTCCCACAGGAATTAAAGTTGAACGAACTTTATTTTAAACAGAATCAAAGACAAAGAAATGAATGTTTATTGGCCCTGAGGAGTGTTTATATAAGTGACATTGGAAACAGAGGGTCTTGGAAACGGAGAGTCTCTTTGGGCGCCGTTAGTCTAATCAAAACAAAAAAAATTAAGGCGTAAGTACGTGTTTGGTTTAACACATCAGACATAGAAGTTTACTTTAGAGAAAACCGATTATATTTGACAGTGCGGCTATTAAAATTGAATTACAACCAAGTACGTAAAAATTCTAATATAAACAGAATTCAATTAATGAAGATTTATTTCAAAATATTTTAAACATAAGAAGGCGTTTAACAAGTTTGAACAGGAATAATCCGGCCCTTGTCGTCAGTTGGGTGAGAGTTAGCAGCAGAGACGGTCTGGAGAGAGTTGAATCGTGAACGATTCGGTGTATTCTTTTATAACCTTAATCAAAGTGTAAAATTCAGTGAATTTAATAATAATAATGATAATATTTGGATGATTTGAATTTATATTCGGTGTTTCCGTACGACTAAAAGATAATTGGAGAGTGGTCTTTAAACATTATAGAAATTCAGTGTCGCAAAGTGTATTAACAAAATATTAAACAATTAAAACTTGGTTTTAAAACGAATAAAATAACATCAGTGAAATAAATAAATAATAATAACGAATTGCTCCAAAGCGATAGTGATTTAATAAGATGGTCAAATTTAAAAACAATTAAAACTTGGTTTTAAAACGAATAAAATAACTTCAGTGAAATAAATAAATAATAATAACGAATTGCTCGAAAGCGATAGTGATTTAATAAGATGGTCAAATTTTAAAAATTAAAACTTTGGTTTAAAAACAAATAAAATAACATCACTGAAATAAATAAATAATAATAACGAATTGCTCGAAAGCGATAGAGATTTAATAAGATGGTCAAATTTTAAAAATTAAAACTTGTTTTAAAACAAATAAAATAACATCAATGAGATAAATAAATAATAATAACGGATTTATTATGAGTGATTAAAATGATTTAAACTAAAAGAGGGAGAGGATCAAAGGGTTTTAACATAATCTAATAATACTCAAGTGAAAATTTAAAAAGAATTGTTTTTTTTTATATAATTCAACAATAGCAGAAGGTTTTAGACATAGTCTAAAAATATCCAAGTAAAAGTTTTTTTTTGTATCGGTTCTTTTTTATAATGGAAAATCTAATATTAAGGAATGCGATTAAAATCCTTGAACACCAAATAAACAAATCGCAGTAGTAAATAAATCAAATCTTTCTTAAAGAAATAAGTAAAAAGGGAATCATGTTTGAGATTTTAACTCTTTGCCCAATGGGAAACAATGAGAAATTTGCACTACGGGAAAACGGAATATTACGAATATAGGAAGGATGAATTATTCATATTATATGATCATAATTATTGTACTTTAAAAACAGGGTTAGAGTTTTATCCATTTAAAGAAGGAGGAAGCAGAGGTGATCAGATATGCGATAGAAAAAATAGGGAAGCGGAAGGAGTTTGGGTGAGTATATTCCATATTGAGGTGGGAATTATTACAATGTGAAAACCGGGATACCTGATTCCAACATCGTGGAAAACCCAATTGGAATTGTTGAAAACCTATCATGGCACATGTAAGTTTATCAAGTTTATTTAAAATATTTTCAGAGATTGGGAAGCTGTTAGTTGCTGATCAATTCACCGAATTTTAACGAACTTACTAACAAACACTGTTACTAACCAAAAATTTATATTATTTTCCCCATTATTATTCCTACAAAAAAACTAGGTCAATAAAAATGATACGTATGTTCGGCACTAGGTCATCCAGGCAAACCCTTTAGAAGAAAGCTATTACCTATTTAAACGCTTATATTTAGCAAAATTAGGCCATTCAGGTCAACTCTTTAATAGAATACCTACTAAAACGATCTATTTGGGCAAAACCTAAGTCAATTAAAATTACCAACCATAACGAATAAAAATGGATCGAGGATTGAAGGGACAATGATCGTAGATGTAAACAATCTTTAAAGGTGGGTCACTGTGCCAAGGGACGTCTGTGTGAGTTGTAAACATTAGTCATAACAATAATATAGCTTCGTTTTTTTGCGTTCAAATATTGATAGCACGTTACAAATTAGAAATCACATGGTTTAATTTAGATGTACTTTACGAACAACTTTAGGTATACATGGAGATTCGTATTTGCGGTTATCTCGGCGTATTTGTAAAACAAATACCAACCGCTCCCTTCACTAACAAAATTAGAGTTTATTTATGTTACCTTCGATTATGGTATTTATTTAATGTCAATGTTAATGACCAAATTTTAATGTCAATGACCAGGTGATCTACATATGAATCACTATATAACAAATGTACGGGACTAGGGGCAAGCTTATTAATTATAGTTTTGCGATAGACTTTCGGTCGATATATGAAAATTAATATGTGCAATTTTAAAGCAATAATCAACAAGCAAAAAATCAAGGGACAAGTTTATCAATTATGGTCTGAAAATTTAAAAATTAAAAATTAAATTTATCAAAATTGAAATTAGAACTTTGTAAATAACGTTGCCTTCTAGTTATCTAGGTGGATACCTACTACTTCATGAGGAGGGCTTCCTCAATAAAAATAAAGCCAAACCAAAAACTCACTTTTCCATTTATACCTACCTAATAGGATAAGTATCCCCTATCCTTTCATACCTAAACACGTGGACTCAGTGACCACATTAAAAAGCACTGGTAGCGAATGAAGACATACAGTCCAAATCCAAAAACTTTACCCACGCAGTAAACTTCCGGATTGTTGTATGCAATTATGTGTCTCTAGGGAAGGTTAGTGAGAAACTTTCCCCAAGGGAGAGAGAAGCTTTAGGCCCTGTGACGGTATTGCCAAGACGGAGGCATGCGGAGGCAGTAGGAGACGTATGCGAGGAATACGCTGGCGCGGCGCTTAAAGAAAACTCTAAGTCATTTGCATATCATAGTCTTGTCGACCTTCGATTTGATGCGAGCCAACTGGAACGCTCCCTTGGCGCAATCGCAGCAGGTCTAAGAGGTGGCAGGAGTGCGATTCTGTCGGATCACGTGGGAGATGGATACGACAAAAACAGTCGCACACCACATTCAACGCGAGTAGAGTCGTGATAAGGGATGCAATGAAATACCCCTTCTAGAATCAGTCGAGTTAAACTACCTGGAGGTGAGGAGGTTGGGATAGTTCTGGGATACGATGGAAGACCTGGTACTTATCTCTGGTACGTAAAGCTCCTATCGAAGCAAGGAAGCCCGCAGAAGAGGGTAAAATCCGGTCTTTAGGTATGTGTAGCCGTTCATTGACAGAGGCCTTTTCGGAAGTCGGTCACCAGAATCTATTTGGTTAGTGGAGGAGCCAACCTTTGCAGAAAACAATTTTTTTTTTATCCTTGACCCAATCCCTACACACGTCCCTTCCCCAAACAATCTAGTGTTTACTAACCATGAAAATAAAACTCATGTTAGGTGGAGGCTTGCAGACTTCAGGTGAAAAACTGAGACCTAGAATTAGGTCATCTCACGCAGGTAAGGTAAATACTTTTCATGAAATGTTTGTTATAAATTGATAACTGTTATTCTCTTTTATTTGTATTTTAAATAAAGCTGTGCTAGGGAGGAAATAAACAAAACGAATATCAGGTATAGGCAGAATCTAAGACAGGGTTAGTTTATCAAACGCGTTAGAAGATATTTAAATCAATCAATTAAGAATTCTTTCACTCTTACTCTAAAGAACCGAAGTTACCACAAAACAATACATTATACTCTTTACATTTGTATGCGTTTTATTACGCGTATGGGTGTAAATCCTAAAACAAAAAATTACACAACGCAGGATACGGAGATAATGTAAACAAAAATTCAAAAATCTTGATTACTGTGTGAAATTATCACAGGGATTGCGAAAAATAGGGTTTAGATTAGCTCAGGAAAATGTAGAAGTTTGAAAAATAGGTTGAGAGAAGAGGTCTTCGCAAAAGTGCGAATGATTTAAAGTTAGACTAGAAATACCCTAAATGACAGGCTAGATAAATCATGATAGAAAGCTACGAAAATTAAAGCTACGAGGGTAGGCGCGACACAGCGCATTCGGTGCCGTGATCGTACATAGGGGTAGAATCTCAGCATATTTGATACAGCGTAGCCAGGGTAGATTCAATCACGATTTGGTGCACGTAGGCAGGGTGTATCGTCACACCCTGCAGACCTTTTGAACTCTAGCCGAACTCGCTAAACCCATCGCCTTACACCGCAGTAGGAGGGATGGATTCACACGTCCATTGCTCCTAGATTCCTACCTACCCCTCATATCCTTTTCCTTCCCAGAACTTCCTCTCCTTCCTTTCCAAAAAGATCCTCCACAGAGCATCCCTTAACATGACATAGGCCATGTTTTTTTTTCTCAGGGCCTCCTGTGCAGAGCTAATGTAAAAGGATAATAATAATGATTACCACCAGCATAATACAATTATAACGTAAAAACAACAAATCGCAATTATTCTGAATTTGATACGTTTTTAGATTTTCACGGCAAAAAGTATTTTCGTTATTTGTTTTTTGGAGTCTTATGCCGTGTTGCGCTACCTTCTTCTTTAGCCAACGTTTTGGACAGCGTTACAGTGTCCATCACCATTTCAACCCACCTTTTCCGTTTTTTATTTTTTATTGTAATGTAAAAAAATTGAGTTACAAATGTTTTACAAAACATTAAATTTAAGGGAATAATTGATCAAAAAATAGAAAGGATAGAAAAAAGGAGCTCTTGTGCCTGATAAGGGAATCACGATTTTTATTTTGGTCGGTACTTATTGTTGACGACTTTATTCATAAATTTTCTTTAACATAGCGTAATTCAGTAAAAAGATTGTGGTTGCTTTTTGTATGGCTTGGTAAGTATAAGGGTTTCGCATTTCGGTTGTTTTAATTTTCAATTTATATTAAATTGATTTCAATTTCTCTTACATTATTATTTGTCGTTACATCTTCGACATTTGGTATTGAACAGATTCAAACGTGATTTTGTTGAAAACGTAGAGTTTTTGATTCAACATAAGATTTTTTTTAAACCTTTATTGAGTTTAGGTTGTTAATTATTATCCCTTTTCCATAATTCAACATTTTTCTCCATTTTTTCATAACGAATATATTCTATAATTTATTGATTTCATATTTTCATACCGTTCACCTTTATAAAGGTGTAAATATTTTGTATTATTAATATTCTAATTGGTATTCTTCAAACGTTTAAAATTATTTGGTGGTTATGAATGTTCGAATATTTCACATTCCTAAAATAATTTTGAACACAAATATTCACATTAAATGCGTTCATGTTATTCAATTGTGTTTGATTTTGTATTTTCATATTCAAAATCAACGAAAATTTCCAAATACAATACCGGGCGAGCAAACTAACTACAATAATAAATAGGTAGATGATGAGAATTCACCGTTCATTGAACGACCGTTTCCTATTTTTTTTTAAATAACCGATATATAAAATTGAATAAACATTTCACCCCTTTTGGACATATTTATAATACGTTAAATTTTGGAAATAAATAAACAGTAACATATTACTTACCCAGTTTAACAATTTACGTAATTAGTCGTAAACAGCCAGTAATTTATTCAATTAAATGAAGACAATATTAGCGAAACTCAATCGAAAATCTGTAGACAGAAAAATCAAAAAAAGATATTGGCACCTCTGGGACTTGAACCCAGGATCTTCCGCTTTCCGGGCGACGACTCTGACCATTGAGCTAAGGTGTCTATATGGTCATTTTTAACTGTAACATACTTTTAGCGGCACGCACATTATTCACTTACTTTTATAATATACATATTGGTGAACGCCCTAGTGGACTTTTACATTAAATTTTATAATAAATTACAGTATTTAAGGATAAGATGATAAATAATTTAGTTGTACTTAGTAATAAAAAAACTAATATAATTTAGTTAATGTGACTTGACACAAAACAAATGTAAAATATAATGGAAGTAGGTGTATGGATACAATTATTTGTGTGTGTTACAAACAAAAATCAGAGTAAGCAATTCAAACGCAATGATAGAAGTGAAACCTTCAGAAAACCAATGTAGGCAAGATTGGGGAGACCGCGAACCACTTTTTTTTATCAATGTGAAGGATGATTTTATCCATATTTTTGTCGTCGAATTCCAGTGCACCTCATCCTATATATTTGCTCATATTATTAGTATCTGTGTTTTATTCTTTGGAGTCGCTAGATGACGCCTTCTTTTATATTTTATTGATTGTTCATTTTGGAGTGATTTGAAGAATCAAAAAAAATTAACATAAATGTTAATTTTTTTTGATTTAATAGGATTCGATCCTTGGTCCTCTGAATTTTTGGCCGCTGTGTTAGTCAGGCTCTTTATACCACTGGACTAAAAATAGCCCGCGTGGGATATTGGATTTATCGTATTATATTGGAACCGAGTACACGTGCAATAAATAAATATTTCATTGTTATCTCATTCTCTTGCAGGCTTAATCCTATGGCTAGAGATGGATGTGTTGGTCTCTATTTAGTGTCACTCGATTCCGTTTCATCGAGGCTCAAATCACAATGGTGCTAAAGAAGTTTTCACTTCAATAAGATAAAGATTTGATATACTCGAAAGGTATCGAAAATTAAAAGAGAAGATTTTTATATGAAGAAAAAAAATATTATTTACCAGAATACATAATCGAAGTTAGTTGCCTTTTGAAACTTGCAAAATTGTTTACACCAAATTCGCAATGTTAACTCGCAAGGCAATGAATTCCAGGAATCGGTGAATAAATGGAGTAATTAGTATTGAGGTTATAAAGTATCTTTGCTGCGAGTTTGCCTGACAGTAAATATTCAAATAGATATGGAATTGTAGGAACTCCGATTAGGAACTGTAGTTAATGATTTTTCAATGCTGTAAACATTTACCCTATGGCAACACCTGCGCAATGGAAAAAACGCTTACGACCACCAAGCGAAAAATTTTGAGATTATTCCGTAACAGCCACCGGCTTTGAACAGTTCGTAAAATCATAGTTCTTACATTTTTAACCCGTGTTTCGTTCTTCTGACTTAGAACCGCGTGTGTGATAAATTTTTACTAAACTTAATCATATTTTGAACAAACAATCCTTCATTTTATATTATTGTGTTAAAGAGTCCTTTGCGACATCTACACACGCCATCACTATAGAATGTTTTCTTACTTGTCCTCAAGGGAATTCTGTGCTGAGGCGAATTAGTTTTGAATAGAGGATTCTATCTTGGTGGTACGAGTAGGGTTTTTTCTGATAACTCCTTTAGCCAAGATTTAATGTAAAAGATATGTTCAAAGAATTTCCAAAACAATTTTAAAAACTTTTTCTGGAATTTTTAAAGGGTTTCGTGAGTTTCTAAAAAATCTTATGCCTTTTGCTTAAAAATATCTCTTAAATAATGTGATTAACAATGAATTATATGCATATGTAGTAGTTACAAGCAATTCACAAAATGAAAAACTTCAAACTAAGGTTCCTAATAAATTCAGGTAATTCAAGTTCTATATCATTGAAGAAGAAGATAACACTTATAATCTAAATGAAAATATGAAAGAAAACAAGACACAGAAAACAGAAAACAGAAAAAAACAATGGTCGCAACTGGGACACGTCCCGGTTAGACGAGAGGTCTGGGTTCGTGTCCCAGTTGCGACCATTGTTTTTTTTCTGTTTTTCTGTGTCTTGTTTTCTTTCATATTTTCATTTAGATTATAAGTGTTATCTTCTTCTTTAATGATATATTACGTTGATGGGAATAACCTTCAAAAGTTATAAAAAGAGAGTTTTTTCTCATAAAAAATTGAAAATTCAAGTTCTTGTATTATTTCCAAGGGTTGATTAATGTTGAAGTAGTTTGAAGTGGGAAGTAGGAGATGGTTTTAATTCAAATGCTTCTATACTTCCCTAGACACCTCACGTTTGTTACTAAAAGAAAATCGATTAATTATTATCAAGATTGACGCACAGGAACACTAAAAAGGAACAACTTAAGATGATTTTAAAAAAAAATTTTTGTTGAAAAATAATCGTTATAGTGAAGAATGTTTGATACTTTACTCATTTTACACTAAAGTGCATTTACATTTTAGCTCAGAAATTTCTCACTCTTAGGCTTTCAAGCAACGATTCTTACTCGTTTTGGTAATGCTTATTAAAGTATCAAAAAATGAAAAACCATATAATATGTAATATATTTCGTACATTTATTTCGCATATAAAATTATCCTCGCATTATTTTAACTTCTTGCTTTAATGTTTCGGCGAATAAGTCAATTAACATAAATAATATTCCAGGGAACACGCAGACAATTTATCATGGGTATTCCTGTAAACGCGAGGCAGTACAAAAGAGCCTAGTTTACACCGGGCGTTGGCGTCGGCGTCGAGGTTGTTTAATTTTCATGTCGCTAAGAAACTAGGGAGTATTCCAACGGTAGGTTGAATTATAATTAACTGTGGGATGTGTAGGGTCCTTGCCGCTCGGGGCAAGCGTTGTTAGGAACCCCTGATCATGAAATATATTACCCAGTGCGCCGTCTTGCTCCGACCGCCCTACCCTATACATTATTTCTAATAATGGCCTAATATTGCGACTCCTCGGGAAATAATTAATTCTATTAATTCGCTTATAATAAATGGGAGTGTTCCAAGAGGAAATTGAGAGAAAATAAAGTAAATTGATATGGCACTGATGGAGTCGATTTGTTACAATTTGGGAATCTATTGTGCTTGTTTTGCAGTCAGTCAAGGACAGAACGACGTTTGGGTTCTAGTTTCATAAGGCAGTTAAAAACGTTTTTATAAACGTAACAGTTATAGAAAACACAAAAAGTAAAATATTTCGAACTAATAATTGATGGAAATCTTAGATGGGACCTACACATCAACGGACAAACTCACAAGCCTTATGTATTTCTTTAAAAATCTAAGAAATGTGGTAAATAAAAAGGATATGAAAATAGTCTACTACGCGTTATGTCATCCTCAAATTGAATACGGAATCGTAAGATGGGGATCTGCTTCACATAAGTACAAACAAAACCTGAAGACAATTTATAAAGGAATCATAAAGACCATACTAAAAGTACCCATTTGAACGCCTTCAATTGAAATTTTCAATAGCTTTGACGTACCGAATTTACAACAAATATATGCCAAAATATATTATTGAAGCTATTCAAAAATATCTCTGCTAGACCGTGTGTGCATATCACTAGAGCGAATAAAAATGAAATAAAAAATATTCCAAGTTATAAAACCACATTCAGACAAAGAAACATACTTTGCAACAAAACTCCATAACATCCTTTCCCGAGACACAAAACTAATAAAAAATTCTAATGAGTACAAATCAAGAATGAAAATATGGCTGAAAGAGGTCAATGAAGAAACCCTAATGAAGACACTAAAAACGACATGGAATACAAATAAAGTACATTTAAATAACTTTAGTCCACATCGGCACAGAGTGAAGAGGACTAAGAAATACAACCTTTACTTACTTAAATTCACAATTATATTTTGTAAATACCATTTTATATAGTCGCTAAAATAAAATAAAAATTCGAGTGCAGCTAACTCGCGGCAGAAGCGGATCTTTATTCAAACAATCTCAACCAAGGAGCCTTGTAAAGTGAGGTCATAATCAAAGCAGCCAATGAGCGCAGATCTAGAGAAGAACCAAGGAGCCGCGAAAAGTGAGCTCATAATCAAAGCAGCCAATGAGCGCAGACCGAGAAAAGAACCAAGGAGCCTCGAAAAGTGAGGTCATAATCAAAGCGCAGTGAGCAGGCCAATGAGCGCAGAACTCGCGTCGTTTCCGTTTTATATTTCAACCAACAGGAGCCTTGATAAGAGTATAATGCTTTGCAGGTGCTGTACGCGTCATTTCCGTTTCATTCGAATTCCGAATCGTTAACGGGGCTAAGGAAGTTTCACATAAAAAAATAAAAATAATGTTTTTAGACCTGCGCGTATGTTCTTTATGTACCTCTTTCTTCTGACAACAACATTTCGTACATTGCTTCGCACTCCTAATGTTCGAGTTTAAACGTGAAGTGAAAATTTTAGGATTATATTACTGGAATAATATTTTTTTTAATTCACTAGTTTTATAAAGCTAAAGAATTAAATAAATTGGGCCCTATGAATCAAACACAAAAATCAAATATTTTTTTATTGTAATATAAAGAACATGAGTTACATTTAAACACATATATTTTACAAAATATTATATTTTAGGTCATCATTGGTCATTTTACATTATCAGAAAAGAGGAGCTCTTGTGCCTGATAAGGGAGCCATGAGGAATGATTTGATGCGGCATGCCATCTTATAAATTCTAGAAAAACATTCAGATTTTTTTTTAAATCAGTATAATATGTACTTAGTTTTTAATTTATATAATAGTCTTTATTAACATAATCGCTAAAACAATTATCTTCTAAAATAAGGAAACTTTTAACTTAACCATAGAAACTCCGAGAACTTATTACTGTTCAAACACCTCGGGGTGTTTAAACAGTAAATAGTTATTGGAGAAAAAACAAACTTTGATTTTAATAATGGAAGAGAGTTCCTATACTGTAATGTTAATGGTATCCATTTAATCAATTTTGAAATCATGGAAATTAAAAAGAGCGTAAGATAGGTTTTAATATTATAATTAAGGCGGTACACAACCCTAATAATTTTTGTTTGCTCAAAACTCACATTTTAATAATTTCCGGCGAATTCGTAACTAAAATAACTTTTTTATTCCAACAAACCCCTGGAGATGTAAGTTCGTTATATTTAAAATTAATAAAAACAATACTTTAACATTAGCATATTTTACGCGCAACTATTTTAAAACTTTATAACAAGTTTTACAACTACAAAGTTGGTGGTGAGCACCAGATTTTATTTTTCTGGACGATGGATAAATAAATTTGAAAGGGATTTGTAAAGACACATCTTAAATATTTGTCACACATTCTTCACTATTAATTAAAATGAACGCGGCGGAAAGGTCGAATCTCCGGGCCCGCTACGGCGAATTCGACCGTACGTTCGTCTAATACGCCGTGCCGCGGGCATTTTTTGTTTACACGCTTTCTTCACTTACGTCGCGCGTCGTTAAGATTCCCACATTATTTGTCTTCTTCTTCTTTTCTTTGATAGAGCAAATTCGACAGTAGGTCCACAAAGGACCTCACACGGGAGCTACACACAGGAGACCCTGAGGAAAATAATTTCCCTCAGGGCCTTTGTCATCTTTGAGGATGCTGTGTGGAGGGTTTTTTTAAGGAAAGGAAGGAGAGGAGAGTTTTGGGAAGGAAAAGGGTTTAAGGGATGGGTAGGAATCTGGGGTTCAGTGTGTCCTGGTGATCCGCCTACAAGACCTAGACAAACCTCACCCCATGGACCCGGGCACCCCTGCTAAATCACCAAACGTAGCAAACCACTTGGGGTGATCTATGGCAGAGGTGTTGGTTATCCAATAAAGGTTCCCGGGGCGGCGGTACCCATTTCCGCCTCCCAAATTTTACTTACGTCATTAAGATTCTGAATATATTTTAGGGTATAAGTATTGTCGTCTTAACCAAAAAATCTTTTTAAATGACACGTTGTTAAATAATGTTCCAACCCTAACTTGTTCTACCCGTTATCAATTTGTTCTTGTGTTTGTAAATTACACCTTATTACCTCCCCTCCCTTCCCACTCCCACCATACACATCTTTAAAACTATTACTGTAATTAGTTGTTAACCATGTTGAAAAGCATTGCTTTTGAAACATGTTGGTTTTTTAAACAATGAAAGTGTAAATAAGTTATTATTAATTTTGAATAAAAATGATGACACAATACAGTTTTTCAAATAAGAGTAGAAAATATATGGGGGGGCCACTGCTGTTCGAATGGCAATACTAAAGATATAACTCACGGTGGTAATGTAAAGCTGTGTAGCTTACATTTTTATAAAAAATTAAAAAGCGATAAAAGTGAAAATATATATTTTTTCATTGCAATATAGATACTCACTGATCTCAAAATTAGAATTGCATTTTGGTATATTGTACCTTTGCAATTTTGTGTTAGCATAATGAAGAACAACGATATTGGAATAAAATATAAAGCACCGTTTAAAAATTGCTCACATTTACTTATTACTAGCTTAAGTACCTAGCATTTCTCGGGCATTAGATCATGTCTCTAATTTTAGATATGAATATATATAACTCGTTCAGATCTAAAAGTAATGTAACTAAACTCAGCATTAGTGATTCTTCCTTTCTACCTGCTGTTAAATTCAAATTTATGTTAAATTAAATTAAAGCAAATCACTTTGTAAAACACAATTTAAACAAATTTATGTCATTAAGTGGGAACCTTAACAATATTGTTTCTTTAGTTTAATTTTTTTTTCTTTAAGAATAAAAAAATGTTTTTTTAAAATGAGATTTACAGTGTTCTATATTTTCAGTGTCTTTGCGCTTTAAAAGAATATATGACAGTTAAATCGGTGATGCCAGCCTACAAAATTCGTAATTCCATTTTTTATATTTTCTACGTTTAAAGAAGGCTTTTTTATTTTAATTCAGATGTATAAACTAAATTAAATGTTATAAACAGGTAACTCAAACAGAGTTTATAATAATTAATATACAAGGCGAATCTTAAAACTCACCTTTATCACCAACATTATGCACATAATAATTAGGTACAATGTTTGTGTTTTCTCGAAGCATTTAGCGATACCATACACGAGTAGGTAGAAGCAAGCCCCGACTCTCTCCGCAGACCTTTTGATCCGGGACCCTGTGACCCGTGACACTGGCCTTTCAACATATTTATGCAAATTTAAGCAAATTAATCAATTTGTATGCTGATGGCTTGTTTACTAACTTGCCGGCAGGCGGTTGCGGGATTTTGTCTACGACTTGTCGGCGTTTTGCCAATTCACACCCAATGGCTCATCTGCCGAGGGGTGAGAATACCGCGACTTACTGAACGCTAAACCGCCAGAACTAAAGGGTGTTCGGATCATTAATTACAAGTATTCTTGTGCCGAGTTTCAATTCGAACCTTTCACGGCATTTGGTTTTATTTTCAGGAACACCCTGCGTTTAACGGCTCTCCACTAGCATACAGCGAGCAAATGCTTGTAATATATTGTGATCATCTACGATTTAATAAAAGAATTCATCTTTAAGTAGAATAAAATTTTTACATATATACACAATAAAATGTAGAAATTTATTCGAACTTTAATTACTATAATTACTATGGAAAACCGTGCTACTCACTTTGTCTTTGAAATTTGTTCTTCATATTAAAATACACGGACCCGCTCAAAAAGAAGAAGATGGAGAGATATGTAAATACGAATGTCGGATAGAGCGCGCTAATATTTAAAACGATATTTTTTAGCGAAAATTGTAAAAATGTTCGTTTAAAATAGAGCAAAAATCTCGTGAGGATTGTCTAAAATAACATTTAAAGAAAGACTGTGAATTTTTTCATACAAATAACTTGTAAAATAACTGAAAAAAACGTGTTAATAATAATTTTCGGAGCATACTTTGCGATTTTTTTCTATTGAAGGAATTTCGTTTAATTGCCGTTTCAGCGTGAGGAATCTATAGATATTATTTTCAAGAAAAACTTTATTTTTTTAAAAGCTTAAAATTGAAATTATTTAAAGAAAATATGTAATAAATCGGAAGAAATGCGGAAAGCCGGGCTTTAAGCAATATTATTACAAAACATTTAAATTAATAATTTTAATCTAATAAATGGATATTTTGACGTAAAAATTTTCGGAAATTCAAAGTCACTTAAATAAATAAAATAGTTAAACATAAAAATATCATTAAATATTATGGTATCATGTGAAATCACATCCTTTCGGAAAGTACCACCAATTTATGAACAACTTTTAGTTAATATGTGCTTGGACCATTGTGATTTTTAAAAATTACTTTCATTTTTAAATGAGCCATCTTGGTGTTGCCCGCGGGAGGCTGGAATTGGGAAGCTAAAAGCGGGAAGCATGAAGCTGGAAGCGAGAAGAATTATTGAGAAGCAAAAAATCAATGAAAGGCCAGAAACGAAAACCAAAGCTCAATCAATTCCTTTATTCCTGCCCATCTTAATTCCATTATTGACTTTAAGATTGCAATGTATACCGGTCAACGGAACTCCAACCTCCTTCCTATCCTCGGAGCATGTGTTCTAAGTCCTAACAAATCAGTGCCCATTGGTGTACCGGTTTCACCGGGACCGGAGAGCTCCTGGCTGAGGTGGTACACTTATATCATACCGAACTATCTTGGTGTTTATTTATTTATTTATTTAAGGAACATTAACAGTCTTAGTAATACAATAAACATAAGAGGATGATAAAAAAACAGACCAATTATTAATGTTCACAGATAGGTATTTAGAAACAAGACTAACTGAATATAAACTAGAATATTTAAAAAAATAATAAGAGTACAAATGTGAATTCAACAAATGGTAAACTAATACACAACATTAAAATAAGTGTGATTATAACTCAAATAGACTGCAAAATAGGGATTTGGGTTGGGAAGGGTAAGGGGAGGAGAGGGATAAGGGAAAGTTGCCAAGTAATATAAAAATATTAGATACAATTAATTCATGTGTTATTCGCACCTAAAATGTTATACAGTGAAGTTCTGTAGCGACAGTAACTAGCAGTAAATACGTCAGCACGTGTGTCTATATTTGCAAATTTGTTGTTATGGTAGTTACATGTCCTTTGTATAAATTCATTTTGATTGTGTTACCATCTAAAACCTTTAAAATGATCGCAGCGCTACCAATTTTCATCTTCAAACGTCAAAAACGTTAAAACGTCAGACTGTACGTTCGAATCTATTATTCAACAAAAAAAAATTCCATCGATGTTTTAATTTTTAAATTATATTCGCTAAATTCTTTGTTGCACTTCTTATTGGAGGTAATGATTTTAGGTTTTCACGGCCAAAAGTATTTTTGTTATTTATTTGTTGCGCTACCTCGTTCTTTAGCCAACGTTCGGACAGCGTTACAGTGACCATCATCAGTGTACTCATCTGTCCTGATGATGGACACTGTGACGCTGTCCGAAACCTTGGCTTAAGTAAGAAGGTTTTCTTATTGGAGCATTATAAAGAAAGTAAATATACGGCGAACATAAATTGGAATTTAAAAACTGGATATTGATATAAAAATATGTATTTTTGTTGATATAGAAGAGCTGCATTTTTAAACCGAGATTGCGCGATAATTTAAAACAAATTTGTCACTAGTGCGCAGAATTGAATTCACTATCAAAAATGGTGACCGAACAACTCAAAACCGTGCAAATTTAATACCTCCTTTGAAAAGTCATTAAAATTGATGAAAAAATTGGTTTAATAAGTTTGGACTGTCCCAGGGTGTGGTCTCCCAGACAATCTGCCGTCAGGCGTAAATTAAGCTGCTTTGGTTCGACTTCTTCGTTTCCACACCAACGGATTCGTGCAGAGAGAGAGAGAGGTTATGTGATTTGAGAGGTATCCTTTTTGTAAACACTTATGTTAATTGTACTAAATGTTGTTGCAAAACTTGAATTTATTCAGATGAATAGCAATTTTACACAGATTTGATTCTAATCTGAGCACTAGGGCATTAAATTGAAGAATGAGTTGCGAGAAATGAAAACGCAGACTATAATAAAAAGAAAGGGGAAGTGATAGAATGATCACAAACAAATTAAATCGTAGACAAAAATGCATAGAAATATTTAGAGGTGACGTAGACTTTAAGGTTAGGGGTAAAGTCTGCACATGGAAGTTAAGAAAAGTGATGAAACGTGAAATGCTAAGTACTAAATAATCTTAAATATTAGATATAGGACAACACAACACTCAACAACGTTAGGTTAGGTTATGGGCTCTTTTTCAATTTTTTTTTCATATCTTTTGAAAAGGGTCAACACTCTTTTCAATTTCAATAATTTCAACAAATTGCGTGATTCTGAATTGTCATGGAACCATCGAAAATATACACAAGTATTTTGGCAAAAAAATCGCGTCTCAAAAATAACAAAAACGGTTCCGATTAAAGTTCTTTTCAAATCTTATTAAAAGGACTTATTATGATGAAGCACGATTTCATTCAAATAACCTCAAAAAAATATAATCTGCCAGTATTGGAAAAAATATAAAATAGCGATCACCTAATCATTATTATTCCTCTTTCTTAGAAACAACTCTGACAAATCAGTATGCGTCTACACGGTTCGCATAACCTAGAGGGGCATATTTTTTCTCCTGATCTGAGTTTTCTTTAAAACAATCTTAAGATGCTCGATTGAGAAACAATTTCCAAAACAGATACGATAAAAATCACATTATAAAACAATCAAAAAAGTTCATCTTCCCGGGAAATCATTTTGGTAAAATTGGAAACCGGGACTGGCTTACTGAGGAAATTATTTATGATTTTTTTGTATTTTTATTTAAAATGGGATTTTCTCAATGCTTATACAATAACCAAAATGAGAAATAGATATTTTTTAACCATTAAGAGCATGCCACATTCTGCTTTTATTATATAAAATAACAATTAACGTATCTTTAAAATCAATAAAAATAATTAAGTGCGTAGAAATAGTTGGCACATACATTGTTTGAAGTTTGCCAAATTTAAATTATTGTCAAATAATATACTAGTATTTAACTTTTATATGAGTATTCATGTTTCTTATTATTTCTCGTAATGAATTAAAAAATTACCTCTGAGATATTATGATTAAACTGGCTTTTTGTTTTTTACATATTGACGTTTGTCTAAGATTTCTGTTATTTTTAAAGGGTGCAACTTTATTTTGAATATTGTCTTTATAAATTTGTAATGTTGCGTGTAAGTATAATGCACTTATATAGAACAACAAGGGTTCCACACTGTTGAAGCATACTCCAGGTGGCTTCTGACGTAGAATATGTAGAGAATCTAAAATGTTTGTGGATTTTTGAAAACTGAACTTACTCTAAGTATAAATCCCAACATTTTCAAGGCCATCGACGTGATATGCTCGAAGTGAGATTGAAAAAGAAGCTAACCATCTAGTAGAACTCCAAGATCTTTTATTACATTTATCCTATATATAATAATATTGTTTTTAACACGCAAACACTGGCCCCTTTAAAACTCACACGAGCACTCGCGTATAGAGCATTTTGCTCACGTTCTGTAAATAGCTAAAAAGTACATAAACTATAGCATATTTATTTATATTATTAGTGGTATACAATAAAACAATCGTGTAAAATCAAATCAAATATTTATTTTTAATTTATTAAATTTGTTATACTATAATATTTTAAAAACAAATATAAGAACTTAATTAGCAGTTTTGGTATAAATTAAAAAACTTTACTAACTTTATTAAAAAAAAAAAAATAAGGTATGCATGACAAATCATTAATTTACATCATATGCGCAAGCTTTACATGTGTTACACAAAGTAAAAGCACGTTATTTTCATTACTAATACTAAAACATTCTGGAATAAATTAAAAAATAAAACTTGCGTTGTCACTCGCGCGATGAGCAAAATGCCGCGCGACGGGACCTGGCTGAACAAACCACCTCTACTGAGCGGCTGGTACACCTTAAGACAAAAAAAGCCGTTATGCACGGGACGAGAGAAGTACAAAACTCAGCTATTGGGTGAACGAGGTACGTATGCACATTGTTGCATAAATGACGCGAATTTTAAATTCACCACGAGGGAAATGCTCATAGCGCGAGTGCTTGCGGGTTAATTATGTAGGGATATAACATTGCGTTTTTTTCGAGAAATATGTTTTAAGGTGTTGAGGGAATATTATCTTTGTGAGTCGGTTTCTCAACCGCTGTGATCCACTTTCCTTGTCGGACAAGGCGTTCCGGACGACAGTGTTACTTGGTCACTCCAGCCCATTCTTGGTGACCTTTCTCTGCTTCTCCTGCCAAACACTTTGCAAGTAACCACGAGTTTCTTTCGGTTGGAGTCCCTAGTTTGACCAGCAACTTTTCTTAAAATACGTTGCAGACAGACAGTTGTGCCTATTGTGGATGCTAAGCCCTTCCAGAATGAATATATTAGTGCGCCTGACCGTTCATAGGATCCTGAGCATTTTTATCCGGCACCACTGGCTTCTATCATTGGATCTATCACTGGCTCTAAGAGCCATGTTTCCTCACTGTCTAAAACTTTAGAAAAATCAGCTCCCGGATGAGTCATCTTAGCGGTCTTCGTTATGCTAATGTCACTGCGCATTTTGCTAATAGCGTTTTTGTCTTGCAAATCTACTTTATAATTCTATTTCACAACCCCCTTCATCACTTTTGAGTCCTTCGCCGTTTCTAAGCCTGTAATAGCATTGAGTGTTGTTTGGTCTGTCGACTTTGTTGATAAGTTGGCTTAGATAACGCCTCTCTTTCTCAAGCAACTTTAGCAAGGAGATGATTAATTTTTTCTTCGGAAGAGGCGATAAAGGTAGTGTGTAGTGTCATCTGTTTATCAAAGAATAGAGATTTTTTGACCATTAATGTTTATTCCACCGCTCACGCCGTTAAAAACCTTACACATTTTTTATTCACCTTTGGTAAATAGCATTGGTGAAAGGATGCGTCCTTGAAGTACACCTTTCTTCACTTTAAATGTATCCAATTTTTTATTGTCAAGCTTGATAAATGAGTATCCTTCTACGTTCAGGTTTTTAATGATAATTATGACTTGCTTATGAATTCCCATCACCCTCAGTTCTTTCCACAAATGCTTCTGCTGTTCGCAGTCAAATTCTTTGGATCAGTTAATGAAGTAATTGAGCATAGCGGGCAAGCTAAACCCACAACGTTTCTTGATATTGAGTGCTTGAGCTCGCGAGTCCCTCGACTCTTGACTAACTCTGCCCGTTTGCGCGGTATTGATTCCATTTTAAGTAACTTCCAAGACGTTCATTAATAATGTAGAACATTACCTTACTGGCACTTGAGATGAGAGATTGAAAAATCGTCCTGTAGTTTCTGCATTTCTTCGTCGAATCCTTCTTGTGCAATCGAATGAAAACAGATTCAACCCAATCCTGTGGCCATTCTACGTGTTTCCAAATTATGTAGTTACAAATTGAATGTACTTTGGTGACCCTTTCGTCACCTGTGAGTTTGAGAAACTCCACTGGGATCACGTCACCTCCTGTTGATTTATTGTTTTCAATACGTTTATCCTTCGACTAACTCAACGAAATCGACAGTTTGGTTGGAGTTAGTGTCATCTTCCGCTTTATATATACATATTCACAATATGATCTCCACCTATCAGCAACTTTCGCTAGTTCGTGTCTAGGGTTATAATCCTAGTCTGCTACAATCTGCGTCTTTTCTTCAAAATATCTTGAAAGTATTTTTATTTAATAAGCTAATATAAACATTAAATAGATAGAAAACTTGTGGAAATAGATAGAAAAGTGGTTTTTTAAAATAATAGATTTTTCGATTACTTGAATCTTCGATTAATCTTATGATTTGCGAAATTTTTAAAAACAGTTTGATCATTGAATGTGTAATCATTAGGAAGCGGAATGCGGGGGCAAAACGAAAATTCCAGAGCCGCTAATTATTAAAGGCAAAACAATTAAAGTATCGTTATTTGATCGGTCCAGTATGTTTTATGGGGCCAGCAGACTTAGCTATCAAAGATAAAAGATCATCAGGTTTTTGCCTATTTCAGTATATCGCTCGCCATGCATTCCCAATGTTTTTGCATCCGCCAGCCGCCTACTAGTAATTCTTATTTTTTTAAAATTAAAATGTTTATTTCGTTCACGTATTTTGTGTTTTGCAAAGCTCAAAGAAAATTAATAAGCTTTGAGCTATTTCAATGTTTATTTCAATAAAAAGGAAAGCAATCAGATTATAGAATCTTTTCATCCAATTTTTCATCTTTATCTGCTTAGGCTTACGTGGGGTCAGATGGTCTTAAGAACCGTTTGGGTAGTTCTGAGCAAAACAACTTATGAGGTCTTTTGGGAATTGCCACGTATTAACAATAAATAAAGCTTTTCTTCTTTTCGACAAATGCAGTAAAAAAACAGTGAACTCATTTTGGTAGAAAGTAAATATCTGTTTTTTGTTGTTGTTGCTTGATTTAATTCTGTTTGCTTTGTTTATTTGTGTTAGTATGCCATGAAATATAGTTAATCCGTTCATCGAAAAACATGTTCAAAAGATATGTTTATCAAATAATGAAAACAGGTTTAATGATAACATAATATATTAACATTTATACGCAGGATGTTAAGAAAGATATAGACGCTAGAAATATGTCGATTCTCATGCCATAAAAAATTGAAATCGCGTGTCGGACTTGCACAAAGCAAGTAAGCGAAATATTGGTTTATATTTATTTTGTGCATAATTTTATAACAATGAAAAAAAGTTAGAATTTACAAAACCTCAAAAATAGTCTTAGCCATAAAGGGGTAATTAAAAAAAATAATAGTTTCTTACATTTCTTCATAGTTAAGTCATGAAAAAACGTTTTTTTAGTGGTATACGCTTATATATACGTTTTTATTGTGTAAATAATCATTTTATTCTTATTCCAATATATAGAAAAGCTAGTAAAAGCTTCAATTTATTCGTAGCATAATTACTGATGTTCATAATGTAAACCGATTCGTCGTATAGATGAATCTGAATAGGATTTCACGTATAGCTTCATCTTAAGAGACGATTCCGTAACAACACAATAAGTGGCATTTCAACACCCCTTTGAAAAGTCATTGAAAGTGATGAAAAAAAATTATCCTAACCTAGCCTAACTATTTAAATAAGTTTTTTTTCATCACTTTTGATGAATTTTCAAAATAATTATGAAGTTGCCCATTATTGAGTTGTCCGGATACTTTAAGAGAGTACCTAACTTACTTTAACCATTGATTTCTGAATTTATTTGGAGTGATCTACAAAACCATTATTAGTAGGTTTTTTCAAATAATAAAATAATTTTCGCGTGTCGTAACTCGTAAATCAGCCGAGTAACCATCCAACTCTCCTCCCCAACTCTAATGGTCCAATACCTGCTGATTTATTTTTGTTTCCAATTGATCAAAAAATCACCATTGATCACCGTGGCGTCTACACTTTTATTCTAAATATCCCTAGCAATTAAGTAAGCCAGGTACATCTGTTAACGCCCTGTAACATACATTTTACACAATGTTTCAAGTACCTATTCGAAACAATTAATTCACCGGCATTGGAAAATTACAGTTATTTTGCATTCATTTTCTTTTTATTCTTGCGCTTTTCTTATCGGGGTAGGATCCTTTGAGGTGGCTCTTAATATCATTGGTCCTACTAAGAACCGAACCAATATTGGATGTTTTTCACCAGCACTATTTTTGTTTTTTTCAGCAGTTTTTTTGCCTTTAAATTAATACTTATTATAGTAGGACTTACTTTACCTCACTCAATAATTTGCGAAAGTATTCGTTATATTATTGTCATTTTTCTTATGGATTTAATACATTCAAATTTTGTACGATGTACTTTATTATTTTTACTTCATGATAAACGCAAAACTCAAGCAACAGAAACTTAATAGAAAACTATAATTAATCTTGTGATAATAGTTTAAATCAAAATAGTTAATAGATTAATTATTAAGATAATCTTGAAAAAAAACCATCTAAATTGTCTACTGAAAAATAATTAATATTCAGTGTGCCTTCAATAGACAAAATAATACAAAATTATTCAATACTTCAAATGACTTAGAATTGAATACGTCAGCAAGATATCAGAGTGTTATTAAAATCCCAAAATTAAATGCTATGCACACTCAAAATACCTATCTCTGTCAAGGTTTATCTTATTTTAACAACCTCCCATTAATCTAAAAA
Source organism: Glyphotaelius pellucidus (assembly GCA_936435175.1). Classification (NCBI taxonomy): domain Eukaryota; kingdom Metazoa; phylum Arthropoda; class Insecta; order Trichoptera; family Limnephilidae; genus Glyphotaelius; species Glyphotaelius pellucidus. The sequence continues at coordinate 33,690,140 of OW386545.1, read as the reverse complement.
TTAAATGAAAATATTCAAGAATTTTAGCTTAATTTGAAAAATTACCTAAAACTACCGTAGGTGATCAAATCTGTTAATATTTTTTGAATGTTAAAAAATCTGTTATTATTTATCTTCTTGTCATTATTTTCAATATTTTATTATTTACTTATTTAAATGACTTTATATAACAAGCTAGAATTTTCTCACCTAAAACATAATAAGGCTTGTCTTTTGTGATGAAAACATTTTTTTTATTTTCGTTTATAGCACTGTACAACTTGTAAAAAATGTAAATGTATTATAAATAATACAAATATTAAATAAATAAAAATAAAAAAATTTTATCCGCCGACAAATGCCTATAGATATATATATTCCGGCATCAGATGGGCGTGTAAGTTATTGCTTTGGTAGACAGTACTGACTTACATCATTTGAGAATAGATTCTATGCACTTTTATAGAAGGTTTTTTAAAAATTCGTTTACACCAAATTTACACAGTATACAGTAAAAACATAGTAGGTAGGTTAACATGTACGTATTTGTATTGGGTAATTATGATACGAGTTTATATTCTGAATGTATTTGTTTTGTTAATCCTACATTTATTAACGTCTGTGTTATTATAACATACAACCTCTACGTGATGTTTATCGCTTCTTGTATATTCTAATTGCCACTTCCAAACGCACGGTCTAATAAATTACTTTGATGTAATAATCGTCGTCTTCTTTACACATCACAATATTACAGAAAAGATGTAAGATTCGTGTATATAATACTTTACCAAATCATAAATAAATTGGTATAAATGAATGGTAAGAACGAAACGAAAAAGAAAAAAAGAATGGCTGTTAAGTCCGATTGATCCTGAGTACATTTCGAGTAGGCATCTGTATCCCAAAACAAAGAAAACATCATCCCTATCCTTAAAATTTGACTCCCGCTACCTGCTTGAAGTTGAGGAATCCAATGGGATTTTTTTATTGAACAAATTCCCTTATAATACAGGGTGATTTATTCAAGCGCGATATTTCGTCTTGGGGATTGAATTTGTGCCAAACGCTCGTGAAAGTATACAAAATGCGCTGTAAAAGTCGGTTCGTGATTTTATTAGATTACTAGGGGCGACCCCCCTTTATAATATCCCACTCGCGGTATGAGAGAGTCTCCCGTATTGGGAGCATCACGTAGTTACTTTACAATGAACATTTTATGGACGCACGGGGAAAACGGTTTTTGTAGGTCGCGCAATTAGTGTTAATGCGAACAATATATATTTAGAGCTGTGTATTGGTTTATATGTATTCAATTTCGGCAGTGATATCATTGTGGCGAAGCGTTATTTAGAAATAACCTTTGGTCTTGCAGAAGCTTACCTTATATTATTAGCAAAAAAGGGACAGAAATGTATACTACAAGTACCATCGTACTCGAGCATTAGAAAAGCTTTTACAGCGTGTTATTTTATTATATGTATTACTAAAAATTACCTGTTTTCAAGTAAGGTGGAAATTTATTTTCTAAAATCAAAAAACATGTTTGAAATATGCTAAATACGCTTGTGGTGAGTGTTGTGTTCATAACAACATTTAACACTTTATACCAGGGGTGGGGAAACTCCGGCCCGCGAACAATGTTGCAGCGGCCCGCTGAAAGCACTGAAATCTTTTTTATAACTATTTTTTAACAATAACTTTTGTCTTTACAGGATGTCTGAATTTTTTTCCACAATTTACAAAAACTACAATCAGATAGCGAAAAAAGTTTTTTTTCACGGTGTTTCAGATAAATTTTTAATTCAGTAATTATTACAAAACCCAAAGAAAATTATAACATAGTTATGTGCTTACGTATGCACCTATGTTACTAGAAATCAGTTTAGACCCAAATAAATACGTGGTCCGACAACTAATACAGGAAAACCATTAACGTGTTCTGAGTACAATATAATTTAAGCTAGTGGACTCCTACGTAGACCCATTCATAAGTTAAAACCACTAATAATGCTAATTGCAGTTGCAGATTTACTTGCCGACGCGTTTCGAAGAAAACCGATCCATGTTTCGAAAGGTGTTAAAAATTTTGATTCGTAATTCGTGGAAAAATCATACCTATATTATGAGAGTAATAGGTACTAATTAAAGCCGGGGACTCGTATGCAGATTCACTCTTCATTTAAAACTAGTTTTGTGTTTAGAAAGTATCGATTAAATTCCAGCTGCGGATTCATCTGCTGAATCATTTCAAAGAAAACCTTTATTTCATTCGAAGAACGGTTATAAAATTCTAGATGCAGATTATATGTGTGCTGCCAGAATCAATGAAAAACTTTTCATGTTCAGAGTGTAGATTTAATTCCCTGCATACAGATTTAATTAAAACCAGTTGTGCTCAGAATATAACGATAAAATAAATAACAAGTTGCAGATTCGTCGAAGGAAGCCACTTTCGTGTACCGAGTGACGTTTTATATTTGAGTTGCACTCCATAATTCTGAGATGTTGACTGTCCCATGCGTAATTTTTACTAACTATTACGCAGAATCAATCATGTTGTGTTCTAAACACTCGAAATGCAAAATACTCTGCTGCCGCAATACAAGGCGGTGACTGGAAAACTCAGAATCATGCAACTTCAAAACGAAAATTAATTATTAGATGTGATGAAAAAAATTGGCAATTTTTGTATTTTTTTTTTCATAACTTAGACTTTTCAAAGGGATGTTAAAGTTGCAAGCTTTTGGGCTGTCATTGAACCATTCAAGAGATACTATTTTCGCTTTCCAAGATCAGTTATAAATTTCTAGTTGCAGAATTTGTGGAAATGATTTTATATTGGAAGAATGCTCATCAACGTGATATAAAAAAATTGGTACCTACATAAATTGAGGTCATAATACTAATGAAGTTGCCGTATGTTATCCGCGATAAAACACGGGATAACTGCAATTTTTGAATTTGTGAATCAAAAACAAATTTGGTCTGTTTTCTATGTAATATAATATTTTTTTTTTAAATTAGAGAATTCTAATAAATGTTATAATATCTACTGTAATGGAGGATGAATAGCAACTTTATATCACCCAATATTCAGTGTTTTTAATGTAGTGTCCCCTGAGTACAAAATTGTATCATCTCCAAGCTTTAACTTAATAAAAAAAGCCACGTTCACATTTCAAATTAAGAATTCTTAATTAATAATATTATTTTGATAATTTATCAATGGCGTTATTCGATTTTTTCTTATAAATTCCAATTTTGAAAATTAAAGGTACATTTAAATATTTTTTTGCATTTCAAAGAAATACGCATCACTTCACGCATAAACCCACGAATCAACTAAAATTAGTATGTTTAATTAGGTAGGTACTTATTCAAAGGAAAAAAGAACTTTGTATCCAAATTTCGCGTTTTTGTTGACGACACAAAAAATCATTTTTCTAAACGAAGATTTTAATTAACAGGCAGATAAAAATAACGAAAATTTCCACTGTGTTGCGTCTATTGTTATATTTAAAACGTTACATATCATTTCCATTTCAATAAGTGAATTCAGATGCCTTGTTTTCAATGTGACAATCCGACAAATTTTGGCCTGCGGCACTAAAAGTGTTTTTGTTTAATCCGCCCCGACACGAAGTTTGTCCTGGATTTCTACAGCATTTATTGTGATATATATAGATACTATATTTACAAATATCTGAGAATAACGCGCAAAAGTCCCAACTGGAGTAAATTGTGAGGTTGAAGATAGCGGGGAGGGGGAGGTGGAAAAGTACCTAGACATTCAAATCCGGTCAACGAACTCGGCTAAAGTCATTTCAAGCAACGTTTCATTTCTGAACGGTGGTCTTTCACCAATGCAATACTGAAAGCATCTCATACTCATTAAACATTAATTTATTTTAATTGAATTAATTGAAAAATCACACAAATTATCGCGTAACCTCCGGATTCATTGTGGAGAGCCTTACCCCTCGACCACGGAATTCTAGTTCATTGTATAGTACATTGTATAGTCACTAAGAAAACCAGAATCGGGTAATTATATATCAGGTTTTTATATCAGAAAACAGTTAGCATCGAATTTTTTTCTGAAAATTTGCCTTTTTACCCCTCAAGGCCTGTCATATTCGGGGACGCTGCGCTGGGTGGAGGGCCAAAAGGCTTCTCTCAACCAATCTCTCCCGATCCGGCCTATCACGTGGGCAGACGCATCCGCCACCAAGATCCGGAAAACTTCATCCCTGCTAAGTCATCAAACGTAGTGAACCACTTGGGGTGACCTATGGCAGGAGAACAACTGGTCATAACCAAGCATTCATGAAAGAGAAAAGCCTTTGAAATGTGGATCCTCAAAATATTAAAATAATGACAGAATGGGTAACAAGTTTTAAAATTCTTCATCAAATGACCAAAAACATGTGAAATTATACGCGTTTACAGATGAAATTCCCAATATCTTGGTCATACTATGAGGGACCAAAACACATGTTTATTTAAAAAAATTCTAGATTGATGGAAAACGCTGCACTTTGTGGCTTTGAAATTTATGAAATTTACGTAGCGCGATCTATTAGAATTCCGCAGAGTTATTGTAAGCCGCAGACTGTAGGGCGAAGATTGCCCTTATGGTAGCCAATCTCCGTTAAAATTCGATCAAAACTAACAGTTATGAATAAAATTGACAATACTCTGGACCGCTGTGGGGGCATAAATTCGAATAATGCAATATGTGCTCTAAATCGCGTCACCAACCAGACTTCTTTAAACAACATACACAATATGTGAATGTTCTACCGTGCGAAAAAAGGTGCAAATTTTGCGTAAAAACGCTGAAATTGTTTCATTAAAGTCAAACATGTTATTTGATGAAACATGAATTTGGTTTAAAGCTCCCGGAACAGGCATTTTCCAGCGTAATTTAAAAATATATTATACGTACGCCTACATCGTCGGTCGGCCCGGGAAAGCTACGCATTGCATATTTTCACAAATGGGAATAATCTCGTACCGTTCTCATAAAGCACGTTTGTGTCAGGGATCGTGTAACTTAATGAATCGTTTGGTGTTAGGGAGGGTAAGGCTAGGTGAGGTTAGATTAGGCTTGGCTTCTACCATATTACCTCGATAGAAGTATTTTAACCGGCGCGATATTTTCCATATTCCACGTTACAAAGAATAGGTGGTATTTCTCATCAAATTTCGAAATTTCTGATATTATATTTTTTTTGTAGAAATTGATATTTTTTTGCATAAACCAAAAATGTAGCTATAAGAGATTTATTTAGGAGTATTGGTTTTCCATATTTTTGTGTATAATACATATATACATATTTTTATATAATGTATATGTATATACTCTCTCCTAAATGCAGTGAGGGAATGATGAATTTTAACTAAAACTACAAAAACACTGGCACATAACCTCAATTTGCTTTTAACATTTCGAATATGCATTTTACTTCCAAAAACGCACAAAAACAGCAATACATATATGTGTTTACTAAAGTACATTATTCAAATACGTAACGTGAGGTAATGACCGCCATGAATGTAACTCTTAACTATTTTGAACGTAATTTTTTTTGCACAAACACACCTGCAGTTAAGAAGAAATCGCTGTGTTGAAACAATTGAGAGTGTTGCCAGGTTATAAAAACTTAAGGTTGCGTTCTTAAATATCGTTCAATACGTTCAGAAATTGAATATCTGTTATACGGTGAGGGAATGATTTTATTTGACGGGACATATTTAAAATGGAATTTTTTTTTTTATAAGTTCGTCGTTTTGCAATGAAAGTTTTGATATACAATAACACTATATTTTCAATATATTCACAATATTTATTGTTTTATTTGATATGAACAAGCTTTTTAGTAAATATTATTGGACTAAGGGACAAGGTGAGGGAATGACTTTTTCAGTAATAAACTTTTTTTTTTTTTTTTACATTAACTCCACACAGGAGGCCTTGAGGAAAATAATTCCCCTCAGGGCCTATGTCATCTGGGATGCTGTGTGGAGGGTCTTTTTGAGGAGAGGAAGGAAACATTGGTCTTGAAGAGACCCATGTTGTAGGAGGGAGGAAACACAGATGCCGGCAAATCGTTCCATAGCCGAGCTGTTGAACTCAAGAACGAGTCGAAAAAACGACCTGTTCTCATGTGACAAATGTCAACCGTGTACATTTGTTGGGCGCGCGTTTGGCGTGTCTCGACTATGCACCGGTGCCGAAGGGATCAATGACGCTAGTTCCTCAGAGCATCTTCCATTGAAATACCGGTAGAACATGGATAGCATTCCCACCCGACGCCTGTGCTCTAAAGATTGCAACCCGTTCGTTAAGATGGGAGAATCTATCAAACGGACCGCCCGTTTCTGCACAGAGTCGAGGGTATTTTTCAAGTATTTTGGAGCTCCAGACCAGAGGTGGCTGCCAAATTCAACCGTGGGGCGCACTTGCGATTTGTACAGGGTAAGCAGTTGTGTACTATTAAAGTATCTGCGGGCCCTGTACAGTACGCCCAGTTTTTGAGAAGCCAAGAGATCAATGAGACACCAAGCAGATCAATGGAAGGTCTGTTCGGAAGATTGCTTCCGTTGAAGGAGACTAGATTTTCATTTCAACCGATCATATATATATATTTTTTCTTTAGCGGTTACGTTTTCTTTTTAAACAAAAGTAGTAGTATAGACAGCTTGTATTGAAATAAAAAAAATACATACATAGTTAGTGCAATGACTCAGCATCAATGGACTCGGGACTCAAATTTCAAAATTTGATGAAAAATATCCAGGTACGTTTATGATAGGATGTTCGGAACTTTCGAAACCTTTCTAGTTAATATTTAACATTCCCCTGTCGAAGTGAATCGCGACGGTGTCATTTTATTGTTATTATGCCGTAGTTCACCCACAATGGGTTCGCCACGTTTGGTGACTTAGCAGGGTTGCTCGGAGTGAATGGGGTGAGGTTTGTCTAGAATTGGTGACGGGTGCGACTGCCCACTGCGTGGTGGACCGGAGAGGTGGTTGAGGGCGGCCTTTCATTGTATAGTGAATAAAAAGGCAAGTTAATAGAAAACACTACCAACAGATTAAATATTATGTTACTTAGGTTCATTATTTGGGTTTATCGTAATGTTACCTTTTTATTTTATCTTTCTCTTGTTCTTTATCATATTTTAGTTTCGTTTGTACTAATATTATCTTCTTCTTCAATGATATATTACATTGATTTGTGTAACCTTAAAAAGTTATTATAACAGGGGTTCAAAATTCAAAATCTGAATGTAAAAATGTATCTTATATAAAGCAAGGTTAATGTTGCACAGAAAACATAAAATAAAGGCTTTAAATATAGTAGTACTAGCACAGACACGTAAAAAATCACGGCATATTATTGTAAGATTTGTGAAGCTAAAATAATTATTACAAATCGTTTGCCTCAGATCATTGCCTTTCAAAAACCATGATCAATTTGAAAGTCAAAGCAAACTACAGTTCTAGAATTCATTTAACCGGAGTTGTAGACACATCTCCGAAATTAGTATTTTTAAGTTTTATTGGAATAATTTTTAATATTTTTAAGGTTTTGCCCATCAATGTAATAAATTAAACACGAAGAAGATAATTTTAATAAATCTAAACGAAACAATAATTCGAAATTCTAATCAACTTTAAACAAGACACAGAAAAATAAAAAGGTAACGCTAGCAACTGGGACTAAAAATACTTCAATAGTTTTTTTAAGAAATGTTATCATCAACACATGTTTATTTGGCAAAATGAAAATCAAAATGTGTATTATTATTCAGTGTAAGTGATTAACAACACGTTAAGTGACTTCTATAACGTAGTAACATTACTAAGGAAGGGTTATTTCACAGAATTTGAACAATTCATCAAATTTCAAAGTTAATGTTCAAGTTCTGTTAAAATTATGTTTTTATCCAAGTCCTAGCAAACTCCCGGTCCATGATGAAATAAAAACAGAACTAGAATAGAACTTTTGAAATTTGATGAATTATTCAATTTATGTGTCCTATCCTTAAACCATTAGTACCTATTTTGCTGCAAAGAAACAATTATTAAAACATTCATTTTTAATATAATGTACGTGCTCAATTCGGGAGGCGGGAATGGGTATCGCCGCCCCGGGAACCTTTATTGGATAACCAACAACTCTGCCATAGGTCACCCTAAGTGGTTGGCTACGTTTGGTGATTTAGCAGGGGTGCCCGGGTTCATGGGGCGAGTTTTGTCTAGGACTTGGAGGCGGATGTCCAGGACACACTGAACCCCAGATTCCTACCCACCTCTTAAACCTTTTTCATTCCCAGAATTCTCCTCCACTACCTCTCCTTAAAAAAACCATCCACACAGCATCCCAAAAGATGACATTGACCCTTAGGGAGATTATTTTCTTCAGGGCCTCGATTTTTCGAAAAAAAAGGTCAGGTGAAAATCAAAGCTAAAAAATATTGATTCTGTTTTTCATGTTATTCATAATGATATTCCTCCATTTTATTAAAGCTCACGGTTAGGAAAAACAATGTTGGCTAAGCCCCTTTAAATCCGTTGCGAACCACATTTTGAAAAACTCTGAATAAAGTGATATCCACTGTTTAATATATTATATTTCCTTCAAGATGTTGACATACCTCAGTTTAGCTAAATATTACATATTCCAAGTTTGTTTAGCCGTCTTGGGTCACCTAAAATATTAATGAAGAGCCAAACTCATCACCTTCATACATGGCCGACTAGGGATGTAATGTTACGGGTATTTGAATGTCGGGGCGGATCCATTATGAAAATGGTAATATCTAATAATGTGGACGGGACGGTATCGGGTAGTTTGTCCCTCAGTGGGTCATACGGTATGACTAGATGACCGAAATGTTACCGCAACGGCCCCTTACAACCCCCAGCTGCCATTAACGCGGGTGGACACTATTAAACAGGGCTGTTCTTAATCAGGGATGGACATTGGACAAACCGTTATATAAATTGTATTTTGACGCATATTATATTATATGCAGTCAGTGGAAAGACTTTCAAATTATATACCACATTTTCGTCTTGTTCTTATGGCGGATGAGAGTTGGTGAAGGTATGAACCAAAATTTTTACTCCGATATGAATTTAAATTTAAAAAAAAAGGTGTTGTAAACAGCCCTGACTTATTAAACTTAATAATTTTCCGTACCAACAAGAACCACTCGATCTAAAATTATTTTTAATTACATGAACAATATCAGAAACTCTCTCAGAAGTGACGGCCTCGGTGGTTTTTTTACCAGAATTCTTTCTCCCCGACTGTTTTTTTAACAGAATTCTTTATTCTGCAAAAGTTTTATTGGAAGTAATTTTTGAAGTTTTTTTTCTTTCACAAAGCGATAAACAACTATCCCATGTTATTGAAATTATAAATACGTTTATATCAACGTTAGTTTACAATAATTACCTGAACTAAACCGGAGCCTCGTGATATTACAGGTAACTGCAAAATTTATGCTCCTAGTTTTAAATAACGCATCAGCGAACCTTCAAACCAAAAACCCTTGAGTTTCACTCTAAAAGAGCGGTTTTTATTTGTCCGATAGTTTTTCAGCAAAATTTTAATTAGAATTTTATAACTGGCACCCTTGGTTCGTCTGGCCCCCGAGTTTGTAGTTTGCAGTCGGTTTGACAGAGTTCCGATAGGAAGGGGGGTGGTTAGGGGTTAATTGGTGTTTTACGGCTGTTAAGGCTCGCGTACGATTATCTGGGTGATAATGCCCCCACCCCTCCCCTTTTGGGACGTAATAACCTACCAAGGGGGACACCACACTCCAGACATACTAAGGAGAGTAGTATGCTCTATGTATTTTCTGTTAAAAAATAATAATTTGTGAATGTTTTCGTTTTGTTTGTGAGTTTGTTTTTGATTTCTAATATCAACAAAACAACAGTTTAAATTATTTAAAATATTACTTCGAGATATAAGTAGGCCAGAAGAAGTAATAAAGTTAGTAATTTTACAAAAAAATCCAATATTTTTAACAATAGATTGAAAAAAAAATATTTCCGTTGCCCTTTCGAAAAAAAATCTAATGCTTGTGGATGAATGTTGTTAAAAAAACCATCATTATTTCCATGAAAAAAGGGATTAAATAATCTAATGTTGAAACGTTTTTAATATCTTACTCCCGCAACTCAATAAGTCAAAATAGGTTTGTCAAACTGGGATAAAGAAGTTTTTTTAGGAGCACTTTTTTGGCTCTGCCAAATGCACATTTTTAGCTAGAAATACGAAACAACATTATTATTCATACTTTCAAGGCGTAAATATATACATAAATTTTTTTAAGAAAGGCAAACATTCCCGGGCTACGAATAACCTGACAATATTTGAAAGTCTCCTACTAACCACAAAGAGAAAAATGTTGCACGTGTCGTGATGGAGGACTTGGGTGACACCTGGGTGAGACCCAAAAGCGATCCCAATTCAGCCACTGACCGACAGCGGAAATTTCAAATGCTGTAGAGGACAATAAATCCAAAAATTATGATTAAATATGTCATTTACCTCCATTTTTTTTCTTTCAATCTGGTTCGTCGAAATATTTTTACAAGAAGTGTAAGTCCGTCTTTTACGACACTTTTTTTCAGAAAAAAATATTAAATACTGTCAACAAAAAAATTACAAAATATGTAGTATTCTAAAAAGTCACTGTTAACGTTTTAAAAATCGAATTTTTCTAATAATATATATTATTCGACGTTTAGTACTGGAAACGGTTTGAAAAGTGGTTTTGGTGAGAAGGTTCCGTTTTAAGGTATTACTTTAAATATGACTCTTTTACTTTCTCCTAACAATAATGCCCTAGAAAGAGCGAGAAGTGAATAAGGGAATAGTACAATGTTTTATTATTTTTACATTTAAAATAAATTTTTACCTAAAATTTAACGAATATTTACGTACATTTCCATATTCTCTTACTACTAGCTCGGTGATGTGGCTGTACCACTTAAAGTTTGATCAATGATTACAGTCGTATTATAGGTACAAAGTGAACATACAAAACTTTACAGCCAATTATTGCAGTTTGGCATATTTTGATTTACGTAAGTCTAAACGCGTGTGTGTGATTTCGTTCTACGTAGAACGTTCACTTAGTATAAATCAATTTATGCAGTTTTTAGATTTCCATTAAAGCGGAACTTTTTTTTAAAGTAACTCCATTCAAGAGGCCTTGAGGAAAATAATTATTTTCGGGACCTATGCCATCTTTGGGGATGTTATGCGGTGGGTCTTTTTAAGTGAAGAAAGGAGAGGAAGTTCTGGGAAGGAAAAATGAATGAGGGGTGGGTAGGAAACTAGGGGCGTATGTGCTCAGGAATTATAGATTTACGAATCCGTTCCTCCCGCTGTGGTGCAAGACGAGAGAGACCAGCTGAAGAGATAAAAGGATCTCCCCAAACTGGCATCTCCCGTTCCGACTGCCACTCAGCTGATAGTAGGCAAATTCGCCGCCAAGACCTGAACACGCCTCACACTCGATATAATATAATAATATATAGCATATAATAAAATTTCTAATAAGGGTGCAGTTTAAAAACCAGTGAAGTCATTTTCAAACATTTTATCTAAAAGATTAGAGCCTTTTTCACGGGAAACCTTATACATTTTCCTGACCCGTTTAGAATTAATAGATAAATCATTTGTAGTATTTATTGCACAAAATACAGACTACGAAGTCTGTATTTTGAGTGCAAACGAGTGCAATCGTAGGTAAATCAATCACCTGTGCAGTTTTTTGAGAATACCGAATGAGAACTTTTATTATTAACGGGATGATTCACGATTACGTTATGGTGACGGCACAAAAATAAACATACGTTCCTTATCAAAATAATGCTGCAGCTCTTTCAAAAGATGAGATACATAACGTACGTAGGTCTGTTTCCTATAAAGGAAAAAAAAACTTGCATCTCTCTTACACCGCACCGCACATCTCCTACAATAGTACGAGCCGTGACAATAATTTTGAAAGTATGGAATATAGTTACAAGGAAAATATTGAAGTGTGAGTGAATTCCAAAAATTCAAAAACGTCAAACGTCAATGCGCTGATGGTTTTGCTTCTTAAACATATAATAACGTTCCTTGAAATGGCTTTAGCCGTGTTTGGTAACCACATCTGAATAGCGAGGTACTTCTCCTCCTTCCTTTTCCCCAACTCCTTCCCCTGCCCACTGGTGTGGCTTTAGCCATGTTTGGTAACCAGATCTGAATAGCCAGGTACTTCTCCACCTTCCTCTTCCCCAACTTCTTCCCCTCTTTACTACCTTTAGCCTCACAACATACCCCAATTGGGGATGCCATAGGCCGGGTGCATACATCAGATTTTGCTTTCCGATTGTCTGATCAAACAATCGGATCGGATAAACACCGCACACATCCGGTTCAAAAACCGGGTAGGTAATACAACCGAGGCCACGCCCCTTTTCAGAGCGGATTGGACGGCCGGCGCGGAAGGGCGTGGCCTTTTTTTATTACCGATCAGGTTTTCGAATCGGATGTGTGCGGGCTTTCATAAGAAATGTATGGCGCGAAGGCCTTCCGGTTGTCTGATCAGACAACCGGATGGAAAATCGGATGTATGCGCCCAGCCTAAGTCTCACTGGCTCCAGACGGAAGCAGTTGGGACTCTTGTGCGGTATTCATATAAAAAAAATTAAAATATAATGCTGCAGCTCTTTCTTACCACTAAATAACAACAGTCGTAAATGATACAAACTTCTATCTGTGTCTGCACCCTCCCAAAGCAAACGTTCAATCATTATCATACATCTTCCTCGCACGTGTAAAGAAAATGAAAAGTAATTCGTGTCGCCGTAGCTGAGCTGTAATAAGATATATCTGTTTACTCCAAAGAAAAAAAGTTGTGCTTTATATGAAACAGACACACGTACATTGTGAGTCTCATCTTTTGTCTCACCATTATTTAATGTGTTAGAAAGAGCTGCAGCATTATTAGGATAATGAACGTACGTTTTATGATTTTTATGCAGTAATCGTGGATCATCACATAATAATAAAAGCGCTCATAAAATTACATTTTCAGATTTTAATGTATATGTATTTTGTTTCAATAAATAAATAAATAAAATAAAAAATAAAAAGATAAATAATTTCACAATACACTCAAATAAAATCCGTTCTAAGCCAATCAGAATCCATTTCAAATAATCATGAGAGGCTTATTGCTACCGCATAATCCGTCTTTCCATTCTTGGTACAATTATTATTGCAAAGTTACCCGAAGCAAATCCATTTACGTAGTGTAATTCCATCAACCCGAGTCCGGATTGTGATATACGTTGTTACGGTTGCACTAAACTCCGAGATAATAATTCTATTTCACCGAACTTGCTATTTCTGTTCTGTGGAGACGTACAATAATAATTCGAACACCTAGTTGAGGTGGTTCATCTCGCTTTAACCAACGTTGGTACAGCTTTACACCTTCGCATCGCTAACATTTTGTTGTGTGAATGCATTGCAAACGCAAGTTAATAATTGGGATATTTAGTTGAATTTTGCCGTAACATCTGTTTTATCTGCAAATTACAACAACTTAAATTATGTTAAAAATTCTAATATCACAGGAAAAATAAATGCAAAAAAACAACTTAAACGACTTGTTAAAAAAGCCCTCATTCATTTTACTTGGTTGTTAAATCCTTAAAAGTTTACACTAAATTTAGTAAGAATGGTCGTGATTTGTAAAAAAAAATATTTTTTTAAATTAAAACTTTAATTCATAAAGATAGCAGCCAAAGCAACATATTATATAAACACGTAAACACCTCAGCACAGGTTCTCCTAGTGAGGTGTTCACGAAACATACAACAATACCTACCCACAGTTTCACCTTCACAAACCTACCTTACACCCAACATAATAAAATTATAAAGGTAAATACTGTAAAAAAAAAAAAATAAAAAAAAAAAAAAAAAAATATTATATACATTTGTTTATTATTTACAACTTAATCTTAAAAACAAAAAACAAAAAACAATTTTTTTTTTTTTTTTAAACTTTAAATCAGCTCTCAAAACTATATGGTCACCCTAAAAGTCTACATGTTTACATTAATGTACTACCTAGCGCCAGCAGTTTAGTAAGGTACCCACCCGTAATCGGGATTGGTATATTTATCCCATAATCTCAATCTGTAAGATATTTTTTTTTTTTTTTTTTGTTTTCTTTATTCATTATAATGTTTGTTACATGAATTTTATGATTTTTCGACCACCATGCTAGGCACATGCCCGTGTTGTGGTGGTCGCATTTCTATACAGTACTTTAACATATATGCAATATAAAAAATGTGTGAATATTAAAAAATATAAAATAATATAATAAGAAAGAATATTATTGAAAACAAAAGAATATACAATAATGTAAATTGCTATGTAGTAATATGAAAGCGTAAGAAAAAATAAAGTAGAATATAGAAAAAATAATGTAGTACTAAAAGTGTAGAACATAGGGAGAACATAGGAGTTCAGAGAACATAGAACACAGGAATACTAAAAGTGTTAAGTAAAGAACACTAAAAGTGTAAAGAAAAGAAAGCATAGGTATACATGAAAGAAAATAAAATGATGTTATTATAAAATATATAAGATAAAGTATATAAGGTAAAGTAAGTGCTATATAGTAAGCACATAATAAAAGGTTTTTAATTTCAGTGGAAATCTATCTGTGCGTGGTTATATTGGTAGGTAAATATTTTACAAATAAATTTTAGAATTTATGTTTCAAGTCCGGCGAATTACAATGGACATTGGAATAAATTATTATTGCTACAAGTGGACACAGAGTACATGATACATGAAGGCTCCGTAGAGTCTGTTACTCTAAGATACACACACAGTGGCAGTACTCAGTGGTGCCAAACAGTTTAATAAAGTAATTAGTTTGAAAAGTATTTAAAGTTTGGTTATTAATTTTAAGTAATTACTAATTACGTATAATTCTGCACATACAAAAACTTTTATTGGTGGTGTATTAACATACGTTCTTTAACGAATTTTTTAAAAGAAATTCTTCAAAGAAATTACCTAAAGAAACTCTTTAAAGAACTTTCGACCCTTTCCGGATATCCATATTTGGACACCTGTTGTAAATTGAGTAAGTGTACTGGATCTTTTAATGTTGTAATTTAGTGTGTTGTATATTTTAGGTGCGACGAATGTGTATTGCCGTTGTGAAAAAGTGGTTTTTGTTATAGGGATTGTGCATTTTGCATGGGTTGAATAGCGTGTATGTATGTCTTTTTGTGTGGATGTTATCAAACCATTTTTCCAGATATGGATGAGAACTATCTTAATATATAGTTGGCGAATGTCTAGAACTGCTAGTTTCTTGAAAAGTGGCTCTGATGGATGAGAAGGGGAACATTTGAAGATGATCCTTAGTAAAAGTTTTTGAACGGTCACTAGGGGGTAGAGAATGGATGCTGCACAACCTCCCCATCCTATAATGCCGTACGTTGCTATTGATTGGAAAAGAGCAAAATAAACACTTCTGAGTGTTTTTATATCAAGAACTGATCGAAGAGAATAAAAAATATGGCATAACTTACGGAGTCTCTTTGTTATGGAGTTAATTTGGGCCTCCCAGCGTAAATGGTTATCTATAATGACCCCTAGGTATTTTATTTCTTTTGATGGTTTAAGAATTGGGCATGAACAGCTGTTATTAAAAGATAGTGAGTGAGTGTCAAGATTTTGTGGGCAAGTGTGAATGATTAGTTTAGGGAGGTTTTCGGGGAGAGTGAATTTTCTGATCGAAAAATGTATATATTGTGTTTTTTGAATATTTAGGGTGAGGAGGTTAGAGTCTAGCCATATTTTAATTTTGTTCAGTCCAGAATTTGCCTTTTCGACTGTTGTTTTCCATATTTTACTTGTAAATATGATAACAGTGTCATCAGCGAAAGATATTATATTACCTTCGATATCCAAATTCAATAAGGAGTTCATATATATAAGAAATAAAAGCGGGCCTAGAACCCCTAGGTAAGCATTTACTCCTATACTCCTGATTAGAGTGGATGACGGTTGTTTGAGATCTCTGTGTGAGGAAGTTTTTAAACCATTTCAGGGCAGTACCTTCTATCCCAATCTGTTGGAGTTTTTTTAGAAGAATATGGTGGGAAATAGTATCGAAGGCTTTTGACAGATCTAGAAAGACAGCAAGAGGTTTATTGCCTTTATCGAGGTTATCTGATATCAGTTTGGTAAAGGTTGCGATTGCATCAGCAGTACTACAACCTTTACGAAAACCGTTTTGTTTTTTTGAAAGGATTTTATTGTCCTCGAGGAACTTGAGGAGTCTTAGTTTTACTACCTTTTCAATGATTTTGGAGAAAGTGCTCAACAATGATATAGGCCTGTAACTGTTTAGGGAAGATCTGTTACCTGATTTGAAAATAGGGATGATAGAGGCATGTTTAAGTGATTTTGGGAATATTCCGGATTGGAGGCTTAAGTTTATAATATGTTTATACAACAATATTGTTATTTCATTATCTGTATAATTTGTGTTATTTTGTTAATTTGTAGAATTGTTAACCTCACCACAGGCTTGTCCTAGTGAGGTTGCAAATTGTATTGTAAACATTTTCCTGCAATGCAAAGAAACAATAAATAAATAAATAAATGAAAATATGCGTTAATTTTTGTATTTTTTGGTTTTCTGAAGGTTTTACTTCTAACGCATGTGAATTGCACACTCTGATTTTTTTCGTGCTCCAAATTCAAACAACGAGTAATTAAGTAAAAATTAATGTGTTTTGATTTTTTTAAATGTTTTTGTTGCTTATAGGTATATGAATTGTACCTACGAGTTCTGTAAAGTCATCCAAGTGGATTTACGATTAGATATATTCTTATTTATTATATTTTTGTTTTGCTTATGTTATGTTGTTTTTGCTTTATTTATATATTTTGTAATATTTTTATTTATATTTTACTGTTGTTATAATTGAATTTTGTATTTGATATGTAAAAGCCTAATAGGGCGTCAATAAATAAATAAATAGAAAACTCAGATTAAATTATGCAGGATATATAATGTGAAATTAAACTATGTACTTGTACAAAAATTATACTTTTCACATCATAATAAGATAATGTTTAAGGATAATTATTAAAAAAAGAAGAAAAACAACATAATTAGAATTATAAAATAACACACAGCAGCAGTAAAGGCTTCATAATTAACAATTTGTTTTTATTATTCCTCTTATGCATTTAATAAATTGAACTGAGGGCAAATTGAAAATATCAGCGTCTGAATTGTAGCCATGAGAGTAAAACACAAATGTGTCAGCAAAATAATCCATTTCAACAGAAGTAAAGATATTGTTGAGCTAACTTTAGTCACACAGACACTCTCACATAACACTTATATCGATTTATCTCGTCAGTGGGGGTAGATAGTTCATTTAGAGCGAATAAAAGTTCTGACGGGATTTTCCCGGCGAGAAAGTTCGAAGTTCCAACCCCGGGATAACATTTAATTATAATCAAAGCAAACCCAATACGTTGCATTTGTCGGAGAAAGAGGTGTTGCAGTGGAAGATGGAGTATGAATGTATGGAAGGTGGGAGGAATGAGGTGGAACTGAGAGGAACTTTCCAGACCTTTGTGTAGGTAATATCATTGTTTAATAAACAAACTTTGAGGTACAAAGAACGCGTCGGGTAATGAGGACCAGCTTCTTATTATGTTTCTAACAGGGCCGTAGTAAGGGGGGGGCATTAGGGGGCAATGTTCTACCTTAAAATACCTATACCCTACCTTAATAAATACCATCGACTATGATAATATACCAGTAAACTATTTGTTCGTAGTTAGGCAGCGAGAGGCGTTTAGATATACGTATGAACTTTTTGCATCTGTGGCGACAATAGGCTGCAGCGCTGCTGTGTGCGAATATACGTTTTCAACATTGACTGCAATCAATAGGCCTCAGAGGCAAAGGAAAAGCAGGCACGGTGTTTCTAGCCTTTCAAAAGAAAATAACTAAGTCAGTTGATGTAAATGAAGTATTTCGTATTTTTAATGATATGTCGAATCGAAGAATTCGATTGTTTTAAGGAAAGACTTTTTATTATTTTTAATATTGTTTTTATTCTGTAATTTCGAATAATGTTTGGTACCTAGTATAAACCTTAATAAATGAAAAGCCGTGTAGCATAATGCAGCTGCTTTTCTGAAGTTCATTGTTAGCAATGATCAAGAATTACCTTGTGTACAAATACTTAAAAATTATCTACCTGGTGAAAAAACACAAGGTAATCCTTTAACATTGTTAAATAACTGTAACGAGATAAATCACAGTGCCAACGGTTAGAAATTATATTGAAGATTTATATTCAAATCATAGCAAATAATGTTTGTTAATTGTACGGGTATGCATACATTATAACTTAGGCTTTAAGCCAACGGTCGGCAGTTAGTTTTAGTGGAGGGCCGTATGAATATGAAAAATTTTTTTTGGGGGGCCACGCGACCGTCGAAGTCATTCGAGCGCGTGCGAGTCTGCTCAATCAGTGCGCTTGTGACTGCCCGTCTGAAATATATTTGGTAGGTTTTTTCTTTACATGAGCTCCAAACAGGAGGCCCTGAGGAAAATAATCTCCCTCAGGGCCTATGCCATCTTTGGGGATGCTGTGGAGGATTTTTTTTAAGGAAAGGAAGTGGAGGAGAATTCTGGAAAGGAAAAAGGTTTAAGAGGTGGGTAGGAATCTGGGTTACAGTGTGTCCTGGTCATCCGCCTCCAAGACCGAGACAAACCTCACCCCATGAACCCGGGCAACCCTGCTAAATCACCAAATGTAGCAAATCACTTGGGGTGACCTATGGCAGAGGTGTTGGTTATCCAATAAAGGTTCCCGGGGCGGCGGTACCCGACCCCGCCTCCCAAATTGAAGGTACCTACTTTATCGCTTGTATGAATTTTTCCCACATCCAGTTCAAATTTTGAATATAACACTTAAATTCAAAGCAAATTTGAGTTTATCAAACTTGGATGACTTTACACAAGAGTAACTAACTCACATTGTCACAGAAAACAAATTAGTTACAATAGGATTGCCTTAAAAAATAGTACGAAAATGGACTCGTGAAGCAGACTTTAGGAACCTTTTGCGGAGAAATCTAATCAATCTGAGAGACATGACAAACACCACAAGTAAAATTGCAGCCTTTCAGACATTTCCGATATGTGGAACGAAATGGGATTTTACTCCAATAAAATGTCAAAAAATCTATTGACAAAGAAAGTTTGATATAATAGGATTAAAAAACATATAAGTTCTTGGAGAGTTTTACGATTTTATTTGACGTTACTATCATACAACTATAACCATTTATTATTTTTAAAGCATTTCCAAATAAGATGTTATTGTATTAGTAGACCATAATGACGGTTTTTCTTAATAATTTTAAATATATTCAGTATCAAGAATCACAAATACAATTTTAATTATCTTTAGGCCTCCAGTGTGCCAAGAAATCCACCACGTGCATTTTTCAGTATTTTTTGGTACTTTGAACCTTAAAAATGCTCACTGTATATACATTTTAGTATTCAATGTATCTTAACATTATTCTAGCTTCCGTCTCTTGCAAATATGTTTTTCACATTTTAATACGGATTTTTTTTTTTTTTTACATTAACTCCACACAGGAGGCCTTGAGGAAAATAATTCCCCTCAGGTCCTATGTCATCTGGGATGCTGTGTGGAGGGTCTTTTTGAGGAGAGGAAGGAATGAACATTGGTCTTGAAGAGACCCATGTTGTAGGAGGGAGGAAACACAGATGCCGGCAAATCGTTCCATAGCCGAGCTGTTGAACTCAAGAACGAGTCGAAAAAACGACCCGTTCTCATGTGACATATGTCAACCATGTACATATGTTGGGCGCGCGTTTGGCGTGTCTCCCGACTATGCACCGGTGCCGAAGGGATCAATGACGCTAGTTCCTCAGAGCATCTTCCATTGAAATACCGGTAGAACATGGATAGCATTCCCACCCGACGCCTGTGCTCTAAAGATTGCAACCCGTTCGTTAAGATGGGAGAATCTATCAAACGGACCGCCCGTTTCTGCACAGAGTCGACGGATTAATTTAATTTAATGATATTAATTTTTTTTCATTGGTTCCACACAGTTTTAGATATTTGGAAGCCCTGGAAAATAATTCCCCTCAGGGTCTATGTCATCTTTGGGGATATTGTGTGGAGGGTCTTTTTAACCCCCGACGCAAGGAGCGGTGTTATAAGTTTGACGTGTCTGTGTGTCTGTCTGTCTGTCTCTGGCATCGTAACTCCTAAACGAATGGACTGATTGTGATGTAGTTTTTTTTGTTTGAAAGCTGACGTAATAGAGGTGGTTCTTAGCTACAATTCATAAAAATCTGTTCAGGCGTTTCAAGGTTATCAGCCTTTTTTGTGTCGGGGGTTTCTTAAAATTTTGTAAATTTTACTTATTAGGAAAGGAAGGAGAAGAAGTACTGGGAAGGAAAAGGGTATTAGGGGCGGGTAGAAATTGGGGGTTAGTGTGTCCAGGAGTGACGGACATATGAAACCATTCCTCCCACCGCGGTGCATGGCGATGTTCCGAGAGAGACCTGCTGGAGAGGTCAAAACGTCACCCTCAACCATTCTCTCTTTATTAAAATAAATTTTAAAAATTTACAACTAAAAAAAAGTCCTTTCAGCGTTAAAAGTATACATTGATTGATAAATTACTTACGTACTAGTTAACAACAGAAAAAATAAGTATAAATAATAGTTAACATTTAAAGAACCGAAATTTATACTTGTGAATTGAGGTTTCTTATAACCCGCCTCACTAGGCTGGTCTGTGTTGAGGCAATAATTTAGTAGGTTAATTTATAATATATACGAACATACCACACTTGTATTAAAGTATATTTACTCAATGGGTAGGTTTCATTAATCATTGTCAAACAGATTAATGATAAACTGAAATAGGGAGAGAACTTTACTTTTATCAATATACGACTTGCTTAAGTCAGGAATACTACGAAATAAAAATCACAAGCGATCTGTTAGAGCTACATGAAAAACACTACGTGATTAAATTACTCGGACTCCGCTTAAAAGTGATATATTCACCCTTGATTCTTTGTTAAGAAACGTTTGAAGACTTACCTGAAAACCTTTGTTAGTTGAAATACAGTCCTGCAAACAAAGCCACGGAACATGAAAGGGCATTTCGACCTTTTCAAAAATCGGTCGGCCTTTGGTGTGTTGGAAGGTAACCTACCTTAAAGAAAAAGTTTAAAAGCTTTGGCGTTTTGATTGAAAGATCGATGAAAAAATCAACAATTATTATACACGTGCCATGCACATAGTGACGTAAATCTTAAAACAAATAATAAATTTATCATATTTTCTTCCCATTTTCTTAGTCCAGTTAGGGGGGTTCGGATCATTATCTCTTCCCGCATACGAAGCTCTGCAAGCTTGGCAGCCACGTCTGGTCTGGAGCTCCAAAATACTTGAAACATACCCTCGACTCTGTGCAGAAACGGGCGGTCCGTTTGATAAATTCCCCCACCTTAACGAAGGATTGCAATCTTTAGAGCCCAGGCGTCGGGTGGGAATGCTATCCATGTTCTACTGGTATTTCAATGGAAGATGCTCTGAGGAACTAGCGTCATTGATCCCTTCGGCATCGGTGCGTAGTCAGGAGACACGCCAAACGCGCGCCCAACATTTGCACACGGTTGACATTTGTCACATTAGAACGGGTCGTTTTTTCGACTCGTTCTCGAGTTCAACAGCTCGGCTATGGAACAATTTGCCGGTTTCTGTGTTTCCTCCCTCCTACAACATGGGTCTCATGGGTCCTACAAAAAAACCCTCCACACAGCATCCAAGATGACATAGGCCCTGAGGGAAATTATTTTCCGCAGGGACTCCTGTATGGAGTTTATGTAAAAGCTATATGCTAAAAGCTTTTTCTCTGATTAATCGAAGCCGGAAATTTATTTATTTATTATTAGATAACCACATCTGATTTGCTGGATCTCGCTCAGCTTGCATCTTTCTCCGAGCAATTTTTAACCGCAATTTTTTAACCTCAACATTATTTTATATAAGGTTCGCATAGCCTCATTGGTTCCAGGTCATGAAACTTCGGCGTGGCATTTAAAAACATTAATAAAACGAACAAAAAAGGTACTTGAGAATCTGTAGTCCTTGAAAAATACGCAATGGAAATAATTTCCAAATGTTTTATTGAGAGGTTTTTTTTATTCCTTTGATCTTTTTGAAGGAGCAATCACAACCCAATTTCGCGTATTTTTGAAATATTTCACGATATCGTTTCTCACAAAAACAGCATAATAATATCTACGAGATGTATGTCTGCCCGTATACGCTTTCAAATATCTAAAACTGTGTGATGTTCATATTTTGTTCCTCTGACACATCGCCCGCAATCAGTCAACAAATATTTCTCTTCTATGTCAAATTTATTTAAGATTTGTCAGTCAATTGTTTTGTTAAAGATACTTGTTAATATGTTCCTTCTTTTAACCTAAATTCTTGGAATTTCTGATGTATTTTTTTAATTTTTTTTTAAATTTATTTATTTATTTATTTTATTTTTTACATTGTTTTAGGAAATAATGTGTTCTTACTGGGGTACCCCGTTCTAAGGTCACTTTTTACATGTTTTGTGTTTGAATTATAAGTTAATACCTACTTTAAAGTATTACAAGAGGAAAATTAAAAAATTATATCTAAAAGAAAGCACAATACAAGCATTAGTCTTTATTTGGTTGCAAAATTGTATCTATGTTTATTCTTCCCATGTCCATAATCCATATCTTAGTTCTTTTTTTGAAGAATTATATATTTGTATGAAATATACAAGTACTTTAAAATTACAGTTATTTAGATTGAACTATGCATTTTCTTTTGATGCTTTGCGAGTTTCATGGGATGATTTTTAACCAATGTTTAAAAAATATTGCAATTTTTATAGATTCTGAGAAGTGTTTTTTATTTAAAGAAATCTGCTTATCATATGATAATTCACATGTAGATAAAAATGTGAGGCATTTGATTTATTTTTTAATAAATAATTAAGATTTAGATTTTTTCTAGGTTTCTCTTTTTTATCACATTAGCCGGTCTAAAAGCTGGTTAACCGCTTCAGTCAAGAAAATAATAATATTATTTTACTTGATTTTTTGTATTATTTAATATTGACCTGACGAGCGACAAACAGACTGTATAATTTAAATTAGCTAGGGCTCACACCTCTCCAGACATTTCGATTTGTTGGTTTGTGTAAAGTTAATTAATTAACAAAAGAAATTATCAATAGATGTCAGGAGACGCAAACTCCCTTCAGACAAGACCGCTATAAAAGACCTAGGTTTAGGTTTTATCTCTCTCTTCTCTTCTCAACAGCCAGCCTTCTTAAATAAGTAAAAGTAAAATCCTTGGTCTGTCTTGGGTAGTTTGGGTCTCCGAAATTATTCACAATGTAATTGGGAATAAAGCAAAATAAAATGTCACGAGTCCTTTGAAAGTTTCCTGAAGCTGCCTTATTATTTTACGAAGTTCCTTCTTCCAAAACAAAACACAGACTAAACTTGATATTAAGAGCCATTAACCAGCGGCCAAGAATTTAAATTTCGTCGAACGATGATCTTGCGATTGCACCCTTGCAACGGTACAGGACGGTTCCGATGAGAAAGATTAATTATTCTCCATACCAGCATTTTAACATAATAACTAAATTTCGATTTTATTTCATTCCAAATTTGCTTTGATAAATACCCACATTCAAAAGTGCTCTAACTCTTGATGATGAAGCAATTAAACTTTAGTAATGTTTGTAATTATTTTTTAATCATAAGCATTTGTAATTTTTCAATAATGTCTAAGCAAAATAATTACGTATTTTTTAAAGTATATTAGTTTGTAAGACCGTAAATAAACAGACAAAATGAAGTATTTTCGTCACAAAACAAGGGCGCAGATCTTTTTTTAATGATTTTATTTGAACTTAAAATAAAGTTCTGATTTATTGATTTATTTTACTGCATGATTATATGATTTGAAATGTATATTGTACAAAACAAAATTTTGTTTGAAAATTTTACAAATCTGCCAACAACCTACAGTAAAACCTTATTGTTCTTAAAATAAACATATTTTCTCACAATTTAAAAAACAGTTTTTCTAGATAAAAGAACAGTCTTTCGAAGTCAATTTATAATTTTTTGTGGAAAAAAGTCAATACGTCTAAAATTTGATTTAAAAACGACTTATTTCCGGTTTTGTCTGGTTATTCCATTTTAAAATTATTTATATCGCTATCAGCTTGAATCTCTCAAATCTTTTTTACCATTACCCAATAGCTTAAAAATATATCAACTTATACCCTTGTAGCTATCAAACCACACCGCTACTCTAATAATTTGTCTGTAGTATGTTGGTAGTATGTGTAGCAACATCTAAAAATACAATTTGTCGAAGCACTTAAATAAATTGACAAATATCGGTGTTCCGCAAGGATCAGAAGTTGGTCCTGTAGAGCTACTTCTTGGCCGGGGGTGGAACGGGGGTGTTCAAACACCAGAGTGATCACGTGACCCCTAAAGCCTGCCTAAATGACGGTGGGAGTGGGGGTGAGTGGGGCTGGTGACTCAAATGTCCCGCGGCAACTCCGGGTAGGTTATAACTGCCCCTGACATCCACGCTGCTTTATTAATGATTCATCACGTCAGTCATTTTGATTGCTTTCGGCTTGATACGGTGAAATTTGGCAAAAGGGAACTGTTAACTGATAATTTGATAATGATTAATTACAGCGGACAAATAAAATTACTTCGTGAAAGTTAACTTTCAGCGCGTGTACGTGTTAATGAAATCTTTTCACAAATTATTAACAGTTAATCTTGGAATTGAATCATAAATATAAACAATGAATTAATTGAAGAAACATTTACTGAATGAATTAATATATTCAGCACAATATTTTTAAAAGAATGCCGTCTAACCTGTTTAAATATATTTTTTAATCAAAACAATAGAATATTTCATCGATATAAAAAACCAAAATCAGGAAACAATGACATGATATATATGGTGACCGAACAACTCAACAATATGCAACTTCATCACCTCACCATCACCAGTGATGAAAAAGTATATTTTCTTGGTTTAATAGGTTACTTAGATTAGGTCATGGGCTATTTTTAGTTTATATGACTCTTCAAAGGGGTGTGGAAATGCCACTTTGTCGAGTGTTGAGTTGAACCGAGATGTACCTGCACATATAAATACATCGGTGGATTTATAAACCAATTACGTAATCTTCCGGTAGTGTTGTAAGATTGTTTTTCTTATTTCCTTGCGTAGTATCTGTTACATAATTATATTGTCTACTAGCAGACCCGGCCACACGTTGCTGTTGCTAACGAAACACAACGCCATTACCCAAGCTTTATAACTAACGCCATCTGTTAATTTGCATACATATCAAATCAACACCGCCCGCTAGACAGCCCGCTACCCGCTACCTGAATTGAATCATTGAATTTCTCGGCTTTTCTCTACTATGATATGCATGTATTATATATATGCATGTGTTTTATTACAAACCTTCCTCTTGAATCACTCTATCTATTGGTGAAAACCGCATGAAAATCCGTTGCGTAATTTAAAAGATCTAAGCGTACAGGCAGCGGTAGCAACTTCATTTTATAATGTATTAAGATGAATAACAGATTTGTGTAATACAAATAAAAATTTCTTCAAACTTCGCAAATTCACTTTGTTCTCATTAAATTAAATAAATAAAAATGTTTGCAATTTTTTTTCTAGGTGTGTTCGTGCTAAGGAAAGAATTGTTCGTCAATAAAAAGTATTCTGGGTTGAAAAATAATTTAAAAAGAGGTTTATTTATTAGATATTTTAAGAAAGCAAGTATACAGAAATATGAATATGAATTTAAAAAATTACAAAAGTGTGTTTGTTTATTCGACTTATCCTAACTTCCACCATAACACTAATATTAATATTTAGTGTTATGGTGGAAGTTAGGATAAA
Source organism: Glyphotaelius pellucidus (assembly GCA_936435175.1). Lineage (NCBI taxonomy): Eukaryota > Metazoa > Arthropoda > Insecta > Trichoptera > Limnephilidae > Glyphotaelius > Glyphotaelius pellucidus. The sequence continues at coordinate 33,663,981 of OW386545.1, read as the reverse complement.
TCGACAATGAATCTCTGAAACTGTAGGTAGGAGAGGTTTGATGTTACTTTGCATATTATGCGGACATTTATTTCGTATATGCGCCATGGTTTGACACCCACCACTGCTTAAAACATGAGATTGATAACCTAAAATATAAACCTGAGCATTTATGTACCTCCTACAACTGTCTCAATACAGGTATCCTAGTTGAGATATGCATCGTAACAACACCCATAATCTAAATTTCTGTATATAAATAAATAAAAGAGATAAATAAAGTCTGTATATAAATATTTGCACGGCGGTAAAGATTCGAGACTTTTCACTTTTTACGTCATCCACCCCGAGAAACAAAACGTTTCTCAAACTCGAGCCATACGACGTGTACTGGATTCAGCGGTTGGCATGAGACCTTATTCTTAAATCTGACGTTTACTGTCTAAAATGATTTATATCTCTGTAATGAGACTAAGACTATTTCGGGGCATTGTTGATTTATTTGCTTTGGATGTCATGGGAAAGCAAATGGGTAAAGCGTTCTCCACTCTTGTCTTATCGGAAAAGATTTTTAGATACATTTCTATGAGTAACTTTAATTTTTTTTTAATTTTTTACTGTTCTTGAGTGTGAGCTTCTTAGCTTGCAAAGGGGCCATCCATAAATTACGTCACACGAATTTCATGATGTTTTGACCCCACCCCGTCCCTGTCACACATCGTCACATTTGTGAGACCCCCTCCCCCCTAGTGTGACGTCACATATTTTTCAATTTTTCATCTAAAAATTTCTTGCGCTTTAATAATTTAGATTTTTACATTTGACGTCACAGAGCTGATGACCCTCTCATACCCCTTGTCACACAATGTCATTCTCTACTCCCCCCCCCCCCCTTAAGGTGTGACGTAATTTATGGATGTCCCCAAATAAACTAATTGAACCTGTGTTTTTGTTATGTTTCGTGGACACCTTATTCGGTACCGAGGTGTCAAGTAATTTCTGTAAGAATGATGTGCATTATTGTTTTTTTCGAAGTACAGGGTATCTTTAAATATTGGGGCTATGGCTTACACCGATACAGGTACAGTTTTTCTTGTGTGATTTGTGACTGTGATTTTATTTTAGTTTAATAGTTTTGATAACAACAGACAACAGATTTTAGGCAACAGGTCAACATAAAAAAATGCGAAGAAATAACAACGAATTAATACCAACCGTTCTGTAGTGGCATACGATAATCTGTCCAAACGGTTGTACAGAAATTGCGGATGTGTGGAAATGGTGGTTTCCACGAATAATGACATTCAGTTTATATGATAAGTAATAAATAGTGGTTCTATTTTAGCCGCCATACTTTTATAACCGTTTGAACAGTTTGTTAGTAAGTTTTATGTCAATGTTTTATTAGTAAGTTGTCTTTTATGGAATATTATTGAGTCATTGACAATAGTACGTAAATATAAAACAATGAGTATGTTTGTAAAACAATAACAATAACAAAAATAATAATAAGAGACAATAAATTTTGAGTTAAGGGATGTCAAAAAAAAACAAGATATTTTCAAGATATTTTGTAAAGTTTTGCGGTCTATCGCTAAATATGTCCGGAATCTTGCCACTACGGTGGATGTTGTAAAGTCGATACATTTGCACAAGGGGTTGGAAGAAGGTTATGGAATGGAATATGAAAAGTTTCGGGATATCTTAGTAGGAGATGGTTGATTTTGATCGTGACCAAGAAGTGATGTGTGAGATTTGTTGAAAAACGTTTTTCAAAATTTAGTCTGCGAATTGAAATGTTAAACCCTCTAGAATCGGGCGAATTATGTCAAAGTGTCAAAATATTTCCGCTTTGCGATAAAATCTGCGAATATTTCCAAACATATACGAAAACTAAAAACCGTTTAGAAAGGTGATGAAATACGTTTACAAATGTTTTTATTAATAATAATAATATATTTTTTTAAATATTAAAATTTTTAATACAAACATAAAAAGCTTTAAAAATGGCTCACCTTACGTTTTTTCTAACTAAAATTACTGACAACAAAAAAAACACACCCACGCAACTTTTTTAAGCAAATATATTATTAAAGAAATTCTCGTGATTTTATATATTTTTCTCCAACTGTTGTTGGAAACTTTGGTATCATAGAGGTGTACATTTAAACATTTCTATGGTTGAATTTTACAAATGAATATGAAACATTGATTTTTCTCTTTCTAACACCGTTTAAATCATTTTTCTAACCATCACATTAAGGGAGGTACAACGATTTACACACGGACAAATTTGATCTCCTGTGATTAAACTAGTCTAAATGCTATAACCTGGCCTAAGACTTTTTATAATGTCAATAATTAATACACAAAAGAATTTACTTGGGAAACTGAAGATTTTTATTATTTCCCAAACACAGGATGTTTATTGTAGAAGTAACGTTTTGCATCCAGAAACCGGCTTGTATTACGTGACTACACCGCACGAGTAGAACAGAGCAAGTCTCGCTAAAACCAAACAAATAAATAAAGGAAAAAAATTGCACAGTGCACACGTAATTCATCCCGCATATGTGAGGTCGGGTCCCGCTGGAAGCTCTCTGGTACTTGGCTGCGGCTTGCGGAGGAGCAATGGGAATTCAGCCACCATTATTTCTGATTAGTCACTCTGCTGGGTAGGATGCTTTTGCTGGGCCAGGAAGCAGGACCATTTCAAATATTAACGGCTCCGGTGGCGCGCTGCTCTGCTCGGGGTACTCACCTGAGCGCGGTATTGCTAATTATTATCTTATTATGGCTTACCTTACCAGCTAGTTAAGAACAGCAACAGGGTAATGGTAATGACAATATTACAGCGTTATGTCTCGATGCTTTTAAAAGGATGCTATAATATCAAACGTGGGTGCGTCATGCGCAAGGTCGTTTATCTATTCAATCTCCAAATGTTTTCTTATACAAACTTATACGCGTGAGTGTTGATATTTCGTACTTCCGCAGACGTATCGTCGCCTTAGTTCTTAATTGTCCAAACGATCATTAGAAAATTTTACAGAAGGAGAAGGGTTTCTTTCATTATTTCAATGAAGGTGTTTATGAAAGCTTTTTCCGTAAAAGTGAAGGTGTCGTTTCTTTGAGTAAATTTCGCGATGTTTTGACTTTTACGTAATATTTTGCGGGTTTATTTTATCCGACCTTATATAATATTTACCGAAAAACATTGCTTGATTACTAAACTATGCATGACAACAAAATTACTTGCGTTTATTCAATAGTACCCTTCACACGCAGAGTTCGGAGCGGGACGTGCCCCGCGCCACTTCAGGCCGCCGCGCAGAAAAGTAAAGACCGAAAGTAAGATAACGGTTTACAGCGCAGTTCACTGTGAGACTTTTCTGCGCGGCGGCCCGAAGTGGCGCGGGGCACGTCCCGCTCCGAACTCTGCGTGTAAAGGGTACTAATGAATTTATACGTTTTACGATCTTTTCGTCGACCACGGCGCGACACTGAGGGACGTCAATCTGACAGCTGAGAGGCGGGAAAAAATCTAGGCCCGTGATCATAAACAATCCCACAGAAAAAATTTCGCTGCGCTAGGTGGGTTCACGGTATCTTATACCTTACGAACAAGAATGCCCCAAGCGATTCTGACCTTCTTCTTCATACGTTTTCTTTATACATAAGGGTTAAAATCGCATCAGAAAATTATTTTTTTTGTGATTATTTTGGCCTGTGCGCCGGCGCACCAACGGCAAGGGAGCGGTTGTGATTAATTAACATTTTTATACATTACTTTTAATTTTAAGGTTGAGATCGAACAAAAACTAAAACAATTAAGAACTAAGGCGACGATATGTCAAACAACATGAAAGACTGGAAAGGTTGTGTATCTTCACTATTTAGATAGGTACTTACGTTTTTAGATAAGCATATGAATTTAAAACATGTGATTCTTTGTATTTATTATGGGTTAAAAAGTATGCATAATCGTGTTTTTTATAGCCTCACTAAAAACTTCGTGAATATTTTATTCAATTGATAAACGGTCGTGTATGTGATAAACCTTACTAATTAGAAACTGACAAATAATAGTTCATGGAAAGATTGCTTATACAGCCAAAAAGGGTTGTTTATCTGTTATTATAGTGTTTGAATAGTTCATTATCGAATTTCGGAATTTTTCAAAGTTATTTTAAATATTCTACATATTTCTTGTTTTTGACGATATCATAAAAACAAATATAATTTTAGCAACTAGCGAAAATTACCTTTTAGATTTTTGTGTTTGAAATATACTTGAGCGTTTAAAAGTTGCGCTATTTTAAGCTTACATCACGAAAAAAGTTTAAAAAAAGATTTTTAATAAAAGTCTAGAGAAATTTAAAAAATTCAAAATGAAAAAATTAAGTCCTTATTTAAGGGATTTGCGAGAAAACTGTCACTTCACTTATTCCTCGTTCATAAACTAAAACAACGTTGAATTTCGCTTTTAATTCCCAAAAATTAACAATAAAAAGCCGCGTTGCTTGCCCATCTTAAAACGTTAATTTCTTTGATACGTTTACCAACGTATGCATTAGACATCTATGTTATAAAAAAACATCACTTTGAAGAAATAATTATTAAATTAGAACCGTAATATTCAATTTGAGTATTGACATAACTGTATAGCCCCATTTTTTGAGGACACCAATGTTAAATTTACAACTTGCAATTACCTTATAATTTTTTTTATTTTTTATTATCAAGTTTAATTTGTAGAACCCCATTTTAATTTTTTTATTTCTTTTATATATTCAATAATATTATTATTTAATTTATAAAAACAGTTTATTTATAAACAAGTTCTGCTAGGTAATTATTATTACACGTGACAGCTGTTTCGCCTTCTGAAGGCATTATCAAACTGTGCCTTGTTTATAAATAAACTGTTTTTATAAATTGAATAATAATATTATTGAATATATAAAAGAAATAAAAAAAAAATTTAAAAAAAAAACCTTATAATTTCTAAAACTGACGAAAAATTACACAAATAAGTTGTAAACATATTTGCTTATACTAATATAAAAATAAATTGACCGTTTAATAAAACAAAAACACGATTAACTTAGAGATTACAAACATAAATATGTGCAAAACACCCTGTGCAAACCCGTGCAAAGCACCCGGCGCACAGCCGGAGCGCGCTCAAAGTAATGACTACGCATGCGCAATTCGGTTTTACCCGCTTGAATAATATATAGTTAAAAGGTTTTTTTTTTATTAGTAACAAATCGAATGTATAATTGCACGGACTTTGTACAATGGTAATTAAAACACCGTTTAGCGGTTGGGAAGTGATTTTTTTTAGTAAAACTGTTAGTGTTTAGAACTCAAAATATCCACATTTTAGTAAAAATCAAAGATTTAATGTTTAGACGGATGTATGAGGTAGAAATTTAGGTAATTATTACCTGACACTGATAAACTCGAACCTGAAAATTTAGTTATTTATGGTGAAATTCCCTTTATTTTGCTGTGGATTTTTTTGCAAAAAGTGGCAAAATACTTTATTTTTTTTACAAAATCGACAAATGTAATCGGCTCTTTCGAGAGCCACAAGTTAGCTAATTTATATTCTTTATTATATAACAGAAATTCGTACAAAAAATGCAGACTTCGCGTTGCCCAAAAATTGATTTCCGCTCTATTCTATTGATGATGAAAATAACGAATTTCACTATCGCAAACGCTAAATTTACATTTCTATACAGACAGGAAACTTAGTCAAACGCATTGATATTTTAAAACGTAACCTTTTTTCTGTTTAATAAATCCAACAAAAAAATTTCAGCGAGGCTGAAGATGTTTTAAAAATCATAAACATATATATCTAGTTAATTTAAAAAAAAAAAAAAATTTAATAATAAAAATGTTCTGGTAAAATCACGAGTTAAATAAACCGACAGGCTTAGCATCAGGCGGCCGTTTCTTATATTCGCAGCTTTCCCACTTTATTCTTTTATTGGGATTAATGAATTTTCCCTCCGAGCTATTTATTATCGCCAGTCGCTAATGGATGGGGCGATGCCACTTTTCGTAGCGGAGTCCCAATTCAATTTATTTAGTTTGCGGAAGGTTTTTTTAATCGTTTACTCAGTTTTCCGCTAATCTTCCTTATCTCTGATTTGGAACTCACTTTTACTGAAGAATCGGCAGGATTTATAATGTTATGTACATATTTTTTTGACAAACGGTACCCAACAATATTAACTATTAAAAATAATGCCGAGGAATATAAAATTACATAAGTTTAATAAGAACTACATTTTCTTCTGTATAACAGATTTATTTTAAAAACATTTGGTTTCTGAGCCAAATAAGTTGCAATGGGAATTTAAAAATATTTGATTTATTTTTTTTCTTTGATCTAAATACCAAAATAAATTTATTTTGTTTTAAACACAATAAAGTATTTTTATTAATTTGTGTTTGTTAAATCTAAATAATTTTTTTTTTTAAATTTTATGTTTGCGGCACATTCAGTATCCACCTGGCAAAAGACCAGATCTGAATACCCAGGTACTTCCCCACCTTCCTCTTTCCTATCTCCTTCCCCTCCCTTCAGCCTCCAAACACCAATTGGGGATGTCATAGTTTCACTGGCTCCAGACGGTTGAGAGCAGTTGGGACTTCTGTGCGATATCTACTCACAAAACCATAGTTATTTTTAAAATCTTCTAGTTGAGTAAAAAAATTTCATAACCTTTTCTTGATTTATTCTACATTCCATGATTTACAAGTAAAAACTGAAAAATGTGAAGAAGTTAAAATTCTAAATATTAATACGTGGGTAATAATTTGTTTTAATTTTTAAAGAAAGGCGTCATACACAGGATCAGAATAGTAAGGTAAAATGCGTATGCAGGGAGTTAAGGGACTTATTTTACTTACTTTAACCAGTGATTTCTGACATAATTTGTAGTAAAAAATGTAAATAAAATTTTGGTATCCGGTGACAACTTTGACGTTTTTTTTTTCAACTAAAAACATGAAAAAATCGGTAGGCTTCGGACAGTTAGGGTTGGGGTGAGAGTTTAGTCCGTTACTTGGCTAAGTTACCAGTGACTTCTCGTGGAGGTAGTTTTTTGTTCGAATTTAAAGAAAAAATAAATAAAAAAAAGCTAACAAACGTCACCGGAAACCAATATTTCATAAACATTTTTTACTCAAAATAAAGTTAGGAATCACTTGTGAAAGTAAATTAAGTAAGTTTCTTTACACCCGATATATAAATATGAGTAACACTTGTGTAATACTTCTACTACCATCATAATGAGCCAATAAATGTTGCTTCTACAATCATTGGAGGGAGCCGACGTATTGGCCCACTCAGCCATTATCCTACCTCCCAATGTGTGTAAAAGCACAGCTTTAAACTGCGGCATACCCAATTTCTACCGATTTAATACATATGTACCTTAAACACTTTAAGTTTTAAAGTTCTTAAAAAAAATGTTATTCTTGCAGATAATATGTAGGCATTCTCCGGGCCGAAACGCAAATTATATAAAATTCCCACGACAGAAAAAAAACGCAAAGAATACCCCGAAAATTATTATAAACACGTCTGTTTCAGTTATTTTACAAGTTGAAAAAAATTCACAGGCTTTCTTTAAATGCTGTTTTAGACAACGCCCGCAAGATTTTTGCTCTATTTTAAACGAGTCGTGTTTTATTAAACATTTTCACAATTTTCGCTTAAATATTATCGATTTTAACATTAGCGCACTCTGTCTAACATATCTCTCCATCTTCTTCTTTTTGAGCGGGTGTACGGCGCCTTAAAGTGAATATTATATAGATTGTCTAAATAAAATGGACTACATCTATTCTGTAAACGTCAACGATATAGAATAAACCACCCGGCTTTCCTTATCAAATCTATCTGTCGTGAAGATCCGTGGTGGAACAGCGCGCCAGCGGCAGATTTCCCTAGGGATGAAAATGCAGCTTATTGGTGATACGACGATTAAACCACAAGGGTTATCTGTTGCTGAAGCTTGGACAATGTTAAACTGCCAGGTACTGTTTTAACATGAAGAACAAATAGTAATGGTTTGCGACGAAACCGACACAGCTCGAAGACACAAGATAATAATAATAATAATGTAGTACCATATTATGAAAACGAACCAAATTCATTTTTAGTAAATGAATTTTATAAAACAAAACTAACAGACAGAACAATTAGTCGTAATAGACCTGATATAGTTTTACATGACAAAATTTAGAAAAATAACTTATTTCATTGATGTCGCTATTCCAAATTCCTGTAATATTCAAAAATCTGTTTCTGAAAAAATATACAGATTTAGGAAATGAGATTAAAAGAATTTGGCATTTTAGGACTATAAAACTATTACCATTTGTTGTTTCGGCTACTGGCATTTAGCTTTATACCTAGCACTCTCATTCAAAATTTAGGCTTATTAGATTTGTCAAAGAATCTATATATAAAAATGCAAAAATCAGTCATATTAAATACATGTAGGATTACGAAAGATTTTTTAAATATTTGTATTGAGGGATCAGTAGGATTTATCGGTCCAGTTAGGAGTTCTATCGAGCCGAACCCTCTGATATGAAAATATCTGGAGTCGGTGAATTATTTTCCCATTTGGTCTCTGGTAGGTTGACATGTTGTTCTTGTATTGTTTTGTATTTATTATACTTATATAGTGCAATTGCATAGCGTGGATTGACTAGATGATCAATTGTGGAAAAGTGTGTGGAAGGGTTAAGTTTTTCCTGTAGGGGAGATTTAACCCGGACATAAAATCTAAAGAAATAACGATATTCTCATTGGGATATCTCCCGTGCTGAGGACTTCGTTGATTTACTTTTTTTTTAATTTCATTGGAAAATTGCTATTCATCTGAAATAATACAAAGTTTACGACAAGTTCCAATCATTGTTAGATCATACGAAGAGTCCCAGGGTCTGGTCTCCAGACAGTCTTCTGTCAGTTGTATGTTGAGCAGCTTCTGTAGACTTCTTCATTTTCCAAACCCAAGAGATTCTGACAGTGAGAGGTTATGAATTGCAAGGTATCCCTTTTGTAAGTAAAACACTTATGTTTTTGTAGTGTATATTGTTGTAATACTTTGTATTTATTCAGATGAATAGCAATTTTATAATGATTGAATTCTGATGTGAGCACTGGAGCTTTAATTTGAAGAATGATTTGCAATAAATTGAAACAGCTATTTACAACAACAAAAAGGAAGTGACAGATCGGCCACAGTCGAAATGAGCTTAGAAAAAAAAATGCATTGAAATATTTAGCAAAAGGTGACACAAGTTTAAATTATGAGTAAAAGAGTTTACACATCGAAATTAAGCAAAATAATAAAATGTGAAAAGGTTGGTGCAAAAAAACGATTTTAAACATCTGATATAGGACAAGATAACACTCAACTGTATGAATAATACGAAGTAATTGTAAATTTCTGTAGGATTTTTAGTGTATTTGAGTGGTTCCGGTTGCAGTTTGTATTTGGTGTACGTATATTTAATATTTCTGATCTTCCTATATTTTTTGCAGCTTTTTATTAGAGATTTAAATATGTTGCCTTGATTTTTGAATACGAGTGGGATTTTAAAACAAAATAGAGTTTAAAAAACAAAAACGAGTTTAGTACCAAGGTATAAAAAGCTTATTTTTCTTAATGTTGAATAATTTGTAGTGACTTGTTGGATACATTTTTGATCCTGATATCTAAAATTTCTAATAAACGTGTTAGTAGTTATTTGTATTTTGTATATATGCATGTAAAGGAGTATTGTTTTAGAATATAAATGTACAATTGATGGTGACCGGAAAACTCAGAATGAAATTGATAGTGATTTACGTTAGGTAAGGTTTTGGGCTATTAGGTATTGATTGTTTTTCATAGCTTTTATTGACTTATCAAATAGGTGACGAGATGATTTCATTCTGAGTTGATATCAATGATATGACGTTAAGATTGTCGAAGATTTCGTCAGTTTAATTATTTATTTATTAATTGGGAGCGGCTCGGCGCATTGTGCGGCTTTGAATTTAAAAAAGGCATTTTTAATACTGACACTAAGAGAACTTACCATACCTCTCTTGGACCATATTTCGTAACAGTGGACGCATTTTGAAAATCTTTATTTAGCTGAAATCATTACAATCCGATTTCGTTTTGTAAAACCTCGATTACATTGAGGGAGTTAACAAACTACTAACCGGCGAAGTCACTATCTGCTAGTAAACTCCTTCAGTGTAAATCTGCTAGTTAGCTAGTTATATGATTACCCTGAGCAAGTCCACTAGCAGAAAATGAATTTGCCGGCTAGTAGCTTGTAAACTTGCTCAATGTAATCGAGGTTTAAGAGGGAATAACCAGACAAAACCGGAAATATGTCTTTTTTAAATCAACTTTGAGACGTATCGATTATTTTCCACAAAAAATTATAAATTGATTTCAAAAGACTATTCTTTAACCTTGTGAAGCTTTTTTTTTAATTTTGAGGAAATATGTTTATTTTTAGTACAATAAGATTTTACTGTAATGTTAAATTTTCGCACAAAATTTTGTATTATACAACATACATTTCAGATCATATTATAATCATGCAGTAAAATAAATCAATAAGTTATTTGGGAAACCTACTTTCAGTTTTTTTAATTTTAGTTCAAATAAAATCATGAAAAAAGATCCGCGCCCTTGTTTTGTGACGAAAATACTTCAGTTTGTCTATTTATTACGTACTGTCTTACAAACTAATATATATAAAAAAATACATTCTCATTTTGCTTAGACATTATTGAAAAATTATTAATACTTTTGATCGAACAATAATTAAATAAAGTACATCATTTTGATTGTTTTGTCAACACGAGTTTGAGCATTTTTGAATGTGTGTATCAAAGCTAATTTGGAATGAAATAAAATCGATATTGAGTCATTGTGTTAAAGTCCTGGTACGGAGAATAATTAATCTTTCTCATCGAAACTGCCCTGCAGCGTTGCAAGGATACAATCGCAAGATCATTGTTCGACAAAATTTGAATTCTCGGCCGCTGGTTAATGGCTCTTAAGAGCAATGCATAAACAAATTTAAAACGCTCATAAAACTGTCGATTGATAGTTGGTACTACTCCGGACGCTGTGCACTTTCCGAGTTTAATTAAAACTTCAGCTTCGTATCAAATATCGCACAATTAAAAGGGGTCAAATGAAAATCGAAAATTAATTTCCACCGTCCATTGTGTGACTTAATGAATGAATCTGAACGCTGAAAGAACGGATTGCTCCGTCGCGCGTTGGCGGTCCGCGGTCCGCGGTCCAACGTGTGTTGGGAGGTTCAGGGATATTCAAATGGGAAAACTTCGATTATAAAACGCGGCCCGGGGACAAAAGAAGGGCGTAATTGAATGTTTGATTGAAGGTTGCCGAAGGATGCGGTCACCGAAAAATCTATTTGCTGTGCAGTTTTTGTGAACTAGTTTCGGAGAGGTGAGGGGGGGGGGGGGTAATCTCTATAGGTGGTTTTTGGAATTCGCCTAGCACTACAAACTGCGAGAAAATTGGATTTTAGAAAACTTTTTTACTTCTCAATATTTGCAATTTTTTACATTATTCACACAATTTATGCATTACATCAAATAATATTGAAGATGCATTGTAAAAAATACAAAGAAATATCTAAATGGTTAAATATAAATAAACTAAAATTAATGTAACTTAAAGTACCTAAATTCATGTTATTAGGTAAAATAACTAATTTAACGAGCTTATTACCCTAATAAAGACAATCAAAATATTGAAAAAGTAGAAGAAATTGAATACTTTAAAACACGAGTGTTTATGTATAAATTATGTATATATTTAATTTAAAAAAATATATTATTAAATAAAATAATAAAAAAAAGACAAGTTAACCTATCCTAAGAAAAAATATTTCATTGAAAAAAATATTCAATATTAAAATTTTCCAAATTTTAAACGGACGTGTTTCAGCGTTTATAAAGGTATTCAACATCCAGGTAAAAGCTCTTTTAATGTAGGTTATGTAATAAACCTTATATTTAACCTACCTTAAGTATTTCCTCCGCGCTGTATTCGCATTTAGGGTCCCTCATTATTAAGCTGGTTTGTCATATTATAACACGCATAATCTTGCGCCATTAATGACGTCACTAAACCCCATGGGGGAGTGTGTCAATAGGCTGTAGGCTGTTGGGGGCATTCACGCGTACACTACAAGCATGTAATTTTACACCCTTGTCATTAAAATGTAACCCTAAGAGTCAAAGAAAACATTGAATATGTATTATTTTAAGGAATACTTTTTTATTTAGTTTTTATTTCATACACGCCTATGGAACTTTTACATTTTGTAAGACGATTACGGTTTTGTTGAATAATTACTTACAATTCAAAATGGTTTACAATTTTGATTTTAGATAAACAAAAATCAGAAAAAAATATAAGAAATAATATTGTGATTTGGAAAAATTGATAAATTCAATAAAGTAAATCATTTTTTATTTCTTATTTTTCCTGATTTTTGTTTACATTAAAACCGTGACCGTATTAAAATATGTAAAAGTTCCATAGGCGTGTATGAAATAAAAAAAACGTATTCGTTATATAAATAAATATACAATATTTTCTTTGAATGTGAATGTTACTGTGTGTTGGCGCTATGTACATCTATCTTATGTAGACAACTACTTTCTATACCTTTCCTTCTTCTTCTTCTTCCCCTTACCCTATTCGGGCCAGGGACCAATTGCACCGACAAGGCTCCTCTCAGATCCTCCATACGTCCCTGTTTTGTGCTGATTGTTGGACCTCCGTCCATGGCAGTCCCGTACTCTCCTCATACAGTTTATGGAGTTGCCTCGTCCAACTGTATCTGGTGCGGCCCACTGAACGTCTACCCTCTGGGATCGCACTGAGTATTTTCCTCGGAATTCGGTCATCAGACATTCTTAGTACGTGTCCAAGCCACCTCAGTTGCTTACCTTTCCTACCTGATAATAATATATGCCGATATTACCTGCGTGTGATATTTTGGAACAATATCTCCATGGAACAACTCCTATGTTGATGTCTCGGTGCCATAACATCGAACTATTACGGAAACTTGTGCAGTGATTGCAACCCAGTGACCCCTTGGTGCCTTAATATCGAATCTCGTAATGAAGCGCTTTGTGAAGATTCACCAAGTTATTCCCATAGTTCTGTCATGCTGAAAAATAATATATTTTTATTACAGCCCACTGATTTTCGTAGTCAATATCTACCATAAGCACATCCTTAAAACACCTAACCAACGTCGAAGATCTTTGTCGAATGGACAAAGATAGTAAATAATAAATGAGAAATATTACTTCACTGAAAATATTTCTAAAATGATTCTCCCACGAACAAAAGTAAGAAAATCCTATTATTTTTGTCAAATCTTGAGAAAAAATAGGTATTCAATACAACGTAGTTAAGTATTTTATTGATTTTAGAAAAAGTTTTTGCGTTATTAAATACATCTACTTGAATTTCACTTTTGTATTCTTGATTGAATTAATTAATGCCGTGGAATCTTGAAAGTAGAAACTAACCCACTTCTCGAAACTCGGCATATTTGTTTTCAATGTCAATGAATGTATTCTATCAATCAACCACAAGCAATATGGCACTCATAAACGTACACACACGCAATTTTCTCAAATCGAAACAAATTAAAAGGCCTGTTATACTAAAAAATCTGAAATTAGCAAGGTTGGTAGCGTGGTTGAGTGTAAACATATGATTTAAAATTAACTCAAATTTACATTTTCGGAAGCAAAATGTATATGAATAACTTTTTTCTATAAATATTTTTAATTCTTTTTTTGCAAGTTCTTTTCGGTGCTTTTGAAAATATCTGCTACTTCTGCATATTGGTTAAGCTGTATACACGTGGTTTAAGAGAGTTCATAAACAAATTGATATTGACATAATTGTTGCAGTGAAAGATATTCTGTGTTCGTTCGAATAAAATAAATTCCTATAATGCAGGCCTAACAACGAGGGAATTAATGATTTTAAAAATAAAAATGACGTCAAACACCAATCTTCTGTCGGACAGCATTATTAATTCTAGATTTTTCATTAGACAGTTACATTTTATTTTTTTATATGACTACCTCACAAGAGTCCCAACTGGAGCCAGTGAGACTACAGCATTCCCAATTGGAGTATGTTGTGAGGCTGAAGGTGAGTAAAGGGGGAAAGTTGATGGGGATGAGGAAGGTGAATTACCTGGCTATTCAGACCTAGTCACCATTAAAGCCTTTTCAAGCAACGTTTCAGTTCTGAATGGTGGTCTTACACCAGGGCGATTCTGAGAGCATATTCCACTCTGGAACGTACCATAAATATATCTTAAGTTATATTTAATGATTAAATTGTAAAAACATTAATCGATCGCGTAAAATTTATTTGCGCACGCCGGGATTTGAACCCGCGACCTCCAAAAATCCAACCGAGAGCTTTGCCCTTCGACAACAGAGACCGTCATTATATTTTCAATAGAAAAAACTTGAAATTCGAGTCAAAGTTGTTAAGTTCAAGCACTAGAAACAAAACTTTTCTTGTGGAATCATAAAATTATGTCAAATTATCATTAAAATTATGTCATTTTGTTAAATTTGATTCACTTCAATTTCTCAAACTTTTAAAAATCATTTATTAATACAAATTCTAGAATAAACCATTGCTGGGGTTAGACTTAATCCTTTATAAAATCGAGTGAATAGTTTAGACGTTTTCTACGCAAGTTAAACAAAAAAGGTTAACTGGTAAAAATGACCCGCGTCGGTTACTTTAGGGTGAAACGATGGCGAAAATTGCTGCTAATATTATCACTGTCTAACCACATAGTTAGTCGTTACCGAAAAGGCAGTAAAGAAATGGTTAAATTGTGAATAACCATTATACAGTAAAGTTACTTTGCCTTTACGTCCTTTTAGTAATTAGTATGCATTGTTAAGGTGATGCTTTATAAAGTTTTAAAAGCTAAACCCAAATATTTATAAACCCAATTTCACCAAGAATCTGGTAATTTTAAACATTTTAGCGTAATATCATGGCACCTTAATGGAACTCCATTATTCCCATGTGGTATTTTTTTAAAGATAAACACGAAAAAATTCACAACGTGAAAACTTTCTTTTCACGTAAACGTATTTTTCGGCAGTTTTATCAAAGTATTAAATAACGCTGGTGGCCGTGGGGATATATTAGGAACACCTGCTTTTTATGAGATTAGCGTAACTTATCGCCCTACTAATGCAACACCAGGAAAGCTGACAAAACTCGTGTTGATGTTTTTTTCAAACATACATTATTTAAATTAAGTAGTAGAATAATTGAAATAACTCAATTAATGATTGCCCTGTTTAATTCGACCGTTTTGCACATCATCTGTCTGCAAATTTGCCATTTTATTGGTTCATTAAAGATTCTTTTTTCAAATGTGAAATCGTCGTTTTTATTAGGACTTTTATTTTTATTCCCATGTTTTAAAAATATGATGGTACTTAACTGCCTGATGAAAGTTTGAAATAAGAATTTTCACACGATTAATAGAAACATGATTCATAATTAAGTAGGTAGGTATTTACCCCAATTTCCTACCCTACCTACTCCAATTTTCTCTTTGGATTTTGAAACTACTGCAAATATTTTTTATATAATATAGATATTGACCACTAGTGTGTCAGAACGTTTGCTTTTTTTGAAAAGTTTCATACAAGAGTTAGGACCGAAAATCATTAAAATTGCCTGGTTTGAACGCCATCAATAGGCGTTCAGTATACAAACTAGACAATGTACCTAGTATTTTTTTAAAGCAAAACGAACAGACATATACATATACGACACAGGCATATTTTTTTCTTATACAGTCAGTAAAAAAATCTTAAAAATCGGTCCAGTTTTGGAGGAGACAACTGGGGAATGCAAAACCTCGATTTTGATGATTTCATTTAAGAACTATCAGCCTGAGGTGCAATTATCCCTTTCGCTAACACCCCTACCATAGGTCACTCCAATTTTGATGACTTAACCCGGGTTCATGGGGAGAGGTTTGTGCGTTTGCCCACCCACTGTGTGGCGGTCTGGATCGGTAGAGATTGGTTGAGGGAGACCTTTTGAATACCTTTGAGGGAGACATTTGTGACACAAATGATATTAATAAAGCAAATAACTTTTTCTATTCCATAATTTATAAATATTTTAATATGTGCTTCAAAATTAAGCGCACTCCGAGGAATGGTAGGAAATATCTTAAATGTTTTTTTTGTGAGGTTGTTAGCGACATAAACCTCAAATTTAAACATTACAAAAAGTACTTCGAACAAAAATAAAACACAGTATTCGAAAAGCACATGTGCGATATATTAATTCTGCTCGCTTCTTATTGTAAAGTCTCGATTACTTGAGCGAGTTTACAAGCTACTAGCCAGTAAGCTTAAAAGCGGGTGAATCGGCAAGTGAGATTGTCATGATGACACACAAAACTGTCTACTCGCTCAGTAGTGACAATAGCAGCTAAAATAACGACTCTCGCGCGAACCAATTCGGTCAACAATTTGGAAAAAAAAACTTGAGCTCGCAGCTAGCGCCATACGCTAGCCAGTAGCGAGAATTACGGCTCCCGCGCGAACTAATTCTGACAGTTACGAAATCAGCTGTTGGTAGGCCGCGATCGTAAAGTTGACCACCTTTCAACTTTTTTCGTAGATTGTCCACATTCTGCTAATTGGCAAGTAATACGATGACACTGAGCGAGTTTACTAAGAGATAGTGAATTTCTCAGAAAGTAGCTTGTAAACTCACTCAATGTCATCGAGGCTTAAGAAAGACACCGACCTTTATAACTACTAGCAAATAAAACCCCTTGTGCAGATTTAACAACTTCGTAATATGAGTACACTTGCTTGTTAGACAAGACGTAAAAAATAAAACCGCTTGAATATTCAGTGTGAAAAATGTTCATGGCATGCGATGAATAAAGTGTAATATGTTTTGATACATGGTTACGCGACTTATTTATTAGGTTGACAAAATGTTTTATTTCAGTCCCGCTAAGCTTTCCATGCTTAAAAATTTATTCTTGAAAGAGGGGTCGTATTTTCATCGGCTCAGCGGAAAATCCTTTGTACGGTGTTTCATATGCCTTTAAAAACATAAATATGTTCAGTCAGGTGGAATAAACCCGACCGGGCGTCACCGGGACCTTCCAAACCCGCCCGCTTTGCTAACAGGCCTTCCATAGCCAATATGGGAACATTGCTGGGATGTTTAGGGATAGAGTTTGTTTGAGCAAGGGCGCCTACTTTTATTTGAAGCTATTCTCGGGTAATATTAAAAATAGCAACACAACTCGTTTAAAAAACTTACTTGTCTGTTGTCCTGTCACGTGTATGGGGGATGAATGGTTGTGGTGGTAAATCAAATAGTACTTACATGTTTATTTAACAGATTTTTTTTTTTTACTTTAACTCCACACAGGAGGCCCTGAGGAAAATAACTTCCCTCAGGACCTATGTCATCTGGGATGCTGTGTGGAGGGTTTTTTCAAGGAGAGGAAGGAATGAACATTGGTCTTGAAGAGACCCATGTTGTAGGAGGGAGGAAACACAGAAGCCGGCAAATCGTTCCATAGCCGAGCTGTTGAACTCAAGAACGAGTCGAAAAAACGACCCGTTCTCATGTGACAAATGTCAATCGTGTATATGTTGGGCGCGCGTTTGGCGTGTCTCCCGACTATGCACCGGTGCCGAAGGGATCAATGACGCTAGTTCCTCAGAGCATGTTCCATTGAAATACCGCTAGAACATGGACAGCGTTCCCACCCGACGCCTGTGCTCTAAAGATTGCAATCCGTTCGTTAAGATGGGAGAATCTATCAAACGGACCGCCCGTTTCTGCACAGAGTCGAGGGTATTTTTCAAGTATTTTGGAGCTCCAGAGGTGGCTGCCAAATTTAACCGTAGGGCGCACTTGCGATTTGTACAGGGTTAGCAGTTGTGTACTATTAAATTATCTGCGGTCCCTGTACAGTACGCCCAGTTTTTGAGAGGCTAACTTCACTCTGGCTTCGATTGAGCCCCCATACCTGAGCTGGTCACTTAAAGTTACACCAAGCATATCAATGGAGTGTCTGTTCGGAAGATCGCTTCCGTTGAAGGAGACTAGATTTTCATTTTGATCCCTTTTAGACGTAATCAGACAAGATTCAGAATTCAACACATAATTTAATTTTATTATAAAGATTATTAATTTAATTTTAATTTTATTATAAAGATTATTTAACGAGAAAGTGGAGAGTGAACATTAAGCGATTCGCGAGCAATCTGCGGCAATCGGATCCAGAATGATTCCGTTCGAGCTCTCTCGGCTTATCGAGGTGCAGCAGACTGGTGTCAATCGGCGCGTCTGCTATTTGAAATCGCAGCTTTATTCGCTGGCCACATCAGTTCCCTCTGAAAAAAAACTGTATTATTACAATCCCTAATCGTTCGATGTTGGGATCAGAAACAAAAATATGATTTAGCATTTAGGTAAATCATTTTTAATGACAATATTTTTTTACCACTAGATGAAATTTCTGTTAAAACGATATAAATGATTTTTTTTCAAATAAAATAGTTTTCTGAAATTGTGTTCCAGTTGAACTTCATATATAACGTAAGTAAAATATAAAAATTAATTTTAAAAGTAGTTTTGATCTTGCTGAATGTTTTATGTATTAAAAATAATCCTCATTAAAGCCTCAGCTTAAGTTTAACTCTAATCACTGCGAGCATAATTCTGAAAATAGATGTAGGAAATGATATTTATACTAGAACTTGAGAATTGAGCTATGGAAATATATTATTTTTATCCTACCTACGAATTATTATGGATTATGTTTAAAAATAATAACACAAGCAATACATTAATTCAAATCAAATATTATTTCTGACTTATGTCAATTGCAAGTTTCTTATTATTTTAATGGAAAAATTAAAAAAATTAATTACTTTCTATTTATACACGTATATTTTTGTTTTCTTGCAGTTTTTATGGCGATATAGAATAAATATGAAAAAATGACATTTACATATTTGAAAACGAATAAAAATAAATATCTCTCAGCTTGGATATGATTTAATTCCTTATGGCTAGATAGATCGAGTTGCAATTTATATTTGAATTTTTTTTAAAATGCTAATTTTTGGCGAAATAGAATTCAATGAATTGTAAGATGCGAAGTGAAAATATAAAGCAAAAATACGATATAATCCATAAAACATTTTAAAAATACTTAGTTTGCAGTACATTTGGACTATTTTTTCTGTGTTAAATGATTTTTATTAAAAAAAAAATGCTTAACCTTCCCGCATCGGAGGGGGTAATACACACCCCCCAAACGGAATATTGTGCGATATTTAAGTTGTTTTTTATATCACATAATAGGTTCTCTATAATTTAGGTATTCCTGAAAAAAGTATTCGGTAATCGATCTGCATTTAAAAAAATATACCTTTACTATTTTCAAGATATTATATCTCTTTCACCCTCTTCATCACGATTTTTTTTTTCATTAATGATTGACTTATAGGCGTAGACGGGTGATTTCCAGTTAAAACATTAGTTATTAAAAATATTAACTAATATCTGAGTCTTTTATACTGGAAAAGGAAAAGTGAACATTAAAAGAGACACGTGATCCGTTCGGATGGTAATATTTTAATTAAAGTTTTTTTGTGATTTACCACGACTTGTCACACAAAAAAAAATTGTGTCGACAAAAATCATCGGTATCCAAAATCAATTTGATCGTGACACCACGGATAACAATCAATTCGATTTGGTGGTGCGCGAATGGAAATCAACCGTTTCGATATAATCATTATTGACGGATTATTGGTGTATTTGGTCTGATACGTGTGATAATATTTGCACAAGATCTCCCTACACAATTATCATTGTTTACTAAAGGAAGTTGCGGATCTAGTTAACGGTGTGTTGACTAATTTAAAAAAATATATTTCGCTCGCTGGTTAACCACCAACTAATTTCTTTAACCATTTTACTAAAA
The DNA here is from genome assembly GCA_936435175.1 of Glyphotaelius pellucidus. Lineage (NCBI taxonomy): Eukaryota > Metazoa > Arthropoda > Insecta > Trichoptera > Limnephilidae > Glyphotaelius > Glyphotaelius pellucidus. The sequence goes on along the minus strand of OW386545.1, from coordinate 33,643,854 downwards.
ATATCCCATTCCATCATCTAAACTCAACATTTAAATAATTCTAAAACTATATACATATTCATTCACAAAAATAAAACATTCCATATACCAACTAGCACGACGAATATAATTACCGAATTAATGGCTTATCTAACAAATAAAAACGAAAATTGTGTAATAATTGGAAATTACACTAAAAACACTGAAAAAACATCTTCTTCTTAGGGTCGGGGACACATTGCATCCACAAGGCACCTCCATATGTCCCTGTCTTGTGCTGACTGTTCGGCCTCCGTCCATGACAGTCCCATTCTCTCCTCACACAGTTTCTGGAAAAACATAACAATTTTAAATCATCCATACAAAAATGGTTTTATACAAGGGGTAAATATGAAGTTGATAGCATATTCAAGTGTAATAAATAAATTATTGACCGGTCAGTGGCTGAGTTGGCGTCTGGGTCCCACCAGGGCGTCGTGGATTCAATTCCACGGCTGGCGTTATCACGACACAAGCAACATTTTCCTCATACTGTGATGCAATAGGAGATTTTCAAATATTACCAGAAGATTTGCACATAACTCAGGAATTTTAGTTATCTTTAAGAAAAAAAAATGGGTACAGCGGTAGAAGTGAAACCTTCAGAAAAGTAAAGTAGACAAAAGTGGGGAGGCTACAAAGCACCGCACAAAGAGGAGACCAATTAATCTCATTTTCTCGCAGGCTAAATCCTATAGATGTATGTGTTTGTCGCTTTTTAGCTTTTCTGTTTCATCGAGTTTCAAATCACAACGGTGCTAAAGAAGTTTTCACTTCAAAAAATATTTATAATATAATGTGTAACATTTTTTGATTGGTCAGCTTCAATCCAGAACCAAATATCATCAAGAACAGCTTGAATCATGGCCTTTAAAAAAGTTATAGAATAGTTCCTGCTTTCAAAATGTTCTACGACCCGTGAGCAAAGCTTTTAGCAGCGGTGTCGTTTGCTACATCCTTTATTAAATATTCCATTAGAACTTCCGTATTTTATTTCAAAACTATTTTATTCGCGACATTGGTACATTCTATCCTCTGGACTCCGAGATGCTCGCTTATTCTACCACCTTTTTGGCAATGGTAATCTTGGCAAATGATTCGCATTTGAATTTGAATGTCATTCGAATTCAATTACCGCACGTAGAATGCAATATGTTGTAAATTTTATTTTTTAATGTAATTATATCGGACATGACATTTTTAATGTATTTTTTGGACAGCAGCAATTTATACCTAAAATTTTATTATTTTCCATATTTTTTTATACTTTGGAAATGGTGGTGAATTATGTATTTTATTTTGACTTGGATTTGCAGCTTACGGCCTTTCCAAAGCACTGTAAACTGAGATGCGTGTGTAGGGAAATTTGCCAATTAGAACTCTTGATTTTGCGGTCAAATTTATTTACAAGTAACGTTATATTTTATAATAAAATTTGGTTCAAGACTAAATTTGTTACAACTAGAGTGACACGAGAGGGAATGTAAAACAGCCAAACTGAGCGGACGCGAGAACCGGAATAAATTTGCAATATCATGCCCTGGACCGGATAGCGACTCTCGGGGATACCAGTCGGTAAAATTTAGCTTTCGTAATTTTTTTAAGTTGTTCAGCCATAATTCATTTTCAATAATACAGATTTGATATCTAAGCTCCTTCATTTCCATGTATTTACTTGAAATCATCCAAGACGTGTTCTGCAGACTTTCAAGTTTAAATCCTGCCTACGGTCGTGGGACTAATACAATAATTTTTTTGGCCTTATGATGCATCTTCTAGTATATTCTTGGTATCTCTATTGCTTTCATGCATACCGATTCACTCGACCACCACAACACGGGAATGTGCCTAGCGTTGTGTTTCAAAAAGCCTCCAATAATGTCATTAACAGTGAAATAATGTAAAAAGAAAAAAAAATTTCAATCTGCCAAGAAAATATGATAATAACCTCCATTTGCGGGTCATGTAAGCATACTTTTATCCCAAAAAAGGGTTGCGACTTGTCCAACAAGTCAGTTAGGCTGTTCGTCCATAAGGCTACACAAGTATCCGTTACTCGACGATTTAAGTATCTTGGCGACTACCCCCATACGCACGGAGGTTCGTGCACAAGCACACGATACAATATTTCGGCAACCCGTCGACGACGCCAGTCTTTTTTTAAACTTTAACTCCACACAGGAGACCCTGAGGAAACCATTTCCCTCAGGGTCTTTGTCATCTTAAGGGATGCTGTGTGGAGGGTTTTTTTAAGGAAAGTAAGGACAGGAATTCGAGGGAGGAAAAAGGTATTGAGGGGTGGGTAGGAATCTGGGGGTCAGTGTGTCCAGGAGTGAGGGACGTATAAATACATCCCGTCAACAGCGGTGTAAAGCGATGGGTCGAGAGTCCGGCTGGAGAAATCAAAATGTCTCCCGCAACCAGTTTCACCCAATCCGGCCCACCGCGCAGTAGGTGAGAAAAAAACGCATCCGCCAAACCTGGACAAACCTTACCCTATGAACCCGTAACCAAAGTCGCAAACCACGTGGGGTGACCTATGGCAGAGGTGTTGGTTATCAAGTAAATGGTTCCTGGGGCGGCGGTACCTTTACCCACGTCGCAAATTGAAGATCTTTAGTAAGTAAGCCGGTGATTAATATAGTTGAATGCAGCAGCAAGTACGATGTATCAGCAACATACAACTAGGGGTAGCATATTCTAATAATTTCTGCACAATAAGATAAAATCTAATATTTTCATATGAATACTAACAGTTTTTTTTTAAATTTAATTTAATTTATTTTAGAATTCCTGTTCCGAGTCGGACTGTAGGTTATTCTGTTAGTCTTATTCTTATCTGTCTTCAAAATGTTTAAAATTTCATGGTTTTTGTGTGTTCTTTTATGGTTCTCCTTGGTGATTTAAATATCATTTATTATTATTTTTTATTTAACTCTTATGACTAAAACCTTAAATTGTAATATTTAGTTAAATGAAGACACTATGACCAAAACTCAATCGAAAATCTGGAAACCGAAAAATCAGAAAAAGATATTTGCACCTCTGGGACTCGAACCCAGGACCTCTCTGCTTTCCGGGTGGTTATGGGTGGTGGTGGTTCTTAGTCGAAGTATGATACAGTTAAAAGTGACCGAATTTGATATCGATACCTTAGACACCTTAGCTCAGTGGTTAAGAGCACTCGCCCGGAAAGCAGAGAGGTCCTGTGTTCGAGTCCCAGAGGTGCAAACATCTTTTTCTGATTTTTCTGTTTCCAGATTTTCGATTGAGTTTCGCTCATAGTGTCTTCATTTAATCAAATATTAAATATCATTTGTTTTGAATTTTTATAATTTTTTGCTCATTTTGTCCACACTAAGTATTTATTAACTTAGTTAAAAACTATTTGTACACCCACCAAACACGAGAATGAACGCGAGAAGCTCATAACAAACAATAATTTTCTTTCATAACAAAGATGAAAAATGTTTTCCTCTTTTATTTCGTTGTTTGTTTTTGGTATTCGAAAAATTCAAGTTTACTATTTACTGTTTTAAGAGGTATTAATTTTATTTTCCCCCTTTGTTTAAAATTTTTGTTTTCTTAAATTATTGCAGACTCTAGCGCTCTAGTAAATTTTTCTTAAGCCTAAGGGTATTTAATAATCTATCGACATGTGAAAATAAAATTCAATATTGCAATGATTTATTGCGTATATTGGGGTTATGTATACAGTTAGAATTTTCCAGAAATCGTTTTTTTTTAATTTCATTTTCGAAATAAACATATATTTAAGTACACACACAGAAAGTCAATCCGGCGATTATTTTTGATATAGTTTTTATTATATCCTGATGAAGCTTGGTCGAAGCGAAACCGGTAGATATATAAAATAATAAATTCGTGGTTTAAATACAAAGTGTTTTAATTCTTTTAAAGATTATTTTTGAAGTTACACGCATATTTGTAAAGACGTGTCAGAGTATCTGAAAGTAGGAGGCAAACTTTAAACGCGTTTTTCTCAAAACTGTGTTTAAAGTCGGTGACCAAGATGTCTCGGAAACGGCTGAACCGATCAGTCTCAAATTTTAACACAAGCTTTTTAAGTATAATTTTTAGTTATTAATCGAAGGTCGGTTCTCACCGATAAACATCTTTTTTTTAGTAACAGTTTAAGGCCAAAATTTTGATAAAATAGTTTTTTTTTAAGAGGCCATTGTGTAAAAAATTTTTTTTCGCTTCATCCTTCGATCAATTAAAATATTTTACATTACTTTAACGAAATCTCTTTGGTTTATTTTTTTCATTTTGAATGATCCAATCTAGAGATATGGTGGTCACCGCAAGATGCTTTTTTTGAGAGGAGCTTGTGGAGATAGCAGCTTTCAAAATTATTATTTTTACAAATACAAAAATGTTAAAACACAGGTAAAAGTTACCATAATACGTGAACAAAATTTTACATTAATATACATAAAGATAATCTAAAAAAAAATGCTTTTTTTGGGCCTCTTAAGTGTATATAACCACTTAAGCTCTTGATGAGATTCAGGATTCCACGAGTTCTTTTTGTTAGGAATTTTATTGTCTGATGATATCCAAGTTAAGCCGCTTCTATTAAGTTCTTTTCAATGTCAATTTTTATTTTATTTGAGTGATATATACGATGTTACAAAAAGTAATTCCGGTCAACTATTGTTTTTCTTGGAACGTTCTCGTTTAAACAAATTTTCTAAAAGTAATATTTTTCTCGTCGGAACGGTCAGAGATTTAAAAGACGATTTCCCGTCAGATATAATTGTCAATTCTCCGCATTACCCCGCAATGGCTTCCCGATCAGAATTAAATGACGACAGGGGCCTTTATAGCAGTGTGTTTTAAATTATTGAAGTGAAAACTTTAGCACCGTTGCGATTTGAAACTTGATGAAATTAAAAGCTACACTAAAAAGAAACAAACACATACATCTTTGTAAACAAACACAAAAGAAACAAACACATACACCTTTGTAAACAGATGTATGTAATTAACTTTGTAAACAGATGTATGTATACGCAATTGTATGAGCGTTCCCAATATCTATGATTAGAAACATATCATAATCAGTGATACCTTTTATATTTGGTAAATTTATATTATCTTCAATTTTTGTCTCCTAAGAGCATTTCTTACTCTTTACTTGTTACACTTTTTTTTAATATTTATAACTTTACACTTTTTATTTCCTACCTTTAAACTTTCTATCTCAATCTGCAACTTTTCATTATACTTTATATTTTATAATTTTATGCTTTTACTTTATACTTTCATTTATCTATCTTACTTTTTACTTACTGCTTACTACCTCAACTCCTTTTTTTACCTTTAGTTTTTATATTTAACTTCAATTTATGTTGTTACTTTCGTTTTGTTATTGTTTTATAATACATATATAATATAATTTATGTTAATGGCACATGTTGTGCCGTATGTTTTTGAAATAAATAAATAAATAAATCTATAGTTAGCCTGCGAGAGAATGATATAGAATAATCGGTCTCTGTTTGTGCGGTACTTCGTAGCCTCCCCACTTTTGTCTACATTAGTTTTCTGAAGGTTTCATTTCTACCGCGTGTGAAATGTACAAATTTTTTTTCTCTACATACCGGGATTGGTTAGTTACACGGTGACCGGACAACTCGGAATGAAACCAACTCAGAACCATCTCAGATAAGTCATTTAGAATGATATATATAAAGAAAAAAATATGTATAAAGTTGGTTAAATAGCTTACGTTAGGTTAGGGTTATCGGCTAATTAAAAATAATTCTTTTCATAGCTTTTAATGACTTTTCAAAGGGGTGTTGAGTTGACTTTATTCTCAGTTGGCATGGAACCAATTACACAAATAACCATTAGCAGTAAAGCATATTTTTCCGTTTGTTGTTCCATAAGATAATATTTGCACATTTTTTATTGGAATTCCTTAACGACGTTTTTTATTAAGATTTAATTTTTTATTTAATTTTTTTTTTTATATAATTACACTTCGAAAGCTATGAATCAAGGGTTTAACCAAGCAAACAATTTATTTTTATTAAATGTTAAAATAACTTAGTTCAAACACTATTAAACATAACAATTTCGATTGTGCGTATCTCTGTGTAACTCTGGTTCAATGAACTCCGAAACTTTGATTGAACTTTCAAATCTTCAAGAATCCAAACTAGCGATAAAGAACCTAAATCTAATTAAAAACAAATTAAAATAATAATTTTAGTAAACATCGATCGAAAATTCAGATCACCCCCGGAGACATGAAAAGAAAAAAATGGTTTCCCTTTTTATCTCCAATTCAATTTGATCTCCAACGCTCTAACGCTAAACGACCGAAAACTACGGGATTCTGTGCCCGCGCACTGCTACTCACGTAATAATGGTGGAACACGTTTGGACAAGATATTAGTATCGAATAGCGCCTCCATGACTATCCCGCGATTTTTTAAGGGTCTGCCTTTCAACATGTTTCGGAACCAATCGTTCCTTCACCAGTATACAAAGCAAGCTGAAAAATTAGGATGACATTATTATAAAAATGAATTTGAAGCCATTTACGTACGATTCATCGAAAACAATTATTAATTTCTTAATAACCAGAAAAATACATGTTTGTTGTATTTTATCTGTTGCTGAAAAAAAAAGCAAGCTCACAACTAAAAGCGAATTTGTTGACCATTTTGCTACTGAGACTGCCTCACCCTCTTCCTGTGTCCTTGTTATTCCGATTCATCTGTGGAAATGTAAACTATTGATTATTTTATCAATTATGTTCCTCGCAAACTTCAAACAAATAAGATACAGCTGGATGCACTCGACTGGGTTCCTACCCTTGCTGCGATTAGGTGTTTGAACATGGCGGAAGTTCAATACACTGTAACTTTACTTGATTAGGATATATCTATTGGATTTAGAATTAATTGGTTGAGAATCAATATTAATTGTGTAAGCGAATGTTGGCATTTAGAAAAGAATGTAATCATTGTATATTAATTGTTGTTTATGACATATGAAAATATAAAATCGTTTGTTTTTAAATAGTTATTAAGGAACAAAATAATAATAATAATTCTTTAAAAGGGTAGAAGGGTAGAAGCCGAAAATATGATAAAAATATGAGATTGACTAAAATGATTTAAAATAATAAGTTCCCAATGGCCGAGTTGGTTTGTACCGGTATGACAAGTGATACTAGGTTTGATTCACAGTTGCGACCGTTTCTTTTTTATTTTTCTGTGACTTTTCCTTTTTTATGTTTGATATTGATTTATTGGTTTTATTTTCTTCTTCAATGATAGCTTTGCATGTATTAATGTTTCAATTTCTGTGAACTTTAAATAAAGTTTGTGAAATAATCACATTATTACCACTGCTGAGGATGTGCAGTTCAATCTTGAAATGTTTGCATTTTTTGTAATTTTAATTTCTCCCGGAATATTACGTATTAATATTATTATTTGAAAGCATCATTAATGCAACCAATAAACCAAGTGTAGGTATGTTCATAAGTATTTCAAATTGATTTAAAAATAACTGCCTCAACACAGGCTAGCCTAGTGAGGCACGTTATGAGAAACCTCAAATTATAACTAGAAATTTCTATTCTTAAATATACCTTTAAACTACTGTTCATATGTATATCATTTTTTATGTGCATATTATTTTTATGTTTGTTAACTATTTGAACTAATGTTATCTATAAATTATTGTAAAAAATTATATTGAAATATTGTAAACTAAATTAAACATGTAAACAATGTACACTAAATAAAGATATTGAAATATTATAAACTAACCTGAACATATACTTTCCTAGTTATAAAAATTGTCAATTTCATTAAATAAAAATATTTTATTATCATTATTGTAATTTGAGATGTCATGATAAAAAAAAATTCTGAAGCCGTGTACTACTGCATCCCCGATTGAGGTATGTTGTGAAGCTAAAGGAAGTGGAAAAGGGAAGAAGATAGGGCAGAAGAAGGTTGGGAAGTACCTGGATATTTAGATCTGATAGCACCGCTACAGCCATTTCAAGTAAGGTTTCTATTCTGAATGGTAGTCTTTCATTGAACCCTGATAGGATGTTTATTTTTCTGTTAGTTTTATTAAAATTTTATACATAATTATCTACATATTATAATAATTAACTCCCGAAAACCTTTCCCGTAAATTGTGAAGCAAAGTTTCTCATTTGAAAATTTCACATTTCTTCAAGTATTTAATATTACGTTTTGATTTTGAGGTACATCTATATTGAGAAGTCTCTACCGCTCTGGATGGTTATTATTTGTGATGTCGGCTTTTGCAGAAGTTGAACTTTGAATTGTAGACAGTGTAGACACGCTTTCTAAATAATTTTACTCTTATTTAAATATTACGTTGGCAAAAGTTTAATTAACTGTCTCGTGTGCCTACTGGTGAAATGTGTGTGCTGTGTATGATTTCCCAATCTACTAGCGCGTTCGCATGTTTGTTTTTCGTTGTGGTTAGTTTTTCCAAATACAGCCTTCTTTTTCAGATTCACTACCTAACCGAGATTATGAAAATCGAGGTGGCAGCTTTCAGATAATCCAGACTGGGGTTTATTTATAAACTAGCTGAGGTTTCCGGCGTTGACCCGGCTTTATTCTGTTTTTAGGAAAAGAAAATGGGGGTGGTATATCGAAATTTCATGCAGACAATGATCTTTTTTCTTTTGAAGATTAAGAATGGAAAATTTGATTCAGATTGTATGAAAAACAAACCCACACTCAGGAAAAATTTATTTATTAACTAACGCCGTTTCGGGGTTTTTACAAGAAAATAAGAAATATACAGTATTTATTGTATATAACTGAACTTCCTCAATAACAATATTTTATATTTGTTTAAATAAAAATTGAAGATGTCCACTGAATTGGTATATTTGTTTATATCCATTAATATTCTGGGTAAAGAGGAATACAAATGGTTGTTAGTACTAAAATTTCTTCACTGAAATAAATCTTGACTTCTGGTATTACGTAGTGGAATTCGGAAGCTTATCAATTTAAGCAATACCGGACTATCAACTAAATCATTTAGAATTTTAAAATAAATATCACGTATTATCCAAATTCTTATGTGCTCAGACCATGAATAAAAAGACCGCAGTCTTTTTGATTTACAAAATAAAATGATCTGACCATTTATCTAGTTTTATACATCAAAAACTTTTTTCTAATATAATTAGGATTGCTTTCAAATTGAATTCATTAGATATGAAATGGTCGCAGAGGGTGGAGTTGAACGGTGCACGTAGGGCGCAATAATACGATGGGCAGTTTCCGGTTCCCGCCCTCGGACGCATTAAGTAGTAATTATTTCCGGATTGTGGTTAATGAAGCTGTCGTCAGGGGGTGTCAACTTCTTTAATCCCTCAGATTGTCAGAGGGTCTAAATATTTCTGCTTTGCAATAAAATCCAAATAAATGGAATGTTTCTGAACGTATCCGAAAACTAAAAACTGTTTTTGAAAGTTGATAAAATACGCATTCAAATTTTATAATTCTAAATAAAATTATAATTTTTTAAAAATGCATGTAAACGTAAAAATTTTTTAAAATGGCTCACCTTACGTTTTGTTCTAACTAAAATGACTGGGATCTCTCACGAGTACACTTGTGAGGACCTATAAGTAATCATTTTTCAAAATGGGTGGATTGAGTACAGTTCCAGACATTAACTTTACTAAGTTTGCCTAAAAATATTTTTCGGCGGGTGTCTAAGTGATATTTGAAATGTGAATTTCTTAAGTTTAAATTTGTTATCGGTTTTTCCAATTTTGATAACGGTGTATCCGAGAGGTAAAATTCTTTTAAGGAAAATTGAAAATATTTATTTTTTAAAGCAATGATCCTAAGGAAAATATTTCATATATTCATTCAGCTTCAGAAGCCCTGCGATTGAAATGTTTCGCGAAATTTCACTGAAATTTGTTATTATACTTGCCTTTTTCAAAATTTTAACTGATTTTATTGAGAATTCAGATTATCCCGCGATTTTCATTTGATTTTTTAATAATAATTTATTTTCTTTATTTCAGATTCATTGAAGCAACACAGCAAGAAAACGAAAAGGTAAATATAAAATTATCATTTAATTTCGTAGTAAATAATGTTTTCATAAATCATATTTTTTTCCTTCTTCAAATAAAGCAAACTTATTTTGTGGCACCATTTCAATTCAAAATAAATAAAATACTTAGTTTTTACCACTTTTATTGTTTACAAAACCAACATGTTTCGTGAGCTATGCTCACTTCTTCATGGAAGAAGTGAGCAGAGCTCACTATTTTCGTCGCAAAGCACGTGCGCGGATTTTTTTAAATGATTTTATTTTAACTAAAATTATAATACTCATAGACAATTTATTTATTTATTTTAATATCTGTTTATATGATTTGAAATGTGTTTTATATAATTTAATATTTTGTTTGAAAATCTAACATATTAATCAATCGATATTTTTTGGAAAAAAAGAGTCGATACGTCTGGAATTTGATTTGAAGATGATGAAAACATATTTTGAGATGGGTCTGGTTACGTCCTCTTAATAAATAAATTATTTTTATCCCATATTGAAAGGGCCCTTCCAAAATCTGTTGGGAGTGAAAATAAGCCTTTTTTGGGTAATGGTGGTTGCATTAATTTAAATTCTCAATACGTGTAATATAATTAGGAGCGGTTACAAATAATATTGATAATTCTGCACAGTCAGTCACAGCTTGTGACGATTTTCTTTCGGTTGGTAGACAAATGATATCTCAATTCGACGTAGGTATATACCTACGTCGAACTAAATGAACGAATTCTTTCCGTATTCAAACTATATTGCACTTTCAAAAAATCAATTTAATGAACGGACTCTTTCCGTATTCAAACTATGCCCATTAGGTAGTGGTCCGCCGACGGTCGGGCGGTCATAATAGCATATCTCTTGTACTTCAATATCTTGGTACCATTAATTTCTAACCATTTATTCAAAACAACAAAAATGTTATTTTCAGAACGCAACGATGTTAAAATAATACGCAAAATTTTAACACGCTTACATTAAAATTACGCAATTATTCGTCATGAACAAACAGCAGTTACACGTTTCTCATCACATTAAGCATCGTTTTTAACAGACTCGATAAATATATTCAGAAATTCATCTCAGTAACCTCTTTGACATTATCCTCAGGCGACAGTTCAATGAACAGAAGATTCAATATTTCAACGTCCCCCATATTTGGCAGAGTATAGATAAGTATATATGTTTAATACATAAACAATTGCTCTTCTAACTGTGAAATTTCACCGATTACGAAACCTTTGAAGGGGTTCTGAGGTTATTTTTAAACCCGCCTGGTAAACGATCACATACGGTCACAGCTGAACGGTGTAATGTGATTTGTTGGGCTCACAGGGATGATGAGATGATCAGCTATTCGCCTTTGATGTATTACCACAACAGTGACCGCCGAGGTCCTTTGACAGCCCAACCAGTAACCCGCTTCCGTCCAGTGGCTGCGGCGCAGGACTAAAGTGGCATGTGATCTGTTTCAACATCGTATTATGCATGCTTTGTGAATTGTCAGTTGAACAGAAGGTGTCTTTCTTTTACCCGCTTTGTTACCTTTAGCATATTTTTCTAGCGTCATGCGTCTTCACTCATCACAAGGTTTTAATAAGAAGTATTTGGGTAAATGAAACACACCTTATTTTCTTACCGTGTTTAGGTTAATTCATTCGTTTCAATTCGTATTCAATTTGGGTAGCGGGTATGGGAACTATTTATTGACTAACAAATACTCCTGCCGTAGGTAGCCCCTACGTTCGGTCACTTAGCAGGGGTGCCCGGGTTCACGTGGTAAGGTTTGTCTGGGTCTTGGCGGCGAGTGCGTTTGCTCACCTATTGCATGGTGGGCCAAACTGAATTACAAATTGCATGACTGGTTGGGGGAGACTTAACCTAGATCTCTCCTCCCAGAACTTCCTCTTCTTCCTTCCCCTAAAAATTCCACCCAGCATCCCCAAAGATGCTGTGTGAAGAATCTTTTTGTGGGTCATCCTCAAAGATGATATGATGGAAACCGAGTTTTTATACATAACAGCCGATAAATCTATTTTCATCATGAAAACAGTACCTAAGTAAATTAACGTGTTCGGTGGAACACGATGCTTTGTCGACAATTCTCGGAGAAATTGATTTTTAATCCAATATGGTTAAAATGTACTTAGTTTATTATAACAGCACTCAAATCAGCTCAGTTTTTTTCCAGACGTGTATGAAAATGTTTATTTGTTATTCATACAAATTAAAATCTTTAAATTACTTCAATCTCCCAATTTTCAACAATGCATGATTTTTCATAAAAAACGAATAGTGCCCTTCACACTAGGAATTCACTTTGGTGGATAAGTATACCAAAATTATGTTATTTTTAGTGAAGAAAAGAAGTTAAGAGCTGCAATAAAAGTTTCACAACGTCTCTTTATCTAATTATTATCTTTGTCAATAAATAATATGAATACAATATTATAACGAAATTAATGTTACATCACGCAAATTTAATTAGGTACTTTAACAAACTACATAAATAAACTAAATTCTAGAAATATATATATATTTTTTTAATATGTAATTAAATGTAAAAAAAATAAATAGAGTTCTACGAATTAAACACAAAAACAATTAATAAATAAAATTTATTATTTTTTATTTATTCTATTTTATTTCTCGCGACCTCAGTTCAAAAACCAACGCCGTTGATAAAAGAAATAAATCTTTTTATATTATGCATTATCTACGATTGACATCCACTCCAATGGAGGTCATTTTTGACTCATAATGTGAATATTTTTCTATTTTGACGTTTATAATATATTTTTTGTGTTAAGCGTACATTTATTGGTCACAAAAAACTTCAGAGACTGTATAAGTGGGTTATTCTTCTTTGTAACCTAAATAAAGTTGTCTCCACAGTTAATGGAGAAAAATTCAACAGAATAACCAATTTAATTATTTTATAATTACTTTAAAATCTACTGTTCAACGACAACAATTGAGTGCGTTTTGAAAACATATGAATATATATTTTTGTAGTAAAAATTACGTTACAGAGTTGTACATCCTCGTGATAGAAGAGTATTTCATACAAATCACAGTTGTCTCCCGCCACCTCGACTTGCATATATTCTATAATGTTACAAAAAAATGATATGACGACATAAAATATAAAACTATTTTTAAACTTCAAAAGGTGTATATAACCTATCAAGTAACAGCGATTATTATTTTTTATGATGTTTAATAAAATATTCAAAAAATCTCAAAACTTGTCTCCTACAACTGATGTTTAACACGTTAATTCTTTCACGTGGGCTGTCGTTCGAAATAAGTATACATGCAGCTCGTGTTTGTCACCCCCGATAGGCGTTTTAGGCCTCCTTTTCCCCTTGCTACAATTTACTTCTCTGAGATCCAAAGAGAATTCATTTATAGTAAAAAAAAATCGTCATTTTAGCTGGAAATGTGACAGAGTGGTAAAAGTTATGTAGGTTAAAAAGAAGAACAACCCAAGTAGACTTTTTCCAGACTTCAACACTTTTCGGACATTTATCAATGCATGGGATGCATTTTGATCTACAAAATATTTTACCAATTTTAACAATTTTTTAAGCTTTTATGTAAAGCGAAAATATATTTAGGTACATAAGAATTTTGTCTCGGATTTCAGATATTGCGGTGAAATTGCTTAAGGAATGTAAAATGATTAATCTAGCAACCAACACTAAAGTTGCTGTTATGAGATTGTATAGATTGTGATTAATTACCAAATGAGGTAAGCTTTGTAAGTAGGGTACATAAGTAGTGGTCCAACAAGCTTGTGCATAAGCGAACTTTCAACAGTTTCATGTTTTTAATACTTAAAACTACTTAAAGCACAAAGTATCTAAGGAGATAGTATGCTCTTAATATACTTGTTTTCGAATACCCTTATAATTTTTTACAACGGTTTATAAACATAAGCTTTTAAGAAAATGATTACAAAGAAAGGCTTGAGATTTTTAAGTTTCTAAAATTTATATTTTTATTTTATTTTATTTTAAATGTACATTTACAGTTTACAAAACCAATTACTAACAAGCATTTTATTTTGTAAAGTAATAATAGCGTTTTGAAATTTTTTATTATTTAGTTGAAAAATATCGATTTCAGGGGACAGGTAATTAAGTAATAGAATCATTTTTCCGAGCGGCATTACTAATGGTAAGTTAGTTCTGCATCTCGGAACAACAAAAGTTCTGTGTCTGCGCGCTCTTGTGAAGTTGTCGGGGACATAAAACTCAAATTTTTGTATTATATCGGGAATACAAATATTATCGTTTAGAAGTTTTTATGCTGTCGTCAGCAAAGCAGTTTTATATACATATTTCGACATATTTTAAATATGTCGAAAGAGCCACTTATTCATAATTATGTAAATAAATAAAGGAATCCAATTCATAGATCAAATCTTAATCTATAAAAATGAATGTTTCTTTGTTTGTCCCTTAGACGTTCCTAAACCATTCATCCGATTGCGAAAATTTGGTGATTTGATGTGCGCATGCCCGCGATCTATATATAATAGTGAGCTCTGGCGTTATGAAATTATTTCGCTATTCATCCGATTGCGATGCAACTTTGGGAGCGGTTGTGCGCACGGCCGCGAAGGATTTTGTATAAACTGGTGAGCTCTGGCATTATGAATTTGCATAATATTTTGCAATAGGTGGCACTCGAATTGTTTGAAAAGTGAGTGTATTTCATATGGTTTAGCGGCAGGGGGGTAAGGAGGGAGAGGGAGGAAGAAAGGGAAGGAAGGGAACAAACCTCCCTCATATGTTATATACATATACGTAACATATGAGGGAGGGAAAGCGGGATAGTCTAAAGGATTTTAATCAATTATATTAATTAATAAAATATAAACCGTAGACTTTTAGAGAAGAATAATTAGTACCAGTCTGAAGATGGCTCTAGCGAGCTGAAACAAGTTACGGTTACATTAGAGTGGAAAAAGTTTTATATTTGTTTTATTATAATATATTATTATGAATAATTTTGTTTAAACATATTAAGTCAGCAAATTGTCTTCTTTTTTCCAGGGTTGTAAAATGAAATTGTTGGAGTCGTTCCTCGTAAGATAGGAGTTGTTGTTTTACAAACCCTTTTTAATGGTGTTTACATACTGTCGTACTTTGTTTTTTCTTTGTATTTTTTTTTTCTGTTGTGCACGTTATTAAACTTAAATGAAAGTAAAATAAAACTAGTCTCAACATTCAACGTTCGCCGTTCTCTTGTAAACATCTTCTAAAGTGTACACGAGCTTCCTCGCTCGAAATTCTGCTAAACAGTTTTGAAATTCATTGAAAATTACTTCCCACGTACAACTATTTATTAGTTTATCCATTATAAGTAAATTGAAACAGTGAATAAATAAATTAATTAAAAATTAATGACTGAAAGAATTTTATTTCTTTGCGAATTTCTGAGACAAAATAACAAATAAAGCATAAAAAGTGAATTGCTTGGTGTTGCTACATTAATGAAAAAAGAGCTTCAATTGATTAAATTTCTAAAATATTTTTGACGCCGTACCTACTAATTTTAGTAATTAAAAAAAAATTGTGTAAAATAATGAGATGCACTTAGCTGATTTTTACAAACTAAAAAGCAGTTTTTGCTCTGAATTTGTGTTTTTTTTTTACCAGTGGAATCTCAGTTCATCGAATATATTTATTTATAAAACGCATGGTAAAACAATAGAACATTTTTACATACATGATACATTACAGCACCATACTAGGCGACTGCCTGTTTCACGATTCAATGGAATATATTTATTTTGTGGTGTTAAGTGTATATCTTAATAAATATATTTCTTCTGTCCGTGTGTATGTCACTGAACTCCTTCTCAACGGCTGGACCGATTTTGATGAAATTTTTTGTGTGGGTCCAAGGGGATTCGAGAATGGTTTAGATTCAAAATTTGGTCCGCTGGAAAATGTTCTTTTAATTATTTTTTTTATTTCTAAGGAGTTGTTGATTTTGGAATGTTTTACATTGGATCCGGCAGACTGCGCTATCATCGCAGTATCGAATATTCAATATTATTATATTTTAATTTTAGTTTGTCCCGACAGTTGTGTACAGGACAACGTATGTCGGGTCCGCTATAAATAAATAAAATAAATTGTGGAACATTCTAGAACACTCTCGAATGTTTTCCTGAGCGAAGCCGAGCAACCCAGCTAGTTTAATATAAATTTGTTGAAAATTGGAGAAATGTACTGTAGTAAAAAAATTAAAATGAAAATTAGGAAAAAAATATAATAGAAACTACAAAATAGAAAAGAAAAGAGATAAGTCATGCACAAGATTATTAAATCATATTCAAAAACAAAAATTTTGTTTATAGTTCTTTTTTATAGTTTCATATGTGTGCAGGCATGCATGCATACATGCAAAAAACACATGCACGCATACATACACCCTCACATACGTATATGTATCCATTCGCGTACTCACGCACGCATATAAATGCACACACATACATATACACTCACATACATACATTCACGTAAACGTACAAATTTATACATATACGAGGGTGGGTTTTTAAGTTCGCGGAATGGGTTGTAAGGGGTGGAAATAAAAATCGAAAATTATTTTTCCTTTTCAATATATTCACCTGCTACCCTAATACATTTTTCAATAGAAAATATAGAGACAAATGTTTTATAACTGTTCCCGCTGTATCTTTCCTGGCAAAGGTTAAACTAACAACAGTGTATGTATAGTCATCAAAGCGTAGATATAGGAAGTTGCACAAGTAGAGGGGATTGAAAGGGGTTTGTGGAAGTAGAGAAAGTAGGGGAATCAGAGCGGCTTACCGGATTTTTTTGAATGAAAAATAAGAAAACTTCAGAGGAAGGATGAAGGTGAACCGAATGCAGCAAGAGAAGCTTATTTGAGGTAAAACCATACAAAGGAATAGAAGATCTTTAGGTAAGTGTAAAGAATAGAAAATCATAGAAATGGGCACTTAGATGCTGTGGACACGTCGCATACTCCGAATATAAAGGAATGAATAATTGAAAAAAAATGAGTGCAGTTCGCACACCGTAGAAGCCAAACTTTACCAAAACAATCTCAAGCCTTGAAAAGTGAGGTCATAATCAAAGCAGCCAATCAGCGCAGAACTAGGACCTAGCGTCATTTCTCGTTTTATATCTCAACCAATAGGAACCTTTAAAAATGACATCATAATCAAATCGGCCAATGAGCGCAGTGCGATCTTCGCAGGTGCTATTTTCGTTTCATTTAAATTCCGAATCACTAACGCCGCTAAAGAAGTTTCGCTTCAAAAATCCAGATATCCTTGAAAGACAATCAAGTTAAAACTTAAGTTAAATTAGCGCAATCAGAGTTAAGCCTAAAACAGTAGTCCAAATGAAAAGATTTTTTGCTTGGAACCACAATATTAGATTTTTTTAAATTTCTAAATGCACGATGCTTTTAACGGAGATTTTCAAATGACAAAAAAAAAAACAAAATGGCGATGAATGTCAATTTAAAATTAATGTTACATTTGAATCTATGCGAAACAATTTTTTTTAATGTTAATAATGCACAAGAGTCCCAACTGCTCTCGTCTGGTGCCAGTGAGATTATGGCATCCCCAATTGAGGTCTGTTCTGAGGCTGAAGGTAGTTGGAAGTGGGAGGAGATGGGAAAGAGGAAGGTGAGGAAGTATTCAGGCTTTTCAGATCTGGTCACCAAACACGGCTAAAGCCATTTCAAACAAATTTTCAATTCTGAATGGTGGTCTCACACCAGAGCGATACTGTGAAAATCTTTCACTCTGTAACGTGCTGCAAATATACTATACATTATTTTAAATGAATTAATTGTGAAATAACACAAATTAATCAAATAAAATTTAGTTGCCCGCGCCGGGTTCGAACCCGCGACCTTCAGACTGCGATTCGAAAGTCTTACCCCTCGACCAAGCCGGCCGTAATTGGGCGTAATTATGCGTTGATGGGGTCAATTCCGTGTTTTGTGCAACCTGTAAGTCAAAAGTTTGGATAATGGTAAAGCATGCGTGAGAATATGAATTTACGCATGCAAGTATATTATGTTAGAAACAAGAAGTTGGTAAGATAGTATCAAATTTGAAACAAAAGACTATCGTATAATCTTAAAATTTAAAAACACACTTCAACGTTTTTTCAGAGGGTACTTGTCGGTGGTTGGACCAAATTATAAAAATAGTCACGTTCCGGCTTAAGGGTGAATACGAAGACCACATCCCCTAACAATATACTCGAGAAACACTCTACAATAGCTATTCACCCCATCTTTCAATTCCTTTCCAAATCTCCTCATTATTTCACGTGGAACACTTCCCAAAATACTATCACCCCGCTGTTTTCTGTGCTCCCGTGAAACGAGAGCTGACAACGATAGCACGCATGCTTATTATATAACATTATGCAGATATAATAGCTTACATAATACCTATACAATGCCTATCATTATTTTTATGAGCACCTAGTACAATTTATTTCTAATAGAGGGTAATCTAATCTTATATACGCCATTTTTTCACGAAAAACAGCTTGATCGTAAAAGGTAGGTTCGAAATCAGAAGTGTGAGTTTCGATCTCAATCTGTCTGTCTTAAGGCGCGGTGTATCTGCTCAAAAAGAAGAAGATGGACAAATATGTAAATACGAATGTTAGAGAGAGCGCTTATATTAAAACGATAATATTTAAGCGAAAATTGTGAAAATGTTTAATTAAACACGGCTCGTTTAAAATAGAGGAAAAAATCGTGGAAATTGTCAACAATAGCATTTAAAGAAACATTGTGATTTTTTTAAATATATATAACTTTGGAGCGTGCTTTGCGATTTTTTTATATGAAGAAAATTTCATATAATTGTCTTTCTGGCGTTGAGAATGTTAAAATATTATCTTCATAACATATATTTTTTTAAGAGTTTTAAAACGTTCAGTATTTAAGGAAAACATGTTATAAATCGGTAGAAATGCGGGTAGCCTTAATCGAGTGTATATACAGTATATACCATATCAATGTTAAATAAAAAGTTTATTACGATAAGAACAATTCAATCTTTTTAATTGAAATTGTAAAACAACATTTTTAACATTAAATTACTAAGGCGGTAATTTCAAGTCTTTTAAATTAACAAAAATCTTTCAAAATTTTGAACATCGTTAGCCTCTCAAAAACTAGGCGTACTGTAGTACAAGGCCCGAAGACAAAGATACTTTAATAGTACACAACTGCTAACCCTGTACAAATCACAGGTGCGCCCCATGTTTGGATTTGGCAGCTACATCTGGTCTGGAGCTCCAAAATACCTGAAAAATACCCTCGACTCTGTACAGAAGCGGGCGGTCCGTTTGATAGATTCTCCCATCTTAACAGATGAATTGCAATCTTCAAAGCACAGGCGTCAGGTGGGAATGCTATCCTTGTTCTAACGGTATTTCAATGGAAGACACTCCGAGGAACTAGCGTCATTAATCCCTTCGACACCGGTTCATAGTCGGGAAATAAGCGAAACACGTGCCCAACATATGTACACGGTTGACATTTGTCACATGAGAACGGGTCGCTTCTTCGACTCGTTCTTGTTTTCAACTGCTCGGCTGTGGAACGATTGCAGGTCTCTGTGTTTCCTCTTTCCTACAACATGGGGCCCTTCAAGACCAATGTTCATTCATTCCTCTTCTCAAAAAGACCCTCCACACAGTATCTCAGATGACATAGGCCCTGAGGGAAATTGTTTTCTTCAGGGCCTCTTGTGTGGAGTTAATATAAAAAAAAGAAACAAAACTTACTTTACAAGGATATTTGTCCCACTAGCCTTTTCCCAATAAAACAGGAGAATTAATTGTTTTTCGAAGCTTGAATTAAAAATAAAGCTACGTTCTTTCAACATAAGGTAAATAATAAAATGGGTAGTTCTTTATATTTTCGTGTTAATTAACTCTATTTCCTACACTTACCCTCTATTCCAGGCCTGTAATCATTGCTCTCGTCCATCTTATTGTCTATCATTCCTCCTTCCCGGTTCTTCTAGTTTTCTCTCTGCTGTTCCGCTGTTCCGGAGCCCCGTCCGCGGTCATCCATTTCCTTCCGGCAGAATGGCGAAACGATCGAATCACAATGTTGTTAGGGCGCTATTAGCCGCGTTTCTCCGCAAGTCTCCACCCCCTCATAGGGCTGTATACCAAATATATATATAATATATATGCTGTACAGCGCGGTCGGGATGTAAAGCAACATGTTTTTGGTTGATCCTCTAGAAAATTCACGAAGTAATTGAACCAGATTGATTGGAGTGAGTTTATAGACAGATCATTCAGAAATTGGCAGATGCTTGGAACATTGTGGAATTTATCTGTTTTGGGATAATTCATTAAGGCGGTACACAAACCTAATAATTTTGTTTGCTCAAAACTCACATTTTAATCATTTGTGGCGAAGTTCTTTATTTTAAAAATGAATAAAATATCTTACCATTAATATATTTTATGTACAATTATTTAAAACTTTGTAACCAGTTTTTCAACTGTTAGGTTAGCGGTGAGCACCAGATTGTATTTTTCTAGACGATGAATTTACAACTTCGGTATGTTTTCATTTAGAAACATCTTAAATATTTGTATCACATTCTTCAGAATTAATTAAAATGAACGCGGCGGAAAGGCCGAATCTCCAGGCCCGCTAGGGCGAATTCGACCGATCGTTCGTCTAATAGGCCGTGCCGCGGGCGTATATTTGTTTACACGCTTTCTTCTTACGTCGTTAAGATTCCCACATTATTTGTCTACTTCTTCTTTTCTTTGATAGGGCAAATTCGACAGTATGTCCGTCCAATACACGGGTCGCGAGTCGCAATTTGTATACACGGCTTCTTTTCTTACGTCGTTAAGATTTTGAATATATTATACTAATTATAGTAGTCGTCGGCCGTCCCTAGATTCGAAGTTATTATTTAGAATTTTGAAGATTTTAAATTCGGATGAAACTGAAATGACGCATTACAGTACCTACAAAGCGTCAAACTGCACTCATAGGTTGCTTTGATTATGACCTCACCTTTGGTTATGCTCCTATTGGTTGAGATATTAAACGGAAATGACGCATTACAGTACCTACGAAGCGTCAAATTGCGCTCATTGGCCACTTTGAATATGACCTCACTTTTCAAGGCTCCTATTGGTTGAGAAACCAAACGAAAAGTACCTATGAAGCATCAAACTGCGCTCATTGGCCTGAATATGACTTTGAATATGACCTCAATATGACTTTGAATATGACCTCACTTTTCAAGGCTCCTATTGGTTGAGAATGTGTAGGCAAAGGTTTCACTTCAACCGCGTGTGAACTGCACTCGTTTTATTTTTCTTATTGATCAATAATTGATAAATATATTATCTAGTCACATCCCTCCTGGACCCACTGACTCCCAGGTTCTTTCCCAGAACCTCCTCTCGTTCCTTTTCCTAAAAAAATTCTCCACACGGTCTCCCCAAAGATGACACAGGCCCTGAGGATTTTTTTTTTCCTCAAGGCCTTCTGTATGGAGCTAATGTAAAAAAAGTCATTCCGTACCAAAGATATTGAAATCTAACGAGGTATGCTATGATGTCCGCCCGACTGTCGGCGGATTACGATATAATGGTGCTTGTTTGAATGTGGAATTTAGTTGATTCTTTTAAGGTGTGTAATAGAATTGGTCAATAATATAGTTTGAATACGGAAATAGTTCGTTCATTTAGTTGATTTTTTGAAGGTGTACAGAAGTATTGGTTAAAAATACCACCGTGACACCGGGAAGCACAATCCAACCCAGTAAAAACTGTCAATAACCAACTCCTTATATTTCAATATCTTTGTTCCGTAGAGACAAAAATGTGATGAATTTTTGTTAGGACGGGTTGTTTCAAAAAATTTGATGAGTTCATCAAATATTTGAAGTTGATTTTCGGGTTCTGTGTAAGTTCTTTTCGAGTTCTGTTTTTTTATCATCATAGACCAGCTACTTCACAAAACTGAAATCATCACAGAACTTGAATTGAACTTACACAGAACGTGAAAATTAACTTCAAATATTTGACGAATTCGTCAAATTTTTTGAAACAACCCATCCTTAGTGTTCAAGGGTTCTTGCTACTTCATATCTGATGTTACCACATAAAAACTGATTGTTTGCTTTGTAGTTACGATACGCCGACCCTTGGAATGACATTGATGAAAATAGTGTTTTTGATTAAAATGTCAAAAGCAAAATACTTTAACGTCGCAGATACTTTGAATGTGAATCAAAGGACTGTAATCAATACTTAAAAGGATTTCAGGTTGACACAACTACGTGGGAATTGAAGAAAAATTGGATATTTGTAAAGGACTGACTTACTCCTTTATTATGGTACGGTATTATGGGGAAGAAATACTATATTCTTGAAGGACACAGCTGGCGGTGGTTACGGTACAAGCAAATAACATATTCGAATAAAGCGCACTAAGTCATCAAGTCATTGTTCACTCTACCGATTTCTTATTTAACTGATTGTTTCTTCAGGTATGATTTTAGGTTTTCACGGCCAAAAGTATGTTTGTTATTTATTTTTGGGGTGTTATGCCGTGTTGCGCTACCTCGTTCTTTAGCCAACGTTTCGGACAGCATTGCAGTGTCCATCATCAGGGCAGATGATTGTTTCTTGATTTATTGTTCTAAACGTCACATGTAGATAATTTCTTCGTACATTGTCAGATAGGATAAGTACATGGAAATTAGGTAGAAGAGAGATACAGAGTGCGGCAACATAACTTCCTTTTTTAAAATGCGTTCCGTTCAGTCGGTTGATGTTGTAGCGGCGCGCTAGTGATCTCGTTCGATAGGCGGAACTATAAAGTTTTGTCTTGACACAGTTTAGTCGCCATCATACGTTGGAACAGTTGAGGCCTACTTTTCAAACGGATGTTCTGTGATCGCAACAATCGTCGTGCGCCTAGGACATCACCTACCTGATTTGATCTTCAAAAACTAAGTAAAATAAAACTTTACTTATGTGCCTACATTATAAATAACAAATTTAAAAAATCTGATTAATACAATGGGTTTTAAATTTTTGAATAAGTTATGCTTAAGTTGCGATCACAGAACATCCGTTTGAAAAGTAGGCCTCAACGGCAAACGCACGCTCCTCACTGTTCCAACGCATGATGGCGACTAAACTGTGTCGGGACAAAACTTTATAGCTCCGCCTCTCGAACGAGATCACTAGCGCTCCGCTACGACATCAACTGACTGAATGACGCGCATTTAAAAAAATGATGTTTTGCTGGCGCGCCCCGTATATAGTTACGTTAACATGCTTTTGTTGCAGGATTCACTATAAAATAGGTATTTTGAAGAATAATGGATTAAGAGATCCAACCCTGCTTTGAAAATTTACTTAGTTGAAAAATATTGCTTAAACACAATTTAGAAAAATAACAGCAGACTGATATTTAAAAAAACACGGAAAAGAGATAAGATTTCAAAAGAAAGTATGAGAAGAATGGAAACAAAGGAAATATACAAAACATGTATTTTAATAAACCTCAAGACAAGATGCTATTGTTGCTATTGGACTCTTTTAATGTACAAAACGGCCCAAACACCAACGCAAATACAATAATAAAGTTGCAAGAGATGAAACCCTTAAGTGTAACGTTTGCGCAACCCTTTTCGGCCCGTTTCATACAAATCTTAAATTTGGATTTGAGATCAAAATACCCAACTAAACTGAAAAATTATTTTCGTAATCAAAAGGTATATCAAATATCTAGAATGAATGTAAGCTACTTTATTTATTTTTGCTTTAAATTATAAGATTTAGGTCATTAAAGATTTTAGTGTTTCATAATTTTAGAGGCAATTTGGGCGTAAATGAAAAATTTTGAACGATACCCGGATTTTATTTTGAAACTCCGACAAAAAATGGTGGAGGTCCGAGGAGTCAAAAATCATAAATATTCAAATGCATACTAAGGTAATTAGTTAGTATGTTTACGTAGAAATTCGGATTAAGAACCAAGCAAACCTAAGTGGTGGAGAGTGGTTTTTTCCCTGAAATGTCGCTTTTTTACTGTGGTGGGTTCAGGTGTTAATATTTTTCCAAATAACGAAACACCAACAAGAAGATTAACAAATTCCGACAACTTGTGTGAAAATAGTTTTTATTTATCTAATCATTAACCCCTTTAGTTTATTTAAATATTGCATTTATGATTCTTTAAGCAATGGCAAAATACCGATGAATTTTCACGGCATCCTACTAACAAAATACATAATAAATCGAACAAAGAAATGAGCTTTAAAAGCACAATTTTAACTAGTACTAAGTAAATGGACGTTAAAAAGAAGGTTTAGATGAATAAAACAGAAATCAATACTAATGACCAAGTAGTTAACTTTAGCCTTTGATGTTTTGAGTTTAAAAAAAAATCTGAAATCGGGATTGGTTTCTTTGACAATTTGAGATTTTCATTTGATCTTGCTATTACAAAACTCGGGTTTATTAATATTAATTATTTTTTTGTTAATTACGACGCTTAAAGAAATTTAATATTACTTTTTAAAATACAATAAAAATGTTTCCACGAAACTGC
Organism: Glyphotaelius pellucidus; assembly: GCA_936435175.1. Classification (NCBI taxonomy): domain Eukaryota; kingdom Metazoa; phylum Arthropoda; class Insecta; order Trichoptera; family Limnephilidae; genus Glyphotaelius; species Glyphotaelius pellucidus. The sequence goes on along the minus strand of OW386545.1, from coordinate 33,619,062 downwards.
CAATAATTTTTTTTTAATAATATTTATTATTTCTTCAAAATTCGCAAATTCACTTTGTGGCATCATTATTAATTTAATGAAAAAAATAAAAAATTAAAAAAAATATATTTATTGTGCCTGTCTTAAGCAACATCAAAAATTATAACTTCTATTCTTTACTCTAATGAATGAAATAATATTTAAAATAACATTATAACATTAATTGAACATTGAAATGAGATGCAAAAATTTGCTTTCTCGTAATCGTGATTTATTTTTGGAGTTTTATGCCGTGTTGCGCTACCTTCTTATTTAGCCAACGTTTCGGACAGAATTACAGCGTCCAAAACCAATTTGCAATCACAATAATTATGTATAACGTAATATGGTGGATGGACTTTAAATTCCCGTCCACTTCCTTTTTTTGTAAATGGCACTTACACCCTTTTAAGTTTCCGGTATTCAATTATATATAACGTAATATGGTGGATGGACATCTGCCCTAATGGTGGACATTGTAAAGCTGCCCGAAAGGTTGGCTAAAGAGGAGGTAGCGCAACACGGCAGAATACCCCAAAAATAAATCACTTTAATACTTTTGGCCGTAAAAATCTCAAATCATAATATAAATCATTTTTACATAGGATGGAGACATACGTCCTTTAGCATAAAAATAAAAAAGGATTTTCTTTTAATGTTTGAGTGTACTTTAAATTCCCGTCCACCTCAAATGATAATAAAACAAAGTTTTTTTTCAATAATTTCTTTTAATGGCACTTACACCCTTTTAAGTTTCCGGTATTCAATTGTGTATAACGTAATATGGTAGATGGACTTTAAATTCCCATCCACTTCCTTTTTTGTAAATGGCACTTACACCCTTTTAAGTTTTCGGTATTCAATTATGTATAACGTAATATGGTCGATGGACATCTGCCCTGATGGTGGACATTGTAAAGCTGCCCGAATGTTTGGCTAAAGAAGGAGGTAGCGCAACACGGCAGAATACCCCAAAAATAAATCACTTTAATACTTTTGGCCGTAAAAATCTCAAATCATAATATAAATCATTTTTACATGGAATGGAGACATACGTCCTTTGGCATAAAAATAAAATAGGATTTTTTTTAATGTTTGAGTGTACTTTAAATTCCCGTCCACCTCTTAAAATGATAATAAAACAAAGTTTTCTTTCAATAATTTCTTTCAATGCCACTTACACCCTTTTAAGTTTCCGGTATTCAATTATGTATAACGTAATATGATGGATGGACATCTGCCCTAATGGTGCACACTGTAAAGCTGTCCGAAAGGTTGGCTAAAGAAGGAGGTAGCGCAACACGGCAGAATACCCCAAAAATAAATCACTTTAATACTTTTGGCCGTAAAAATCTCAAATTATAATATAAATCATTTTTATATGTAAATATTGAATCCTACTTTTTATTACTCGAAAAACCCCTAAAAGGGGCGTTAATAAATGAATATATGAAAATATGAAATCAAAGACTAACTGTAAATTAAAGCTCCCTTGCCACAAACGATACCTAATGAACCGATTCTCCAAAATGTTCACTCCCCATAGTTATAAAATCGCTTACTTTCGGAATTGATAGAAAAAATATGTAACAGAATCGAACGCATTTCTGAGTGCGCTCACTCGATGCTAACAGAATTATAACAAAAAGTGATTTCATCTCGCAAAGGTTGACTGAAATCCCTACTTTGTGTTGGGTCCAGCAGATGAAAGGGGCCGGGGCTTTGTATGACGTTATCTGGAGACCGGGGGGAGGGAATTGAACCCGGACCGCTAGCCAGAGAATATAACCACTGGACCGAAAGCGAGGGCGCTGTGACGTTATCCTCGACAGGGTCGGGTCAGGTTCCTCGCATCGAACTTTAGCAAACTACCTTCAAAAACGTTTTAATTTCCATCGACTTTAATACACTAATCTAAATCTATACTTAAAAAATAATTGTTATTTTTAAATTGGTTTTCATTGGACCCCTTCAGAAGCCTGGCTCGTACGCAATAAGTAATTTTTTTAATAAGGAACGCAAATCATTCACTCCAAACGGTTCGCTTCTTTTGATGACTTAGCAGGGGTGCCCGGGTATATGACGTGAATTTTTTCTTGGCGGGAAAGATCGGGAGTGATGAGGCAGTCCTTTTGACTTCTCCAGCCAGACTCTCTCAACCCATCGCCTTGCATCGCAGTGGGAGGATTGAATTCATACGTCCGTCGCTCCTGGATGGTCGCACCCCTCTTACCTTTTTCCTTCGCAGAACTTCCTCTCCTTTCTTTCCCTAAAGAGACCCGGCACATTGCATCTCAAAAGATGATTTCTTTGGAGATGCAATGAGAAATTGTTTCCTCAAGGCCTCCTGTGAAAATATTATGTAAAAAAAAAACAAGTTTTTATAATTATTATTTTTTATTTTAACTTTTATGAGTAAAACCTCAAACTGTAATATTTAATAAGGGTTTAACTCATAAAAGTTAAAATAAAAAATAATAATATTCATCCTAGACTTGCAGAAGAGTCAATAGATGTCGCACATTAAATGAAATGGATAAAAATTTATCCAGACACCATCTTGATTGCATTTAGTTCGAGTTGAATCGTGCAATCATACATAAAAAGATGGCAGCCAATAAAAATTTGCGTTAAGAAAAATGAAGATAATATGGGTGGTTCTAAGTCGAAGTATGGTACAGTTAAAGGTGACCGAATTGGATACCGACACCTTAGCTCAGTGGATAAGAGCGCCCACCCGGATAGTAGGGAGGTCCTGGGTTCGAGTCCCAGAGGTGTAAATATCTTTTTCTGATTTTTCTGTTTCCAGATTTTCGATTGAGTTTCGCTCATAATGTCTTCATTTAATTAAATATTAAAGTTTTTATAAAATTATTTTCACTTTCTTCCTTTATAGCCAGATTTTTTTAGTGAACGTTTTCACAGTTATGGAGCGAGGGGCTCCGACTACAAATCCGGGAGTCAGCTGGTTCTAATCCCGTCTTTTATTTTTCTGCACGAATAATCCATTTTCGGATTATAAAATTTTTCAAGGGCGTTTCTTTTTTGCCTTTTGCACAATGCGGCTCTGTTTCTAGACCAATCTAATCAATTTGCAGATATTTCTAAAAGGATTTTAATATCGATTATAACGTCAACTTCAAGTATTTCATTTCAAAATAAATCGATAGCTTCTATATAAATTCTTTAACGTATATGTAAATATTTTTATCTATAAGTCTTTCCGTTTGTTGGAATTGCGAGTGTCAATAATGTGAACATCTGGAATCCTGTGGATAACAATAATGACTTTCTTGCGGATCTGTTATAGAAAACCGTTCCATTTTACAATATGTTCGCCAACAACTAACATTATAATTCAAGGGATGAAAAAATTAGGTTTTTTTAGCAGGTTTAAGGCAGCGGCAGGGAAACTGACTGGTTTCCGATTACACCGTTTCAACAAACGTTTTTTTAATGTTGTAGCAAGGTACTGGCAAGCCATTAAGTAAATTATTTAATGTTTTTACACACTGGCAATGTGGCGGTTGACAACAGCGAGCACAGCCGAACTCTGTTTCGGGCCACAGCTAAAAATTATTCCATTTTTTTTTAATAAGAAAAACTCTCTTTTTATAACTTTTGAAGGTTATTCCCATCACTAATACATAATTGAAGGTGAATTTAACAATAATGATCTAAACAAAAATATGAAAGAGAACAAGACACAGAAAAATAAAAAAGACAATTGTTGTGATCATTGTCTTTATCTATTTTTCTGTGTCTTGTTCTTTTTCATATTTTCGTTTAGATTATTATTGTTATTTTCTTTTTCAATGAAAAATTATTCCTTTTCGAACTTCCTGGCTGTCAGTTGTTTTTTTAATCCTTTCTGAATATAATTTGTGTCAAGTAATTGTGTTTTCAACATTTTAAAATAAAGTGAATCTCACACGCATCAAACTATTATGTTAATTATTTTATTAAAGTGCTTATACGTTTTTCTTATGTTGAGAATGCTGCACAAGAGTCTTAATTACTCCCAATTATTTGGAGCCAATGGGAACCATGCTATCCTCAACTAAGTGGGGTATTTTGCGAGACTGACGCGATTAGAGGAGAGTAAGAGATGGGCACAGACAATAAATATTCTGAAGTACCTTACTCTTCAGATCTGGTCACCAAACGGCCCACGATGAAGCTATACGTAAAATCTCTTTTAGATACTATTTAGATTCATCTTTACGACGAATCGGTTAACAGCATGAACATCAAAAAATACGTTACGGATAAATTGAAGCTTTTACTAGCTATGTGTTGGAATTACAATAAAATTATTATTTACTTAACAAAAAATATAAGCGTTAACCACTAAAAATAATGTTTTTTCATGACTTAACCATAAAGTAATATAAGAAACGATTTTTAAAATATACCCTTTAACAGCTAAGACTATTTTTGAGGTTTGTTTTTTCTTACTTTTTTCATTCTTATAAAATTATGCACAAAACAAATAAAAACCATTTTTTCGCTTACTCGCCTCGTGCAAATACGACATACAATTTTAAATTTTGTGTGGCATGGGAATCGAAATATTTCTAGCGTTCATATTCCTCTTAAGTCATTTCAAGCACTACGGAACGTGTCAGAAATTTACTATAAATTATTTTATGTTGTAATGTAAAATAAATCAATCCTATTTATTTGACTTCGACCCTGCGACTTCCGGATTCGTAGTCGAGTATCTTGACCGCTTGACCACTGAGGTCATATAAGCAGTCAATCAACAAATTGCCGACAAATCTACATTTTAACATCATCTGCCGATCCTTTTCACACTTGTCGCATACATATGTGATATATAAAAACCCATAAGTGATGCACACAAAGTAAAAGCAAAAAAGCATTTGAATAGCGTTATGAATTTACAAAAAAGTACGGTAAGTTTACCAATTAATAGAATTTGTGCATTAACAGAATTTTAGGGATTTTATTATGAGAAGCTTCAGCCGAGAGCTGAAAAACTTTAATAAAAAACTCTTTCAAAGGAGCAAAGCCACACAATCGCATTCATTCACCAACACAGAGGAAAGGCTTCTGTTGAAAATGAACGGAAAACAAAAGGGAAATGCGCTGACTCCATTGAAATTAATTTTGAATCCCATAATGCGCACGTGAAAAAGCGAAACTTTACGAAAAAGCCACTCGTTTGCAGATAGTTTATAATATTTTGGAATAAATTAATATGGTCGGCTACTGTAAGATATTTATTTATTTATTTAAACGCCCATAGGGCTTTTACATAAAGTGCAGTACATGTTTTTGGTAAAGTATAGGAAATAACAAAATATAATATAAACATAATATAACTGTAAGAAAAAAAATAAAGATAACATAAGGTATAAGAAACAAAACATAGATAACACTAGATATGACACAAAGCAGGTAAAATAGAATATATGGTCACGTAAATTAATGTGAGATAGTTATTTTAATTATAAAGAGAAATAAGACAAGATTGTCATTATTTATGTTTATAATTAGCAATCTTTGTTATACATATTTGGTACGTGTTTATCGAAACATAGCAACAATAATATATCGATAAAGGTGCTATATAGTGCATGATATTTATAGCTTTATTTTAAATGTTCTGATATACTGAGTTTAAATTTAGATATCGATTGATGTCGATAAACGTCAATTGAAGTATATTTATTTCCGAGTATATGAAGTCTTTGTATTGGAGAGTTTTCAAAATAATTATTAGTAGAATTGGTAACAAAGTAAAGTGCATTAGAACGGGTATCACGCGTGGGTACTCTCATATTAATTTTACAAGTTAAATCGAGGGCGTCCAGTCTGCCATTCGCAATATTAAAAAGGCAAACTAAATCGCTCACTACACGCCTTGACGTTAAATCGCTTATATTGAGTAATTCCATTAGATATACATAATTTAGTTCTTCGATAGGTATTCCGAGTTTATAATTAATAAATCTTAAGAACTTATTCTGTACTCTTTCAATTTTTTGTTGGTGTGTCTTATATAATGGAGCCCAAATGGTTGAATTATATTCTAAATTAGATCTCACCAGCCCAGTGTACAGCAATTTAAACGAATTAATTGATTTGAATTCTTTGACCGTCCTCAGAATGAAACCCAGACATTTCATTGCCTTATTAGTTATGACATTAATATGAGGAACAAAAGTTAATTTACTATCAAAAATAATACCGAGATCCTTGATTTGTTCTACCCTTTTTAGGAAAATGTTATCAATGCTGTATTGAAATTTAATGGGACTTTTGATTCGAGTAAAAGTAATTGTTTGGCATTTTTCAATATTGAGGAAAAGTTCATTAAGGGCGCACCACTCTTGTAACCTCACTAGATTTGATTGTAATATGCAACAGTCGTTAAGATTCGTAATTGTTTTATATATTTTAAGGTCATCCGCAAACAAAAGTATCATAACTCCTTCAAAGATGGTAGTTATATCATTTATAAATAAGGAAAATAACACTGGGCCCAGATGTGACCCCTGTGGAACCCCGGTGAATATTTCAAACTGTTTTGAATAGTATGAATTTAGTTTGACTGATATTTTTCTTTTGTGTAGATAACTTTCAAACCATTTCAAAATATTCCCCGTTATTCCTAAGGATCTTAATTTATGTATGAGAATTTTGTGTGAGACTTTGTCGAAAGCTTTACTAAAGTCGGTGTATACTACGTCAGTTTGAAGATGATTGTGCATACTATTAAACAATTTTTCCTGATAGATCATCAGATTCGTAAGAGTAGACCTGTTTGCTATGAAACCGTGTTGTAGATGTGATATAACTTTATTAATCTCAGGCGAGAGTTTTGAGAGCAGAGCAGATTCGAATATTTTAGGGATTGACGACTGAATACATATGGGTCTATAGTTAGATACATCAGATTTATCACCTTTCTTAAAAATAGGAGACAAAAAGCTTGTTTTCCACTTTTCCGGAAAGGTGCCAGTTTTTATGGACAAGTTAAAGATTTTAGTAAGAGGATAAGTTAAGACTGATAGGCATTTCGATAAAAAGATTGGAGGAATGTTATCAGGGCCAGCCGATTTGTTTAGGACGAGAGATTTTAATTTGGTTCTAATGTCGCTTTCTTCAAATTTGCACTGATTGAGGTCGATCTGGTTATAATTGGATGTTGTGGCTTTGAACAATGGGGAGTTGTTTGTTGATTCATAGACTTTACTGAAGAATTCGGCAAAAAGATTAACAACTTCTTGGGGATTATCGGCCATTTTGTTATCTAAATACATGTTAGAGGGAATTCCGGAGTCGTTGTTATTAAGTACTTTTGAAAATTTATAAATGTTCTGAGGGTTGGCAATAGCCAATTGTTCACAGTTGTCAATGCAATTTTTATAACATAACACGGACATCTTTTTGGTGGTCTTTCTGAGTTCACAAAATTTTGCGTAATCTTTGGGATCACGTGATGATTTATAAATTTTATGAGCAATTTTTTTGTCTCTAATTGTTTTAATGAGATCGTTACTGAACCATTTTGGGTAGCTATGAACATTAATTTTTGAAACGGGTACAAACTATATTAGATAAAGGCAGATAAATAATAGATACATTCACGAGGTATTTCACCACCCTCTCTATAAGTTGTCGAAAACATTATCCCTAGGGTAACTTACATTGTCGATTTACGATTTAACGATTTATTTATTTACCAAGTCCGACTTTACCATTCGGTTCGTGATCCTATGAACACTGGCTATGTATAATTTAGCCGAGTTTTCTGACTATTCATAGTATTTATTAATAATTTGCGAGGCGGGTATGGGTAACGCCGCCCGGAAACCATTTATTGGATAATCAACACCCCGGACATAGTGGTTTACTACGTTTAGTGACTGAGCAGGGATGCCTGGGTGCATGGAGGTGGGGTGAGGTTTGCCTAAGTCTTGGCGGCCGATGCATTTGCCCACGCAAATGGCGGGCTTGATCGGGAGAAATTGGTTGGGGGATGCGTTTTGGACTCTCCAGCCGGACTCTCCTGATCCATCGCCTTGTACCGCAGTGGGATGGATGGACTCATGCGTTCGATACTTTTGAACACAGTGACTCCCAGATTCCTACCCATCTCTTATACCGTTTTCCTTCACAGCCTTCCTCTCCTTCATTTCTAAAAAAACCTCCACGCAGCATCCTCTGAGATGACTCAAGATGACATAGGCCGACAAAGATGACATAGGCCGTGAGGGAAATTTGTTTCCTTAAGGCCTTTGTCATGGACGTAATGTAAAAAAATATATATAAAGACTATCAATGCAAACAATTCCGGACTATCAACTACTTCATTCAATATTTAATATAGAAATACCAAGTCAGTAAAAATCTTTCTGTCTGGCAATTTAAGCATATTCATATCATTTAAAAGAGAGTTTTAGTTTAACGTTTGCTGGAATACCCATTTCAAAATTTATAAAACGTACACTTTTATTTTTATTCTCTCAATACATGAATATTTCAATGTGGGTTCCAGACGGGAGTATTGTATTCAAGTTGACTTCTAACAAAGGCCAATTATAATAGATTAACACAATTAATGTTGTTGATATTTCTAGTTAGCTTAGTTATAAATCCCAAGATTTATAAATGCCTATATCTTTAATTTGTGTTTATGTCTCAAGAGCATTGCTATCAATATTGTAATTATAGTTGATTTGATATTTTATTCGAAATCAGTTTTATGTGAAACTGTACCATTTATCGAAAAATTCAGAGATCTAAAGATAATATGATCACAGCGAGGTTGAGAAACAAAAATTGAGATTAAAATAATGTTTCTTCAAAATTCGCAAATTCACTTTGTGGCATCATTATTTAATTTAATGAAAACAAATAACTTTGTGTACACCACTATTTAATTAACAATATCAACATGTTTCGAAAACTATGTTTTCTTCGTCAGGATAATAAGTTAATAAGAAAATAACAAAAGACAAACAAGTATAGTACTAATTAGAAGATAGACAAAATATTAGAGAGGAGAGGTGATTAATTACTTAAAATATCATAAAAAAAACAAATATATAAAATAAAATATAAAAATCATTTTAGGATGGGTAAAAAATTACATTAACATAATAAAAAATCTTTTAAAACAAAACAGGAAGTCTAAATAACAAAATAAATTATTATAAATATAAGTATTAATACGAAAATATATTTAAAAGATGGCTATTTTTAAAAAATGTTTGGTTATTTATAATATTTAATTTACTATTAACACTTTTTCTAATTTTTAAAATTTCTAAATTATCTAATTGTATACCCGTTGTGTTAGTGTGTAAAATTTTTAAACCTTTATTAATATCAAAAGAATGACCTGTTCGCAAAATGTGGTTTGCAAATTCTGCATAATTATTATTATTTAAACATCTTAGATGTTACTTAACTCTAATGTTAAAATTTCTAGAAGTCTTCCCAATATTAAAAAAGTTGCAATCATTACAAATTAATTTATAAACCCCAGATTTGTAAAAAAAAACCTTTGTCCTTGTTATTTAATATAAAATTTTTTAATTTGTTATTGGCGTGAAAAGCTGGTTGGATATTATCTGGCATGTTTTTTTTTAAATGCGTCTCCTCCATGCGTCTCCTTTCCCAGCCGTTCCTCTTCCGCCACCCCTTTCCCCCCATGCGTTTCCCCTCCATTTTCGCCGCCTTCCCTCTACCCTCTCCCGCTTCTCACCCCGTGAACCCCCCCCCCCCACGTTCCTCTTCCCTCTCCCGCGTTCCATACCTTCAGTCCCAGTACATTCAGTTTTCAAACAGCTCGCGACCCACCTTTTGTAATTTTTTTATTCAAAATTTCATAATGTCAGAGCTCACTATTTTATATAGAAACTATCGCGGGTCAACTCACCAAAGTTTCATCACAATCCGAGAATGGTTTGAGGACCGCACAAGTGACAAACACAGAAAAATTTGGGAGGTGGGCATGGGTACCGCCACCCTGGGAACCATTTATTGGATAACAAACTCTTCTTCTATAGGTCACCCCAAGTGGTTTGCTACGTTAGGTTATGTAGCAGAAGTGCCCGGGTTCATGGGGTGAAGTTTGCCGGGTCTTGGCAGCGGATGCGTCTGCCCACCAGCTGCATGGCAGGCCGGATCGGGAGAAAACGGTTGAGTCCCTTTGACTTCTCCAGCCGTACTCTCTGGGAACATCGCCTTGCACCGCAGTGGGAGGGAAGGATTCATACATCCGTCACTCCTGGACCCACTGACCCCCAGATTCTTACCCATCCCTAATACCCTTTTCCTTCCCAGAACTTTCTCTCCTTCCTTTCTTAAAAAGAACCTCCACACAGCCTCCCCAAAGATTACATAGGCCCTGAGGGGAATTATTTTCCTCGGGGCCTCTTGTGTGGAGCTAATGTAAAAAAAAAAAATTTTCGTATATAACGATATGTTTTTTGTTTTTTTTTTTATATTAACAGAGACGACGGAGCTAAGCTCAATAGTTCTTGGTATCCAGTAATTGACGGCTACACCAAAGCTAAACGCAAAAAACCATGCTGAATGGTTTCTAACACCAGCTCGTAGAGAAATGGAGCTGGCAGCACGGTATCGCTTCGACACACATAAGTTAACACTCTCACCAATATCATTTACTCATCTGCCCTGATGATGACACTGTAACGCTGTCCGAAACGTTGGCTAAAGAAGGAGATAGCGAAACACGGCATAACACCCCAAAAACAATAACAAAAATACTTTTTGGCCGTGAAAACCTTAAAACATACCTAACGATATGTTTTTATGAATTTAAAATCGTAATACTTTTAAATTATTTTCCAAGATGTAAATAATTTTTATGACATCCAAATCGTGTTTTTTAAACAAGAACAAAAACAATTATTGTTAAAGTTTACATAATAACTCAACAAAACTTTGTGATATAAATTTCCAAGACATTGAAATTCTTTAAAAAAGCGTCAATTGCTTAAAAAAAGCCAGTCACATTGTCAAAAAAAAAATTAAGCAAAGTATTTTTCTGAACAAACCAAACAAAACAGCTTTACTTTAAAAATTGTTGAAGATTTTTCATCTACACTTCCGTGACAATATGTTATATCCTTCACAAAGGGTGTTGTGCTCGCCATTGTCTGTATTCTGTTCTCTGTCTGAATCCATGATATTCCGTTTTGTCTAATGGAAAATATGAGTCTCTGTAAGGATTACACGCTTATACAAATTTTACAAAACTTTCTCCTTCGCCGGAGTCTTCGAGACTAATGATACTGCATTGAGAATTCTTTGAAACATTAAGTACGGACTTTATGACCACTTTGTATTTCTGTACTCCTGTTTTTTTTTAAATAAGAAAGAGGTGCATTACGGAAAGTATTTTATGATTCAATTTAAGTATTGCAATGAAAGAATTCTTTGGAAGAAAATGACAAAAGAGGAAAATATTACGAATCAAAAATGCAAGAACATTTTAATAACACATAAAAGAACGTTTTAACTCTTGTGGAATTTCCTCATCTTATTACTTTTTCATCACAATTGCCGTATAAACCCTTTTTTATTCAAATTACCTTTTAGTTTTTTAATTGCGATGTATATGTTTTGATTTAAGAAAATTATTTATTTATTTTTCCGTAAAAGGGTACAATTATTTAAAGCAGTTATTTAATTTTGACTGGCTCCGTTTTGGACGCTTCTACTGGAATTTGGAAGATATATTTTTTAGTTGGTGCAAAGGTTAAATCAGTTAAAAAATACTGAATAATTAAAACATATCGCGAAAAAAAAAAAATTATCTACAATTTACAAGTAATTGTGTAATTTGATGTAAACTCATAACATTAACTAATGTTTAGATCAATTTGCGCAAATTATTTTGTTAAATTTAACATTATGTTTAAAAAATATATTGCCAAAATATTTTTGTTACTTTGGAAAAAATTAATCTGAGGGAGCGGACTCGCGAAAATGAAAGAAGGCGAGCAGTCGGTGTTGTGAATCGAGTCGTTTATTGTAGGGCTACGTAGCGAAGGTCAGTGAAGAGGTAACAGAGATGTTGACAGAAATGCTGCTGAATGAAGATGATGCTGATGCATGGAGGTGATTATGTGGTGAAGGTCAGTGATGCTGAGGCGATGAAGACCACGGGTCTGCAGGTTGCTAGCATGTTGTTCGGCACCGTGATGGTGGAGAATGACCTGATCTTCCAGGCCGTCGATCGACGCCGTGCGTGGCAGAGGTGAATGGCGGTGGTTTGGTGTGTGGAACTATCTGCAGATGTGGCAGTGAGGCGTGATGTGCTTCGGTAGCCTGAGAAAATGAGCTGCTTCCTGGACTAAAGGTGCGGTGGACCTTATAGTCACAGAAGCGGAGCGGTGGTTGAGCTGAAAGTACGGTGGACCATGGAGCTGATGATAATCCTCGAAGGAAGCTGTACTGCATTTGCCCTGCACTTAGCACTTTTACGGTGATCTGTTACATGCAGAGTGACGTTGTTGGTTTGTGACTGACTAACTGACGGACTGGTTCAGTAGCTTCTGCGAAGGTTCTCGAATGTACTCGCCGCTGTGTTGGTAGGCGCTCGTTTCGACTCGAGACCTTTCTAGTAGTAGACCGGCGAGAGGTAAGTACTTAGCAGCCGTATTAGATACTGCGTAGGTAGGTAAGTAGCCGGCGACGCCTTGTACGGAGTAGGCAGGTAAATAAACATGTCTAGGCAGCCAACTCAAACATTCTGGTGGCGAAATAATTGACGATAGATTTAAATTGTTCTGGTCGCCACAAATCAATGTAATTTAGAAGCAGGCAAAAATCTACCCATTGATTATAATCATCTTCGCTTTTGGTTGAATTTTTTTTCATTGTCCGTATAAGTTATTTGAAGAGATTTGCCAGTCTCACACGAGATGTATACTCTTATAATGTACGGTGGCTTAAACCAAGCCCACATACATTATGGGAGTATAGTACCCGTGTGGGACTGACTTTAGGAAAATATCTTGAATGTTGTCAACAACTTCATTAGATCTCAATATCTTTACTACAATAAACTACTGGACATCGTAATTTTATTGGGAGTTCTCGGCTAGGACAAGGAGATGGAGATATATTTTGAATGATTTTTCCATGACCACCAATAGTAATAGTAGAATTCTTAACAAGCTTACAACAGATAGTGACTTATTCCTCAAAATCAGACACAACTAGAACTTCAGTGTAGACCTCGCGTCCACAAAAGTGTTTCAAATTTTCTGAAACTTTTTTATTAAATTTCAAATAAGTAATTATACCATTTGTTCAAAGAAATGTCTCTGTCAAAATTATTTTTTGAAACTTTCTTCAGGCACCATAATATTAACAAAATGCAAACAAGTAATCACGACGATTTCACATTTGAAAAAAAAATCTTTACTGAACCATTAAAATAGCCACCATCTTGAAACGGACACGGAACGTAAAAACGAATTTACAGACAAATGAAATGCAAAACGGTCGAGTTGAAACCGTACTCCACTACGCTCCGCGCTCAGTCAATCTCAAGTAATCTTAGAATTTATAGCAACTGCCTTTTTATACGAAAATAAAAATTCTAATTTAATTAACTTGACTTTAAAATGACAATTTAACGACAGCTTCCCAGATTTCACAAATTAACATTTTTCAGTTTATTGCTTTTGCAACGCAGCTTTTAACAAGATACTTAACAGAATTTTTCATTAAGTTTTACAAGCTTCTATAAAAATACAGTTAATAGTAATAATTTAATCGCCTGACGAAGAAACACAAAATGTTCAAGAATGAAATGATGAACTTTGTGAAACAATTATTGTCATACGCAGTTATCGTACTGCATTATAATTATGCAAGCATGGGGTCTGTAAACTCCCCAGGCTCTCTGAGATGAATGCTCAGAGCTATATTTCTGATTCATGAATCTAAACTTGTGCGAAAACAAAATATCGCAAACAACGGCATCTGACAGATAACTCAATGAAAAAATCGGTTTCACTAACCTTAATGGTTGGTTTCTGCATTTATCGGAGGCCTCCGGAACAATTCCATCCACACTTGGTATAATTTCGGTAATTTTTGTAACTTAAAACTCGCACAAATCCGTTGTCAAAGCTTACACAACCAGATGTAAATTCAGAATGATTAGCAACATTCAAAAACCACAGAATGATATAAATCGATTCACATTGTCACATTAATATATGATTAAAAACAGTCAACTGCATTATTTATGCAAAAACTGAAAGTGAGAGACATCTGTGAATCTTAATGTCGATAGTGATAATTAGCACTTACTGGAACCACATTGTAGTATTGCCAACCGTTCAAAGAGGGCGCGCCAAACACCATCATTGTGATATTAATTAATAATTATTATTTTGTATAGCAAAACAGATTATAATGCATAACCACGTACTATGGAGTTGTCTAAATATCCGGAATAACAGCGTCATTGCATGCATATTTACATTGAACGTAGTAAGTGTGAAATTCATCCATGTGAGTGCATTGCTCTGGTTTCCGGGGAAATAAACAGCAGAAAAGCTTTTATCGAATAGTGGAAGTAGAGATGGAGACTGACATTTTGCCTCAACCTCAGCCACTTTCCAGAATAAATATTTTATGCTGCACATCTCCGGCTATCTGGTGTAGGTACCCATCCCTACATTTTCTTCAAACGAACAATTTAAAACCAAACTTTATTCCCACCTTTTAGGGTCAACCAATTCAGAAAATGAAGATAATGTTGGAAGTTCAAAACAATGATTGCTAAATCAAAATTCAATTTTCAAAACTCTTTAAATTAATGAATGTATTTGAAGTAATTGCCTAATACTTTGAATCGAATCAAGAATTATAAATATTTTAAATAGATAACTATGTTAGGTACCAAATTTGATTGATTGTTCTTACAATAAACAAAAATGAATATTTGTAATATATGAAAAATGAAAATTTGAATAAAAAAATTGTAAGCGGTGGCGCGCGAGCTGTTTGAAAACTGAATGTACTGGGACTGAATATATGGAACGCGAAAGGGGTATTGGCGGGACGGGGGAGTCAGTGAGGGGAGAGGAAAGCCGTGGAAGGGGAAGGGGATGCGGGCGGGAAACGGGTAGGCATGGGAAAGGACGTGCAGGGAGAACAAAATTATTTTTTTGAATATGGCATTGCAACGCACGCCGGGAAACAGGTAATAGAGTATAAAATAGCAACTTTTTAAATATAGTGTCCCTTGCGCATCGAGATATACGTATTTTTTTTTTTAAAGAAAGACAAAAATTCCCGGGTTACGAATAACCCAACAATGTTTGAAAATCTCCCACTACCACCACAGAAAGCCGAAAATGTTGCTTGTGTTGTGATGGAGGACTAAGCCAGCCGAGGAATCGAACATGGGACGCCCGGGTGAGACCCAAACGCGATGCCCACTCAACCACTGACCGGTCAAAATTGCCACATATACTACGTAACTACTACTATTGCCACATTGCAATATATGCTACGTCAATGTCTCTGCGTCACATCTTTTCCGTGCAAAGTCTCATCTTTTGTTTCCAAGCTTTAACTTTATAATGAAGTGCTTTTATCTGAATTGACCTATCAGGTAAAACTGACAAAAAAAAACTCATTTCAATTAAACAAAGCAAATATTCATTTCAAATAAAAATATATTATTTAACTTAATATTTTTGTATTCACAATATTACTGCTTGTCAGGTAAGATTTATACCTATCAGTTAAAACTTTGAAAAACAAAAGTACATTGAACTTGAACAATTTTAGGTTTACTCGGGAATACAATTTTAAATCACGCGCGCACCAACAGCCCAAATAAGTAAGTTTAATTAATAATGACTTGCGTGCGTATTTTTGTACTCACTTGATACCTATGTCGAGTCGTAAATTACAGAAACCATACAACTACCCTGGAAAATAATCACATTTTTTAATGATTTTGTTATGATGAGTTGTACAAATTCAAACAAACTCTGTTGGGATGTTTGAACTGGCTTTAGATTAAAAGCGAATGACCACACAAAACGAATATTATATAAAACGGAAATCCGTTATTTTTAAATCAAATTTTAGACGTATTGACTCTTTTCCACAAAAAATTATGAATTGATTTCAAAATACAGTTCTTTTAAATAGTAAAGCTACTTTTTAAATATTGAGAAAATATGTTTACTTTTAGTACAATAAGGTTTTACCGTAGGTCATTGGCAGATTTGTTAAATTTTCAAACAATTTTTTTTTTATTATACAACGCACATTTCAAATCATATAATCATGCAGTAAAATAAATCAATAAATTATTTGGGAGAGCTACTTAACAGAATTCTAATTTTTGTTCAAATTAAATCATTAAAAAATATCCGCGCCTTTATTTTGTGACGAAAATACTTCAGTTTGTCTATTTATTTACGGTCTTACACATTAATATATTTAAAAAAAACTTATATTCTTATTTTGCTTAGACATTATTGAAAAATTAATAATATTTATGATCAAAAAATAATTACAAAAAGTTCATAATTTTAATTGTTTTATCATCACGAGTTTGAGCAATTTTTTAATGTGGGTATTTATCAAAGCAAATTTGGAATGAAATAAAATCGATATTGGGATATTACGTTAAAATGCTGGTATGGAGAAGATTTATTCTTTATAATCGGAATCATCCTGTACAGGTACGATCGCAAAATTATCGTTCGACGAAATTTAGAGGAATATAAACGCTAAAAATATTTCGATTCTCACGCCTTCAAAATTTCAAAATCGAGCGTCTTATTTGCACGAGGCAAGTAAGCGAAAAAGTGTTTTTTTTAAATTTATTTTGTGCATAATTTTATAAGAATGAAAAAAAGTTAGAACATACAAAACCTCAAAAATAGTCTTAGCAATAAAGGGGTATTTAAAAAAAAAGTTTTTTATATTACTTCATAGTTAAGTCATGAAAAAAACATTTTTTTTTGTGGTTTACACTTATATTTTTTGATATGTAAATAATAATTTTATTGTAATTCCAATACAAAGAAAAGCTAGTAAAAGCTTCAATTTATTTGTAGCATATTTTTTGATGTTCATAATGTAAACCGATTCGTCGTAAAGATTAATCTAAATAAGATTTCACGTACAACTTCATCAATCAGCCAAAGACTTACTTCAACTAATTTGAATATTTTAACGGTCGCCATGGAGAGTTGATTTTCGACCCGTTTCATTATTTTACCGTTTTTGGTAAAATCCAAACTGTTCGTGATACTGGAACAATAATCTCGTACTTATCCCTTTCATTAGAACAACTTTTGGCCAAAGAAATTTTAGTTAAGTAATACTTTAAAAAAAAAACTATTTAATGTACTTCCACTGGCCATTAGCTAAATTATTTGTTTAGTCTTGGATCATCAACAAAGAAAGATAAAACAACAAGGAGTTTATTAAACCTTCACGACGGAGTGCTGTTACCTACCCTGATAAATGGCAGTGATGCAGAAAGATGAAAGTAGACTGAATGCTGTAGAAATGAGATCTCTGAGTCATGCATGTAGTAAAACCATATATAATCGAGTGGGAAATGTTGAAATCCACGTAATGAGTAAGATTAAGAAAGGTACCCTCAGTGGGTAGGGGTAAGAAATTTTCCCTCAGGTAGGTAAGTAAGATTAATAATTATAATAATAAAAATAATAATGGTCTTTATTCCAGGATGTGGGGAGGTGAGTCAACATAGAGAATTAACCAACATAGAGATTAAGAATGGTACCCTCAGATGTGGGCATAGTTTGGACACGTATAACAAATGATTGAAGAAAGGAGTGTAATGAGAATATATGGCGCAAATGTAAATGGTAGAAGAAGTCGGGGACGCCCGAGGAAGACGTGACAGCATCAAATAAATCAGACACTTGAGTCGGGCCATGTCAAGAGTCAGAATAATAGTAAAGTATGTAAGAGACGATACATGAATATGAATGAGGCAAAGAGTGTGTTCCAAGACCGAGTTGCTTGGCGGTCCGTCCTTTCTGCCTACCCCCGCGGAGAAACGGCGTGATGGTTAGTAGCTTAGTTTTTAATTATTTATTTATAGCCATGCGTTTCCAATGGTACGATGCTGACTGTCCTTTAATCTAAATGTAATTTGGTGTTGTAATTATTATTTTTTTTTTAAACTGCTTACGTCATAAACTGCACCTGCTCTCAACAAAGGAGTTCCAAGTGAAACAGTCACACCACATCACCAACGCAATAAGTAATTAACAAAGATGAATCTATCAAAAAGCCCCATTGCTTTTTTTTTTTTTTTATAGTTAATACCACACAAGAGTCCCAACTGCTCCCGTCTGGAGCCAGTGAGACTATGGCATCCCCAATCGGGGTATGTTGTGAGGCTGAAGGTAGTGGGGAGGGGAAGGAGATAGGGAAGAGGAAGGTGGGGAAGTACCTGGCTATTCAGATCTGGTCACTAAACACGGCTAAAGCCATTTTCAAGCAACGTTTCAATTCTGAATGGTGGTCTTACACCAGGGCGATACTGATAGTATCTTCCACTCTGGAACGTGCCGCAAATATACTACATATTATTTTAAATGAATAAATTGTGAAATAACACAAATATCAAATAAAATTTATTTGCGCACGCCGGGTTCGAACCCGCGACCTTCGGATTGTGAGTCCAGAGTCTTACCTCGGGACCACGGAGGCCGTCAATGGCCGCTTGCGATGGATATTAAGTTTCAATAATTGAACTAGAAATCTATGACCGAGACTGTCAAATTTTTATTTTATTTTTATTTTAGCGACTATAAAAAATAATTGTATATACAAAATATAATGGTAAATTTAAGTAAGTATAGATATTGTATTTCTTAGTCCTCCTCACTAGGGGGTCCTGTGCCGAGAGGGACTAAAGTTATTTAAATGTAGTTTATTTGTCTTCTATGTCGTTTTAGTGTCTTCATTAGGGTTTTTTCATTGACCTCTTTCAGCCATATTTTTATTTTTGATTTGTACTCATTAAATTTTTTTATTAGTTTTAGTCTTAGGGAAGGATGTTATGGAGTTTTGTTGCAAAGTATGTGTAGTTTCTTTGTCCGAACGTGGTTTTATAACTTGGAATATTTTTTATGTAATTTTTATTCGATCTAATGTTATGCATACACGGTCTAGTAGAGGATTCAATATTTTTGAATAGCTTGAATAATGTATTTTTGGCATATATTTGTTGTACATTTGGTACGTCAAAGCTATTGAAAATTTCGATTGAAGGCGTTCTAATGGGTACTTTCAGTATGGTCTTTATGATTCCTTTTTGGATTATATTCAGGTTATGTATGTACTTATGTGTAACAGATCCCCATCCTATGATTCCGTATTAAATTCGAGAATGACATAACAAATTGTTAGTACGCCAAAGCTCACTATTCATAGATTGTTGCTGTTGCAGCTGCGGATTGTAGGTCTGAACCAAAAAAGCCAGCACCGGTGTAAATTATCGAGAAGAAGTACCTGCCTACTTCTAATTAGTATAAAAAAGGGATAAAAGAGAGACCGGGGATTAAGCCACAACAACAATACAGCAGCCAGACGGCGGGGCTGTCCCGAGTAGGTACCTTCCTCTACCCCATCCCCCGGATCCTACTTCTGAACCTACTCTTAAAAGCTTCCCTGTAAATTCTTCCCAGGGCTTTCACGAGAGGCTAGATTTACAAACAACCCCCGCGCAATATCCGTGGGTACGACTCACGTTTCGACGAATGGAATGTAGTGCAGGTAAAATAATTTTAAAACAACATTTTAATTCATTTTTATTCACTACAAACTGACTGAATTTTTATGAAGAGAGTGAAGTGTGTATAATTGGTGGAACACTATAAATTTATTATCTGTTCGTATTTTTTAATCACCAATAATATAATCAATATACTCATAACAATTTCAGGATGACTTTGAAAATATCACGATATAGCATTAACAAATCTACAGATATTGAGAACAAATTTATAAAATGACGTAAGATTAATTGATTTTTTCTGGGCTCATTTTTCTAACGTTATGATAAAATTGTATTATTTACGGGCTTATTCTAAAGCTGCAAAAACTCCAGAATGGTGAGCTCTGTCTTTAAGAAATGTGTATCCTGTTTCTGAAAATTATAAACCGATGCAACGTGACTATTTTTAGTTTGTAACAACAATTTCATCATGATCCAGGATCTTTAAAAATTCATCTTTCTGCCAACGTTTAAGACCGAACGCTATAATTTTGTTTGTTTGCTAATTGATAAACTTTTTAAATGGATAAGGATTTCCAAAACCAATGCTATTCCTGGGGAAAAATCTTGTACACGTCGTAGGCCGATCGTAAAATCAGGCAGATCGTGATGGGCCTAGCCACATCATGAACTGCCGCATCGTGAAATGGCGATTGAAATGGTTTGTAAGCAATTAAAACAAACAACAGAAATTTAATCCCAAACATAAAATTTAAATAATTAAAACAAACAATAGAAAATTAAACCCACAAATATTTAAAAACCTTGTGAGAGGTCTATGATTACATTTTTTTCATCATCATCATTATGATCTTTATCCCCTTATCCTATTCGAATCGGAGACCCGTTGCATCGACAAGGCTCCTACATACGTCCCTGTCTTGTGATGACTCTTCGGCCTCCGTCCATGGCAGTCCCATCCTCTCCTCACACAGTTTCTGGAGTTGAGTTATTAAAAATAAAATAAACCACATATTTAAACAATTTGGGAGACGGGAATGGGTACCGCCGCCCCGGAAACCTTTATTGGATAACCAACACCTCTGCTCTGGTCACCCCAAGTGGTTCGCTACATTTGGTGTTTTAGCAGGGGTGCCCGGGTTCATGGGGTAAGGTTTGTCTAGGTCTTGGAGGCGGATGACCAGGACACACTGAACCCCAGATTCCTACCCACCCCTTAAACCCTTTTCCTTCCCAGAACACTCCTCTCATCTTTTTCCTTAAAAAACTCTCCACACAGCATCCCAAAAGATGACATAGGCCCTGAGGGAAATTATTTTACTCAGGGCCTCCTGGGTGGAGCTCATATTAAAAAAAAACGCTCGATAGCACATGATAAAAATTAGATACAAATATTCATTGCGAGGTAGGTCATTTGTCCCTTCCGTTCTTTTTCTTTAAAATAGAAAATTAGAGTGAAATATTTTTGGAGACGTTTGCAGACCGCAAAGGTTGCATTCTCTTTACGTAGGAAGATTCTAAATAAGTTGACTAAGTGTTCCGGAGGATACCCGCTAGCTGTGCTGATAAGTGTTGTATATTTCAGAGTGAAAGATACGTTTACGGTCCCTTTTACTAATCATAGCTAAACGGATGCTATTATTTACCCTTGGCGGAATAGTGGTGCAAGAGCGAAGAATTATTGCATTCTATTTCAGAGACTTTTTTCTCATTGGGTGTTTGCTTCATTCTTATAAAGGGTGTTTTTTTTAGAGGTATACAAGTTCAAAATGAAAAATAAACGCATTAAAATAATGTTAATGTCTATGATATTGGCTTTATTTAATAGATAATTTTATGCCATTATTGTTTAAATTCGATTTGGGCATATGAGCGCCCACGGCTGGCTCGAATGAAACGCAATCGTGAAGTCCAATTTTCGCCAACTTTATCGAGCAACTGGGACGATATATCGGCAACAACACGGCGAATGTTGACTTCCAAATGGTCCAACGTCTCTGGTTTATCAGTTTAGAATAGTGACTTCACGTACCCCAAAGAAAGTAATCTAATGGTCTGAGATCACACGATCGTGAAGGCGAGATCACAGGTCCACGTTACACAGGCCCGCAATAATTGTGTGAAACATTTGGTGAGCGCATAATTTCACGTAATGGACCTGTCAACTGGCCTCCACGATCGTGTGATCTCACACCATTAGATTACTTTCTTTGGGGGTATGTGAAGTCACTAGTCTATGTTGATAAACCAGAGACGTTGGACCATTTGGAAGTTAACATTTGCCGTATTGTTACCGATGTATGGCCCCAGTTCCTCGACAAAGTTGGCGAAAATTGGACTTCACGATTGCGCTTCATTCGAGCCAGCCGTGGGCGCTCGTATGCCCAAAATCGTATTTAAACAATAATGGCATAAAATTATCTATTAAATAAAGCCAATATCATAGACATTAACATTATTTTAATGCGTTTTTTTTCATTTTAAACTTGTATACCTCTAAAAAAACACCCTTTAGATGTATACAAATTTAAACTGACACACCCAGGTACTTTAAATTCCTTTGAACTTAGTAATTGGGAAGGAAGAAGAGTTTACATTTCACATACATAGTCACATCATTTATTGGATAACCAACACCCCTGCCATAGGTCACCCCAAGTGGTTCGCCACGTTGGTAACATGAATGAGGTTTGTCTAGGTTTGCCTGTTTATCAATCTACTGCATGGCTGGTCGGATTGGGAGAGTTTGGTTGAGGGGAACCCTACCTAGATCACTCCAGCTCTCCAGCTGGACTCTCTCGACCCAGCAATACATAAAGACGCAGTGAACATTCATTATACATTTCATTGTCTCTGCCTACCATTACCTACACATATACTTATATTAATTTATGTTCTGTACAAGCAAATAATATACAGAACCATACTTACAGTCTAGATAATAATAACTGTCTAGAAAATAAACACCCATTGAACATTCATTACACCTTTCATTTTTTTTACCCACCATTACCCACACAAATATTAATATTTATTTATATTATATTAAATTCTATATAAGCAATTAATATATACGACTACACTTACCTCATTTAAGATTGACACCGTTTATTGTTTGCCATGGAAAAATGCAATTTCGAGAATTGAAATTAGTTAATTAAGATTGCTATATATTATTTTATTACATTGTATCTCTTATTATTCAATAAAATGCTGCGATACACATTTTTATGTGTTGAAATCTAATCCGTTTGCCAACGACCATTCAGATAGTGCATTCACAACAGTTTGTATTTGTAGACAATCTCGTTGGGAGCTTATTAGCTTATTTCTATCAAAATTTTAAGGTCTTCTGCAAATGGTAAGCATTTTCTAATCCTAACAAAGTTTTGGGTGACATTTATTAGTACAAGAAACAACACAAGTCCGAGGTTTGCACTTGAGGAATCCCAGATTGCGCTGGGAATTTTTGGAATGAGTTATCGTTGAGTTTTATAGTTTGTGAAACAATTTGGCATCTGGATTTACATATGGTGAGAAAACGTTCAGCATTGTTAGGTCGAGGCCTAGTTTAAACATTATCCCCAGAAGGATATAATTGTTAACACGGTCAAATGCTTTAGCAATTTTTTTATAAACGACGTCTGTTTGGTGTCTGGAGTCTAAGTGGCTACCAACCGCGAGAAAGTAAGCAGATTTAGTGACAATTGATTTTTTTGGAAGGAAATCGTCGTTTTGTCCTGTGAAAGGCGCAATTTGGTGACTTAATTTGTCACAAATCGTTTTGGTACTGCCACTGACAATACGGCTACCGGTCTCCAGCCTCCAACATTAAAAATAGTACTGACTTGGATCAGTTTCCATGTCTGAGGACGTAGAAGTCAAAACACTGGTTTTAAATATATTCTTCTTCTTTCGTTTGGCGGGGGGGTCAGAGGGGGACATCTAGGTCTGCGAGCCAGTCTAGGGCCCCAGGCGTTGCCCTGTAGACCTCATCAATCCCGCCGGGGAATGAATGGAGCGGGCATTCGTTGACCACGTGTTCAGTGGTCTGCACCTCACCGCATTCACACATCTCCGACTCTTTAAGGCCCCATTTATACACTTCCATGGTCGATGTTCAGCTTAATACCACAATGAGAACCATAAGCGAAACGTTAAAATCTACTCCTCTCCCTTGGCTCCCCGTACTTGCAAACATAACTCCGCCAAATATCAGGCGAGAGATTGCAACACTAAGGGAGTACAAGAAGACGCCGCAAAAAAGCGCAATACCTTTGCACGATGATGTCGTCTCTCACCCGGCATGCCGCTTAGAGTCCCGAAAACCCTTCTGGACAAAAGGAGAAAGACTCCTCCATTCACCTCTCACCCCAGAAGATAGGTGGAAGCTTGAGTGGCAATCGGCCAAGGTGAAAAATGCCCATCTCGTACAAGACCCCACTGAGAGACAGCCTGTTCTCATTGCCTCGCAAACTCTGGTCCGCCATCAATAGGATAAGGCGGTCCCATAGCCGTTGTGCCCATATGATGTATAAATAGGGCCTTTAAATATATAATAAAGGGTTTCACTTATCTTTGGTGCTTCGATTAGCATACCATTAGGGTAATACTGAAAGGAAAGGAGGAAGGGAGGATGTCTTCCTGAAACGACTTATTCTAGTATTACCAGGTCTTAGGATGACTGAAGTATACCTTACTTCGTTGATTGATATTGGCCTTGCTTTATTATCTGATCCCTAAAAAAGCTATTTATTGAACGAAAATCATTACATAATTTTACGACACCCACTCACACTTCTGATCGAATAACAACCTTTCAAATTTTATCAATAAAACCAAGTTTACGTTTTTTTTTTGCGAATCCCACGGTAATTCTTTACTTCATTAAAAAATCCGTTGTTCTTCAGTTGTTGTAAAGCGCCTCTCCAGCACTTTTTGTCACTTTTTATCGAATTTATCTCATTAAACCCGTCCCACGGCGCATGGAAACAGTGAGAAAATATTACTCTTGATTTAAAAGGGTTGTAAAAGCATCGCCTATATGTACAGATGTCTGCTAGGTGAGCTCAGTTAAGGGGGCGCGAATCAGTCAGCGTAAAACAGGCGGGAAGGAACGGGTAAAGGGGGAGGGTATACCCTCCACGCTCCACTCTACTTCCCTCCCACACTCCTCTCCCCCCACCTGGTCTCCACTTCTCCTTCCAAACTGCAAAGATTAAACAAAACTTTTGCTTGAAAATTCAATATTCACGATTGAATTTTATCGTGTTTTGTTATACGTTTGTTCATCTGCAGGGAAGTAATTTTTAACCCGGAATTGAATTTTTACAGCAGTAAAATACTGAATTACATACGGTTTCTCCTTTTTTGTGTAGGCATGTTTTTAATTGGTATTTCAAGCTTGCGAAGATAATATAATATCCTTTTTTGTAAGCAAAATAATGGTAGAAGTGATTGGTAGGTTGTGGAAAAGACGGCATCCGTGCAATTATTACTAAAACAGTATTTTAATAGAACTATGTAGGTAGTACAGTAGTGTATTGATTATTCATGTAGTTTTAGCTTCTTTCAATAGATGTCGGTAGGCTAGTTTGTAATACGCAGTTCTGCTATACCGCAACAGATGGCAGCTGAGTTGGATATCAGAAAAGTACCGTCTATCGCCGTTCGTGTCTTTGGTGCAAGCACGGTTACGATGACGGCCGAAGACTTCAGAGAGATTGAGCGGGCTCCCTCAGTCCGCCCGCCAGTGCAATACAACTACTTAGAGTCTAGCCTAATATAGACGTCTGTGCAGTTTAATACTCATCGTAAATATTCACGATAACTAAATAAACCAATCAATAAATAAATAAACAAACAATAAATAAATCAATCATTAGGACCTTAAAATATTTGGAAGATGCCCAATACACATCAAGTTGTCTTACTATTGAAAATTAAAAGATATAACACATAAGAATTAGAATTGTTAAAAATCCCAAAATTAAATTCCCCGCTTGAAAAAAATAAGAACGTCTGTATAGAAAACTGTATATAAAATTCCCTAACAAAACTTAAGTGACCTGTCAGGTAAGTATTGCATAATATGATTATCTATCTTATAACTCGCTCATCAAGCACAAGAACTAGCTTCTTCTTTGGTGAGATTGCAATTTTAAATAATTTCTGTACCAATATGTAATTTATATAACACCTCTGCATACTTATATATCTATATTAAATAAAAAAATCTACCTGTACATTACACAAATCATTAAAACATATCTACATTTTTATGTAGCATTACGCCCATTGGTGATACATTATACATAATTTAGTGTTTAATGTTACAGACCGATTAGGTAGTTGATGCAATCCGTTTGCCTTAAGTTATAAGTTGTTGTAACAAAATATCTGTAGTTTAGTTAGATGTAGGTTAAAAAGAAATAATTTAACAACAGCGCTCTTGAGTGGATTTTTTACTAAGACGGCCCAGTAAAATTTAACAATTTAAAATTTACTATTATTAAAGATGCGGTAAGCAAATTATAAAAAATTGGAAGTGACAACGGCATGGCAGACAAGACTCGCCTATCTTTTCATTATTTCAGAAATTATTAACACGTATTGAACAGCCAGACATTTAAAACTATTTTATCTTCAAAACGGATTTATTTGCCTTTTAGGCATTTTTGACACATTGGTCACTAAATTTGATCCGTATCTTACGATTTATTTCATTTGATGTTGAAGACAGGTGAGTCAGTTGAAGATTGCGATGTTATGGACTGATCAAGTCCCAAAAATGTCTGGAAAATTCACTTACATAATCCTCAATGCGGTGCGGCACCGTGAAAAGTATATCCTAGGTTTTCAGAGTTATTGGCATGAGGTCAAGGTCAGTAGTAAGGACGAAACAATTGACGAAGAAGTCCTTTTCATTCGATTTATAAAAACATAAATTATTTTTACTCTAAAGCAAAATCAGTTACTTAAATATTTCACTTCAGATTGTGGCACAAACCTGAATTGTTCTCGTAAAAAAAAAATCTGTAAAAAACAAACTTTTTTTACGGATTTACTGTAATAAGTATTCTATTTTCAAATTTCTTTTAAAACTTTTTTTGATTTGACTGAGGATTAAATCTTCCTATCCAGTGATCGGAAACAACCACGCTACCAACCGAGCCAAATGCGGAGTTGACAAGATCAATATTTATCCTCATCATCAGTATATTAATACGTGAAGCAAAAACTTTGTAAAATTGCGCGGACGGAGGAGTATGAAATTTTGCACATTTATAGTTTATATAAAGAAGGAGTGCAGAATGATAATAAATATTTTAAATTATGCATAAAAAATACATTAAATCAAGAAAATAAACATTACATATTAAATTAATTATGGTCGAATTTCGACCATTGGCTACCACTAGTTTCGTTAATTAACTACTGCAATGTCGCCGAATTTAAAAAAAATGCTTATACATCCGCGTGTACGTACGTGATTGCCACCACCGAAATCGACGAGTCTATGGAAATCAAAAATCAAATAGAAGTATTTAAAAATAGTATCGTAATAAGTTTAATAACTTAATAATGTATCTCACACACATTACAAATTCGATAATATTTTGGTTTGTTTGGACTAATTTTGTGGTTATGATTAGGCATATCAAAAAATTTCGTCCCAGAAAATCAGTAAAAAAAGTGAACATTTCTTAACACTACGGTCATCACCAATCCAGCAGTTAATATATCAATAGTCTTTATACAGACACGACGGTAATGTTTTAAATTTACCAGATTTTTAAAATCATTTTATGTCAAGGAAATTTAAAAGACCATTAAAGAAACTCGCTTTGTCAGGAAATAAAATTGATGAGAAAATAAAGGAACTTTAGGAAAGTAATAACTCAGCATTTGCAAAATTACGAGACTTATTTACTTAAGTATTTTGTTATAATTCCAAGATGGCTTTGACAAGGTAAAAGTTTTCCAACGATAGCTCCAATACAAGACCAGGTGGCGTACTTAGAATGATTAAATGCATCGTAACTTTCAAAATTCCCTAGAGCATTTCTTCAGAAACAACAAAGCCACTTGCAGTGCGGTGTTGCTGCATATGGGGACTGGGTTATTTCAATAATATCTTGCGAAATTCGTCATTTACTAAAGAGGCTACGAGTCCATTTCAGTAATTCCAGTAATGTTTGAAAACACATTTCTTGGGGGGTTAGCAAATTAAGCATTTCTTAAAAAATTCAATTTATATTAAAAGTATCCACCAGAATTCACAATTTTCTGGAATGAAAATTGTTTGCAAATTTCGTTTTATCTTTTAAAAATATCACATGGTTACTACTTTTTTTTTACTAATGAATATTTGTGAAGACTTATCCCATGACCAATTTAAATAAATTAAAAATAAGTATGGGTTTCGCTTAGAAGTGGAATACAGAATTGCTGAGAGAATTTAAAATAGAAAGGTTGCTTGAATTGGCTTTATCGTAACAAGATCTGAATAATCATATTCCTACTTTCTATAGTTCATCTTTCTTCCTTTCCTTTTTCATCCAGTTTCTTCCAAATCACTATATTTCCTAATTGGGTGGTCTTAGTGAGATTCAGTGTACGATATTTATAAGAAAAGTACGCAAAATTCATGGAAACAAGGTCACAGTGGTATTTACTGAAAGCGAATTGACGCTTTTCTGCGCTTTGATTCACATATCAAATCTTAATCTATGCAAAGTTGACCGTTTTGTTTTATTGGAGCCTCTAATTCTGATGATATTCTTATTTTGCATTTACTGTGACAAAAACATGTTAGGTAGCCGTTTACATTTCAATTTCTGATTGCCGGTTATGTTAAAAAAATTGCATCTAAATGCGTTAAAATATACTTGCTCACAAAGAGGAATGTTAGTTAATAATAGCGGTAGGGGGTAGCAGGGGTTAATGTGGAAGTCCATGCTTCTCACGGGAAAAGCTGTAAGAGGTGTGTGTGTTTCGCATAGTTTAGCAGCAGGCACGCATGGTGGGAGGGGGGGGGGATGAGGGAGGGGGGGTTGCCGGAGGTAGGCCGAGAGAGGGAGGGAGGCGGAAGGCGGAGAATGTGGAAGGAGAACGCGGTAGGGGAAGGAGACGGGAGGGGAACGCGGGCGGGAACGAGAACGGGTGGGGCGGGGGATGAGGGAGGGGCAGAAGAAGGGATTGCGAAGGAGACATATGTAACATTCTATTACGTTATGTGGCATGTTAGTAAAACGATTATTTAAAAAAAATGCCTCTGGTACAAGGGCAGGTCTGCATGTCTGACTGTCTGTCATATCTGACTTGAGTATTTATATATTTCTTCTCTTCTGTAGCATGAATACTTTAATACCCTGATTTATTCCTACGCTAGCCTTTCACACAGCGTCCCCAAAAATGATACTCAGTGACTCCTGTGGAATAAATAACAACAAAAAAAACATCATTCAATCATTTTTCAGATGCAATTGACGAACGAAAACTATAAAATTAAAAATGATATAAAGAAGAATATCTATGGGTGGCGTCATTTTTTAAAACTAATCTATAGTTTAATTCCAAGAGTAATGAAGTTTCGCACACTTAACATTTAAAATTATAGAAAGGTCACCGTTTACTTGCGTTTTCTAAAAACCACTACATCCCCTTTTCCCATCCCTTAATCAGGGATAGTTCTTGGTTGAAATTTAGCACACGCACAAACTGTGCAAAAAGCCCAGGTTGTTTCATATAATAATTTTCTTTTAAAGCTGCACATATCCGAGAACAGCCAGCGAAGAGTAATCAATGTTGAATTTTCATATCATCCTAGGAATTCGCGCGATCTCAGCGCGGTTCGCCCACCGTCGACGTCGTCGTGTAGAAAGGTTATTTGAATATTTCAATAATATTTGTGGAATTCATGATTTACTGAAGAGATTTCTTCTCCAGGGAGCACTGGACCATTTCACAAGTGGGTATCACGGTCGGGTGTATTACGTATTCAGCGAATGCTTTAAAATTTACGGAACTTTGCGGACTAACGGATTTATTTAGAACGATTTAATTCTGGCGCCAATTCCTGTTTCCATTTCGCCATTTATTATTGATATATTTAAAACGCATTAATACCAAGATTAAGCTTTTGTTCGTGGGCTTAAATATTGAAACACAATGAAAATAAATTGATCTTTCATTCTTCCGTCCCCTTTGAATTAAAGAGGTTCAAATATCGTGATTTATTTTTGGTGTGTTATACTACCACGTTGCCCTACCTCCTTCCTTAACCAACATTTCGGACAGCCTTACGTAAGAGTCCATCATCAGGGCAGATGTGTAATGAAAAGAGAGTTAAATTTTTTTTCAACATTTTTGTGTGATGAATTCAATAATAACTAGATAAGCTAGTTTTGTGGATTTATATTGACGATTTAGGGTAATCTACGACAATATATTTATTTTTCATTCTTTAGTCCTTTTTGAGTAGCAAAAGCTAATAATTTTGATAATTTTATATTTATATACTAGCTGGTACCCGGCATGCGTTGCAATGCCATTCAGAGAAATAAATTGATTCTCCCTGCACGTCCTTTCCCGTGCGTCCCCGTTCCCTTCCACCCTCCCCGCCTTCCCCCTCCCTAGTCTCTTCACTTTCCGCGAGCCCCACCTCCCCGTTCCCCTTCCCCCTGCCTTTCCTCCCTGCCACTAAAATATATGAAATACACACATTTTCATTTGTACAAATTTCATAACGCTAGAGCTTAGGGGCCATCCATAAATTACGTCACACCATAAGGGGGGGGGGGAGTAGAAAAGTGTGACATTGTGTGACAAGGGGTGTGGGGTCATCAGCTCTGTGACGTGTCATGTAAAAATCTACTGTTTTGATTATTTTTAGATGTAAAATTGCAGAATATGTGACGTCACACTAGGGGAGAGGGGTCTCACAAATGTGACGATGTGTGACAGGAACGGGGGGAATCCAAGGATCATGAAATTTGTGTGACGTAATTTATGGATGCCATTATATATATAGCTTATATTTTATTCCGATGTAAGAGCTATATTATTGTAAAGTTTCATTAAAATCCATTTACTAGTTTTTGCGTGAAAGAGTAACAAACACACATACATCCATACAATCTATAGCGTTTATAATATTATGAATGAATTACCTTACACCTTGAATTACCTTATACCATATACCTTTTTTTAAATGACACAATCTTTAAAAAAAAAGCTTATTTGGTGAGTAAATATTAACAACTAGGAGTATTAAAAATACACAAATAAAATAATAATTAATTTTTAAGGACTTTTTCTCATTTGCTAAAAAATGTTTTGTAAACAATCTCTTCAAAGGACGTTACAAAAAAAGCTTAGAAAAAAACTTCAAGATTAAGAAGGATTTTGTAAAACGTTTTAAAAAATACAAAAAAATATTGGAAGTCAGTCAAGGCTTTACAATTTTTCTTGTGGATCAATTAACCAAAATTAATATGAAAGAGGGTCTAGAATATTTACTTGTAAAATTGTGTAGCTACTAGCTACCTATGTATTTTTGAATTCTTATAATTAATTTCAGGAATAGACCATTTAGAAGAAATCCAACGATCAAGAAATTGAGAAGACTCGACCAATCAGTTACTTTCACGAACAACAAATTATAACTTCGCTTCCCTCCCCTGTTCCTCTCTAAGTAAGGGTTGAGAGGATACATTTTTTGAGAAGGGTTGGGAAGTAATAAGTAAATAGGTAAAATCTCCTAAAAAAATCAACGATCTCAGGTTTTGAAAAGACTTGAAACTCTTTAATTTGACAACATAATGAACTTATTTACTACCTTAAATAGGTAATGGAACCAATCAATTCGTTGTTTGCAAAACATTATATATTGAGTACATTTATCTGTTTTGTTTATAGAATTAAAGTGCGCTTACCAAAAAGGGTTTTTTAGTATATTTATTTGAATATTAGTAGACGAGATTAGATAGGAGAGGGTACAAACCAACTGCAGCGGGACGCAGAGGGGCAAGATGACTGTGATGACATGTGATTCGTCAATAAATCAATCTGACAGTATATAGGCATCTCGCATTATAATATCACCATTTAGTTCTTCAAAGTAAAATCTGATTTTAAATAAATAAACATTTTTACATGGGAGCGCGAATTGCTCGCCACGTTATGAACAAATTTGCGAAGTCCAAATACGTCAAAGTAAAGTTCGCCTATTTTGAGAGTCGAATATTTTGTTGCCGTATTTAGTTAAAGACACTTTTAAAAATGTTTCATTATTTACTTACCCCATTTAACAACGACGAGCACACTTGAGAAACACCTACGTATGTATATGTTACTAAAACAGATCATATTTGATCTGAATAATCTTAAAATAAATTAAAATAATGCTTACCTGTGGAATGTAATACGACAATTAGGTTTATTCTCTTTTTCACTTCTATTTTTACACATTTTCATAGCACAAGCCACCATTTATGCCGTGTTATTTCGTAAAATATACCAATGACAGCTCGACGTTGGTTCTCAGAAGAATGATGACGTCACATTTTCTAGATTCGTGCGAGGCAATACGCAAGCCCAGCCGTCTCCAAATGGAACCGTTATGAGGAGGGGGAAATAATACGCTTTTATCATTCAGGGCAGGTCTACTAATATTCACGTCTATGGTTTTTAGTGATTTCACAAAAGCTAGCTGATAAATTCGTTGTACTATTTGTTGTATTTTTTATCACTGACAAAATAAAGGTTTGCGACAAAAGTGACATGAACCTTATTTATTTTGATGAAAATGTAAAGAGTAAATAACTATAATAAAGTTTTTATTATCTCCAATGTTCCTTTCAAAGTGAACTAGGTTAAGACAAATATAATAATGTCTCATGACGTCACACGATTTTCGGCCAGCCGCAAAAAAGCATTTTGATATCTTGTGTCTTTGGTAGTAATCTTCGGCATTTTCCAAAAAAACAAAAAATTCTGTATTCAGCATGCTCTAATATATATAACACTTAGTTGTAGGAGACAACCTCATTGTGGTTTTTAAGAATTTGCTTTTTTTTTACATTAGCTCCACACAAGAGGCGCTGAGGAAAACAATCACCCTCGGGGCATGTGTCATCTTTGGGGATGCTGTGAAGGGCCTTTTTAGGGAAAAGGAGGAGAGGAAGTTATGGGAAGAAAAAAGTATGAGGGGTGGGAAGGAATCGGAGGGTCAATGTTTCCAAGAGTGACGGACGTATGAATCTATCCAATGGTCGGGAGAGACCGGCTGGAGAATGGGAACGGCTGAAGAAGTAATGAGGTCTCTCTCAAGCAGTCTCCCCCGATGCGGCCCGCCACGCAGTGGATGGGCAAACGCATGTGCCTTTAAGGACTAGACAAATATCCTAGTGACCTACGGCAAGGGTGTTGGTTTTCCAATAAATAGTTCTTTTAATTTAAATAAATGATTTCCAAAAATAACGTAATGCAGTGTGATTAATAATAATTATGCTAATCACGAGTGTTTAGATTCAGGTATACCTGTAACGATGTATATGTTAACGTGTTGACTGTCTATCCCATAAAATAAAATAATTTTTGTTGTGGCAAAATGGTACCGTATCCAAAAACAAAGACATTTAAAGTATGTAGGTAGTCATTAGGCGTCCACTGGGGATGATTCCCATAGTGCTGATATTATAACAAAATACCCTTAAGTGTTTTGGAAAATATGGGTAGTACCCTTCAGACGTTCACTGCATCACACAAAAATGATATTTAAAGTATTAAGGTAAGAGTTGGAAGTCTTCAGTCATCGAGTGTACTGCATCCCGCAATAATGACGACATCCGTGCAGCCCGCAGCCCGCAGCCCGCAGCCTGAAGCCCGCAGCCTGCAGCCGCTAGCCTATGTAGCAAGTAAAAGCGCCGCCAGCCCCGCGACGCTGATGAATGAAAGCTCGACGCCGCTTGAAATGCCCAGACTTCTTTCAGATAAACACTCCACCACCCCTACACGCCCCCACCACCCCTTTCAGAAAGAGCTTTCAGGAATGAGCGTTTTAAAATGCTTGTTGTTCAAGCTTTGTGAAAAAGAATGAATATATATAGTAATTATTTGTGGAATGAATTTTACTTATTTCTGCGCCGTAAATCATACGGCTTAGTTTCTGGGGATATTTGGATTTTATTCGAAAACAAATTTATTCTAAGGCAAAAATAAGCTTACCTTCATTTTATTTGTAAAAATAATGTATTGTCGTTTACATTTATACATCGTCTCATACATGCTCTTCTATTATTCTGACTCTTGACATGGCCCGACTCAAGTATCTGATTCACTTGGTCGTGCCATAACTTTCTTGGACGTCCTCGACTTCTTCTACCATTCACATTTGCGTCGTATATTTTCCTTGCACTCCTTTCCTCGTTCATTCGCTCTGCATGCCCAAACCATCTGAGCGTCCCTTTCTTAGTTTTACTCATTGCTTACATCAGCCTTGCATTCTTTGCGGATCTCACGTAACTATCATACACGGTTTTATCACACATTCGCCTCAGGGATCTCCTTTCTACAGCATTCAATCTACTTTCACTCTTCCTCTGCCAGTTCCATGCCTCACTGTCATACATCAGGGTAGGTATCAGTACTTCATTATGGACGGCTAGCTTCGCTACTTTTGACAGTTTTTGTTGGCGCCAACAGCGTTCAGCCCTTTATTAATGGAGTTACCTGCATTTACTCTTCTTTCAATATCTCTATCAGCCTTCCCATCTCTCGTGAACATACTTCTCAAATATACAAACTCATCCACCAGTTCCAAGTATTCATCATTTACAACTATGTTGCACATTGTTTTCGTACTCTCTCCTTCAATCACCATGACCTTAGACTTACATTCATCATTTACTCATTCTTCATACATACTTCGTTCATCCTAGACACGAGAAAATTTCATTATTTCACTTATAGTTCTTCGTTTTACCCAATTCGCCCCACATCACTTTCAGTTTTCGGACAATTTTTTATCAAATATTCTCAAGTACCCTTAAAACCTCTGGTGGTCTTTTGTAATATGGTTGTGATACACGCTATTAATGTGTTTTTGTTTTTATTAATATTGGCACATAAATAACAATATAACATTCACTTTTTATCAGACGAGTCTCGAAAGAAAATATTTTTTCTTTTAATTTGACTACCCTTGTCACAAAAATCGAATCCAAAAATTTTCGAAAATGATTTTTTGATAGCCTGGATATAAAAGGGTCTAAAATTCATAACCATTAACTATGGTTTAGTTGGTAACTCGAAAAAGGTTCTCTACTTATCGTTGGCACCGTACTACCGTATTAAAGGCTTTTAGGGCACGTTGAGGCTCTCGTGCTTCATCTACATATTCTAAAAGGAAGTTCTGATTTGTGAAAAACATATTATAATGACTTGACTTCGATATAAAGCTCTTAACCCAAAATAATTTCGGGAACTCCGCGAATATTTGGAGTGATCCTCTTCAACTGAGAAATTTTAATGTTTTTATTATTTACACGCAACTCTTATTATTAAGCTTTAAGTGTTTGGAATTGAATTTCAGTTAGGGAAATACTGTTAAAATCTTCAAAACTTTGTGGATTGCTCATTTATTTTAAGTTTTGCTTTTTTACGATAGCCCTCCATAGGAGGTCCCGAGAAAAATAATTTCCCTCAGGGTTTCCTATGTTATATTTGATGAAGGGTCTATTAGTATTTTTAAAGAAAGAATGTTCTGATGTTCTGGGGGTCAGTGGGTCCAGAAGTGACGGAAATTCATCCCTCCAGAATCCTGCGGGAGAGGCCAAATGGTCTTAGTGAGTGAGCAAACGTATCCACCGTTAATACCTCAAAAAATCTGACCCCATAAGCCTGGGAACTCTTGCTAGTTCACCAACACGGTTTGGCCACCCTTGCCAAGTAACCAAACGTAGCGAACCGTTTGGAGTGACCTATGGCTCCGTTGAATCCAGAATCGTTTTGTAAGGCGAACCCTACACGTTCAATGTTTATTGTGATCCGTCAATATTTATCAAATATCGTGATTTTTATTGAACGTGTTGGCTAGCGTATTGACGGATCACAATGTCTAGATTCCTGAATTACGTATCGTGATAAATATTGATGCATAGGCACGGTTGGATCCATGAATCTAAAACATCGCCATGACAACTGGCTATAGTGTACCAATTTTCAAATACTTATTCTGTAAAATCACTCGCAGTTTTTTACACATTTTACAGAATAAGTATTTGAGAATCGGTACACTATAACCAGTTGTCATGGCGATGTTTTATATTCAAGGATCCAACCTGATACTCTCAACTCTTTAAAATCTTCAGAGGCAGCCTTTTTTTAACATTACTATTCTAGAGCCATGTTCTAACAATCTATAGATCTACTTCCCCAGAGATCTTATTATCATTTGCACAAATGATGCAAGAATCAAAGAAGAGGTATGTGGTATTCCATTATCTGCTCCTACCATTCGGGGATACTGGCTGATGATTAGTAAGTTATATCTTAATTAATATGTCTGTCATCATACAAAAGATGCATAAAACAAAATTTGTCTGCTATTACAACCATGTAATCATAATATAATCACTAATCATGTCCTACCAGTACGCACTCGCTATTATTAACTTTGTAGACAGATGTATGTATACGCAACTGTATGTGTGTTCCCAATATCTATGGATTAGAAACATGTCATAATCAGTGGTACCTTTTATACTTGGTAATTTTATATGACCTTCAATTTTTGGCTCCTAAGAGCATTTCTTACTCTTTACTTGTTACACTTTTTTTTTAATATACATAACTTTGTACTTTTTATTATTTTTAAGATATCTATCTTATTGTCTATACATTTTTCTTTTGACTGTATTATTTCCTACCTTTTAACTTTTTATTTCAATCTCTAACTTTTCATAATACTTTATATTTTATAATTTATGCTTTCACTTTATACTTTCATTTATCTATCTTACTTTTTACTTACTGCTTACTACGTCAACTACTTTTTTTACCTTTTGTTTTTATATTTAACTTTAATTTATGTTGTTACTTTCGTTTTGTTATTGTATTGTAATACATGTAGAATATAATTTATGTCAATGGCACATGTTGTGCCGTATGTTTTTTGAAATAAATAAATATTAAAATAATACAATAAAAATAATTAAAAACTATCAAACAAGACAGTAATGAGCCAGATCCTGAAAGATTCTATAGAAAACCCTGGAAAATATTATATTCCTTTCATAACACAAATTTCGTGGCGAGATCAGGCTTTTTAAATTCCTTACTCCATAAAAACGTGGAATTATATATTATGAGGCGCGGTGAAGGTTAAAAATGTTATTAAAAATCCCCAAGTAATACGGAGAAGGTAGCGAGAGGAAATTCTTCGAATATAATAATATGTTCATTGAAATGTTCCGTAAAAAAATATTACGCGCTCCAAGACCCGAGAAATCATGTTGGACTAAAGGTTTAGCTGTTTAAGACCCCTTTACAGATATATCTGTTTTATATATCACAATTTGGGTCCCGTGCAAATAGATTCAATAATACTAAGATGTTTTTATTCCGGTTTGTGGGGAGGTTAGTGCAGTCCCACACATTCCATAAAGACATACATTACAAAAGCAGGTGAATACAATTAATTTTACATGACAAACACAGAAGTAAATGATAAAATAATAGTAATAGTAAAGAGGAAATAAAAAAGGTAATAATAATAATAGGCCTTTAGAGTACGGTGGTTTCATGAGGAGCTAGTATTTTTCTCCAATGTGCGTCAATGTCGAAGGATGGACTGAGGCGGGCTTCCATGATGAGGATATTTCCAGAGTTGCTATCCTTTCCCTCATTCCTGCCACCCTAAGGTGGCATAACCTGGAACTCGCATCTCCGTGAACATCCGGGAAGCGCTGCAACATCTGGGGAGACCAAACATTATGCGGAATGTGTTATTGTACTGGACTTTCTGTACTACGCTTTTTGTAGTTTGCCCAAAGTTTGCACGTATACAACGTTGCGCAGAAGGAGAGGAAGAGTGTCCTTTTACGGCGGTATTACAAAGGCGAAATCTTCTACTGAGCATGTTTGCTTTTACGCTGAGAGCTGGTCTTTGCCTATCGATGTCGTCATCACCCATCAATTACTGGTGATTATGCGATCCAGGGTCAGTAGTTCCTTGGATCACCTTCAGGTTCACAATGTTCAGGGTGGCTGGACGAATATTTTTAGGTCCTTGCCCGTTCTTATGACTAGTAGAGCCGTTTTGGTGTGGCTGTAATGCATTTTTGTTTCTTCGGCAAACTCTTCACAGATCTTCAGAAGAGTGCGTAGTCCCCTTATAGATGGTGCCATCAGGACCATGTCGTCTGTATAACTAATGTTGTTCAGACACTGTCCTCCGATATGGCAGCCTACCCCTGCATTGTTTAAAATTGTTGTTTAAAATATTGTCTTCACGAAAATGAGACCAAAATTTCATTTACATTTTTACTCCAAATATTATGCGATGGGTCGAGAGATTCTGTCGAAAGAT
The DNA here is from genome assembly GCA_936435175.1 of Glyphotaelius pellucidus. Lineage (NCBI taxonomy): Eukaryota > Metazoa > Arthropoda > Insecta > Trichoptera > Limnephilidae > Glyphotaelius > Glyphotaelius pellucidus. The sequence goes on along the minus strand of OW386545.1, from coordinate 33,580,672 downwards.
CTCCCTCAACCAGTATCCCTCGATCCTGCCCACCACGTAGCAGGCAGGCAAATGCATCAGCTGCCAAGAAGTGGACAAACCTCACCCCATAAACCCGAGCACCCCTATTAATAAGTCACCAAACGTAGTAAACCACTTGGGGTGACCTATAGCAGGGGTGTTGTTTTTCCAATAAATAGTTCCTGGGGTGGCGGTACCCATACTAGCCTCCCAAAATTTAGTTGTAATGTAGCCGTAATATGTAGAACTGAAAAGTTTAAGTCATATAGACATTCGGTGAAATAGATACATACCAATATTATTTTATTTCTAAATAATAATTCTTCAATTGAAATGTGTAGTTATTTGTTTCGTTTAAATGTTTGACAGATTTCGTAATTTTTCAAATCTACTAACATTTGACAGGTAATTTTTTATTTTATTTTGAAAGGCGATGAACCCCTGGCAAATTAAATTTACATATCCTTCAAGAATGACCAGTGATTTTTCGCGAGTCTGCATTAGTTATAAATAAACACAAAGAAAATAAGTGAGCCAAAATATGAATACACGGATAGAACTGAAATCCCATGTTTGTTTGTATTCCGTTTATAAGGAACTTACACGGGATTTATCTAGAAATACACAGCCTCCCGACACAACAACACGATCCCTCCTCCGCTCTCTCGTTGTTTGCACACCAAACAAAGCGTCTGGACCGGCCGGCAGGGGTGGAGAACATTGATTCGCCGAGTGTTTTATTTGGAATCAGTCTGGGAACCCCTTCGAATTTCCATTCCCTTGAAGTTTATTTGGCTCAACTGGATAAAATATTGTTGCTGGGCGTTATTCTATTAGTCAGGGGGTCAGAATTTGGTTGCGTTACAATTTTAAGGATTTCTTGGCGTTCAAAAATAGTAAAGGCCGATGTTGTAATCAGATATTATTTTAGTACGTGTAGGTACTTAATTAGGCTTTGTTTTTTTTATGTTTATACTTTAGTTTTTTAAATAAGCCATTGATTCATATGTTGGGACGCAGTGAAACTTTGGGATCAACAAAGAGGTGAAAATTAACATGCGTAGAATACTAATTGAGTGTGTTTTCTGGCCCATTGAATAAAATATAAATAAACAATTATATATGTATGTATACAATAAGAATGTGAATCTTTAAGTAAGGAAATATTGTTTGAATTACGTTTATTACGTTTCGTGTATATAAATATTTTCATTAAACTTTTATTACTATTAAGTAGTAAAACGGTAAGGCTCTTGATTCGCATTACGAAGGTCGCAGGATCGAATCCCGCCGTGGCAAATAAATTTCATTTGATTAATTTGTGTTATTTCACAATTTATTAATTTTAAATAATATATAGTACAAGCTTTTCCCCGCGGCTTCGCTAGCATGGTATTACGGGAAATTACTGTAGCGCTTGCACTTATCAATTATCTCCCCCTCCCCCACCCCCATCCCCTCCCGCAATCCATATATTCATTCCCTTACATTCAGTTTTCAAACATCTCGCCTACCACCTAAATTTCATAATGCTATAGCTCGAAGAAAAAAAGAATTACTTATCCAATTTTGTTCATTCGTTCGGAATTTATGCGCTTCCAAACATTTCGGATGTTTATTTTTATTTAAATATTTGGAAGTTCGTTAATATAATAAAAAAATACTTTATTTATCATTCAGTCTTTATAATCATTACGAATTATATTTTTAATCTTAATTTTATCATCTGACATTTATTCCAATTATATTTTTAATTTTAATTTTATCATCTGACATTTATTCCAAGCTTGTCCAAAAAAAAAACGAATTCTAATATTTGAATTTTCTGCAGAAGTAGCTGACCAGTAGACTGAGTGCCTACCAGCATAGAGCCCAAAAATATATCAACATTGTTTCCATGGAAAAGATTTTTTTCTGACGTTAGCAAAAACTCGCTTTTGTTAGCGACAGAAAACGTATAACAAATATAATATATTAATATTTATAATTTCATAACGCCAGAGCTTACCATTATATACAACCTGTAGTCTGCGCATATAATTTAGCTTTATATTGGCGAAAGAATTATTAAAATCTTTATATTGTGTTATGCGTGAAAAGGACATAAACAAACTCGAGCAGTTTCGCATTTATAATATTAGTATGGATATTTGCGGCACGTTCCAAAAGTGAAAGACCCAGCTTCCTCTTCCCATCTCCTTCTCCTCCCCACTATCTTCAGCCTCACAACATACCCCAATTAGGGATGCCATGGGCTGGCATTGACTGACTCCAGACAGGAGCAGTTGGGACTCTTGTGCGGTATTCATATAAAACAAATTTAATTCTTATTCTTAAAATGTCTTTTTATCTTCATACGCAATTTTCCTTTTTATTACTCTACTCTTTCATTCTTTAGTTAAGTTTTAAGAACTGTTGAAATCCCAGGCAAAATTAACTAATCATATTCTATAGACTTTTGTGATAGGTACTATAACCATGTAATATTTTTTATTTAATATTCGCTATATAATAACGTACTGTGTATGTCCCAAGCCGCCGATACCCGAATTTCTACCGATTTCTTACATATCTCCCTTAAACATTTGAAGTTTTTATACTCTTAAAAAAATATATGTAATTTTTAAGATAATATCTAGATGTTTCCCACGCAAAAACGCAAATTATATGAAATTCCTTCGATAGAAAAAAATTGTCGAATATGCTCTGAAAATACTTATAAACACGTTCTCTCACTTATTTTAGAAGTTATGAAAAAATTCACAGTGTTTCCATAAAAGCTATTTTAAATTTTCCCTATGAGATTTTTGCTCTGTTTCATTTTCACAATTTTCGCTTCATTTTTATCGTTCTAAATATAGCGCGCTCTTTCAACATTCACACAGTAATTACATATCTCTCCATCTTCTTTTTGAGCGGGTATACGAATAAATAAACGAAAAAAATAATAGCAATTTTCATGAAAATCATGAAACCAAGCCGTAAAAAAATTGATTCGATTTTGTGTTTAATTTAAGTATTAATGTGTCCATATTCATTAAACAGTGTTTTTTCCTTAGTAACACAATCCAAATTTTGAAACTATTGCAAAATTCTGACAGCACACAAGACTTGTTAACTGCAAACAACACAAGGTTTAAAAATTATATACGTCGTGTCATTCAAAAATTAGAATAATTCGAAGCGTCAATGTTTGATACCCCTGAATTATGAAATGTTCCAGAAGGATGCACGACATATGCTCACGGAGTACTTATCGCAGGAACAAGACTCTGCAAGTGGGAGATTTACACATGATTATCGAAAATTCAGTTTGCGGAGGGCTTTTCTACACCGGTGGGCTTAAAAACTGTATTGGGACTTAACGGGGTTGTTTTCACGTTTCTTCAAACTTAAAAATGAAGTAAGCCTGGGGGTGGGACAATTTTGTACTGTTTATTAGACGCTATATTCTAGAGGTGTTATTTATTATAATAATTTGTTTTTTGTCTTAAGTTTATGCCCACGTACAAAATCTAAATATTATGCTTGCACACATATGTATATGCGTCCTATGGGTGATTTTCTCACAAAAATAGCACTATGAAAGTAATCGGATTACAATTTTTTTATTGTTTTTTTGACTTTATGTCCGAGTTAAATCTTCCCCACGGGAAAAACTTAACCCTTCCATATAATTTTCTACAAATGATCATCTAGTCAATCCACGCTAAGCAAGTATAATAAATATAAGAACAACATATCAACCTACCAGAGACCAAATGGGAAAGTAATTCACCGACTCTAGATATTTTCATATCAGAGGGTTCGGCTCGATAGAACTCCTAACTAGACCGATAAATCCTATTAATCAATATAAATATTTTTAAAATCTTTCGTAATCGTAACATGTATTTAATATTGATTTTTGCGTTTATTATTATTTTTTTAACAAGTATTTTGAAAACATAGTTATATATACATGTGTATATTATATACATATACCTACTCATTTTACATTTAATAGTGAATATTATATGAATAGTTACAGTAAGACTCTTATTTCCGATTTAACTTTTCAATTTGGGAGGCGGAAATGGGTATTCCTCCCGGGAATCATTTATTGGATAGCCAACACCTCTGTCATAGGTCACCCCAAGTGGTTCGCTACGTTTTGTGACTTAGCGGGGGTTCCGGGTTCATGTAAGAGGTTTTCTCGAGTCATCAGATGTGTCTGTCCACCAATTGCGTGGCAGGCCGGATCGGGAGAGACTGGTTAAGACCTTTTGACCTTTCCAGCCTGACTCTCCCGGAACATCGCCTTGCAACGCAGTGGGAGGAGGGATGAATTCTTACGTCCGTCACTCCTGGACACACTGACCCATAAATTCATATCCACCCCTCGTATATTTTTTCTTACCAGAACTTCCTCTTCTTCCTTTCCTTAAAAAGACCCTAAACATATTTTTTTTTGCTCAGGGCAAAAATTATTTTCTTCATGGCTTCCTGATTGGAGCTAATGTACAAAAAAGATATATTTTAAATTGAAAAACTTTTAGAAGGCTAACTTCTTTTTCAAAATCTTGTAAATTTTTATCGGCTTAAAACAATTTTGTATATTTGGTAGACAAACTTTAACATTAATCAGATGACGTCCCACTGAATTCTAGTAGTGGGACTAATATTTGGAAATAACTTAATGATGTAGTGCTTATTTAAGTACAAATTTATTTTTTATTTTGTTTGTTGGCTCGCCAACAGAATACATCACAAATAATAATTAAATTAAGTTTACAAATTGAATATGGTTACAGTGACAATTCTCATTAAAGGTGAGCACACCATTCATCTTAACATTCTTAATATGTTTACATAATAATAAATTATATTACATCCACGTACGGCCGGCGCAGTCCAGCAGTAAGGCTCTTGACTAGCGTTCAGAAGGTCGCGGGATTGAATCCCGGCGTGGCAAATAAATTTTATTTGATTTATTTGCGTTATTTCACAATTTATTCATTTAAAATAATATATAGTTTATTTGCGGCACGTTCCAGACTGGAAGATACTATTAGTATCGCCCTGGTGTAAGACCACCATTCAGAATTGAAACGTCGCTTGAAATGGCTTTAGCCGTGTTTAGTGACCAGATCTGAATAGCCAGGTACTTCCCCACCTTCCTCTTCCCTACCTCCTTCCCCTCCCCACTACCTTCAGCCTCACAACATACTCCAATTGGGGATGCCATAGTCTCACTGGCTCCAGACGGGAGCAGTTGGGGCTCTTGTGCGGTATTTCATATTAAAAAAAAACATACATACACACTTACGTGTACATGTACACATATGTATATGCGTACGTGTGCACACTCTACACACACACATATATGCATACACACTTACGTGCACATGTACACATATGTATATGCGTACGTGTGCAAACTCTACACACACATATATAATATACATGCATAAGTGTACATGCATACATGTATATGTACATACACAAATGTTAAAAGTACATTTTCTTGATAAATCTTGAAATCCTTGCCCTCAGTGATAACGTACAAACTGAGCCTCACTAATAATCCCAAACAAGTAGCACGTTACAAATCGCAAAGATAAACATTGATAGACCCACTGTGATTATATCCTGATGCAGAAACTGCACTAGGGAGCAAAGTATTCAATTGAAAGTATAGCCCTAGATCCCAACTGCTAAACCCACCCGCCAGATTACTTTTAAACTTCATTGGAAGATCCTCTTCAATCAGGGGCTTAAACCCTAGTTAAGAGTTAACGAGTTAAACCTGCCAACAAAAAACAACAGTTCGAAGACGGGAGGTTCAGACTCTCGGTACATACGTTAACTGTTAACTTCACGTAGAACATAATATTATTATTCAGGTCAAATTTCAGTATGGAAGGCATTAGCGCCAGTTGAAGTTTAACATGGATTAAATTTTGTTATAACCTTACCATTTTACTCGTTGTGCATAAAATGGGATCATTAATTCATACCGTCAGCCTATGAATGTTCTTAAATCTTTTGAATAAAATTTTCTTACGTTGTATATCTAATCAACGTGCTTTATATTTCCACATTTTATTTTCCTTTTTCTTGGAAATTTAAGGCACCATTCTAGTCTACAAAAAAAAAAATTTTCATTTTCCCAAAGTTTAAATTTTCAAAAATATCTCCTTAAAAGGATTTTTCATTCAAAGAGATTATTTTAAAAGTTATAACCATTTTAATGTCGCGTATTAGACGGAATCTCACCAGAATCTAAATAGAACAAAATTTTCTCAAAACTCCATTTTTCGAGTAAACCAATTTACTTGAAATTTGGTGTGAGCCTTCTCTTATATTATTTTATCGCGCTAACTAAATTTTTAACAAAATTTCAATTCTAACTATTTTTAAAAAATTTGGAAAGTCAAAAAAACTGGTAAAATAATGTATTTTATTTCAGACAGCCGCCATTTCACGAAAAGAAAATTTTTTGCCAAAAATTTTTGATTAAAAATTAATTGTTTTTTTTTTTTTAGATTACTAGGAGGGTTGCAATCGTGTCAAATAGGGCACACCTTTTTTTAAACCCCAACTTCAACACCCTGTAACTTTTTGAATTTTGAATTTTTTCGTTTGATTTTTTTTTTATGCATTCTTTAATGTTTAATAAATATTTGATAAAATAATAGTGCACCTGAAAAAACACCTACAATTCATGCTTCTAGACTAGAATACCCCCTTAAGAAAAATTTAACGAGACCCCCTTTGCATCCAATCCTAGAAATCACTTCCTTAATAATAGTGTAGCGGAAGCATGGAACAAACTTTCCCAACAAGTTATCGATGCTAATCAATTTAAAGCTCGTTTTAATTCTTATTTGGAGAGGATTAACTTTTTTCTCCAATCTTTGCAAAATCACTCTGTGGCTTCATTTAAAACAAAAACACGACTTTGTAAAACTCTAATTTAATCAAAATTATCTACATGTTACAAAACCAAAGGTTTCTTTTTCGGGATAAGATTAACTTGTAGAACATAATGAAATGTAGATAATTTTGATTAAATAAGCGATGTTTTACAAAGTGATTAGTTTTTATTAAATTAACGTATTTTCAAATTCACGTCTACTCAATTACAGTTAAACTTGCTGAGAAATTAGTTAACAGAACACTGCCTGCTCATCAAATTTTTAATTAAATTTGATTACATTGGTTTGGGAAAAAACTACTAAGGATGAGATATTTGACGTTTAAATCAACTTTTTTTTTTTTTTTTTTTTAATTTTATGAAAAACAAATACCTTTGTATAACACCACTATTTTATTAACAATATCAACATGTTTCGAAAACTATGTTTTCTTCGTCAGGATAATAAGTCAATAATAAATAACAAAAGACAAACAAGTATAGACTAATTAGAACATAGACAAAATATTAGAAAGGAGAGGTGATTAATTACCTAAAATATATCATAAAAAACAATTATATAAAATAAAATATAAAAATTATTTTAGAATGGGTAAAAAATTACATTAACATAATAAAAAATCTTTTAAAAGGAAAACAAGAAGTCTAAATAACAAAATAAATTATTATAAATATAAGTATTAATACGAAAATAAATTTAAAAGATGGCTATTTTTAAAAAACGTTTGGTTATTTATAATATTTAATTTACTATTAACACTTTTTCTAATTTCTAAAATTTCTAAATTATCTAATTTTATACCCGTTGTGTTAGTGTGTAAAATTTTTAAACCTTTATTAATATCAAAAGAATGACCTGTTTCCAAAATGTGGTTTGCAAATTCTGAATAATTATTATTATTTAAACATCTTAGATGTTCCTTAACTCTAATGTTAAAATTTCTAGAAGTCTTCCCAATATAAAAAAAGTTAGAATCATTACAAATTAATTTATAAACCCCAGATTTGTTCAAAAACACACCTTTGTCCTTGTTATTTAATATATAATTTTTAATTTGTTATTGGCGTAAAAAGCTGGTTGGATATTATCTGGCATGTTTTTAATTATCAAATTTGAAGTGTTATTATTTAAAAATACAATTTTTCTCCAATTATTATTCTTGTCAACTACGTGTGGATAAACAAAAGATCTAAAAAACTTTTTCTTATATTTTTTGTTTAACATATTATCTATTAATTGTGTAGAATAACCGTTATTTATTGCAATTTGTTTAATTGTATTTAATTCTGTTTTAAAATTTCAATCAACGATTTAAATTTTTTAATTTCAATCAACGTTTTAATTTTTAAATCAACGATTAGAGACATTTTGATGTTTGATATTTGAAAGATTGAAACAGAGATTGAAAAAGATGGACTCACATACCTTCATATTCCTACCCACCCCTCATATATTTTTATTCCCTTCCCTTCCTGAAAAAGACCCTCCACACAGCATCCTCTAGGATGACATAGGCCCTGAGAGAAATTATTTTCCTCAGGGCCTCCTGTGCGGAGCTTATGTAAAAAAAATGTGAAATTGCAATCAGCCGTCAAGCATTCATCATTTTCACACGCGTTCACAGCGCTTGGAATTTGACCAAGTATATGTTCCGGCCAAGAGATGGCGGTTAAGAAACCCAAAATGGTTGATTTGACGCAAATCAAATGGAATGGAGATTGAAACAACCAAACTTTAGTGGGAGATCACGACTATCCGGATCCAGTGAAACTAAGTTTAGGGGAATGCTGTGAGACTGAAGGAAATTTATTTCATTAATGAAGACAACGTTAGCCACACTCAATCGAAAATCTGAAACAGAAAAAGGTACGAACTCAGGATCTTTGCCTTGACGGGGCGGAGCTTCGCCTAGATTTGACCGTATCTTTTTTCTGATTTTTCTGTTTCAGATTTTCGATTGATTGTCGTCAATATTGTCTTCGTTAATTAAAAATTACAATTCACTCATTAAGTGAAAAATAAAAATAAATAGAAAAATTTATTTAGTTTTTCATAAGAAAAACTGTCTTTTTATAACTTTTGAAGGTTAAACCCATCAATGTAATAAGAACTGTCTTGTTCTCTTTCATATTTTCGTTTAGATTATTATTGTTATCTTCTTCTTCAATGAGAAATTTATTCCATTTATTTGTAAACCGAGTCCTCGGGGGCTTATAATCAACGCAGATACAATTGTTTTTTTTTATCTGGATTTATTTTTGGGGCATTATGCTATAATGCGCTTCTTCCTTTTTAGCCACGTCACAGTGTCCTTTGTCAGGGCAGATATGCAGATTGTGAAGTGTGTTTTTTATGTACATAGAAGCGAAACGATGTTGTGCGCTCCAATCCTCTTAGGGGTGATATTTAACTATAATTAGAGAAAACTAATATGGTTTTTCAGCGTTGTAGTTTTGATTTACCCAACAAGTACCGGTTATCAAAAACTCTTCACCTTGGCCCGGTCGTCTCTATTAATTTATTGGAAATTTTTATGGATTTCAATTGCCTCCTTAATTAGGCGTGCCTGATGCGTTTTTGGGCTTTCCAAGAATTTCAGGAATAAATCCAAAGAAATAGCAAAGAATAAATCCAAAGAAATAGTTTCAATTAATTGCTCAATAATTGCCCATTTGTCATAATGGCCGAGTTTGCACTCTCGAAATTGCTCTGAGATCCTTTTGAAGATGATTCGTTCTGGCCTGGGTACACCTTGTCACATAACTAATTCTTGGTTTTATTATTTTTCCGTTGGTTTAGGTAAACACGAATACATGTCGAATAAAAAGTGTTTTTCTGTTTTTCACAGATCTTCTGAAGAAGACTGGGAGGTACCGACCACACCTACAGACAAATTGTTCATTTACGAGGTGAGTTCAAACGATATTTTCTATAGATATTTCCAGCTTATCAACAAAGATCAACATGTTTACAGATTTGATTCCCGGTTGCTTCCAAATAAAAAAGGATGTTTAATATTAGCAAACAACATAAAAAATCCTATAAATACAACACAGCGTAACAAAGAGAAAAACATATTTATATTTTAATGATCGTTATTTTTTTCAGAGATTAATCGCTGTGCAGTTATTTTACGTAATAATGTAACATTCTTGAGATTTCTGGCTTTAGCAACTAAGTACCTCATTGGTTGTTAGTTTTATGGCGTACTCGCACTGTAGGCGTACACAATATTTATAGATGTATATTTTTTTAAAAGAAATTCAAACATTCCCAGGTGACGAAAAACCTTACAATAACCTAAACTCACGACAGCTGGGTGTGACATACAGGCGACAGCCAACTCAGTCACTGACCGGTCAAAATATAATTAAGTCTGCATACCGTATAGTAGTCAAAAATATATCTACGATGATTAGGATTGGGATATTTGAGATATACTTGCATACAGTAATTAGGAGAGTATACCTAAATATATGTATGCAAGTATTCAAGTAAGAACTAATATTATTTATCACTAAGGGGGACGGCTGCTCTGCCTTTTTCATGCAAAACTTAATTTTGTATTTGAGGCCAAAATACCCAACCAAACTGAATAATATTCTTTTTAATCAAAAGATATAGCAAATATCTAGTACGGATATGTGCTATTTTATTACTTTTGTTTTAAATTGTGTTGTTTTTGCCATTAAAGAATTCAATTTCCATGATTTTGGAGGCCACTTTGGCAATTTTTTGTGAGTTAATTACAATTTTTAAAATTATGATCTTGATCTACCTACTATGTTAATATAATAAAATAAATAAATTTATATTAAACATCATAAAAACAGCATTTCTTTAGAAACTTTAATTTGTTTACGACAAATTTGTGTTAACAACGTAAATCAGTTGTTGTTATTTGAATTAATCAAAATGTTTTTTTTTATCATTTTTTTTTATTTTTTTTATATTTCATTGTATTTGCTTGGTAAATAGAGCAAAATAATTCTTTTAATGCTAATCAGTAACTCACAAATAATTTCCAAAGTTGCCTCTAAAATTATGAAAAATTGATTTCCTTAACGATCTGATTTTTTATTTATTTTACAAGACACAAATAAGTAGCATATCAGTACTCGATATTTGCTACACCTCCTGAGAAAAAAAATGTTTTTCAGTTCGGTTAGATATTTTGGCCTCAAATACAAGATTAAGTTTTTTTTATGAAAATGACCGTGCAACCGTTCCCCTTAAGAATAAAAATAAAACACAAACAATAGTAACATAAAAGAATAAATACGCGATATAAATTTAAATAATTTTCTAAAAATATTATGAACACATGTAAATGCGTTATTGTTCTTTCGAATCAAAGATCGAATTATCGTATAATATATGCAATTGATGAATAAATAAACTGAATTATTTGTCGACACATCGTAAATTTAACACAAATAATGCAATGTTACGGTTTTTTTAGATAATACATTTTTTGACAATGATGGACAAATATCTTTAAATGAGTAAAAAAATTTTTACGATTCAGAAAATATTGTGGTTTACACGACATGGAGAGATTCATCTAGATTATTTCTTTTTTTTTTTTAAAAGAATTAAAACATTTTGTATTTAAACCACGAATTTATTATTTTATGTATCTACCGGTTTCGCTTCGACCAAGCTTCATCAGGATATAATAATAACTAACTACTAAGGCAGAGAGAGATATCGGTTATATATAAGTTGAGTGACAGAGGGAGAAAGAATATTACAAAAGAACATAATTAGCCAGAGACAGTAATATATAACCCATAACTTATATATAACCGATATCTCTGCCTTAGTAGTTAGTTATTATTATATCCTGATGAAGCTTGGTCGAAGCGAAACCGGTAGATACATAAAATAATAAATTCGTGGTTTAAATACAAAGTGTTTTAATTCTTTTAAATATAATTTCTAACCACAAAGTAATTGCTTCTTACGAATAGATTATTTCTATTTAAATATTAAGTTTAGTCAAATGCCAGCCTTTTTAAAAATCATCTTATCGTAAAATACTAATGAAATGGAGTGAATCACTCTTCACAAAAAATGTGATTTGTCTCAAATTATTGAAAGTAGACATGTCTAGCCAGTCGATTATTTGACTTTAGTTATTCATGTTATTCCCCCCGTACAAAGCGAGTGAAGAATGTTACGGTCCTTCCAGAAAATATTTAAATGTTATTTCATATTGACTTCCCCTTGTTTTCAATTGACAAGCGAAAACTTTGTCAATTGAAAACTGAAGAAGGATATATTTATATTATATTTTGAATAACTCTATTCCCGCTACGCTCCTGTTCAGAAATGCTTTGCATTTGGTTTACTTTGGGCTGAAGTAATATTGTTTGGTCGTGTACGTACAGGCAAGTTTCAGAAGTTCAAGAATTGTATTAGGAATTCGTTTCTCAAAAACTGCTTTGGATTCAGATTTGTTATATTACCGAGTTCAATATTCATAATTTAAACAGTGATTTATTAGGGTGTGCGAATTGAACTCCAGATTCTTGGCCAAAAATACTAGGCACTTATTGCGATAATTAGTTTGATAAAGAAAGATTTCCAATATACACCTGAGATTTACCAATAATTTGTAAAATGTTGTAATAAATGCGGCCTTTAGTTATATATCACCTTTGTACGTTTTATTTATTTTAAATTTCGATGTGTGTTTGTCAATGATTGACCTATTCATGTAACTAGATTTACTATCAACAATATCACATAACTAGATGATGACAATTATATCTAGTTTATCAATAATAATGTGATGATTTGCGGATATGGACTCGATATATTGCGAATGTTTGTACTCTTCACAGCTCTCTCACCTCCAAACGTATATTACCAAAAGTTGGTAAAGGTAAATCACCTGATGCTCTGTACTCCAACAAATGTTTTAAACACATTAAAATAGTATAATTTTTATTCTTTCATGCCATAAGTGGCTGCGACACAATTGGTGCTCCGTTCGGTCAAGGCAAATAGGTACAAATTTTGTAATATTCTGTTCAAGAATCACTCAGTGAATGAACTTATTCGTGTATTTCAAGATCCAAAAGCAAAGCGAGAAACAATCACTTTGGCTGCCGAACAATTCATTCCATTTTAGCGCCGTTTTTGTGAAACATCACCTCGAGGGCCCTTAGGCACTAGTCAAACAATCCTGAGGTGTATTAGGAATATCAAGAATTTCAGACCGGTAAATAAGATTAAGAATAGAAGAATGAAGGAATGTTAACTGTTAACCATGTTCAGGAAACATGTTCACACAAGGAGTCAGGAATGTCCCAGGAAGACACGGCACCATCGTATGCATCAATCTCTTGAGGCAGTTTACGTCAAGAGTTGGAATAATAATGTAATACAAATATGAATAAAGCAAGGAGTGCGTACCGGTACAATAGTGTGTGGCTTCATGTCCTTTAAGCCTACCCCACGTGAAGAAATGTCGTGACGGTGTGGTGCTTAGTCTGGTTTATTTTACAAATAGCATTTTGAAAACAAACGAAACATCTCACTGTTGTAAGGATGTATTTTAAACATATTTTTAACAGTTTTATTGTATTTTTGTTCCACTTCGTCATCCAATTATTATATTTATGTTTGTTTTATACAAGCATTTCTAATTTTATCAAACTTAAGTTGAAAACATCGATTAATAAACGAAGTTTATAAGAGGAATATAAACGCTATAAATAATTCGATTCGCATGTCTTCAAAATTTAAAATCGAGCGTCTTATTTGCACGGGGCAAGTAAACGAAAAAGTGGTTTTTATTTATTTTGTGCATAATTTTATAAGAATGAAAAAAAAGTTAGAACATACAAAACCTCAAAAATAGTCTTAGCCATAGTATTTTTAAAAAATTATTTCGTAGTTAATTCGTAAAAAAACATTTTTTAGTAGTATACGCTTATATTTTTTGCTATGCAAATAATAATTTTATTGTTATTCCAATACATAAAAAAGCTAGTAAAAGCTTCAATTTATGCGTAGCATATTTTTTGATGCTCATAATGTAAACCGATTCGTCGTAAAGGTTAATCTAAATAGTATAAATAGGATTTCACGTATAACTTCATCTTAACCACACTATCCATCTTGCTTGAGAATTAATTATGTTCATCTGCATCAGAATGAGTTTCTTCCCTTACGTAGAATTTATTATTTTAAATGTGAAATTGCATATTATTTATACTGTGAATTTTGGAACTACATTTTACTCGAACTGTGTGTTTCTTGAAAGCAAACCTCGGTTAGAATACAACTCTTTTCTACAGATTTGTTGAACTTCCTTCCGTTTCTCTCCTGTTTCCATTTTCCCCAACTTATATAGCCATTCAATTTGCATGCAATAACATTTATCCTAGAACACAATATTTCACATGAATGTGAACGTGGCAACCAGTGAACGCGAGAGTATTTTTCAATGTTTTTCTCGTATTATTCCGGTCTTTGCGGGCCGCACGCAAACACGTTAGGTACGTTGCTTTACGCTGAAATGTTTTCAGGTAAACACGTACAAACACGCTTGAATTATTACATATAAAGAAGATTAATTTTATTACGGTAGAGTATCTCCTAAAAGCACGTTAGCTTTGGTACGTATTGAAGTCTTCACTGCAATTCTGTTTGAAATTTAGGAGTCATTTAAATGATGTGACACGAAACGTGAATGAAAAATTAACTTTTACTGAGATTTATAAATACAACAATGCCAACTTGGAAAAAAAATTGACAAAGCTTATACCTACCAATTGCTCGTTTTATATTATGAATGCTGTAGAAATGAGATCCCTGAGACGTATGTGTGGTAAAACCATGTATGATCGTGTGAGAAATGTGGAGATCCGCAAAGAATGCAAGGCTGATGTAAGCGTAATGAATAAGATTAAGAAAGGGACGCTCAGATGGTTTGGGCATGTAGAGCGAATGAATGAGGAAAGGAGTGTAAGGAGAATATATGACGCAAATGTGAATGGTAGACGAAGTCGGGGACGCCCGAGGAAGACATGGCACGACCAAGTGAATCAGATACTTGAGTCGGGCGATGTCAAGAGTCAGAATAACAGAAGAGCATGTATGAGACGATGTATGAATGTGAACGAAGCAAGGAGTGTGTGCCAAGATCGAGTTGTTTGGCGGTCCGTCCTCTCTGCCTACCCCTGCGGGGAAACGGCGTGATGGTTAGTTAGTTAGTTAGTTAGTTGAATATCTAGAGAATGTGCCTTTCTTTTGTAACTAGCAAACACATTTAACAAGCAAAATTATTTGCTTTTGAAGTGAAACTTCTTTAGTACTGTTGTGATTTGAAACTCGGATGAAACAGAAATGGCACTAAAAAGAGACAAACTCGTGTATTTATACTATAGGATTTAGCCTGCGAGAGAATGCAATAGGATGAAACCTTACTTACGAACGAAGCGTCGCGCTGGCCGCATTGACCGCTTTGATTATGACATGTTTTGGCAAAGTTTCATTTCTACCGCATGAAAACTGCACTCGATTTATTGAAGTGACACTTCTTTAGCGTCGTTAGTGATTAGAATTTCGGATGAAACGGAAATACATCACTAAAATTTATTATATGATGGGTCGTTTCTAATATAATGCGCTAAATTTGCACCTCGGCTCGACCCTCTCGGAGGCAACGGCTAAGGCGCCGGACAAATCCGAGCGGCCAGAGAGACAGAGATCGAGTGAACGGAGTTAGAATCCTATGAAATCCAAAAACATAAACATTTCTATTTTTGTAAATAAATATCAAATCTTCAAACCACTCTAAAATAAACAGGCAAAAGAAAAGAAAGCGATATCAAGCGACTTTCTAGTTTCACTTCTACCGCGTGTGAATTACACACTTTAATTTTTTTTTTAATTAACATTTTGATAAAAAACGTTTCGGAAAAGAGTATGAATATTAAATCCACTCCACCTTAGATATCTGTAATAAAAAAATCAACGTTTCTTCTGTTGACTCTTGTAAACACTCAAAAGTATTGAATAAGTATGGAGTATAATCTAGCTAAAAAAATGCTGAAAAAGTTTCACAAAATCTATAAAATCATTTTAGATGGTTGAACACAGAGATAAGAAAAAAAAATCAAAGAATTTTACTACAATCTCGCTAGAAAAATTTAGAAAAAAATATTAACATAACTTATTTAAAAAAAATTGAAGGTTGTTAACTCTCTGAAAATTTAAAGACCTTAAAAAATTCACGGAATAATTAAAACTAACAGTATTCTTATAAATTCCAAGGTAATTTTGAGTAAACAATCCCCGAATCCGACAAAGTTTATATTCTTTTAATATTTGTTTCATATTATTATGTTCATGGTTAAAGTTCCTCCCGGTTCTATTCGTCGGGGAACTTGGGTTATCTCTTCTTCTTCTTCTTCCCTGTGCAAAATATTATTATGCAGTTGTTGGTACTGTGCAGTGGCGGGAAAACCGACTACGAAATTCAATAAAGCACAGATATACAAGTCCATAGAATCCTATCTCCTTTATAATATCATGTTTCCGCGAGTTGAGTAATGCTGGCGAACAAACCTGTTCGGGAGGAATTCAAACTTAGAGAAAATATTGTATTCTAGCTACTAATGTGCTGTGACAAACTTCCAGATCCTTAAAGAATATTAAGAAATTGTGAAGAATAAAATTTTGTTTTAATCGATATGTATTTTTTTAATTTAATGAAAACAAATAACTTTGTGTACACCACTATTTATAAAAATATTAAATTAATAATGACGCCACAAAGTGAATTTGCGAAGTTTGAAGATATGTATTTTGATTACATTTTTAGATTTTTACGGCTAAAACTATAAAAGGATTCGAGGAACAGGTTTTTTGGAACCAGTTTCTATTGGAGCACGCCTGACTACGGAAGCAATTGAAATCAACAAACATTCTGAAGTACACTGTAATACCAGCTCGTAGTGGAGTGGAGCTGGCAACACGGTATTACTTCCAAGTACATAAGCACACATTTAACCACTAACAATTACAAACTTGTCCTGATTATGGACACTGTATCGCTGTCCGAAACGTTGGCTAAAGAAGGTGGCAGCGCAACACGGCATAACATCGCAAAAACAAATAACAAAAATATGTATTTTATTTATTTGCAAACACAGTGTAAATACCAATACATTGCAAAAGCGGTAAAGTTAATTACATAATAAATACATTTAAGGTACAAATTAAAACATGGGTAATATTTCAAGCTAAAAATTATTGTAGGACGTGTGGAAATTATCCACATTTCCTGCGAGACAGTCAATTAACCTAGTAATTCTTCCCAGGAGCATCACGGAAGAATGAAAAGCTTGTGTTGGCGGCCTCGCGTGAAACTATTCGGGACATATTTTAGCCAGAATATCTGGTACCGATATGAAACCGTTTAGAAGCTTAAAAGTAATCAGCAGTAATGCGACATCTCTTCTGGAACTAAGGCTGTAGGTACCCAGCATTCCGGAGATAAATGCTGTTGGAAACAGCCATGTGTAAAATCCTAACTCTCTCATATAGAGGTATCTTAAAAATTTATTTTGTATTTTCTCGACCATTAGTACAAAAACATATTTCTTACCACATTCCTAGAGCTATCGGACATTTACCAAAATAGTTATAAACAATGACACAATACAAATATGATATAAACAATGTTAGAAATAGAAACCACCATCCATTATATTAAAATCTAAAAGTTAACTACAAAAGAAGTAAAATGTGTGCCTTTGTGAAATCAAAGTTATGGATCGCAATTTGAAAAAAAAATAATCTTTGGCAATTTTTATTAATTATTTTTACTTGGAACGACAAAGAAGTGAGGTTTCTATAACGTTTATAAAATATGTATGTGTTTTAATTTTTTTCCGTTGTATCAGTAATTTTGTTCCATGAACGGTGTTTTTTCAACCTCAACGGCTAATGCGGTCCTTGAGAGAGAAATATCAACTCCCGATTCAATTGTATTTTTAATGATGATCCACGATTCAATTTATTTATTAATGAAAACATTCACTAAATCATTTCCGGGAATTTGTGCTTTGTTAATTTCCGATATTAATTATTATTTCCTATTCATATTGGCCCCTTAACAAACGCAGCACAGCTTTTATTAAGTGGCTTCTGTTATCAATTTGATGTGTTCATAATTTTTCAAATTATGATTGTCAATTTGAACATAATTGAATTTGAATATTGTAATCTCTTTAATGAGCGGAAGTATTGTAAAATTACTAGGTTGTTGAAATTCCCACCACCATTATTGGAGGGAAACTTTAATAGTTTTGCAAGGTTGTTTAAAAGGTTTTAAAAAAAGCTTCTCAATTGATTGGATTGTAAACAACTAAAAATCTTCAAACTCTCTTAAAATCTTAAAACGTTTCTTCAATTCGCTTTGTTTTATTAGTCCATCAATTTTTTTTTTCAATAATCTTTTACTGAATTAATAAACCACTCGAACAGTTAAGTTTTTAGTATCATAAAATGGTTAGGTTTTTAGGTAAGAATTGTCTTCTGTTCTGTGTCGTTGTTGGGTACGTTGGTAGGAATTTCCACAAGACAATATACCTCTCAATAATATGTGTTCCCATAAGTACATGTATTTATAACATTATGTAGAAGTGTAAATAAAAAATATTAAAAATAAAGAAAAATATTAATTGGTGCCGCTACCCCGGGAAGTATTTATTCAATAACGAACACCCCTATTATAGGTCATATAAAATGATTGGATACGTTTGTTAAAGCAGCAGGGGTGCCCGTGTTCAAAGAGGGGAGGTTTGTCTAGGTCTTGGCGGCGAATGTTTTTTCCCACGTATTGCATGGCGGGCCAGATTGGGAGAGACTGGTTGAGGGTAACCTAATCTAGACCTCTCCTCCGAACTCTTTCGACCCTTCGCCTCACACCGCAGTGGGAGGGATAGATTCGTGTGTCGGGCACTCCTGCTCAGATTGACTTCCACATTCCTAACCACCTCTCATACTTTTTTCTGTCCCAGAACTCCATCTCCTTTCTTTCTCTTAAAAGACTCACTACTTAGCATCCCCAAAGATGACACAAGCCTTAAAGATGATTTTTTCGTCAAAGCCTCCTTTGTGGACTTATGTAAAAAAAAAAAAAACATAATTGGTGGTTCTTTTCCTGCCCACCCTCTTCCTTCCTAGAACATCCCTATCATACTTTCCTTAAAAAGACCTTCCACACAGCATACCTAAAAGTGATATAGGCCCTGAGGGAATTAGTTTTCCTCATGGCCTCCTATGTGGGGCTAACGTTAAAAAAACATATATCAAGGTATTAAGTTGTTTTTTACTAACGTAACAAACATATTGTATTGCCTTACAAAATAAATAACCAATGTTTTTAACGAAGTAAACGGGATGTGGTTAGAAGCTGAAAAATAAGAGAAGAAACTTTTGTTTCACTTTGTGAAAAATCAATGTGAGCAAAATCCTCACATTATTTGCGGAAGAAAGTATCAGATACTAATGATAAGTAGGTATATCGCAGGGGATTGTATGTCCAATTATTGTAAAACACGGCTTGGAGCGCATTTCGCAATTTAAAAGCGCTTAGAAAGAGATCCGGAGATGTTTTCGACACTCATTAAATTCCATACAGCAGTGGGTGAAGAGATATAAAACATATTTCAAGTTATTATAATACTCGTGTAGACGGGATATTTTAATTGCGAGATTTGTGGAACTTAGAATATTTACTTGAAAAAAACTTGCTTTAAAATCTAAGAAAGTGAAATTTCAACTCTAATAAGAAAAACTCTCTTTGTATAACTTTTTAAGGTTATTCCCATCAACGTAATATATCAGTGAATAAGATGATAAAACTAATAATCTAAACAAAAATATGAAAGAGAACAAGACACAGAAAAATAGAAAAAGACAATGGTCGCAACTGGGACTCGAACCCTCGACCTCTCGTCTAACCGGGACGTGCGCGTTAACTATAGTAAAGAAGATTATAGGAGTATAGGAAGATAATATTGTTAATTCTAAAATTTGAAATATGACGGTTTGACAGAAGGTGGCAATAGCGAAATTGGTTAACGAGCACGTTCCGGTTAGACGAGAGGTCTGGGTTCTAGTCCCAGCTAATTTTTAGCAGAAAATTTTTAATATCAGATAAAATTTTTTTGAGCACGCCGAGATTCGATCTCGCGTCATTCGGATTGCCAGTCAATGGCCTTACCCCTCAACCACGGAGACCTACAAATTTTCATGTTACCACATTACGCAATTTCTTTGTTTTGTTTTTAGTCAAATAGTTTCAGACACTGTCTACCGTCATGCCTTCATCCTGACTCCGTTTACTCCTAATTATTTTGTGTTCAGAAATCACTTGTTATAGTTGTTATTATAATAAAATATGTATTTTTACCTAATTTTAATTGTGAAGGAAGTAGGTACCCACCTACAAAATCTTTTGTCTGTTCAAAGTTTAAACGTTCAGGTTTTGAACCACCATAGAATTATCTTGGTCAACGCAAATATTTTCAGCTCATAAAGTAATTTTCGTCAAGAGCTTTAAAACTTTAAAATAACCACATTATCAATTATTTAATAAGAAAAAAATTGAAAAAATCAGTTGTATCTCAGATGAGGAGGTGTATTTGTTAGTTACATCCTTTATCTAAAGTAAGCAATTGTGGAATGTAACAAAAAGTAACGAGGAACTTAAAAAATGTAGAAGAAACCCCTCAATAATTATTTTTTAACTAGATAATTAATTTGTCTCGCTCCATGTAACACGAGATCTCATTAGTTCAAACGCATTTTTTGTCGAAGAAATGCCCGAAGATACAGCGAATCCCGTAGTACAAACACGACACGAGATGTGACTTGAACGAATCTCCCAATTGGAACATTTTTCCAATTTATGTAGCAGCGCCTGCTGATTTGAGACAAACTCAAGCAAATAGATACACGCAAATATTTTTTCAGATTTTCCCTAGGAGTAATTTCAAATGGCAAAGCATCCCGATGTTTGCGTTCAATTTATCAGAAACTCTGACAGAAATGGCATTTCGCATTTCATCGCAAGGAAATTTATATTTCATTTGCCTATGCAATTTTCCTATCGGGTTTGATTTTAAAAAGACAATCTTGTCTTATACTTTTTTAAAATATTTAATTCAATTATTTTAGTATGTATTTTTGTTACAGCTGTTTCTGTTTACAAGACCATTTTAAAACTGTGGTTAAATCCACTGTTAATTATAAGATTTTGAATATTAATTTTCGAAGGTGTCTGTATTGATTTAATACCGGTTAAACCAACTTGCTGATACACTAATGGAGAGTGTATTATGTGGGGTTCGGAATCTGTTTCCCCAACTAAGTGTTAAGATTTTCTTAATTGTTTTATAATGAAGTTATTTCTATGACTCAGTTAAGTGCGTTATATTTTTTTTGGTTTTGTAAATAAACTAAGTAGTGGGGAATAAATAATTTTCCTTAGTTTATTAATTAGCGTTATATTGGGGTCATTCATTCGTTTATTGACTTCTAATTGTTCAAGCAAATTTAAGCTAAGACCATACATACATACTAAAATATTTGCAGAACTTGACAATAAAATTAATTTTTTAATAGTTTTAAAGCAATACCCATGCGTTTAAGAACACAATAAGTTGCACATCGTGCATTATACGCATTCCCAAGAGTTAATATTATACCCAATACGGATATCATCTACATAAATTGATGTGTTCTCACACTTCAGAGATTCTCCGACTCTTCGTTGTGGAGAAGAATAATAGTTCTTGTAAACAATCTGATTCTGTTATATTTTACGTATTTAATTATAATATTAAAGTTACGGCTACCACGTAGCTGCCTTAAGGCGGTACTATCTCGTATATTTGAGGCACGTTCCAGAGTGGAAGATACTATCAGTATCGCCCTGGTGTAAGACCACCATTCAGAATTGAAACGTTGCTTGAAATGGCTTTGGCCGTGTTTAGTGACCAGATCTGAATAGCCAGGTACTTCCCCACCTTCCACTCTTCCCTATCTCCTTCCCCTCCACACTACCTTCAGCCTCACAACATACCCCGATTGGGGATGCCATAGTCTCACTGGCTCCAGATGGGAGCAGTTGGGACTTTTGTGCGGTATTAACTGTAAAAAAAAAAAAAAACTATCCGAATTTCTACCGATTTCTTGCAAATCTCCCTCGAACATTTGAAGTTTTTAAGCTCTTAAAAAAAAATGTTATTTTTGAAGATAATATCTATACAACCCCCACGCCGAAACGCAAATTATATGAAATTCCCTCGATAGAAAAAATCGCAAAGTATGCTCCGAAAAATTTTATTTTTAAGCCTGTCTCTTTTAGTTAACAAATTATACATGTGAAAAAATTCACAGAGTTTTTTTTAACGTTATTTTAGACAACCTCCACGAGATTTTTGCTCTATTCTAAACGAGTCGTGTTTTATTAAACATTTTCACAATTTTCGCTTCACTTTTATCGTTTGAAATATAAGCGTGCTCTCTCCAACATTCGTAAGTACAAATCTCTCCATCTTTTTCTTTTCGTGCTCGGGTACGGGGCCTTAACTAAGAGGTGTCTAGAATTGATCTGGCCCATATCTGGTCCGTTGTCGCTCACGGGGTCAGCTCTGCTGGCATCATAGGAAGTCATACCCTGCTGGCATCTTACGGACTTGTAGGAAAGCTTTTCATTACCTGACATCTGGCAGAGAAGTTTCGTAGCTTTTACATATACTACAATAATGATGGTACTAACCTACATTAAAGCAATAAAACCAAGACATTTAGACACCAAAACAATTTTTAACAAAAATTTATCATCGTAAAACAGAAAGCCCACTTCAACTTTACAAAACGTTCATCTTGTAATTCAAAAAGCTGCAAGGTGATAAAATGCTTTGTAGTTTATTTCTATTTTCCATCTAAAAGACTGGTCGCTCTTGAGCCAATAAATCTGCATAACAAATGCTTGTTCCATTATCCCCTTTAAATCTGATACTCTCCCAATTTCCCGGAACAGAGTTCTTTGTTCAGCCAGGTACCTGCTAGCTGCTGGCTGCTGGCCGATAGGTCGGGGTGCTGGCGGCAACTCTCCAAGGAAATAAATAATATTAAGGTGAAAATCAATGAGTGTTTTACTTTACATTATTTTGCTTTAAAGGCTTTCAGGTGGTCGGGACAGTTGACTTATTTTGTGATTTTAGCGCTTTCACAATATTGTCAATATAATGCATTTATATGTAACCTGTATATGGCAATACATATATGTATATACTATCTTAGTTCTTGACAGGAATGCTTGATTTCGACTTTTTAGAAGCCCGCCGAAAAATATTACCGGAAAAGCCGAAGGTCCTGGGTTCGAGTCCTAGGTGTCACCCTATCTTTTCTGATTTTTCTGTTTCAGATTTTCGATTGAGTTTCGCTAATATTGTCTTCATTTAATTAAATATTACAATTTGAGGTTTAACTCATTAAGTTAAAAATAAATATATAGTTCTGGATTATTAGTGATATCTTCTTCTTCAAAGTACATAACACTTTTTTAGCGACTATACAATAAGTAAGCGTATGAACAATTATTTATTAACGAATCATTTATTTGAAACATAATCGAGTTTATTATGTTTGAAACCAGTTCGAATTTTTTTTAGAAACTCGATATTATTGGTGTGCACAAATACACTACGATGATCCAATAGTCCATGAAAAAATTGATACCGGAATTCACGCCCCTTTTTGGGAGGAGTTTAAAAATACTCGAGAAAAAGCTTTTGGAAAGGTTGGAAAAGGTATTGGAGAATTTTTTTTACATGTTGATTTCGTAAAGGCCTGTAAAAACCACTTACTCCTTTTTTAGCCATTGTTTATTGTAATAACAAGGAAATTAAAATTGATTTCACGGAACCAAGCGCTGCGGAGCCTAAACGTCTATTTTCCGCTCCGGCCGGGACCGAACTTATGAAAAAAGAGTGTGGCAAGTCAGTAGTCCTTGGGTGGGCGGCATAAGGTTCACTTTGAAAATCCAAATTCGTCGACTGCCGGCCGTATTGTCAAATCGCAACGCGAAAATGCATATTTTGTTTTATTTTGTGAAGTTCGGGCATAAATATAATTTTTTTGCTATTATTATTTGATTAGTTTGTGTTATTTCACAAATTTATTCATTTAAAATAATATATATATATACAGTGTATCCGGCACGTTCCAAAGTGGAAGATACTCTCAGTATTGCCCTGGTGTAAGACAACCATTCAGAATTGAAAAGTTGCTTGAAATGGCTTTGACCAGATTTGAATAGCCAGGTACTTCCCACCTTCCTGTTCCTCATCTCCTTCCCCTCCCCACTACCCCCAGCCTCACAACATACCCTAATTGGGCATACCATAGTCTCACTGGCTCCGGACGGGATCAGTTGGGACGCTTGTGCGGTATTCATATAAAATAAAAAAAAAACTGAATTTGCTACAATAAACACTAAAACCATATCCGAAAAGAGGTTTATAAGTAGGAGAGTTTGCACTTGAAAGTGTTTTTTTATAGACCTAATACTTTATTTTTTTCTAGGCTTATTAAAAGACTTATAAAAAAAATTACCCACATTTTCAAGCGCCAAAATATGTTCTACACGCAGTATTTAATTGAAGCTTCTATAACACTTTTAAGCGATCAAATTTTCAAAACAAAAATACATGATTTTGTATTATTTTGCATTATTTCGCATGGCTTCATCTTAAAGCTCTTTAAAATCATTTGCTTTTACCTACTACTTATCGTTACTGCAGTTAAGTTGGCTAACTCAGCTAACTCTGTGTCTACTAACTGCTGGGTAGGGGTCATCAGGTTGCCAGTTGACGATTCGCATTTCCAATTTCCTCGTAAGAGCAGCAAGCAAACACCGACAGTGGCGCTGCAATAAAACGACACCCACCGCTATCTGCCGGGGCCGCCGCTGCCGGGGCCCGGGGACGGCGAGCAAACAGGGGCGACATTATTGTAGTCTAAACACACAACACTTTTAGCGAGGCAGCACTGAATTGAACGGCGTTTATTGAAAGTGCACCAATTTGTAACTTTTGCCCTTCGCCAATAGTGGCGTCAAAGGGCGTTGGATAAACGAGATGCGAGATAAATGACAAATATCTGATAGTATTATTACTTTAACTCTCGAAAAATAAACTCAAATTTTTTTGACATTATGATACGTTTTAAAGACGTGCTGAAGTTAAAAAGTGTATATTTCACATATTATCACACAGTTTAAAGGTAGTTTAATAATTAGTTTAAGGTTTCGTACTTAAAATAAAAACAAAATAACTATAAAAAATATATTTTATTTTATTTTATTGGAAAGCCAACAGTTACAATGAAAGATAAAATATGTTTAAATTACTTAACCAATAACAGGTTTTCACTGACGTGTTTTAAATTATTTAGTGAGTATAAAGAAAAGAAAGAAGGATAACATAAAGACAAGAGTTAAAAAGCGGATGGGATGGTGGGAGGGAGGGGAGAGGGATGGATCTAATCTGTGTAAGTAGTAGTTTGTATGTGTAAATGTTTAATGCGTGGTTTTGTCTGGTTTGTCTGATGGGCACTCTTCATTGAATTCTTTCTAGTAATTTCGGGCAATCTATCATAGAGGTAGCTATTTTTTGTAAGAATGGTACGTCTGCCGAATTTCTTGTAATATTGTCATCTCATCATCTTCATCCCCTTATTCTATTCGGGTCGGGGACCCATTGCATCGACAAGGCTCTTCCATACGTCCCTGTCTTGTGCTGACTGTTCGGCCTCCGTTCATGGCAGTCCCATCCTCTCCTCACACAGTTTCTGGAATTGTCTCTTCCAGCTGTGTCTGGGGCAGCCCACTGGACGTCTACCCTCTGGAATCGCACTTAGTATTTTCCTCGGAATTCGATCACCAGACATTCTTAGTACATGCCCAAGCCACCTCAGTTGCGATTTTTATATGAAGAGTAGAAGCGGTTCTAGTTTAGATCGTCTCGGATGTTCGAGTTTCTTATATGATCCCATTTCGTTACCCCTGCCACTCCTCTCAAGTACCTCATTTCGGCAGCTTGTACTCTAGAGCGTGTTCGTTCGCTTAGCATCCATATCTGGTGGCCGTAATATATTGTAATTAAAAAATAACAAAATTCTCTAAACCTCTTACAAATCAACTACAAAATATATTGTATTTTTTATATGCTATTTAAGTTTAAATGCAAATCAGTCGTTGTCATACTTAAAAAACATTTTTTTATTCACAAAAATAAATTAATACGAATAAGTCTGGAAGTACACAAAAGACAATCATACGTCTTTCGGACGTGTGGTGTATGTATTTCTCCGTAATTATTATACTTACTATGGTAACTGAGCCGCCCCGCGCAAGCTCTGCTCGGCAACTGAGCTAACTGAGATAGACAGCGTGCTACGTTGCGAAATAAAAAATACAGCAATTCTTGTGTCTCGCTTACGTCGGAAAGACGTAGATTATCTTTCTAGGATTAATGATTGTACAGTGAAGGATTGTTGTAAACGGAAGTGGTGCCCTGTTTTATTTTCATAAAGAGCTGTTGAAGTTTTAAACAGCATCCCCGATGATAAAATGTCAAAAAGAAAATTTACAAAATAAATAGGTACCTATGTGTGAAGTATATTTTTGCGCACATCCTAACAATGTCTGTTATATACAATACGCTGTACTTACAAAGGGGCAAAACTATATAACAACAGAAATTTCCTAAATTTAAAAAGCAGCCTGCAGGGCCTAGCAGCAAAACATTCGCAGTCGCGTGTTTTATCTGCTAGTGTAATAAATTAATACGTTGTTACAGAGTGTTTCCTTTGTTTTGTATAAAAATGTTCAAGGACCTATTCAAAATAAGATATTCATCGATTTGTAGTCATTTTTATATCGTTCTCTTAGGGGTCTCAAAAGTAGCATATTACGAATATTTAGATTGGATTTTAACACATTTTTACTTCCAGTTTCAATTCACCGCGAAACGTTTACCGCGGTGAACATTCACCGCCCACAAGTGTATTTACCTTAACCTCATGCAATAGATAAAATAAAGGGTCTGAATGGTGCTAAGGGCTGTTTGCATTACATTATGTTAATCAATTAAAATTTTTGCAATCTTATCTAACATAACCTAACCTCAATAACCTAACTTCACTTAACCCAACTTTACCTAAAAATATTATAATGATCAAATTCAATGATCGTATGATCTATTGTCCTTCTCTCGCTAATAACAATAAATATAAGCAAGACAGGCTGTTGTGAAAGTGTATAATATACACATTTGCACAAATACACACAATATCCTCAGTATGTATGTATTCGTCGAAATTCAAGTTTTAGAAATCCTAAGTGCTATAGTACAGTGGTTCCCAACCTTTTTATCGCCGCGGACCGGTCAACGTTTGATAATTTTACCGCGGCCCGTTGAGGGGAAAAGTTGATTGTTTGATGATGTACCTATAACTGCTTAACATCGCTTCAAATATATAAATCTTAAAATATAGTAAGTACAGGATTCAGATTTTGGCTAAGCTTTCATTTTAAATTTACAAATTTATTAAAATAATTATTAACGTAATAATAAGCTCTCGTTGGTCGCAATGGAAGTATTTTGTTGAAAAACGGAAATAAATTCACCAATACAATCAAACGCGTGTTAGAATGTCTCGTATTTACAATAAAACGATTCCACTTGCATTTGGGCAAGCAGAATATAAGAGAGGTGACTCACGCCGTTGTGTCTCACTCGAGCTTCTCAAATTATATATACGAGTGCGGAAGTGGAAGAAGCAGTTTTTTTACTTCGAAGGTATTGTGTCGGCGGTAACTTGGCATGAAGGGATTCTCAATTGAATATTTTTTTGTCGATAATTATTTATTTTTTATTGGGTATTTTCCATTTTTTTAACGTAATTTTGATTTTCAAGGTCATTTTCTTGGGCGGCCCGGTACGATTTGATCCACGGACCGGGGGTTGGGGACCACTGCTATGGTACACAGGTCAGTACCGAACGTTTAAATAAATATACGTTAATGTTGAAAATCATTTATTGGATTTGTATTCTGTCCATATTATTCTATCCATATTATTCAGTCCATATAGTACGGAATTATTGATTGGGGAGGGGCCTTTAAGATTTCCTTACAGCCTATAATTACAATTCAAAGAATAATTATAAAAATCATCCTTAGGAAACCATACGACTTTCCTACTTAAGAGATATTTCGGGAATTTAATGTACCATCTATCGCAGAATTGTATAAGAGAAACGCATTATATCAAATCTATAAAGAATATTTTATCAAAAAAACTCACCCCTCGGATAGCATAAGCAATAGATATAAAACTAATGGCTTAATAGCCATTCCTATGCTTAGAACGACCACGGCCCAACACCACTATTTATATTTAGGTGTGAGATGGTACAATATATTATTAAAAAATTAATTTAAAAAATGTATTATTGTTATTGTTTTCAATAACTATTTTTTTTTCTCTAAATTGTATTCCTTTGTCAAAAAATGTTTGTCTATTTATTTCTATAAGTCTTTGATCATTGTATACATACTTATTAGAACATTATTTTTTTTGCATTTAAATAAATACTCCTCCCATAAACACGAGCTCCTAGAGCTCAACTTATGGAGTAGTAGAATCATAAAATGAATTATTATGTAAACCAAAGTAATAATTTGTAAAGTGTATGTTCAAGAGTTGAAATAAAATAAATAAATAAATAAAAATAAATATTTGTACTCAATTTATTTAAAAACCAAGTTCTTAATTCATTGGAATAATATTTAGACTATCGCTCATGACCCTCATCTTACACCTAAGAGGGTTATATCACCATACCATTTTATCTAAGGAAAACACCAACTCGTAATTTTCAATTAATTTTTACTCGAATTTATCTGAATTCTACCTTGCCCACGCACGTTTACGTCAATACCTAACCAGCACAGAATTGTCTATTCAATTGCCATTAATCCAGACTATAAATTTCATCCCTACAGTATTATCAAATAATTGTTCCGAAGGTTTAGTGCCACGCTCCCTCTTCGAAAGACTGTTATCCCTATTGTAAAATTCTAGTATTGTTGTGAATTCGGCCATCGTACAGTCCACCAAAGGGGTGGGAGGGGTCCGACGCATAAATAATTTCGGATTATTACGTTTGTTTTCTGGTTTGATATTCCACAAACGAGAATTAAGACCAACTCGATATCCGGCACTTCAGGATTTATGTGAATTTTATCTGCTATATCTATGAGAATGGAATTAGAAAATATTTTATGGATTTTTTAAAATTTTATACTTATACTAAATCTAAAATTATACGTGATGGTTCTCGTAACCAGTTTTTGACTCCTATTAAAACGGAATTTAATGCTTGACTATTAACGATGTTATTTGTGAAAGTATTAATTTGTCAATGATAATTAATGTATTACCGTTTTCATAAAGATATTTTGATGTATAACCGTTTCCTTGATGATATATTGATTTATAACCGTTTACTCAATCCTATATAGTTGTATAACCTTTTTTTCAGTGATATATTGGTGTAAAACCGTTTTCTCAATGATATATTGGTGTATAACCACTTTCGCTAACCATATATTGTATAACCGTTTACTCAATGATTTATTGCTGTTTTACCGTTTTCTCAATAATATTTTGGTATATAACCATTTTCTCAGTAATGTATTGGTGTATAACCGTTTTCGCAATAATATATTGTATAACCGTTTTCTCAATGATATATTGCCGTATACAGTTTTCTCAATGATATATATATTTTTTTTTTAAAGAAAGACAAACATTCCCGGGTTACGAATAACACAACAATGTTTGAAAATCTCCTACTACCACCACAGAAAGCCAAAAATGTTGCTTGTGTTGTGATGGAGGACTTAGCCAGCCGAGGAATCGAACACGGGACGCACGGGTGGGACCCAAACGCGATGCCCACTCAACCACTGACCGGTCGAAATATATTGCTGTATAATCGTTTTCTCAATGATATATTGCTGTATACAGTTTTCTCAATGATATATTGCTGTATAACCGTTTTCTCAATGATATATTGCTGTATACATTTTTCTCAATGATATATTGCTGTATAACCGTTTTCTCAATGATATATTGCTGTATACAGTTTTCTCAATGATATATTGCTGTATAACCGTTTTCTCAATGATATATTGCTGTATACAGTTTTCTCAGTGATATATTGCTGTATACAGTTTTCTCAATGATATATTGCTGTATAACCGTTTTCTCAATGATATATTGCCGTATACACTTTTCTCAATGATATATTGCTGTATAACCGTTGTCTCAATGATATATTGGTGTATAACCGTTTTACGGAGAACATGAAGGATAAAAAATAAAAAAATAGGTAGGTATGTTGTTTTTGCACACATTACAATCCCTTAAAATTTCCATTTTCCAGTTGGTTCGAGTTATTTCACTTACATTCTGTTAAAATAGACCCAATAGAAATAGACCCAATCGAAAAGATATAAATAACCTGAGTTGTTTTTATTTACAAGCCACTCAATGTCAGACACCGGTAATTTAGAGGTAGATTTAAAAAATCAAAAACGAATCACAAGAAGATGGAAATTGATCTTGATTAATGTTTCTATAATGGGTGTGTCAACAAATGAAAATTAATCATCGAAAACTCACATTATATTATGGTTTAGTGTTCCAAGGAAACAATGTTATAAACGCGAGGATTATCTGAATGAAAGCTAAATCAAATAATTTTAATTCTGCAAAATAAATACCGAAAAATTCACGTAATTAAAGTCCTTAAAAGTTAACAGACCGAGTCCTTTTTGGAAACGTCCGATTCCAATATCAATTTCAATATTCCGGACGTCCGGATACAAATTAATTCACCGGATAAGCAGATGTCCTTCTCCCTTCCCCGAATATCTTTATCACAAGTCTGATATCTTTCCCACTTTTATCCATTGAGGCTTCTCTTATCATCCTTCGTTAATTTGAGTCGGCAGTTTTCAATTAAATAATTTCATTCACACTTAGAGGACCAAAGTCCCCGTAATCCGGACTTTTATTTTGTTTTGTTTCAAGCCATCGTCAGCGAATTTTAATCCCTAGGTACTTGAAGTCCCAAGTTTAATCTTAGCTAAATAGCTTTTATAAATATTTTGGGATCGACCTAAAATGTATAAGAGTATGCAGCCAGAAAGTAAATCAGTATTTTTTTGTGCTGTTAAGTATCTGTAAAACATTGGTATAATTACCTAAATATCTCAAAAGCTTAAAGTTAATCCGTAATCACTCGAGTCCAAATTTGTCCCATCTAACATAGGTGTCATATAAATCGTTGTATCGCCCTTACCGTCATGGTGAGAAATATGATTTAAACGGTATTAGAATGAGAAAAAAATCACGCTTTATATTCAAATCTAGCAATTAAGGGCCGTCTGTTTCAACAGAAAGTTAAATCGTGTCCTAAAGTTAAATTTTAACTGTCTTTTAAAGTAACGAGGACGTTAAGTTGTCAGCGTGGCCAGTCTAAAAAGCAGAATATTCCCCGGAATAACGTGAAAAAATGCACCGCATTATTTTTTGGTGCGGCCACACTATCATGGAACTGTCAAAACATCCGGCCGCATTTTGTTTTTCCCGTTCTTCGTTAATTCAACTATAAATATGGCAGAATATGTAAATAAGTACAACTATGTTGTTTTACTTGTTTAATGACATGGCTTTAATATATAAAAGTACATATTAATTAGAGTCAAGGCCAGCAATTTCTCGGCCAAAGAAATCTCGAAGTTGACTGAATTGGTGGCGAATTTACCTTCCAGTAGTTGTAATGTGTCCTTACATTTAATGCGTAACAAATTTGACGCCAAAAATTCGGGATCGTCCCAAATGACCATATTATTGACGCGGGGTCAAAATGTTTTTGGATTTCGCTGCAAGACATATTGAATGAGGAATTCATCGTCTTTTACAATATTTATCATGATTACTGAATGTTGAAGCGCGCAATTTCGTAGCTTCCCTCGAACAGAACTGTCAAATATGCCAATATGGCGGAGTAACTCTAGAGTAACTCTCGAGTAACTATCAGTTTTCGGAAAGTAAATACAAAAGTTAAAAGTAACGTAAAACAAGCAGTCAAATTGATTGAAAAACGCATTTTGGTGAAATTTAACTTAATTAACTGTTTTTTGTTTTACTTTTACTGTAGCGAGCGTTGAAACAGACGGCCCTAAACAATAATGTAATAATCCAAACACCTTTTTCCAAAACTACGTTTGGACAAAGACACTTAAAATACATAGCTTGCAAACAATACAATACACTACCAGCTACGATCAGACAAACTGAATCCTTGACAAAATTCAAACAAGATGTAAAGAAATGGATTTAAGTATTGGACGCCACACTACTGCAAGCATCTGTAAAATAAATCACACATAGGCAGAAAACAATTTACATACTAATCCATATAAAATAAATAAAAAAATAGAATCATGTAAAATTTATTTCCATAAATAGATTTGACATGATTCACTGTACTTCACCTCTTCCTTCATTCATGTGATAACTCTCTTTAAAGTATTTACCGACACTTCCAATCCCCTTTTTATTTTTATTGTATTCAAATGAATATGTATGTAACCTTAAATACTCTTGTAACTACCAAATATGTTCATCAAATATGTTCATTTATGTACCTCTAAGCCTGTCTCGACACAGGTATATCCTAGTGAGACAGGCATCGATAAACCCCAATATAAATATGTATATAGATGAATAAATAAAAATAAAAAAATGTGCACCTCTGTCAAATGAAAGATTCCAATAAAAATTTGAGAAAAATGTATAAAATTTCGAGAATTTTTTATTCATTATTTTTTTATGAAACGACAAAAAGTGGGGTGACACATCTATGTGTTTTTCTCTTTTTTTGTTATTAGCAATTTTAGATAGAAAAAATGTAAGGTGAGCCATTTTTAAAACTTTTAATGTTTGTATTAAAAATTTAACATATCAAAATTTATATTTTCTTTCTATCAATGTTATTTGTAAAAGTATTTCATCACGTTTCCAAAACAGTTATTAGTTTTCGGTATGTTCAGAAATATTCCATTATTTTGATCTTATTGCAAAGCGGAAATATTTCGATCTTTTAAAAAATATTCCCGATTTCTGAGGGGAACCTGCAATACGTCAGTGGTAAGATACTGGGCTATGCACTTATGCAGAGTACATATTATTGTGTATGTGTGCAGACGTTGCCGGTTTGAAACTTGACAAGTGCACTTACGAGATTTTATGCGTTCTTTGGCGTCGTATTATTCTTTACTTCGAACATTTTGTTTTTTGAAGTGAAACTTCTTTAGCGCCGTTAGTGACTTGAAATTCTGGTGAAACGGAAGTGCGTCACCATTCAGTTCTACACAAATACTCGGTTCTAATATAACGCCGTAAATTCGCACATTGGCGCGTGCCTGGCCAATAGCAAGGTGCCTGACAACTGACAAATCTTGGCGGCGGTAAAGACAGACATGAAGCGAACGGGGGTTCGAATCCTAAGGAATCCAAAAAAAAAAACATTTTTATTTTGTGAAATCAATATCCAATCTTCAAACCACTTTAAAAAACAAACAAAAGAAAAGAAAGCGACATCTAGCGACTTTCTAGTTTCACTTCTAACGCGTGTGAATTACACACTGTGATTTTTTTTTCAGTGTCAAATTTATTTAGTACATCAATTAAATCTGTATTCATATTGTGCGTAATTTTCTCATTATAATTTATTCCATGTATGTGTAATATCCTCCACATATAATTTTCAGTGACCGGCCAACTCAGAATGATACCAACTCAGAAACACCTCAGAAAAGTCATTAAGAGAGATTAAAAAAATAGCTAGATAGGTTACGTTATGTTTGTGTTATGGGCTATTTTTAAATAATTATTTCACAGCTTTTAATGACTTTTCAAAGAGCTGTGTTGACTTTATTCTCAGTTGGCATGAAACCATAATTTTTGCCGAGTAATTTCAACATGCAAAAATTAAGCCATTTTTTATTTATTTTCACAGTGTAGTTAAAGTATGTGCAACTTTCATAATTTTATCCTTACACCATGTAAAATGGCGAAGGTAGGTACTAATGCAATTTATTTTTAGATTATAAACATCGCCATAGTTTAAGATACTTACCTACGCAAGATGGTAGGGGTGGTTTTAAGCTTTTAAATTCCGTATTATCTAAATCAACAGATGGCAAATTCAACCAAACGTAGCTACTTTCAACTGCAAAACCATTTGGAATTACATAGAATTCTCCATAATACAGTAAAGTTACTAATAGCCTCATTCTTTAATTGGACGTGCAGATGTTATATCACGTAGAATATAAATAGGACAAGCCAACGAAGCCGTTACAGTTATTTATTATCCCACCAGGTGGCGCTGCAATCACTAATACCGGATTTAATATCGGGGTGGGTACTTCATCTCCGGGAAGCTGGAAGCCTTGTCCTACCAAGTAAAATACTCCAACTGAACCAAGCGACTCTGTTATGCGTGTCTTACATTCTTAAAGGATGTCATATTTTATCATTAATTAAGCAACAAATCAAATTAATACAAAGCCATTCGTTATTCCTACGTTAGTAAAAAGTCCACATACGTTTGTGTCAAGAAACTCGGAATGAATCAAAGAGTATTTATAGGAGGTTATGTATTATTTGAGGCGTTTTTATTGGTGTAGGTTGGTGTCACAAAAAGGTTCTTTCAGGACTTTTAATATGTCTCATCACCAAAAAACAAGTACAAAATTTTAAGTGATGAATTCTGACTTCATGAGTTTTGAACAGCTTTTAGTTTAAAAAAGTAAACTACGTTAAATAGAAGAAAAGAGTGTACGCTTTTAATCTTGTCTAATTCTATTACGGGATGCCGAGAGGTAAAAATTATATACTAAATAAACCACTCATTGTCTGAGCAATATTCACATTAAAGTTCCTAATAGACGTAATTTAAGGAGTCATAAAATATTCCATCTTGAATTATTTAATAACAATATTGCATACTTCAATCCACTGACTCGAATGTGTCGTCTATTTAATACCATTGAATGAGACCATATAGATATCTGCGCAAACAATCTCACAAATTTCAAAACACAAATTATCAAACTCCTACCATGACACTTCGTGGAGAACAGTTATGTATCTGCATTATTGTATACCCTTTCTTTCTTGCTTTCTTTTTTCTCTTGGTTTTGTATTATATTTGACACTACTGTGTTTAATATTTCATTTTTATTATCATTATTTCTGTTATCACTACAAGCATTTCCGTTTAGTAACAACTAAACATTGCTTACTCATGCTGTGAACATTTCTAATTGACGTGTTAATATATATGTACAACTCAACCGAAAGTCTATTATTGTGATGATTTTTAACAATGGAATTTTTTTTTTTTTTTTACATTAACTCCACACAGGGGGCCCTGAGGAAAAAATAATTTCCCTCAGGGCCTATGTCATCTTTGAGGATGCTGTGTGGAGGGTGTTTTTGAGGAGAGGAAGGAGTGAACATGGGTCTTGAAGAGATCCATATTGTAGGAGGGAGGAAACACAGAGGCCGGCAGATCGTTCCACAGCCGAGCTGTTGAACTCAAGAACGAGTCGTAGAAACGACTCGTTCTCATGTGACTAATGTCAACCGTGTACAAATGTTGAGCGCGCGTTTGGCGTGTTTCCCGACTATGCACCGATGCCGAGGGGATCAATGACGCTAGTTCCTCGGAGCATCTTCCATTGTAATACCGGTAGAACAAGGACAGCATTCCCACCTGGCGCCTGTGCTCTAAAGATTGCAATCCGTTAGTTAAATTAGGAGAATCTATCAAACGGACCGCCCGTTTCTGCAAATGTTTCTGAAATGTTTTAATAAATAAATAAATCTACTGTTCCCCAGCAGATAGAGCAAAATTTGTGTTTAGGATATCGGACATTTTTACACGATTTACGATAATCCAAAAGATAATCTTTTTTCTATCACAATCAAAGTGTTTTGTAAATAGATGGTACAATAAAATATAGGCTCCGATAATAATTATATAATATTTAAAGTACTTACAACTGGTACATGGTCAAAATAGAAAAGAGCTACATGCAAAATGGCTTTTTATTTCCTCAATTTACGTCGTACAATTCATCAGTGACATTTGTTCATTATTATTCCATAATCTTCGACCTACGTTATTATCTCTTTCGCTATAACAGCATTTGGCCAAAGAAAATATAGTACTTTCAAACAAAGATCATTTCTTCAAAAAGAACTCACTATTACAAATTCACAAAGATCATTTCAATACAACAACAACAATCACAAACTTAAGTAACCGACCAAGATCACGTGGCAATTTAGAAATCCCAAAATATAAAACAAGTGCTTCTCAACAACATTATGCTTATCAAGGTGTAAAATTTTTTAATGCCTCCCGTATAAAATCAAATCCGAAAAAAATTATAAAGTTTTTAAATCCCAAATCAAAAAACTACTAGACCAACCCAACAATAATTATAAGTTTTAATCTCATAGAACAAATGTTTACTTATATTATGATTACATGTACCCACTAGTAGAAATTGATAAAGTGCAAATTATAATATGTCCTTCTACTACGCAATTAATTTTTAATATCCTTATAAACAAAAAAAAAACAAAAAAAAAAAATCAGAACATATCCTCTAAAAATATTTCATCAGCCTTCGAACTCAACTTGTACTTATTTGTATGCACCCAAATTGTAACAACTAATTATGATGTACCTACTTTACAATATTTTCAGCTCTCTCATTTCAAATATCAATGTTTTTAAACCAACTATGTACTTACCACCTACAATCAAATGCAAAAATAATACTTTTATTTCTGCTACATATCTATACCTGTTTTATCTATATTTTATGTCAAATTTTAACTCCTATTCTATTCTTGTTCATTATATAGACCGGTTATCATGTATAAAGGTTTATTTATTTTTTTCTTTGTAATTTAATTACTTAAAATAACAATTTATGTACCTATTTTTTTTTTACAATGGCACTACTCCAAAATTCAAACACGAGAAATTCTTTCTCTATTGAGTTGGGTAGCTTGTTAACAAGAAATTAATATTTTTTTTTTTTATTGAATATAATGGTACAGAGATACATGGTTTTTTATAAATTAAATAAAGTTTTTCTTTTAAAAATACATTAATTAATAAGTTTTACACCTTTTTTTAGAGCAGAGCTCGTGTGAAAAAGGCGGAGAAAACGAAAGTAAAGTACAATTAAACCCGTCTAATCACAGGAGACCCTAGTTGTCCCAAAACATCATATGCCGTTATAATAACAGGAGACCCAGATTGTCCCAGAACGACCGAGCATCATTAAAAGTTAGATATCTCTCTTCCTGTCAAGCAAAAATTTGTGATTTTTTTTTTATATTTGAAAGCGAAAGAAATATTGCTTCTTATTGTCTTAGGAATAAACGAGCTATATTGATCAGATATATTGTAATTAGTTTTAAGAACCATATTGTTTACCCTTAAATCTGTTGTATGTATGTATTCTAAATAAAAAAATAAAAAAAAAATAAATAAAGCTAAAGTTAAAACAGTGCAACAAAGACAAATATTTCATTAGACAAAACTCATTGGACACCCAAGTCTTGCACTACCACTCAAGACAAATAAACTATCACATGATTTTTTAACCAATGGTACGGTGTTCATTGTCTTTATTTTTACATTTTTTGATTGTAGGTAAAATAGTGCTGTAAACAACGACATTGATTTACTTTTATTTTTATTATAATCTAGTGTTGTAAACTGTGGTGATGTCTTGTAACATTTTGCTGTGAATTGCACCTGCTGTCAACACAAGATTTCTTATCAAGACATGTAATTTAATAATTAAAAAAAAAAAAAACAGAAAGTTTGCAGGGATATTGCAATGATTGTCAGGACCTCCGCTCATGGAGATACTGAAAAAAAACAGTTCTCAACGCAATTGCAATCAGCCTCCTTAACAATATCGATATTTTTTCTGATCTGGCAATCTGTCAACAATGCAACTGAAACGCCACTGCCGCGGCAACCAGCAGTGCTGGTTTTTCACATGTATTGTTTTTAGTTGCGTTGTTGACATGGTAGCGTCTCACGAACTGTCAAGATTCAACATGTCAGATCAGAAAAATATCGATTTTGTTAAGGATATTGATAGAGCGGAGGCCCTAATTCATAAAAAAGTACCTTATATTCGTTTGTTTTTATGTAGTTACATAACACATGCATAATAATATTTACTAACAGCCATTAATTAATTATTATAATTGTGTTCTTATTTTCTTTATACCTCAAAATTTATTCTATGTCAACAAATATTTATATGGCTTTTTACTGCAATGAACGTAGTATATATGTTTTTACTTTTTTTTAAGTAGCAATATTTTATCACTATTTCTTATCTTATACTTATGTTTGTTCTGGAATATTTCAATTATCACATAATCAATGGGCAAGAGACACCTCCGCAGCATTCTAGGAAGACCGGCTTAGCTTAATTTGACAAGGACACTTCTATTGTTTATGATTATACAGACCAGTTAATATTATGTAAGGCCAGTGAAGGTTTAAGCCTTCAATCAGTATCAGCTGGGTCCATCCATGTAAAAGATGAATGGGGGTATAACCGAGAGAGGAACATAAGCAAATGCGAGGAAGATAATAATGAATGATTAATAAATGATACGACTAAGAACAGAAGTGACATAATCGAATATTTGAGTATAACTTCTTAGATTTAATATATGGTTAGATAATGTAGATTGTTTGAAGAACAACGCCTTGCAACAATTATGATTTTAACTATTCCGTGGCAATTATGGTATCCCAGAATAGGGTTGGTTGAAACGGATGGAAGGAGAAGGAGTTCGGAGAGAGTGAGATTTGAAAAGTACCTGGTCATTCTAATCTTGTCATTAAACGCGTAAAAAAATTTTTAAGGCAATGCCTCTATTCTGAATAGTGGTTATTTCTCTAGAACCTACCACATACATTGAATATGTGAAATGCGCCGCAAATACATTTCACACTATTATTGAGGAACGTATGCGCGGCCCATTTCGGCCAGTTTCACACAAAT
Source organism: Glyphotaelius pellucidus (assembly GCA_936435175.1). Classification (NCBI taxonomy): domain Eukaryota; kingdom Metazoa; phylum Arthropoda; class Insecta; order Trichoptera; family Limnephilidae; genus Glyphotaelius; species Glyphotaelius pellucidus. The sequence continues at coordinate 33,541,444 of OW386545.1, read as the reverse complement.
CTTAAATTTGGATTTGAGATCAAAATACTCAATAAAACTGTAAAATTATTTATGTTATCAAATATCTAGTACGGATGTGAGCTACTTTATTTATTTTTGCTTTAAATTATAATATAGAGGTCATTAAAGATTTTAGTGTTTCATGATTTTAGTGACAACTTGGGCAATTAATTGTTTGTGAGTAAATGAAAAACACAAAAAAATAATTTTACTATATTTAACATAGAAATATAATTGTTTTATAGTTTTTCATTTACTCACAAATAATTGCCCAAGTTGCTTCTAAAATCATGAAACACAAAAATTTTTATTGGTTAATTTCTTATAATTTAAAGCAAAAACAAATAAAGTAGCACACATCCGTACTAAATATTTGATGTACCTTTTGATTACTTAAATAATTTTTCAGTTTGGTTGGGTATTTTGATATCGAATCCAAATTTAAGATTTATATGAAACGGGCCGAAAAGGGCCGCGCAAACGTTCCACTTAAGGCGGTACACAACCCTAATAATTTTTGTTTGCTCAAAACTCACAGTTTAATCATTTCCGGCGAATTCAAAACTAAAATAACTTTTTTATTCCAACAGACCCCTGGGGATGTAAGTTCTTTATATTTAAAATGAATAAAAACAATACCTTACCATTAATATATTTTACGTACAACTATTTTAAAACTTTATAACAAGTTTTTCAACTACAAATTTAGCGGTGAGCACCATATTTTATTTTTCTAGACGATGAATTAATAACTTCGGGAGGGATTCATAAAGAAACATCTTAAATATTTGTAACACGTTCTTCAGAATTAATTAAAATGAACGCGGCGGAAAGGTCCAATCTCCAGACCCGCTATGGCGAATTAGACCGTACGTTCGTCTAATACGCCGTGCCGCGGGCGTATACTTGTTTACACGCTTTATTCACTTACGTCGTTAAAATTCCCACATTATTTGTCTTCTTCTTCTTTTCTTTGATAGAGCAAATTCGACAGTAGGTCAGTCCAATATACTGGTCGCGAGTCGCAATTTGTGTACACGGCTCCTGTACTTACGTCATTAAGTTTCTGAATATATTTTAGGGTATATTGTCGTCTCAATAGGTATACCTTTATAACATGCACACGTACAAAAAATATTTGTTTTTTTGTGGTCGCGGGGTTTCAAACTTGCGACCTCTGGATCCGTGGCCATGAACTAACTGTCCTCACCACTTTGACGGAGGTCGTCAAATTGGTTAGGTTGGTTGCCCAAGTATAACCCGGTGCTAGCTAACCGTTTTTAACCACAAACGTTTTTTTTTATTAATTTCACACAGGAAACCATGACGAAAATAATTTACCTCAGAGCCAATGTCACTTTTGGAGATGCTATGTAGCGATTCTTTTTGGAAAGGGAAGTTCTGGGAAGCAAAAGGGTGTGTATTGGATAGGAACCTATGTAGAGTTCAGTGTGTCAGATGTACCGGATGTATGAAGCCTGTCACTCAGTTCGACAAAACCCACCCCATTAACCCGGACACTCCTGCTTAGTCACCAAATGTAGCAATCCACTTGAAATGAGCTATGGAAGAGGTGGTAAGGTTACCCAACAAAAGTTTACCAATATGGCGGTACCCTACCCACCACCCAAATTGAAATTACGTATTATTATGTTTTGAACGATATAATTAATATCGAGTCAATATTTCATACCTATCTTACATCCCTCATTACTTAGCAAGTTACCCAATCGATATAATGATAGTACTGCGTATAGTGGTTTTACTACCCCAATTCGCTCCTCTCAACCTTCTGTGCTCCTGGTAATAGGGCCCGCTTCCCCCTAATATAATATGTGTCTTGAACGTCCGAATTTACCCAAATCGAATCAAGTGCCCGAAGATTGTCAAATTTCAGGCCCCGTCCCAAAATCGTCCGTTTTTCAATTCGAATAGTTTTGGTTTTGATGGATCGCTGAATATAGAAATGTCTACGGGTAAATTGAATCACATCCAATATCCGCCGGATATGGATTTTCTTGGGTAAATAATAAAGCATGGCAATATTTTGTGGCTATGAGCCAAGTTTGTTCCGGATTGTCAACAAATAATACCTTTAAAAAAGTTTTCATTTTTTGTTTCAATCGCATTGATGGGTAAGTATTTTTCATTCGTTTTTTTAATTTATTGCAGGTTATCGTACATTTACAGTCCAAGATTTCTTATGTTAACACTTTTACAGCCTTACTTATAACAAAAGACCTTAACGATCGTTAAACGGCATATCTGTTGCTTGCCCGGTGAACGGCATTTTTGCATCTTTACTAATAACAATATTACTTTTTTATGATTTTTTATGTTGGTCACATTGAATTTCTCTAGATCTGCGCAGGCGCCGTAACCACCGCGGCCATCTTGTTTCGTAGCTTCGCGAGAAAATTGAATTGGTGTCATGAAAATTTACCCGCAGTCAATTTAATGTTTTGAACGTAATGTCCGTTTAAATGATCAATTCATTATGATATTAGTATAATGAAATATAATTACCAGTACTGGTATTATTTTTTTCAGTTTTAGTCCTAAATAATGTTTTGTTGATAATTTAGTTTTGCTAACAGAAGGTTTTAGGTTATTTCTTAAATATTTTTTTTTTAAATGACTTTTCCGCGTGAATTTAATAAAACTTCCATGAAAGTAATATTAATTAATAGTGTAAACGCCTTATGCGTGTGTAAATTAATACAAATTCGAGAAATCAACGTTTTAATTGCGTAAAAATGAATCCAAGAAATTAGATTTTTTTTGTTATCATTTCGGAATAATTGTTATATATTTTTTAATTGTATAAACGAGATAAAAATTGAAGTGACAGTTTTGTTCCAAATTCATAAAATGAAAGGACTGTGTTTTTTAATTTGCAAATTTTTAGAAATTTTTTGACCATTTAATAGAATATGTTTACGGTAAGCTTTTTTTTCAACTTTTTTCGTGTTGAAGCTTAAAATACTGCAAACGTATTTTTCAGATACAAAAATCTAAAGTGTAATTTTATCTAGTTTCTATAAAAGTATATGATTTTATGACATCTTAAAAAATAAGAAATACACAAGACATTTTAAATACGTTGGAAAAATTCCGAAATTCGTTCAGAAAATAAAAAAAAAATAACAATAGTATATAATAGATAAACTACCCCCTCTGGCTGCGGCCAATTCGGCCACTGACCGGTCATTGAATGTTCTGCCATGTGGTATCTTGAGTACGTCACAGTGACGAGTACGGCTGAAGTTTTATAGGTATACGTTAAGCTATTGTATTCTAGGAGGAATGGGATATCAACGGAATTATGCACTATATTAAAGCTAAGTATTGCAAGATTAACATAAGATGTTACAGATGCTTATCGTACCATCCTGGTGAAAGACCACAACTCATATTTGGAACGGTGTTTCTAATGGCTTTAGACATGCTTAGTAATCGAATTTGACTAACTGGATCCAGGCAGTTGGGATTTTTTTATGGTAATTTCATAAATAAAAAAAAAAATTATCAAGATACTATATATTCTGTGGCACATTGATTTCAGTTTTTGTTAATATGTTAATTTGATGATATCTTCGGAAGACAATATATATTTCGTATATCTGTGAACATGACTGTACCTTTAGATCTTCAAGAATTGTGTTTAACTTAAATTAAAAATATTAACTTCAAACTCCTGTAATGATGAGAAGATAACTAATTTAGTAATAATTAATCGATCGTCCAAATATTGAAATTTTACCATTGTCAAATTTGTATGGAGGAGCACAGGAAGAAGAATAAAATATAATTTAAGGGGGTATTCTAGTCTAGTAAAAATATTTTTTTTTCTTTTTCTTACTAGAATCTAAATAGAACAAAACTTTAAACGCCTTTTTCTCTAAACTACTTTTTTCTAAACGTTTCTCACAAAATCTTAAGTTCTAATAAACCGATTTTCTTGAAATTTGGCATATTTTTTTTATACATTCCATTACGGTAGGAACCAACAAAAGATCAAAATTTTTAATTTCTACTATTTTTGAAAATTCGGAAAAGTAAAAAAAAAAACTGAAAAACATCAATACATTTTTTGAGTAGCAGCCATTTTGCAAGAAAAAATATTTTTTAATAATTTTTATGCTTCCTACCATAATATTTGTACTGATAAAGAATCTACCTTTTTTTATTTTTTAAATAACCAGAAGGGTAAAATCGTGACAAGATTAACACGCTCTTTTTTACCCCCTCTACTTGAACAGGGTGTAACTTCTATATATATACATATTTTTTTGTGGATTCTTAAAATATAAATAAACAAATTATAAAAAAAAATATATATATAAAATATTAATGGGTTTTTTTTATCGACCGTCAATAAACGCCCGAAATTCAGGCTTCTAGACTAGAATACCCCCTTAAGAAAAAACCACAATTAACTTTTTTTTCGTTTTTTTGTTATTTATTTTTGGGGTGTTATGCCGTGCTTCGCTACATCCTTCTTTAGCCAACGTTGCGGACAGCGTTACAGTGTCCATCATCAGGCTGATGATGGACAGCGAAACACGGCATAACACCCCAAAAATAAATAACAAAAATACTTTTGGCCGTGAAAACCTAAAAACATACCTTTTTTTCGTTATTTGTTTTTGGGGTGTTATGCCGTGTTGCGCTACCTCCTCCTTTAACCAACGTTTCGGACCCATAAACAAATAACGAAAATACTTTTGGCCGTGAAAATAAAAACTTACCACAATTAACCTTTCTTTTAAAACAACTGTCGTTGTTCAAAGAAGAGTGGAATCCATCATTATCCATCCTGAAAATTTTACTTTATTATTTTAACCTATTATTTTAACTTGTGCTGAACTCTATGGGCTTTTTTTGGAAAAAATAAATATGTAATCTAGAAATTTTCTCCGTCCTGTAAGAACCTTTAATCATAGTTTCCACGTAACATCATCACATCATCTCCAAGCCTCCTTCTAAAACATCCATTTATTCATATCTCTTCATCACTTCCCCGACCCGCGATAAGGCCGGCTGGCTAGGCGGATGGCGGATGGCGGGCGGCGGGCGGGAGACTCCGAGGGCGGGAGTTATTGGGAGGTAGGTCTGCGTAGAGCGGGGACGGAGGCTTCCAGGTATGCGGTAGATTAATATCCGCCCTAGGGGAATGCTAAAAGGGATGTGGAAATGGAATTCCGTGTTGACTGATTTTACACATCACAGCCAAGAGCTAGTGAGGTTCTATTATCTATAAGCTAACACCACCAGAGCCTATAGTTTACCTTCACCTCGGAGAATGCTCTAATTAAATATTTAGAAAGACAGATCTTATCCGGTGAACAAATAGGTACAGCCTGCACATTTTAAACCTTAATCTTAAATGCATCATGGTATAAAACTGATCGACATTCTATTATAAATAGTCTTTTCTAGAATTTGTTTAAAGACAAAATATCACTAGACCACATTTTTTATGTGAATACCGCACAAGATTCCCTACTGCTCTTAACCATATGGATCCAGTGAGACTATGGCATCCCCAAATAGGGCATGTTGTGTGGCTGTAGGTAGTGGGAGGGGAAGGTGATGTGGAAGAGGAAGGTGGGGAAGTACAAGGCTTTTCAGACTAAGCCATTTAAAGCAACGTTTTAATTCTGAATGATGGTCTTACACCAGGAATGGGCAGCAAATATAACATGAGTTTTGTCCAGGTCTTGGTGGCGAATGCCCGCCGGATCGGGAGAGACTGGTTGAGGGGGCCTCACTTAGACCCCTCCGGTCCGGCCCTCTCTTTCCATCGCCTTGTACTGCAGTGGGAGTCCTACACTTCCGTTACTTCCCCGATTCCTACCCACCCCTCATACGTCTTTCCTTTCCAGAACTTCCTCTCCTTCCTTTCCCCAAAAATACCTTTTACACAGCATCCCCAAATACGACATAGGCCTTGAGGGATTTTTTTCTTTAAGGCCTCTTATGTGGAGATATTGTAAAAAAAATACTAAATTAAATTAAAAAATAGAGCATAGAAAACGTGATGAAAGTCTGTTTTTGTTTGTTTTTTATGTGAATACCGCACAAGAATCCCAACTGCTCTGGTCTGGAGCCAATGAGACTACGGCATCTCCAGTTGGGTTATTTTTTGAGACTGAAGGTAGTGGGAGGGAAGATGGAGGTGAGGTGTGGAAGAGGAAGGTGAGGTTGTACCTGGACATTTATAGCCTAAATTTTCATGTGATTTATAGATTTCGCAATACTTTTACGTGAAATTTATCACCATTCCACACTGAAAATTAAAAATCTCCAACATGATTTCACGTTCATTTCTGATAGATTTATGACGTATTCTTGCATGTGACAGCTACGAGTACCTACCTCGCCTCCCTAAGGCATTATCAACATGTCCAAATATTACTCACCTCGTTGTAGCAAGTTGGCATTGCTTTCATAACATTATGAAGAGCGCGTCTCGCGTCAACCTCAAGCAGGGGTTACCTTCAGATGCGGTTTAATCCGCTATTCATCTTGAGAGACAGATTTGTCTCCGACTCTCTGTTAAAGCCGACTGAAGACTAGGGAACACTTCATAAACAAGCGAGCAGCCCCATCAAACGGTGTTAGGAAAATATATCAGTTTAACTCTGTTAAATTCAGAGCGACATGCGCCATTTATCCCTGTAGCACAGAAGGTTGCGGTTGAGATATTTATCGGTTTAAATCAATTTTATTAGAAAAACTATCTTTTACGTTAACTTTTGAAGGTTATTATTAAGAAGAAAATAATACTAATAAATCTAGACGAAAAATAAAAAAGAACAGGATACAGGAAAATAAAACTATCGCAACTGGTACTCAGACGATATCTCGTCTTACCGGGACTAATGCCTTAACCAATTCTAGAGACCTCTTATATTTAAGTCATTTTTGTCAATCTCATATTTTAATTTCAGAATGAACAATATTATTTTAGATTAATTGTATCCATATTTTTGGCAGCTGATTTTGTTCAAATTTAAACAATTGTTCAAATATCAATTTTTCATCTTCAATGATATATTAAATTGATGGGAATAACCTTTAAGGCATATAATAAAAGAGAAACTAATTAACTAACCAATACACCGTTTCCCCGCAGGGGTAGGCAGAGAGGACGGACCACCAAACAACTCGGTATTGACACACACTCCTTGCCTCATTTACATTCATACATCGTCTAATATGTGCTCTTTTATTATTCTGACTCTTGACATGGCCCGACTCAAGTGACGGCCTCCGTGGTCCCGAGGCAAGACTCTCGACTCACAATCCGAAGGTCGCGGGTTCGAACCCGGCGTGCGCAAATAAATTTTATTTGATAAATTTGTGTTATTTCACAATTTATTCATTTAAAATAATATATAGTATATTTGCGGCACGTTCCAGAGTGGAAGATACTATCAGTATCGCCCTGGTGCAAGACCACCATTCAGAATTGAAACGTTGCTTGAAATGGCTTTAGCCGTGTTTAGTGACCAGATCTGAATAGCCAGGTACTTCCCCACCTTCCTCTTCCCTATCTCCTTCCCCTCCCCACTACCTTCAGCCTCACAACATACCCCAATTGGGGATGCCATAGTCTCACTGGCTCCAGACGGGAGCAGTTGGGACTCTTGTGCGGTATTCATATAAAAAAATAAAAAAAAAAGTATCTGATTCGTGCCATGTCTTTCTTGGATGTCCTCGACTTCTTCTATCATTCACATTTGCGTCATACATTCTCCTTATTCTCCTTTCTCCTTCGTTTGCTCTACATGCCCTAACAAATTGAGCGTCCCATTCTTAATTTTACTCATTATGCTCACATCAGCCTTGCATTCTTTGCGGGTCTCCACGTTTCTCACTATCGTACATGATTTTACCACACATTTGCCTCGGGGATCTCATTTCTACAGCATTCGAATTCGTCTACTTTCATACTTTCTTTGCCAGTTCCATGCATCACTGCCATACATCAGGGTAAGTACCAATACTCCATTATAGACGGCTAGCTCCGCTTCTTTGGACAGTTTTTTGTTGGCGCCAACGGCGTTCATCCCTTCATAATAAAAGATAGTTTTTATAATTTAACAAAATGTACAGATATTCATTTAGACTTATAAAAATGTCAATAAAATGTAAATAAAATCGGATATATTTATCCGAGGCACTATCTTGGTTACACACCAGGTCTTGGAACTATTATTTCTTCTTAAAAAAAAGAATGCTTCCAAAAATATGGATAAAATTTAGTCGAAGATAATATTGTTAATTCCGAATTTGAAATATGATTGACAAAAATAATATGAATTTATTTGTAAGAAATTTCCGCGTCAACGAAACTTATGCTCCATAATGAGCTACGGAGCTTTGAAATGTCTATTTAAGGTTCCGTAGTAAGCAAAAATCAAAAAGAAGAAAAAAGTGGTTTGAAAGGCAGAAATGTGAATACGAATGTTAAAGGGAGCGCGCTAATATTAAAACTATAATGACGAAGTAAATAATGTGAAAAATTTTAATAAAACACGACTAGTTAAAAATAGAGCGAAAATTTCCCGGCAGAAGTCGTAAGAAGCATTTAAAGAAACACTTTAATTTTTTTTCATACCCATAACATGTTAAATAAGAGAACAAAATGTGTTTCAATTGAAGGAATTTCCTATAATTACAGTTTTGACTCGCCAAATATATACATTTAATCTTAAAAAATAAAGAGTTTAAGGAAATATGTTAAAAATTGGAATAAATCGTAAATCTGGGTCTTAACTGTCAAAGAATATTACATGGCGTCATATACGAGTAGAATGATCTTTTATTTCGAGTGTTAAAAAACGATGAAAGTTTTTAAAAACATCTGCTGAGAGAAAACAATTGTTCTGGATAAAGCTGGCAAGTAAAATAAACGACAAAACCTTCGTATTTTTCAAAATTGTTAATTCATTCTAACTTAAGTTGGTTAACACCGTAATTAAGTAGTTTTCTAGAAAATAGTTAGTCATATTTTTAATTATTTAAAAAAAACAGCAGATTGACAAAGGTAATTAAAACAAGGGTCCGACCGAAACAGGATTTTCTACCGAAACCGAAACCGAATCTTCGGTATCTGTCTCAGTTTTGGCCGAAACCGAAACTTTTTAGGCATGTTAAAAATCGATTGTTTACTGAAATTTGGCTTCTTTTTTACTCATATAAAGACAGTTAACACGTGTTAAATGAAATAAAAACAATAATTGAAGTATGTGAAAAAAAAAAATTTTAATACTATAAAACAAATCAAAACATGTTAACTACTTCTTGGAACAAAAATTTGCCAAAATAATCAACACTTAAAGGAAGGACCTCAATAAATGAGGATTTTAATTTTAATTGCGTTTACAATCACAACATTCACGTATTAAATGAAATTAAAGAAACAATATTTGAAGTATGTGAAAAAATAATTATTGATTCTTTTTTATATGACTGCAATAAAACAAACAAAAATTAACACCTAAACTCACAACACAATCACGCCGGACCGGCCGGCGAACTCAGTTGATGATGGCGGGTGACACACGAGCCACGAACTCACCCGAAGTCAGCCGAACGACGTGCGATAATTCACGAATGCGGAGTTTCGGTGCGGCCAAAGGTTCGGCTGCACCGAAACCGATGCCGAAACTAGTTTTTTTTGCCGAAACCGAAACCGAACCTTCGATCGGTCACTAATTAAAACATTATGAGAAACACTTTATTATGTTTATTTTGTTTTATTTTATGTTGCGTAATAGCCATTTAATAAAAGTTTTTAATCTCGACTTACAAGTACCTTTTTAATTTCATTCTCTAATTTATTACTCAGATTAACCCTTTTAATCTAAAACATTTTCCAGCAGAACAAGAATGTTAAAATGATTAGTCTTCCTGTAACTAATTACAGAATGCAGGTATATGTTCTGTGTATATTCTACAAGTAAATATTATGTTAACCCACCCTATTAGGGAAATTCACAAGTTGGCCGGGGAACAGAAACAGAACATTGCGCATTTCATCATCCCAGGAAACACCATTGAAACAGCAGCACAATATAACCAACTTGGCTACATAGTTCAACGCTTGGAACAATTCAGTTTCTCGCAAATACACTACAAACTAAACACTTAATCAGGTTTCACCGATACTAGCACTTCTGTGCGAACACCGCACTGTACAGGGTACAGAGAACAGCGAACATAGCGGTATGAACACTTAGCGGAATGGCACGAGCATGAACAGTATTTAATAATATAAACATGAACGCGAACCACATTTTCTATTGTTCGTCCAAGCGCCGCTTGAACAGTTACGAAGATGGAGGAGTTTTGGAGGTTATGGCATGTACCATTAAACTTTATAGTATCACATCAAATATACTAATTTCAATTGTCTGGGCTGTGGGTTAGTTAGTCATGCATGAAATATGGTTCAAAGACCTCGATGATTTGAATTTAATTGCCATTTTCACTTGTTTATAATAAACTGTTTTTATAAATTTAATAACAATATTATTGAATATATAAAATAAATAAAAATATAAAAGGTGTTCTACAAAATAAACTTGATAACAATAAATAATACATTCTTCTTGAAATTGGTTACAGCTGTACCCCTTCCGTTTTACTACAATATTGCAATAATTGTGTTCATTAAAAATGTGTTTCTTTAGTTTGTGGATGCAGAGTTCTAAAAATAAGAAATATTCGGATTTTTGCGAAAAACAACAAACAACTATTACGACCACTCAATTTCTATTTTTTTGGTCTGATTTGAACAAACCAAGAAATCTGATACAGAAAGCAAGCTTGCCCAATACAGTTTAGTTATCCTACCACTTGGATAGTTATACATATTTTTCTATAATTTTTATTAAATAATAGAAATATAATGCTACTTCCATACATAAGCCAACCTTCCGACTCCCAACTTAGTTCGGAGTTGGAAGGTTGGCCGATCGTGTCGTGGCTGTCGCCCACCTTGCGGCCAACACTCCAACTCCGAACTCAAAAATGGTGGACGTCGAAGTGACAGCTGCGGCTACGCTGTTGCAAACAATAATTATGTAGAAGTATTTTTACGACAAAAATTAGTATTTATCCTTTGTACTGTTCCAATATGAATAAGATATATATATAAACAACCTTTAATTTTCTTAATTCATTCACTGGCTTATTCATGGAGGCTGTAACTTCGTAACCAAGCCACTATAATGACACTTTGTTTTTGTGCAGGTGATGCCTTGGATTCTATAATATTGAGTTTGATTCATAAAGCTAAAATAATATTAATTTCAAACAATTGTTATACCACTAATCGTAATAATATCGTCATATTAACGGTACGCAACACGTCCATCTTGATTGCCTGTTGTGCGCAGACTGACGTATGGACGGCTGGTTTGTGCTAGTTGGGCCAACTCCTTTAATTCGGGCGCCAACTCCAACCCCAACCTTCCAGATCTAACTTTCAACGCACGAACTAACCCTCTACGCAATCGTCCGAACGTTTGAACATGTAAGTTGGATGTTGTCTTCAGTGTGGTGCAGCACAAGGTGGCACATGAAGAATATCTTCCCCGCTTCAAACATCCTAATATTTTCGATTCTTCAAGTAGTGAAATGTGCAATAGACTAGTAAGCCTAATCTGGCTTCACCTATAATTCATATCCATGCGATCTAAAAATATTTGCGGTCACCATGAAAACGCAGAAATTGTTCAGAAGGTTTTGGTTTGGGAATCTGTTGCTGCTTCAATCATCTCGTGTTACTAAACATAGTTTCTTTCAAGGGTATGCACTCACTTCAATGACTGCGCGAACTCCACACTAACATAATCGCAGGTTGTTCAGTCAGCATTCACGTCCGAAGTTAGGATATCTTAATCTGCGAGTTGTGACAACGCCGACGCCGGCGCCGATCCTGCGAGGAAACTGCCACAATTCCCGTCTTCAGTTTTGCTATTCGTATCAGCCAAGCGGGCGGTGGTATCATCGCCAGGCAAAGCCTCCCGTCTCCCAAAGCTCCCCTCCTGTTGAATTTAAACCTGCTGAATGTGAATATTGTGCCCGTTGTCACAATACCCACCGCAAGTGTTTACTGAACGCGGTAAACAATGCAACTCTGCGATGAGCTGGGATGCTGTGTGTGGAAGATTATATTGTAACGAAATTAGCCTGGATACTTTTGCTGTCTTGCTTCAAATAAAAACTTTTAATTTTATTCGTATTTGATATATTCAGCACTGTTTCTAGGTCTACGTTAAGTACCATGGGGCATGAATAATTGTGATGGTAAATCAAATAAGAACACATACAAGTTCAATTAACAATATTAAATTATTTTTATTATTGAGATTATTTAGTGAAAAGGTGGAAAGCGATTTGTGAGCTGTTAAATCTGCGGCAATCGGAAACAGAATGACTCGTGTTGATACTGGTGGGTAAATAGTTCCGAAATTTAATAATAAGTAAGGACAGAGAACGTTTGAATACAACATACCGAAGATATTTAAACTATTATCTGACACTATAAAGAAACATAATTCTATTTATATGGTGAAAAATTGGTTATCGGAAAAAAAATATTTTTATTGATATGTATCAAAAAATGTTGAATCTGTAGATATGAGATGTAAACTATAACTGTTAAAATGTATGTGTAACTAAATTATAAGCACCTGTTGACAAGCCAATGCAATTGGCTTAGCAGAACTTGTTTGTTGATATGTACTAACAGACTATTCTTTCAATAAAAATAAAAATTTAAAAAAAACCGTGCATCTGCTAATGGTGAATATATAATGTATTTTATTGTGAAAACGCTTCTAGTTCGCCATTGTCATTGAGATTAGGGTATGTCATGAAGGTTGGGAATCCGGTAAATGCTTCTTCAGATATATTCGCCAAAAACGGCTAACAAACATCATTTCAGCCAACATTAATATTCTGAACGGTGGTATCTAACAATCACGATACTGAGAGTACACGTCTTATAAATGCTGAAGTCAATTGGTTTCTGTAAAACGAGGTCACGACCTGAGAAAGTTGGGAACCACTGATTTGTAATGATTTTTATTAGGTTGTAACATTTTTAAAGCCTCCTTTTGTCGCATAAAAATACGTTTAGTTTATAATAACTGAATATTAAGGGGCTGTTTTTTTTATCAATTTAGACCCTCCCCCACTTGTGAGGGAGGTGGTGAGATTAAGTCATATTTGGTGGGACCCCCCACCCCTCATGTGAGACTTACACTACACGTATTAAATGACTATATTTATTTTCATAGAGATAATTGCCATTAGATTTTTTTCAGCTGTCAAAATGGGACACTTCAAAAAGGGAAACAATTAAATTTTTGCTTGTTTAGATTTTAATGCACCCCCCCCCCCTCCCATTTTGAGCTCAGGTAATTAATGGATGACCCTTTATTCTTATTTAAGACTATGAATTTCATCCGTACAAGAAGAAACAAAGGTTTTTTCCACATTTAATCTATTACAAAATTAATATTCCGCGACCCAGCCTAATATAGTTATAATAATGTTCGTACGTCTATTTGAAATTCTGTTTTTAGAATTTACTAAACAATGGCAAAGCAGCTGGTTTTGACAGATGGATTATACGAGGGAAAACAGCAGGGAAACAGTTAGGTTAGAGAAAGGTTTTTAGATTGGTTTGAGGTTATGAAGAAGTAATGTGTTTTGGAAATACAAAACTGATAATTGTAATTTAAGGAAAATAAACAGACAGGAATACAAACCGTGAAAACGATATCACATAAATCAGCAATAATCATAATTATAAACAATATAATTTCAGAAGTGATGCGTGTCAGTGTCAGATTCTAAAATTAATAAATACGTAGTTACATTACATTACATTTTCATATACACAAAATGAGTTAATGCCGCCGTTCTTAAAATAGTTGGTGTAATAATGGTCGGCATAGTTGGCTTCCAAGCGGATGATCGGGGTTTTATTCTCAGCCGTGGCAATTTTTTATGTACTTCTATTGTTAAAAAGTGTAATTTTTCACGGGTCCGCTAGTACCTGCGTATTTAAACATATCACATAAAAACAGTCACGGTCACACAACTAATGGCGCGTTCTCACTTGATATTTCTTTGGTCTATTTCATGGAATCTATGGAATTGATAAGTGAGAACACACTTTCGATATTATAGCACACCTGTTAAAAATAGAAACCCAATGTTGAATCAGTTTCAACTTTCATTCTATTATTTATGGAAACGCCGCACAGTACGGCGCTCTACAAACTATCTAATTATTATTACAGTAATACTGTAGTTATGTCAAATACAAATATAAAAATAGGGCAAGTATGAACGTGTGACAATTTCTTTCGATTAATTGTAAAGTTTTTTTATTTATTTACGGTCGTACAAACTAATATATATCAATTTTTTTTTACAATTGATTTTGCAATTTTGAAAAATTATAAATACCTACGATCAAAAAATAATTACAAAAAGTACATAATTTTATCATCACGCTTTTGAGCATTTTTATTGCTAACTTGAACGTAGTTACATATTAAAGCAATTTTTTAATGAAATAAAATAGATATTGAGTTATTGAAGTACCCACCACTGTCCCACCCCGGTATAGGCAACTTATGGTCGCCCCTTCGGAGTTCTCGCAAGAATCTAATTTTTTTGAATAAACGGCTCTACATTTAATGTAACGAATCTAGACCTTCAATGTCCCCTCATATTGTGTTAGGTGGCGGTATGCGGGCGCGCCTACAGGACTGTACTGTAATGGTCAATCTCTACAATTCTAAAGCCCATGGAGGTGTCAATGCAAAAGCATTGAGCCTCATGGACAGTCAAACAAGTTGTTAGTAACATCAACAAAAAAAAATATATAAAAAAATAGATATTGAGTTAGTAATTACTTAAAAATGCTGGTACGGAGAATAACCAATCTTTCTCATTGGAACCGCCCTATACAGGTTTTGCAATTTGAATTCTCAGCCACTGGTTAGTGGGCCTTAAATATTTCTTAATGCATATTTTAATGCGAGATTGCAAAATTCTACCGGAATTTATATTTATTTATTTATTTATTTAAACGCCCATAGGGCTTTTACATAAAGTGCAGTACACGTTTTTGGTAAAGTATAGGAAATAACAAAATATAATATAAACATAATATAACTGTAAGAAAAAAATAAAGATAACATAAGATATAAGAAACAAAACATAGATAACACTAGATATGACACAAAGCAGGTAAAATAGAATATATGGTCACGTAAATTAATGTGAGATAGTTATTTTAATTATAAAGAGAAATAAGATAAGATTGTCTTTATTTATGTTTATAATTAGCAATCTGTTATACATATTTGGTACGTGTTTATCGAAACATAGCTACAATAATATATCGATAAAGGTGCTATATAGTGCATGATATTTATAGCTTTATTTTAAATGTTCTGATATACTGAGTTTAAATTTAGAAATCGATTGATGTCGATAAACGTCAATTGAAGTATATTTATTTCCGAGTATATGAAGTCTTTGTATTGGAGAGTTTTCAAAATAATTATTAGTAGAATTGGTAACAAATTAAAGTGCATTAGAACGGGTATCACGCGTGGGTACTCTCAAATTAATTTTACAAGTTAAATCGAGGGTGTCCAGTCTGCCATTCGCTATATTAAAAAGGCAAACGAAATCGCTCACTACACGCCTTGACGTTAAATCGCTTATATTGAGTAATTCCATTAGATATACATTATTTAGTTCTTCGATATGTATTCCGAGTTTATAATTAGTAAATCTTAAGAACTTATGCTGTACTCTTTCAATTTTTTGTTGGTGTGTCTTATATAATGGAGCCCAAATGGTTGAATTATATTCTAAATTAGATCTCACCAGCTCAGTGTACAGCAATTTAAACGAATTAATTGATTTGAATTCTTTGACCGTCCTCAGAATGAAACCCAGACATTTCATTGCCTTATTAGTTATGACATTAATATGAGGAACAAAAGTTAATTTACTATCAAAAATAATACCGAGATCCTTGATTTGTTCAACCCTTTTTAGGAAAATGTTATCAATGCTGTATTGAAATTTAATGGGACTTTTGATTCGAGTAAAAGTAATTGTTTGGCATTTTTCAATATTGAGGAAAAGTTCATTAAGGGCGCACCACTCTTGTAACCTCACTAGATTTGATTGTAATATGCAACAGTCGTTAAGATTCGTAATTGTTTTATATATTTTAAGGTCATCCGCAAACAAAAGTATCATAACCCCTTCAAAGATGGTAGTTATATCATTTATAAATAAGGAAAATAATAATATTATACATATTTTTCAAATTTACCTATTTTTGAACACTATATAAATTCATACCTATACCGACAAAGATGAGTTTGACACCGAACGGCGTTTTCTTAAAAAAAATTTAGATACACCTAGATTTTTTCTAGAAACATATGTTCTTCTCTTCGCAATGTCAATTTTAAAAAATCAAAATGAATTTGATAAATAATAGTCCTCAAGTAAGGAAGGGATGGGGTTGGGTAAAGGAAATTAATTGTTGCGGTTGGGAGCGCAGCATCAAGCTGGTGGGTACAGAAAGTGGCTCTCGTATTTCGCCTTGAACTAAAAAGTGGCGTTTGAAAGCGCACCACATATTCTAGTATTTTAGAGAGAAGCTCGTTTCTAACGAGTGATGCCACCTTGCTCTTTGAGGGAACGTCTGAAAGAATTAGAGTGGTTGGTAAAGATTTAAGGTTCCTGCTTTGAAAAATCATACAAACGATTGTAAATAGCCGTTTCGCCTGCCGAAGAATTTTTGAATTGTAATAATATTGTTGACAACAATTTTTAACATGCGTCGGGTTATAAAAACTATGGGCGCATCATTTTCACAGTTAACACTAATTGTTTATTATTTTCTGATTTTTGAAAAAGATGATGTCTTAATAAACTATTCCTATCGAATTTAGCCTGTTGGAAAATAACGTAGAAAAGAAGGACAAATCGATTGAAAAATTGTTTGCTTAAGACCCCTCTATCGCCACGAAATATTTCGATTTAGAACAGTCGAGAAATTTAGTGTCAAAATCTGATCACAGGAGGTGTATTTGAAACGCGCGGGTACCTATTATTAAAATGTCAACAAATGGTCTGGTTTGAATCCTGGCTAATCGTCGAATTTCGGGACCATACGAAAGAAGAAGTCGAATTTCGGAAATAATAATAACTTCCGAACATTTCACACATTCGTTTGTTCACAAGACATAGACAGCTTTATAAATTTTCAGCTTTAAAATAGTACCCAATGTGAAGTTTAGCAAAATCATATGTTTTTGGTTTGAAAATTTGATAACCTTGAAATATTATAAATGATTAAGATGATTGTTTTAATTTCATGCTTTACTGCGATTAGAATACACATTCACTCCTACTGGGCCTTTTGGTGACTATTAAAAAAATTATGTCTCAGGCCTGTAAAAATGTGTTGAATACTAAAATCTTTTACCTACGATCCTTTTTTTTTTTCAGATTTGCTGTATTGTACGAAGTGGCAAATTATGTGTTTTTAGAGTCTAATAAAGCGCCATCTTAAAACCGGAACCGGAAAGTAACAAACAAACTTACAAACAGATGAAATTCCAAATGGTCGAGTTAAGACGAGACTTTGCTGTGCTTAGCCAATATTTTTTGGTTATTGATTTGAAATTTGGGAGGCGGGAATGGGTACCGCCGCCCCGGGAACCTTTATTGGGTTCACCTCTGAACCAACACCTCTGCCATAGGTCACTCCAAGTGGTTCGCTACGTTTGGTAATTTAGCAAGGGTGCCCGGGTTCATGGGGTGAGGTTTGTCTAGGTCTTGGAGGCGGATGACAAGGACACACTGAACCCCAGATTCCTACCCACCCCTTAAACCCTTTCCTTCCCACAACTCTCCTTCCCTTCCTTTCCTTAAAAAATCCTCCACACAGCATCCCCAAAGATGACATAGGCCCTGAGGAAAATTATTTTCCTCAGGGCCTCCTGTGTGGAGCTTATGTAAAAAAAAATGTTCAAGTCTCCGGAAACCGATAGACTTTTTCATCTACATTTATTTTTTACTTCATACAAAATAAGGAATCCTTTATGAAAATCTGTCGATTACATCCTGTTACATAATAGTAATTTAATTGGCTAGGCCTCTTACATAATATGCAACTACATTAGGAACTCGACTCCACGTCCAACTAATTAGATGAGCAACTTAGGCAAATTTCCCCGAAGGTGAGCACTAGCACTAAACGCAGGGTGGAAGTACCACCATAACCACATCAAACAATATATCACTTTCGCTGAGTGCCTTCAATTAAAACCGAATATTCATACTAAAAGGTGGCGCAAAGTCATCAGTCATCACCCTTTCGGAAGATGCTCTTATTTTTGCAAATGTGACGACTTTTGACATTCATTTGTGAAGTAAAGAGCATTAGAACACGTTGATGTGGAATAATTGTTTTACTATTTAGGAAATCGAGCATCACCTTGTGCTTTACCATAAAGGTAAAGAGTTTGAAGTACAATTATAAGGAATAACGCATTAGACATTTAAATTAATTGATACACAGTTAAAGGTTCAAGGCTTTCCAGTACACATCAAAAAGAAAAGTTTTGGTTTTATCTTAAACTAGCTTTTCCCCGCGGCTTCGCTCGCATGGTATTATGGGAAATAACTGTAGCTCTTGCACTTATCAATTATCTCCCCCCCCCCCCTCCCCACCCCCATCCCCTCCCGCATTCCATATATTCATTCCCTTACATTCAGTTTTCAAACATCTCGCCTACCACCTAAATTTCATAATACTATAGCTCAAAGAAAAAAAATTACTTATCCAATTTTGTTCATTCGTTCGGAATTTATGCGCTTACAAACATTACGGATGTTTATTTTTATTTAAATATTTGGAAGTTCGTTAATATAATAAAAAAAAATACTCTATTTATCATTCAGTCTTTATAATCGTTATGAATTATATTTTTAATATAGGAACTCTCATCTGACATTTATTCCAAGCTTGTCCAAAAAAAAAAAACGAATTCTAATATTTGAATTTTCTGCAGTAGTATCTGACCAGTAGACTGAGTACCTACCAGCATAGAGCCCAAAAATATATCAACATTGTTTCCATGGAAAAGATTTTTTCTGACGTTAGCAAAAACTCGCTTTTGTTAGCGACAGAAAACGTATAACAAATAAAATATATTTTTTTTTAATTATTTTTTTTAATTATTCTTTATTCGTAAAAATATCATAGGTATACAGTTTTATAAGTTTTTCGACTACCACACTAGGCACATGCCCGTATTATGGTAGTCTAAGAATGTATATATAATTATTTAAATTTAATTATTGCTAGTTCGTTTTAATATACATTTAGTTATTTTCTCTATTTATTTAAGCTATTGTTCTGTATTCAGTTGGGTTTATGTATGATTAGTGTGTGGTACTGAGACACGGTTTGTATAAAGAAAAAAATAAATTTGAAGAAATGAATATAAAAGATACAGATGGTATGCATAAAGGTTTTAAATCGTAGGTAGCGTAACATGGTAATATAATTTTACAGGTGACGGTCTGATTGACTGCGATTAATAAATAATAAGTGACTAAGGGCATGATACAGATATATAAACATGAATAAGTTTGAACATTGCAGATAAACAGAAGGAATAGAAAAAATATATGCAGTTGCTCCCATGCGGAGATCCTTATATATAAAAATATGGTACATAAAATATTAATCAGGTATTTCTAAAATAATGGTAAACTTGAGTAAGTTTGTCGATATGCATTTGTTTCCAAGTGTATGAAGGTGAGAGCAGGTGCGTGCATGTGGTTGTTAATTCCAGAGTTATTGTTGCAGTAAAATATATTTTGTCTTGTTGGTCGATCGGTACCTTGGATTCGATGAGATGCAGGAGTTCACAACAGTTTAATTCAGAATACATAATTTTAAACAGAAGAGTTATAATTTAATAATAATTTTATAATTTAATTAATATTTATAATTTCATAACGCCAGAGCTTACCATCGTATACAACCTGTAGTCTGCGCATATAATTTAGCTTTATATTGGTGAAAGAATTATTAAAGTCTTTATATTGTGTTATGCGTGAAAAGGTCATAAACAAACTCGAGCAGTTTCGCATTTATAATATTAGTATGGATATGGATGATTTAATGTTAGGTTCCTTGGGTCAAAACTTTAAAGTTTTAATCATTTTCAGAACGCAACACAGCTTTGAGAGAAATAATAAGACAGGTATTTAACCCTAGAAGCTCAATCATATTTTGCTATTTAAAAAGCCCAATCATAGGTCAAATTTACCTAAATTAATAAAAACACTTGTAACATAGTTTGTTCTGTGTAATTTATTATTTTTTATCATTATTTATTCATAATAACTAGTTAGGAGATGAAAAAACGCCTAATTAGGTTAATATTTATTTATTAGACTTTGAAACTTACCAAGGCAACACCGCCGTCTTGGCGGGCTCTAAGTTGGTTCGATCAATCAGTGCAATCGAAAGAAGTGTGCGAAAGAGAAAGCAGATATTTGTTTGCTTATAGGTAAAAATGACCTAGATTTGGCTTCTAGGGTTAAAGGTATTCGATCGCAGGAATAAGGGTATACGCTCATAATGGTAGGACGATCTATTAGCGGTCTGTCGAATAATTATCAATACTTTAGGCAAATGCCAGTTAAATTTACTCGCTTTTCAGAAGAAGTTATGCTTAGTGATAAGGGCTGTACTATTTATATTAGGGTTCAGATTGATTAATTTTTAAAATTGATTGAATTCGGAACACTTTGTGAGAGATGTTTTTAAAGTCATCAATTCAGAAATATTGTTATCAGAGCCTACCAAAAAAAGACATGTCTACCACTTGTCGTATATGGAGGACATGTCTTTTTTGGTAGGCTCTGAGTATGGGTTGACGATGAATTACCAAAATTTTAGCGGAATCTAATCCAAAGTGGAAGGTATCCTCAGTATCCTCCTGGTGGAAGACCACAATTCTGAATCTAAACATTGCTTCTGACAAAATCTGAATAGCAAATATTTTCCCACTCCTTTCCTAAATCTTTCTCTTCCCCACTTCTTTCAGCCTTACAACATGCCATAGCTCCACTTCCTCCACTGACATTATACACTTGTGTAAAATTAATAATTTAAATACATGATTACTACACCAAAAAAGGACATTCGTCACCAAGTTACTCGTAATCTCTTCTTCATCGTTAATTCAAACGTTAAATCGCAGAAAAAAACTATAAAATTTACTACTTATGTAATTTATTAAAAAGAAAAATTTACTTTTACAGAGATTTATGCTTTCTTTTTAATACTGTTCATGGTTTGCGTATGTTTACTTTATAATTTATGCCTACTTTATTACTTCAAATGTTTATTTATAATATTTTGTTGACATTTTAAAAGTTTTAAATTTAGATGTTAGCATTCTATGTGTATCATGTATTTTTTAAATTCTTAACAAAAATCTTGACATAAAATGTACACATGTGTAATTGTGTATGTATACACATGTAAATTTACACATACTTTTAAGGGGATATTTTATAAACTCTTATTTATTTATATTAAGTACATGACACGTTTTACTCGTGATTAATACACATTATATTTTCATATTTATTTTGTGTTAATTTTATGTATTCCTTTGTCTTTTTTTTATATTTTTTGTAAGAAGAACATACATTGTCTAGTGAGGCGGGTAACTTAATTGTTTTTTTTTATATTATTTTATCTCAATACACGTCCGGGTATTTAAATTAAATTAAATTATCTTTCTAAATAAAAATAATGTCTACCTGAATACGGTTTAGGGGTTAGTTCAAAATACCCTTGCTTATCTCCTTTAGCTCTACGTGTTTACATTGTATTTGAATTGTGTTTAAAACATTATATTAATTACGTTGTCCCTACAACAGGTTGGCTGATCCTCTTAAATCCCCGAATTAGAGAAAGATTAATATGAAATAAGACATTAAACCATTCGTTTGTCCTTTAATTACTCCGTTAATATTAAATATCGTATGGAAAATCGTTTTACATTTTTACCTTCCATGAGAAGTAAAGGGTTCAGAGTAAAAGTCAAAAGCTTAAACCATAGTATCTCGAGGTTAGCAAAACCATAAAGCTGTCTCCAGTGATTTAATGTTTTTTGTATTACATATTTACAATTAGGATTTTTTAAATCAAAACAACTGCTTTAAGTTTTAATGTGACACTAATAGTCACAAGGTTCCGAATGAGATTTAACCAGAGAATACAGAATAACACATGAAATGCTTTGTATTATTTACAATTAGGATTTATTAAATCGAAACAACTGTTTTAAGTTTTAATGTGACACTAATAGTCACAAGGTTCCGAATGAGATTTAACCAGAGAATACAGAAGAACACATGAAATGCTTTGTATTATTTACAATTAGGATTTTTGAATTCAAAACAACTGTTGTTTTAATGTGTCACCAATAGTCACAAGTTTCCGAATGAGATTTAACAAGAGAATAAAGAAGAACACAAGAAATGCTTTGTGGATGTGTTTCGTATATTCTAAACGTTTGGCCAATCGGGCCTTAAATTTTCATAATATAAAACGGTGCTTACCACGATTACGAAATTCAAATGGGATGGAGATATATGATGTCAGGCGAGTGTAAGTAAGACAGAGCGCTAAATGGGCTAAATGGAACATTAGTTACATTCAACTATTTATATTTATGTAGTTTAAAAAATATTTAATTGAGCTAGTTCAGCTCGGTATTTATTATTATGTGTGACAGATATTTTGCTTTTGGAAGGCCTGATCTGACTGCTAACTCGAACCGTTTTTTTTTAATTATTAAATAATAGTAGGTAATATTAAACTTAACAAAACTCTGCGTTAAATTGGAGATCTACACATTAAACTTGATAGCAATAAGATGATTTAAAAAAAAACGTTGAACACATTGAACTCTTCGAGCTACTGAACAATTTTTGATTGGTATTTCGAAGCTCCATAGTTCATAACGGAAATTTCGTTGCAATCTGAAAAATTTTGCGATGATCTGGACAATCGACAATGAAAAACTTACGCCTATTTTCAGGGCTCACTATTCAAGAGTTGTTTCGGTTTCAGCATACGGTCTTTCTGATTTACGGTTAACGTAAATTTTGTAAATTTAACTAAATGAAAACAATAAAATATGCGAGTTTTTTTAACCGTATAATTCTTCGACAAGGAACCACCAACATTATCTTCATTTTCTTAATGCATATTTTATTAGCTGCTATATTTATGCATGATTGCAAGATTCAAACCCGAACTAAATGCTATCTAAATAGTGTCTGGATAAATTTGTATCCATTTTATTTTTAATATGCGATATCTATTGACTTTTAAATTTTAAATTTTAAGAAATATTTTTTGATTTTATAAAGATTTTTTTTTTTTAAATTAAATTAAATTATATTTTAACCATCCAGCTATATTTTGATCATCCTTTGTCTCTTTAAAATGATTGAAATGACTAGTTAATATATTTTATTGTGGCTGGGTGTAAATTCTAATTATTATTAGTTTGTAATCTGCATTTAAATAAAGACTGACATTTTCTCAGAATGATGCTACCCAAAATAAAGAAAATATCGGAAGAATTTTGGGTATATCACAAAATACAGCATTTACCGCCGCTAAATGCTTTCACATAAAGCCATGAATGTTTTAATTAGAAATGGTCCCCTCTGAAGGACGGCTTTTCCTAAAATTGTTTGTTGACTAGTAGTCCGAAAAGCAAATACATCCTCATATTTACATGCCTTCGTGTGTTTGCAAAACGTCGTCGGTCCTGCCGGTTGAATAAGGGTTAATCCGCCCTCACGTAATTTATCACATTTTATTAAATAAATATTATTTAGCATTGTCAAAAACATATTTTCTTCGTTGGAATTAGCTTTTAACCAAAAATAAGGGCCATCACACAGGCACGGCAATCCGAATCTGTTCACAAGTCAGCACTATAATATAACAAATTGTCATTTTTATCATATTCTTCGTCTTGTCTTATTAGCCTTGGGGACCCATAGCTAATGCGTCCCTGTGCTGGGCCATATTAGCGGCCTCCGCTTGTTGCCCTTGGCACGCGACGGGTTTTGAAGTGTCACGTGATCAAGTCGGTGCAATCGAGCAACGAGAGTTTACAAATGGCGGCGATTGTTGTTGATACTCGTTGTTACTGTTTTTGTGTGTTGTTTTAACCCTAGATTCATAAACTATATTTACTGTTACAATGTTCATAAACATACGTCTGTGATACACCCTATTTTTAAGTGCATTAAATTTTTAAACTATAAGAATAATAATAAATAATACTTCATCATATTAATAAAAGGAAGGTTTATTTAAGGTCAACACATTAAAAAACACTTTTTGAGATCTTTCAGAGCACATTCGTAATTCTAAGCACAAATTAATTTAATCTATCAGTAATTTACCTGTGTTATATCTGTCTGTCTGTATATTTTATGCTTTTGTATTGTAGGTACTTAAAAGTTATTCTTCTGGAACTATTTTGCTATTGTGTTTTCTTATAATATTTTATGTTTTAGTGTTTTATTAATATTGTCAAATTGACCTGCTGACAAACTGCCTTGGCAGTTTAGCGGGTGATTAAAATGAAGAATAAAAAAAAAAAAAAAAAAAAACTTCCCCGATGTTCCATGCACATGTGACGTTTGCAAGAGGTGCATATAAATCTAGTCACATGTTTTTTTTTGTGACAACAGAAGTTGCATAGCTTCCTGGTTTGTATTCCAGGATCGGCTGCTACATCAGGCAAAGTATCGGCTAAAATCGCATCGATGTTTCGTTTTAGACATCTCCTCAAAGTTGGTGTTTCACGGCGACGCCGTAACCAAGGCTCGATCAACTCATTTGATATTTCTTTGACAAAGCCTCCTTATCAGTGGTTTGTTTTAATTACTACTATTATTGTGGACATGGCTGACAAACAAATTGACTACGGACATATTCAACAAACCGTAAAAGTAGCATAGTAGCGTAGTATATCTTAATAAAATTGTTACACTATTCATAAACATATGTATCTCACACACCTTAGGCTTAGTATTTGCGCAACTACACGTTTAGGCGCCAAGATACCTGGCGCCACACTGAGCTCTAACCGTGTCGGGAGGGTACTCAAACGCACGTATTGCCATCTCTTTCGCGCTGCGTTCTATGAGCGTTTTACTACTTCAGGGTGTATGAGAGACATTAGGGTTAAAGCGAGCACATTGAATAAACAGAGTGACTACAGTTACAAGTTTAGTTAGCGATAGCGATGAATTCGTAATTTAGCGGTGGCGCGTCTTGCCTCTGTTTATAGTATGGCCAGCCTCTTCTAGCGTACCTTCTGAAAATGCTTCTCCCAACTTTGTCTGAGTCGGCCCACTGGACACATTCGCTTTGTAATCGCACTTGAAGTATTTTCAGTGGAAGTCGGTTTTCAGGTATTCTTATTAGACACTTGACCGAGCGACCTCAATTACAACTTTTTTATGAGGAGTAGGTTAGATGTTACCTAAGGATTCCGTGGAACGAATAAAGAACTCCAGTGAAAAATATCATTTCTTAAAAAATATACATGCATATCGATCAACAAATGCTGATTCTGAATATATAAGTTGGTTTAGTATTTTTAAATGTAGAATTTTTTAAATCTTCATTGAAGGGTTAAAAAAAACTGGCTGTTTTAGCTTTGCACCGGGGCCTTTCGCGTGTTTTATTGTATGAAAAATTTGATGTTTTGTTATAAGAAATTTGTGAATCTAATAGAGTCGCTCTTTTTGAATGTACACCAAAATGAATTAATGATTTTGAAAGCAGATGAAAGACTTTTTCATATTTTAATACAAACGGACATATTCAATTAAAAATATTAAAAAAAAAACTGAATTTTAAAACGATTATTTTGTTGCTTCACGCAATCAATTTTTAACATGGCATTTAAATTCAACGCAAATATTATGATTTCTTTGAACCTTAGAACCAGGGGACACACAGCCATGCACAAATGATTGAAACAAGTATGTTTGATGATAGAATCACCGTTTCTTGCGTCATCAGCATAACTGTTTTTTATGATAATTTTTCGAATACATATAAAAAAAATATATCATGATTAACATAAGCTTTTATAAAGAGCTGTTAAAAAGGTATTTCTTTAGTAAATAAAGCTCATGGATACATAAATGTGAAATTGCAAATTTTATTGCTACGCCTTTACGTTGTGAAAATAGTAGTTATTTATTAATTGTGTGATGTTTTGGTTTACCGCTCCCTCGGGTGTCCCTGTCTAAACATCACGCAATTTATTTCTTCTCAGTACGATTATGTCTTTAAATCCCTCGACCCCGGACCCCTTCCTCTCCGACCTTTTTCAAAACTGACCTCGAACCTTCCAAACAACCAAAATTCTTTGGCCAACATCGGGTTCCGACATCTTATTTGTTTTTGTCATCAAAGATCGTCATTTCGTGTGACACATTTATTTTGCAAAAGTTTGTTGTTTTGAGATGGAAGTTAAAAACTACTCATTGAAAAAACGCTTTTGAAGAATTGTTATTTGTGTTTTTATTTATTTTCTACTTTTGGTTTATGACCAATCTTCAATTTAACACTATACAAATACAAAATGTTGTTACTGAGGCAGTTCAGTTATGTATAATGAATACTGTGTAATTTTACTTTTCATGCGTAAAACCCCTGATTCTTGAATATGTATATGCCTATTGTGTTTTATATTATTACCTAGAATATAGGTAGGTAACAGGCAAAAAAATCGCTTGGCAAACGGAGTATAGAAACAGTCGATTTAAGCGCAAATGTGAATTTGTGCAAATGAAAAAAAACTTACTTTGTGGTTTGACGTATTGATTACCCGTATCACAAATCTTAGCCAAAAATATTGTTTTTATAAGTTGCTCCTATGTGTTCATAATTTACTAAGTTAAAAATAAGTTATTTAGTTATTTACGCTTATATTTAATAAAGTAATCAACAATTTTATTTTAATCAAATGGAGACAATATTAGCGAACTTAATCAAAAAAGATATATCAAAAAGAGATACGGTCATTTAGATGTGACCGTATCTTTTTTATATTGTCTTCATTTAATTAAAAATTACAATTTGAGGTTTTACTCATAAAGTTAAAAATAAAAATAAATATTCATCCTGGACTTGCAGAAAAGTCGCTAGATGTCGCATATTAAATAAATAATGGATTAATTTATCCAAGACACTATATAGATAGCATTTAGTTCTGGTTGAATCTTGCAATCATATAAAAAGATAGCAACCAATATATGCGTTAAGAAAATTAAGACAATATCGGTAATTTTTCGATACAGCTAAAAATGATCGAATCGGATATCGACACCTTGGCGCAGCGGTTGGCGCAGTGGTTAGCGCAGTGGCCCGGAAAGCCGAAGGTCCTGGGTTCGCGTCCCAGATATGACCTTATGTTTTTCTGATTTTTTGTTTCAGATTTTCGATTGAGTTTCGCTAATATTGTCTTCATTTAATTAAATGTTACAATTTGAGGTTTTAGTCATTAAGTTAAAAACAAACAATAAATTTTATTTTAATGCTACTCAAACGAAACGATGGTAAAAACTTTCATTTATCCAATGCAATTTTTTTGGTAATGATGTAAACTGATTCGTACAAGTAAAGATTTAAAAAAATTTGATTTCACTGACAGCTGAAAGACTGTCGATATAAATTGTGAATGTTAAAGTCAATAATGCTCATCGATGATTGTATACATAAACAATTGAAATACCTATTTCCATTTGAAAGCCACAGACACTCTTCATTATGTAATATGTAAATTGTCTCGAAATGATAATCTTGACTTGCCGATCGCTTCTCCAACTTATAAAGTGTAAACACCAAGCAGATCTTTGTCAAGATTAACTTAAAAGCTTTTCTGGAACTCGGTACAACAATGCTGACGGCTCCTATATGTATAATGTTATAATTCATATAAGTGCAAGAAGTCACGGACATTTTGATCTCAGCCAGGCAAGCCATTATTTTAAGTCGACGGTTTTGTTCCAGACAAATTTCTCAAGCCGATCAGCTGTTGTGCTTCGTCAAAGGGATTCAATTTTAATTAGGGGACTTGACTGTATCGACAGTGCAATCATTGGAATGACATTAGCAGAATAACATTTCGAAGCGCGAGCGCTACTGATACTTGGGGGGCGATTCTGTCGATTGCGGTGCAGATGCAAAAATGGGTTTACTATATTAGTACTGATGTTATGAAGATTAAAGATCTTGCCGATGTCTATCCGTTAGATGTATATAATTGCGTTATTAATTAATAATTCCTCTCAGGGGCTTTGGGGCTGCCGTTTGGTCATTATAGGAAATGAAAGAGAGGAAGTTCTGGGAAGGTAAAAGGTATGAGAGGTGGGTAGGAATCGGAGGGTCAGTGTGTCCAGGAGCGACGAAGTATAAATCTATCCCTTCCACTGCGGTGCAAGGTCCTGCTGAAGAGGTCAAAAGGTGTTCTTTAACCATTCTCTCCCGATCAGTTGGCGGGCAGAAGCATCTACCGCCAAGATCCGGAAAAACCTTACCACATGAGCCCGGGCACCCCTCCGAAAGTCACCATATGCAGCGAACTATAAATGGTTCCCGGGGCAGTGGTACCCACCTTCCAAATTTACTAATCTTATATATGAAAATCAATATTTGTTTGTTTGTTTGTATTTTATGCACTGCCATACCGTTCATCCGATTCCAATGAAACTTTGGTGATTTGTTGTGCGCGCGCCCGCAAAGGTTATAGGCTATGTATAATTGTAAGTTCTGGCATTACGAAATTTGTATAAAATAAAATGAGTCTATTTCATATATTTTAGTGGTAGGGAGGAAAGGCAGGAGGGGAAGGGTAGTAAAGGTGGCGGGGTAAGCGGGAGGGATGTCGAAGGAGGGGGAAGGCGTGGAATGTGAAAACGGGAGAAAAACGGGGACGCATGGGAAAGAAAATGCAGCGAGAAACCATTTATTTCTTTGCATTGCATCGCATGCCAGGTACCAGCTAGTTTTATGTAATAGAACCTCTTTTGGAAGATAGGAGCACATTGTGGTATCTGCATATTGTAATACGGCAGACTGGGCTATCTGAGGGTTTACTTTATCGCCAACCACATCAGGACATCTTGATCTTATCGTCCTTTTTCTTATTTGGCTGTAGTTCACATACTCCCGATTTGTTGCTTCGGACTTGGGTTTTCTATTGTATTATCATCGCTTCAATATTGTGGTCTTCATTATGGCTTTCTATATCCAGGTTAAACCAAGCATCTCAAGCTTTTCGTAAATCTTCCAATATTTAGATGTCATTTCATTTGAATAAAATGTTTTTAGTGATCAATAAATCATGCAAAACAACATTTACGCAACCAGGGAGCTAACTTTACCATCGGACATGTCATTCATACACTTTAATGTTTTTTTTTACAACAACGGCAGGTAATAATAATTCTTAAAGATTTAAATCCTTGAAATACATCCTGAAATAGTTGAACCCATGAAATTCAATAATCAAAAAATATGTATAATATAATAGTAAGTATATGCTTTCTGAGTTATTTTTTTTTATTTTATGAATTGGGATTGTCAAGTTGACTGTCCTAAAACGGGAATTCTTCCTAGTTGGACAGTCAATATTCTCTTATATCTGTGAATAAATTAAATAGAAATAAATATGAACAAAATAAAGTGCAACCTCTCGCTCCTCGCACAATCCTAGAATGGGATTTTTTTTTACTTTCTGTATTATCGCTATTGTTCTCAATTTTCAACATATTGATAATAAAACATTAAATAATAATTAACAGTACAAAGCAAATCCTCGATAAATTAATGTAACTAATTGCGCCATTAGCATTCAAGCGGTAAGATATATTAGCATTACATAAATAGATTATGCTATCTGTAGTTCCCGGTTTTACCGTCGCATCGGCAGAGATAAGTCGGCAACAGACTATGTTCACGAATCTCCTCCTCGGCTCCCGCCAAAAATATCCAAAGAGAAAATAAAAACGCAGACATATATTGTATCGCCAGAGGCCGATGCGATCTACTCTACACTCTACACTCATCCACGCGGAAAACATTTCTGACTGACTGAAGCTGGAAAAGCTCGTAGCCCGTTTTAATAAGGTCTCCGGTTGAGCGTTTTTATAAACCTTGACTGTTACACGAATATGTTCGTTGCAATTTTTTTCGTGATTTATTCTTGTTTTTTGTGAATTTTGATAATGAAAGGAATGTGATTTTTTTTAAATTTTGACATTTATTTCATTTTTAATACAGCGCTGAAGTAGAAAGTATCGTTTTTTAACACTAACCAACGAACTTGAAAAAAAAACGAGTCAATCGAAGATCTCAACTAAATATCCGCTAAAAAGCCATTTTTTTCTAATTTAGATTCACTAAATACTTTATTAATGCAATAATTAATAATCTTACATTTCCCGATCAACTCGAAGAACTGATTGAATTGGTTGGAGTTAACGTGAAGAATTTTGTTTATTTAATTATTGCAAAGTGATTAAAAAATAGTCATTTCGTCAATAATACCAAAACAATTATCCATAATTTATTTATTTCTAATGAATTAACGCCGATTAACGGTTTTTACATAGGAATTACAATAATTTGAAATGGGTACAGAATACGCATAGTTAAGAAAAAATATTCATATGCCAAAAAAATAAAAAGTACATATTGAAGTGAAAACATAAGTTAAAACAAAACTCATATACATGTTTACCTACAAGATATTCTGAACTAAAAAAATAACTAAGTAAAGTACGTTACAAAAATAAATTTAGAAATCCAAATCCAAAACCATAATTAATTTAAAAAAGAAGTAAAAATTGATGAATAATATAAACATTCAAAGTTTATTTGATTATAATCCAACTGAGAAGCGCTGACAAACAGCTTTAATTAAATAATGTTTGTATGTTGATAATCTTTCAATATTTATCACATCATCAACGACATATTTATTACCAAGCATATGCAGGCGATTTATTATTGAATATAATTCAGCATTAGATTCTATGTTATTACAATGATAAGGTGATTTGTGACAAACTGATCTACTCGGTACATGAAAACATATCAACGAAAGAAGTTCGGGGAGTTCAACAAATTATTAACAATTTTAAATAAATAAAATAAGTCAGAACAAAATCTTCTTTCTTTTAGTGTATATAATACCAAACAAAATGTAATTATTTTTTACCTAGGGCTCGTCCATTAATCACGTGAGGCTCAAAAGGGGAGGGGGAGGGGTTCGGAAAAAAATCACGAAATATCACAAGGGGGGGGGGGGGAATGTAATGACATATCACGTGTATTTATTTTTCGTTGAACGCACGATTTCTAAACCAATCAGGGGCGAGTGGTCTTGACTCACCGTTGCCATGCAACGATTTCTCCGCGCGTTACGACAACCGCTCGGCTCACCAGTCGCCAATAAGTCTGTGATTTTGACGCCGAGTACATGCGTAAAACGTTGCCGCGTATATTTTGCCTTAAAACAATATTCTGAAAGTTTCAATATACTTTGTACTAAAAAAATACACGTGATTTTGGGTATGGGGGGGGGAGTAGCCTAAAACCTCGTCAAATATCATCAGGAGGGGGGAGGGACGACCCCCTAGTCAACTGAGTTCAACATTTCAAAATTCTTAAATCTCCCTTAGAATTACTGTAAACAAAAAGTTTGAAGTTTCGTCATATTTGTAATTACTGGTAACATTTTTAAAATTAATAGACTTCAAAACAGTTGAACATAAAATAGAACTACGAAATTCCAGTTATAAGTCAGCTGACATCAGTGCAACTTTAGAAGACGAGAAAACAATAAACATTTTTCAATAAAATAAAATACTTTTTTGTTTAAAACCACGAGATTTATTAATTTTTGAACCGACCGGTTTCGCTTAACTTAAGCATCATCAGGGTACAAATTAATACTAAACAAGAAGTACATAATGTGTGCTTATATATAACAAAATATAGAGGGAGACAACGTGATACAAATATTACAAACAAATAAACGGTCATAAAATACATTAACATAAGTACTCAAGTAATGGGAAAAACAGAAAGATAATTATGTAGACTAATGGGTTATAATAATAAATTTGGAGAAACAAAGCATTAACTGGCATGGTGATAAGGAGCGCTGGGAATTTTTATTTTTAAGGGTTTATTGGAAACAGACCTAATATAGGACTGCTTGATATGTCTAATTGATTATTAAGTATATGACTTTTGGTTTTTACAGCTTTTTTTATTTCTAGCGCCTCTAGATTGTTTAGTCTGTTACCATGCCCGTTTTTATGTAAGATGTTAGCACCGGTGCTATGACAGAACGTATGATCTTTATCGATCAAATGATTTGCGAATTCTGAAAAACCGTTATTATTGAGGCAACGGAGATGTTCCTTTATCCTAATATTGACACTACGTGTTGTCTTACCGATATAGAAAGCCGAACAATTATTGCAATTTAATTTATAAATTCCCGAATGATTTAATTTGTCGTCCTTATCTTTCGAATTAATTAGAAATTTACCTAGATTGTTATTAGTATAAAAGGCCGGTCTGACTTCAGAAGGGAGGTTTTTTACACTTAAGGTAGAAAAATTATTAATGAATAAAATTCGCCGCCATTGATGATTAATATTATTATCATTGATTTGAGGACAAGGACTAGCAAATAAGAAGCGATTAACGGCTATTTGTTTTAGTTTTTTATTTAAGATTAAATCTATAAAATGTGATTCATAGCCATTATTTACCGCTATTTTTTTAATTATTTTTAGTTCATTAGCAAAATTATTATCGGACATTGGAATTGTGACCAAACGATGGACCATTGAATGGAATGCGGAGTGCTTATGTGAAATAGGGTGATTGGAGGTGCTGTGTATGACAATGTCAGTATAAGAGGGTTTACGAAATATGTTAAAATCAATTTTGTTATTAACGATCGATAAGGTAAGGTCTAAATAATTTAAGGTTGAATTGTTGCCTATCTCTAACGTGAATTTAATCTGATTATGAAAAGAGTTTATAAGATTGAGGAAGGAATTAAGTTGACGTTCAGTCCCTGACCATATACACAAAACATCATCAACATATCTTTTCCAGTACAGAACGTTTTTAATAAGAGGTGAGGTACTAGATAAAATTTTATTCTCTAGGCTATCCATGAATATATCAGCAATCAGAGGACTGGTAGGGCTGCCCATAGCCAGGCCGTCCCGTTGCTGATATATAACATTATTAAATTGAAAATAATTTTGATTCAGGCACATATTAAACAAGGAAGTTAAATCTTTTATTAAATCTGTAGAGAGATCAGAGCTATTTAGCAAATCAGAAATTAAACATTTACTCTCTTCTATGGGAACATTGGGAAACAAATTTACAACGTCAAAAGAAATTAGTTTAGAATTACTAGGGAGAATCATATCTTTTAATTCTTCTACCAATGAAAAAGAGTTTTTAAGGGTATGTTTAGGTGAAAAAACATTGGTATTTTGAAACACATTAGTAATAACTGATGATATTTTAAAATTTGGGGCATTACAACACGAAACTACAGGTCTGATGGGGCAATGATTCTTATGTATTTTGAGGAACCCATATAATTTAGGAGTTTTGGGATTTTTATTTAAAAATTTTACTTTGTGATACGATTCATCTTGAAATATTTTAGTTTTACATGCTTGAAGAGTTTGTTTCACATTTTCTTGGAACTTAATGGTTGGATCTTTCGTCAGTATTGTGAAATTGTCAGTGTCGATGAAGTCCGCCACTTTTGTATTGTATTCAGTTCGAGGAATTATAATTACTGTATTCCCCTTGTCCGCTTTCGTGAGGATTAAATCTTCATCAGCTAGTTTGGCACGAATATTCTTCATTATTTTCAACTCAGGATTTGGGTTAGGTTTAAATTTAGGGATTATTTTTTGTAAAGTTTCAGCACTTTTGTAACAGAATTTTTTTGGTTTATTACATAGAGCTGTGTCTATATCCACTGCAACCTCTTCTATTGCAGCATTAAAATTATTATTAGAATATTTAAGGTTATATTTTAATCCCTTTGCCAATAGGGACGTCTCTTCTGGAAGAAAATGTACAGAAGACAGGTTCTGTACACGGTCAAAAAATGTATGGACCGGCTCTGGGTTACTATTATTAATAATATCCGGATTATTTACATGGCACAAGTTCTTCAGTTTTTTATTTACTGTGTTAAGTTTATTAAAAGATTTAACAGAAGCTAAGTGTCTCACTTTATCGTCAAATAGGTCCCATTCGACAGGGTGCAATTCATACACTAGTTCAGTATGTAATAGTTTTAAATTAAGTTTTATATTATTACGTTGTTTATATGCACTTTTTAGGTCCTCCTTTAACCACGTTAATTTAGCTTTATGCATGGAAGATTGAGATATTGATGATTGATTTTTTGCGCTTTTGAACTGCGCATTTAAGTAGTTAGGAAACACTTTTGTTTTAAGGCACTGTTTCAAAAAGTATATATTAATACACATCACTTTATACTTAATTGAGAAGTTTTTATACATTTTTGCTTTTTTGGCCGTACTCGCCAATTTAATATTATTGTAGAAAGCAATCACTTTGTGGTTTGACATATTTAATAAAATAAAATACTTTTTTGTTTAAAACCACGAGATTTATTAATTTTTGAACCGACCGGTTTCGCTTAACTTAAGCATCATCAGGGTACAAATTAATACTAAACAAGAAGTACATAATGTGTGCTTATATATAACAAAATATAGAGGGAGACAACGTGATACAAATATTACAAACAAATAAACGGTCATAAAATACATTAACATAAGTACTCAAGTAATGGGAAAAACAGAAAGATAATTATGTAGACTAATGGGTTATAATAATAAATTTGGAGAAACAAAGCATTAACTGGCATGGTGATAAGGAGCGCTGGGAATTTTTATTTTTAAGGGTTTATTGGAAACAGACCTAATATAGGACTGCTTGATATGTCTAATTGATTATTAAGTATATGACTTTTGGTTTTTACAGCTTTTTTTATTTCTAGCGCCTCTAGATTGTTTAGTCTGTTACCATGCCCGTTTTTATGTAAGATGTTAGCACCGGTGCTATGACAGAACGTATGATCTTTATCGATCAAATGATTTGCGAATTCTGAAAAACCGTTATTATTGAGGCAACGGAGATGTTCCTTTATCCTAATATTGACACTACGTGTTGTCTTACCGATATAGAAAGCCGAACAATTATTGCAATTTAATTTATAAATTCCCGAATGATTTAATTTGTCGTCCTTATCTTTCGAATTAATTAGAAATTTACCTAGATTGTTATTAGTATAAAAGGCCGGTCTGACTTCAGAAGGGAGGTTTTTTACACTTAAGGTAGAAAAATTATTAATGAATAAAATTCGCCGCCATTGATGATTAATATTATTATCATTGATTTGAGGACAAGGACTAGCAAATAAGAAGCGATTAACGGCTATTTGTTTTAGTTTTTTATTTAAGATTAAATCTATAAAATGTGATTCATAGCCATTATTTACCGCTATTTTTTTAATTATTTTTAGTTCATTAGCAAAATTATTATCGGACATTGGAATTGTGACCAAACGATGGACCATTGAATGGAATGCGGAGTGCTTATGTGAAATAGGGTGATTGGAGGTGCTGTGTATGACAATGTCAGTATAAGAGGGTTTACGAAATATGTTAAAATCAATTTTGTTATTAACGATCGATAAGGTAAGGTCTAAATAATTTAAGGTTGAATTGTTGCCTATCTCTAACGTGAATTTAATCTGATTATGAAAAGAGTTTATAAGATTGAGGAAGGAATTAAGTTGACGTTCAGTCCCTGACCATATACACAAAACATCATCAACATATCTTTTCCAGTACAGAACGTTTTTAATAAGAGGTGAGGTACTAGATAAAATTTTATTCTCTAGGCTATCCATGAATATATCAGCAATCAGAGGACTGGTAGGGCTGCCCATAGCCAGGCCGTCCCGTTGCTGATATATAACATTATTAAATTGAAAATAATTTTGATTCAGGCACATATTAAACAAGGAAGTTAAATCTTTTATTAAATCTGTAGAGAGATCAGAGCTATTTAGCAAATCAGAAATTAAACATTTACTCTCTTCTATGGGAACATTGGGAAACAAATTTACAACGTCAAAAGAAATTAGTTTAGAATTACTAGGGAGAATCATATCTTTTAATTCTTCTACCAATGAAAAAGAGTTTTTAAGGGTATGTTTAGGTGAAAAAACATTGGTATTTTGAAACACATTAGTAATAACTGATGATATTTTAAAATTTGGGGCATTACAACACGAAACTACAGGTCTGATGGGGCAATGATTCTTATGTATTTTGAGGAACCCATATAATTTAGGAGTTTTGGGATTTTTATTTAAAAATTTTACTTTGTGATACGATTCATCTTGAAATATTTTAGTTTTACATGCTTGAAGAGTTTGTTTCACATTTTCTTGGAACTTAATGGTTGGATCTTTCGTCAGTATTGTGAAATTGTCAGTGTCGATGAAGTCCGCCACTTTTGTATTGTATTCAGTTCGAGGAATTATAATTACTGTATTCCCCTTGTCCGCTTTCGTGAGGATTAAATCTTCATCAGCTAGTTTGGCACGAATATTCTTCATTATTTTCAACTCAGGATTTGGGTTAGGTTTAAATTTAGGGATTATTTTTTGTAAAGTTTCAGCACTTTTGTAACAGAATTTTTTTGGTTTATTACATAGAGCTGTGTCTATATCCACTGCAACCTCTTCTATTGCAGCATTAAAATTATTATTAGAATATTTAAGGTTATATTTTAATCCCTTTGCCAATAGGGACGTCTCTTCTGGAAGAAAATGTACAGAAGACAGGTTCTGTACACGGTCAAAATTCACGGATTAAAATATAACCTTAAATATTCTAATAATAATTTTAATGCTGCAATAGAAGAGGTTGCAGTGGATATAGACACAGCTCTATGTAATAAACCAAAAAAATTCTGTTACAAAAGTGCTGAAACTTTACAAAAAATAATCCCTAAATTTAAACCTAACCCAAATCCTGAGTTGAAAATAATGAAGAATATTCGTGCCAAACTAGCTGATGAAGATTTAATCCTCACGAAAGCGGACAAGGGGAATACAGTAATTATAATTCCTCGAACTGAATACAATACAAAAGTGGCGGACTTCATCGACACTGACAATTTCACAATACTGACGAAAGATCCAACCATTAAGTTCCAAGAAAATGTGAAACAAACTCTTCAAGCATGTAAAACTAAAATATTTCAAGATGAATCGTATCACAAAGTAAAATTTTTAAATAAAAATCCCAAAACTCCTAAATTATATGGGTTCCTCAAAATACATAAGAATCATTGCCCCATCAGACCTGTAGTTTCGTGTTGTAATGCCCCAAATTTTAAAATATCATCAGTTATTACTAATGTGTTTCAAAATACCAATGTTTTTTCACCTAAACATACCCTTAAAAACTCTTTTTCATTGGTAGAAGAATTAAAAGATATGATTCTCCCTAGTAATTCTAAACTAATTTCTTTTGACGTTGTAAATTTGTTTCCCAATGTTCCCATAGAAGAGAGTAAATGTTTAATTTCTGATTTGCTAAATAGCTCTGATCTCTCTACAGATTTAATAAAAGATTTAACTTCCTTGTTTAATATGTGCCTGAATCAAAATTATTTTCAATTTAATAATGTTATATATCAGCAACGGGACGGCCTGGCTATGGGCAGCCCTACCAGTCCTCTGATTGCTGATATATTCATGGATAGCCTAGAGAATAAAATTTTATCTAGTACCTCACCTCTTATTAAAAACGTTCTGTACTGGAAAAGATATGTTGATGATGTTTTGTGTATATGGTCAGGGACTGAACGTCAACTTAATTCCTTCCTCAATCTTATAAACTCTTTTCATAATCAGATTAAATTCACGTTAGAGATAGGCAACAATTCAACCTTAAATTATTTAGACCTTACCTTATCGATCGTTAATAACAAAATTGATTTTAACATATTTCGTAAACCCTCTTATACTGACATTGTCATACACAGCACCTCCAATCACCCTATTTCACATAAGCACTCCGCATTCCATTCAATGGTCCATCGTTTGGTCACAATTCCAATGTCCGATAATAATTTTGCTAATGAACTAAAAATAATTAAAAAAATAGCGGTAAATAATGGCTATGAATCACATTTTATAGATTTAATCTTAAATAAAAAACTAAAACAAATAGCCGTTAATCGCTTCTTATTTGCTAGTCCTTGTCCTCAAATCAATGATAATAATATTAATCATCAATGGCGGCGAATTTTATTCATTAATAATTTTTCTACCTTAAGTGTAAAAAACCTCCCTTCTGAAGTCAGACCGGCCTTTTATACTAATAACAATCTAGGTAAATTTCTAATTAATTCGAAAGATA
This sequence comes from Glyphotaelius pellucidus, assembly GCA_936435175.1. NCBI lineage: Eukaryota > Metazoa > Arthropoda > Insecta > Trichoptera > Limnephilidae > Glyphotaelius > Glyphotaelius pellucidus. The sequence continues at coordinate 33,502,693 of OW386545.1, read as the reverse complement.
AGGACGACAAATTAAATCATTCGGGAATTTATAAATTAAATTGCAATAATTGTTCGGCTTTCTATATCGGTAAGACAACACGTAGTGTCAATATTAGGATAAAGGAACATCTCCGTTGCCTCAATAATAACGGTTTTTCAGAATTCGCAAATCATTTGATCGATAAAGATCATACGTTCTGTCATAGCACCGGTGCTAACATCTTACATAAAAACGGGCATGGTAACAGACTAAACAATCTAGAGGCGCTAGAAATAAAAAAAGCTGTAAAAACCAAAAGTCATATACTTAATAATCAATTAGACATATCAAGCAGTCCTATATTAGGTCTGTTTCCAATAAACCCTTAAAAATAAAAATTCCCAGCGCTCCTTATCACCATGCCAGTTAATGCTTTGTTTCTCCAAATTTATTATTATAACCCATTAGTCTACATAATTATCTTTCTGTTTTTCCCATTACTTGAGTACTTATGTTAATGTATTTTATGACCGTTTATTTGTTTGTAATATTTGTATCACGTTGTCTCCCTCTATATTTTGTTATATATAAGCACACATTATGTACTTCTTGTTTAGTATTAATTTGTACCCTGATGATGCTTAAGTTAAGCGAAACCGGTCGGTTCAAAAATTAATAAATCTCGTGGTTTTAAACAAAAAAGTATTTTATTTTATTAAATATGTCAAACCACAAAGTGATTGCTTTCTACAATAATAAACATTTTTCAAAATATTATGCGGTCATCCAGATTGTTGGCTGCTTTGCGATATTATTACGTAAGTTAGAAAATTTCGCTTACCTATACTAACTTACGAGTACCTAATAATACTTATAATGCATACTCGTTTTTCTGCAACTAATTCTATATAATGTAGATACGTGTATAAAATTGAGATGCGTCAGTTTGCGTTTACAGCGGCGGGACTCTCCTCTCGAAATACCTGCCGGTCTATTCCCGTCCCGGTCAAACGCCTGCTGACAGGTGTGAGGGAATAAGTCATTATAAACGAACGTATTACAGACAAAATGAAGGCGGCTCTTCACTATATATGTTATTTTTAAATGCCAACAAAGCGCGTCCTTCGCGGCCGTCGCTGTATTGTTTTCAGCCATCTTGATTGTCGTGTCAGAAAAAAATTACACATAAGATAGATATGTTGCACCAGTAAGTAAATGGATTTGTAAGTCACGCGTATCTAAAAATGCTTTTAGGGAAATGTGGAAAATAGAAACAATTTTCTCTAATATCAGAGAAAATCTCGTGAGTTCTGGTTCATAAGATGTATTGTTTTTCTAAGTACCACACTTATTAAAAAATCCTACTTTTTACATGAAAGGCACTTGAAAAGCTTTATTAGGTATCTTCTAATTGTCCGTAGTAGGTAATACTTGTTTCTTAGTATTTTTATAAATAAATCCAGTAAAAAGTTCTTAGAGTGGAGAAATTCTTCGTTGTATTGTTTTAACCCAATATCATGACAAAATACATTTTAATAACAAAATTTCTTTAACATTATGAACTCACAAAAATTTAATACACGAATATGAGAAATTACATGAAATATTTGTAAAAATAAGAAATTTATGTATGTTTAACGTAGGTACGAAAATGATGAAAAAATCCAAATAAATTTCGTGAAGCGGTGAATATCGCGTCAATGAAAAGAAATTCTTTCAAGAATCAATAGGGTTTCCCTTTTGAATCTCTCCTCATTGAAGTAAAATATACAGATATCGGAAATGATTTGGTTCAGGAGCAAAACCTATATTCCATCTGGGAGAACAACAGAAATATTGGTCCTTCGAGCAGGATTTAAAAATAATAGAGTTTTTGTAGTGCTCCTTGAAGAAGTAAGCATTTGCTACTCAAAACAGGGCGGGAAATCGGTGTATCCCCTCAACTGACCAATCTCATCAAAATTAGAATACATTACTTAAAAGATGCTTTATTATTTCCCACCTACTCTAGGTAGGAAAATAACGACAAATGAATGTGTTTTTTTTACAAAAAGCCTCGATTACATTGAGCGAGTTTACAAGCTGCTAGTCGGCGAATTCACTATCTGCTAGTAAACTGGTTCAGTGTAAAATCTGCTAGTTAGCTATGATTAGTTATGATTACACTGAGCGAGTTTACTAGCAGAGAGTGAATTCGCCGGCTTGTAGCCTGTAAACTCGCTCAATGTAATCGAGGCTTAAGTCCACACAGGAGGCTCTGACAATCTAGACAATCCTCACCTCGTGAACCCGAGCACCCAAGCTAAGTCACCAAACGATGTGAACCCCTTTGATTGACCTGTTTTAGAGGTGTTGGTTATCCAATAAATGGTTCCCGGAGCGGCGTACCCGTACCTACCCCTCAAATTGAACTCAGTTTGCAAGACAATTGTATTCATAAAAAAATACGGCTTTTCTTACTCTGCAATAAAAAGATTTATTTTTTAATTAAATAAAGACAATATTAGCGAAACTCAATCGAAAATCTGGAAACAGAAAAATCAGAAAAAAGATATTTGTACTTCTGGGACTCGAACCCAGGACCTTTCGCTTTCCGGGCAAATGCGCTAACCACTGCGCAAAGGATCGATATTCGATTCGGTCATTTTTATCTGTATCATACTTTGACTAAGAACCAGCCACATTATCTTCATTTCGGCTGCTATCTTTTGTATGATTGCAAGATTCAAACCCGAACTAAATACTATCTAGATAGTGTCTGGAAAAAATAATATATATTTAATATTTTACTTTGTAAGTTTAACTAAAACAGTGTGCGTTTTTTACGAATGTTTATTAATGTTTTTAAACAACAGGGAACGGGCCTTAAAAACTATGTAAACGAATAATAGGAGTTATTACATGCAAAATTGATAAAGTTTAGTTATGTGAACAGACGCGCTATCAAACAATGTAATAAGACCACCTTATAGTAATCTGATAACCTGTTTATATTGCTTTCCTTTGAGACTGAAATAATGTTCTCAAAAGATCCGAATAACGACATTTTCAAATCTTGACAAGATCCGAGCATTCCTCTGAATATTTTTTAATATTCAGACTACAGAAAGCTTCGTTTGTTAATGGAGGATTTCCCTTGAAGTGGGTCGGAGTAGTCGGGGAAGCTGCTAGCGACTGTAGCGGATTTTCCACCCACGCCCCCCTTCCACCTGAAGGCATAGGGGTAACTTTATTTCTGCGTATTCGTTTTTCATGTATCTTTATTATCAATAAACAAGTAGGCCTCCCTATAGTAACCATTATCTAGATTATCCCGCGCCATTTGAACAGCATGTTCAGGGCAGCGAAAACTTTTTTTAAACAATTCATTGTATTTATTTATTTGTACACGCCCAATTAGGGCTTTTACATATGATAAAATTTAAAATACATTTGATATAATCAAAGAATTAGAGAGATAACACAATTAAAATAAGTACCAAGTATAAAAATTTTAACTTAAAAACAACAGAGTAAAATATAGGATGCACATTCTTATAAATTACGATGCATATTGAAAATTTATAAATATTTCTAACTATCAAGATAGACATACAGATTTAATGACAATGTTTTTATAGGCTGATAGACATTCAGTACCGTTGGTGTTCATGCAATATTTATTCCCTGCACTGTGCAGTCGGTTCAGGTTTATCATCATATTAAGAGTTTTTTTTACATAAGCCATATAGGAGGGATTTTTTTTTACTCAGGGCCTAGAAAGGATGGAAAGGAAGTTCTGGTAAGGAAAAGAGTATGAGGTGTGGGAAGGAATCTGAGGGTCAATATGTCCAGGAGTGACGGACGTATGAATCCATCCCGCCCACTGAGGTGTAAGGTGGTGGGTCGAGAGAGTACGGTGAGAAGTCGCAAGGTCTGCCCACCAACCGGTGTGGGCAGACGCATCAGACCGGGCACCTTTGCTGAGTTACCAAACGTAGCGAACCACTTAGCGTGATCTATGGCAGCGGTGTTGGTTATCCGATAAATGGTTCCCGGAGAGGCGGTACCCATACCCGCCTCTCAAATTGATATTTAGCTGTAGATTAATGTTCAGTACATTCAACCACAGCTCTGAATACGTGTCACTGACGTATAGCAACACGTACAAAAAAAACATATATTAAACCTTTCGATGCATCCGGTATAATTTCGCTGCTTCCGGTATGATTTCAGATTTTCAGATTCAAAAGTATTACCATGATTAATTTTTGGGTTATTATTCATGTTGTGCTTTCTTCCTCTTTAGCCAACGTTTCACATAGCGTTACAGTTTACACTTATCGATAGGTACTTATGGGCAGATGAACATTGTTAACTTTGGCTAAAAAAGAGATAGCGCAAAACGGCATAATAACCCAAAAATTAATCACGGTAATTCGCTATATCCATTTAACCATTCGAACGATAGCTAACCAAATTAGGTACTTAAAATTATGGGATAAACCAGTGAAAAAAGAAGAAAACTGGACGTGCCTTCCAAACAAATTAAAATGCAAAAATGTTCCACGTAGGCCAACCGCCCAGCATTCGTCTCATTTACACTCGCCTGATATGTAGATCTCCATCGCATTTGAATCTCGTAAACAAAGTTTTGCTCTGTAAATTTAAGCCTCGATTAGGCAAATATTTAGATGAAAAAATACGCCCACAAGGCACTCATTGTGTATCTGTGGGATAAACGGTAAAATCTTGGTGGATGTATTGGCACCAACCGCAGAAATCAAAATGTTTCCCTACCTACGTTACCTGGAGGATAACATCCAAAAATCTCTAATCCCTTCCTTACGCCATCTCCTTAAATTATCTACTCCTTCAGCCTCACAACATACTTCATTTTTGGGTGCCGTAGTCCCACTGACTCTGGACATTGTGGTATTTATTTAAAATTAAAGGACTCTATATTGTTAGCCCCAAACAAAGTGTAAATTGTTTTTAAAAAAATATGCCAAAAGATGGATTTTGATGTTTAAGTTAATTGAAGCCAATATTATTACAAAAATATGCATTCAACAATTGATGAAATTAATAAGTATATTCTTGGGACATACAAGAGGTACTCGCAAAGTGGAAATAATGGTGAAAAGTCAGGAATGCCGCTTTATCTTATTTCTACCTTTATCCGCTTCAAATTCGCTGGTTCAATCACTTTACTACCAGAAACTCGTGAGCTCACGATGGCTTTTATTGATTTCGACATGGTCGAACTAGGGGCTCCGTAATCACACACACAATATGTGTTGACAGGAAGACTTTTACATTCCAATTGAATAATACGACACGTCATTGCTCTTGGTTAGACGAAAGTATTGAATTAATTTAGGAAAAGGTACAAGGATTAATGCTGGATACCAATATTCAGCATATTTTTTAAGGTTTTTTGGAATATAAGACCATACGTCACTAGAGTACGATGTGGAGAACACCTGATGTGACCCGGAAAGCTTTACAAAGCTTCTTATAGATAACACGAGACACCGGAACACTGATAAAAAAGACCATACGCTGACACCACTATGACATAAATTCACACGTACATCAAATAAGTTGCGTTATAATATAATACATACACAACAGTGAACTAGAAGTTGTTAGAAGCCCTAGAACCACCACCAAGCAGCACTTGCTGATAATGTAAGATAATTTTTTTAATTCTTCAGTAAAGAAGTCGGTGGTGAGGTTATGTCAATTTCCTTTTTAAACAATACCCTCTCTAGTTAGACCACCCGCAGCAGCGCCTCTGGCGACATCTTGTTCAAATATTCTATTAGAATTTGCGGATAGTTAAGTACACGTTGCGCTCGGGTTTCTTGTTTTCGAGCTCTTCGTATTGCAATGATAAAACTCTTTATTCAGCATTTTTTTATATATTAGAGTATACCTCAATTCATTGTTATAGACTGTCGAATATTTTGGGTATTAATTATTCTTTGTACTGTTGGTTGTCGAAATGCAAAGGCAGCTTTCCAAATGGCCTAAACCTAATTTCTAAACCTGAAACCTAAACCTAAACCTGTAATTCTTCTCTTCTTTGTATTTGGTTGCTGCATTTCCTTTAGAAAACATAGATCGACGACCTCCGTGGTCGGGCTCGACTAGCAACCAGCCGGAGGTCGCGGGTTTCAATCCCGGCGCGAGCAAGTAAAATTAATTTGATTAATTTGTGTTACTGCACAATTTACTCATTTAAAATAATATGTAGTATATTTGCGGCACGTTCCAGAATGTCAATTCTATCAGTACCGCACGGGTGTAAAACCATCATTCAGAATTGAAACGTTGCTTGAAATTGTTTGGTGCCCAGATTTGAACCAGATACTTCCCTACATTGCACTTTCCAATCCCTCCCTACTACTTTCAGCCTCACAACATGCCAATTGGGATGCCATAATCTAACTTCCTCCAGGTTGGGATCAGTTACAATTACACACAAAAAAAAGATGGATCAACTTTTTTTGTACAAGATTGGCGATACATCTTGACTGTATATATAGCAAATGGATCAACAAAAAACTGGTGTACCGTCGCGCAAGATCAACAAAGTATGAGAGGGTATATATATACAGTTAAATATATGCGTTAAATAAATAAATGTGTATTTTTTTACGGTGATGATAAACCGACTTTCAGGTAACGACTAAACGACTTTTGAAATCAACGCGTTATTCTAAATCTCGGCTGGCGTTTCAAATTCAAATTACCAATTACCACTAGATAGCTAGAAACTTTATATCATTTATACGACATCGGGTATCGCAGTCTCTATACCCCTTCAATGCGGTATCCCTTTCAGTTTCCTGAAACTTTTTGGTTTGTTTCTCCCCCTGTTTGTACCCCTCACGAGTTTCCCTCGTCAGACCGGAGCCGGATACGACTTTTGAAGGCTACTCAAATAATATTAATATTTCAAGCGGTTAAATAAATCCGTTAAAAGGACCATTTTTACCGTCTGCTCTCCGGACCCACGCTCGGGTTGAACTTGACTTTGGACGAGGGAAACTTTGTTATAATGGACGAATCATTACTTTTTCATAAAATGATTAGAGCCTCAATTTGGGCTTTTCGCATATTGTTTAATGTCTGATGGATATTAAATATTTGCTAAGCAATAATCTTAAAATGTAGGTACTGATATTAAATTAACTTCAATTACTAAACGGCTCTGACCCGTAATTAAATTTCTTGTAGGAATACTTAAATTACGCACACATGTCCAAAACATTTGTTTCTACACGTGTTTGATTTAAGAGTTTTAAGTGGGTGCTAAATGAATTTCAAGTCTGAAAAACAAACAAAGGTTAGTTCAGGTTTTTTAGACTATATTTCCAGTAGATGTTATTCTCTCTAAGTGTAATTTTGTCCATGTGTAATTCTGTCCGCGTGTAATTCCGGCAAGACAAAATTAGAACGTGAAATTCGTAATTTGTCGTAATGGCATACGTATGTGTAAACACATTTTTTTACATTACATAACATTACAACTCCACACAGTAAGTCCTGAAGGTACTTAGGGCCTATGTCATCTTTGTGGGAAGAGTCTTTTAGAGGAGGGGAAGAAGGATGTGGGTCTTGAAGAGACTCATGTTGTAGGAGGGAAGAATCACAGCACGCCAGCAAATCGTTCCACAGCTGAGCTGTTGAACTCATGAACGAGTCATAGTAACAACCCATAAATATATACTAAAAGCGGTTAAAGTCTTTGTGATCTATGTTTTGATTGTAAATGTTACAGAAAGCACCTTTCACTCTTGAACATGCCACAAATGTCATGTTACCTTATTTCTCTGTATTTCAACACCTAGGGTCAGTTGTTTCACAAAATTTGAACTGTTCATCAAATTTAATATCAAATGTAATTTTCAAGTTCTGTGAAAGTTCTGTTATTATTACAATTACGTGAAGCAACAGTATCCAAAATTGTGTAATAGAATATATATAGAACTTGATTAAAACTATCATAGAACTTGAAAATTTACTTGCAAATTTTTTTAAACATGGCCCTCAAACTATTATTTAATCTCTTTAGACTTCAAAGCTAATTAATTTTCTTTGTTTTTTTGTTGTTGATCAAAACAACCAAATAATATTTTTATTTAAATAAAATAGTTTAATTTACTGAAACAACTTTACGGAGACATCCTTGGTGAAAGCGATCCACAGAGGCCGAAAGCACCCCCAAGAATTGTAACGATGATGATGATGATTAAAATGAACAGTTTCCGTAAAATTGAAAATATAATGATGAAGTAATGTTTTTATATGTATAATCAACAAAAGATGAAAGTGTAATCCATTCCATTATCCATTTCAACTGACGCGCTTAAACAATATAGAGTTCGCCCTGATCACAATTTTCCACGACAACAATTTGACTTCGTCAAAAAATTTCTTTAAAAATGTCGTTCAGTCCATTGTAATATTTTTGCACGATTTTAATAAGAAGGCAGTTTCGACTCATTAGGTGTTCATCGTCTTTTATTTCCAAGATTGAATATAATGCTCCCTCCTAATATAAAGTTTTAAAAGAACCCCTCAAGTGAAATTTCGAGGGAAATTTGATCTCAGTCATTATAATATCAACAACTTTGATCTTTATTTGGGCAAAATCATTGTATATTTTGAAAAAACCCCGGTCGGCTGGGATATAATTATTATTCTCTCTTACCGAAAACCCCAATTCCCTTACTACGTCTACTTTCACTTTATTTGTTGTTGAGCCAAACCAGTATAGATGGTTAACGGGTGTGTTTTGTCGGAAGTTCAAAATGTTTCTATAAAATCCATTAAATGGAATATTTCTGAACGCATCCGAAAACTAAAAATTGTTTTTGAAAGATGATAAATTATGCTTTCAAATTTTATAATTCAAAATAAACAAATAATTTTTAAAATATTAAAATTTTTGAATGCAAACATAAATAGTTGACTGAAGTACATAGCGCCATTTTTGTGAAAAATCACCTCAAGGGCGCTCAGGTAGCAGGTGCCTCCGCTCCGAACGCTCTATTCTAAAAAAAAAATCTTTTTGATAAGTAAGCTATCACGCACGAAAGATTAATATCACTTACTTATAAAATTGGCATTATATCTGTAGTCTTAGTTTTTTTTTTTATTTCGTCATTGAGCGCGTTTTTCTAGGAGAAGTCAAACGTTAGGCAATAATCAAATCAATTTCCACTTTGAAAACTTCTGATTTTGTGATATTCTTGTTACTTTGATTTCGATTATTTTGCAATACGATTTATTGTGGGTGACCGGACAACTCAACAATGTGCAACTTCATCATTCCTTTGAAAAGTCATTAAGTTTAAATAGATTATGTTACGTTAGGTTTGGGTCTATTTTTTATTGGCTTTCAAAGGGGTGTTGAAATGCCACTTTGTTGAATTGTCATGGAACAGTTTTTATGTGAAGTCACAACAGGCCCCGGATGTGCGACGGATATTGAAGTGTAACGTGATCAAGTCAGTGCCATCGAAGCAACGATTGTTTGCTAATGCGATTTTGTTAATGTGTAGTTTTAAATCTTCGTATTATCACAAAGGTATCACTGTTTCCTTCTTTTAATGGATAGTACAACTTTACTATTTTGGATTATTCAAATAAGAACTCCTTAATTGGTTATTCTGTTTTCGTTTCTTTATTGGTTATTCTGTTTGTCACATTTATTAAAATGCATAGAGCCCAACTTCCCGGAGCCTATAGGTCAATGGCAACCCCAAAGGGAGCATATTTTAAGTCTGAAAAGAGTGTGGGTATAAAAGAAGACATGGACGAAGAAGGTAGGGGAATTTACTGATCAATCTGAACAAGCTAAACCCATCTCAATTCAAAATCATCGATTCAAAATGATGGTCGTTCATTCGGGCGATACTGAGAGTATCTTATGGCGCGTACTTGTGAGCCGAATCGCGAACTGAACCACCAACTATGGGAGGAACAAACCAACCGCACTGTACAGGGCCCGCAGATACGAGTACTTTAATAGTACACAACTGGCAACCCTGTACAAATCGCAAGTGCGCCCCACGGTTGAATTTGGTAGCCACCTCTGGTCTGGAGCCCCAAAATACCTGAATAAACCCTCACAAAACACTCTGTGCAGAAACGGGTGATCCGTCTGATAGATTCACCTATCTTTGAATTGCTATCTTTATAGCACAGGCAAGTCAAGTGGGAATGCTATCCTTAATCTTCCGGTATTTCAATGTAAGACGCTCCGAGGAACTAGCGTCATTGATTCCCTCGCCACTGGTGCATAGTTACACGCGCCCAACAAATATAAACGGTTGACATTTGTCACAAGAGAACGAGTCGTTTCAATGACTTGTTCTTGAGTTCAACAACTCGACTGTGGAAAGATTTGTCGGTCTCTGTGTTTCCTCCCTCCTTCCTCCTACTTTTCAAGATCTTTCACTCGTTCCTCTCATCAAAAAGACCCTCCACAAATTATCTTTAAAGATGACATAGGCGATGAAGGAAATTATTTTTCACAGAGCCTCCTGTGTGGAATTAAAGAAAAAAAATGGCGAAAAGCGCCCGCGGTGCAAACGGCAGCGGCGCTCAAATACAATGATTTGAACAATTTTGATATCGAATGTATCTCTATCACAATATTACAATCTGCGTAAATACAATGCGACCTAAATATTTTGACGGTGATTTGAGAATGTTCAATATGAGTACGACAAGAGATACAGCGCGCCGTGTCGGAGAATGACACGTGTCATGTTATGAAAAATGTCACGGTATGAAAATGTCACCGATTCTACTAAAGTAAAATAAAGTTCGTCAAAATCATTTTATCTAGTCATTGGAAAAAAGCTTCGAAAATGAATTAAAGCGTATCTGTCATTGGAGTAAACGTAGCAAATACAATCGTGTTTGAAATCGAAACTTGAAAGGTATCGATGAATGATTAACCCTTCAGGCCTCGACCATATTTTGACAGATGGTCAAAATATTTCCGCTTAGCAATAAAATCCAAATAAATGAAATATTTCTAAGCGTTTGCGATAACTAAAAAACTATTTTTAGAGGTGATAAAATACGCTTTCAGATTTTATAAATCGAAATAAACATAAATTCGAAGTATAAACATAAAATCTTTTACTGTAAACATAAAAAAAGTTTTAAAAATGGGTCACTTAAAATTTTTACTAACTAAAATTACTGATAATGGAAAAAAATAAAAACACATGTCTATATTTTTTAATATATTATAAAGTTTATTGTCACCTCACTTTTTTGTCGTTCTTTGATTGTTAATTTTTTTTAAATGCGATCTGAAACTTTGGTTTCATAAAGGTGTTCATTTTTCGTCTTTTGTGGTTTTAACTTTTAGATTTAAATATAAAGCGTGGTGTTTTTCTTTCTAACACCTTTTATATCATATTTATTAGTATTATGATAGTAAGGGAGACATAGCGATTTCTACGGAACCTTTGTGAGTTGTTCAGAAAAGCGAACAAATTAGCCCGAGGGGTTAAGCCGCCGCATACATTTCTGCCCGCCATTTCTACCGCTTTATTACAAATGTACTTTAAACACTTTATGTTTTAAACCTCTTAAAAAAATGCAAGTTATTCTTGAAGATAATATCTGGACATTGCCCGCGACGAAACGCTAATTACATGAAATTCTCTCGATAGAAAAAAATTGCAAAGGATGTTCCGAAAATTATTATAAACACGTTTATTTCAGTTATTTTACAAGTTGTGGAAAAATTCACAATGGAAAAATTCACATTGTTTCTTTAAATTCTGTTTTAGACAACCCTCGCAAGTTTTTTGCTCTATTTTAAACGAGTCGTGTTTTATTAAACACTTTCATATTTTTCGCTAAAATTTTATCGATTTTAGCATTAGCGTGCTCTCTCTGACATTCGTATTTACATATCTCTCCATCTTATTCTTTTTGAGCGGGTATACCACGCCTTAAGGAAATCGGCTTAATTCATTTGTTTTGAAAACCAGGGTTTTCCATGTGTCTAGAATTCCATACGTAAAATATTAGCGCTCATGTGCTGTTAGAGGCCGATAAACTTTTTGTTCGTGTTTTGTTTAGTCAAACGGTGTCAAAATTAATGTTCATCAGTGTTTCTTCTTTCTTCAATACTGTTTATATTCTCTATTGACCACTTTGGCAATATTTAGAAGAAGAGTATACCTTCTAAGATAGATAGATACCCTTAATTAAATAATTTTGGCACTGATGTTGCTTTTCGAAGCAGGAATTTTATTACGTCTTCAATCTTATCTTAACTCTTAATTAGCAGAAATATGTTTTTCTGAGTCAGCAGACACTCTCGAGCAGTGGGCTCTGGCATCGTGAAATTTTTGTCTTATTGCTGTTTGGAGTTTCCTGATTAGCTTGCAACGCCATTTCCATCACGATCTGTGAAACTTTTTTTAATATTAACTCCACCCAGGAGGCTCTGAGCAAAATAATTTCTCTCAAGGCATACGAGTATGTAATCTTTGGGGATGCTGTGTGGAAGGTATTTTTTTTAAGAAATGATGGAAAGTGTGAGTTCACGCAGTTTGCGGGCAGACTTATCCGCCGCCGATACTTAAACCAACCTCACCCCATGAACCCGAGCACCCCTGCTAAGCAATCAAGCGTAGCAAACCACTTGGAGTGATTTATGGCTGAGGTGATAGTTATCCAATAAACGGTTCCCGAGGCGGCGGCACTCTTACCCGCTTCCCAAATTGTAAATAACCGTTGTAAAATATTGTGAAATTGAGGAACGATTATGAAATAACCATTAAACTGCGTAATTTAAAGTAAAGTGGCCATAGTTGTTTGTGTAATTTCTCCTTGAGATAAAATTACACGTGGTTAAATTTAACAGCAAAAGTTTCATGTTGTGGACATACCACTTTGAAATGATAATAGTCAATAAATGTATACGCGACAGTATTACAATAATTATATTTTATATTTAAACTTTTTTTTTAAATTTATGTTATTTTTAGTTGCGTAATTTCGTCATTTATAGTAAGCTAAAATGTTAAACATTGCTTATTAGTTTCCATCATCAGACTGCTCGTGCCTGAATTCAACTTTCAAAGCTTACATTTAGGTAGACATTCGTAATATTGTAAGTCGATAAATAATACGAAGCTCCGTTTTTACGAAACGCTTTGTCTATCAGTTGCCTGGACTTTTAGTTATTATTTAGTTACTTAATTTAATTCTAGTCTATGCGATACATATTATGGTTTTTAAATTTCTAAAATTTAGTTCAAGCATCAACCAACAAAGCCTAGATTAATTTGGGAGGCGGGAATGGGTACCGCCGTCCCGGGAACCTTTATTGGATAACCAAAACCTCTGCCATAGGTCACCCCAAGTGGTTCACTACGTTTGGTGATATAGAAGGGGTGCTCGGGTTCATGGGGTGAGGTTCGTCTAGGTCTTGGAGGCTGACGACCAGGCCGCACTGAACTCCATATTCTTACCCACCCCTTAAACCCTTTTCCCTCCCAAAACTCTCCTCTCCTTCTTTTCTTTAAAAAAACTTCCACACAGCATCCCCAAAGATGACATAGGCCCTGAAGGAAATTATATTCCCCTATGGAGCTATGTAAAAAAAAACAGGGCGTGTGGAAGTTGAAAGTACAACCGAAACCGGAATTTTATTGCTCCAAAAAATTGGGTTACGAAAACATTATCAAAAAGAAAGTGCATTATTTCGCACTCAAGAGATCGCATGAAGAATTATTTTTATGTTTTGTTGGTCTGCAAGGACCAAGATATTATGTTTTGGATCGAGGCGATAGAATCAGATGGGGAGTTTGGTTATAAAAATACTTATAGGTGGGCCGAAGTATTCTTCCAAATTTGTAAGACACGCCATATTTTGAGTTGGGCTCAATGTCAACTCAACACTTCCTTGAAAAGTCATTAAAAGCTATAAAAAAATTAAAAGTAGCCCGTAAGCCCTAACCTAACGTAATCTATTTAACCCATTCATCACTTTAAATAGCTTTTCAAATGAGGTATTGGGTTGGTTCATTCTGAGTTGTCCGGTTACCCTAGAGTTGGTATATCGATGAATGCAGAGGATTAGTGTCCCAAATGACAAAAGAGCTATTTAAGGGATGAAGCCACTTTTAGGATTTTGGATAAATGTTTTTTTTTTGAAAATTGTGTCTTAGGCTCCAAAGTCTAAGTAATTAGGAACAATAATATTTTCAAGGCAGAATAGTTAAATGCTTGTCAAGTAATTGGAAGAGATTATATGGAGGCTGGCGGGCGCTGCATCCAGCTTTATGACCGATCTCTGACTGATGATATGACATTGCAGAAGAGGCCGGGATGTCCATAAAATCAGCCAGAAAGGCAGAAAAGCAGGACAACCTCGACTTAGAAGTTTATTCAACTAAGAACAAATTTGTCACGGTGCAGGCATAGAAAACTAAGAGATAAAAACATTATTTTATTGAAAAATGCCATATGAAACTAAAAACGTGAATAACTTTGGCAGAAACATAACGTCAATAGATCTTTAATCAATTTACTAACATGAATTTTAATATGTAAACATTCTGGTAAGACGTAATAGAAGTAACCATGATTATAAGTTTCGTTGTAAACTTTTTTAATATTACGAAATTTTGTGCCAAAAAACGTATTTTTTAAACTTGCGCCATTTTTGACAAACATTTTTTTTTTACGATTTTCCGTTCGTTTTTCCTAAGATAATTTTGAGCTGAAAATTTTTTGTTTTTTTTTTTAGCGCTGCATTGAGCTTTAGGACCGATCTCTGACTGATGATATGACATTGTAAAAGAGGCTGGGATGTCCTTAAAATTAGCCTGAAAGGCAGAAGAGCAGGACAACCTCGACTTAGAAGTTTGTTCAACTAAGAACAGTTTTATCACGGTGCAGGCATAGAAAATTAAGAGGTAAAAGCATTATTTTATTGAAAAATGCCATATGAAACTAAAAACGTGCAACATAAGATCTACAGATAATCAATTTGCTAACTTTAATTTAAACTGTAATTTTTAAATTACATTCTAATAAGACGTAATTGAAGTAACCATGATTAAAAGTTTTGTTGTTAACTTTTTTAGTTTAGAATTATTATCACGAAATGTTGTTCCATAAAACGTATTTATTCAAATTTGCGCCATTTTTGACACCTTTTTTAAAAATTATTTTCTGTTTATATTTCCTAAGATAATCTCACGTAGAACTGAAAACTTTTTGGTTTTTTGTGCCAGACAAAAAAGGAGGAAGGCATAATTTGGTGCACCCTGCGCCGCTGTTTAGTGAAAAAAAACTTTTTTTATATCTACTAAAGGCTCAATCAACCCTAAAAGAAAATTAAATTGTTTTTTTTTTCTAGCGCTCAAGTTTTTGCTTTTAGTTTTTGATACAAATGTCCTCATTGGAATCAATAAACGATCTCAATTTATAAAAGACAGCTTGCTTAAAGTTCAATAAACTTTTTTTAAAGTTCGTTAACCGTGAATAGACCAAACATCTGAAAATCCCGAATAAAACTGTTAGAACAGTTATTTTCCTAGCAGAGTCTATGGAAACATCAAAGTCGGAATGTTCTGCTCGAAGCCACTTCACAATCAGGTTGACACGATATTCTGGATTTGGGAGCATTCCGCGGATATCAGTCGATGACATTTGGTAGACAGTGGCGAAATAGAATGGAGAGGAAGGCGCAACAGTCATCAAAACAGATCAGAGAAACTTTAATACTTAACACTGAATAAATAAATCGATAGATGTATGTTGTAGCTGCGCCTGGTGTGCGCGAAGTAAGGTCAATTTTATCTCACTTCGGCAAAATTGATCAGACATTATCAAATACCGAAACTCTTTCTGGGCTTATCTTGAACTTAGGTGCAGAATGACGGCAGGCTTTTGATTTATAAGAATTTTTTTAAATCCAATGATTTTCCAAATAACCATCTTCAATGCAACTTATTAAACATACTAATTTCGCTTACTTGTGCTGTTTTTTTTTATGAATACTGCACAAGAGTCCCAACTGCTCCCGTCTGGAGTCAGTGAGACCATGTCATACCCCAATTGGGATATGTTGTGAGGCCGAAGGAGTGGGGAGGGGAAGGAGATGGGGAAGAGGAAGGTGGGAAGTACCTGGCTATTCAGATCTGGTCACCAAACACGGCTAAAGCCATTTCAAGCAACGTTTCAATTCTGAATGGTGATCTTACACCAGGGCGATACTGAGAGTGTCTTCCACTCTGGAACGTGCCGCAAATATACAATATATTATTTAAAATGAATAAATTGTGAAATAAAACAAATTAATCAAATAAAGTTTATTTGCCACGTCGGGATTCGATACCGCGACCTTCGGAATGCTAGTCAAGAGCCTTACCGCTGGACCACGCCGGCCGGCCGTGCTGTGCGTTAGTCTAGCGTGAAATCTTGTTCAGAGAACTCAAATTTGTTTTGGATGTATGTGTCATTTTCAAAATCAGTACCTGCTGATTGCTTGAACAATTTAGATCAATAATATTTGAATAGAAATTTTTTTTATATTATAATTTTGAAAATTGAAATTATATATCCCGTGATTTGCACGGTTTTGCGCCAACATATATTTATACATACCTTTTTATTTTTTTATTTATTGCTTTGATGGTTACATAATTTGTGGATTTTTCGACCACTACGCCAGGAACATGCCCGTGTTGTGATGGTCGAATATTACATTTATTATATTACAAATCACGACGTGCGCAAGAAAATTTTATTCGATTAATTTGAGTTGTTTCACAATGTATTAATTAAAAATAATTAATAGTATATTTGCGACCCGTTCCAGAGTAGAGATGAGTAAGTTCTTCATTTTTACGAAGGTCTCCGAGATGTGCTTCATTTTAAAAGTACTCGAGTTCTAAGAGCAGGTCCCTGATCCGAGTTCTTTGGTGCGGACTGCGTACTGGGTGCCGTTGCGGCTACCGGGACGCACGGGTTCGGCCGGAGTCGGACTTTGGAGCCGGAACCCGCAAAAAAACTCGAGCCCGGGACCTGCTCCCGACTTGCCAGTGGCTCGGACCGCGAACGCGGGGACGCCGATAATAAGAGTAGCCAGGCACTTCTCCACCTTCCTGTTGAATCTCCTTCCCCTCCCCACTACATTCAGCCTCGAAGTATACTCCAATTATTGAGGATGTCATAGTCCAGACCTTTTTAGTGCAGCAAAAAAATTTCAATAAAAACATTGACCAAGAAAAAAGAATATTTCTGCTAAATCCCCCTCTATCTGTGGCATATGAATCAGCGTTGTTATTCAGCGGGAACTAGACAGCCATAGTCCGGGATTCAGGACATTATTCTACTTTCTTCTGCTCCAGAATGACGCCAAAAACATCAACATGTTGCTTTTCGTTTTCGAAAAAAAAATCAAGATAAAGCGTTGACTTGGAAAAATCCTTCCCTCTCTAAGTCCCTCTCTATCCGTGGCATATAAGTCGACGGTGTTATTCAGCGGGACAATACACCCGACGCGACGTGCCCGATGCGGCTCACCAAAAATGCCGCCGCGGCAGCCACTGTCATGTACCGCGTCTGGACAATTGAATGCCGGATCTAAAACCGTCCGCCTGTAACGACTATTTGAATCTCATCCAACTGAATTACGAGATAGGATGCTTTATCGGTTGGCAATCAAGCACAGGCAGACAGCGAGATGCAATAGAGGCAGCATCTGTAGATCTTAGCGCGGCCGCACTGCACTCGACGACATCGTATTATAGCGAGATGTGGGTACAGACATAGCTGAAATAGCACCAGTGTGTGGCTATATTGGTTTTACATTCGTTCGAGAATTCAGTATTCAGTTATTCTTGAAAATTCTAAATTAGAATTATTTCAAAGCATTGAAAGCTCTCTTATGCGTATTGGGTTCTCCAACAAATTAAAGAGAAAACTTACATAACCCCTTTGTTTGGTAAACTGTACCAATGTCACCTTTTGGATATTTTTGCTGTCTTTAATAGTTGTTATTTGCTAATATGGGCGGCCAAAGGAGGAATTAATGAACGAATTGACTTCATCTGTTGCTTATCACCGTAATTTACAATAGTAAAGTCACCGAGTTAATTGGTCATAATATATATGAAAAATAGACAATGTAATTATGGAAAGTAGATAATCCTTGTTCCGAAGCAGAAAAACATCTCTCTGACAAACTCAAAACATCATGACCCATGAACAGTTTTTTCTTTCTGGCAATTCTCCGTTTACAAAACTATTTGTAGTTCCGTAGATTCCAATATCGTTACATCTATATCCATATGCTATGCAGCTTTGAAACATCAAATTACCGCAAAAATAAGACAAAACATCACATATCGTTTACTCCAGATATTATTTTAGTAAGCATTTTGTGTTGAGGAAAAAGATTGTATAAAAACAGATGTTTGAGAACATTGTACTCCGTCGAAGTCCAGTAGTTAATGTTTATCAACGATGGTGTTATGAATTAAAGGTGCAACAGTTTTTTTGTAAAAAGCCTATGGATGCGTTGATTATGTGGTTGATGATAGCTTGCACTGAACGTCCCACATTTCCTGACTGCAAGACATATAAGCATCCCGAAATTATTGTTAGATAATATATCAAATTTGTCGATAATGTGTGCAAAATACTTGGTAACCTTGCTAAGCATTGTATACGATATATATTATAATTTCTCACTCCAGAAGATGGGTGAAAACTTGAATGGCAATTGGCCGAACTGGGAAATCTCGTACAAGACCCCACTGAGAGAAAGTCTGGGTTCTCGCTACCTCATAAACTCTAGTCTTCCATCAACACGGTGCTGGACATGGTGCTCCCAAACCTAATGATGCTTAGGAGGGCTTAAAGAGTCGGCGATGTGTGAATGCGGTGCGATACAGACCGCCAAACATGTGGTCAACCAATCTCCGCTCCATCCATTCCCACGGGGATCCTTAGATCCACAGCGATCCACTCTAGACTGGCTAGCAGACAAAAATGTCCCCCTCTGACCCTCCCATCATACGAAAGACGAAGAAAAAAATTGTATGGTAGATTTGTTAAATATTCCAAATCCTCAGATGCATCCTCGTTGTTATCCAATCTAATCGTGTGGCAAGTGTGATACCTACTATAATAACATTATTTGATACAGAGCGACAGATGTGGAGGTGGTAGGTGGCGCACACTCAAGAGATATATACAGATAAGACAGATTCTCGGCACTAAGTTTAATTGTCAGATATGTTGGCGGCACAATACAGTCATGTCATTACACCCGTAATAAACAAACGTGCTAAAAACAACTACTTTAAAAGCTTGATACATAATGAACATTAGTTGATCACTTGGCAATTATTGTTTTAGAATTATTTTGATTTTATGGATTACCTGAACAGAAGCAACCGATTTACATAATTGAATATAATATGATCAAACAGATAGGAAATGGATAGAACGCAACGCTTGGAAGATGGAAAATTTATTTTGGATAGCCTAGAGATGTCCAGGGTGGCTACAATGATTGTCATAAAATTTTCTATGTTGGTTTTTATAAACATTATAAGGCTAGTGACCTTCACTGAAATTTGACAGTTGATATCGCTGTCAAGGTAAAGTTGTCACGGTTTTAGCAATACTAATTCGTCAGTTAGGTTAGGTTGGGTTAGTTTTATTGATACCTAAAGGATTGTTCTTAATGAATTAAAAACAAGCAATAAATAATTGGCGTTCTCTTACTGCAGAGAATGTTCACTATAGACTTAAATTGAAATTCTGAAAAATCGTTTGTTTTTTTTTTAACCAGGATGTCTTCTGCTTGGGCTTCTTCACATTCGTATTTTCTTTTAACCAGTTATATTTTTCGTTCTAGTTTTTTAACGCATTTTTTTTACATTTTCTGCACAGTTCAATCGAATCGGCTTGGTAAACATAACTATATTGAATATAACTCCTGTATGATATGTCGACATTAAAATATATCGATTGGAAAAGCTCAGCATGCTACTTTTTCGATCCTGGAAATGCCAGGCATACAAATAAGCCCTCGAAGCTATGCCTACAACGCATCTTGAAGAATTTTGGACATTTCACCATTAAATTCGATTTGGGAGGCGGGAATGGGTACCGCCACCCCGGGAACCTTTATTGGATAACCAACACCTCTGCCATAGGTCATTCCAATTGGTTTGTTACGTTTGGTGATTTAGCAGGGGTGCCCGGGTTCATGGGGTGAGGTTTGTCTAGGTCTTGGAGGCGGATGACCAGGACACACTGAACCCCAGATTCCTACCCACCCTTTAAACCCTATTCCTTCCCAGAACTCTCCCCTCCTTCCTTTCTTTAAAAAAACCCTCCACACAGCATCCCCAAATATGACCTTGGCCCTAAGGGAAATTATTTTCCTCAGGGCCTCCTGTGTGGAGCTCATGTAAAAAAAAAATAGAAGAAACCATGGAAAAACACTAGTGGGCTGAACTGACAACTGGCAAAAACCCAATACTGAAAGCGAAACATTTTAACTTTTACCATAAGCTTTGGGAAACTTTTGCGCTTATAATGACTTATCAGAACTTTAAAACAATTATTTTAGTGGTTGTATCGAACTCTGATTCATTTATTAATTGCTTTAATGGCTTCTGGGATGGTTATAAAGTTCTATTTTATTGCAAAATTGGATTTTTATATATTCCTCCCAGAGGGTGAAGCCTTTATTACTATCATATATTTTTATGATTGCAAAACCATTGATATTGACCGGGTAGCAATAGTATTATCTGGAATGAAAACAAATTAATATTAAAATATTGTGACTTACTATAATATAGGTAGATACTATTCATATATTATATAATATTTTTATATTTTATTTATTGGTTCGCCGACAGAATACATCACTTTATAATTCATCATCATCATCTTCATCCCCTTATCCTGTTCGACTTATCTTATTGCATCGACAAGGCTCCTCCATACGTCCCTCTCTTGTGCTGACTGTTCGGCCTCCGTCCGTGGCAGTCTCATCTTCTCCTCACACAGTTTCTGGAGTTGCCTCGACCAGCTGTGTCTAGGGCGACCCACTGGACGTCTACCCTCTGGAATCGCACTTAGTATCTTCCTCGGAATTCGGTCATCAGGCATTCTTAGTACATGCCCAAGACACCTCAGTTGCGATTTTTCTATGAAGAGTAGCAGTGGTTCAATGTTTAGATTGTCTCGGATTGTCGAGTTTCTTATGTGATCCCATTTCGTAACCCCTGCCACTCCTCTCAAGTACCTCATTTCTGCAGCTTGTACTCTAGAGCGCGTTCGTTTGCTTAGCATCCATATTTGGGGGCCGTAAGTGAGCGTCGGGCGATATACCGTTTTGAACACTGCCATCTTTGTGTTGATACTGAGCTCGGCTTTCCTTATCACTGAGCTGTAGAGAGGACGCAACACACCGCTTGCCGCACTAATTCTTCGATCAATTTCTCCGTCTTGCCGTCCATCGCTGGAGAATTCAACCCCGAGGTACTTGAATCTGTCCATCTGTTTCAACTGAGTCCCATTAGCGAGTATGTTGCACTGAGTTTGGTCCCTTCCTATAACCATCACCTCTGTTTTTGTTCATCACCTCACTTTCTAATTATTATATTAATTAACATTTTCAATATGGTAATAGCGATGATTCCAATTACAAGTGAACACACGATTTATCTCAACATTCTTAATACGACAAAAGCTATAATACGTAATAATAAATCAATTTACAGGTAGGTACATAAAAAAATTCTTTGTACACGAATTTTAATTACGATTTTCAATCCTATATAGTTGAAGGCCTCACAAGAATGCTTCAAAGCATCAAAAGCGACGTTAATAAATTGCAGGAATTATTATTTTAGTTGAGCTTTTAGTTGAACAGAAAGCTTGTTTAGATTTCAAAACAATTTGTTAGAAAACAAGTCGAAAATTAAATAAGAAGAATTCGAAAAGTATTAGAATGGTTGTTATGACGTTCAGTAATATGACAACATTAATCAATAGACTATCCGAAACGTTTTTTTAAGAAATTCTTTTCCGGCGACCTTTTAGTTTGGTAACTAGCCAAGGGGGATTCGTAGTGCATGACGTAAAAATTCCTTATGATAATAATATAAGGTAGATAATATGTTTTTTTTTTTTGCCGTTGACCCAAAAACAGTTTCGATGCTCTCTGAACCAATTATCGAAAGACTATTCTTATCATCATTGGGTTATTATGCCGTATTCCGCTCCATCCTTCCTAACTTTCGTAGCCAATTTAGCGTAGCGTTACAGTTCCATCATCAGGGCAAATAATCAGATTGATTTTTCTTTCTCTTGATCATGAAGGAATCATTTAAATTACTGAATTTAAAGCTATTTTTTATACAAGTACAAAGGCGTCATATGCGCCTTGCAATGCTTAATTGTGGATATTCCTGGCTATTATAGACTTAGAGATTTTAATATCAGCAACCAGCGACCATATATGACCGGTTAATTTTCGCGGTTGGTTTTCGCCCGCCTGAAATGTGATATTCTTATTTTTACTATCCAACATAATATGTAAACATAAAATAATAAAAACATATTACATAGAAATAATAAAATAATAAATTGAGACATTAGGTAGTATTTTAAATATAACGTTGAACCGTAAGGTGACTGCTTCCTACAAAAATAGATAAGGCATTTTAAAGTTTGAAATTAAGTTGCGAGCTTGAAAAAGTTGAGTTGCAATTGTAATTCCAAAACACCATAGCATTAATTCGAGTGTTTTGCTGCTGGGGTAAAAGATTTCCGCTACGATCGTGCTGTAGACAACAAAAAAATCGCTTTATCGAATCGTTTATGAATTAAAAAGTTTATGATTGTAGCATATAGTTGTGTTTCCCTTCTTTCTTCTATCCTTCATCCTCCCTCTCCTCAATTATCTTCCGCCCCCCAGCATCCTCAGACACTGCGTAAGAGTACCATTAGTAGTTCTGTGAAGAGTGGACTTTGAATCTAAGAGAGTATGTTTCTGATTTTATATTATTTCGCAAATCGAAAAACAAAATTTCCTCTGAAATTTATAAGATCTGCACAAAGGTGCTTAAATACCTGTCTCTCTATAGCCCGCCTTGACCCGTCTCATACAAATCCTAATTTCCGATTTGAGGCCAAAATACCCAACCAAACTGAAAAATTATTTTTGTAATCAAAAGGTATATCAATTATCTAGTACGAATGTGAGTTATTTTATTTTATTGTGTTTTATATTATAAAATACAGGCCATTAAAAATTATAATACTGCATGATTTTAGAGGCTAGGGGTCGTCCATTAATCACGTGAGGCTCGAAAGGGGGGGAGAGTTTCGGAAAAAAGTCACGAAATATCACAAGGAGGGGGGGGGGGATATTCATAATGAGATAACACGTTTATTTATTTTTCGTTGAACGCACGATTTCTAAACCAAACAGCGGCGCGACCTTAATGTCTGTCTGGACATTTATCACGATGCTTATTTTTTTTTATTATTTATGATTTATAATAATATGTTTTACATGGTACATAATAATAATAATAATACATCTTAGGCTTTTCACTACTCTTCCATTGAAAGCATTTGCTTGTATATGGAAGGGGAAATAATTTTCCGAAATTTGATCAGATTATATCCGTATTTAAAGATTTCTGAAAATTTCAATTTACTTTGTACTAAAAAAATACATGGGTATGGGGGGGGTAGTCTAAAACCTCACCACATATCACCAGGGGGGGGGGGGTTAAAAAGTTGCTAAAAAAACATCACGTTATTAATGGACGACCCCCTATTTGTGAGAAAATGACTAACAACAAATAAATTATTTTACTACATTTATTATAAGAACATTGATGAAATATTAAATTTAAATTATTAAAAGAAAGATTTGTATGGTCGTAAATTTAAATTTCAAATGACCTATTTACATCGAAACACAAATTTGTCGTGTATGTATTAAAATTACTACCCAAAAATCGCATTTTAACAATGCTTATTTTTTTTCATTATATTAACACAGTAGATATGGGAAGATATTTTTTTTATTAATGGAACGTAACAAACAAATTTACAGACAGATGAAACGTCAAATGGTCGAGTTAAAACAGGACTTCACTGAGGTCAGTCAATAATACTCCCAATATTTTTCGGTATGTCTTAAAAAATACTATTCTTCTTCTGTCACTTATTGTTTTCGTTTCCTAATATTGTAATTAATTTTTAAATAAAAGCATTTTCCGTTTGAAATGAATTTACGTCCTGGTTCAGATACATCAAACAATTAACTAGATTAAATTAACAGTGAGCTGCTATGTTAATTTAACCACGTTACTCCGTAAGTAGGTACTTAACTGAATTATTAACTAGATCATAGGTAGTAATGGTAGTAATTGATACGTAATTACATACGTACTAGAAATTGGATAGATAATGCGCAACAATGCTAACTTAATGGAAATACACACGCACGAGTTCCAAGTGAAATTATTTTGAACCTGCAAAGGCAATTAGAAAGCCACACACGCACGAATTATGTTAGATGTACGTCACTGACTTAGCGTATGTCATTTTAGCAAATCAATTTTAAAATACGTAGGTATATTACTGTGTGTTTTTTTATCTTTTGTAACGATATATTCTGCTTCAACGTAGCAATTTTATACTTTAATCGTCGTCTTAGTTCTTAATTGTCCAAACGACCATTAGAAAATTATACGGGAGGAGAAGGTTTTCTTTCATTAATTCAATGAAACATTATGATAGGTTTTTTGTTATTTATTTGTGGGGTGTTATGCCGTGTTTCGCTACCTCCTTCTTTAGCCAACGTATCGGACAGCATTACAGTGTCCATCATCAGGGCTGATGATGGACACTGTAACGCTCGGACTAACTATCGGACACTGTAACGCTGTCCGAAACGTTGGCTAAAGAAGGAGGTAGCGAAACACGGCATAACACCCCAAAAATAAAACAAAAATACTTTTGGCCGTGAAAACCTAAAAACATACATTATGATAGGTGTTTGACAAAGCTATTTCCGTGAAGGTTAAGGTCTCATTAATTTAAATAATTCTTAGTTAGGTGATTAACTGTCATTTTTTATACTTTATTTTTAATTTTAAAGTGGAGATTGAACAAAAACTAAAATGGTCGTTTGAACGATTGAGAACTAAGGCGAAGTAATGCGACGGTTTTAACAGTTTAAGGAAACAAATACTAATGAAATTCCTGTGGTATGATTTGAGATTTTCACAGTCGAAAGTACTAGGTATCGTAATTAATTTTTGAGTTTTTATGCCATGTTGCGCTTTTTCCTTCTTTAACATACGTTTGCTCTGGCGATGGGCATTGTAATTTGGTCCGAAACGTTGGCTAAATAAGGAGGAAGCGCGACGCGGAATAATAATTAATAACTCAAAAATTAATTTCGAAAATTCTCCGATATTGTTAATATATTGTATACTATTACGATATTAAAATACTGGTGGACTAACTTGTTTGATGTTAATTTATTTTTTTATGTATTTATTGTTTGAAACATTTTTAGTATTTACAATTTTACAAAATAATATAATATTTCATACACTCTCCTAATAAAGCAGATGATGTGTGCTTAGGAGAGGACAACTATATATTTTTACATCTATTTATTATTACAGAATATTATTATTACAACTATTACTAATTTTATAAAAAATACATAAAAGTTTAAAAATATATAGATAAGTAAAAAATTACATCTTTTAAAATTATGACTTTATGAATAAGGTTATCTGTAGCAGTTTCCCTTTAAAAAAAATTTTAATTCTCATGACGTTTTCATAAAATAATTTAAAAAAACCACATTTGGTTTAAAATTAACCGTTTATAGACTCTGCCAAGCGATTTTTAGGTCCATTACCAATATTTTTAGTGATAAAAGGCACCCTGAGAATATACACATTTTTGGATTGCGATTTCCTCTTGACACTATTTCCCAAGAGTGTCAAACAAAATTGGTGTACTTAAATTTTACTTACGTAATATAAATAAAAAATATGTATCTATCCAGCATTTTTTTTTCAAATAGTTTTTAGATAATAGTTTTACATAATGTTCATAATAATTACAATAAAGAAACATTAAATTTGAGCAAACGTTTAGTGATGTATTTTTTTATCTTGTTCAATTAATCTCCATTAAAACTATTTTTGAGCGAATTTAAGCTTATTTTTACAACGACGGGAAAATGTTTTTGGTGGAAAAAGCAATATTGAATTGGTCTGAAAAATTATGAAATGTTTTCTTTAACGCTATAATTTACCATCATCCGTGATTTATGAATACCATATATAATGTAATCTTAAAAACGGGATACTGATCAATTTTGTATTTGATTAATAACCCACATTGTACCTACAGTCAGGATCGGCCCTGAGCCCAACGGCTCTAGTAAAACCTTAATGATGCTTCATTAGGTATTAGATATTATCAGCACTTTGGCTCCTTGGCAAATCGGCGCAAAGACCGCACTGCTCCAGTTGCGCCAGCTCTGGGCCGGCCCAGTTTATTTTATAATTCAGTTAATATAAAGTAAGCCCCTGTCAATCACTTACACAAAGCCTTATTTGCTTAAGTAACAAAAGAACAAGTTTTTAAATTAACGCTTTTTCACTCAACAATTTACCAAAGTAATTTCGCAGACTTATTCAAGAAGTTGGTCATATAAATCTTCTAAATAAAAAACATTTGTGTAGCATAATCGTCCTTTCAATATTATGATGGAATTTACTGCAAACGATAATAATAATAAGACGTTAATTGATGTTGACTAGTGCTAAGGCGATGCGCAAAGACCCGTGGCTGTGGATTTAGAAGCCGTGGGTTCGTAACCAAGCGAAAGGCACTTTAAAATTATTTCCCTATGGGATTTTTCAGTAAAACTCTAGTTATATTGGTTGCACTCTCGTTCGGTGGTGAGAGTTACTGTAAATATTAAATATCTGCTTTTTAAGAGAATTCCGCCTTACACTACGATAGGCCGCCATAGAACTCTGCGAATATATTTTTTAAATAATATTTTTTTCCGATTCTTTTTTTTTTTCAATATATCAATTTCAGTAAACAAACACAACTTTTGGAACCCCTAAAAACCATCTTCCAAAAATATATTTTATAAATTATCTCCACTTATTGCATAGGCATTGGTATTTCTTCTTCAAACATAGCAAACTTATTTTGTGCCACCATTTTAATTTAGTTTTAAGGCAGTATTCTAGTCTAGAAAAAAAAATGTTCCTTCATATTTCTAAAGTTTAAATATTAAAAAATATCTTCTTAATAGCATTTTTCGAAATTTGCATTAGTTAAAAAGTTATAACCATTTTAATTTCGCGGTTTAGGCGGTTTAATTAGAACAAAATTTTGAACCCATTTTTCTCAAAACTAATTTTTTTGAGACGGATTACATGATATCTCAAGTTCTACTAAACCAATTTACAGGACAGCCGCCATTTTGCGAAAAAAAATTTTTTGACTTTTCTTTAGTTCGGGCCATAGCCGCATTTGTTTGGATTAAGAATTAATTTGGTTTTTTTTTTTAGATTACTAGGAGGGTTACAATCGTGTCAACCAGGGCGTGCCATTTTTTTGAGACCCCCCACTTCAACATCCTGTAACTTTTAGAATTTTTAATTTTTTCGTTTGATTTTTTTTAATGTATTGTTTGATGCTTAATAATATTTATTAAAGTAATGGCTGGTAAAAATGTTATTGGTTTTTATTTTAAGCACCTACAATTCGTGCTTCTAGACTAGAATACCCCCTTAAGTAAATCCTGATGTGTTGCTTACGAAACATATTGATTTTTTAAACAATAAAGGTGGTTAAAACTAAGTATTCTATTGATTTTGAATTGGTATTTCTACTCAGTTTGTATCTAAATATCTCCTATCAATCAATAACCCGAAGCCTAATTTTAAATTTTGCACGAATAAGTTTGGTTTTCAATCGTTTAATCACTTAACAAAATTTCAAAGACGTTTTGGTTGACTTATTCAATAAATTCGTCATAGAAATTATTCTAATTTTAAAGATCTCAAACCTCCCTTCAATCATTTTACCAATTCTGTGGGAAATGCAATAAAATTAATTCATCGTCGTTTTCAATTAATATCTTTGTGAGTTACCATTAAACGTTTTGACAAAGTGTCTACTCTGCCGGACTAAATAGAAAAAGCTTTCGTGGAAATTCATTCAACTGTGGTTTTTAAAGCTTGTTAGATTTATTTTGTTTTTCATTCACAATTTTGAAGTCTGTATTATTTAAGTGGAACGAATTTTAACGTAATCCTGGTCAAAGCGTTTCAAAACTGGAGTCACAAATTTAAAACATCATTAATTAGCAATCATGCCTACGCCTCATCTCGACGTATACATTTATTTATATTCTCTGCTGAGTGCAAAGTGTCAGAGAGACTAATGTATATATAAGAGGAACCGTAATATTGTCTTGGACAACATAATGGATAGGAAAGATTCGAGTTATTTGCAGCTTAAGGAAAAAAAATTCTTTATGATTTATTTCGTTCAATCTTATGTCTTTAACAAAAACGATTTAATTCGTTATCGCTAACAGGAAAAGATTTGAAACGGTGTGTTTAAACCCTAAAGCTAATTTGTTCGGTTTTCGGAACAACTCATATAGGTCTCATAGATATCTCCCTTACTATCATGGTTAGAAATATGATCTAAACGATGTTAGAAAGAAAAAACCCCACGATTTAACCGCAAAATAATGAAAATTTAACATGAAAAATATTTAATACACCTTTATAAAACCAAAGTTTGAAATTTGCCAAAAATCATGAAACTTCTGAAATTTTTTATTTATTATTTTTACACGAAACGGTAAAAAAGTGAGTTCACAATAACATTTACAATACACTTGCCTAATAAAATATGTGTGCGTTTTAATTTTTTTTTTCATTATCAGTGATGTTGGTTAGAAATAACGTAAAGTGAGCCATTTTTAACACTTATTTATGTTTTCATTCAAAATTATTGTATTTCAAAAATTATGTGTTTATTTTGAATTATACAATTTGAAAGCGTACTTCATCACATTTCAAACACAGTTTTAAGTTTTCAGATGCATTTAGAAATATTCCATTTATTTGGATTTTATTGTAAAGTGGAAATATTTTGACCTTCCAACAAAACAGACCCGAGGACTGGGGGCAAGTAAATTTATTAGAAAATTTCACGTTGGGTAAGGATAAAAATAGATAAATAAATATTTCCCAAACTTTATTGCATTAAAGCAATAGGCATTAGAAGTTTTTAATTGCAGACTTAGGATGGGTTGTTTCAAAAAATTTGATGGATTCATCAAATATTTGAAGTTGATTTTCACGTTCTGTGTAGGTTCTATTCAAGTTCTGTTATTATATCGTTATAGGACAGCTGCTTCACAAAACTGAAATAATCACAGAACTTGAATAGAACTTACACAGAACGTGAAAATTAACATCAAATATTTGATGAATCCATCAAATTTTTTGAAACAACCCGTCCTTGGTGACTCCATTATGGTTGAAAATTTCTTCATTAAACCGTTTTATTTTGTCACTCACTGTCCTGAATATTTTCGAAAACTCCAACTTTTTCAACAATTCTGAAAAACGTCAAACTATTTAGTGCACCGGCGCTGCAAAATGTATTAATCAGTGTAACGAATATGAATTATTCACACTACATTTTCAGAAAGCTGACATTCTACCCCTTGTTTGAAGGTAAATACCGGCTGTCATGAATATCAACCATTTTGTGCCATACAGTTAAAACATGTGCATAATTGAGATATCAATTTTCAATTTAACAATTTTTTATGAATCTGTATGCAGATATTTATAAATGGGAAGCATTCATTTGACAAAATGTTATGGATTTTTTTAAACATTAACATCAAACCTGCCTAGTAGATGTTTTTATTTTTTTATTGCTTAATTTATGACATTTTTACAGTAATAAAACATAATATTTTGGCCAAACCAAAATAGTTATATATGTATATATATATATTTTAATGGATTTCTACGCCAATCAAGAGAGCAAGCTCTTGAGCTTGGTGTAGGAGTTTCATAATTATATTCTAGAGTGCACAATGGACATAATCTTAAGTACCTACTAGGATGCTGTGACGCTAAAATATTAATTTGGCTTGAAATTAACTTATAGCATTTTGATTGGTGGTGTTAGGTTTGTTAGTTTTTTTTTTTAAGATTAATTTGACCTTTTTCTTGAAAGATATGAAATCTGTTTTTTTTTATTTCTTCGGGAAGACTATTGAAGTATTTTATATCTTTGTAAATATAATAATTGCGCATTTGTTATGCAGAAAACAGAGGAATTTGGATGTAAAATTTTTGCGGGTTAAGTTTAAATTTTTTTAATCATATTCTTCAATTTTTGGTACTTCGAAAATTTTGAACATGTTGCTGAAGGGATTGTTGTTTTTTTTCAAAATTACTTCAATAATTAGTTTTTGTACCACCTTTACAGGACTTACAATGTTTGCATATGCCTCCCCAACCAATGATTCCATACTGTATTAATGATTGGACTAGGGCTAATAAACTTTTTTTTTAGGTTATTTAACTTGAGAATATTTCTTAATCTAATAAATATATAGATACATTTCCTAATTCGTTTAACAAGTTCACATATGTGTTTATTCCATTTTATATGTTGGTCTACAATTACACCGAGGTACTTTATTTCAGTTGTATGGTTTAATATGGTACATGTGTTTATTACAAACATTTTTGTTACATTTTTTGTTATGTATAATTAGTTGATTTTTACGTATCTCGTTTTTGACGTTACTTCTGAAGACATGTATTTTAAACATGATTGTGAATGATTGTGCAATCTGTGTATCTTGTGGAAATAAATATTTCGTTTTTCGTGGATTTCGTTTTATTTTTTCGATGAATTCTTTCAAAGTGCGATTTATCCGAAACGCCATTCGATTATCCAGATGTTTCGATAGCGCCCGACTCCAATCCGAAGTAATAAAGAAAGGAACACGAGAAAGGAAACGATAAACGCAGCAATTAGATGTTCATAAAGTCATTGTACTATAGCCTTCGATACGACTTTAGGGAAACCGTACTACACGAATTGCCACTTAAGGCCATCCATTACATTTTCCTCGAGAACACAACATCTAGGGTGAGATTTTTCTCGGAAAAATGTCATTGATTCTTTTATCGTCTATTATTTCTATATACCACATCTACTTTTCTAGCTTCTCTTAGCGATGTGCTCAGATTGGTGAGAAAGTGCACATCTCACGGCCTCTGCGCTTTGGTCAAAGCCCAGCAAGGCTTTTTATTAGATATTTGTCCAAGAACGGACATTTCACACCGTCCGCGTCCGTCCGAAACTTTACTTTACCCTTTCGTTTCGTAGAATTTACCAATGGCACTGGAAAAGTACCTGAAGTTTTATTACTTGAACTGGTTTGCCGCATTCCCGACGATTCGTCCTTCAGGCAACAGAGGAAGGACTAGAGATTGTTGAGGAAATTGAAAGTCCTTCTGTGCAATGAGGCTTGCCGTCACAAAACTCAACCAGTGGGTGTTTGTACAACAAATTTGCGGTCTTACCTCACATCGTGATAAGTTGGTTAAAAATTTCCTGAATTATTAATAATAAGTTTATTAAAATTTTCAGGAGAACAGATTGAAGTTTTCACATGTCTCTGTAAATAATTATTCAGCATTACTGAAAAACGTCGTGAATATTTTATTCAATTGATAAACGACCGTGTACATGAAAATCTTGTTAATTAGAAACTGGAAAAAAACAGTTCATGGAAAGGTATATAATATGTCGTAGGCCGATCGTAAAATCAGGTTGATTATGATGCGCCTAGCCACATCATGAGCTGCCGCATCGTGGCGGCAGATCGTGATGTACCTGAAGCGGTTCCATGCCAACTCAGAATCAAGTTAACTCAACACCTCTTTTAAAAGCCATTAAAAGCTAAGATTTTTTTTAAATAGTCCTTATCTAACGTAACCTATTCAACCATTTTTTTATAATTTTTTATAATCACTTTTAACGACTTTTCTGAAGAGGTGTTGAGTTGTCCGGTCGCATCAAGATCTGCCTGATTTTACGATTGGCCTGCGACATACACATTGCTTATACAGCGAAAGAGGGTAGTTTGTTTGCTGTATATTTTCATTTTGCACCATACAAACATAGTGGTTCGCTACGCTTGGAGATTTAGCAGGGTGAGGTTTGTCCAGGCCTTGGCGGCCGATGCCTCTGCCTAGACACTGCGTGGCTTCCTAGAACTTCCTTTCCTTTAAAAGATCCTCTACATGGCATCCCCAAAGATGACATAGCCTCTGAAATATTTTCCTAAGGGACTCCTGATGGAGCTATTTAAAAAAAAATCAAAAATCCTACAATTATAATACCCGTGATTTTTCATGGGTCAGCGCTGGATCTATACATTTATATGAAAATGAAAATATGTTTGCTTCTCTGTATATATGCTTTGCGTTGCTAAACCATTCATCCGATTGCGATGAAACTTTGGGGATTTGATGTGGGCCTGCCAGCGATGGTTTTTACGTATACATACTGGTGAGCTCTAGCATTATGAAATTTGTATGAAAAAAATTGCAATTGGTGTTTGAAAACTGAATGTACCGGGAATGAATGAATGGAATGCGGGAATGGAGAGAGGAACCCTGGAGGGAGGAAAGGAACTCGGGCGGAAAAGGCGGAGTGGGAACGCGAGAGAAGAATAGGACGCGGTAAACCAAGGGGAGGCGGAAGGGGAATGAATGGGAAAGGACACGCAGGAAGAAACAATTTTCTATTAAATTGTTTAGCAACGCATGCCGGGAACTCGCTAGTGTACAATAAAATTATATCTACTATTTATAATGGATTCATTCTAACGACTCATTCTGCGGTCAGAATGTTTTTCCACAAGAAATATTTTAATATGGAGAGTTTCCCGCTTGTTTTGCGCAGAATGTAGAATCGGATTTTCCGAGTTTGCTTTTTTTATTTTGTGTTGCCGACTACCTTCATTCTGTGGAACGGGGCTTAATTAATCCTGAACATATTATATTCATTGCCCTCTCAAAGTGAAAATCTTGTACTGTGTTTCATTATTAAAATGCTTTCGAAAGCACTATTTCTCAATTTTATGACAAAATCCTTTATTTTCGACGCTTTTATACATTTTATCTCTCAAAGCCAGCGGTCTTCAACCTGTTGTACGCGTACCACAAGCGGTTCGCGGAGCAAAAATTGGGGGCAAGCAATATCGGGTTTTGTTCAATTTCGCATGTAAAATCTTTGGTTAAAATGCCCGAAGCCCTGTTACACTGTATAATGGTGTTTGTGTAATTTGATTGTTAAATTCGATTTGTTTTAAATTCAATTGTTTAATTCAATTTAAATCCAAGTAATTTTTTTTCTTCTTTGTTACACTAGCTCCACATATGAGTCCCTGAGGAAAACAATTTCCCTCAGGGCCTATGTTATCTTTGGGGATGCTGTGTGGAGGGTCTTATTAGAAAACGAAGGAGAGGAACGTTCTGGGAAGGAAAAGGGTATTAGGGGTCGGTAGGAATCTGGGGGTCAGTGTGTAGGGAAGAGAGAAGAGAGAAGAAAAAGTTCTGAAAAAATTAGGTAGGGATGGGAAGATGTGGGTCAGTCAAGGAGTGACGAACGTATGCGTTTGGCTTACTGACTCGGGATTGGTGGCTCTATACGCCCCCTAGCGGCAGAACGCGGTGCTACAAAAACTCGGCCCACCACAATTTCAGTTCGGTTCTTTTGGGTACCCCTCGTAGGTCATCCCAGGTGGTTCGTTGGGTTTTGGTGACTTAGCAGAGATGTCAGGATTCACGGAGTGAGGTGAAGTAGCTTCGTTGCTTCGCTCCTGCTTCACACAGGGGACCCCGAGCAAAATAATTTCCCTCAAGGCCTATGTCATCTTTGGAGATGCTGTGTGAAGGTTGTTATTAAGAAAAGGAAAAAGAGAAAGTTCTGAAAAAATTAGGTATGGATGGGAATCTGGGGGTCAGTTTGTCAAGGAGTGAGGAACATACGAATCCATCCCTTCCACTGCATGTCAGAGGTGTAGGTCACCCAATAAAAAGTTCTAATATTTTTTGCTGTCCCCTGACAATTGGATATTATGAGTAAAGGTCACGGTTATGTACAAGTACGATGTATTGTTTCTTTTAAATAAAAAACAAAAACTGGTGTCTTTTATCTTAAAATAAAACATACGATTAACAGTATAAGTAGATATTCATAAATATACTATTTAAAATTTCGACTAATGTATTTATGTAGTAATTTAATCATAAAGAGAAGAAAGCAGTATGACAAAATATGTGATGTGCGTACGATAGAAGGTTCTGTAATACTTGCTGCGTTTCATGTCAAATACCTATGAATAATAGACGAGCATTTTTATGAGGTGACAGCGAGGGGCGTGTATTAGATAGAAGGTATGTAGTTTTCGCAAAGTCTGAAAAACTTTTCAAAAAGCGGTGTATAAAGCCTACAATGATAAGTTAAACGAAAATCGCTTAAGTTGTGAATATACAACCAACAACATTTTTAAATATCGTAAAACCTAATAGTAAAACATGCCCTGGTTGATGCGAAATAATAAATTGAAAACTAATTAAATTATTTTGTTCTTTTATTTTGCTTTTGTTCTTAAACATATAATGCTGTTCTTTCCTTTTTTTTATACATTAACTCCACACAGGAGGCTTTGAGGAAAATAATTTCCCTCAGGGCCTATGTCATCTCAGTCGTAGAAACGACCCGTTCTCATGTGACTAATGTCAACCGTGTACAAATGTTGAGCGCGCGTTTGGCGTGTTTCCCGACTACGCACCGGTGCCGAGGGGATCAATGACGCTAGTTCCTCGGAGCATCTTCCATTGTAATACCGGTAGAACAAGGACAGCATTTTCACCTGGCGCCTGTGCTCTAAAGATTGCAATCCGTTTGTTAGATTAGGAGAGTCTATCAAACGGATAGTTTCTGCCCAGAGTCAAGGGTTTTTTTCGGGTATTTTGGGGCTCCAGACCAGAGGTGGCTGCCAAATTCAACCGTGGGGCGCACTTGCGATTTGTACAGGGTTAGCAGTTGTGTACTATTAAAGTATCTGCGTGCCCACTAAATCCTACACACTAAATAACAACATTTGAAAATGAGAAGAAAAGGAAGATTAATACAGTCATTATCATACATCTCCCTCACACGTATAATTAAAATTAAACGCAAAGTAAAAGTAGTACTTCGAAGGAAATGTCGCACGTATTTTGTGTCTCATATTTTGTCTCACCATTATTTAATGCGTAAGAAAGAGCTGCATCATTATAGCGATAAGGAACGTATGTTTATTTGTTTTTTTTTGTCGTCACGATACCGTAACCGTGAATCGTCACAGTAATTATGAAAGCGCTCGTAAAGCCTTGATTACATTGCGCGAGTTTACAAGCCACTAGCCGGCAAATTCACTATCTGCTAGTAAACTCGCTCAGTGTAATCGTATTACTAGCTAATTAGCAGATTGTGAAAAATCTACGAAAAAAGTTGAAAGGGGGTCGACTTTGCTCGCTACTCGCTAGCGTGTACGGCGGATGGCAAGCTGGCAAGAACAGCTGATTTCTTAACTGTAAAACTACTGCTTGATCTGTATTATTCTTTGTACAATCTCAAGTAGCCGGCAAATAGCTACTAGCGGTATGCTAGCTGCGAATTTCTCAGTTTTCTACAAAATGTCGACAGAATTAGTTCACGCGGGAGTCGTTATTTTAGCTCAGTTTTTCGCTAGCTAGTTCGCTACTGAGCAAGTGGAACGTTTTATGTGTCAGCATCACAATCGCGCTCGCCGATTTGCCCGTTTTTAAATTTGCCGACTAGTAGCTTGTTAACTCGCTCAATGTAATTGAAGCTTTATGTAAACAACAAAAACTGTTTTATTATTTTCTAAAACTAAATAATAAAAATGTCAAGATTGCAAAATAATAGGAACTGTTATATCCAAAGTTCCCCAAATTTTATAGTATATTCTAATAACCTTTTGTGATTTCATAAAATGCTTTGATTTTATTGTCAATCAATCAATTTAAAATTTGTAAGAAAACATTTTCATTTCATTACAAGTCTGAAAATATTTCGATGAATTCATTTTCTTTGACGTGATTTTGACGACATTTTCTTTGCTCCTAAATGGGAAATAAATGAGATATTTGATTTCCGTAAAACTTTTTTTCCGATTTGCAGTTTGAAGAAAATTGATGCAATCTTCTAAGTAAAAATGCATAAATATAATTTAGCCCCACTGAGCAATAAGCGATGTCGTATTTTTCGTAATCGAATAAATTATTGAATCGAATTCATTTCCTATTAGGTCATCATTGGTTAACTAGTTCTTTTTCTTTTAGCTAATATTTTTTTTTATTTTTTTTACTTGCTTTCAATAAAGTACCTAACGTTTTTAAAGAAGGTAGTTGTCCTTTTCTAAAGAATTTAACGTATTTTATCCACATCTAAATAATTTCATATCATCTACCTAGGTACCAAGACATCCCGAATTTTTCCACGTTCATTTTCAAAGAACCAATATCTGGCGTCTTGAATTATTTTGCGATAATTAGTTGTGGTTGGATTATTTTATCTTTAAAATTTGTTGTACACCATTCTTAGACGTTCGTTCTTGAGTTCAACAGCTCGGCTATGTAACGATTTGCAGGCTTCTGTATTTCTTCCTTCCTACAACATCGGTCTCTTCAAGCCCAATGTTAATTCCTTCCTCTCCTCAAAGAGACCTCCACACAGCATCCCAGATGACATAGGCCCTTAGGGAAATTGTTTTCCTCAGGGCCTCCTGTGTGGAGTTAATATAAAAAATACGGTATTTTTATATTAATTTATGTTAACCCTTTGCATGTTGTATCTCTTCATATCTCTAAATATTATAAATTAAAGTCCTCCGCTGCGTTCTGTCTGTTCACAATAAACTCAAAAACTACTGAATCGATTTTCATGCTGTTTTCACCAACAGATAGAGTGATTCATGAGGAAGGTTAAAGTATATAATTTGTCAAAGTTTTGTGTAAATTGGTTGAAATATATAATTAAAGGAGAATGTCTGCATTCTGTATGTTGTGGAAGAGCGGGCTGGCAAGCGGGCAGTGTGGATTTGATTTGTATGCAAATTAACAGATGGCGGTGTGAGTTAATAACACTTGGTTATAAAGGTTGGGTAACCATCCAGTAGATGTTTTTGTGTTTCGTCAGCCACAACAACGCGTGATCGGGTCAGCTAGTACATTTATAAAATTTAAAAAAAAAATTTCTCCAAGAATTGTATGTGTCTGTTAATTGTTTGCAATTAAAATCATTTTTTGCAATAAAATTCGTTCATATTTTACACATAGAACATCATTAAAAGGCCCAACACTAACTTTAGCTTCAGTTTATGGAGTCGCATACTAAAATAGGCATTATTTTCAGACAGTACTTTTATAGTTAAGGTACTGTCAGACTACGCTATAAAGCAGCAAGCATTTTTAGGCTTGGCCTATTTCAATATATGGCTCACGAAATATTGTGAGATGTGCTGAAATAGGTCAATTCATTGTGGTCAGACACATGCAATAGGTTGTGGTGAGTTTTGTGTAAAAAAATCATTAAAATGTAGGTATTATTTTTAAAGATACAGCGTTATAAAAATTTTCTCAAACTGGACCCTTGTTTTCGCCCGTGTGTATTGTGTTTATCTAGTGGTCAAAGAAAGTTATTTCAAATGTAGGTAAAATATACTTTATTTATTTGCTGCACATCTCGACACAGGAATGCTCTAGCAAGATGAACGACTTAAAATAATAATAACGAAAGCCACGTTGTAACTTCCGTTTGCGGAACAAACGATAATAAATATAAAAAAATGCACATAATATCTTAAACCAGAACTAATAAATATTTTAGCAGCAAAGCTGCTCACATCCTGGCACGGATTACTGAGACTAAACATCTCCAAACTAAATAATTGAAATGGCGAGTATGTAATACTTGTGTATGTATTTAAGTATGCACGTTCTACGTGGATTATAACAGCGGGCCATACTAAACCTCCATGATACATCGTTGTGCAATGGTGAATTTTCCTGTACTCGAAGCAGAATGCATCAAACTGAATTTATTATAAGTCTCCGGCTATGTAATACGTAGCAGTGCATTGGAAAATTGAGTTATTGGGATACAAGAACATTTGTCTTCCTGGATAAAAGAGCATGTGTTGCAAAGTCGATATAATTTGCGCCATTGTCTCTTACCTGTCCAATAAACCGGAACCTGTACAAAGTGACGCAGAGAAAGCTTCAGTTTTTTTTTTTCTACGTGAACGTGGTCTACTTCGTGTTCAACTTTTCATTATTGCAAACATACTTCAATGTATTTTATAATATCCATCAAGCTTTACTTGTGTGGAATCTCGTAAGAGCTATTTTTACCAGTGCTGTGTATTGTGTGCACATTTGTGTGAGCCGCCAAAACTTTTTTTCAATTCGGATTCGTCAAAAGTCTCAAAAGTTGGGCATTTAAAAAGCAAACTGAAAATAGATTACACCATAAAGTTTTTATAAAATTTTAAAAAAAGTTGTATAACTATCCTAAGTTCAATGATTCGTCATCAACAAAATGCCATTTTTTACTTATATGTACATATTTTTTTCACATTGGCTTCACTCAGGAGATCCTGAAGAAAATCATCACCCTCATGGCCTACGTCATCTTAAGGGATAATATTTGTTTGTGGGAAGGAAAGAGTAAGGGTCTTCACTCACGGAGAAACCGAAAACTGGTTGGCAACTCATTTTTTTATTTTTTATCTTTTTTACACACTGCAGTTTGTCTAATGGGTTCTTTACATTAAAAAATCTTATTATAGTGAGTTAATAGTAATATTTTTACAATCATTAAAATAAAAATTAAAAATTTTACAGAAATATATAGAAAAGAAAAGTTATGAAAACATCAATAACAATTTTAAAGTCAACTCAACTCAATCCACGGCGAGACTCAACGATTAAATTGTATAATAATAATTTATCAACCTCTTGGACAAAATCGATACTTTCCAGATCGCAAATTACTCGAAAACTTGACAGGTGGTGAACCGCTACCATGGCAATCTGTCACCATGGCAACTGAAACGCAACGAGAGCTAAAAAAGCTTGACCTGTGGACAAATCGTACAATTAAACATAACTATAATCACTGTCCTATACTGTCAACGTTTTTGAAATTCTCTGGTCGAGCAATGTTCCCAACACAAGACGAATTGATTAAAAACCTCAACGATTTAAGGTTTTTGTTTCGGGATTTTTTTCCTATATCCGAAAAAAATGAAAATTGTATGTTAAACCCTTTCAACACAGATGTTGTTGGAAAACCAATTAATAGAAATATCTTGTGATTCAGCATTGAAACGTTATTTCATAGAAACCTCTTTATCAAGTTTTTTGTAAGGTGAATGTAAAGAAATATTATAAGAAAATATCAGAATAAAGCACTGAAACATTTACTGCTTTTCTCAACCACGTACCTCTGTGAAAAGGTATTCTCTGCTCCTGCATATACTAAAAACGAATACAGAAACAGATTACAAGTGAAATCCGATATGAGATTACAATTTAGTACTAACATCAACCCGAATATTACTAATTTAGTTGCAAAAAAGCAACACTAACCTTCACGTTAATTAACCGTTAATTAATGTTTATGTTGGTGTTGCTATTATGTGTTGATTATTAACGTGTTTTTTATAAAAAAATACTTTTTTGTATTTCTAGTACTAAAATAAACGGTCCAAAATTTATGCTGTTTTTCTTTTATTAAGGGGATCCTTGAAAATTGTGCTTGATTTCCTAGGAGTCCGCGGCTGAAAAAGGTTAGGAAACGCTGATATAAGGCGTAGATTTATCTTTTACCTACAGCTTGTACGTATCGGAAGATGATATATAAGGCATACATTTATTTTTTACCTACGTGTCTATATTTATGATGATATAAGGCGTAGATTTATTTTTTACCATCTATCGATAGGTATGATGATATAAGGCGTAGATTTATTTTTTACCTACATCTTGTACGTATCGAAAGGTATGATGATATAAGGCGTAGATTTATTTTTTACCTACATCTTGTACGTATCGAAAGGTATGATGATATAAGGCGTAGATTTATTTTTTACCTACATCTTGTACGTATCGAAAGGTATGATGATATAAGGCGTAGATTTATTTTTTACCATCTATCGATAGGTACGATGATATAAGGCGTAGATTTATTTTATTTTTTACCTAAATCTTGTACGTATCGAAAGGTATGATGATACATATTTTGTTATTAGATGCAATATTATTATTTTCTTCTAAATTTTACATATACTTGAGCTTGAATTCCCTCACCAAACACAAGAGCCTTGTCTCTTTATGATGAGGAAATGCTATTGTTACGTTCATTTTTACAACTCTGTTTAACATGTAAAAAAAATGTATACTTATTGTAAAAACATACAAATATTAAATAAAAAATTTTTTTTAAAAAAATAAGGCGTAGATTTATTTTTTAGCATCTATCGATAGGTATGATGATATAAGGCGTAGATTTATTTTTTACCATCTATCGAAAGGTATGATTATATAAGGCGTAGATTTATTTTTTACCATATATCGATAGGTACGATGATATAAGGCGTAGATTTATTTTATTTTTTACCTACATCTTGTACGTATCGAAAGGTATGATGATATAAGGCTTATATTTATTTTTTACCATCTATCGATAGGTACGATGATATAAGGCGTAGATTTATTTTATTTTTTACCTACATCGTGTACGTATCGAAAGGTATGATGATATAAGGCGTAGATTTATTTTTTACCATCTATCGATAGGTACGATGATATAAGGCGTAGATTTATTTTATTTTTTACCTACATCTTGTACGTATCGAAAGGTATGATGATATAAGGCTTATATTTATTTTTTACCATCTATCGATAGGTACGATGATATAAGGCGTAGATTTATTTTATTTTTTACCTACATCTTGTACGTATCGAAAGGTATGATGATATAAGGCGTAGATTTATTTTTTACCATCTATCGATAGGTACGATGATATAAGGCGTAGATTTATTTTATTTTTTACCTACATCTTGTACGTATCGAAAGGTATGATGATATAAGGCGTAGATTTATTTTTTACCATCTATCGATAGGTATGATGATATAAGGCGTAGATTTATTTTTTACCATCTATCGATAGGTATGATGATATAAGTCGTAATTTATTTTTTACCTACATCTTGTACGTATCGAAAGATGATAATATAAGGCATACATTTATTTTTTACCTACATCTTGTACGTGTCGAAAGGTTTGATGATATAAATCGTAATTTATTTTTTACCTACATCTTGTACGTATCGAAAGTTGCACTACGATATAAGGCATAGAATTATTTATTACATCTTGTACGAAAGGTATGATGATACTCGTGTAAGTTATAATTATTGTAGATTTTTTAGTTTTCCCTTCCCCTCACTTACAAAGTAATAAACTTACTTTCCGTTGTGTTGAATAAGTTACAAAGTTCGAAAAACTAATCCCATAAAAGCTTTCCACCAATACACACAAAACAAATCAAACACAAGGAGATCGTATTGGAGAGCAGTGCATATCAGTCTGAGTTTTACAACTCAAACATAAACAGAGCGGCAGGCAGGTAGGCAGGTACAGGGTACAGGTATGAGTAGGCAAAGGTTACTCTAGGCTTAAATAAGATATTAGGGTGAACTTTATATTTTCGTTTGTCGGGCAGAGACACGCCAGTGAATGTATCGAGCTTTATATAAACCTGGGTGTCCACGTATAGACCGGCTACACCGAACGGATTAAACGATATAATTTGTTGTGGGCGTGTCCGTCTAATCGAAATAACCGTTACTTAAAAGTCTTATTAATATTGGGTACCTATCGCTTCGACAAGGCGCTTGTATTCCTGTCGTGGTCAAATTAAGAGGACCCGGTCCATTACGTCTTTCAATACGTCAATTTTGACAATAAAATTAGGTCATTAATAATTCATACCACTTGTAAGGTTTTTCCTAAACAATATTAAAGTGAGCTACAAACCCAAGGTAATAAGCCCACTGGAATAACCAAAATATTTAGAAATTCAACAGTCTAAAACTACTTAGTAACAAATGTAATTAGTATAATTGATTAAAACCCTTAAGACCACCCCGCTTCCCCTCCCTCATATGTTGTGTATATAAACCGTAGATTAAGAATATTTTGTACCAGTCTGAAGATGGCTCTAGCGAGCTGAAACCGGTTACGGTCATTAAACTTAAAGTGGAAAAAAGTTTTATATTTGTTTTTATTATAATATAATATAATAATAATACCTTATGTACACTTACAATGGCAGAAAGAAAACTTTAATTGTAAATAACATTTACAATTGCAGAAAATTAACTTTTTTATATTAATTGCTAAAATTTTTTTATTGCAACACTATTCCTAAACACATTATGTATTTTTGTAAACCTCTCAAACCACTGTATTTTTCAGTTTCTGCTTCTTGTATTTTTATGACTTGTGTGCAATTTTCATCATTAGATGTTTTTATTTTATTTTCTTTCTTTCAAAATTATCTGTCATATTAAAATTGTACTATCAAAGCATGTGGGCGTAAAATAAACAAATACATTCAGAAGGCGAAACAGATGTCACGTGTACTAATAATTAGTATAATAAACAATGGAATGATATCATAAACTATTTAAAACTTGAAAAACTTATTCTTGAACAAGGAATTTAAAAGACTCAGATGTAGGAATTCTTCCTTGAAAAATTATAAAAATTT
This sequence comes from Glyphotaelius pellucidus, assembly GCA_936435175.1. Classification (NCBI taxonomy): domain Eukaryota; kingdom Metazoa; phylum Arthropoda; class Insecta; order Trichoptera; family Limnephilidae; genus Glyphotaelius; species Glyphotaelius pellucidus. The sequence goes on along the minus strand of OW386545.1, from coordinate 33,459,672 downwards.
GATTGGCCTTTCTGGGGCTTAAGGAATCGAGAGGTTTTATACCTGTAAATTAGCGACCACCGTTTTTATATAATTGGTATATATCACCCTTCTAGAGATTATCAAATGTTCGGTGACAAAGCATGCACCGAACATCATATGAATGCCTCGGATTCTTCGAACTTTGGGGTACTCGGAAATTCAGGAACGCTTTCGGAAATAGATCGCTAGTTTTCCGTCTACACAAAAAGGACACGTTGTCATTATTTTAACTCGCAGGTCGTTCTCAAATTTCTAATTTAGGGATCATCCATTAAATGAGGTAGGAATGAATGCATTCACCTGAAATTCAAAAGATGGAATCAACCATAATCTTATCAGTTGTCGATCTAAGTTTATTACATCTGCATATTATTTTCCTTTTATAATTTTTTTAGAGAAACTTTTTAGTTTAAATAACCATTAGTAACTGACTGACGGCAAGGTTTTGGTTCCGGTCAGTTTTGGCCAAAAAACAATTTTTAATAAATACTTTGCCAATAAGTGCGTTCGTGATGTGTCAGATCATGTTTGTCTTTACTCGGGGGCGTGTGTGATGTGTGTATGTATAGCTCTAGATCAGAGGTTCCCAAACTTTTTTTCTCGTAGACCACTTTCAAAATTTTACTGGTCACGGTGGACCCCCTGCTGGTACATTTCTACCCAAAACTCGACACGCATTGTACTGAATATTGAATGGCGAGGTGTGGTCTGTCACAACGGAGCAGTACTGGTACTGGATCTACGACTTTTTCAAACGGGGGCAAAATGGACCAGTAATCGAGATTATATTTGCCACGACGGAGGGGGCGGAACGGGATATGGGACGGGGGGGGGGGTATGGGTATTTTCCCATTCCAGTACAGTACACCCGTATCCCATTACGCACCCCCCCCCCCTTGCCTAACTGGGCGTTTTAAGATCTCATGCGCTGTACGCCAGTCGCTCTGTTATGGAGGGGGCGTATTGAGATGAGACGTAGGGGTGGGATGGAATATGGATATGGGGCACGGGATGGTCCTCAATCGAAAACAATTCGTGGACCCCCACTTACAACTTGTGAACCCCCATTTCTTTACCGCGCCTGGGCCACCTGGACCACTTTGGGAATCACTGCTCTAGATTTTTCTAGAATCCAGAACAGCATGTTATTTTAAAAGAAGCAGTTGAATAAAATCGGATTTGTTTAAAAATTCGAACTTTAAGGTGTTGTAAATTTTGTGAAAGTTTATAATACAAATATAATTAGTTATTGTATTGCTATTGTCTATAATAAATTCTGTCGAAGACTGAGCTGATTTAATTACTTTTTAATTAAATGAAGACATTATGAGCGAAACTCAATCAAAAATCTGGAAACAGAAAAATCAAAAAAAGATATTGGCACCTCTGGGACTCGAACCCAGGACCTCCCTACTTTCCGGGTTGGGGCTCTTATCCACTGAGCTAAGGTGTCGATATCCAATTCGGTCACTTTTAACTGTACCATACTTCGACTAAGAACCACCCATATTATCTTCATTTTTCTTAACGCATATTTTTCCCAACCCGGAAAGTAGAGAGGTCCTGGGTTCGAGTCCCAGAGGTGCCAATATATTTTTCTGATTTTTCTGTTTCCAGATTTTTGATTGAGTTTCGCTCATAATGTCTTCATTTAATTAAATATTACAGTTTGAGGTTTTACTCATAAAGTTAGAATAATAAATAATAAATGATTTAATTACTTTATTTTAGTAATTTTAAGATCTTTTATATTAATTCTCTTAAAGATAAAGTACGAGTAGATACTAACAACAAACAACGAACCAAATATCGCAAAAGGTAAACTAATTTACTCATTAAATTAATTTACAATTTTATTTCATTGTTCATTTCACTTAAAACCAAATTATATAAATATCTACTATAACCTAACCAAACAAAAAAATATGACAAAAATAATATAGACATCCTACAAAGACAATAAATTATTGTTGAAAATAGTAAAATGTAAAATAAGATTAATTTAGACTGGGTTAAGTTGAGTTAAATTTAAGTAGATATTTTTTGGAGGATGTTTTGTCCGTAGGATATTTTGTCGGAGTTATTTTTTCGGGGATATTTTGTCGCAGGATAAAAACGAAAAGTGCCATAAAAACACCCAAACAAAAAATAAGACAAAAGACATCTTGTAAAGACAATAAATTATTGTTTAAAAATAGTAATATGGGACACAAATAATACAAATATCCTGGAAATACAAAAAATTATTGTTCCAAAATAGTAAAATGTAAAATAAGGTTAGTTTAGGTTAGGTTAGGTTAAGTTAGGTTTTAGCAGATATTTTTTGGAGGATGTTTTGCTCGCAGGATATTTTGTAGAGGTTATTTTGGCCGGCTTATTTTGTCGAAGGATAAAAACGCGCAGTACCATAAAAACTCCCAATTTCAGAATATTAAGTGTTTTTTAACATTTTTAATACAGCCGAAACTAGAACAAGAGTCGAAATTCAGTTTCGGCTAAAAATCTGGTTTCGGTCGATCACCAATAACCATTTATAATTTCTCAAAATTTACTCAGAAATTAATAAGCGATAAATTTCATAAAAACACCCATTAATAGTGAAGTGTAATTAATGTATTGTTCGTAAATAGCTTCACCACAATTTGATAATGCCTTTGGAAGCCGAAACAACTGGCACGTGATATATTAAGTAAACAGCAGAAATTGTTCATAAATAAACCGTTTTGTAAAATTGAATAATAATAATGACATTAATTATAAAAAAATATATAAATTAAAATGGTCTTCCCCAAATTAAACTTGATAACAAATAAAAAGTTATTTACCAATTGTACTCTATTCTTACTTGTTATATGTTATGCGTTCTTTATTTCAAAATCCTTACATAAACGGTAAAATCATATGCAGATTTAGATGAATATGTTATTGTCTTAGGCAAGTCGTGCGGCATCGGAAATCGAAATGTCTCCAACCTATTTCCTGGGCGCGCTCGTCATGCCCGCTTTCCGGAAACAGCCGCGACTTCTCTTCTCTTCGTCTTCTTTGTTGAATTCGTTACATGTTACCTGAATCTTTTACCAGCAATCGGAAGGCAAAATAAATAATCACAGGCAACTTTATTACTTATTGAGAATGAGCTTTTAAAAATATTGTTCTAAGAATATGAAGGTAATATTTTCAATTGAAACGTTTACATCGATTCATATTAATACATACTGCACTTTAGCAGAATGAACAAAATTTTTATTTCTTTACGGTAACCCGTCTTGTTATAAATTAATACTTTGCTTGAAGTTGACAATACAATTATTGTAACACACAGAAACATTCCCAAATCAGAAGACATAATTTTTAATAGGATTTTTCATTAAGTTATTTTTTATTAATTACTGTATAATTTTGAAATTTTGAAAAATTTGAGATATAATTAAGCCAAAGATATTTAAATACAAGAGATATGCTATGATGGCTGACCGTCAAATGGGCGTAGTTTTTTGAATACGGAAAGAATTCGTTCATTTAGTTGAATTTTTGAAGGTATGCAGTATTGGTTAACGATATCAGTAAACACAGTCCCACCCAGTAAAAACTGCCGATAGCACATTTATATTTCAATATCTTTGATATGTAACAATTTAAAACCTAAAATGGAATTCGAAAATACCTTTGATAATAAGTTGGTATGGCTGTCAAACAAATTTATAAATGGTGTCAATTTTTGTGCTTGTTTTCAGGGGTATAGTATTTGGTGACCGACAACTCGGAATGAAACCAACTCTGAACCATCTCAGTTAAGTCATTTAGAGTATTACAAAAAATGATTAAATAGGTTACGTTAGGTTAGGGTTATCGGCTAATTTAAAATTATTTTTTTCATAGCTTTTAATGACTTTTCAAGGAGGTGTTGAGTTGGCTTTATTCTCAGTTGGAATGGAATCATAGTATTTATTATAGTACCCAGTTTAAATTTATATCTAGTAGTTCTTTTCCGTGACGCATTTGAATGAAAATATATTTTCTACTTTTGTTATTCTGCAGTACATGCACTCTGCTCACTCCTTCTGGGACATTAAGTTACATTTTGTGTAAGAAGGTATTCCGAATTTTCCCTTAACCGATTGCATATTGTATATAAGTATGCCGGGGGGCCAACAGTCGGGGGATGAACTGAAATGGAACCGTTTTGAACAGAGAATTATAAGCGACTTCTATAAATAATTCTACTTCAAGGCTTGGATAGAGGATGTTTTTTAAATACGTCAGTTCTTTTGCAGTTCAAGGTTTGCTGAACTTAATCTAGTTATTAATTGATTTAATTTGTTTGATATATAACTTCACACACGCCTAAAAATTGAGGCCTTCTTTATCAATTTGCTTGGCTCTGATTTTACATTATGTGAGGGTTTGCCTTTTTGTCTTTTTTGTTGTGATGAACCGAAATATTTTTGTCAAAACTTTGATAATAATGCGTAGTTGATCACTTTTCATGTGTCTCCATTCGTATCACTTATAACATCACACAAACCAAAAACAAAAACTTAAGAGGAGAAACTCAATTGGATATTTTTTTGACCGCCGAATCCATTTTGCTCTTCTTGGGGCCGCCTGAAAAGTTATCAAGCAGTACTTTCGAAACAAAAGCAAACAATATACTGCGTCTGTCAAATAATAATAATAATATTGTGGATAAGGTTCGCGTGTTCATGGATAGCTTCACACATCGTACAAACAAATGTGCAAATATTTTTGTTGCCAGGAATATTTTTTGCGATGCGGGAGAAATACAGAAAGAGTCGAACACGTTGGATAAAAACACAACAAATGACGAAAAACTTTTCTTGTTACTTGGATAGCATGCAATTATTCAACTTTTTCAACATGTGTACAAACTATTTCTTTTCGAATTTGAGAAAAATGATTAACTGGTAATGGTCTTGCGTGTTTCTTTTACTTGGGTTTATTAGGTATTGGGGCTTTTTCAGAATGTCCAGAGGATATCAGGGTCTACGTCATCTTTGAGGATGTTGTGTGGAAGGTCTTTTTGAGGAGAGGAAGGAATGAACATGCTCTAAGGGGGAAGAAACCCAGAGGGCAGCAAATCGTTCCACAGCCTCGCTATTGAGTCGCAGAAACGACCCGTTCTCATATGACAAATGTCAACCCTGGACTTTGCACTGGTGCCGAAGGGATCAGTGTGCTTGTTCCTCGGAGCATCTTATATTGAAATACCGGTAGAAGAAGGACAGCATTCCCGCTTGTACTATAAATATTGCAATCCACTTATTAAGTTAGGAGAATCTGTCAAACGGACCGCCAGTTTTTGCATAGAGTTGAAGCTTTTAATTAAGTATTTTGGAGCGAGAAGTGGCTGCCAAATTCATAAAGAATGGTAAAATAATTAATTTTCGTTTATCTATTAAAAAAACAGGTAGATTGTAAAATTAAAGTCATTGTGATTATCTGGTTCATCTTATCATCGTAGTTCACCCAAAACTTTCCTTCCACAGGAGCTTTTTGCCACAATATGGCACTATTTAAAATACCAATAGGCTTTGGTGCCAATTTTGGCAAATTTCCCCTTATTTGTAAGTAAAAGTGGAAGTTTACGATTTTATAATTTTTTTTTATAAATCCTACGAGTATGTGATAATCGACAAAAGATAGGTGCATTCATTGGCTGTATAGAACTATAATCAGTTTGTAAGTCTCCATATTAAAATTCGAAAATACGATTTTTTTTAATTTGGGCGGAAAATATTCAAAATGATCACCAAAAAATGTCGAGCAATCGGAGAAAAAGGTTTTAAATTGCGCTGTCGCTCCAGTGGTTAAGTAAATACAATTGTTTTTAAATGATTTTACATTTAATTTTGAGTTTACTTTTTTGCGGTAAAAATCGTTCATCAAAAGTGAATTATTTGTTTATATGAATGAAATTGATAGTTATATAAGAGTTGAATAAATGAAGTTCTACGAACTACGTATTATGCAGGATGTAACAGCACATACCTGAAGGATTTTAACCAACCATTGCTCATCATGTTTGTAGTAAAAAACATGCGATTATATATTTTTTTCAATTAAAATAATATGTTTCCATCACACGCTGCCACTGATCAGACTGCGTACGCGTAGCAACGGGATCACGTGACATGCGTTCTGTTTCCTCTGTTACCTCGCTGCTAGAACGAGACGCAATGCGTATCACGTGACCCCGTGCTGGCTGCACCTAACTGCTACGTGTGATGGAAAACATTTTTGTTTTTGTTTTCAAATGAAAAAATATATAATCGGGCATAATGACACATTTTTACTCAAGAATCGCAGGTTAAAATGCTTCGGGTACGTGCTGTTACACCTTGTGTAGGTTGCTCATAAATAAACAAAAAAATAACTGAAATACGTTAGAACAAGAATGTATGGAAAAGGGAAAAAATTTCATTGAAAAAAATTATTTTATAGGCACTTAGTTCCTGCCGACGTCGACCCTATAAGTACCCAAAAATGGTAATGATTCTTTACATCTGGGCTTTATTTCGAATCCGGAATGTTCTTTGTTGCTTGTAGATTGTAGATTGAAGGGTTTTAAATACAACAAAATGCCGACCTGTCTGGCGAAAGCGAGTTCCGCCGCCAAATAAACGAAATAAAACCGTGAGGATTTTGCTCACAAAAACCGTTAGTTGTAGTCAGGGCCGCGCTAAGCATAATCAAGATCTAGAAGGAGCTGTGAATCTGAAAAGATGCAATAAGACAAAAAAAAATGAAATGCTGTAAGCTACGTAAACCTTGCAAATTTCGTAAGTTTATTCATTAAAACACGTCAGAAAATCTGTTGGCTTGTCTCAATTAAAAAAATACTCGCGAACGGCGAGATTTGACGTCGACAAGACGCCATATTGTTTTTTTTTCATTTTTCAAAGATACATATACAATAAAAAAAAAATAGAGATGAACGAACGAAGGAATGAAGCTGGCTAGGAAGTAGTAATTACTTTTAATTTTTTTTCGTTAGCTACACAGGAAGCCCTGAGGAAAATATTCCCCCCCAGTCATCTTTGGGGATGCTGTGCAGAGGGCCTTTTGGGGAAAGAAAGGAGAGGAAGTTCTGGAAAGGAAAGGTATGAGAGGGTAGGAATCTGGGGTCAGTGTCTCCAGGATTGACGGATCTATGAATCCATCCCTCCCACTGCGGAGTAAGGCGATGTTCCGAGAGAGTCCTGCTGGAGAGGTGTAAGGTCTCCCTTAACCAGTCTCTCCCGATCCAACCTACCACGAAGCTGGTGTGCAGATGCATCCGACGTCAAGACCCGGACAAACCCTACCCCGTGAACCCGGGCACCCCTGCTAAGTTACCAAGCGTAGCGAGGTGACCTATAGCAGAGGTGTTGGTTACCCAATAAGTGGTTCCCGGGCGACAGTACCCATGCCCACCTCCCAAATTGAGTTTGAAGACTGGTTAGTGGCTGAGTGATCCAAAGCTTTGGGATTCTACCCAGGTTGGTCTATCTGTCATGCGTTAAATTATTTGATAAGTACAACTCATATCAAACAAGCTGTAAAGTAAGAACCAAACTTATTTTATTAATTTATTATTATTTGTTTTAAATACGTTCTTCTTTTGTTTATATTTTGACAGGCGAATTGAGGTCGTAATTTTTCAAGCTTACTAACATTCGATAAGTAAATTTCTTCCTTTGAAAGACAATGATCGTGGGGCAAATATTATTTTAATTTCAACTTCAGGAATCCTATACCATTACAATATCCCGTGATTTTTTAAGAGTCTGTGTTACTAATGAAAAAGGATGGTGCTTAATATGAAGAAATCAAATGAATATTGTCAGGTTGTTCATAACGTGAAAATTTTAGGTGTCTTCTAATATGATTACTTCTTAACTTAAATGGTTCCCGAGGCGGCGCGCCGTCTGCACTACAGTGGTAGGGACAGATTCATACATCCTTAGCTCCTGAACAAACTGAACCCAGATTCCACCCACCCCTCGTAGCTTTTTCTTCCCAGAACTTCCCCTCCTTCCTTTCCTAAAAGGACCCTCCACACAGCATCCCTAAAGATGCCCTGACGAGAATTATTTTCTTCGGGGTCTCGTGTGTGGATATAATGTAAAAAAGACAGAATTTTAGCTCTAAGGTTAAAATCTCAAAATAATCCGTCTAATGCACATCCGTCTAATGCACACGTCTAATGCACATACCATCACTTCTTCGAAGGCGCCTTCTAGGCCTCGCAAGGCACAGCCCTGGTGAGGCGGGCTGTGGAGAATAATTTATTTAAATAGGTAGGCCGGTTTCTAAATATCAATTGTAAGTTTATATTGCCTTACTCGTCTTTCTTTATTTGAAAACTTTCGAAAATCAAATATTTAACTTGCTCAGATTTCTTTGAATAAATACTTACATACAACATGTCGTGAAATGTTTTGCTTGTGGACAAGGTGGCGGAAAAGTCCTCGCTCGATTTCCCAAGGAGTAACTTTGTTTGTAAATAATAAAAAAAATATTATAACCCATTTATCCCTTGAGGATAATAGTGATCCATGATTTGTTAATATGTACTTCGATATTCCGCTTCTGTAATACTTCCAAAATAATGACAGAGTTGCGATGACATAAGACCCTATTTGCAAAAATGATGCATCTTCCGATAGGTTGATAAGTGCTGTCTTTTTGTATTATTATACATTTATATTTCAATGTAAGTTGTACGTTTTCTTCAAAACCTGACTAAAACAATAGGTAATTGAATCATTCTCATCTGATTTAGTTCCACCATTTTCTTTGAAGCATCTCGGTGTTGCTGTTTATAGAAATTTAAACGATTGCAGTGTTCTTTTTTTGCCTTGGTAGGTACCTACCTATATTTTAGACAAGTAATAGGTAGGTACCTACGCAAAATATGGAGAACAACTATTTACTTACCATTATTACTGTACTATTTACTTATACCTTTGCAAATTGTTTTAAATATTTCGTTTAGGTAGGTACCTACCAACTTTACAAAACTGGCTTGGTAGACAATGTCGGCTGTTCGCGCAACGTACCGGATATGGAACTGATAAAGCAAATAATATCGATTTCCTTTATTTCGCCTACCTCCATCGACATCCGACGTTACCGTCAACTCCTCCCCCCCCCCTCTCCCCTTCTGGTAGTACCTGAGCTTCTATGCCTCTGTGACAGTAGGTACCTACCCAGTGCCATCGTTGCCCCTACCTAGAATTTCCAACCCCACAAAACGGAGCTTTGAATAGCTGAACTAAATTTACGTAGGCAGCTAAACCACGGCAGAACGCTTACAGCTCGTTTTGGGTGAGTTCCTACCTATACGTATTACGTATAATAACGCAGTACCTACCTAATTACGAATTATAATATACCTGTAATAGTAGGTCGTTATTTATAACAACTTGACACTGTTAACTTTCTAGGCAGCCTAAGACAAAACCAAGGTTCATAGAAAATGTGTCATACAGGAATTTCGGAAAAAAAAGCTCCAGGCCGCTCGCAAGCTCGTGACGTAGCTTGAAGCCCACTTGGAGTCCGAAAGGAATGATCTCTTTCACTTTTCACTAATAGTAATAATATTATTTTTTGGTAAATCTAAGTGAATTCCCTAGCACATATGTTCTTAGATATAAGTCAAATTAGAGTCAATAAAATATTGTTTTTTAACAGAAATAATGTGGTACACAGTAGTGAATGGTAGAAAAAGTCGGGGACGCTCGAGGAAGACTTAACGCATTATCTCTGCACAGAAATAAAAACATTAGTTTTAATATAATGTTACCAACGTATTATAGATAAATCATTGCAATTGCATTTACAGGCGCTTGACGCCGTTTGTATTGCGGTAAATTCAAATCTCCCACTGGAAAATGGGCTTCCAGCTACGTCACTCTTCATATAGTTTCCATTATAAATGCAATCACCTAAATATGTAATAGGTATTATTCTATCCTAATTTATAGCGTTCACAGCACAATTACCGCTATAATGTCTTTCAAAAATTTATATTACATTTCATATTGCAAAATTGAAACTAGGTTTACAAAGACTTGGGTAGGTACTTTGTTGTAACCTAATCCAGGGTTTCCCAAACTTTTTCTGCAATGGAACCCTTTTCAAATCCGTAAATTTTAACGGAACATTGGCTTATTTTTAAGGTTGAGTAATTCCCAATAGTAAAATTTAAAACAATGTTATTAAACACATTATTTATTAATAAACAAAAATATGTAATATTAACAAAAAATGGAAATATAAAGCAACTTTGTTGGATTTTGAGTCCGTGAATTGCATACCTTCTTGATTTTAGGCACAATATTGGTAGGTTGGATTCTAATATTTGGTGTGGCGTCGTTTAAAAACCATCAAAACGATTAGATTGAACTGATAAAATCCAAAATTGTAATTTTTTTCACTTTTTCACCAACATTTACGGCACCATACGCGTTTATAGTTTGACTACTTGCTACATTATTTTACTTTCAAGTAAAGATAGATACATTATTTTACTTTCAAGTAAAGATGATTTTAAAAAAATATGGTTGGGTTCCTTGAAACAGAAATTTCCTGAAACACATGCCGATCCGTTATTCCATTGTTATTGTTTCCACATCGCACAGATGTTCATATTATTGATTCTTATCGCAGGACAGTAATAGATTTCAGAGATTTTTTTTTTAGTATGTAAAATGAAGATTTTCTGCAACAAGCATAAACGGCTCTTTCAACTTTCATAAAGCTTAGTCTTTCTCTACCTGGAAGGGTCTAGTACCTAACTGAAGAACTATTGTGTAATATTTATACAAATAATAATTTCTTGTGAATAATATCAGTAGTGTTAAAACATGTCTACGTTTATAGTATATTAAAAGAAATTCTTCTGACAAATTTGTCGCGGAATCCCTTTTCAGGTTCAGCGGAACCCTGGTGTTCCGCGGAACACAGTTTGGGAAACCCTGACCTAACCTAACGAAATAAACTACCGAAAATTTTCCACGAAGCTAGCAGGTAAAATTTCACACGAATTATTGAGTTATTGATGTTACATTTATTTTCTACAATCCACACTAATCGTAGGTATACAGTGCCTAACAGAAACCACGGTTGTTACTTTTCAGGATTTTTTCCTCAAAAACAAATTTCGCGGACGAATGGTTGAACATAAGTTAATTGCTAAGAACGGCGAGAAGGTAGCATAAGTGTAAAACTGATTCACGCAAGAAAGAATTAATTTATACCTACCAATTATTACAATAATGTACCCCACATTACAGGTGAACTTCAAGGTAGCGTGGGGGATAAGTATGTACATATTTTCTTGTAAGTACAATACAAACAATTGACCGGTCAGCATGGGTCAGCATCGCGTTTGAGTCCTACCCAGGTGACGTGCGTTCAACTCCTCGGCTGGCTAAGGCCCTCCGTTCATGGAGATACTTACAAACTACGTGATTGTGACACAACCACAAGTACCCTGCAGATGTACTACTTTTTAAAGCTGGTTTCCGTACACGGCACTACCCGAATTATACTGAACTTGATCATTTTTCACGTGCAGCCGTGGAGTTAACACGATGTCGAACGATGTCAAATGACTTTTTTTCCAACATTAATCTATGCCTTCTTCACTAAATCCTTTCTTGCCATTGACCTAGTATACCCTAGACAAGCCCTCTCATAGTAAAAATCTGAAAAAACATAACCCCAAGTATCAGTAATTTCGCAATACAACTCTCCTTCGAATTCCGCCGTCTTGCATGCGAATTCTCGGCAGTATAAAACTGAGCACCGACTTAATCCCATGGTGTAACTTTCGAACTAATACATCGATAGGTGATCACGTGCTGCATGCGTGGACATTTAGACAAGCTGTGTTGTATAGAAATGGTTTTCAAAGTGGGGATCGCGAGACATTCATAAATTTAATTAGACAAAAATATTTTTTTACTTTATTATGACAAGCGATTCAATTTCGGAGGCGAGTATGGGTACCGCCGCCTCGGGAACCATTTATTGGATAACCAACGCATCTGTCATAGGTCACTCCAAGTGGTTCGCTACGTTTGGTGACTAGGCAGGGGTGCCCGGGTTCATGGATTGAGGTTTGTCCGGGTCTTGGCGGCGGATGCGTCTGAAAATTTTTAAATTTTATTTTTCTGATGAACGTATGGCTCGTTGTCAACCACCAAGCAGCAATTTTGTCGGAGTGTCCTGTCGAAAGCGGTGTACACTGCAAACCATACTTAAGATTCGTGTACAAAAACTTGTACACAGTCCCGTATATGTATATATTGATCATGAGTTTTAAAATAAAAAAAATCCATTCATCGTTTGCTTGAAAATAATTACGAAAAATTCACCCTTTTACCGCCCACGTACCGTGGGCTGCCCAGGTTGGTCGCTTATCATTAACACAGTGATGAGCAACCAGCAGCCCGCAAGCCCTTTTACTGCTTTCCGGACTTTTGACTACAAAAAATATTTAAAAAATTGCGCTAAAAAATATTCAAAGGCTTCTGTTCTGTTTTGTAAAATGTCTTAGCCGAAAACTATAATCTTTCTTAAAAGTTTTGAATCAGCTGCTCAATCATTAAGTTTTTTTTGTGTATAGGTAATAATTAAAAAATGACAGAAATTCGTAGTTAATTAAAGCCCGTTAGTAAGAGGAAGGTGAGATATGTAAATACGAATGTTAGAGGGAGCGCGAAAACGATAATATTTAAACGAAAATTGTGAAAATGTTTAATAAAACATGATTCGTTTAAACTATTTTAAAATAGAACCAAAATCTCGCGGGAAATGTCATAGCTTTAAAGAAAAAAATGAATTATGATTTTTTTCATATATATAACTTGTGATGTAACAAAAATAAAGTTCTTATAATAATTTTCGAAATATACGATAATACGATTTTCTTCTATCGGAAGAATTTCATTCAATTACCGTTTCGGCGTGGCAAATGTATACATATTATCGTCAAAAACAACATATATTTTTTTAGAAACTTTAAAACTTAAAGTGTTTTAGAGAAATATGTTGTAAAACGGTAGAAATTCGGAATGCTATGGCTTAAGATAGGTTAACTTTCGACCTTAATTGAAGAATAGTGCAGCGGTTTTTTGTTAAGATCTGCGTTTAATGTATTTTAAAGGTTTCCGTTTTATACAAACCGGGTCGCGTTTTTAAAAAGTTTAAAAACCACTGCCATATCGTGATGCTAGCCCTTCGTCTATGTGTTAGTATCGGTGTGTGGTGACGTCACAAGCATTTGGGTGATTAAGTGACGTCAGAAACTTTGCTTGCCAAAAAAATAATACGTCAATATTATTACATTTATTAAAACGCTGTCTTAAAGCTATCGGTAAGGCATAATTTTTTTTATGCATTCAGGTAGCTGGTTACATTATCGAAAATAAAGTCCGCGGACTGTACCTTGTACAATATTCGGAAGTAGGATATTTTTGTGTTTGAAAAAATTAATTCCGTCAGGACGGCTGGGACAGCAATTAGTTTCAGTGTGGACCGATAAAAGGTAAAACACAAACCACTACGCGATCCAAATAGTACGAAACAATGCTCGCACTTTTTCATAAATGAGCCTTGAGCCAGTTTTATTTGGTTTCTGGCGTCATTTTTAATTTCACAGGGCATGTCTTGATATACTTGGTCGAAGTTTCTTGCGTATTCTGGTAATGTAAAGTTATGTAAACACGCATTTTTATTCACTTCCAGAACAAATCTAACATTACTTTCATGTTCAGACGCCATTTCTGTCAAACGTCAAACGAAAGTAGCAGACACGAATGCTACAACGCGTAGCGCGCTAACGACGGCGCTGGTAGCGCGCTACCGACTTCAACCTGACATCCGTCGCGCAGCGCCGTGTACGAACACCAGCAAAATTGTATGGCGGGTACCCACGAGCGGTGTGCGTGCTACGCGCATCAGGCTCGAATAGTTTGTAAGTAGCTCCATGTACGGAGGCGCTAAGGCCCTCCGTTCATGGAGATACTTACAAACTACGTGATTGTGACACAACCACAAGTACCCTGCAGATGTACTACTTTTTAAAGCTGGTTTCCGTACACGGCACTACCCGAATTATACTGAACTTGATCATTTTTCACGTGCAGCCGTGGAGGTAACACGATGTCGAACGATGTCAAATGACTTTTTTTCCAACATTAATCTATGCCTTCTTCACTAAATCCTTTCTTGCGTATTCTGGTAATGTAAAGTTATGTAAACACGCATTTTTATTCACTTCCAGAACAAATCTAACATTACTTTCATGTTCAGACGCCATTTCTGTCAAACGTCAAACGAAAGTAGCAGACACGAATGCTACAACGCGTAGCGCGCTACCAGCACCGTCGTTAGCGCGCTACCGACTTCAACCTGACATCCGTCGCGCAGCGCCGTGTACGAACACCAGCAAAATTGTATGGCGGGTACCCACGAGCGGTGTGCGTGCTACGCGCATCAGGCTCGAATAGTTTGTAAGTAGCTCCATGTACGGAGGCGCTAAGGCCCTCCGTTCATGGAGATACTTACAAACTACGTGATTGTGACACAACCACAAGTACCCTGCAGATGTACTACTTTTTAAAGCTGGTTTCCGTACACGGCACTACCCGAATTATACTGAACTTGATCATTTTTCACGTGCAGCCGTGGAGGTAACACGATGTCGAACGATGTCAAATGACTTTTTTTCCAACATTAATCTATGCCTTCTTCACTAAATCCTTTCTTGCGTATTCTGGTAATGTAAAGTTATGTAAACACGCATTTTTATTCACTTCCAGAACAAATCTAACATTACTTTCATGTTCAGACGCCATTTCTGTCAAACGTCAAACGAAAGTAGCAGACATGAATGCTACAACGCGTAGCGCGCTACCAGCACCGTCGTTAGCGCGCTACCGACTTCAACCTGACATCCGTCGCGCAGCGCCGTGTACGAACACCAGCAAAATTGTATGGCGGGTACCCACGAGCGGTGTGCGTGCTACGCGCATCAGGCTCGAATAGTTTGTAAGTAGCTCCATGTACGGAGGCGCTTAGTCTTTCATCACGACAAACAACATTTTCCGTTTACTATGGTTGTAGCACGAGTTTTCAAATATCGTCAGGTTTTTCGTAACCCGGGAATGTTTGTCTTCCCAAAATATATGCTTAGGGGGAAAAAAAAGGTTTTAATGTTTAAGATCAATAAACTCTGTAATATTGTAATGGAATGTAGGTACTTATGGTATGTCAAATAGAAGTCATAAAAATTGTCAGCGACTTGTCGGTGATAAACAACTTGCGGGGAAAATGCCACTATTTGCTTGGCCTTGCAACGGGAACAAGTTTTGTAATTCCCGGTAGAGGTAAGTAGGTACCTGTATTATCGACATTGTCGCCCTAGTACCGAACATGTCCGCATCGCTGTCCGTCGCTATTCGGCTTTTGCCTGGCGTCGCTTTCGCAATTGGACGCGGTCTGTGATAGTGATAAGCGTAGTTTTAAATTATAAGTATGTATGTTTGTTAGCAATGTATTTTTGTACACTCTCAATATTCTCATGGTGTTGACAAGTACCAATTTTATCGAGGTAAATAAGTTTCATTCGAATATAATTTTTGTGAATTAGTGCGTTTAAAAAAATCGATATTTGGCGTCTGTCCGCCATGAGGCTGATAGGTTATGTTACCGACACGGCAGAGTTCAAGTAACGGTGCACTACATATTAAATGAATCCTCGTCTCATTTATAAGGACAGACGATGTGATCTGGTTATACAGGTTTCTAGCGTCGATATGTCGATCGCTCCGGCCAAGTGTAATGTTCGGTCCCGGTTCGCCGCTGTTGGATGTCACCGCAGAGCGAATATCGTCAGAAGTACGATAGTATTTGTTTTTATTTGTGTATTTTCAATTGCGATTGAGTTTGCTGTCTTTTGTATCCCTTTAGCACCCACCAAACAATCTATCCCGAGCAATTCCCGCCCAAACTAAAATGTTGACATTTCCTAAAGTTTAATACAAGGCGTGTTTTCCAGCTTCCCCTGCCTGCTGCAATAGATAGAGCCTGTATACTCCTTTAAGCTGCCAACATTCCACGCGACACAAGCGACATCACCTCCTTCAGCATGGACGTGGAACCCAAACCCTCTCTCCACGAGGAGGACTCCAAAGTTACCCTCACCATTAGACTTATTATGCAAGGAAAGGTAAGCCCCGCCGCCTGCACCTTACTCTACTCTATTCTATCTAATCTTACATTAACCACTACCTTATAGTTTCTTCATTTCTACCCTAGCGCTCTGTAGTTCCCTCCGCTGAACACTAACAGACTAGTCAAAGTGTCCAAGGACTGCTTAGAATCAAATTAAACTGAGGGTTAAATTATTATTAATCTCTTGTTTGTTTTAATTTCATGATATGTGTTTTTATTTATTTTATGTTGTAGGTAGCCGTTAGCCATTTTAAAAAATGATTGTCATTTTACCAACAACTGTGATATAAATTAGCTAATGATAAAAATATTGTGTTCATAATAATATTATAGGCACTTTGATAAGAGAAATAATCTCACTCACATCAAATACGAGCCATGTGCACAATGTATTGAATTTTTTTTATATAAGTGATACCGGTGTATGTTTTAAAATAATTATTATTGCACTTCAGTTTATGAATCTTATTACTATTGAATTTAATATAAAGTACAACAATACATAAATAAGTACAGTTCGTGATATTTTTGTAGCATGGGATAATTTTTTCTAATGGTGATAAATGCCAAAACAATTTCTAAAGATTGTTATTGCCGCAAAATTATTTAAAAACCCTCAAATGGGAATGTGTTGTACCATGTGAATGTAATGCCGTTTTTGCGTATGTAATCATATAATATATAGTATTCTGCATTTATAATTACTGGAACATTCTCTGGGTATGACGTCTTGGGGGAAATAGAAAATGTAAGATTGGTAAGTAGGTACCTGACTTCAGATCTAGTAACTAGATGTGACTAAAGTGCCCCGCGAGACCATGAATATATACTGTCAATGGTGACATCATTGATGCAATTACAATTGCTGATTGATCATTTCCAGAGGCATTTGAAGCAATTGACAATTGGGACTTTTTGATTGACGGGCGGAATGATGGGTATTTTGATGTGTGTTGACAACACCATTTATGCAGCGGTTTGATCATTTCGCTGTGCGATTGAAAATCGTTCAAATCCATCGTGCCCTTTAGAACTCAATTTCATCACGAGATTTGCATTAAATCACGATTGTCTGGAGTTATGGAAAGTAAAATCAAAAGTTCATCATTGTATTTGTACACTGCAGGTTTATGTATTCCACAAAGCAACTGGACAATTGATGTATCCGTCAATCGCAATTCAATACACATTGTCAATGATGTGAGCACATTGACACTAACAGCCTCAGGGTTCAATGCCATTTCAAACAATATTTTGGTTCTGGATGGTTGTCTTTTTTTTACCAAGGAGAAACAGTACACGCATTTCTGGAATGTGGAATAAAAATTGTTTTGTGTAAATTTTTTGTGAAATAACCCATACAAATTTAATTTACTTGGTGCATGCTGTATTTTTAATTCAAAATCTGTGGGTTCAGAGCCAAGGAGATTCTCACTCTATTACATAGTCATTGAACCGGCGTACCCCTCGACTCCTATTACAAATTTGTTGTACCCTGTACCCCCTATCTTTCTTATGTATGTACGTGTGCAATGAAAGACATGTTTCATTTGTAATTTTTTTATACTCTCATTATTACAGGAATTTAACATACAAGCAATTTTACAATTAGTGTAACACGACTTCGGGCATTTTTAACAAGTGATTCTACAAGCGTGCCACGATATTGCGTACCCCAAATTTTTGCTTCGCCAACCCCAATGGGTGTTGTATGTATGATGTATATAGATTATCAATTTCAAATATTTCAGTAATTTTAAATCCATAGTTTTAATGAATAAGTGTGATATTCATCAGTTTAATAGGTCCAATCACTCTTAAAAATAATCTTTTATATTCCGTATCAAGGTACATTTTGATCATGACTAAGTAATAAAAAACTCAGTTAATTTAATGTCCAATAATGTGTACTTTGAAAGCATACTATAATATGTTCTTCTGAAGAAAAATAGCGATGCTAAGGTAATGATTATTTGTAAAATGTTTTCTACATACATTTCCAGCTTGATATGAAGCCATAAAGTTGAAGCATTATAGACTGCCCTTTGAATCAAGGCTTTATATTATTTACTTATAATGTTACTCATAAATTTTGCTTTGAATTATTTGATTATAATTCTCAGTTGGTGTGTTATTCTCCAATACATATCAGCTCATTGTAATTGAGCCATCACTAATCAATAATATACAAACAAGGTTGAACAATGTCAGTCAATACAGATTGTATTCACATTGTGTTTATTTGCTTCTGAAAGGGTAACATTTTGATTTGAACCCTCGACCCGGTTCAATATTCTTATCTTATATTTGATAATTTGATTCAATCATCAAAAGCTTTATTTTTTTTTAATATTTAATCCAGGCATTTGGAGCAAAACGAACAATTTTATTTATTTTTATTTTATTAAACTGACTTGTATAATTTTCTTCACCATTAAAAACATTTTTATATTAGGCAATTTGATATTAGGAAATTGGCCTGCTTCAAATTCCCAATTAAATTGAGACAAATTAAAATTTGTTAGTAATAAAGTAAATGTTAAGCTAAAGTAATGCTCTTTTTTACACAGAGATATTTACTATTTATGTGACTGATGCAACCACAAGTCGCTTACTGATGTATTACTCTTTAAAGCTGGTTTACACGCGGCTACCCAAATTATATTGAACTTGATAATTTTTAATGTGCTGTCGTGGAGTTAATAATATGTCAAGTGACGCCTTCTCTGATAAATTCTTTGTTACATATTCTGGTAAATTATAGTTACCTAAACATGGATTTTTTTCCCCACCTTCATAGCAAATTTATAATTTGAATCACGTACGGATACCATTTCTGTAAAACTACAGTAGCTATCAGCACCGTGCAACTGATATCAAACCCGTTGTCAACGTGTCTTGTGTACGAACACTAACAAAATAGTTTGCACGAACACTAACTAAAAAATTTGACCGGTCAGTGGTTGAGTGGGCATCGCGTTTGGATCCCACCCAGGTGTCTCGTGTTCGATTCCTCGGCTGGCTAAGTCCTCCATCACAACACAAGCAACATTTTTGGCTTTCTTTGGTGGTAGTAGGAGATTTTCAAACATTGTTGGGTTATTCGTAACCCGGGAATGTTTGTCTTTCTTTAAAAAAAAAAAGTATAGCGGATACTCTCGAGCGTACATGTAGGTTATGTGCTCAAAACTCGAGTTGCTTGTAAGTATCTTGGTGTAGGAATGGCCTAACGGTTTACAAGTATAAAAAAAATCTCTCAGATAATCTGTTTCCTGTTATAAAAAAATGCTGAGGCTACAATCTTATTACAATCTGTCCTTTTTTTTTCTCTAAAAAAGTTGCATTCAGAGTATTAGATACTCGGACCGGAGTATTAGATCAGCCAGGTACTTTCCAATCTACCTCTTCCTCATCTTCTACCCCTCCTTCATTCTCACATGATCCAATTGTCAATGCAGTAGTCCCACTGGCACATACTTGTATAGCGCCGTTTTTGTGAAAAATCACCTCGAGGGCGCTGTACAAACTTATAATACATTTCTACAATCTTACTTCTAACTACAAGCTAGAGAAACCACTATAACAACTTATGGCTAAAAATTGCATCCACCGGTTCATCGATCACCGATATGAAACTATAGGTACAATGATTTGACCAATGAACGCGATGCTGCTGTAAAAATGTACTGTACAGGCAGAAATTATATACAGGACCATGCTTACCTGGGAGGTCACTAGAGATTAATACTGTTATCGTTTATTTAGAGTAATTTAGATACAGTAATTTAATTTAAGAATAACCTACCTACGTGTTATTTCACACCATGGAAAATAAATCATAAAATCTACTATCTATCGTAAGTCTGCATAGCAAAATCCTGTAAAATCGTCACACGCACTCCGCTTATTATTTATTTCCCAGTGGTGTAATGCGATGGAGCGCGGATCTCATTAGTGCCTGAAGTGCATTCATAGGGGTGCAGCGCATATCGAGTTTCTCTCCTTACTATACAACTGAACTATCCCACCCACATCAAGTTATGTTCTCCCAGCCTTGTGATACATATACATTATTACATATATTGTATACACTGATTATTGGTAAAAGGTTTTTAGTCAACTTTCGTGCTTTTCTTGGTTTTATTTGAGGGCGCTTTGCATTTTTTGTATTAAGCCATTATTGGTGACTTTTTACATCAAATTGATACCATCTACGTACTAGCCCAGTGATACCCAATGTGGGCAATTTATGTAGCTTGCGGGGCAATCTAGAGTTAAAAGTGCTTTGCAGGGCGATTTTGTATAATTTGGTAGGCGTTTAATTTATTATAAACACTAGATAAGTCTTCGCTTTTTGTTGTTTTTGAAATCTATGTTTGATGCAATTTGAATCTTCAAAGGGCATACATCTAAGCGCCTCCGTACATGGAGCTACTTACAAGCTATTCGAGCCTGATGCGCGTAGTACGCGCACCGCTCATGGGTACCCGCCATACAATTTGCTGGTGTTCGTACACGGCGGTACGCGACGGATGTCAGGTTGAAGTCGGTAGCGCGATACCGACGGTGCTGATAGCGCGCTACGCGTTGCAGCATTCGCGTCTGCTACTTTCGTTTGACGTTTGACAGAAATGGCGTCTGAACATGAAAGTAATGTCAGATTTGTTCTGGAAGTGGAAAAAAATGCGTGTTTATATAACTTTACATTATCAGAATACACAAGAAAGGATTTAGTGGAGAAGGCATAGATTAATGTTGGAGAAAAAGTCACTTGACATCGTGTTAACTCCACGGCTGCACGTGAAAAATGATCAAGTTCAGTGCAATTCGGGTAGCGCCGTGTACGGAAACCAGCTTTAAAAAGTAGTACATCTGCAGGGTACTTGTGGTTGTGCCACAATCACGTAGTTTGTAAGTATCTCCATGAACGGAGGGCCTTAGCCTTCAATAGAAAACAATCAGAGTGCAATTCGCATGCGGTAGAAGTGAAACCTTTAGAAAACTAAAGTAGACAAGAGTGGGGAGACTACGAAACACTGCGCAAAGAGGAGGCCAATAGGCTACGAAGCACCGCAAAAAGAGGGGCCGGTTAAACTATTTCATTCTCCCACAGGCTAAATCCTATAGATGTATGTGTTTGTCTCTTTTTAGTGTCGTGGAGTTTCAAATCACAACGGTGCTAAAGAAGTTTTCACTTCAATGAAACTCCTAGTACTAGGTATTGTTATTTCGTTTTTTTGGAATTGAACTACGACAAAACAGTAATAAACTTTTCTCCTTTTGTTATCTAATCAATATGTTGATAAAATTTTTTATTGTGTGACAGAATACAGAACCAATACCAATAATTTTTATTAATTAGTGGCAGGTCAAAAACGTGAACATGTCTTCTGATTGCATTGGTGTCACAGGGGTCTATTTTGCTACTTTCCTTTGAAATCCTGGGGAAATAAAAACAACAATTGGATGCAATGATTTTGTGTTTTAAAAATTGCAATGGACTGCCATCCAACGGACAATCCATCTGGAGATGGATGACTTGGTTGGAAGCTGACCTTGATCCTAAAAAAAACTGACAATCCACCTGGAGATGAATTGTCTGTTTCTCTAGAATTAAGGTCACAGTCAGAATGGAAATGGTTTGTTGAGAAGATTCTGATGGGAGACTAGATTTTCTTTTTATTACATTAACTTCACAACGATTTCTTTATTAAAGTGCATAGCAACGCGTACCGGGTACCAGCTAGTATAAAATAATTATATTTACATAATATAATGGTGGATTTAAGTAAGTATCGATATTGTATTTCTTAATCCTGCGCTGAGGCCTTGAGGAAAATATTTTCCCTTCAGGCCTATGTCATCTTTGGGGATGCTGTGTGGATGGTCTTTTTAAGGAAGGAACAGGCTAAGAGGGTGGGTAGGAATTGGGGGAGTCAGTATGTCCAGGGGTGACAGAAGTATGAATCATCCTTCCCACTGCGGTCCGGTTGAAGAGGTCAAAGGGTCTCCCGCAACCGGCCTCTTGCGATCTGGCCCGCCATGCATTTGTTGGAAAGGCGCATTTGCCGCCAAGACCTGGACAAACCTCAACCCATGAACTTGGGTACCCCTGTTAAATCACTAAACATAGCGAACCACTTGGGATAACCTATGGCAGGTGTTAGTTATCCAATGAACAGCTCCCATTACCATGGCGGTACTCCTAAATTGCTTTTAAATCTCTTTTGGTCTTAATCAGGCACATTTGTGTGTTTTCTGTTTTGAAGAATTCTTGGACAAGTTGTTTCTCTGTCCTTTAGATATAATGAACTTTTAGAAAAAGACTTTGTATCTTATTGTCACACAAAAAAGTAATGGTGGAATTGCACAAGTTGTGTCTAGTTTAGCCCTTATCTTTCCAATCTAAATAGTGTTGTCCACCTGAGACTTAGGATATTTATCACCTTCCCAATTGACTTTGCGGTAGTGATGGTATCGTGTCCTGAGCATATATAAAAGCGAGCGAGCTGGCTGCCTGCCAATGAGTAATGAAATTGGCCTACGTCCAGTCATCAGATACTTAGTGTATGTATCAAGTCACCGGCACCCAATGATTTTGTATTGATTTTCTAACGGCAACAACACTTAATCGGAAAACATTAGCTCAGATGTCTTATACAAGAATACAAGTCAATTAAATAAAACACATCATTGGCATTTAGACGATTGTTGACTTTTTTAATGATTTTGGGCTTGAAATTGACAACATATTAATGAAATGGACTGTTCATCACTAGAGATAATTAATAAAGTAGTTATTTTTGTGCTGTTAATATTTAAAGGCTAGAGCTTAACAATGAAATGAAATATATTTATGGTTAAACATATTAATATACGTGTTAATCAATATTTATAAAAAACTAGCTGGTACCCGGCATGCGTTGCAATGCAATTCAAAGAAATAAATAGATTCTCCCTGCTGTCCTTTCCAGTGGCGGCTTGTGACTGTTGGGTGTGTTAGAGTGCTTATATTAAAAAAAATGGCTTTATTGATGTTGTAGTAGATGAAAAAAAAATTGTTTTTTCGAAAATCAGTTTTTTGTATGAAGATTTTCAGGGAATTAGTGTGGCACACGGCGAGACTGAAATTTCCTGATAATTTTCATAAAAAAAATGGATTTTCGAAAAAAAAAAATTTGCCACAACATCAATACTGTTTTTTTAATATTAGCACTCCAACACGTCAAAAGTCATGAGCCGCCACTAGTCCTTTCCCGTGTGTCCCCGTTCACCTTCCGAGACCTCTTCTCGCGTTCCCCGCCTTTTCCCTCCTTCGTCACCCGTCCCGTGAACCCCACCTTTCCCGTTCCCCTCCCCCTCCTGCCTTTCCTCCCTGCCGCCAAAATATATGAAATACACGCATTTTCATTTACACAAATTTCATAACGCCATGGCTTACCATTGTAATCACCAAAGTTTCATTGCTATCAGATGAACGGTACGGCAGCGCATAAAATACGAACAAACAAATAAACATTGATTTTTATGTATAAGATATAACAAGATATAATATGAGTTCTTTCTGTTTTACCACTCAATATTTCGCATGTTTTGTTCTAACTTGCATGTTTTTTGAAAATGTGTCAAAAGTTTTAGGTATAGCTTCGTATTTTTATTATGAAATTTGCAATACTGGAAAAGACTAAGTTTGCAAGTGAATTCGAGTGAACACAAAGAATTTGACAAATGAATCACATATGTCAATAAGATATTCACAAGAAAAGACCCCACCTCTTCACTTTTGTGTATATTAAGTTGATGGCAAAGATTTTTTTTTTCTTCTTCATTGATTTGTTAATTATATTATTTTAGGATTTTTCAACCACCGTGCTAGGCACATGCCCGATTGTTTATGTTAAACATAATATTTCGGAGCACTGCACTTGGATAACTCACAACAACATAAATTAAGTCACTTATAGAGCATATTTTGTGTCTTTTTCTCAATTGTTTGAGAATTCAGATGTTGTGAATGTGTTTTTTTTCAATCAGCCCTTATTCATTACATTTCAACAATTTTTGTATAGATACGATATTTCACGAATACTGAATATCCAGGAAGAAGGAATCAGGTTATCTCAGAAGCAATACAGTAATACAACTGGAAAAAAAACCGGTGTGAATGGGGCGGAGTTGCGTGGCCGGACATGTGTGACGTGATGGAAGTGGTGTGATGGCCTCCCTGCGCGAGGATTGGTTAGAATTAAGAAGATACAAGGAGAGCAGAGAAGAGAATAGGCGAGAAGGGGGGAGAAGATGCAAGACTAACCAAGCAGAGACAAGAAGGGGTGAAGCAAAGTAAGAAGGAGCGAAAAGATGCAAAAAGAGGCTAGATGAAAGACACTATTTATCAAGTCATCGCCGATGTATCACATGACAAACTTCTAATTATTATTTTTATCAATAATGTTTATTTTAGTTAAACAATGCTATTAAAATATTCTAACAAATTTATTAATTAGGTTCATTAATATTATCACAAATTCCACATCTCCTTGTCACTTGATGACTGACCTGAGTCATGGTCGTTTGTTATTGTTTACCTGCTTCTCAGTCTTCTGTCAAATTACAATTTATATTAGTATATTTAATAAATCAGGCACGCCTCATACGTCGTACATGTGTTTGGAAATGCTATATTGTCTTGAAAACAAGCTTTTGGGTCTGAGTGGTTAATTACTTTATTGTTTTTAAAGAACCCGTGAGTCAATTTGACAGATGATGATGATGACATTAAGACCGGCAAATGCGATAAGTTTTTAATAAAAACCTTTGCTATGTTTGCATTCAAAATTTTAATATTTTTAATTGCATATTATGTCTGTTTGTAAAACCAAAATCTGAAAGTCTTATCTGTTTTCAAAAACATTAATTTATTTTGGGATACATTCAAAACGGCGAGCTGTTAGAAATTGAATATCAAATTGGAATATTAATTTGTTGACGTGATATTATTTTGTCTCGGCCTGAGGGAACAACAACAATTTGTTAAATCTTTCTGACTCGTTTCAATTACTCGAAACAATATAGCTTTCGTTTCTGGTTGTGATGTGTATTGTTAAGTTTGACCAACCTTGAATAAATGGCTCTACAGCTTATTTAAAGAATTTTTATAAATAAGCCGTGTCGTAGATTTAGATTGCCAAAAGTATTTTCGTTATATGTTTTGGGGTGTTATGCTACCCCCTTCTTTAGCCAACGTGTCGGACAGCGTTACAGTATGTGTAATTGTTCACATCTACCCTGATGATGGACACTGTAACGCTGTCCGAAACGTTGGCTAAAGAAGGAGGTAGCGTAACACCCCAAAAACAAATAATGAAAAAAGCCGTGTCATAATTTTTTTTATCAAATTGTGATCTGCGGACAAGCATAACAGCATCACATTTTGATCGAAAGCTGAAAAGGGTCGAGAATCAATGTTGCGAATGAATTTTTTTGCAGAACAAACCCCAGAAAAAGAAAACCTGGGTTAAAAGCTGGTTCACACACAGCTATCAAATATAAAAGATCATAGCACGCCAAATAACGCTCTCCATACAATCCCTTCAGACAGTTCACACCTAAGTGTTTTTAAGCGCAGATCAATCATAGACAATACACATCTTAGAAGTAACCGTTCCAGACGCGATATCCCAGAAGATAATTCTCCCCCTCTCCGACTAAATCAGGAGAGGGAGTCATTGTAATTATGGAGCTGCCTAGACCCGTGGATGACAGATGTCAAGTTGACAGATTTCAGTAAAAAAATATGCATTCCGTTGCCGCTCCCTAATTCGACTGTCCCCCTCTCGTACCAGAGGAAGAAATATTTGATAGCCTCGTGTGAAAGCACAAAAGTTAAGCGCACGCGATTCAACAGATATCTGCTCGCAGATTTATAGCTCTGTGTGAACCAGCTTTAATGCTTACTTACAAACAAACCATTGGTATTTTAACTGATAAATTTCACACAGAACCAGGCTCCCCCCTTAAATAAGTTGAGAAATTCAATTCTTAAAAATTTTTAAGTTCATTTTCAGCCTCGGCCGACCACACTGGATTTTGTAAAAACAAAAAACAAAAAATTGATCTTTTAAAGTTATCGTAAGGGACCATTCAAATTTTAAAAACTTGTGATGCTGTTCATCGATTTAATTGTCTTATATTGGAGTTTGAAATACCCTTATTTTATTTATGCCTTCTGCGGAAATTTGAATAAAATTTACTTTTTTAATACATCTGGCAATAATTACAACGGTTGCTAGAAGTCATCGTAATACCTATATCTATAGAATACTCCTAGTTTCCCAGTGCATCCCACATTAAAGGATCGGGTGCGTTGACTGACTTGTGTAACGACTCTAGAATATTCACACCGGCTGCCAGCACATATTTGATCAGGATTTGCAAGAAGCCAGGCACTGAGCTTAATACGTATACTCAAACATCACTCAAACACACTCACATTACTCGCACTCCAGGGTGGAATGCTCCAAACAAATAATACATCCTAGGAAATTGTCACATTATTCTTTTGAATCCTTTTATGTTGATAATTATGTCAAACTTTTTTTTATTCATAAGTGAATAAACTTAGGAACTATTTATTGGTTTCGCTGCTACCGAGCCTGGACCATACAACGCTTTCTAAATCGTTGAGCTTTCTCGGCATTACTGAACTTGTTATGTGCCAATGGCGTGCCGGAGCGGTCGAAACAAAACTTTCAAAAAAAAAATTTCGAATGCGATTTTAATCCCTTATGTATAAAGAAAATGTATGAAGGACAAGGTCAGAATCGCTTGGGGCATTCTTGTTCTTAAGGTATAAAATACCTTGAACACACCTAGGGAAGCGGAATAATTTCTATAGAATTCTCTTTGCCCTCCGGCCGAGATATTTCACGGCATTTGAGCTGTCAAATTCGGTAGCTTCGTTCTCGTGTAAAAGATCGTAAAACAAATAAATTCATCAAATAAACGCAAGTAATGTTGTTTTTAGGCATAGTTTATTGTTCAAGGAATGTGTTTCGGTAAATATTATATACGATAGCATAAAATAAACCCACAAAATATTATGTCAAAGTCAAAACGAGTTTCCTCCCGTGGCACGTCACGAGTTGCCGTATAAGTCAAATAATCAAGCTCAGGTATGATTTTCAGAGGGGTATTTCACCATCCTCTTGATAGCTTAGACAATGTATTTTAATAAATAAACAAATAATTGCTCACAGTAGGTAGAAAACTCGGGTAACTTATCCAATATATAGCAGCTATTCATATGTTCAAGGACTGAATAGTAAACTCTTAATTTATAAATACAAATCAAAAATTTACTGAACCTGCGGACGAACTATCAAGAGCATGGTAAAATGCTCCCTTAGGATCCTAAAATAAATAGTAATCAATACTATTTTGATATCCTGTGATAAATTGCGTTATTATTATTACGTAGGTAACTCAATTTTTTACTCTGAAAAGTTATGTATAATGTGAAATATGATTTAAACAATGTTAGAAGAGAAACACCACGCTTTGTATTTGGATTTAAAAGTTTATCATAGATGCTTCCCTAAATTTAAAAATAATTCTTTTAAAAAATATTTAGCATTTGAAAAATATTGATTGCAATTTGAAAATTTTTAAATAAATATGTTATTATAAAACAAAAAAAAGTGTTGGTAACTTTTACAATACTTTGTCTAATTAAATATGTTTTTTCAGTTTTGTGCAAAGTGGTAATCACAGTTTATAAGATAAAAACCATTGATAAGCTTGTCTGAAAACAATGTTTGCATAAATTTTTTTTATGTTTTTAATTGCCTAAATCAGTTTGTAATGCTAAAAATCTGTGGGAGTCTTTCTTCTGCTTTCGAAAACAGTGCTGTATTTTGAAATACGTTTAAAGATGGCAAATTTATCTGGAACCGAATATAATGCCAAAATATTTCCCACACAATCTGCGTATTGACCGTTGCTGAGAAATACATTTCAAAATGTGGATAATCTAGAAGTTAAAAACAATGTGAAGTGGGTGGTTGCCATCTGGTTAGAGCCGATTTTATTTACCGTAATTTTTCTGCCGTAACTTAAAAAAACGGTAAAGTTCGTGCATATCAGTAATAAAACAATGTCAAAAATAATGTTTTTCTTAAGAGTAAGGATTTATTTTCTTTGCCTTTTCATTCGACATATTATTATGTCTTTCTTATAGTTTCACCCTGCCTATAAGTTAAACACCACTCGCACACTATCACCAAAGATATAATACGTAACGTATAGATAGCAGTGCGGACGATGCAACAGGAATAAAAACGCATGAAGTATTGCCACTATTTATAGACAGTCTCACGGAGTGGAGAGAACCTTATTGTTTTTTGTAGACTGTTTATTTCAGGCGGTCGTGTTGAATTGCTCCCGGTATTGACTTGTCTTTTTGCTCTCAACTAAAGTGCAACACTTTTATTTTGTTTTGAATTACATACATGCAGTTTGTTGCACACTTGTCACGTTAATTCAGCAAATTTGTACACATTGCTGAATTTATTTTAATTGATTTTTTTTATCTTGAATTCTGTTCTACACATTAATTTTTTGTGTGAATACTGCATAAGAGTCCCAACTGCTCCTGTCTGGAGTTAGTTATACTATGGCATCCACAGATTGGGATATGTTGTGAGGCTGAGTAGTAGGGAGGAGAAGGAGATGAGGAAGAGGAAGGTGGGGGAGTACCTCGCTATTCAGATCTGGTCACCAAACAAGGCTAAAGCTTTGTTGCTGTTGTCTAATTCTGTTTATCTCATCTAAAATATGTTCTCTTTTAAAAATGCTTTGAAATTGTAATTTTGTAATATTTTCAAAATTAATAAATTGAATTGAAAAGCCATTTCAAGCATCATTTCAATTCTGAATGGTGGTCTTTCACCACACTGAGAGTATCTTCACCCTGGAATGTGCCGCAAATATACCATAATATAATTTTTAATTAATTATTTGTGAAATAACACAAATTAATCAAATAAAATATATTTGTGTACCTTCTTTTGCTGGGACCTTCGGATTGTGAGTCAAGAGTCAAGTCAACCCCTCGAGTTGAATATAATTTTTATGGCATGATTGGAATCAGATTTAATATAATTTTGTAGGGACTTAGGAATTGTTTTTTCAAACTATGTCAATTTGTGTTGATTTTGCTAATCAGCTGTTTAATTACCTTGTATATTTTTCTATTCTTGCAGGAAGTCGGAAGCATAATCGGAAAGAAAGGAGAGATTGTGAAACGATTCCGAGAAGAAGTAAGTAACCATTTTATTAACACCTTTATAACAGAAATGATTTTATATTACAATATCAAATAAGTAAATATACAATATGTTTTATCTTTTTGAATTGCACACTTGAAAAAACAAGGCATATTAAAAGAATTTTGTTTTTGTTTCATTCATAATACACAATGCACATATCAGTCTTCAGTCGCAACATGTGGTTTAAAAACACTTTTGTAATTTATCTTTACACTTTTAATTTTCTTTAACTCGTCCCATGCCTCTGGAGGAAACTCGAAAATTTCGCGATGTTTTGACTTTGACATAACATTTTGTGGGTTTATTTTATGCTATCTTCTGTAATATTTACCGAAACACATTCCTTGAACAATAAACTATGCCTAATAACAACATTACTTGCGTTTATCTGCCGAATTCATATGTTTATGATCTTTCTTACGAGAATGATGCAATCGAACTGACAGTTAAAATGCTCAGAAAAAAACTTTGCCATAGATCCATAAAGAATTCATAGAAATTATTCGGGTTCCATAGATGTGTTCAAAGCATTCTATACCTTAAGAACAAAAATGCCCCAAGCGATTCTGACCTTATCCTTCATACGTTTTCTTTATAATTAAGGTTTAAAATCGCATTTCAAAAAATATTTTTTAGAGTTTAATTTGGCGCGCAATCAGCAAGCAACCGGTTAATTGTTTACAAATTCTACATGAAAGGCTCTTGTTTTTTAAATCAATCCATTCATTCATATGTACATGAAAATTGAATTATTTGTACCCTATGATGATAAAACAGTACAGAGGGTGGGCATGGATAGAAATAATGACTGTTGTTTGCTTGAATTATTGCAAACCATTTATCCTGTTTTGGGTAACTTGCGTAACAGCTGTTATTTTCTTGAGATGAAGCCACCTTATGATACATAGATTATGAGATCTGAGGGTTTCCTGAAAACTTCTTCTAAACACGCTAAATTCTTTTAATGCTTCCAATTTGCTAATTGTGTTTGTCTTGTTGCAGTCCGGAGCAAAGATCAACATATCGGATGGTTCATGCCCTGAGAGAATTGTGACTGTTACTGGACCCACCAATGCCATATTCAAAGCCTTTACGCTTATCTGCAAGAAATTCGAGGAAGTAAGTACAACAATATAATATTCATGGTGTCTCACACTTTTTGGAGAAGTCAGTGGCGCTCCCGTGTTTGCGAAGTGTAAATAGTATTACTTTGTAAACTTCAAGTCATGCAGTTCAAAGAGAATTTAAAACTGTGCAAAACGACCCAAGAAAAAAAAATTATATGCCAATTTCTTTGTCTTTATCGTATTTGATTAGGTTTTCTTTCCTTGAGTCGTGCTCACAGCTAACCCCCTAGGGGCCGAAGCCCTGCAATTGCATTGTTGAAGAATCGTGCCTGCACACAGTACGAAACACTGCTATTGCAGTTTCGACGGTAAATATTAATTTTGCTTTTAGATTTTCCCTCTACCAGGTTAATTAAAGGCAAAAAAAGAATATCGCTTTATCAAGTAGGGTATTGTCTAAGTTTTGGATTTAACAAAAGCAACTTATTTTAGAAAAAATTTCGATTATTATTCACTTAATTCTCATGATATTCTAATAATATGTACATACAAGTTAACAGACATTAAGGTAATACATACTTTTAATTGATAGATTTTTTACTATAACCCGGTGATGACAAAAATGCACAGAGGGCGGGCATCTCGTGAGATTTAAAATATTTTATTCACTGTATTTAGTGAATCAGAATTTTCTCCTTTGGATGTTCTGTGTAACTATTTTAATATCTGCTTGGTGAAGCTGCCTTGTGATACATAGATTATGAGATCTGAGGGTTTTTACATTCTACTACCTCTAGTTTTTAAATATATGTACAAGATTAAAAAAAAAACATCTTTAACTTCTGATTGGAATAAATGTACATTTTTTTTTTTTAAATATGTTTATTCGGTTTTAATTTTACAATATTTTATTTTACAAATCTTACGAAACTGATCAATCAGTTTGATTGTAATTGTAACATAAAGCGCTGCAATTGCTGTGTCGACGGTAAATATTCATTTTGCTTTCGCATATATTACCTCTATTAGGTTAGTTGACTAAAATAGATAATATCTATTTAAATAGATAATATCTATTTAAATAGATAATTGAAGTAGATAATACTTGATAAATATGTCCCTTTATCAAGTGTTGGATTTAACAAAAAAATATTTTTATTTATTGAAGTTTCTTGCTGTCTCCTATGGGTGGGTTAAAGCCTCTATGGACATGTTACTACTTTTTATTTTATTTTTTTTATTTATTTACATTTAAAACCTGCTACTACTTATGTAGTTTGTCAGCAGGTACATAGTGACAACATTTTATGCAATAAAAGGGCCTAAAAATAATGTAAATAACTTTAGACCCATTACATTATTAAACACTTTGTCAAAAATTCTTGAAAAAGCATTAAAAGAACAGCTGCAACATTATTTGGAAAACATGCAAATACTCTCAACAAACCAACATGGCTTTAGAAAAAATAGGAACACAGAAAACGCAATTGCCACTGTAACCGAGTTTATTACACATAATCTAGATAACAAAAAAAAAGTTCTATCAATTTACTTAGACTTGTGTAAAGCCTTCGACACAATTTCGCACGAAAAACTTTTCAAGAAGCTAAAAAACATAGGCATAAATGGAGTAGAATTGGAATTAATTAAAAGCTTCATGTCTGACAGAACACAACAAGTTAAAATTGAAAACAAGACAAGTGAACCACTTTTAATTACGTACGGAGTCCCACAGGGGAGTGTACTTGGCCCATTATTATTCCTCATATACATAAACGAATTGTGTGACATTGAAATTGAAGGTAAAATAGTGACCTTTGCTGACGATACAGTCCTTCTATGTCAAGCAGCCACATGGAAAGATGTATTTTTAGCAGCTGAAAAAAGTTTATCAATTGTCAAAAAATGGCTAAACAGTAATACTCTTACCGTTAACACAATCAAAACAAAATACATCACACATAGTATTACACAAAGAGGTCAACCTCCCTCAAACTTAGATTTGTTTTTGCATGACTGTAAACAAACTTCACCCAATTGCCAATGCGAACACATAGAAAGGGTAAAACAAACAAAATACCTAGGAGTTATTATTGATTCACACTTACGCTGGACTGACCACATTACTTTTATCACTAATAAACTCAAACGAGTCTTGCACCTAATTAAGACAATTAAAAACATTTTCCCACTAACAATACTCAGATCCATATATTTTGCACTCTGTCAATCCATTGCCACATATGGAATTCTAGCCTGGGGAAGTGCAACAAACATAACAATTGACCCAATTCAAAAAATTCAAAAGGCAATAATAAAACTCATCCTGCAAGTACCATTCTACACAGATTCTAGCAAAATCTACAAAACATTAGACGTCATGTCAATAAGACAACTCTACGCCAAATCTGCTCTCCTACACCTCCTCCATAACAAACTTCATATTCCAATTCAACCAAAAACCATAATAAAAACCAGGTCCTCAACAAATAAAACACTGAACATTCCGAAAACATACACCACACACGGACAAAGACACTTTCTATATTACGCAACCAAACTTTTTAATTGTATGCCCATTACTCTGAAACAATTTCTAACTTCAAATGCATCTAAAAACATTCACAAAAAAAATATTACTACCTGGATAAAAATCAAGATATTCACCTTATTCAAAAAATCATAAATCCCAACCAAACATAACCAAACTACAAACAGTAAAAGAAAACAATTAAACACGTCTTTCATGAATTTTCCTACTACACACACACTTGCATTAATAAATATGTGTAGGTGTGTGCAACTTTATACGTATGTATGTCTACAAATATAAACATGTGCATAAATTTGTATATATGGATTTGTATTTTATACATATTTTTTCATTCTAAATAATCAGTGTATGCGATTATAAAATGTATAAAAAAATAAATTATAATAATTAAATAACTAATTTTCTACAACACACATTAATACTTGTCACACTTAATCATAAGCACGTCAACACCTCAGCACAGGTTCTCCTAGTGAGGTGTTCACGAAACACAATATTACCCACACACAGTTTTACCTTCTCAAACCTACCTTACACACAACATAATACTTAAAAAAAAAAAAAATCTTTTTGCTTACTGCTACTGAAATTTAACGTTTTTTTTGTACTCCTATGTAAACCTCTGTAATCTATTGTAAAATTGTGTATTCAAGAATAGACATAAATAAAATAAAATAAAAAAATAAATAACATGTTGATTTTAAAATAGTATACATTTATGACGTTGATGAATAAACTAACAATTATGTAAATTGGTTAAATTATAAATATGTTCGCAATATATTTTTGAGTATTTTTTGTCCAGGGTTTAATTATTGTTCTAGCACTGCAGATTTTCAGTTTAACAGTCCATACTTTGATTAATATTTCCAATGATAGTAATTTGAATGTCACATTTGGATGTATGACTAATCTGTGGTTATGTCTCTAGTGGTGTTCGCAGTTTGGCGAGCTGGGTGGTGGGGGCGGCGGGGGCTCGGGTCACCCGCGGCCGCCCATCACGCTGCGCCTCATTGTGCCGGCCAGCCAGTGCGGGTCTCTCATCGGCAAGGGGGGCTCCAAGATCAAGGAGATCAGGGATGTCACCGGGGCCAATATACAGGTACACCTACATTCATTTCATTTTACTTGTTTATGTTGTACAATACACGCCGTACTGTGAGAAGTACTTTAATGTTTGGGGTGTCTCAAACTCCATAATATTAAATTTGATAACTATCGAATTGATGATCTGCGCCATTTCGACACTTGAATGGCATATTTCGTTTCAAATCAAATTAGAATATCAGTGCCTGGAGCTTGTAGAACTATGGCACTTGGAGAATGCTGCGAATCAGACATGAAAGAAGAGAGGAGAAAGGGGTGCGGGTACTTGGCTGTTCAACTCTAACATTAATAATGCCATTTCGAGCAATATTTTGATTCTGAATGCTGGATCTGTCACTAAGATGGCGCAGTTCTGAGAGTGTAATGAACTACTACAGAAAACGGTATATTTACGGTTTCTGCTAAATGCCAATTCCCGGTCCGTTTCTGTTTTTGATAAAATTGTGATCAGCTGTCAAGTGCATGACTGTTATGCTTGAGAGCTGGTCACAATTTGATCGAAAACTGAAATGGGCCGAGAATTGGCGTTTACAGAAATCATACTCGTAACTTTTTTCTGTAGTTCATTATTCTCTTAGAACTATATCATCTTGGTGACAATCCACCATTTGGAAACGAAATATTGCTCAAAATGGCGTAATAAATGTTTAGTATCTAGAGCTGAATAGCCAGCCTTCCCACCTCTCTTCTTTTATTCTGTTTTGCAGCATTCTCCAAATGTCAGTTCCACAAGCTCCTGGCACTGGTATTCTTAATTGATTTGAAACTAAATATTAGCCAATCTATTATCAAAGCCCATTTTTTAAAACAATGTGCAGCATAGTTGTGAATGATGAATACTTGGAGCGGGTGGATGAGTTTGTGTTTTTGGGAAGTATGTTTATGAGAGATGGGAAGACTGATTAGAGATATCGAAAGAGGGGTAAATGCCGGTAACTCCATTAATGCGAGGACTGAACGCCATTGGCGCCAACAAAAAACTGTCGAAAGAAGCGAAGCTAGCCGTCCATAAAGGAGTGCTGAAATGAGATCCCTGAGACGTATGTGTGGTAAAACCATGTATGATCGTGTGAGAATTGTCATGGAGATCTGCAAAGAATGCAAGGCTGATGAAAGTGTAATGAGTAAGATTAAGAAAGGGACACACAAATGGTTTGGGCATGTAGAGTGAATAAATGAGGAAAGGAGTGTAAGGAGAATATATGACGTAAATGTGATTGGTAGATGAAGTCAGGGACCCCCGAGGAAGTCACGGCACGACCAAGTGATCAAGAGTCAGAATAATAGAAGAGCGTGTATGAGATGATGTATGAATGTGAACGAGGCAAGGAATGTGTGCTAAGATCGAGTTGTTTGACTTCTCTGCCTGCGGGGAAACGACGTGATTGTTAGTTAGTTAGTTTGTGTGACATTAGTAGAAATAATTATACAATAAAAATATAACGCGTCATAGGATAAAAGTGAGCATCTCAAGAATGAATTGGCTTTTGTCACACGCATTAGTGTCGAAAAAGATTCTGATGTGATGCATAGGTAATAAAACATTTTTGAAAGATGAGACATCTAGATTATGAGATCTGGGACTTACCTCAATGTACGCAGGAATTATGCATTCACGATTTTCTTATCTGTTTAAAAGATATGGTTAATGCCTGTTTCCATTTCTAATGATAACAATTATTTGCAGGTTGCCGGTGAAATGTTGCCAAACTCAACGGAACGTGCCGTGACAATAAGTGGAACTTCAGATGCAATAACCCAGTGCATTTATCACATATGCTGTGTCATGCTTGAGGTAAAATTTTATTTTAAAAAAGTCAGTTGGTCTGTTACTTTTTTCTAAATAATAAGTGGGTAACATAATAATACACATCAGTATAGTACATGCCAAATTTTAATGCCGGCCTGAACATGATAAGATCCATTCTCGCGCAGTTATTGAATTTACAATGAATGTAAGCGAAAGAGAAATATTCCTAAAAACACATGTGTGACAGAGAAAGGCGTGGGCGGGGGGCATGCCACTTTTCTGAAACTCGCCTTTTGTGATGATTTTTGTCGGGCCGGTAATAAAGTTTGGCATGTACTCTACCTAGAGAAGCACAGCAGGGGGAGCATCTTGCGAATCTTATAATTAACTAGCTGGTACTCTTGGCATGCGTTACAATGCTATTCAAAGAGATAAATAGATTCTCCCTGCATATCCTTTCCCGTGCGTCCCCGTTCACCTCCCGAGTCCCCTCTCCCTCCCGTGTTCCCCTTCCGCCTTCCCCATCCCTCGTCAGCCCCCCTGAG
The DNA here is from genome assembly GCA_936435175.1 of Glyphotaelius pellucidus. Taxonomy (NCBI): domain Eukaryota; kingdom Metazoa; phylum Arthropoda; class Insecta; order Trichoptera; family Limnephilidae; genus Glyphotaelius; species Glyphotaelius pellucidus. Next base: position 33,423,055 of record OW386545.1, on the reverse strand, counting down.
AACCCTACCTCCCCATTCTCCTCTCCTGCCTTTTCCTCCCTGCCGCTAAAATATATGAAATACACACATTTTCATTTATACAAATTTCATAATGCCAGAGCTTACCATTATATATAGCCTATAATCTTCACGGGCGTGCGCACAATAAATCATCGATGTTTCATCGCAATCGGATGAACGGTATGGCAGTTCATAAAATACGAACAAATAAATATTGATTTTTATATATAAAATTGTTAACTTAGATTTTTTATAGTAAAACGAGTTGTGTTAGTTTATGTCCAAAGAGATAATGCGCTTTTTGTACTTCTTTATCTTACAACACAGTATTAACTTACGTGTTTCCAATTTTGACCTATTAATAATTGCTTTATTTTTGTTTGCAGAGTCCTCCTAAGGGGGCCACGATCCCCTACAGACCGAAGCCCCAAGTTGGAGGACCCGTCATATTGGCCGGGGGACAGGCTTACACCATCCAAGGAAATTATGCAGTCCCCACGCAAGACGTACGTATAACCAAATGCTAATCAAATTTTATTACATACTGAGTTTACTGATAACGCAGTGTAAATTACACTGCCTTGATTGTTGCTACAATGGCTATCAATTATTTACTATACATACCGCTTCGATTCGGTAAATTATGACATTTTTTAACAGCTTTTGCGTAGTATTTTATTTTGCTTACGACTTTTTTTGAAAATCCATTATTTTCCACTTGAATCTCATGATAATCCAATATGTTTGTACAAGTTAACAAATATTAAGTTAATACATACTTTTGTTAATAGATTATAAACTATAACCCGGTGATGACAAAAAAGCACAGAGGGCAGGCATCTCGTGAGATTTAAAAATGTTATTCACTTTATTTAGTGAATCAGAACTTCCTACTTTGGATGTTCTGTGTAACTATTTTAATATCTTCTTGGTGAAGCTGCTTTATGATACATTGATTATGAGATCTGAGGGTTTTTACATTTTTCCTCTAGTTTTTAAATATATACGAGAAGAAAAAGTCTTTAAACTTCTGATTGGAATAAATTTACAAATATCGAAAACACGCTTTTTAAAATATTTATTACGATTTTGAAAATTGTCGCTTACATTGTTTGTTTCTGCATATATCTTTTAATGCATAGCTTATTTATATCTTGCCAACTGTCTCTTTGTTAATCTAACGTATCTGATTTATTAATTCGTGGGATGAATTTAATCCTTGCTGATATTGAGTTAATAATGTATCTTATCTTTGCCTAAATCAAAAGGTTCAAAACATAATTTTCTATGGATAGTCATGTGTGTGTGAGTATTATTGATGGGTGTTATCGAGGTATCTGGTTCATAATGGTTGATTATTTTTCAATGGAGTCTAAAAATAATCAGTAAAAATTCATTGAAACATTTCGACAATAATTAACAATGATTTCAAACATTTCAATTAATTTTTATAAGCAAAAGATTCTTAAATACCAATAATAATTTTAAAAAATCCACTGAAAATTCGCCGAAAGTTTGGTCTGAAAAAAAAGCTTGTTCTATTATTTCAGAATTGGAAGTTCAGATTGTTATAAAGTTTTGATGATTGGTGCTCATTTACTAGTGTGTTTTAATGTTTTTTGGGTTTGTCGGGGCTTCTGAAAAGCTGCTTTCATTAATTGCCTTGGTGTATTTATCTTATATTGTGGCAATCATCTCAGCTAATATTTCGTATCATCTTGTAAATTTTGATTACTCATTTATTTAATTCATAATATGTATTGCTTTTGTAATTGTGTGAATATTCTACAATTACACTACTTACGCCATTGAATAATGTTGCTACTTATTTTATTTGCGTTAGGGTGCCAGTATACAATATATTGGATAAAAATATCAACATAGCAAATGATATTGAAAATAAAGAAAATTGTATGCTTACAAGCATTTTGTCAGTTATTCTGTCTACTGTAATGCAATATGTAATTACTGATTAATACACACATAATAATTGAGTGTCAAGAGGTGGATATGTGCGCTAATGGGCGCTATGGCAGTGGGAAGGGTGTTGCCAGTTGTCGTATTGGTTGGGCGGTGTGTGCGTGTGCTGTTAGTTACAATGTGGTCCGCTAAAGGGCATGATGGGCCACGGCGGCGGGATGTACGGAGTGGCCCTGCACCCCGCCGAGCTGAAGGGGCAGGCCGGCGCGCCCCAGCTGCTGGCGGCTGCCCTGCCGCCGCCCCACCTGCTGCCGCATCACCCCGCCGCGCCGCACCTCCTGCACGCGCATCACCCGCACCACCAGCACCACCAGCTGCACCCGGATCAGCTGGGCGTGAGTCCCCATGCGTGTGTGACCGCCAGAAAGACGTTGCCGACTCCGCAAACACCATTCGACAACCCACAAATCTCCTCAGCCATCATTGAATCGTGACTTTATAGGCGGTTGAAACTTTGCATCTCAAAATCTTTGTCCAGGTGTCACGATTTTTGTGTCGAATGTGCTAGGCAAGTGGGACAAGTATCTAGGTGTAGTTGACCACATAGAAAGGGTTATTGCGTAGTTGAATGTTCTAATTATTATTTATTTGAAGCCTTTCACTTTGTGCGATTGTTAATTTAATCTTTTAATTAATGGGACGTGTTTACATTCTTAGAAAGAGCTGCCATTTAATTGAAAAACTTAAATTCAAATAAAAACACTTAGGTTTGAAAGAGCTACAACACACCTAATGTAAAGCAACTTTTTGGCGATTACTTTTCTAAACAGTTCTGTAGATCAATCAAAAAAATAGTTTAGAAGGTTTTCTCTAGGTATCAACCCTTTGATTGATTTGTTTTGTCGTGACAATGTGATTCAATCGTCAAAGTAAAAACGAATTTCTACTCAAATGTTAAAATGTGGCTACATTAAAAAAAAGTATTGTGTGTGGCGAGATAGTGATTGTGGGTTAACGAATAGTGTTTGCGAGCTGCAAGTGTTTGTCATACGGTGGGAAGTCTATAAGGCTTGGTGCTGCCCCCTACAACCCCTTACGTAGTGAAGTTTGTGTTAATATACCCCCTTTCGGATGGATTGACCCCTAGCGCCCCTACCACTAGCGGATGTTGTGCATTGACCCCACCCTCGCCCCCGCCCTAGTGGTTTATTAATTGACCCCGATCCAACAGACCCGCGTGAAACGATTTACATGTCCTGTAGACCCCATAGTAATGCAACTGTATCAAACATTGACCTGAGCACACCCTGTAACAGAAGCATTATCACACTTATTATTATTTAATATACTTATGCATACATATTATATACATAATTCATTCATTTTATATAAGCATTTTAATTACTTAACCTTATCTGAAAGTAAAATATTGTATTTTTCATAGGGTTAAGTAACTATACCTCGTGTGCGACATTTTGGTTAGTTGGACTTAGGAGAATTGTTATAGAATTGTGTTAAAGGTGTTCCACCAATTAAGTGGTGAAAGATTTTTTTTTAAATCGTTAAAAGTCAAAGTGGCATCTTAAATTCACAGATTAATCTAATTTAACGATATTGTGTAAATAACTCTTAATTTTGTAACTGTTAACTATTTGTCAAGCGTTTATAATATTTATTTTGTAATTAATCAGTCCTTTATCCACTGGAGCGATTATGGTTGAAAAATGGACCACTTTTATTTTTCTGTGATTGATAGCGGTCCAAAATTGGACCACATTTTCCTACCATTCGTAAAACATTTATTGTAATTATTTAAAATATTTCCAAGGCCAGCCATGTATTTTAAAACGACGCTATTGAAATGCTTTATCTATTATTATGACCATAGATGTCGCAAATCCAAACTTCGTAGACTATTTTAGAACGATATTAAAAATATTTTTTTTCATGCAGAATTTCAAATCAGCTGTTTACGGTTAAAATAAAGACAGAAAACGTACAGAAATCGAAGATATTGTATGTTGACTCGAATAAGTACCTCTCTCGGAGTTTCAAAGTAACAAAACACGCAGGAATCGTGCGGTTATAAACTTTGAGATTTTTTTTATAAATTCTACAAATATGAGATAAATGGTAAAATACAGGTTAATTCATTGGCTATATATAGCACTATAATAAGTTTTAATGTTTCCATGTTGAAATTCGAAGGTATGATTTTTTAATATTGGCGAAAAATTTAAAAAATGATCTTCTGGAAATCTCGAGCGATCTAGGCAAATTTATTTATTTCGCGTGGTCGCTCCAGTGGTTACGTATTTTTATCTTGATCAAGCATTTATCAAAGAGAGACTGATGAGCTTTTTGACTGCCCTGAAAAGTATTGTCATTTTATAAGGTATATTTCTAAACCCACAGTAATATTATACTGCTGACTCAGCATGCAATTTTTCTTTTAATTATAATTCAACAGTACATAATATTATGTTATCTATTTTCATTACCCTAATAGAATTTTGATTGATCAATAACTTCACCTGTAAACGATTTGTGCTAAAATCAGGTAGTGTTCTATGAATATGACATCCCTCTGCTCAAATTGTATTGATATGTATTAAGTAAGAAAATCCTTGATATTTGATAACATCCCCTACAAGTAGCAAAAGATTACAGTCCATAACAGTTGCAGTGCCTGCGACATACCTGGACTAGCTGATATCTATTTATCAATATTTCTTTCAAAAGCTGTAGAGACACTTATAGGGTCCATCAAACTTAACAATGGCAGTGTCAATATATTAAATGCTCTAGAATGGAGCTGCACTCTTCCAACTCAAATGCATCGACCACTTATCTACGGATTCTTAAATCACCCCTATAGTGTATTTGTCGTAAAATTCCACTGCAGATGTATTTATTTGGCTTCATTTATAATATTATTTCCCGCTTGCTAGTTTTGTGGCATCCATGGACTGACTATATTTATAAATCCTTTAGTAGGGTATGTGTACAATAATAACTGTTCTACTAAACTTGTACCATACGATTATTAATAATACTTCCCCCGCTTACGCTAACGATGGCAGTAGAAGACATGCAATAGTAGATATTGAAATGTATTATATAATTGTGAGCTTTGGAGTAAAGTAATGGTCTGCAGCTTCATTTGTTTTCTCTGGCACTGCCATCATACTTTTTGCGTGAAGAAAGATTAATAATGAAATGGTTTGTTTGTTTCATTGATTAATGATTTAATACTGCAACACGATGTACCCACGCCACGCAAAAGGTCCGTCCCTATTATGATGCATCCAGTTCCTCCAAGCCTTGCCTTAAATCCTCCTTTTTGTAACAATAGAAAAGAAATGACTCGACCTACACCGGGAATAAGTGCATGGCTTTTCACAAGTAAATGCACAACTAAATTTGTTATTTTGGTACTCATTGTAAATTCTGCTAATCATTTGCTGTTCAATTCATTCTTTTTAAAGGGGATATTCTTTCATGCAACAATGCCCGTTTTATCCACTCACACAGATTTCATTTATAAACCAAAAATTACAACAAGCTGAGTAGACTAGTGTCACTTTTTATAACTTTTTGCATAACAAAGGGCTTTTAAGTTTTGTAATGCAATCATTTAAAACTATAAGAACACGTATCTGTTTGATCTTTAGCTTGGTGTAAATTTTACTTAATTTATAATATTACATGAGAATAGAAAAAAAGAATGTCGGTTTGAGACAATTCTGTTTTCCTAATGCAGGGGGCAGCACTTCCCTAAAACTCACGCCTTAAGCTCATCATAATTCTAAATTTTGTTACGACGGAGTCAGTTTGATAAGCATCCACAAGTATGATTTGTCTGCCCTTCAACCCAAGTCCAAATGTGTTCCGACGGAGGTGGAGTGGTCTTCCTACCATGTTCCCTCTTGACGTCCGGGGAAAAGAATATGCGTGGATGTTCATTGGGCATACTCACACTCGCATAGACACTATCCATGTTCATCTTACCTCTTTCCAGCTGAACTCCCTTCCCAGCCGTGCCAGAGGAAATGCAGAAGGATATAAATATTCCATTCATTAATCCATTCATCTATCTTGTTGGCATATGAAATACCACTCATTAATGAGTCCCCACATTAAATACCATACTCATTAATGAGTCCCGATAAGAAATATCGTACTCATTAAGTCCCCACATGAAATATCGTACTCATTAATGAGTCCCCATATGAAATATCATACACGTTAATGAGTGTCCGTATGAAATATCGTACTCATTAATGAGTCCCCGTATGAAATTTTGTACTCATTAATGAGTCCCCGTATGGAATATTGTACTCATTAATGAGTCCCCATATGAAATATCGTACTCATTAATGAGTACCTATATGAGATATACTCATTAATGAGTACCCATATGAAATATCTACTCATTAATGAGTCCCCATATGAAATATCATACTCATTAATGAGTCCCCATATGAAATACCACTCATTAATGAGTCCCCATGTGAAATATCGTACTCATTAATGAGTCCCCATATGAAATATCGTAGTCATTAATGAGTCCCCATATGAAATATCGTACTCATTAACCCCTGACGAGCCAGGAAAAAACGAAAAAACGTCAACTTTAACGTATTATTTTGCAGGTTAATTTTATGCCATCTAATGTAATTTTTACTGAAACACATTCCTTGAATACTAAACTATACATAAGAACAATATTACTTGCGTTTATTCAATGAATTTATACTTTTTACTACGTTTCAAATAACACGGAAAAAACGAAAAAATTTCGCGATGTTTTGACTTTTACGTAATATTTTGCAGGTTAATTTTTATGCTATCTTATGTAATCTTTACTGAAACACATTCCTTGAATACTAAACTATACATAAGAACAATATTACTTGCGTTTATTCGATGAATTTATACGTTTTACGATCATTTCGTCGCCCGCGACGCGAGACTTCACAGCCGCCATTTTGTCCAGCCGGGCGACGCGCAGCCTCGCAGGCCGTGTCATAAACAATCTCAAAGAAATTATATCGCTGCTCTAGGTGGGTTCATGGTATCTTATACCTTATGAACAAGAATGCCCCAAGCGATTCTGACCTTCTTCTTCACACGTTTTCTTTATACATAAGGGTTAAAATCGCATAACAAAATTATTTTTTAGTGATTATTTTGGTTTGCGTCGATTGATCACCGGTGATCGAACGGCAAGTAACGAGTTAATGAGTCTCCATATGAAATATCGTACTCATTAATGAGTCCCCATATGAAATATCGTACTCATTAGTGAGTCCCCATATGAAATATCGTACTCATTAATGAGGCCCCATATGAAATATCGTACTCATTAACGAGTCCCCATCAACTCCGGATCCAACTACGCGAACTTAACACGTGTTAAAACTAAAATTGCTATTCATTGCTATGTATAGCATTCTTAAGTTTTCTCTTAAAAGCTTGAGAAGAAATGTTTTACAATTTTAATAGTAAGACGGATATTCCTGTGCCTACAATGTCTTTATTCGAGTGGTACCTGCCTACTATTTATTATAAACTATCTGAGTTTTCTTTTGCCATCAGGATAGATGTTGAGCCTTATCTGTTCTACTTGTATGTTTTATGGTGCTCATGTTTGGCAACTTTGCAGATGGGAGCTCTGTCCAAGAATCCTCTGGCAGGATTGGCAGCCCTGGGACTAGGGGGTCTGAACCCCGCCAGCACAGGAGGACTTAATCCGGCAGGTGTGTACGACATACATTATTGTAAATTTAACTTTACTTTAAAAAAAAAATTGTGTCTGCCCATTTTATCATCCATATTTTTTATTTATTGATTTGAAGTATGTATTTTAATGCATCATGATGACAAATCTGCACAGAGGGCGGGCATCTGGAAGTTCTAATAGCCATCCATTCTTAATGCCAATGGATCTGGTAGAATTTTATTTTATCAGTGTAGCTATTGAGTTCGACGATGATGAAGCTGCCCTATGATCAAAGATTATGAGATCTGAAAGCATTAAAACTTTTTTTATATATTTATGCCAACCTACCTTGCATTAAAAAAATACAAATTTATTAGTATTATTAGGCCCTTCTTCCACAGAGATATATATATATATATATTTTTTTTTTACATTAGCAGGACATGAAAAAGCCATAAATAAGTCGTATCAAACAAAGTGGTCTAATCACATTTTTGTTATTGTTTTTGGGGTGTTATGCCGTGTTTCGCTACCTCCTTCTTTAGCCAACGTTTCGGACAGCGTTACAGTGTCCATCATCAGGGCAGATGACCTGTCATCTGCCCTGATGATGGACACTGTACCTGTCATCTGCCCTGATGATGGACACTGTAACGCTGTCCGAAACGTTGGCTAAAGAAGGAGGTAGCGAAACACGGCATAACACCCCAAAAACAATAACAAAAATACTTTTTGGCCGTGAAAACCTAAAAACATACCTGGTCTAATCACAGTTTGAAAATGTATGTCAACTTTGAGGACGCTCTGTGGATAGTCCTTTTAGGGAAAGGAAGGAGGGGAAGTTCTGGTAAGGAAAAAGGTACCTGGGGGTCAATGTGTCCAGGAGTGACGGATGGATAAATCCATCCCTCCCACTGCGGTGCAAGTCGATGGGTCGGGAGGGTCCAGCTGGAGAGATCAAGAGGTGCCCTTCAACCAGTCTCTCCCGATCTGGCCCGCCACGCAGTAGGTGGGCAAACGCATCCGCCGTCAAGACCTGGACACACCTCACCACATGAACCCAGGCACCCCTGGTAAGTCACTAAACATAGTGATCCACTTGTTTTGACTCATGGCAGGGGTGTTGGTATGTATGGGCAGGCATCCAGTACTAATGTGTACACATGTTGCAATAAATTTGTCACGCTCAGTCTGTACACGTCACTACAAATATCACGGGATCCGTGTCACCACCAATTGATGTTGAATTGTCAATACTGAAATGCTTTCATAATCTTACTCACAACCAAACAATTTCTGTAGCGTTCATTTTTAGATTTTCACGGCCAAAAGTATTTTTGTTCTTTGTTTTTGGGGTGTTATGCCGTGCGCTACCTCGTTCTTTAGCCAACATTTCGGACAGCGTTATTTATAGTATCCATCATCAGGGCAGATGCAATTATGAATGCAGATACAGGCAGACACAATTACACATCTGCCCTGATGATGGACACTGTAATGCTGTCCGAAATGTTGGCTAAAGAAGGCGGTATCGCAACACGCATAGCACCTCAAAAACAAATAACGACAATTGCTGTAGCTGTTATTTCAATATCGTGTCATTCTGAGTGTTTTATTCCTAACATTGATCTAAAGCATTGTTATATGAGTCCCATCGAGAGATTGTGCGTGACGTCATCATTCTAGTATTTTTTTTATGTAAATACCGCACAAGAGTCCCAACTGCTCCCGTCTGGAGCCAGTGAGACTATGGCATCCCCAATTGGGGTATGTTGTGAGGCTGAAGGTTGTGGGGAGGGGAAGGAGATGGGGAAGAGGAAGGTGAGAAGTAACTGGCTATTCAGATCTGGTCACCAAACACAGCTAAAGCCATTTCAAGCAACATTTCAATTCTGAACGGTGGTCTTACACCGGAGCAATACTGCGAATATCTTCCACTCTGCTTGTATGATGCTGAGAGTATCTTTTTCATTTTTGAACAATACGTTTGAGACGGGAGGGGACGAACTTCGACGGTGTCCGTACTCGATGGGACTAGTTCACAAAATGTCTGACACAATGTTCAAAATCTCGCCAACTAAGTGGGAACGATCCCGCCCGGCTGGTCATGGGAAACTTGCGTGACTGGCAATTACAAAATTTCAACAATGTGTTCCTGAGTATGAACCTCTGCTCGGATGTATGGCGAGAATCGCCAAGATTCTTGAGTTATAGAGTACGGTAAAGTAGGCCAAGCCCACTTATGTTATGAGAGTATAGCGTCCGACTAGCATTATGACTTTACATAATATGTACGTATAACTTCTTGGATACCTTTGATCATTTGGTTGGTTGGTTAGGGATGACCTTATTATGTTATGATATAATTTTGTACCCGAATTGCTTGCTATTATTTTGCTTTCCACACTGTGAATAATCGAGTCTTATTTACAAAGAAATGGATTTGACAGCTTTGGCGGCCCTGGCTGGCTCCCAGCTGCGCACATCTCAGAGCCGCAATCAGCCCCCCTCCAACCAGCAGTCCCACGAGATGACCGTGCCCAATGAACTCATTGGATGCATCATCGGAAAGGTAACTAACAAACACACATACTACATCCTAACCCGCCCTTAAATAACCCATCTTTTGCTCTCAAAAATTTCGCTATAATCGTTTGTACTTAAATAGTATGTATTGTAAGGTATGGGCGACAGTGGACTCCATTTGCCCTCGGCTGAGCTTAGAACAGGGTAGGCAGGGTAGGGGTGCTCCAAATACTGCAGGGGGGGAGGTAGGTCGCGACCTTTACTCAGGGAACAAATAACAGCAACTCTTCTCTTCATACATTTCTCCAAATAAAGCGCTAGGTTGTCATAATAAATAGGTATGTTAGGCGAATAAACATACACACAGGACAGTTGCGAACAGATAAAGCGCATTCTAAATTAGTTGATCCCTAGGCAAATGGGAACAAATTTTGGTTCCATTTCGTCTCTCTCTTTTTCGTACGATTCTAGGAGGAACACCTGTCAAGTAACTAGCTTGGTAAAACGGCGCAAAAGGGGATATTGGTTGGTTGCTTACTGCATTCATCGTGGTGTGGGTAGGAAGTCGGCGCTTTAGACAGATGGACAGGGATCCGTGCTTTATCCTGATGAGGGTTTTTTTTTTTACATGGGTCAGAGGTCGACCATTTTGGATGTTCACTAGGCATTCCAAACAGCGGGATTTGTGTATGCTGACAAGTCCATTCGGGAACCGGACCACTGGGTGAGTGGCCGAGGCGGGGATGCAGGTTGCGCTGTGTTTGGCAGGCCGTTTACTTAATTTGGCGGCAGGTTTTACTGGTGTTAAATTGGGCATTTACGCGTATCTGTTACGTAACACTATATAAAAAATTTAAAAAAAAAACCAATCACGGGGTAGAAAGATTATCTCATTTATACACCTCCATCCACAGTCGTCGCAGAAAGAGGGAGAAATGTTTCCTGGCACTACTTACAAATGTTACAATATGGCACAGTCGATTCCACTTAATAAGTACACTGGTTTATCAGGACAGACAGTAATTTGGGCCAAAACCTAAGGAACAGAAACTAAAACAAGTCTCGTAACTTAGGTTTTGTTTATTGATCGTTTAGTCGGGTTCCGAGTTCATTCGGCGGTAATTCGGTAGACTTTGCCCATGCAACTAATCGCCACTGTCTGCCGACTTTCATAAACGTTTCAACTTTCATCAAGTTCGCAATGCACTGCCGCACATAAGTCATTTTTCGGGTTACTGTTAGTGTAGAATGAAATCGCTTGTTTGTTATATTTTTGTACCTATACCTATCCTTGATATATTTTTTTTAAATTCATGTATGTGCCTCTAGTTAATACATAATCAGTTTTCTGTAATTAAATATATATTTTTTTAAATTCAATAAAGTATAAACATAGTCGAGAAAATTTTAATAAATATAGGTTGTATATATACGCATAAAACAACTCAACACATAGTTAGTTTTTTTTTTATACTTACCATAAAACTCGCTTATTTGGGGCAGCCACTTTATCGGGACAAAACACTTGGGCCCGATGTGCCCCAATTGAGCGGAATCGACTGTGTAACCTACCAATAACTGTCATAGTCACTGAGAGTGTTTGTAACCTCTCTTTCTGTTACATGCATCATAGGTGAGATATACAGAGAGATTAAAACACCTACCCATGACTATTGTAGGCATTGAGAGCTTCATTGTAATCTCTATTACTGGGGTCGTTGATGAGTAAGAGGAGGAGGAGGTTACAACAGAGCCATGAACAGTTTACCTTCAATCTAACTAAAACTTGTTCATTCTCCAGGGGGGCACCAAGATTGCAGAGATCAGGCAGATATCCGGAGCCATGATCCGCATCTCCAACTGCGAGGAGCGTGAAGGGGGAGCCACCGACAGGACTATCACCATCACTGGAAATCCTGATGCTGTGGCTCTGGCGCAGTACCTCATCAACATGAGGTCAGATTCTATTTCTTTAACCTTCTTCAGATTTCCGCTTGAAATGAACATTTGCAAGGGATCGACGGCACGTCGTCATAGAACAATGCCAGCCTTTTGTCAATGTTAAAAGGTTAAGTTCATCCACCATTGGCAAACCATTTGAACTCGTCCAATAACTGTTAAGCATATAACAACTTGATAATAGTAACGTAATACACAAATGTCCTGTTCCCTCCAATGTCACTATTGCCAAGTTGTGTACTATTGCCAACGACAACAGATATACCAAGGGTTTGTTTGAAGTTTTTATCGTCCTTTGGAAATGTTCATCTTTTAGTTGAGTGTATTTTGACTAATTCTGGTTTTACATTATCTTCCCAGTAACACTTTTTTTCAGCCTAGGTTTGCATTCCGGCACAAAGAATTTGCAGATCTTTCCATCACAAATCTTCCTCCTGAATATAATCCAGGTCCATCCAAATGTCTACCAATCATCATATTATAACATAACCATTTGACAACTTCCCGCATTATTTCATTGTTTATTAACCGGCTGTTCCAGTCGCCGCTGTCCAATGCCGATTGATTCCATCCTTTTTCTTTTGATTTATTCGCTTCTGAGGTTTATGCATTTTCTACTCAAAATACCCCACTAACTGGTTTTTGCATAATTTGGTTCTAAACTTTAATAACATTTGTATAAGCCTCTACAAGTGATTTTAAACAATGAAAGTGATCATTTATTTTTCTGATTTAAAAAAATCCAATCATATTGTTGCGCAGTACAGTAATTTGTTGCTTTACAACAGCCAATTTTGAATGTTTTTTTCATATTGTAATAAATTTTCCTGAAAACAGCAACAGAGCACTTTACTAAGGGTGCAACTGTTTTACTGAAATATTGCTACATTTGTCTAGTCTACTGCGAATAAATTTTTATTACATATTAAACAGGTTTTCTATAAACTGCATTAGCCGTTGATTATACAAATAGATAATTGTTTATTTATTTGTTTTAAATAAAATGACCACTCTCAAGCTGATTAGCTTAAACCCAGTAAACCTTTGCTTTCCCTTTTAATGCTTTTGTCTGGTTTTATTTTTTTTTTGCATCAAACTACATTTTAATTTTGATAATTTAACGCATAATTTGAGAGGTTTTTTTGGCAAATATTGTAAACAATTAATTCAGTGGGCGGTCTGCTGTAATCTATACCAGTTTTACATCTTTTATTTTATAAATACTAATTGCATTTTCATTAATTTAATATTTTTCATTTTCGAGGAAGGCATTACTTTCAGTACCTAATTACATTATTATTTGTTTTTCCTAATAATTTAAAGCACTTTTCTTTATCCAAACATATCACTGGCCAGCACCATAAGTTAGTCACTCGCTCCCCTCACATAACAACTCCACGGCAGCATGTGTACTACAGTCAAGTCCTTCCAATGCCCCGTGCTCCGTTACCACGAAACCAAGCGACCGAAACAACAACTCCCATCCGTTGTCGGTTGATCTAGCCTTTGTGTCCGACCCTCATTCTTTCTTGTTCCCAAACTTGTTCCATCACCCGCACCCTTGTCTTTCCGCAGCGTGGAACTGCAGAAGGCCAATCTGGGCAACGCCGGCAATGGGGAGGCAGGAGGAACCGGCGCCAATAGCAACAGCACTGCGGGCCCTCTGGCCTCGGCCATTCCGCTGGCACAGCTGCTCACCAAGCCGGGGGCGCTCAATGCCCTCAGCTCCTTGTCTGCACTGGGCGGGCTCACTGAGCTGCTGGGCTCGGCCCCCATCCAGACCACGGGAGTCCACCGCTCTCACCGCGGGCCCAATCGTCCCCGCTCCCCCGCGCCACAAAACAACTCCGGGGACCAACCCGTTAAAAACAAATCTGAGAGGAACAAGTTTAATCCTTATTAAGAGAATTACAACTCCTCATTTTACGATTGCGGGTTGAAAAGCTCCATCTGGCAAAGACCATCACATTGGATTGGCGAAGATTGGGAGAGACTAAAGTGATTTTATGAATCTATTTTACTGACTGATGATGACACAGCACGGTGTTTATTGTGCACCTACAGTTGACACTTTCCACAAAAATCCTAAATTGCAGACAAATCAATTTCAAATTGTAGAGAGAGATTGTGTTGTATACATTCATTGGCAGGGAAGGGTGGGTACTCTAAAAGTAATATTAAAATCACTTTCGGCTAAGAGCGAGCTGTGGGTTAATGGGGCTTACGAGAGTTTGTATTTTATCCTATTATCATTGAGATATCAGATTCAATCCTCTGTATTTGATCATTGTGTAATAAATACTAGACAACAAGAACTTTCCAACAGCAACAGCAAGTGTTTTACCATCACTTCAACTTCTGAACAGTGAACGATTGCATTAAAGTGGGTATTATTTGAAAATGCTTCCGAATAACAGGATGAGAGCAAATTTTGCCTTTTCAACAAATAAAATGTTGAAATAATAAAATCTAACCGATAAAAGCCCATAACATCAATATAAATATTCATTGGGCGAACCTGTTGCTGTTAGTAAATCATACTGCATTGTTGCAGCTGCACTCATAGAAACAACACACCACCTTCATTATAATTATTATTTTTTTCGTATTTACATGCAAATTTTATACAAAAGCTTTTTCCATTTCTGCGAAGATTGCAATTTCGTTGTAATTTAAAATGTTTTCAGAAAGAATCAAATTCTGACGATATTTTGTCGCACGGAATAAAAGTGTACTCGTTATTCACCAATTTAATACCGAAGCCAAAAATTATATAACATTTTATAATAATGTAGTTTGTTAGGATTGACTTCACACAGTAAATCAAAATATTTGAGTTTGAAAAAAACTTTTTTAAGTGCTTTTTGATATGGACCAAATCTGTAGTATTCGTGTTTCTAGCACATGTCATCATTTGGAAACTGAGTTTTTCACGTTACAGTGTATAGAGTTATAGATTATTATCGAACCTAATTATGAAACCATTGAGACAATATTAAATCAATATTTGAATCATCTTATTATTGAAATATCACTAGCGTTATTTGATAATTAGATTGAATCTAGATTTGAGTGACTTGTTTTTCCTTTTAGTACATAGCTTAGAAGTGTTAGTTTTTATTTCAAATCCATGATAGTTAATATTTTCCTGTAGAATTTCCTTCTACTTTTCACTTCAATGGGAATTATTTTCGACCTTTTATAAAAACACCACTTAATTACGAATCAATAAAAACTATCTTTAAGTACATACATAATTTATTGTGTGCAGTGAATTTATAGAAAAGGGTAATAATATTGTATGTTGTATCAATATTGATTTTTTTTGGTAATTTAATAGATTTTATCTGTAAAACGTAGGTGGTTTAGACATTAATATGTGCATATTCCTTTTTGAGAAATGACAGCATTCATAAGGTCAACATTGTGATAAGCTGTGTCAACTGAAAATTCTTTCAATCATTTTTTTTTTTATCAATCAGTAATTTCTAACAAATCATGTATGAAAAATTTACTTGAAAGCTTAAATTTATTAAGTTAAACTTAAGATTATTTTATTTGATTAATTAACAAAAGCATAAAAAATGCTTATGTTTTGGTAGAATTTCGGGATGCTGAAATTTTTTAGTTTGAAGTATTTTATTACTTCATTGAACTTCTTCAAAGAAGTGTTTTAATTATCCCTTGTTTTGCTGCAATTTTTAAAGTGTACTTTGATAAGTCATGTTTGTCTTTCAAAAATATATATTATTTCCATATTCCAAGTAATTTACGTAAGAAGCCTATAATTTTCCTTATAGTTGTGTAATTATGTAATTTTTAATCTTAGAGGTTTATGAAGAATTTTTTTTGAAATCTTTATTGGATCGTGTCGGGATCGATAATAGTTTTCTGATTTTGTGAAAGATTGAGAAATAAAATATTTCTTGAGATTGTTTTTTTTTCTATGATGTACTCTAGTAACTGTAGACACAACTGTCTTTATTAATAAAGATCCTTGAACACTTTAACAATTGTTTATTTTCATCATTTCGATTTTATTGTTTTTCATTTCAGGTGCATTTTATAAATAAAATTTGATTTTGTTCAAAATTTAACACAATACATTTCGTTTATGCCAGGATTTCCGTGTATATAAGAGGAGTGAAAGTTGATGTTTCTGGAGAACTGACGAATGAAAATTCAAAAGATTTATATATTTAAGTGTGCATTTTTCACTGGAACTATAATCTTTGTTTTTTTATTTTATTGATTTTACTTTGAAAAATTTTGGTAACAAAAGAAAATCCTTCTATTTCACTTATTCCCATAAAAATCTTTTATTTAAAAAATATTTGAATGAATTTAAAATAAAAAGGATTTAATTGATTAACCTTGCACACAAACAATCCATGAGTCCTGTTGCCACACCTTCCTGAAGTGAGTGACATTGTGTATCCGAGCTTTGCTTACCAAACTTCCATAAGTAAGGTGTTCCACCATAACCATCCGGAGACCAAACCATCCTGTGCTATCCAACAAACCAACCAACCAATCTACCACGGGAAGACCTGCTCCATTAACCAGTTCCTTGCCCATCACGGAGAATCCCGGTAAGCCTATCTTTACCTTATTACTTCCCCTATTTTAATATTGTTTTTCCCGAGATCTATGCTTTTTAACAATCCCTCATTCAATGCCAACGCATTCTCCAAGAAACATGAAATTGTCCAACTTTCCAAACCATTTCCAAGTGTAATGAATGTGTTTGGAGTAAAATAAACCAAAGTTACTCCAAGCAATTATCCAACATATTTGTCACCCTCCACGCATCATAAATACATTGAATCATCTATTATTTGTGCTGTATGATTTAAGGGGATGATATTATTCATTTAACATAGCTATATAAATACAGTTACATAATGTTGACGTGTTGTGACCCCCCCCCCCCCCCCTTTCAGTGCGTTTTGTTGTACCTTCATTTTATCAATTCAATGTGAAATTGTTTTCAATGCAGCATGCTTCCAAGATTGTCTTGCATATTTGATTCTTTACCCTGATGATACAATGTTGTGAAACTTGTAGACACCTAATAAAGGGTGTTATTCTTGCAGGATCTTTATGGAGACGGCCGGGCAGCAGATGGCGGGCTACCACTACATCGGGCCCAACCACATCGTCAAGGCCCCCATCCACTAAGTGCCCCTGGATGGCTCCAGTACAAACAGCGGTCAAAGTCAGGACCTGCTGTTAACTGAATAATGTGATCCAAAAATCAATTGATTTTATACAAAGCAATCTAGATACCTGCATGGTGTCTTTGAAATCTCTTCAAATAAGTCTTAGGGTGTATTTTAGATATTCTCATATATGAGATCTGCAACATTTTTACATAAACTCGCTTTGGGAGCTCGATAGGGAATGATTTTTGATCTCGTATACAAGAACAACGTTGAATGTTGGGAAGTAGCATTTTGAGAATGAATTGTGTTGCCAAAGTCAAATTAGAAATTGTATTGACTGCATTCAGATCTTAAGGAATAGTTTGTTAGATTTTGCACACGGGGGACGGTTGAAGGTGGAAATGGAAATGTTTGGTAAGATTGTCATTTAGGAGTTGTGGGCATCGGCTGAAGACGGACTAGTGTAGAAGATAGCTTAGAAGGAAAGAGAAAGAGGGCTTAATGACAATATAATTTGTAAATAAAACGTGATGGTCTTTAGAGGGGACTACTGCAGTCTGTATTGTCTGATGTCATATATCGGGCACGATAATACGAAACTGGTGGGATCAAATCCTTTAAGAAAATTTACATTAATGTCTTGATCAAAAATAAATAATTAAAAGAGTTAATTGGTCTTAGGGAACAAACCAAAGATTTGTTATTTTTATTTAATTATATTTATCGTTGTGGTTATACAAACATGTATCTGACAGTAGAAGCTAATTTAATGTAAGATTTAACAATGTTAAGTTCATGGCACCCTTTCCTGCCCGTGCGAACTAACAATTCATCACAAAAGCACTATTTACATACTGGCAGACCATGTTGCAATCTACAATACTTAACTTGGAATCACCTCCATTTTAGGATGCGTGGAACCTGCTATTCTAGATTCATTATAATTTAAATACATATCAAAATTCAATTATTTTCACCTACATTATCAGAATTAGCATATCAACTTATACTACTTTTATGTATATATGTGTAGTTGTTTACCTTAACTTATCCTCAGACAACAGTCTTCCCAATACATATAATTATTATTCATTTTATATCCCCGCATGCGATGTTGTGCCAAATTTAAATTTTATCAAGACATACTCTCTCATTTTTAGATTGTATTGTTAGGATAATTTTATTATGATTCAATAGACTTACCTGTGCCAATTTTAAATTTAATTAAGTTGGAATGAATAAATTTATTAGGCACTCTTTAGAGTAATTATTAATTTTCAAAGTTGATACATTTTTATTTGGAAACTTATGTGAAATAAAGTAGATTTGTCTAAACAAATTAATGATCAATGTATTTCTAAGGGATCCAGTTGTATTCATGTATTCTTATAAAAGACATTTGATATACAGTATTGTTATTTTAATAAATCATTTGCTCATCTTATAATATAATAGGAATGTATTAGAAATTAGGAGTAAATAATAACATCACGGAGTTTTCTGGAGTTCTGGAGTTCCCGAGAGTTTGTTTGTTTGTTGGATTGCTTGCAGTGTTTTCTCTTATTGATTATTTTAAAGAGTTATTGCACCAAGCATCGGATGAGAGTGAAGCTCTGGTATTATAGCTTTATAATAATGCAATTTGTTATTTTTACTTTTATTATTTATTTAGCGCGTATTATTTAAACTGACTCCGTACTTAAAAATATTTATAATGTAATTAATATATTGAAATAATTCAATCTGTTCAAAAAGCTTTTAAAAACCAAAGATTGGGATGAAATTATTTATTATTAGAAATTATTAACTAAAAATATCATTAATCATAGTTAAAACAACTTGTTGATTTAAATATTTGGCTGTGAATGTTAACATCAGCATGCATGTGCTGTTTTTACATTTTGAAACAAAAAAAATCTTTCAGTGTCTAGTCTTTTTCCAAATTGTTACAGATTAGTGCGTACTTTTTGGAATGTTATGTATCTCAATTTTGGGTGATTTTGTGTACTTTGTTTTTATATTTCTGTTAATTTGTTAAACTAAAAATCTTTAGTGCAATTATTCTAAAATGTTATATTGATTTCCAATTACGCAGTTTATTTATAATGGTCATGAATTTACTTGACTAATTTCGTCTCGTTAATGTTATTGTATTTATTGTGTATGTTTGCTTATTCCAGAGTTCAAAGAATGTGTTAACTAAATATTTGGAGGGTTTGTAAATGAACTGTTATCATTCAATGATCTGTTAAACTTTGTATTTCATCTTTATTGAACAAGATATTATTTCTATAGAATACAATATTCATAAACATGTAGTTTATATGGTAGTTCACCTTAGAGAAACAGTGAGAAATAAATAAGTCAATGTGTCCTACACAAAATACTCTCCGAATCTGTTATTTTACTGGAGCAAACTTGAACCTTTTGTTTTTAGTTTTGTCTTAAAATTAACTATAGTCAAAGACAAACTACGATAATATCTTGAAAGTTACTTTACGTAGGACACGTTGAATGCATCATTCTTAGAATGGCCATTCTGCGGACGCAGTTTGTCTCACGTGTAGTGTTAAGTTGAATAGCATTACATTTCACTGTCTTATTATGTAATGATAGATTTAAATAAATAAAATAAAAAAACAATTAGTTATAATGTCTGTTTGGTAGAATAAGGTAAGGCTTTTAAGACGTTCGAGGCAATCACAACAATGTTTAGAGCTTTTCTTGGGTAAGACCTAGAGTATGTGAAATAACTAATAAAGTAATTTTATAAAAGAGAAGTAGTTATTTTGCAAAGAATACAATTATATGAGAATTATAACTGTGATTAGGCACAATAACACAAGTCGTGTGCCAAGCGCAGAGTCAAAGTGATTAGGGTGCGTAACGTGTACTGTTCACTGAGTGAGCAGTGAACACTGGTGAAAGAGATTTGTTTCAATCAATTAGGTACCTGGTCCCTTTTACCACCGTAGTATTTGTCTTAGGTGTTTAATATTACGTATTTAGATGCACTTATCCACAACAATTTGAGAGCAACCTGTTTATTACGGAACATATAATACTTACGATATGACCCGAAGGAATAACTATTTCACTTTGCATTTTAGAGGAATCCAACGCCGGAGTAATTTTAGGGAAGGTTGGTTGGTTACAAGCATAAGCCGAATTAGCTGTGAAACACGTTTCAAGGTGAAAATATATTACTAGCCTTTAAATAAAACAGGGTCTTACGGTGTTCGTCGCCGTAGTTTTAAAAGACATAGTATTTAAACAAAATATTGAGAGTGTTGAATTTTTTCCTTTACACCATTTAAAGTTCTTATTTTCGCGCACTTGTTTGAAATTTAATATATATTACCCGCACATTATGAAGAATTGAATTCTATTTAAATGCACTAGAATGATTTATTAAATTATATTACATGACAAATGCTTCTAGCATAATATCGTGAATGATGTTTTAATTTGGTAACCGATTGTAGGCTATGCAAATCTTATGACAAATTAAACTCGCTTGGATGGGTTTCAATTTGGGATTAGATAAAATATTGTCTGAGGGACATTAATCTCGTAATATGGTTAGGGTAAGCTTAGAGAGGGTGCATCAACTCGTAGGGGACTGAGGTTGCAGTACACACTAGTGCGCCAAGGGTGTAACTGAACTAGGAGTAGTTTATTGCAATTAGCCGAGATATCAGGGTAACATCGCTACATTATCCCTAACGCGTAGACACGAGTGGATCTCGACAGAACAGGACACCATGTTGCCAACAGCTTCACCTGTCGGTAAAGCTAATGATACATAGATGCTAAAAGTTAGCATATCAATTAAATTATTAATAGTGATATGAATACTGTAAAAAATTGGATAAATATTTTTTTGTTGATATTTAGAAATAATGACAGCTCTTTTAAAGTGGAATTCGCCGAAGTATTTTAGCTATTTTTATTATGAAATTACATATTGTACACGTTTCGTTTGTGGAGTGATATAATCTCCGCAGAGTATGAGTTGTTGTTCAGAGTGTTCGGGGAAAGCATTTAGTTGATGGATAAAAATGTTTTGGACATTTGATTGCGATGGAGCAAGTTTAGTCTCCGCTGAACTCGAGTAAAGTCTGCGGAACGGCAGCTGATGCCAAAGTTTTAAAAGAATTTTAAAGAATCACAATGTTTATATTAATGCACCTAGATTTCAATACACATTTTAATAATATAGTTAACAATATGGTATTTATATGTTATATCTGAATGTTACTATAATAGCGGTTAAGCTTACAGTATTGAGATGTGTTATTTGTCTAAACTAATTGTATTAGATGTTAATGAAGTCAATAAATGAAGTGATATTGATGGTATCCATTTGAAGACTGATTTCTTTGGCTAGTGCTTAGGGGGTCAATAGGTCATATTCCCTCTAATGCTATTGTACTCAAAATGGATCCCGAAATGATTACAGTATGGTCTTTCTAGTCGGATGCGGAATACGTCATTACGGAATATGTCATTACGGAATACGTCATTACGGAATACGTCATTACGGAATGCGTCATTACGTTGTGAAGTTATTCAGGTGAATATGCCATATTGCCGGAAAGGTTTTATAATCAACACACAAAGAATCATTACTGAGAACTTCCGTTCTGCAGGTGTTTTGTTATTGTGACACGTTCATAAACCTGACTCGCTTTCAAAGGATTGCTTTTTGAATGTCCATACTGTATATAAGTTTCATGAAAATATCAATTAAACAATTATCACTTAAATAATAATATTGTGTACTTAATTTTTAAAATGTAAATTTTAATGGCAATAATTTTTTTTAATTGAATCTCGGTACCAGTTGTAAAAATATTCAAATTTTTATGACAGTACAATTTAAGTACTGTTGTTTGGCACTGTTAGTTATGTTATTGACTTTCATCTTAGAGAATCATTATAAATCAAGTGTTCTCTCTTTTGTTATATTATGTTCAATATTTAAATAAAGTGTGTAAATAGTAACTTGTGTTTTATTTGTCTGTTAAAATGTGAACCAGAGCCAGGGCATCTCCACTCGGGGTACGTTGTGAGGCTGAAGAAAGTGGGAGGGAAAGTAGAAGAGTAACACAAAGCACTCTCTCCAGGGTGAATTGCCTAAAACCAAAAAAAAAAGGTTTGTAAAGTACCTGGCTATTCAGATATGATCACTAAGGCTTAACCTTTGGAAGGCCGAACTCCTGTGATCTAATACCTCTGTAGTGTGCCGAAGGTAAAAATCCCACCAACTATATACGGATACACCTGCGATAAATTGATACAAATTTTTTATATCCAGGGGGCATTTTGTTGCTTGAGAAGTTGAGACATTTCGAGCAATGTTTAGATTCTGAATATCGGTCTTTCACCTGGGTTATTCTTAAATTACCTATCGCTCTCAGTATGCTGTCGTAGTGATAAATTCCTATGCATAATTTAGGAGGAACTTATGCGCGGCCCATTTCGGCCAGTTTCATACAAATCTTAAATTTGGATTTGAGATAAAAATACTCAACCAAACTGAAAAATTATTTTTGTTATCAAAAGGTATATCAAATATCCAGTACGGATGTGAGCTACTTTACTTACTAAAATAAATTTGCTTTAAATTATAAAGATATTGAAGGTTAAAGATTTTAGAGGCAACTTGGGCAATTATTTCTGAGTAAATGAAAAACATTAAAAAAATAATTGGTAGTCTAAAAAATAGGGCAGCAACGTACCCCTCTCTTCTGAGCTGCAGGGAGTGAAATCCGAGCATGCCAGAAGAAAGTTTGTCGGATAGAACCACGAATAGTAGCCGCGCTCACTCATGTAGGGAAGTCTCAAAAACTGAACCCTCTCCAACATGAAGAAGCATCCCACCTCTTGAGGATTCCAAATAGAGTTCGGATGACAAATAATGCAAACTGACACCCCCCTCGATATGAACATGAACGCAAAATGCAAGTTTATTTTCTTACACAATTCCAAGATCTTTTATACCTGTGGTAGGTGTGTCTTTCACCAGATGTTCTGCATTTCAAGATGTTAAAATGAACTCAGGATGTTGGAAAAACATAATATTTAGGTGCACAACGCAGACACTATTTACAACTGCTCTGCCAAGAATCTACATTTGAGCTCTCACTTCTAATTCAATAATTACACTGGCGTTTATTTTGAGGGCACTATGAAATGTTGGTCATTAAAACTACAATAGAGTATTCGACATTAGCATTTTCCAAATTGTAAACATATCAACAGGAATTTTTTTTGGCAAATATTTCAACACATTTATTTCCAGTCAACAAAAGTTTCTAACACTTAAGTATTATGTATTTAATGGTAATCTTTTCAACAAAAGTAACGGTAGTGCAGGGATACCACCTGCCCATTTTTAGAACAGACTGATTTTGTTGGTAGGTATATTTACAGTCAAAAGACATCATAAAACTTTCATTTTGAAAAAATGCCAAATTGAAAATAAAACTGCTGAGCTGAAGCTTAGGTTTGTTTTTCCCGACCACAGTGTGGTAAAAATAAAAAAAAAATCACAGGTAGTGTCAGATTGCCCCATTTTAAACATATTTCCCTTCCTCACACCTACTGTTATTCCCTCTCTCGTAGGTACCTCCCACCTCCCCTCTACCTTAAGTACTTCCCGCCTCACACTAAAGTTGATGTTCTCTCTCCCTCTTATATTTTTCATTTAAATACTCTGAAAACGATTTAAAATGTTTTGTACACCCTGATGAAGGTTCAGGTCGAACCAAAACCGGTTGATTAAATTTATAAAATTACCTAAGTGATATTCAAACAAAGCAATTTTATTGTAATTATTATAAAAAATATCATTTCTTTCTTAAACTTTAATGCTGATCTGACATTGATACAGAAATCGTCGCAATAGGCAAGTTTGAGGTCCGAAAAGCGGCATGTCTCCCCGCCCACGCCTTTCTCTGTCGCACGTACGTTTTATGCATCTTTCTCTTTCACTTACGATCTAAATAAAGTCAGTCAAGTGACTGTAGGTACCTGCGCGAGAATGGATCGTATCAAGTTCAGGTTGGCATTTAAGTTTGGCGCGCACTACAGGTACCTAGAAGATAATTCGTTCGTGTAGGTATAACTTTATAGGTAGACATTTACGCTATAAACGTCGAATACGCTATTGTATGAGTAGTTCTAACGACTAACATTTTAGAGTACATTCAAAATAAACGTCCGTGTAATTATTATTATTTATTGCATAAACATTACAAGTTATTTGTCTTCGTACTTACGAAGACAAATAACTTGTAATTTGTTCGACCACTTGGTCGTAATAATAAATTGGAAGTGAGAGCTCAAACATAAATTCTTGGCAGAGCAGTTGTAAATAAAGTATCTACGTTATGTTCAAAGTAAATTGTATGTAGTTAGTACAGTGTTAATCTGACGATGAACCCAGTAGTCCTAGTACACGTTCAGGGTTAACTGGTGAACCCAGTAGAGTCGTCCGATTTTTTAAAACGAATCGGATTTCGAAAAAAACTTTGCAGTGTAAACTGTTTTTTTATAAAATATTCAAGCTTTCGATATCAATTGAATATTTTTTTATCGAACATCTTCATCATTAATATTAAAAGCCTAGCGACTGTATAGTTGAAATTAAAGAATCCGGCTAATAATACAACCCTGACGCCGTGCCATACGCAAAACCGTTTTCGTACATGAAGTTTGTATAAAGACTAGGTAGATGGCAGCATTTGCAACAAACAATTTGATAATTTTATACAAAGCGTACAAATCTAATTTTGTAATAGAACCAAATTAAACAATGCCAAAATATAGCGCCACTTGCGTTAGCAGTTAGCACGAGGAGCGTCTAGTAAGAACAACTGGATTTGTAATTTCGTGAATCTCTCCGGATATGAATTGTAACTGGCAGTTGTGAATAATAATACCATGCGTCTATATATTATAAATGACGTCATTGCCTGTCGCGGTTACTTTGTCCCGGTGACTAACTGTCAGTGGATCCGAGGGACCGGCTATTTTTGGAACCATTTCCTACCGGATTTATAAAATGGTCACCAACACCAAACTGGGCGAAGTCGAACCAAAACCTGCGGTAGTGGGTTTTCTCCTAGTATTTATTATTTCGTCAAAAAGTAGCTCTTGTACCTGATGTGTCGTATACAAAACTAATAAATTTATTGCATTTTACAACTGAAACAAAAACCCACCCTTGTCTTCTTTCCGATTTCCACCCGCCTCACAAATTTTGTTAACCTGATATTTTTTTCAATATTTAACCCTCAGGCCTCGGGCCTTCGGAAGGTCAAAATATTTCCGCTTTGCAATAAAATTCAAATAAATGGAATATTTCTGAACGCATCCGAAAACTAAAACCTGTTTTCGAAAGGTGATAGAATACGCGTTGAAATTTTATAATTCGAAATAAACGTACAATTTTTTAAGTATTTTTTTTTAATGCAAACATTAAAAAAAATTCAAAAAGGTTTCATCTTCCTTTTTTCAACTAAAATGACTGATCACGGAAAAATTATAAAAACATTTATTATTAGTCAAATGTATTATAAATTTTATCGTCGACTCACTTTTTTGTCGTTTCAAATCATTAAATAAGAAAATTCGAGAGTTTCATACATTTTTTTTTCAAATCGCGGTCGTTTCGTAAAGGTGTAGGTGCATTTTAATTATTTTGTAATTAACTTTTAGATTTGAATATAAAGCGTAGCATTTTCTCTTTCTAACACTATTTAGATCATGTTCATAACCATGATAGTAAGGAAGACACAATTATTTCTTGTTGTTGTTTCGAAAAGTGAACAAATAAGCCTGAGGAGTGTTATTTTTTTTAGAAATTTTATTTTCTGCCTTATATAATTTCACAAGTGCCTTTCTGCAATAATTTATACATACTGGGTAGGTAGGTACTTATTCTATAAAAAGAGATATAGGGCCATCATATAGAAAATATCTTTATTGTTATTTTTTCTGTTTTCTAAATTTAAGCAGGCGCTAGTACAATCGATGAGTTCAACTAAGTCTAATGCAATCATCCCATATCCTAGGTCAGGGATCGGCAGGAGTGGCTCTGGAGGATCCGCATGAGGCTCTTTGCAAACATGTTTGCAGCTTATCTGAAATCATCCGAAAAGCTTTTTTACGACTTAAAAATAAAGAAGCGATCACGAAAAGAATAAAAGCATTGCTTCTATCTGCGAAAACAGTGCAAGACAGAATTCCCAAAATGTCTTCGAATATAAGATAAGATGTTTAAGAGATATTTTAAAAGAAAAATTACTTAGAACCACATACTTCGCTTTCTGTCAATCAATTATACAATACGGCATTATAGGATGGGGCGGTACATATAAAAATCTAACACAAACAATTTACGTATCACAAAAACTAATAATAAAAACAATTTAAAAAAAACCCTATACATATTCGTCAGAACTTTTATTCAGACAATTTATGGTCAGAAAATTAAATGCATTATACTTCTACCACGCAACATTACAAATTTATAAAGATGATATTCAAAATAAAGTAACACCCTTTAAAAATAACAGAAATCTCAGACAAACGTCAATACTTCCAATTCTTAAATGTAAAAAAAACAATAGGACAGCAAAATCATAAATATCTCGGTGTCAAATTTTTTAATTCCCTACCAGAAAAAATTAGGAACATGAACACTAACATAAAAGAATTTAAAACACACCTTTAAAATTATAGTGAAAATATGAAAATATGAAATGAGTTATACCAAATAAAACTATTATGATAACACCCCCCCCCCCCCATATACACAAGCCCTGCTTATTTATGAGGGTACATCAAATACATATATTATGTAACTAATTATTGTATAGAATCTTTTTAAAATACTATCTATTTATGATTCATTGTATCTATTTATGATTCATAAAAAAAAAAAAAAAATAACAGAGCAGCGAGTCGAAGATATTAAGCTGGTTTACACAGTACCAATTGAAACTGAAGAGTCGTGTGATATTAGTGAAACAACACAAATACCCATCTTTGTGCGATGTATCTCGGCACAAGGTCTCAAAGAACAACTTCTTGGACTG
This sequence comes from Glyphotaelius pellucidus, assembly GCA_936435175.1. NCBI lineage: Eukaryota > Metazoa > Arthropoda > Insecta > Trichoptera > Limnephilidae > Glyphotaelius > Glyphotaelius pellucidus. Next base: position 33,395,651 of record OW386545.1, on the reverse strand, counting down.
CCGCCGCTCAAGGGACAAGCACGTGGACAAGATATTGCGAAACATAATATCTAGCTATTAGAACTTCTTGTTTTTAGACCTCGGACTCTCGATGGGGTTTTGATTTAATGCTTGAAAAGAAGATTGAATGTAACTGATCTGATATCAATAAGTGAAGGGTGAGTGCAAAGGACAGACGTAGGCGGTGTGCAGTCATTTTATGCTTTCTAGCATTGAAGGTCGTGAATAGCAATTGTGTAGACAGAATCACTGGTTAAATTTGACGGTAATATCCGCCGTTTACCCCCCTCCCCCCATGTATGTATATTTATTTATTACACGCCCTAATGGGCTTTTACATTCTAGTTTATAAGTTGAGTATCAAATTTATTATAAATATTTGAAAATTAAAACAATAAAGAAAATATAATATAATGAAAAAAAAAATTGAAGAAATAAAAATAAAAATAAAATATGTACATTTGTAAAAATCATAAGAAGACTCACATAAATAGATAACCCTGTACAAATCGCAAGCGCGCCCCACGGTTGAATTTGGAAGCCACCTCTGGTCTGGAGCCCCAAAATACCTGAAAAAACCGTCGACTCTGTGCAGAAACGGGCGGTCCGTTTGATAGATTGTCCTAATTTAACAAACGGATTGCAGTCTTTAGAGCACAGGCGCCAGGTGGGAATGCTGTCCTTGTTCTACCGGTATTACAATGGAAGATGCTCCGAGAAACTAGCGTCATTGATCCCCTCGGCACCGGTGCATAGTCGGGAAACACGCCAAACGCGCGCCCAACATTTGTACATGGTTGACATTAGTCACATGAGATCGGGTCGTTTCTACGACTCGTTCTTGAGTTCAACAGCTCGGCTGTGGAACGATTTGCCGGCCTCTGTGTTTCCTCCCTCCTACAATATGGGTCTCTTCAGGACCCATGTTCACTCCTTCCCCTCCTCAAAAACACCCTCCACACAGCATCTTCAAAGATGACATAGGCTCTGAGGGAAATTATTTTCCTCAGGGCCTCCTGTGTGGAGTTAATGTAAAAAAAAAAATAGATATTGGATATAAACATAAATTGCAAAAGTTATACACGTCTATTTGTGCCAAGGTATATAAAAGAATTGGAATAAATAATATTTATACTGGTTATTTGTAGGGTGAAATATATCTCCCAGAACAAAATATTTATTTCCGAGGCTGTGAAGTCTCGGAATTGGGAAATTTTGGTAAGACAGTGTCCTGGTGTTGTTAAAGTAAAATGGTAATAAATGTCGACCAGATCTTTTGGAAATATGGATGTTTATTTATTGACGCAATTCAGGACAGTCAATTTTGTAATGCAGTATTTTCTGTAATAGTATTAAATCTGTGTTTATTCTTCTTTCTGAAAGTTTTAATATGGACAATCTATCCAGTAGGTAATTATAATCAATGTTTGTACCGGAATATGCAATTTGTAGTTTATGTTTATATACCTTAGGAACTTATGTTGAATCTTTTCAATGTTGTCTGAATGAATATTGTAATACGGAGACCATAACGTAGAGTTATACTCTAGTTGGCATCGTACTAGGATTTTATATAACATGTTAAATGTGTCTAAATTATTGAAGTATATTGCGTATATGCGACTCTCAGTTATCCTGTTATCCTGTTTCCATGACAATTTGTCCCTTCTCACTTGACAAACTACCGACCCCTGCCCTTGGTTATTATAAAGAATTACTCAGTCTATGTACACGGCACCACGGAGTCCAGACTTATTAATGTACATAAGCTGCAACGAGGAAGGAAAAACACTGCATTATAATATTCATTAGGATGGAAACAAGTTTTCTTGCTGAAAACTCTCTCATTTTGATGTTTTATAACCAGACAAGTATAACAACTGCCACTCGAAATATTCAAGCTGACTGAACGCATTTATCAGAAGATCCCACCCACAGAATAATGCACAAATTCCAGAGCATGTAAATCTTCAACTCTTTTTACTCGTTTCGTGGATTTACCTGTCTTTTGAATTTCCAGATCCTACTTAAGCACTGCACACACAAACTTTGATATTTCAGCGTGAATATTTTATCGAAGCAGTCGCCTCACAGACGGGACTTAGGCTGGACTAGTCTCATTGTATATTCATCTGAATGGCGTGGCGTAGGAAGTTTCCCACGAGTGGTTAGATTTCGATCTGTCGTCGGAAACGTGCAATTTTAATTTTGGCGCCTCGAAATGCATAATAATATTATTAATCACAATTGAGCGCTTTTATTATTACTGTGACGATTCACGTTTACGGTACCGTGACGGCAATAAATATATCTTCATTAACACAATAATGCTGCAACTCTTTCAAAATATGAGATACGCAGTGTACGCAGGTCTGTTTCCTCCAAATTCATTATTTTCTTGCATTTCTCACACACCGCATCGTGACGTCTCCGTAGAGCCCTAGCAGTACTATTTATTAGCCGTGACGATAATTTTTAAAGTATGGAACATAGATGCAAGGATAATATTGAAGTGTGAATAAATTCCAAAAATTCAAAAACATCAAATGTCAGTGCGCTGATGGTTTTGCTTTTTTGCTTAAGCATATAATGCTGCAGCTCTTTCTTACACACTAAATAACAAAGGTGGAAAACGAGACAAATGGTGAACGTATGTCTGCAACCCCCCCCCCCCCCTCCCTCCCAATACAATCGTTATTGTACGTCTCCCTCACACGTATAAAGAAAATGAAACACAATTCCCGTCGCAAAAAAGTAGTACTCTGGACTCTGGAGGAAACAGTCGCGCGTATTTTGTGTGCCTCACCATTATTCAGCGCCTTTGAGGTGATTTTTCACAAAAACGGCGCTCTACAAATTATCTAATTATTTATTTATTTATTGACGCCCTATTGGGCTTTTACATATAACAAACAAATTTCTTTTAAAACAATGGTATAACATAAATAAAGGAGATTACAAGATACATAAATAAAGCACAAACTGAATATAATAAATAAGAATATAACTAATGCTAAATCCACGTGGATAACTTTAGAGAATTCGTAGGTACATGAATTGTACCTACGAGCAGCAAAAACATTAAAAAAAATCTAATTTTGACTAAATTACTCATTGTATGAATATTTTATGAATTTATATTTCCAATAATAATGAAAAGTAACTTTTTGATTTTATGTACTGGTTAAATCTTCCCCACAGGAAAAAATAAACCCTTCCACACACTTTTCCACAAATGATCATCTAGTCAATCCACGCTTTGCATTTGCACTATATAAGTATAATAAATAGAAAACAATACAAGAACAACATATCACCTACCAGAGACCAAATGGGAAAATAATTCACTGACTCCAGATATTTTCATATCAGAGGGTTCGGCTCGGTAGAACTCCTAACTGGACCGATAAATCCTACTGATCCCACAATATAAATATTTAAAAATTTTTTCGTAATCCTAGATGTATTTAAAATGACTGATTTTTGCATATTTACATATAGATTCTTTTACAAATCTAATAAGCCTAAATGTTGAATGAGAGCTAGGTATAATGCCAGTAGCCGAAATAACAAATGGTAATAATTTTATAGTCTGAGAATGCCAAATTCTTTCAATCTCATTTTCATTATTATTATTATTTTTTAATGTGGTAAGAAAGAGATGCAGCATTATAGCGATAAGGAACTATGTTTATTGCCTTTTTTGCCATCACGGTAATTATTTTCATTCATTGGCTGAGAAATACATATTGTCAAAGATTCCATTGCCTAAACAGGAAACAGTCGAAAGTTATTGAAATAACTACGGAAAATTTGCGTTGATTTAAAAACTTAATGAAGGCATAATTTAATAGTTTTTTATCGTTTTTTTCCTGAAGTGACATCAACGACAGTGAACAAAAATAAGATATTTGAACCATTTTTAAATGTATTATTATTATTACTTATTTTAAAATAAAATTTTTGGAATTTAAAAAAATATTATGAGTCTTCGTGAATTGTGTCATGAAAAATACTTTCTGAGAAAACAGAAATATTTTTACTGCTTATTTTATTTTATTTTAACGATTTATTTCATTTGCAATGACCCAATAAAACTGATTTAGCGAAATTTATTCTCAATCGATGAATACAAAAATATATGTTCTCAAATCACATTTACTGAAATAACTGGACTGGAATAAAAAACATTGCAAAATATATGAAGTATTCATGGAAAATGATAGCAAATCACCTTGAAATAATGCTTACTAGGGTATTTTCGTTCAAGTAATTCGTTGAATGGGAGAAATATTGTAAGCCTTTTACTTGAAGTGATTTTTAATGAAATTAACATTTTTCTTGGCCAAAGATCGTTATTCTTACCAACATTGTTGTAATGTTGTACATCAAAATGAGCCCTTTTATTATTACCGTGACGATCCACGATTAAGGTACCGTGGCGGCACAAAAAATACAACAATTTGGGAGGCGGGTATGGGTACCGCCGCCACGGGAACCATTTATTGGACAACCAACAGCTCTGCCATAGGTCACCCCAAGTGATTCGCTATTTTTGGTGACTTAGCAGAGGTGCCCGGGTTCACGGGATGAGGTTTTTCCAGGCCTTGGCGGCCGATGCGTCTGCCCACCTGTCGTGTTGTGGGCAGGATCGAGAGAGATTGGTTGATGGAGGTCTTTCATCCTCTCCAGCCAGAATTTCTCGATCCATCACCTTGTACCACAGTTGGAGGGATGGATTCATATGTATACTCTTGGACACACTGACCCCCAGATTCCAATCTACCCCTCACACCTATTTCCTTCCCAGAATTTCCTCCTCTTAAAAAAACCCTCCAGACAGCATCCTTTAAGATGACATAGGCCTTGAGGGAAATTATTTTCCTCAAGGCCTCCTGCGTGGAGCCAATGTAAAAAAAAAAAAATAAACATACATTCCTTATCAAAATAATCAGCTCTTTCTAAAGATGAGATACACAATGTACGCAGGTCTGTTTCCTGCAAAGGAAAAAAGAAATAATTTTCTAGCATCTCTCTCACACACCGCACCGTAACGTCTCCGTAGCGTCTTGCCGTGAAGTGTGAGTGAATTCAAAAAATTCAAAAACTTCGTATGTCAATGCGCTGATGGTTTTGTTCTTAAACATATAATGGTGCAACTCTTTCTTACACACTAAATAACAACCGTCAAGAATGAGACAAACGATGAACACGTGTTTGCACTCCCACAAAGGATACATACAATCATTATTATTCATCTCCCTCACACGTATAAAGAAATGAAACGCAATTCCCGTCGCCATAGCTGAGCCGTAATAAGATAGATCTGTTTCCTTCAAAGGAAAGAAGTAGTACTTTAGAGGAAGCAGTCGCAAGTATTTTGTGTATCTCATCTTTTGTCTCACCATTATTTTAATGTATAAAAAAGAGCTGCAGCATTATAGCGATAAGGAACGTACGTATTGCCTTTTTTTGCCGTCACGGTACCGTAATCGTGGATCATTTCAGTAATGGCTCAATGGTTACAAAGATAATAAAGTCGATTTAATTTTTAAAGTCACTAAGGTATTTTTTGCCTCACATCTGAATTCCGCTTTACTTAGCGTCATTTGGAAAAGATCAACACCGGAGGAGAGACACCAGCAGAGCACCAAGATGAAAAGACGCCCCGTGTAAATATAAGTTGGTTCACGCTTTCAGGCTTCTGAGGGGTTTATTCAAAGGGGTTCAGGAGACCGGTTGTTTCATGGGGAATATATTTTGATACCGAAATAACCTAGCCCTCCATGAATATTTATTTAAAAACTGTAATCCATAGAAAGCGCAGAGCCCTTGACATGATTTTTCATGAAAATGGCGCTTTATAAATAAGCCAAATATTATGGGTTAAACGTTTTTACATGAAACTATGATTGTTCAACCGCACTGTTCACTTAATTTGTTACTGCACTTGTTGAACCGCACTGTTCTATTATTACTCTTACAATTTTCTTTCAATTTGGGAGCAGGGTATGGGTACCGCCACCTTGCTAATGTCATAGGTCACTCCAAGTGGTTCGCAAAGTTTGGTGACTCAGCAGGGGATCCCAGATTCATGGGTTCATGTCTATAGGATTTGGCGGCAAATGTGTATGCCCACCGTTCATAGGTTCGAGTGCCGAATAGTAAAATTTAAAATGTTGCTTATGTTCTTAGCATTTTAGGAGGCGGGTATGGGTATCGTCGCCCCGGGAATCATTTATTGGATAACCAACATTACCATAAGTTACCACTGTCGCTTTTTACAAGAAGTGCTTAACCATTACAAGCAAATACCACGTCGTTGTTTTATATCCTCGATTTATAATATTACCTAACTTCAATTAATTATAAACATTACTAGCTTTTCCCCACGGCTTCGCCCGCATGGTATTAAGGGAAATTACTGTAGCGTTTGCATTATCAATTATCCACCATCCCCCCCTTCCCCATCCCTCCACCCACTCCCGCATTCCATACATTCAGTTTTCGAACAGCTCGCGTGCCACCTAAATTTCATAATGCTAGAGCTCAAAGAAAAAAAGAATTATCCAATTTGGTGCAGTCGTTCGGAATTTATGCGCTTACAAACATTTAGGAGATGTATTTTTATTTAAATATGTGGAAGTTTGTAAATATTATTAAAAAAACACTATTTATTATACAGTCATTATAATCGTTACGAATTATATTTTTGATCTAGGAAATCTCATCTGACATTTATTCCAAAACATAAGCTTGTCCAAAAAAACAATTATTCTAATATTTGAATTTTCTGGAGCGTAGGTAGGGGGCTAAGTATCTACCAGCATAGAGCCTAAATATATATCAACATAGTTTTCATGGCAACGATTTATTTTCTGACGTTGGCAATAACTCGTTTTTGTTAGCGACAGAAAACCTATAACAAATAGAATATTTATGCTTCCATAACGCCAGAGCTTACCATTATATACAGCCTATAGTCCCTGCCTAAAATTTAGCTTTCTATTGGTGAAAGAATTTTTAAAATCGTTTGAAATGCGTGAAAGCGTCACAAACAAACTCGAGCAGTTTCGCATTTATAATATTAGTATGGATTTTAAGGGGTCAAAATATTATATAGTGTGAAAAGGCGGTATCTATGGACCGTCCTTCACCCATTAGGCATCGCGTGTCACCACTTCTATTCGGCGTCAACCCTTCGTTATGTGTCCTACCCGCGACCTGCCCCTCTCCCAACAACGCGAGCGGGACTCGATCGGCGGGGTCCAAGGGACAGAATGCAGAGTTGGAGTGCTTCGCCCGTTGAAACAGCCGCAGCCGTGGCGTGAGACCGGCAAGTCCACTCCGGCCCGGCGTCGTCACCTGGTCGAGTTAGCGGCACAGCCTTCAGTGCTGGTTGTGCTAGTCACCCCCACCCAACCACCGAGCCGCCCAGCCACCACTCACCACCCACCACCCACCTCCTCTCACGGCACACAGCCTCACACTACACCTAGCTCGTAGCAGTCACGATTGTTGAAGAGCATGCGCACTGGGAGCGTGAAGAAGAAACATTCACTTTGAAGGCGACGTATCTGCCATTTCGGAGATGCATTTGATTAATGTAGTAAAAAAAATGTGTACCCAAGTACCAACTACTTTTAACCACCTCGAACCAGTAAGCCATCGCCAATTTTATTGGGGTATGTTGTGAGGGTGAATATAGTGGGGAAGGGAGGGAGATGAGGAAGAGGAAGAAGGGGGAGTACTGGGCTATTCAGATCTGGTTACCAAACACGGCTAAAGTCATTTCAAGCAACGTTTCGAATCTGAATGGTGGTGGCTGGATCACCAGGGGGAAATAATAAATTGTGATATAAAAAAAAAATAAGCAAATTAAAATACTTTTAAATGCACGAACCACATACAAATAGGTACATGCACATAGGTTCATACATAGGTACATACACATACACATAGGTACTCCAAACAATTTTCCGTCTGTCGAATAGCCCCGCGCCGAGCCAAAATTCTCCGTGCGTGGGGAAACTCAGATTTCCTTGAGATGTGGCTCGGCAGCCTTCGCTTGATATTCAGCTAGTTCAAAATCTACTGAGCTAAGCCAAAAGGCCGTGGCTCGGCTCGGCCGTATGTAGCAAATTCCCGAGCCAATGGCACGTCAGTTCTACTGTGCGTGTGCAAGCCCCGAGCCAAATTATGCCACTCCACGGGCGAAAGATTCCTCCGTGGTAGGTACATCGTTTTCAAACGGACTTTGATTTGATGTGATATAAACATATATACCCATCTTTGTGCCTACATTATTTCGTACTAATTCATTTTAAATAAATATTTGTTAAATATTTATAATAAACTAATTTGTTTTTTAATAGTAATTTATTTTTTTTAAATTTTTATTCCAGGATGCGGGGAGGATAGTGCAATTCCACACGTCCCATATTTACACAACAGATTTTTTAAATAAAGAACTAAGTATGTACATAGAGTAGGAAAAAACAAAATAATAATTTAAAAAAAAAAAATTAATAATAATCTATTCTATGTAGAGCGTGATCTAAGGTGAGCTCGGGCCCAACGCTTACTCAGGAGTGGAGTTCGGTGCTGGAAAACTGCGGTCAACACTGTATTGTCGGAAGCCATTAACCGCATCCTGGCTCCAGTGACCAGATGTCTCATTAGACCGGCGAATCCGTGCAATCCTAGTTCAGTGAACATTGTTGATGCACTGCTATATATTCTGAATCCAAATATAATTCTGCATGCATCATTGTATTGGATCCGGAGTCGTTCCATCGAGGTGGTTCATTTTAAGTTAACTTTCTTTGTTGAATATTTGTAAAAATTATTTACTATTTTATTTACCTATATTATTTTTAATGTCCATTTGAAATAAACCTTTGTTGAATATTAGTGAGAAAAAAAACTATTTTATATGCCCAGATACGATTTCTGTTCACAAGTTTGGGATATTCACTCGATGGTGGGGTAGTGGTAATGCCATTCTTAAAATATTCTGGGAAAAGTTCTCTAGTTCTGAAAACTAATATATTTATATATCTAACATTAGCCCCAATACATATTTAATAACCCACCGATTTTTTACACACTGGACATAGATCAATCTGGCTTGGCTTCTAGGCTAGATCGTGTATGGCCCCCTAATTTGCACCGTGTCCAAATGGATTCAGTCGGATAGGTCGGGGCCAAATGATTTTGCCGTGTGTGTTCAGCTGAAGACTTCTCGATACTTAATCGATTGGAAAGATTAAATAAGCGATAATAATAATTATTTTTGTCATCAACATAATTTACATCGAAGTGGCAGACGCTCCGTCGCACTCTTGCTGGCGCGGAACTCGGGGCCGCAGCCCTGTTGCGTAACTCCCCCCCCCCTGTCTGCACCCCCACCCCACTCGTCCCACCGGCAGGACCGTAGCGCGCTACAGTGCTCTACGCCGCACTGAAGGGTAGACATCTCGCGGTGAAATCGGTAACTATTACGCTAAGTCGTACTTTATGTGATTTTGTTTAGAGATTATCGCAGAAAAAAAGCTTAAAAAAACTTATTCTGTGCTAACGAACTCACCGCGAACGTACCGATACGAGATAAGAGTGAACTTTAAAAGAAATATTCCGAAAATCTACTCTAAAGTAACTGCACACACTTTTTCTTTGTGATAAAGAACTTTAATGTAACTTTTTTCGCGAAAATCAATATAGTTTCGATTATTTTCATAAATTATAAAGCGGTTTTTGTGGAAGCGTCTGACCGAACAGGCTTTTATTTTGTTTATTGAACAAGTTTTAGCTTTTCTTTGTCTTACGCGAAGTGAAAAAACTCAATTTGACGCAGAGACAAAGTTTTGTTTGGGTCGATTTCAAGTGACATTTACCGGAAATCTTCTGTGAGTGTGTGTTCTTGGATTAACTACCGAAAAATACAGGTATTTATACTTTACGACTACTTACATATTTTATATTAAAAATCTCTCTCCATAAAACATCTTTGTGTAATGTGTTATTTAATTTATTGAAAGCAAATATTGGTATTATTTTCATGTGTTAAAATTAATAAGATACTTACCCTCTTACTCGAAAAACATTTTTTTCGCAATTTTTTTTTTCGTTAAAACATGCTTAAGCGCATCATTGATATATAAATCGATTGATTTCTAAGTTAATTACGTATATTTGTTCCTTAAAATAGGGTTTTGACTATTTTTGTCAGTATTTACATAATATGTAAAAGATTGTGAAAAGATGTATAGAAATCTACTCCTTGGTTTGTAATAAAAGGAAATTATACTTCTGTATAAATTAGATCGCTCGCGAAAACCCAATTCAATTAACGGTCGGAAAGTAAGCGAGGAAAAGTTGTCCTATTACGTAAGCAAATGTTGGGAAAAGTTTTTCGATCCGTGACAAAGGCTTTATACCCAGAAGGTATGTGATTTCCTTTTCCGAAATACGTGATCGCATTTCAAAAGTTTGAAAATCAATTTAAGTCAAATAAACTCCTTCAACACGATAAATTTAATATTAAAGTGACAGTTGATTCGGGCAATATCAAGATTCAGAAGAACTGAAGAATATTTATGAGATGGTGTACGAAAGACATAGTTGTCTGGCGGTCTATCCTCTCTGCCTACCCTTATTTTAAGTTTATTTATTGATCACTTGATTTAAATAACCTAATCCCGCTATCCGCATAATCCTTTTCTTCGAAACATATCCAATGAAAGATCGTATCACGAATTATGATTCAATAAATTAGCGTTTTGGCAACTCGTCAACCATTTGCTTGACATGAAATGTTTTTCTTTGTTGAGTTGACTAAATTGCTCCGTAAAATGCAAAGCGTTTTATTATTAGTCTGTAATTGGTTTATTAGCCTACTTAACCTCAGTTCTACAGTAACAAACGTATTGTAACTCATTTTTAGTTGAAATGAAATATTGCTAATTAGATAAGCAAGTTTAATCAAACACCTAAGTCGGGTCACGTCAAGAGATAGAATAACATTAGAGTATGTATGAGACGTCGCATGATACAGTTGTAGATGATGGTGCATTCAGTTTTCCCAACTCTCAAGAGAATGTGATGGTTAGTTAGATTAGTAAAATATGTGGTACTAGTTGAAAAACGTTGAACTTGAAAATTGTGTGAAAACGGGCGTAGGACGTACCATGAAAATCTATGTTAAAAATATGTTATACAATATACCAAGGATAAAAGATAATTTAAGTATGAATGTATCTCATGAATAAATGTCAGAAAATACGGTAAGCTAATGGAGGTTAAAAAACCGTCTCTCTTTCTTCGGAGTCTTTTCAATCTATTTCCTTGTTTCTCAACCTTTAGCGCTAGGAAAACCGAAAATGCCCAGTCATTTCAGAAAAATTTCGAAAATTGTTGTACCGTGCAAAGAATATTATTTTTTATTGATTTAAAGTGTTTGTAATTAGATATTATATATCTTTCTTTGCCAAAACTGTGGAATGTTGTTTAAAATGGAAAAGTTCCCTTTGTTGAGATTTCGTCGTAAGTTAAAATTGAGAAGATCAGTCGAAAGTCATATCTTTAAGCCTCATTCTACTGTGGTTTTCAAGGTTTACTTAAAAATCTTTATGAGATAACTGAAGCTAATCACGACACACCATGATATTTCGAAAGAAAGGAAGATAACTAGGTACATTATGCATTTCCTTATGCAACAAGCAACTTTCGTCAATTGTTTAAATTAGAATTGAATAGCCAATTAATAATTTACGCAATTTTCTACAACGTATGATTGACAGTGTAAGCAACAAAATGCATTTCTAGTCCGTTGTGTGTGCGCGAGCGAAATTGTATTTTAATCGAAGATAATAATACTTGGAGCGAAAGTGAAGTTAGGCAGCATATTATATTATATTACTGTTCTTATAAATTACCCTATTTCTGGCACGTAAATTTATTGTGTGTTTGCAACTTAATTATGAACTATATCTCTACGATATGGATCCAAATGTTACGACTTTTTAATCGTCTATTAAGAACCATTCAATCTCATGAGTGGTCGAAGATTTTTACGATCGTTCAGCCTCAGTAAGATTTGTGGTAATGAAGCATTCTAGATTTAGAATCTTGTCTCCTCCACACAATCTTACTAAATAACGCGAGAATGAAAATTGATCGTCGGTCCATCGTGGTAAAAATCTCGCATAACCATCTCGTAGATCACAATGACCCTAATCACTGGTCCAAAACCCGGGGTGCGCAGATATTTTTGATTTACAGAAAGATAGATGAACTCAATATTACCCTCAACACACCCCTATTAGGGATACTCAGCCCCATGTAACAGACTTTTCAACAAGCATAGATTTTTTTATTTATTTATACCGAAATATGGGAGATTTTTGAGATCCCACACATCCCATAAAATATATGTATACAAATATGTACTATACATACCTAAGGAAGTACAAATGAAAAGGATGGAATATAGTAAAGATATGTTATAATATCGGAAGAAAATAACAATTTTTAAATACAACCATAGAATAACTCATCGAAACTTCATCGATCTATCAAACGTAATAATTCAAAATGTGGCAGCCCTGTGACGTGCGATCGCAGCCCCTGGCAGTGGTGCGGTCGCCATCGCTATCAAATCCAAAGTATTTATGGGAAATACCATAAATCAGCGCTTCTCAAACTGGGAGTCGTGAACTCGCTGCCAAGGAGCCATAAAATATTTCAGTTCAAGTATTAGGTACGCTAAAATAAATTAAAATCACTACAGTAATTTTCAAATACATGTTATAAAACCGTGATAAAAAACATGAATTTTTTTCGCTAAATATCAGCCATATTTAGAAAGCAATACATTAGCTTTGAACTATGTTTAGTAAGTGACAATAAAAAAAACGTTTCTCTTCATTTTTTTTTTTTTTCTAAAAAAGAAAGACAAACATTCCCGGGCTACAAATAACCCAACAATGTTTGAAAATCTCCTACTACCACCACAGAAAGCCGAAAATGTTGCTTGTGTTGTGTTCATCTGAATAATATTAGCCGAGGACCCTGTTATTCAAATACTTTTTCTTAATGATTGAAGAGTTAAGAATTTTACTCAAATTCTTTTTCTTGATGATTTGAGAGTTAAGACTTTTACTCAAATTCTTTTTCTTAATGATTTAAGAGTTAAGACTTTTACTCAAATTCTTTTTCTTGATGATTTCAGAGTTAAGACTTTAGCTCAAATTCTTTTTCTTTTTCTTGATGATTTAAGAGTTAAGGCTCAAATATTTTTTCTTAATAATTTAAGAGTTAAGACTTTTACTCAAATTCTTTTTCTTAATGATTTAAAAGTTAAGACTCTTACTCAAATTCTTTTTCTTGATGATTTAAGAGTTAAGACTTTAACTCAAATTCTTTTTCTTTTTCTTGATGATTTAAGAGTTAAGACTCAAATAATTTTTCTTAATAATTTAAGAGTTAAGACTTTTACTCAAATTCTTTTTCTTAATAATTTAAGAGTTAAGACTTTTACTCAAATTCTTTTTCTTGATGATTTAAGATTTAAGACAAATATTTTTTATTCATAATTTAAGAGTTAAGACTTCTACTCGAATACTTTTCTTAATATGAGAGTAAGAATTAACAAAACGAGTTCCATAATTTCGAACATTCAAAGGCAAAGAAAATATTTCGTTTATAATGAAATTTAGATTTTTCATTTCCATATCAGAAGAATATCTTATAAGAAAATATACACTTCCTTCTATTTGCGAGCAAGAAAGAGTTGTAATGGACTAGCATTAATTTCTAGACAGAAATAACTTCATAATTTCTGATATTTTTTTCTGGTTCGGGATCCGTTTCATGAAATGTTTAAGAAGCGGTGGATTTTATAAACGACCAGGAAACGTCAACAAAATACTATCGACGCCGGATATAAATAATACTGCCTTACAAATAATAATAATAATAACGTTGACCCAACTAATGGCTTACTGTGTAATATCGTATCGTGGTTTTACTGCCCAATACTTATAATTAAAGTAAACAACGGTGTTTTGTTAGGTGATCGTTTTTACGCTGATTCGGTTGGTTGGGGGCAGTGTTGCCAACTCAGCTCCCTTAGAACTAGATTTAGCTCCATAATGAAGGCGTCAGCTCTAAAAAAAAGTGGTTTAGCTTTTCTAGCTCGTTTTTCCGGTAATCCAGATCCTGTTTTCATATAACTGAACGAAATGAACGAAAAATGAAAATTTAGCAGCATTTTTATTTAGAAACCGGTTATTTTCGTATTAAAAACTTAACTGACTGTAATAGAATGTTGAAGAATAACGCGTGATTTGCAAGTAGATTTTTTGAGTTGAGCCAGCTGTTTCACAAAACGTAAACGATCTGTGCAACAACTGGCTCATAATAGAATAATAACCGAACTTGAATAGAACCTTCACAGAACTTGAATATTATATTTGTAATTTGTATGAATTGTTCAAGTTCTCCTTAGAAGAAGTTAAGTTGGCCGTTATACATTTAAGTACAATTTTGTAAAATGATTTGAAACACGTTGCAAAGCAAGATATACTCTATTATCGTCCTAAAAACCACCCCTTGAAACGTTGCTTGAAATGACTTTAGTTAAATAGGTCTTGCTAAATACCAAAAATTAAGCTTAAGATGAAGTTATACGTGAAATTCTATTTAGATACTATTTAGATTAATCTTTACGACGAATCGGTTTACATTTTGAACATCAAAAAATATGCTATGGATAAATTGAAGCTTTTACTAGCTTTTTTATATTTTAGAATAACAATAAAATTATTAATTAAACTTAATTAGACTTAACTATGAAGTAATACAAGAAACAATTTTAAAAAAATACTCCTTTGTGGCTAAGACTATTTTTGGGGTTTTTTATGTTCTAACTTTTGTTCATTCTTATAAAATTATGCATTATAAATTAATCAAAAACACTTTTTCGCCTTGTGCAAATTAGACGCTCGATTTTAAATTTTTAAGGCATGAGAATCGAAATATTTCCAGTGTTTATATTCCTTTTAATGCCTCAATAACTTTCCACCTGCGAATGCTACAGTCTCACTGATTCTAGGCAGTTTTTGTGCGAAATTTACAGTATTATTATTGATTTTAACTGGACCTGAATATCCAGGTGCCATCCTCTTTTTCCTTCCACAAAACCCTAATAGTGTAGTGCAATAGTCCCACTGGTTTCAAACAGCGAAACTCTGTATTATATTTATGAAATAATACAATCAGCATTATTCTATCGCGTTCCCTCGAGACCGTCATTAGATATAATTCATAGTCAGCGACTTACACTTTCTACCAACAAGAATTCATCCCTTATAAGGAAATCCATTCCCATTCCGTTCGACAAAGCATCACGTGCGTATTGCCAATTCATAATAATTATTACACAATACCTAGGGCCCGTTCTCACTGTGAATGGTTCCGCGGAACGAGGCGGGCAAGGTCATGGTGGTGTGGCCGGATTGACTTTAGCATTCTATGCGCAAAATAATATCAATTGGATACGTCACGATAGTGAAAACACCGCCTAATATAATTCCAATTATGTATTATTTTTCTAACGAGACTCTTGCATGTACTTTAAAGAAAAATTCATGTGAATAGATTTTGTAAGCTATAAAAAGAGTTTAAGCGAAAGCCTTTATTTGTTTTTTTTTTTTTTTAATTCGTAATGTCACACAACATGAAAATTTAATTACGTAACTCGAAGTCATTTATGGGTTTCGTCAGTTAGACTTTTTTATTTATTTTTTATAAGAATACCGCACAAGAGTCACAACTGCTCCCGTCTGGAGCCAGTGCGACTATGGCATCCCCAATTGGGGTATGTTGTGAGGCTGAAGGTGGTGGGGAGGGGAAGGAGATGGTGAAGAGGAAGGTGGGGAAGTTCCTGGCTATTCAGACCTGGTCACCAAACACGGCTAAAGCCATTTCAAGCAAGTTTTCAATTCTGAATGCTTAGAGTATCTTCCACTCTTGAACGTGCCGCAAATATACTACATATTATTTTTAAAATTAATTGTGAAATAACACAAATTAATCAAATAAAATACATTTGCTACGCCGGGATTCGATCCCGCGACCTTCGGATTGCAAATCAAGAGCCTTACCGCTAGACCACGCCGGCCATCAAAAACTTTATTGTGTTGTAAAAAAAATCTACGATTTAGAAGCGTTAACGGTCAGCACTCAAAATACACAAGTAATTTGTAGTCTATCAATGCAAGAAATGCTGAGAATGATTTATCTATTAAATAATAGTGAAGTTTCCAAAGAAAAGTTTTAAGACTGTAATTTTTTAAGTTCTACGTGAAATGCGTACCGGAATTTTAAGTGAAACGTTCAAAGATGCTTTCATCAACTGGTTGCCTCTTACAGGCATTTTGTTATGTATTTTATTTAATGAAAAAGATTAAAGCTTTAGAATATTTGTACTGAAAATCTTGTAAATATTCCTAACTAAGTATCTGTACAGAATTTACAAATAAAGCTAGAGTTAGCAGATTACAAAGTGATATTCACGGTCACTTTTGAGTGCTTATAAATGTAACCAATATTTTCATAAACTAAATTGAATCTGTTTGAAATCATTTCATAATAGAATTGTTAAAATCATGCCCGTAGCTCATTCATATTTTGCGGACACCGTGAAGCGATTTATGTATGGTTGTGATCCTTAAAAGTTACGTGAATTGCAATTATAATTATCATTCACATTGACAGTGGCATGATTACTTTTATTGTTATAGCTTTCCAAATTTATACACGTGATTAATTTTTGTATTGGTGAATCGGTCGTAAAATTTGACATGTCTTTTATGAATGTATTGAATTTTTAGTGTTTATTTTTACACGTGACAGATGTTTTACCTTCCAAAAGGATTTTCAAACAATAAAGCGAAATCAAGCGTTAAATATATGTTGTACGTATAGAATATTGCAATTTTTTAGTTAGAAAAATTAAAAGCAGTAACGCTAAAACGTTTGAACGTCACAAAGTTGCTAAATACCAAAAATTAGGCTAAGTGTTGCTAAATAGTGATGGATCCTGCTAGTATCACCCTGAAATATATAAATACTTATTATCTATGGAGTGAAGACCACCACTGAGAGTTGAAATGTTGCTTTAAATAGCTTTAGCTATATTTGGTGACCATGTCTGAACGGCTGAGTTCTTTCCAACCTTCCTCTTCCCATATTCATTCCTCTACCTACTCCATTAATCCCCAACAACGCACACAAATGGAAATGCCTTAGTACTGGAGGATCCAAATGGTTGGAAGCGATTGGGACTCTTGGGCGGTATTTTTATAAATAAGACATTTTCAAAAGCATTGTAATACTGGAGGGCGAAAGTTATCACGCGTAAAAACAACATATTGTACACAAACTGCCTGGAGCAACGTAGGAACAAAAAAATTGATGGTATTTTAAAGGGCTCCATGCCAACTGAGAATAAAATCAACTAACACCTCATTGAAAAGTCATTAAAAGCTTTGAAAAATAATTTAAAATTAACCGATAACCCTAATCTAACGTAACCTGTTTAATCATTTTTTTTTATAAATTTTTTTTATCACTCTAAATGACTTATCTGAGATGGTTCTGAGCTGGTTTTATTCCGAGTTGTCCGGTCACCATTTTTAAGATATTTTGAAGCTCCAGACCAGAGATGGTGCATTATTGTAGCACACTCTCAGCTTGACCCATTGCACTGCTGGGTAATATATCCTCGATAGAGTTCAGTTGTGTACCTGCAAGGCAATGCAGTAACTCTTAAAAAGTAATCTCCTGATATCGTTAGTGGTAAAACCGCCTTGAAAGCATTCCATTTATAGAGGGCGTTAAGTTTTAAAAGCTCTTAAAGAAAGAAAAATACAAACGGATTATTTTATTATTATTTATTTGCGGGACTCGTGTATTGTGTCAATAACTCATTTTAATGGCGTTCGTAAAATTTACGACAAAATGGCGTCCTAATGAAAAAACTAATGAAATAAAAATTTATGGCGATTAGTATAATATTGCATTACGATTATGTGCCATACAACACGAATAGTGCTTCAATTTAATATTATTCTGTTAATGATACTGATTGGACCTAAATAGAACAGCCAGGAATAGTTAGTTACTCACATTAATTGAGTAAATTGCTTTTCCAATAATTATAAAAATATTAATCGGTGAGAACGGTAAACGTTGTTCTAAACATTTTCAGACCTTTCTGTCGTTTAATGTAGATTGACTTCAGGAAAAATGGTTTCCTCGCTTGGGTTTTCCTTTATTTAATATGCAAATGAAATGGAACGGTTAAAAACTGACGGAATATTTTGTAAATTTAATTCTGTTTCTAGAATTAATCAAGAATCCTTTGTGATGAAGGACCCAAGGGAAATAAATATTTAAAATCAATAATTCTCTCTGATACGTTTTTAGATTTTCACGGCCAAAAGTATTTTCGTTATTTGTTTTTGGGGTGTTATTTCGTGTTGCCCTGTCCGTGATGTCACATCTGCCCTGATGATGGACACTGTAACGCTGTCCGAAACGTTGGCTAAAGAAGGAGGTAGCGCAACACGGCATAACACTCCATCAACAAATAACGAAAATTCTCTCAAGTTTAATTATTTTTTCGGTTAAAATGGCTCCACCCGCTCCACGGCCCTGTAAACACGTAAAATGAACTGTAATGTAAAGGTGTACCACGGAAATCTATAAGAAAAATGCGGAATTTTGTTATGTGATTAATAAATTATTACTCCCGGCGTGGTCGAGCGGTAAGGCTCTTGGCCTCGCCCTAAATTTGGGTTATTTCACAATTAAATAATTCAAAATAATTTAAAGTAAATTTGCGACACGTTCCAGAGTTAAGGATGAAGTTCCAGAATTGAAATTGCTTGAAATGGCTTTAGCCATGTTTGGTGACCAGATCTAAATAGCCAGGTACTTCCCTACCTTCCTCTTCTCCATCTCCTTTCCCTCCCTACTACCTTCAGCTTACAACATACCCCAATTGGGGATACCATAGTCTCACTGGCTCTTTGGGACTTTTGTGCGGTATTCACAAAAAAAAAAAAATAAACAACAAAAAAATGTATTTTT
Source organism: Glyphotaelius pellucidus (assembly GCA_936435175.1). Classification (NCBI taxonomy): domain Eukaryota; kingdom Metazoa; phylum Arthropoda; class Insecta; order Trichoptera; family Limnephilidae; genus Glyphotaelius; species Glyphotaelius pellucidus. The sequence goes on along the minus strand of OW386545.1, from coordinate 33,376,493 downwards.
ATTGAAAATTTTTGTTTTAACCATTTAAATTATCAAGGAAGTAGAAAATTGTAACGATTACAACTTATGGAAAATTTAAATATCGATTTTTGCCCTGCGGCTACTAGCCCCGTGGTACAGTAGCGACTAGCCGCACACCTACTCTATTTTCAAAGTCGATTAATATCGCATGTGTCTACTTCTATTTTGACTGACCGTTTTCACAATCGATTTTTGTCACCGTCGTGCGATCTGTCGCCGCACGGAAAAACTCGAAAGCTTGTTGTCTTTAGCGCTTGGTTTTTCAGTCAAATGCGGCCAGTCGAAACAATTACTTAAATGGTCGATTTTTGCCGTGCGGCCTCGCAAAAACGACTAGTGTAAATCCCGCATCAGTGAGGGGTAGTTTGCTCATACATAGACTTAATTTCAAAACATTAATTTAATCTAAGAAAACAACATGTCATTATAAAAATAACTGCTGTTAGGAAAGTTTTTAACGTAAGCATTTCCCAGTTCAAAACCATCTGACTTAACTAAACAGGGAGGCGCAAAATTTTACCTTTCGGCCCCATGAAATATACTTACTTTACTGTAAATACTTACTTTCGAACCGTTTTTTCGCGTAAAAGGTCTCGTTCAGCGGAAGCAATCTTCCGAACAGGCCCTCCATTGATATGCTTGGTGTAACTCTAGGTGACCAGCTCAGATAGAGGGGCTCCATCGAAGACAAAGTTAAGTTAGCCTCTCAAAAACTGGTCGTACTGTACAGGGCCCGCAGATGCTTTAACAGTACACAACTGCTAATCCTGTATAATTCACAAGTGCGCACCACGGTTGAATTGGCAGCCACCTCTGGTCTGGAGCTCCAAAATACTTGAAAAATACCCTCGACTTTGTGCAGAAACGGGTGGTCCGTTTGATAGATTCTCCCATCTTAACAGACGGATTGCAATCTTTAGAGCACAGGGTGGGAATGCTATCCTGTTCTACCGGTATTTCAAGGGAAGATGCTCTGAGGAACTAGCGTCATTGATTCCTTCGGCACCGGTGCACAGTCGGGAAACACGCCAAACGCGTGCCCAACATATGTACACGGTTGACATTTGTCACTCAGGTCACTCGGCTGTGGAGTGATTTGCCGGCCACATGGGTCATGGGTCTCTTCAAGACCAATGTTCATTCCTTCCTCTCCTCAAAGAGACCCTCCACAAAGGATCTCATATGACATAGTCCCTGAATGAAATTATTTTCCTCAGGGCCTCCTGTATGGAGTTAATGTAAAAAAAAACAACTTACTTTATTATTATTCATTTTCAATTAAAGTTGATTTCAATTAAAAAATATCTGATCATTGAACATAATATGATCAACTCTCACACGAAAAATGTGAAACAGAAAAATCAACAAAAGATTCGTTCGCATCTAGGATTTTAATCCAAGACTTCAGCCTTGTCGGGGCTTTGCTCGATTAAAAATATCTGCATGAATTTGTAAAGTATTTAGCATGCACAGTTGTGATCTGGATTTCTCTGAGAAAACGTGGTATTTTCTTTTGGCAAGTACCGATACGAATTGAGCCAATTTTACGTCACATTTTGGCGGATTGTTTATTCCGTTGCGTCTTAAAACTTCACTCATTGTTTATTTTTAATTTAGCTTCACGCGAGTAGGCACTTGGTGAATACATTTTCATTGCAACATGTTAAAATCACCGCATGTCACTTTTTAGATCGTTGCTCAAATTTCTCGCAAAAAATTGTTCTTTTGCCAGGAAAGTAAAAGTTTGAGGATTAAATTTCGTCAAAGGAAAATATAGTTGTTTTCTACAAACGACATTCTTTCGACATTCACAGATATTTTGATCATATTTCGGTTCCATGATCCTTCGTCAGTTGCCCCCCCTCCCCGGCATACTTATGTACAATATGCAGTCGGTTTAGGGAGAATACGGTATACCTACTTACACTAAAAGTATTTGTCCCCGAAGGGGTTTGCAGAGAGGATGTACCGCCGAATAACAATGTATAAAAAATATTTTCATTCAAATATGAATATTCAGGAAAAACTTACTTGTATTTGTACTGTATACACCAACATATATAAGCACAAAGAATCGACGCTGTAAATAAATTCGTTTGTTAATAAAACTGATTATCAAAAGTAATTTATTTATAAATATCATTTTGGGGCGCAAATTGTCGGGGATCAATTTTCATTATGAGCTACCCATCTTTCAAAAATCACCCATTGCAGTCTCTTTTTAGCAGTGGAGGTTCGCGACATTTTATCGCTTGAGATAAAAATAAATAAAATTAAAAATAAAACAAAAACTGTTATTGTATTATTATACACTCGACAGTTCCCGGCATGCGTTGCAATAAATAAAGAAATTGTTTTTCCCGTGTGTTCTTTCCCATTCGTCCCGCCTTCCGCTTCCGCCTCCCCTTCCCCTCATGCGTTCCTTTACCCTCCCGCTTTCCTCCACCACTTTCCCCCTCCCGCTATCCTCTTCCCCCTTCTCGGACTCCACCCCTCCTTCTTTCAAGCACCACCTACAGCAACGTTTTTATACTAATTTCATAGCTTACCAGCATATATGAAAACCTTCGCGGGCATGCATATTTTCATAGCAATCGAATGAATATTATAGGAAATAATTTCTTAACACCACTATTATAAATAGAAACCATCAGGGGCATACGCATATCAAATCACCAAAGTTTCATCGCAATCGGGTGAATGGTTTAGGAACGCACAAGAAACAATCAAAGAAACATTCATGTTTATATATTAAAATGATAATATCACATCACAAAGTATCTGCATCATATGAACAATCAAACAAATTTAAGTTGCCGAAAGCTGTAATTCGTCGCAAACCGATGGATGCAAGAAAAAAGGAAAAATAGAATTTCTTTCCACAACTCATTTTTATTAAAACTACCGTCTACTGGCTTTTAATACCAATGTCCAATAAAATTAATCGCTGAATTTACCGACTAAATGGTATTAAAATTTTCATTTGTAACTAACAATGTATTATTATTATTCTTTGCTCGAGAAACACGAATACGTATTTCTTTACCTAGCTTACTTATTCAATATCGGTTTATTGAATAAATAAGCACGAAATGTCATAATGTTTTTGCCATTTTACACGGCGTACTTACTGTAGCCACGTCATTTGAAAGGTTTCATGCTCTCAGCAACACTACATACAGTAAACAGTAAATATATCATATTATAGGTAGGTGAAACTGTCCTAAACTATTCGATTACTCCAACCCCTCAAAAGCAGAACATACTTTTTGAAGAATTTCTGCAAAGACTTTCTTCGTTTCTGACCACTGTTTAGTTTCTAATTAATTCATAGACTTATTTTATTCTAAAGAACATTGAAAAGAGAGTGAGAGGGTAGAAATGGAAACACAAATTAAACAATTGTTAAATTATCATGGAAGAATATTGTCTTAATATTTTTTTTTTTTTATTATTTTTTGAAGTGACATTTTTTTAGCATCCTTGTGTTTTGAAACACGAATAAACGAAAAAGCGATACTAAAAAGAGACAAACACATACATCTATAGGATTCAACCTGCGAGAGAATGAGGTGCTTCGTAGCCGTAGCCTATCGGTCTCCTCTTTGTGCCGTGCTTCGTGGCCTCGCAAATCTTGTCTTCTTTAGTTTTTTGAAGGTTTAATTTTTACCTTTGTGAACTGCACACAATTTTTTTAAACCTCAAAAGAGTCTACTCCCGTTTGGAGGAGCCAGTGAAACTATGGCATCCCCAATTGGCGTATGTTGTGAGGTTGAAGGTAGTGGGGAGGAGGAAGGCGGGAAAGTACCTGACTATTCAAATCTGGTCACCAAACACGGCTAAAGCCATTTCAAGCAACGTTTCAATCCTGAATAGTCGTCTTACACCAGGTTGATAGTGTGAGTATCTTCTCTCTTCACGTTTCGACGTGCGACAAATTTGCTATACATTATTTTTAATGAATGAGATTGTTAAATAAAACAAATTTATCAAATAAAATGTATTTGTCCATGCCGGGATGTGAACCCTCGTTCTTCGGATTGCTAGTCGAGAGCCGTGCCTCTCGACCGCCGAGGCCGTCATCATAAAATCATCGTCAAACTAAAAAAAAGCGAAACAGAAAAGGAAACTATAGCAAAAAAAGGTAAAAGTCGCGCTGGGGATCGAACCCAACACCCCTGTCTTACCGGGAAAATATTCCAATTTCAATCATTTTTAACGATCTCATATTTCAATTCAAGAATTTCCAATACTATCCTCTCAATTTCCGACCGTTACCTTTTTTTTATTTTCTATGTCTTGTTCGTTTAGATTTAATAATGTTCTCTGATTCGACTGTTCGATGATTACATATTACACTTATGTGAATAACCTTCAAAATTTATTCCAATAAATAAAATATTTGTTTTTGCAGTTTCTTAGGTTTACGTTGGTCTATCTCCTGACGATCTAGATGTGCACGAAATGAATTCTACGAATTGGAAGAAATGAGTAGATTGCTATACAATTCTTCACATTATTTTTTATATCATAAAAAGCATTCTCTATTATCCCCCGGCCTGCAGGACAAACTTACTAATGATCGCGGCAATGGAGAGAGTTATCCGGTAAATGAAACATATTTTCCATCAGTAAAATGGCAATTAAATTGCTGTAACTAAATTTATACTGTAATTACCATAAGTATCTACATATATTAATTTGCCGCAATGCCCTCCTTTCATTTTATTGTTCAGAACTTTTTTCGTTTATTTTTATCACGAAAATGTTTGTGGGTATATAATAATAAGATGTAATAACTTCTTACTTAATTCTAGTAGGGGCGATAGAGTAATGTGGAGAGAAAGCCCACACCAAATTTCCAAAGTAAATTGGTTCCGTAGAACTTGAGGTATCGTGTCAACCGTCTCCAAAAAAGTAGTATTGAGAAAAATGGTTTAAAATTTTGTTCTATCTAGATTCTTGTTAGATTCCGTCTAAACCGCGACATTAAAATGGTTATAACTTTTTAAAAAATGCGAATTTCGAAAAATCCTTTTAAAGAAATATTTTTGAATATTTAAACTTTGGAATTTTGAAGAAAAAAAAAGTGTTCTTTTTTAGACTAAAATACTGCATTTAAAAGTTCTTTAAAATGTGTTCAATTAAAATGCTTTACATAAGATTCAACCTCAAAATCAGAAAATGATAACTTAATTATAAAAAATCATCTTTGCAAACTTTGACACCTCATATCTCATATCAAGGTAAAGTGAAGTTAGACCCGTAATCAAATAAGCTGACGATTAGTTGAATTAATTCCTCGCTTTTTTTAAGTACAAATTTGTTGGAAAATCACCAAGGACGAGTGGTTTCCGAAACAAAATGATGTCTCAATGCTGGATTATAAAAAAAAAGATATCCCCTAGGGGGTCGTCCATTAATCACGTGAGACTCGAAAGGGGGAGGAGGGGTTCGGAAAAAATCACGAAATATCGCAAGGAGGGTGGGGGGGGGGGGGGGGATATAATATCACGTGTATTTATTTTTCGCCATTTGACGCCAAATACATACGTAAATCGTTGCCGCGTATAAGTTACCTTAAAACAATATTCTGAATATTTCAATAAACTTTGTACTAAAAAATACACGTGATGTTAGATATGGGAGGGGGGGGGGGGGTAGTCTAAAACCTCACCACATATCACTAGTGGGGGAGGAGGGGGTTAAAATTTTGTTATTAAACATCACGTGATTAATGGACGATTCCTAATTAGAGAAAAAAACCCAACAGCAATGAAATATTGGTCAATCTTGATCGTGAACCACAACAGCTGGCCTAAAATAATATTCGATCAGAAACAGATGATGACGTCAGACATGCAGCAACCACGTGGTTCGATATTAAAAATAAGCGACCAGTGAAATCAATGGACAAATATATTGACAATCATATCGACTTCCGCAATCAATATTTATAATTACAACACTGATCGAATCTATTTTCAGAGTAATCTCAATGAATGATTGACACTTAGTATGCACACCACTGAGACGCTACATAAAAATTCCTCTCGGTACTTGCCCGGAAATGTGGGCGATTATTTTGTTTTAGAATCGGCGCAATAATAGTAGGCATGTTTCGTGGCGATATCAATAATCAATTAGCAGTAATAATGATTCTTTTTCACGAGGCTAACTAAACAATTGATCATAATCGAAGCTTTACCTGTTTGGGACTGCGTTAATGGCACCATTAGATCTTAATCAGTTAGCACTTTAAATTTATGTACTTGCTAGTGTAATTCACACAAGCATTAAAAAGTACCTAATTCAAATAAGCTCGTAAACATTGTCCACAGTCCATGCATAAATCAGGTGAATTTTGAACGTAGTTCTGCAAAACCGGCTATATCCTAAAGTAATTATCAAATGTATGACGAGACGTACAAATGTAGAAAAGCTAACTTTGAATTAATCAATTTTCATTTCATTTATACAGAGAATAAGAGTACTTACCCGACAGAGTTAATTTCCAATCTATTGACCAGCGATTATTTAGCTTAAATAGAGAAAAAAAAATGTGAACATCATTTTAAACTTATGCTGCGACAAAGTTATTTTGCAATTATAAAAAAAGAATATATTCTGAATTTCAGCACATTCATTAGATTGGATAGTGTCCTCTGGAGAAAGTTTTCTCTCATATTTTATAGAAAAGATTCGGGCTATAAGTATCGATAATAAATACTGTTTTTGGTAAATTGTTAATAAAATACATTAATCTGCTATTCCCACGATGGAAATGTCTTCCGAAACCACTCAAGGGAAATTTTAAATGTAATAAATAAACAAATTACCAAACTAAGAGTAACTTATCATTATTGCGGTAAGTTTTCGGTATCCATTTAAGTATTTAACTTATCTGTCTGATGTCTCCAATCCACTTCTCCCCATAAAATAGCCCCTCTAGACATCCATGAATTTGCAGAAATATTGTCATTTTATACTGGGCACGCAGCATTTGGCGTAAGCCATAAAATGTGCCAATTCGCAATTCTAAAGAATAATTCCATTTTTCCTCCTTTTCCATTTCATGCATTTTTACATTCCCTACATTATAAATAACAATGAGATATAACATTTTTATGGGTTAAAACACATATAACTTTCTTCTCTTTTTTATTTATGACCGGACCAGAAAGATGCCCGCTGTAAGGTGAAACCAAATATTAGTAACACGTTTTTATTTTTTTAAACCATTCGTATTAAAATGGAGATTTCAAAAAATAAAAATGTTGTAGTTAATACTAAATGGCTTCTTTTGGGTTTCAAAACACTTTAATCAAGATATTTTTTCTTCAAATTGAATGACGTAAAAAAATGTACCTGCAATACGATATGATAGAGAGAGACATGATAGACATTTTGAGAGTTATTTTAAAGGTGCTTGGATCGAAAATAGTTAGTTTAAAACTTCAGAACAAATAGTATTACCCCAGATTTCTCTTTTCGAGAGATTTGCTGCATCAGATAACCAATTTGAGGCATTTGAATTATTGCGAAATACGAGTAAGAAAACTCAGTATCACTTCTATTCAAATAAACACACTTTTCATTACAATCAATACAATGTACGATTTATCGTGATGATTTACGCTACAAAGCAGTCTAAAACCTTGACCTAAGGAATCGCAAGACGGCATGTTACCCTAAAATCAATCGTAACACATTAGGCCATAAGAATCTTAAATTGTGTTACGTATCTCAAGCAACATAAAATCATAATATTATCTATCTTGATATTATCAACGGCCTACACAACATAAGCGTGCTGCGGAAAATAAAAGCTTTATTTTATATTCTCCTCAAAAATCCAACGTAAATTGCATTAGCCGTGCAACTTTCAAGCTTTTATTCTTTGAACTCCAAGAAAAGGCGACATAAATGGATCGAGACTCGATCAGATTGGCTGACGTATGTTCATCCTTATTCCTTCTGCAGTACCAGTTGGAAAGCGTCCTTACAAATCGATTTCAGGTTTTCTCAGTCCTTGGGACATCCCTCATTCTTTACAAGCATTTCCCGAAGGGTCGGCGCAAAGGAGCGGTGAGAAATGACGTGCCAATGTTATCCCACAGTTTATCAGGCCAATTTTTCTTAAGACACCGAGTATTCTCAAACACTTGTCACGTTTCCTGACCTTTACAAGTCCAATTTATATTTATTTTCTGTTGAATACAAAATGAACAGTTTTACATAGTCATCTGAGGCGGGTAAATGATTGAATCTACAGTCAGAACGCCTTTTTAATTGATAATAGACACTTAAGCACTTTTTTAGTATATTGCTCCTGTTTCACTAATCGTAGATATTATTTTACAATGCAAAGTAAAAACAGCATTCTCGTGTGAAATTAATACACCTCTCTATCCTAGAAAAATGACTTTCAATATAACATTAATTCGTCACCATATTCTATTCTATAAATTAAGGTCCTTTTTAAGAATTGTACAAATGATTGATTGAATGATTTCATACTATCGGAAATCATGGTGTTCACATTTTTATCACACACTTTCTATCAAAACGAGACCCACCTTCAATTTTTTAAGCTTTTCGTACTTTTGTTTGAGCTTATATATTTATGTAATGGTTCTTCATCTCGTTTTCCTCCCCACTGCCTTTAGCTTCACAACTTACCCCAATCGAAGATGCCATAGTCTCACTGGCACCAGACAGTTGGGACTCTTGTGCTGAACCACTGAAAATTTTGTTTTCAAATATCATAATAAAAAGCGTGCTATATACTTACCATAAATAATATTTTTTCAGTCTAATTGCGCTGTGGAACTAGAAGCTTAATAACATTAATAAGCGAATTTTTCAGTTTTTCATAAAATTGCACTTGGCAAACAAATAAAATTATAAAAATATGTTTGAAAAAAAAATGTTTCAAAGCTGATTTGTTAAGTTTTTTAAGCAATATATTGGTTCCGCTATATCTGACAAGCTGAAACCGTTTCCTCTTCCCCTTACCCCTCCAGTAACAATTTCTCTCCCTCTTTTCCAGATGTAACCAAGGTCTGTGTCGAGGTCTTGGAGGCGGATGATCAGGACACACTGAACCCCAGATTCCTACCCACCCCTTAAACCCTTTTCCTTCCCAGAACTCTCCTTTCCTTCCTTTCCTTAAAAAACCCGCCACACAGCATCCCCAAAAATGACATAGGCCCTGAGGGAAATTATGTTCCTCAGGGCCTCCTATGTGGAGTTCATGTAAAAAAAAGCCTTATTCTTTTTTATTTGTATTATTTTCAAATATATACGGTGTCTGTATTTAATTATAATTAGTTAATATATAAGCCTTGACGAGGCTTGATATAAGCGAAACCTGTCATTGTATTAATTAAGTCAAACCTATGACTGTCATTGTATTAATTCAATTAAAGTGTTACAAGGCGTGTTTTTCATTTGTATTGCCACATCCTTAAAAATTTACTTAATTTGAAGAAAACGAACATATTTATGTTATCCTTGTCTTCCTTTATTGATTCGGGTGAGGTTAAGTGATTTGGCAAATATTGTTTTGGCGTATTCATTACATAAACGTACCAAAGCTATCGATGAAAGCTGGCGTTGCTATATGTAATTTTATCATTTAAAGCGGTTCGAGTAAATCGGACCATTATTATTAATGTGATTGTTAATCAAATTATGACCGTCAAAACAACAATAACCTTGCTAGAATTTCACGATATTCCAAATCGATAAATAGAAGCCACAAGCAAAATTATTACATATATTAATAGCGAGTTCCCGGCATGCGTTGCAATGTCATTAATAAAGAAATTGTTTCTCCCTGCACGTCTTTTTCCATTCGTCCCGTTCCTCTTCCCCCCCCAAGTCCCCTCTCGCGATCCCCTCCCCTCTCCCGCGTTTAGTCCCGATACATTCAGATTTTCAAACAACTTGCGTGCCACCAATTGCAAATGTTTTTTACAAATTTCTATTACAAACATTCATTTTTGTATATTTTTAGAACAAGCAATCAAATTTGGTACCCACATATTTAAAATAAATATATTTTTTTATTAGATTCAAGGTATTCGTTTTCGGTTAGTACCATAGGTGAGTAGTAAAATAAATTCATTAATTTAAAAGGGTTTCGAAAATTGAATATTGATTGGTTTGCAAAATGTCAATCTCAAATTGTGACATTTTTGACAGTTTCGTAAGAGTTTTTGTACTGATTAAAAAGCTTTTCAGATTTATGTTTACTTTGTTTCATGACAAAGGGGAAACATTTCAACTTCTCTGCGAAAAGTCATTAAAAGTGATGAAAAATAAAATAAAAAATATCCCGTACCCTAATCTAATGTAACCTATTTAAACAAGATTATTTTTTCCATCACTTTTAATGATTTTTCAAAGGAGTGATAAAGTTATTGAGTAGTCCAGTCACCTATTTTCGGAAGTAGTATTCTTAGTATGCCTGATATTGTCACGAATATAGGTAATAGGCAAAAAAATTGTTTGGCAAATGGAGACTAGAAGTCACGATTTGAAGCGCAAAAGTGGTTTTTAATTATTTTGTCAATATTTTTACAAGAATTAAAAAGTTATTTAAGAGAAAGTGTCACAGATAATTTAAGCGATAGAACTGTACTTTTTAAAAATATGGGAAATGGTAGAAAAAGCTTCAATTTATCACAGGAATATTTTTATTTATTAATAATGTAAATCGATTCGTTGTAAAGATTAATCGGAAACAGTGATTTAGCATTAAACTTCGCCTTAAGCTCCTGGGCCGGAAGACGCATCGTTCCGAATTGTTTCCGTAAAAGCCCCAGCTTCTGAAGTTATCGAAAATTCACCGGAGCACGCGAGGCTTTCATTATTTGTTATTATTTACCCCCGAAACCTACTTTGCAATGACATGTTTACTTTATCAAAACTGATAAATAAATTTCTAAATTTCATTTCCACAAGTCAGTCGCGGAGCTTTCAAAAGAGGCTTCACGCACTGTAACGCAGTTCAAAATAAAATATTCACAGCGCTTGGCAATATTTCAAATTTGAATATATATTCTGCTCTTTTGTCAAAGCTTTCATTTTTTACGAAAACGTGCTCATAATGTAGACATTTTTTAGTGAGCTTAATAATTTCATAACTTTGCTATTTGATCGTTGATACTATTAAAATACCACGTCACTACAGATTTTACACGGACATACATACTTAGTGAGAGATCTCTTTATCACGTGTACTGTTTATCAAAACATAGGTACTACTTCTACATTGTGAGATCTATGGAAATATTACTTTAAAAATATCTTCTTCGGAAAGAACTCTTCATTGAAAAGAACTCTTCATTGGAAAGAACTGTTCTTTGGATAGAACATTTCTTTGGAAAGTACTCTTTTTTGAAAAGAACTGTTTATTGGATAGACTTCTTTGGATTGAACTCTTATTTGGAAAGAATGCTTATTTGGAAAGAACTGTTCATTTGATAGAACTTTTCTTTGAATAAAACTCTTTTGTGAAAAGAACTTTTCTTTGAAAAGAACTCTTATTTGGAAAGAACTGTTCATTTGATAGAACTCTTCTTTGAATAGAACTCTTTTTTGGAAAGAACTGTTCATTGGATAGATTTTTTTCTTTGGAACGTACTCTTTTTTGCAAAGAACTGTTCATTGGATAGAACTCTTCTATGGATAGAAGAACTCTTATTTGGATAGAACTCTTTTATGAAAAAACTGTTCATTTGATAGGACTCTTCTCAGGAAAGAACTTTTTATTATTTTGAACTCCTTTCGGCGGATGACATTAATCCACATACTGTTGTATCTTTTACTTCAACTAATATGTCCAGATTGACTCAAACATTGAAAGTAATAAGTTTCTCTAATAAAATAATATCACGAATTCTCACGTGCTTGTAAAACCACGCATATTTAACGGCATAAGTCCGCAGTGAAGTATACGAACATTGCCCACTGGGCAGAAAATTCAAATCGCTCCAACCTTGAAACAAGCGAATTAGACTGAGAGTTTATAATGAAAAAGCGATTTTTACCCTTATAATATAAACGTTAAACAGCAACCGTTCAAAATAAATTTTGATAAAATCCCGATAATTTCTAATAGCCACAATTTTATATTTACCGCAGAAACTTTGACCGTTCTGGAAAAACAACCGATTCAAATTTAACGTGTTAATTTTCTAGAAAAAAATACGAAGGAAGAGCATAAATTTTTGATTTAGTAGGTTATTAAAATAAGGGATTATTCCCCATTCTTTGAGAAATACTTCCTACTGAATATAATATAAGGGTTGGCTTCGGCCTGCGTTCTCAAAAAGCCGGAGAACTTTTATTACTTATTCAATCCTTCAAAGTGAATGCCTTAATTCTGGAATAACCTTCTACGATTCTATGCGGCCGTGGTTCGAATTATTGATGAGTTAATAACAACAATAAGTAGGTACTTTAATGCTTGACCTACTAAATAAGTTCAGAAATATCGAAAATTCTGAAACAAGTATTTAATGTTTAAGGAAACTTTATGCCGACAAACTGTTTGGGTCAAGGCTAAAAGTTTTAATACCTCAAAATACTAAAACCTTTCTCTTTTCCAACAATAAATTAAATAAAAACACATAGAATAATAATAAAACGATATTATTTTGACTTGATTTGAAATTGATACCTACTTTTCAGAGCGGTAAGCTTACCAGCTTCGTATCCAAAAGTCGTCGGCTTGAAACCCGGCGGTGCGCGAATAAATTAATTTAATTCGAATATGTTATTTAGTAAGATACAAATTTCATTCAACGTTTAAAATAGGTGCGTATTTGCACCGAGTTCCACTTCTAAGTTCTACGTACTTAAGTGGAACGCTCTTTTCGCCCCGTTTCATACAAATCTTAATTCTGGATTTGAGATCAAAATACCTAACCAAAATGAAAAATTATTTTTGTAATCAAAAGGCGTATTAAATATCTAGTACGGATGTGAGCTACTTTATTTATTTTTGCTTTAAATTATAAGATGTAGGCCATTAAAGATTTTAATGTTTCATGATTTTAGAGGCCATTTGGGGAATTATTTGTTAGTAAATGAAAAACCAAAAAAAAAAATTTTACTTAATTTATCATAAAAATATGATGAAATATAAAAAAAATATAAAAATTATGAAAAAAATCATTTCAATAGGTGTAAAGTTAAAATACAAATTGACTATTTACGGCGGAACAAAAATTTGTGGTTTATATATTTACATTACTACCCAAAACATGCATTTTTAACGGGGTTTTATTATTTATTTTATTTTTCATTATATTTTTAAAATAAATATAGCAAAATATTTTTGGTGTTTTTCATTTACTAACAAATAATTGCCTAAGTTGGCTCTAAAATCACGAAACACTAAAATCTTTAATGACCTTTATCTTATAATTTAAATCATAAATAAATAAACTAGCTCACATCCGCACTAGATATTTGATACACCTTTTGATTACAAAAATAATTTTTCATTTTGGTTGGGTATTTTGATCTCAAATCCAGAATTAAGATTTGTTTAAAACGGGCCGAAAAGGGACGCTTAATTTAATTTAATTAGTTCCACTTAATTTAATTAAGAAAGATACAAATTTAATTCAAAGTTTAAAATTGATGCGAATTTGTACCGAGTTTCACTTCTAAGTTCCAAGTACTTAAAATAATACACTTGTGAAATTTCTTTTTCGTTTTTTTTTTATTTAATGTTTTATCGATATCTGTCTGACTAGGAAATACCTGTGCCGAGACAGACGTAGAAGCGATAGAAATGCTTACCTACACACATAAATAACATAATATAAATACAAGGTTAAATACATGACAACATCCTTTCTTCGGCTGACGAATACTTTTCAAAAAAGAAAGAAAATGTAAGTAAATCCTAAAAATGGGAATAATATTACACATGTAGAAAAAAAAGACAAAATAAAAACATACATATTCATATTTATGGAAGCTACATTTGTTTGACGAGATTATATTATAAGGAGTGCAACTATTAATTGCAGAGGTTAAGTTACATAAAATTGCATTTAAATTTAAACTTCATAAATTACATTGTCCGTGTGTAGTAACCAGATGTGAATAGCCAGATACTTCCCAACCTTCTTCTTACTCATATTATACCAACATACTTCTTACTCCCCTCCCACTCCCTTCAACCTCAAAACACAATAATTGTGGATTCTATGGTTCCACTGACACCGACAGCTGAGAAAGGAAAAGTTCCTCTGAAAAGTGTTAGGTTTGTTTATTTAACGCTAATCATGTTGACAGATGTGGCATTTTTGCTGGGTGTTCTTTCATTATACTATCTTTACTTACTTTCCGTATTTTCGTTATACTATCAAACGGATGTTTAGAAAATTAAGTAAGTAAGTACTTACTTTACTAAACATATCAATTTTTTACTTCGTACGGGAGGGCGATATATCTTTTCCTTACAAATTTAACAAGTAGAAAACAATGTGTATCTAGTTGTTATAAAACCCGCTTCAAAAATTGTTTCGCTGTTTGCAAACAGTATCCAATCGGTCTATATTTATTTATTTTTTTACAATAATAATTATATTTATAATATTATTACCTAGGTTTACATAAGAAATAATTTTATGGTTCTACTACTCCATAAATTGAGCTCTAGGAGCTCGTGTTTATGGGAGGAGTATTTACATGCATAAAAAAACATAATGTTCTGAAAAGTGTGTATACAATGATCAAAGCTTAAATGTCTTGAATGAAATAAATATACAAATACTTTTTGACATAGATATAAAAAAAAACAATAACAATAACACATTTTTTTTATTAGATGTTAATTAGTTAAGGGTACAATATATCATTATCCAATTTCAGGGACTTAATTTGTTTTTTAAATTGTTCATATTTCATTGTTTCTGTTACATTTATTTTGTTTTTGGATAATAATATATTGTACCATCTCACACCTAAATATAAATAGTGGTGTTGAGCCGTGGTCGTTCTAAGCATAGGAATGGCTATTAAGCCATTAGTTTTGAATCTATTGCTTATGCTATCTGAGGGATGAATTTTTTGGATGAAATATTCTTTGTAGATTTGATATAATGCGTTTCTCTTATACAATTCTATGTTAACATAAAGAAGGGATTTGTCAGTGGGTTTGTTTTTAATTCAAAATCTACAGATATATTTCGTGATTTATGAAATTTTGCACACTTGACATTCTACACAAGAGGAAAGTCAGTATCTGCAAATATTTCAAAAAACCTTCCCCATACCCTTTTCCTCAAATTTTTTATCCCAATTCTTTAGGAAATTCCCACGCTTAGCGTTCAAAATCAGAGGAAATTTGCTCTCAAAATTACTTCAGGTAGTATTGTTATAATTTTTTTTGGGCTAAGCATTATTGTATGAGGACTTACGTTGAGCAGCCGGAGTATGTAGTCTCCGTGAATTCTCTAGTCTTAAGTGAAGCCCCTAGCGTTAATTACCTGCGGAAAGCCTAGCGAAGGTAAATAGTTCATCTTTTCGTGAAGCGTTCACACACGATTCACGAGAGCACGGACTCGTTCACATGGACTCGTTCATATGAAATATATCCGTAACAAACAAAATTTAAAAAAATTAGAACTTTGCGAAAAATAAAATTTTTTGAAATTGTGAAATTTTTTGAAATCAGAAATTTTTTGAAATTAGAAATTTTTTGAGATTTGATTATTTTTTTAAAATAACTCTTTGAAAAATAGAATTTTTTGAAATTCCTGTAGGTAATAATAACATGTTCCTGAAAAAAATTTCCTTTTGGAAGTTGTGAGTTGCGAATTGTGTCTTATTAACAACCCGTGACGTCATCGCGACTCGTAACTTCGTATCTCGTAACTGATGACGACACCCGAGTTTCAAACTTTCAAAAAGATTTTATTATTAACTACATACAATAGGTAAAAATTATTATTACCTTACAGTAAGGCTTTAAACACCCAAGTCATTAAATTCATTCTGAGCTACACTAGGTTTTTTTCCCTTTTTATACCCTGCAAATAGGTCTTTATACAGATCTCCTCTTTAAGGCAAAACATACGCGGCAACGATTTACGCATGTATTCGGCGTCAAAATCACAGACTTACTGGCGACTGGTGAGCCGAGCGGTTGTCGCAACGCGCGGGGAAATCGTTGCCTGACAACGGTGAGCCAAGGCTACGCGCCGCCGTTTGGTTTAGAAATCGTGCGTTCAACGAAAAATAAATACATGTGATAGCTCATAATATCCCCGCCCTCCTTGTGATATTTCGTGATTTTTTCCGAACCCCCCCTCCCCCTTTCAAGCCTCACGTGATTAATGGATGACCCCGTACAGGAACATCCACTAATTTTATCAACCCAGCACCCAATAAAGCATGTTGTTTGCCCATCTTTGATGTTTGTTACTTTTTTCTCGTATGTTATTAATTCGTAGTCGTCGGTGTAATGCAAATAATACTTTCTCACACTGCGGGTGTTATTGACCGCGAGTTGTGCGCAATCGGAATATAATTTTCGTAGATCATCATGAAGTTTCTGATTCAAATTATTCATAGATCAGGTGATGGATTAGTTCGCGAGAATTGGAATTATCTGTGATGCGTTGATTGAGGAATGATCTGTGCGAAGCGCTTCGTGCGCGAACGACACACTACTTACTACATGGCTCATCAGGTCATGTTTTACTGGCGGTAAGCCCGCCTTACCCTCTTGTTCAGCGCTCTGTGTTCTTGTCTCGCGCATGAATTTATCATGCGGGGTATCCTGGGATCGTTTGAGATTATGGCAAGAATTTACAAACAGCGTCGACCCTCTTACGGCGGATGGAAATACCTAAGAGATTTACTGATCAAAGGAATTTAATGTTTTATTCTCCGCGTTTTACAAAAGATAATCGTCAGGTATGACCGTTGGACAGACGATCCCTAGAATTGTGAACAAAAACAAATTTAGAAATAAAATTGTTGCCGCCGAAAGGAAGATTACATAAAAAAAAATTCAAGAAATTTAATTTTTATTTTTGAGCTTTGTGACTAATCAAACAAACCTATTTTGGTTGTCTGTGTATAACTCTTTTTTTTATTTATATGAATACCGCACAAGAGTCCTAACTGCTCCCGTCCTGGAGCCAGTGAGGCTATGGCATCCCTAATTGGGGTATGTTGTGAGGCTGAAGGTAGTGAGGAGGGGAAGGAGATGGGGAAGAGGAAGGTGGGGAAGTACCTGGCTATTCATATCTGGTCACCAAACACGTCCAAAGCCATTTCAATTCTGAATGGGAGTCTCACACCAGGGCGATACTGAGAGTATCTTCCACTCTGGAGCGTGCCGCAAATATACTATGTATTATTTAAAAAAATGAATTAACTGTGAAATAACACATAAATCAAATAAAATTTATTTGCCGCGCCGGGATTCGATCCCGCGACCTCCGGATTGCGAGTCAAGAGCCTTACCGCTAGACCACGCCGGCCGTCAAAGGCCGTGATTCAATGAACTAAAATTTTCTTTATCTTCGGTTACTGTGCGTTTAAATTTTGTTTGCGTTTTTTAAATTTGCTTTGAATTTAAGTGTCATTTTCAAAATTTTAACTGATTGTGTGAAGATTCAGAAAAGCGATAAAGTGCCCAACTGTTATATAATATTTTAACAGAACATTATTTCAATCGACGTTTTCAAAACTAGAACTGATCTATACAGAATTCGGATTTTCCCGAGATTGTTCATGGGTCTGCGATGGGAAAGTACCAAATAATAATAAAACTCTAATACTCTTACTGTTAAAACGCTTAAGGTGCAATTAAATATATAATTACAAGTAGCGTAACTAATTTTGATTCAAAGTTTAACCGTATAAAATACTTGGTTCACTTGCAGAGTTTTGGAAAATTGTTTATCGATACAAATATAACCTTTCTATCCGTAGGTTTCAGACAGGCCATACAAATGGTTCATCTGTTTAGGAAGAGAAATAGAGCTTACCTCAGTCGTAGGGACTATAACACACTTCTAAAGTTTATTTCTTCGATGGACTGAGTTTTTATACCCGGGGAAGCTGTTAATAAGATTTAACCTTTTATAATTAGCAAAGGCAGGTACAATAGCGACACTGAACAAGTAAACCAATAGAAGTGTATTATGGGCTTGTCTGGTGTGCTCGAATAAGCTCAATTTTTCATTACTTCGGGTGAAATTGATAAAAAAATATCAGGCATGGATATTCTTTCGTGAGCCTCAAATTAATTTTTCGGGTTTTCTGGGGTCTGGAGGTCTAGCACGGTCGATCGATAAAATTGCCTATCTATACAATATGGACTAAATCCGTCGTCTATCGTCAGCAAGTGACATTTGCGAGAATCATATGATTCGGACAGTCGGTTGACAAAAGCCGCGATTTTAGTGCGACCTCCTTAGAATCTACACAACTTTTTGAATAATATCATTCGTTTGCAAAACAACAGGCTTATTGATGAATGGAAGTGAACTAATGAAGCTCTTAGAAATGAAAGAAATCATAAGACGCGATCAATTGATTCCGTTCCGGTTTGGAGAAAAGAAAGTTGTTCAAATGTGAATTATCTGTTTATTGAATTATTGAAAACCTCATTATCTAATTAACTCTATTTTTAGTGTCAAAAAATGCACATCGACTGCCAATGCATGTTTAAGTTAGTATTTCAATTCGAAATTGTCAGTTTGTTAGTATTTTTAAGTTTTACATAACCGTTTGATGTTTAGGAATGTGAATTCATAAATAGATCAACCAGTGTTGCAATCGTATAACGATTTTTTATATATTCCCTGTCAATATCGATTTGGCTATCAACAGCGCAACCGTGATGGGGATATCGATATGAAAAAAAAAACATCGGAAGTTGAACCTATCAATCCATTATTGTTAAGTTATCAACTTGATGATGATGCTAGACTAAAAGGAGTAAAAAAAATCTAATATAATTTGGCAATATGATTTTTTCTTCCAATCGGCACAGGTCACACTTCTAGTGATTTTCTGCTCAGTGACTAGCAATGGGTATTCTGCTCAAAGAAGAAAAAATTCTATTATCATAGTTAAGCTCCGTGGCTTTAGAAATTAATTTTACCTAGGAATTAGAAACTTCATTTACGACAAAGGTTTTGTGTAGATTTTTCCTTCAAAAGCTCACGGGCTGCATAAAATTTTTAATTGTTTTTATAATTTATTCCAAACTCAATATTTAAATTCGAGATATGTAAAATTGCTTTCAGTAAGTGATGGTGAAAATTCGAATAAATATTTCCCACAAAAGCAAATATTATTTAAAATTCGCAGGCAAAAGTTTTCTCAAAAGTATTGAAATGTTTTTTTTTTAAATTTTTTTTAGGTTCTTCATAAAACAGTTATAAACTAAAATATTATGGAGAAGATTACAAATTTATAAAAAAGTGCATGGTGGCAGTTTTACTATGTTGTGACGTATGTCAAAAGACAGTTACTGAACTTCTGTAGGTTACATTGAAAATAACGATGCTCAATGCAGAATCGTTAAGCAGATGAGTTGCTCTGTTTAACGGCGCATTCTGATACGCAGAAGTTCTCGCTTTCGGAGCACAAAAAGTACGTGGGATCTCCCACGAGTGTATGTGTTAGGGGATATATAAGTTGATATCTTTCAACATTTAGTATAGTTCCGGAGATTAGCTTAAAAAAATTTTTACCTTAAAGTAAGATAGTTAAGTAATTAACTTTTTTCTTAACATATTTTTGGTACCTACTGTTGTTCAATAACAGTTCTTATTTTTTATATCGATTAAATAAGCCATTGTTGATTTGCAGTGAAAAAGATATGACCGTGCAGAGGGCGTTTATGACGTCACAAAATCGAACTTTGCTAGGGCAGCTCCGGTTCCCAGTTTCATAATCTTATCAGCCAGTAACGTTACCAACACCAAAGCAAGAAAACCGATCAATAACTAATGAAAAAAATTTAATGCGATGGTTATGATCAAAAAAATTTAATAGTAAAAAAGTGTTAATAGTAAATTAAATATTAAAAAAGTGTTAATAGTAAATTAAATATTATAAATAACCAAACGTTTTTTAAAAAAAGCCATCTTTTAAATTTATTTTCGTATTAATACTTATATTTATAATAATTTATTTTGTTATTTAGACTTCTTATTTTCTTTTTAAAAGATTTTTTATTATGTTAATGTAATTTTTACCCATTCTAAAATAATTTTTATATTTTATTTTATATAATTGTTTTTTATGATATATTTTAGGTAATTAATCACCTCTCCTATCTAATATTTTGTCTATTTAGTCTATACTTGTTTGTCATTTGTTATTTTTTATTGACTTATTATCCTGACGAAGAAAACATAGTTTTCGAAACATGTTGATATTGTTAATAAAATAGTGGTGTTACACAAAGGTATTTGTTTGTCATTAAAAAAAAATTTACTTTAAAAGTGTCACACATTTCTGAAACTGCCACGCAACAATGAGATTACTGACTGGTTTGTATTTAACTATCCCGTCTAGTTGTACGCCTCACCCAATGTCGCCGCATCCTGGTACCGCGTAGTTTCTGCGGTGTGTAGTTTCAGGATACCAGAATAACTACGTGGTCCTATGCCGACCAAACTACGGAAAGCTCGGCTCGTAGCCGTAATAAGGGGAGCAATTTTTCATACAAAGCTGTTCGGGAAATGGCCACCATAAAACACACAAATACAGCTAACTTATTCAAACTTTTCAAATGTTTTGCCTGAATGTTTCACATTCTCGCCGCCCTGCTTCTGGAAATATGCATAAAATATACATTAAAACTTTTGGCTTTTTGATTACAACTGCTACCTATCTGAATTTCAGGAAAGAAAAATGTTTTTGTTAAATTTTCGACGCTTAAAAAAAAAAGAACTCGTTTACAAATAACTTTTTAAAAATATTTTTAAGGGGCTGTGAGTTGTAATTCTGCGGAAGGCAATATAAAAATCGTTCCATGACAATTAATCCAATTATTAGACAATTAATAGTACACAACTGCTAACCCTGTACAAATCGCAAGTGCGCCCCACGGTTGAATTTGGCAGCCACCTCTGGTCTGGAGCTCCAAAATACTTGAAAAATACCCTCGACTCTGTGCAGAAACGGGCGGTCCGTTTGATAGATTCTACCATCTTAACGAACGGATTGCAATCTTTAGAGCACAGGCGTGCTATCCATGTTCTACCGGTATTTCAATGGAAGATGCTCTGAGGAACTAGCGTCATTGATTCCTTCGGCACCGGTGCATAGTCGGGAGACACGCCAAACGCGCGCCCAACATATGTACACGGTTGACATTTGTCACATGAGAACGGGTCGTTTTTTCGACTCGTTCTTGAGCTCAACAGCTCGGCTATGGAACGATTTGCCGGCATCTGTGTTTCCTCCTCCTACAGCATGGGTCTCTTCAAGACCAATGTTCATTCCTTCCTCTCCTCAAAAAGACCCTCCACACAGCATCCCAGATGACATAGGCCCTGAGGGAAATTATTTTCCTCAGTGCCTCTTGTGTGGAGTTAATGTAAAAAAAAAAAAAATCTCCCGACATTCCCCCCCCCCTGATATATTTATATTCATTATGCAGTATGTTTAGGGAAAATACGGCATACTTACTTACCCAAAATAAAACTACATAAGTATGCCGGAGGGATGTGCAGAAAGGATGTACCACCGAATAACAATTATATGAAACAAATTTTCATTTTTATTTTTTTTTACATTAACTCCACACAGGGGGCCCTGAGGAAAATAATTTCCCTCAGAGCCTATGTCATCTTTGAGGATGCTGTGAGGAGGGTGTTTTTGAGGATAGGAAGGAGTGAACATGCGTCTTGAAAAGACCCACCTATGTTGTAGAAGGGAGGAAACACAGAGGCCGGCAAATCGTTCCACAGCCGAGCTGTTGAACTCAAGAACGAGTAGTAGAAACGACCCGTTCTCATGTGACTAATGTCAACCGTGTAAAATTGTTGGGCGCGTGTTTGGCGTGTTTCCCGAATATGCACCGGTGCCGAGGGGATCAATGACGCTAGTTCCTCGGAGCATTTTCCATTGTTATACCTCCAATAGGAAAAAAGAATAAAAATTCACCAGAATTAACAAGAAGAAGAATGTGACATCACACAAAAGTTCCCACAGTTTGAAAACGGTTAACTATGACGACATCATTTTTAAAATGAAATCTAAAGAAATAGTATAATGTAACGGTTGGAAAATGTGTTGCTGTTCTGATCTGTTTACTAAATCCAGCTTAAGTCATTTCGAGAAGCATTTAGGTTCCGAGTGAAGTTTTTTTATATATTCCTAGAAAAGCCATAAAACAATGATAAACGAAATACATAATATTATGCTTATATAATAATAATTATTGCCATTATTACTATCACGCGATATCCGAAATATAAGTGGCACTTAGCGAAGAAAGCCATCTTAATTTGATCATAATTCTTTATTTCTAATAATAATAACAGTCATTCTTTTTTTTACAAGCTCTACCCACTCATGAGCCGTTTTATCTCACAAGCAAACCATACGCCTGCGTTAATGTTGTAATAGAAGAAAATGGGTTAAAAGATCCCTTTCCAGATTGCCGAAATGATAGCACTTAATTTTCGTTTCTTTCTCGTATGGAATGACAAAAAACTTCAATCGAAAGATTTGAAAAGAACTTACGCGTTCCTACATGAGTGTTTTTTAAGTTCACGATATTTTGTTTTTTCCAAAATTAATGAGTTTTTTCGTCGATTTATTCCTACATTTCTTTGTCATATTTTTACTTCAACAGTAATAATTAAAGAAAAAAATCCTTTTAAAATGTAAAATCACTTAATGAAGCTGTTTGAAACCATTTGAAACCTCGGTTCGCTCGGTGCACTAAAGCTCTACAAAGAAACTTAATTTCAATATTAAAAAATACATACCACCATCTCATAATGAAAGCAATTTTAAAAATGTTATAAAACAACTAAAAAAACATTCGCTAATAAAAATACACTTTTCATTGTATACAAATGGCGTTTTTCTATCTCCATTGGTCTTTTATTGAGCTTACAAAAGCTGTCAAGTCACCTTTTGTATCTTTACACCAGCATTATTCGGGATATCTTTACCATTGCTTCATCGCCATGACGTTTCGTAAAATCCGGAACAAAGATTTGGCGACAAAGTAGTACGAGAATAATACTAGCATTATTCATAATTCAACATTTTCGCAGCCATATTTAGAACAATGGATATTATCATTTGAAATATTACAAAATGGTTTCAGCTCTTAAATTTTGCTAGCACAATATGTGTATGTTGGGAGAGGGAAAGTAGAAAGGGAACATAGTAGCGGTAGTGGATAGCAAATTTGGAAAATCCATGCTTCTCACACTGAGAGCTGTTTGTGGCCTGCTCACGCGTCGGAAAACCTTTTGATTTATTCGTGTACGCCCCAGACCGAAAACAAAAAAAAAAATTGTATTTCCAAATCGACTATAACATAACTAAAACACTTTTTCTTTGAGTGGCATTGTAAAATAAAATAAAACAATAAATTTACCGGAATTAGCTAAGTACTTCCTTCTGAAGGTTCTTCAGGACAGAATAATACTCATTGTAAACTAATAATTATTCTAAACATTTTTCTTTTATACTCTTTAGCAATAGGGAACCATTTTAATATCGTTTTTTTTTAGATTTCTTAGTTTATAAATTATTTTACTTTAAGTTTTTTCGGTTTTCTTTATCTCTGAAGCCTCGATAACATTGAGCGAGTTTACAAGCTACTATCTGGGAAATTCACTATCTCTTAGTAAAGTCGCTCAGTGTCGTCGTATTACTTGCTAACTAGCAGATTGTGGACAATCTACGAAAAAAGTTGAAAAGTGATCAACTTTACTCGCTACTCGCTAGTGTTTGCCTAAACCAACAGCTGATTTTGTAAACAACTGTCAGAATTAGTTCGCACGGGAGTCGTTATTCTCGCTACTGGCAAGCGTGTGGCAAAAATGTGGACATATTTGCTTGGCACGGAAGTCGTTTTTTAGCTGCTGCTGTCGCTACTGAGCGAGTGGACAGTTTTGTGTGTCATCTTGACAATCTCACTCGCCGATTCACACGCTTTTAAACTTACCGGCTAGTAGCTTGTAAACTTGCTTAATGTAATTGAGGCTTAATTCTGGTCTTCGTATTCGAAGGGTTAGGTTCTCGACTAGTAATCCGGAAGTCACGCGCAAATATTTTTTACTTATCTAATTTGTGTTATTTTACGATTAAGTTATTCAAAATAACATGAAGTATAATTTCGGCACGTTCCAGAGCGGAAGATATTTTTAGTATGGTCCCGGTGTAAGACCACCATTCAGAATTAAAACTTTGCTTGAAACGACTTAAGCCATGTTTGGTTACCAGATCTGAATAGTCCAGTGGTTTTACTCTGGCCAATCGCCTGCCCCTTCCCGCTTCAGCTCCCCAATTGGGGATGCCCTAGTCTCACTGGCTACAGACGGTTGGGAGAGCAGCTGTGCGGTATTAACATACTTCATTTTTAAAGTCTGTAAGTTTTCTAGACTAATAATACCTACCCCACGTCGGTATGTTCGATCATCTCATGGTCGACATCCGCTGCACATCCTCCGTCTCTGAGAATGAGAGATCCTAGATACTTAAATGAGTCACAGTTGGTAATGTTACTCCATTTAGTTGCATCGAAGGAGTTACAGCATTTTTCTTCAAACGGCAAGTACAAATATTCAGTATTTTTCCTGATAATTTTTAGGCCATTATCCCCCAGGATCTTACTCTACCTTTCCAGGCTATTCTGTAAGTAACAATGATTAACTGCTGTCATTACTATATCATCTGCAAAATAACAGTCTTAAGAATACTGTTCATTGTTTCATGAAAAAGATTTTTAAAAATAAAATAAATGCCTGATGCTTGTGTTCGTTAACATTTCTTCAAGATTTAAGAAAATATTTTATGTTTAAGAAATACGTGTAAAATTTTAGTATTTTTGTTGTCGTTTTTTGACAAATTGAAAACGTCTTCAAAAATTTTGGAAGTTTTTTTTTATTGTATGAACAAAGTTAAGTGGCGGTTTTCTTGCGAACTTCGAAAGGAGTGAATTTTCGTTTTTTATTTTATTTTTGGGGTATTATGCCGTGTTGCGCTACCTCCTTCTTTAGCCAACGTTTCGGACACAATTACACATCTGCCCTGATGATGAAACCTGTAATGCTGTCCGAAACGTTGGCTAAAGAAGGAGGTAGCGCAACACGGCACAACACCCCAAAAATAAATAACGAAAATACATAACGAAAAATAAATAAAAATAAAATAAAATAAATAATGAAAATTTTGGCCGTGAGAATCTAAAATCGTATCAAAAGGAGTGAATATTGAATTTTTGAACATTTTTTCAAAACTTTCATTGAACATTTTTTGATAAGCCCTTTTTCAACTCTTTTCGTGTTTGCAATTAAAATATTGCAATTTTCAAATATTAAAGTAACTACATTTTAAATACAAAAATCTGAAAGTTAATTTTATCTAATTTTTAAATCGTTATTTGTTTTTACGACGTCTGAAAAAAATAAAAATATACAGGACATTTAAAATACCTTGGAAAAATTAAAAAATACGATGATAATTTTTTATAAAAATAACAGTGTTTATAAGATAAACAACCCTCTTTGGCTGGATAAGCAATTTACTGTAATGAATGTCGATCGAATTTTAAATAGGAGCAAAAGAATAATGTTTTGGATTCTTTGTTTGGACATGAATGAAGATATAAAAGGCAGGTCTTGTATGAGAACGACCTCTTATCCTTAGACCACCACGTAGTAATCATTATATTAATATATTCTTAATTTACGAGTTATATTATTTAACGGTCCCGAACACGCACGAGATATCATTGTAAAGGTAGCGACATCTTATTTACGTGAACAATTTTTTTATCAGTGTTTCTAGATTAGTACCTAAGGTTTTCACATACACGGTTGTTTATCAATTGTATAAAATAATCACGACGTTTTTAGTAGGGCTGTTAGAATGTAATGCGCTAAACCGCTATACCTCTCACCGTAATCAACATGACATTATATCGGAAAAGCTGCAAGCATAAAGTATATTAAAACCCTTGTCCTTGTCGGTTCGCTGACACGCACTCCCGGCTACTTACTAAATTCTACATTCCCTACCTAACTATACTGTACTACATAGTTTATACAACTTCACCAACTGTATACTATTTATACTATAAATACCATACCATGACTAGATTACTAGACTATACCATGTTTAGTACGATCGCAGTAGCCCGCCATCCCGCCCTGCGAGCCTGGTTTAACTGTGGTAGTTTCCTTTGTGGGAGGCTTTGCATAGAAGCTCAAAGGTTCCGTGTATTGCTAAAATATGCGGCATGTCACGTGTCACGGCATTTGAGCTGACGTCAGAGCTGAACTGGCAAAGCATGCCGACATTTTTTGTTCAAAATAATTAGCGCATGCGAATATAATGTCGACCATCAAATGTGGGATTGCGGCTCGTTTAGTTTGGATGTTTAGTGTTAGTAAATTAAAAACAAAAAAACAATGTACCCTTAAAGTTATTTTTTTTCATTTGGTTTTAAGTAATCACTTAGGAGTTGGCGTTGGTTGAAATACCTTGACTACGTTCTGCCTTAAACTTTTTTTCTCTGGATTCAGATAGGATTTATTACATCGTTTTGGGAGCCCGGAAACCATTCATTGGCTGGCCAACAACTCTGCCATAGAATACTCCGAGTGGTTCGCTACTTTTGGTGACTTAGCAAATCACTTAGGAAACCATTCATTGGCTAGCCAACACCTTTGCCATACAACACTCCGAGTGGTTCGCTACTTTTGGTGACTTAGCAGGGGTGCCTGGTTTCATGGGGTGAGGTTTGTCCAGGTCTTGCGAGGCGGGCCGGATTGGAAGAGGCCGGTTTGCGGAGACCCTTTGACCTCTCCAGCCGGGCTCTCCCGATCTATCTCCTTGTGCCGGAGTGGGAGGGATTAAATCATAAATCTTTCCTTCCTTTCATTAAAAAGACACTCCACTCAGCATCCCCAAAGATGGCGTAGGCCCGAGGAAAATTATTTTTGTCAGGGCTTCCTGTGCATAGTTAATGTACAAAAAAAGCATGACCGATGAAGCTTTGAAATCGTAAACATCTGAATTTGAAAATTTAAAAAAAAAAATTTGAAATCTTAAAAATCTTATAATTTAACAAAAATAACAATTAAGATTTTCATTTTGTATGTTCCACGATCCTCAAACCCGATTTCAGGCAAAGTCGTTTAGTAAAGGAGTATAATACGACTTGATTATGATTAAGAAATATTGAGTAGTATCTAAGAAATATAAGCACTTGAATATTAACTTATCTTTTGATGACTTCTCCTATTGGAGGTTTACTATCACCACATTGGAGGTTATCCACCACCTACCCGCCCTAGTATTAGTAACAGGTTGTTACTCCTTCAAGGCTCTCGCAAGGACTCTAATTTTTTTTGAATGAACGATTCTACATTTAATTTTGAAACGAATATAGACCTCCAGTGTCCCTGCATCCGTTGTAAGTAAGCAGTATATAAGTGTTTAGCAGGAAATACAAGATACAATAAGTGTTAGTATGACTAAGTAAAGGCAAGACAATGGGATAGGTTGGTGACTTTCACCACTGCAATCTTCATCCTGCAAGCTGTGGGCTGGAGGCTCTTGCGGTACTTCACTCCAACCAATCACGTAGATTACGAAGCCATGACCTGCGGCGTCTTTTCCTGGATTACTCTATTACTTTAAATAAAAATAAAAAATAAAAATAAAAAACTTTTAAGGTCTTGAATTTTCATTCCTCGTAATATGACAGTTAATACCGTATATTTTTAGAAAAATTCTGAAAAATAAGGTTGTCAAAAATGTTGTACGAGATATCTACGTACTTCTACTTAGAATAACAAGGTTAAATCTAACACGGCAATATCATGCGACGTTAAAGTCGCTTTCTCTACAGCCCATAATAGAAAGAGTTTGACAGGAAAAATGTTTAAAAAAATATTGATCGCACATATTAAACAGAATGAACAACTAATCGCGTGTCTTTTAAAAATGTGTCTCGTACATCAACTCTAAGGGTGAATAAGGCTTTTATCTACGTTTTAGGCCCGCTATCGTGATATTAAGTACCCGCCCACGTAGCGCACCCACACTCACATGCCGCCTGTACACGTGTTACTGGAAACCACGTATTAAGGCGAGACACGTGATAGTGAGGGCTAATGCCGAAATGATATTACGTGAGATTTCTAACTTTAATTAGTTTGGAGACTCTCAATTAGTTCTGAATTAAGAAACTTTTTTGGGAAAGATAATTTAAGAGCTTGTAATTTTTTATGTTTTTTTAGAAAGGGTCTCTCCGAAATGATAGTGTTTATCTAATACAACTTAATATACAAGATTTAATATTTAATTTTGCATATTTATATTCATGCACTGGGATTAATAGTGAAATTGCAGGTTGATGTACATGTACGAGGGTCAGTCAAAAAGGAATGCCTCCTATTTTTTTCTACTTAAATAAAGTTAGTGAAAATTTTGCATTTGGTGCTATTCCTCAAACCTACAATCTACTGCAGTAGTAACTTTTTGCGTCAACAGGTAGCAGCGCACTACAGTCGCTTGCAAAATGGCCGACATCAATGTTCGTAATAGACAGCGTTATATGATTGATTCTTGACTGTAGAAGGTGAAACGCCCATTCGCATTCATGACTGAAAAATGTGTACCATGATGCAACAGGTGATGGGTTAGACGCCGGATGGATATTATATTGAAAAGTAACAAATTAATCGTCAGTAGTGTGGCTTTAAACCCATTTAATTGCAGTTTTTATTTCTTGACAATTAAAGGAGAAAAAAATAGGAGGCATTACTTTTTGAGTGACCCTAGTATTTATATTTTTCAAAAGTTTTCTTAAGAAATTTATCTACTCCATGATAAATATTTTTTATATATATGCCAGTGGAAATAACAAAAATCACGCTGCATAATTTTGTGCAGCCTCTAAAAATAATTGATTGAAAACATTTGTGACTCCCAAGTTATGCGCTTACCTAAACAGCCTGTCAAAATAAACTTAATTTTTGATTGTATACTCATTCATCTCTTTTTTTTTTACTTTTTACCAGTATTTATTGATATAATCAGAAATATTTTTTACCTCTCCTACACGTCTCTAACATGCACGATACAAATCTACAACCAATTTCAGACATGTCTCTTACCCCAAGGTTTTCCGCAACGCTTCCTATTTTCCCGGTAAATAATCCATCTGTCAAAACAACAGTTCCATAACAAAAAAGAAAACATTCAAATTTCATCCGCGTTTTGGCAGAAAATTTAAAAAGTTAATATTTTATCCCAGAACAAAGGAAGTTATGCATACTTTTTTAAACATATGAATACCGCCTGGAGCAAGTAAGACTGTGGCATAGAGTCATTACTATAGGAGCGAGACAGAAATATATCTGGGCTTTTAGGGTTGGTCACTCAAGCCTCAATTACATAGAGCGAGTTTACAAGCTACTATCTGGGAAATTCACTATCTGTTAGTAAACTCGCTCAGTGTCATCGTACTACTTGCTAACTAGCAGATTGTGGACAATCTACGAAAAAAGTTGAAAAGTGGTCAACTTTACTCGCTACTCGCTAGTGTGTGCCTAAAGATGGCGGCCCATCAACAGCTGATCTCGTCTGTCAGAATTAGTTTAGGCGGCAGCCGTTATTCTCGCTACTGGTTAGCGCTGCGAATTTAAGTTTTATAGAAAATGTCGAGTCGTTATTTTAACTGCTACTATTGCTACTGAGCTAGTAGACAGTTTTGTGTGTCATCATGACAATCTCACTCGCCGATTCACCCGCTTTTAAACTTACCGGCTAGTAGCTCGTAAACTCGCTCTATGTAATCGAGGCTATATAAAGGAATATTTGGCGACGTTAAAATGCATTGGAATTATTGTCGGTGACTGAGTTGGATCGTCGTCGGCTAGCTAATTCCTCCATCAATACTCAAGTAACACCGTCCGCTTTTAATGATGGTAGTAGAAGCTTTTCAAATATTGCCAGGATATTCATAACCCGGAAATATTTGTTTTACTTTTTCAAAGAAAAATGAAAATTTTACGAAAAGCTACCATTTTATGTACTTAGAAACAAAATTGAATGAATAGAAAGATATAACAATTTACATTTCGTACAAGACCCCACTGAGAGACAGCCCGGTTCTCATTGCCTCGTAAACTATGGTCCGCCACCAAAAGGTGCTCCCATAGCTGTTGTGCCCATATGATCTATAATACGGGGCCTTAAAGAGTCGTTGAAGTGTGAATGCGGTGCAGACCGCCGAACATGTGATCAATGAATGCCCGCTCCATTCATTCCCCGGCGGGATTTATGAGGTCCATAGGGCAACGCCTGAGGCCCTGGACTGGCTCGCAGACTTATTTGACTCGCGAAATAGTTTTGTGAGCAACCCAACATTTTATAATATAAAAAATACTATTTCCATTGATTATTATCAAACGATTTCAATTTAACAATTCGATAATAAAAGCAGAACTATGTATTGAGTTACTTTATTATTGGGTAGACCAGGTAAGAACGGACCGGCGAAGCTTAACATGAAATTACTATTTTAGATTAATCTTTATTATTAATACCATTAATACCAAAAGTAAATGTTTTCGATAAAATAAAGCTTTTTCTATAATTTCGCTTGAGTAGAATTAAAATAAAATTGTTAATTACTTTAAAAAAATGTGATCTTAAACTACTAAAAAAATATTTTTGTAATAAAATTGTTTGACGGCCGGCGTGGTCTAGCGGTAAGGCTTTTGACTCGCAATCCGAAGGTCGCGGGATCGAATCCCAGCGTGGATAATAGATTTTATTTGATCAATTTGTGTTATTTCATAATTAATTCATTTAAAATGGAAGATACTCTCAGTATCGCCCTGGTGTAAGACTACCATTAAGAATTGAAACGTTGCTAGAACTGGCTTTAGCCGTGTTTGGTGACCAGCTCTGAATAGCCAGATACTTCCCCACCTTCATCTTCCCCATCTCCTTCCCCTCTCCACTACATTCAGCCTCACAACATACCCCAATTGGGGATGCCATTGTCCCACTGGCTCCAGACGGGAGCAGTTGGGACTGTTGTGCGGTATTCATATAAACATTAAAAAGCTTGAACGCGTATGAGAAATAACTATATTAAAATTAAAATATTATGTAAGATTATCTATAACAGTTACCCTTGATTAACTTTTCTTCCGTATAAAATTATATATAAAATAAATTAAATCCGCTTATGTACAAAAATCGACTTTTCTTGACTCCGTTTGCCAAGCGATTTTTTTATGTATTTCCTATACTCGTGGTGATGTAAGGCACATAAAAATACATATATACATTTTTGGCTCGTGGCTTTGCTCTTAAATAAGTTTCATTACATTTCTATTTCTTCATTCGAATTTGATTGCCCGCACATTCAATGAGAGAGATGAGCTTTTTTTACGGCAGCCTTCCGTCGGTTTCGATTTTCTCCTAGGGGTAGTTTGTATAAAAAATCTTCTGCCCATCCGAAGTCCGCGCGTGACCAGCGTGTAGAGAAGCCTCCGTGAAGGTATTGGAAATGAATAGGCTTCGAAGCGGATTACACATTGTTTCCCTCGATTTATCGTCGGAATGATTACCGAATTAAATCAATAAGCCTCTAATTAAGAACGCGTGGTTTTGATTGCGGAAAATGGAACACATGTGAGGGTACTTCATCATTGGCTGAATCTTTATTAGATTTTTATTTTCTCTCTCGCTTATTACTCGGATAATGTCTATATTATCTTTGGCTAGTGTGTACTTTCTTTTTGCGTTATACTGGGGTCAGTCAAAAAGTAATACTTTCTATTTTTTTTTCCTTTAATAGTCAAGAAATTACGTGGGTTGAAAACCACACTATTGACGATTAATTTGTTACTTTTCAATATAATATCCGTTCGAATTCACAGCTTCGGTCCATCTTTTAACAGGTTCCATGCCAACTCGGAATGAAACCAACTCAGAACCATCTCAGATAAGTCATTTAGAGTGATAAAATAATAATTTTAAATTAGCCGATAACCCTAACCTAACGTAACCTATTTAACCAATTTTTTATTTATATTTTTTTATCACTCTAAATGACTTATCTGAGATGGTTCTGAGTTGGTTTCATTCCGAGTTGGCCGGTCACCCTTTTAACAAGGGCTTGTATCACAGTGTTGTAAAAAGCACGATCACATCCAGAACACCATCGCCATAACTTTCCCCTCCGATCACACAGTTTTGAATTTTTGTCCTAGGTGAGTTTGTGATGTGAATGAAATTTCATTGACTACCTCTTTGATTCAGGTTAAAAAAAAAGAACCCATATTTCGTCTCCGGTCACAATTTTTTCCAGAAATCAAGCGCTGCAAGTGTTATGAGACTATTGTTTTTCTTGTTTTTGTATTGGAACCCACCTTGCACAAATTTTTGTTGAATAATCAGTTGTCGAATAATCGTTATCACACTGACTTTACTGAGGGAGAGAATGCGACATATATAGTTATCTGGGGTCATCACGAATGATGTCATCAACTCGCGTACAGCCACTGCAATCAACGGCCTGCGCCGTTCCGATTTTTGTCAGCCAGCTGTGTTTGTCTTTCGGCTTCGTTGCAGCGACGAACCCATCATCTAGCAGTGCTGACATCCACTGTTGCATCATTGTACACATTTTTCAGTCTTCCATGAATGCCAATGGGCGCTTCACCTTCTACAGTCAAGAATCAATCACAGAACGCTGTCTATTACGAACATCGATGTCGGCCATTTTACAAGTGACTGTAGTGCTGCCACGCAAAACGTTGCTATTGCAGTAGATTGCAGAAGAAGGTTCGAGGAATAGCACCAAATTCAAAATTTTCACTTTACTAATTTTATTTAAGTAGAAAAAAATTGGAGTCATTACTTTTTGACTGACCCTCATATTATTACTGGATGATAGATATATAATCGAAACATTGCTTTTTTAAATGTCTTACAAGAGTTCCCATCTGGAGCCCGTGGGTCTATGGCACCCCCAATCAGGGTATGTTGTGAGGCTGAAGATAAGTGGAGGGAGGAAGGAGATGAGGTAGAATAAAGGGTGAAGTACCTGGCTATTGAAATCTAGTCATCTAACACGGCTAAAACCATTTAATTTATTTATTTGATATAAACGGTACACATATACCATAAACACGGATTACTTATCACAAAATCAAAATTAAATAAGAAATAATAAAAAAGAGTACAACAGTTCATTGTGGCTTTTGATTGAGAAATGACAACAGAGATACAATTACATATAAAATTCTATAGTGCAAATAAAATTAATACTGATAGAAAATATTTGATTGTTTAGCCTTCTTGTACCTAGCTTCCGTGCAGTTAAATAGATTATTATATTAGTGACTTCATGTAATCTAGGTACAAGCGAGTGTTTTGTATACTCAGTCCGGTTATTGTATTCAACTCGTGGGTATATGAAATTCAATGAGCTTGGTTAAATCAGGACTCTCTATTATTTTAAGCATCATTTCAATTCTGATTGGTGGTCTTCCATCAGGGCAATCTTCCACTCTGGAACTTGCAGCAAATATATCTATAAATTTAATTATTTTAAAGGATTACACTGTGAAAACACAAATCAATCAAATAAAAGATGCGCAGATAAATTACGCCGGGATTTAAACCCGTAACCTCTGAAGTCGAGAGCGTTGTCCCTCGATCACGAAGGCCATCAAAATGGCCGCTTGAAATGACGTTAGCCGTGTTTGGTGACCAGATCTAAATAACCAGACATATGACTCAAATTTTCTCTTCCTCATCACTCCTGTCAGCCTCATAACATACGCCATTTTTAGAATGTCTTAGCACCACTGACTCTGGACGGCAGACAGCAAGCAAGAAATGCAACGAAATCAGTCAACATATATTTTTTGCGTTATTTGTCGATGTAATGAATATTGCAACCTTCACAAGTGATTCGCAAAATACGAGGCTATATGTTTCATGTCTAAAAATATTATTTTTTTATTCATATGCCTGGAGAAAAAGCGTGGTATTGAAAGAGTTAATAATAATTTTAATTCGTATTCTTTTATTCAAACCGAACCTGAAAGTCAGATTAAGTAAAAAAAACTTGATTCAATGGCGAAACCAAAGATAAATAATAAAATAAATACAAGGCGAAATGCTAAGATAAAGTTTACTTGGTTTATCTTATCTTTTCTTGTCTCAAATAAAACTACCACAGTTAAAACTCAGGACAATGAATATGGTTTCTATTTAAAAGCTTTTAATTTTAATGTGAATACAGAATTGGTGTGCCACCTTCTCGCAACCTTCTAGAAACTATGCCAGTCCTAATCGGGGTTTTTTGTGAAGCTGAAGCTAATGGAGAGGGGAAGGAGAAAAGCGGGAATGTTCGTGGTTATTCAGATCTCGTCACCAAACACGGCTAAAACCATTTAAAGGAACGATACAATTCTAAATGGTCTTACTCCAGAACTATACTGAGAGTATCTTCCACTTTGGAACGTGCCGCAAAAATACTATACATTATTTTATATGAACAAATTGTGGAAAAATATTGATCGAATAAAATTTACTTGTTCACTCCGGGATTTGAACCCGCGACCTCCGGATTGCATTAGCCTTATTCCTCGACCTCGAAGGCCGTCATTGCCAAGCTTTAGTTTTTGTTTAAAATTATGTGCTATGGTAAATAAACATACCCAGTTTAGCTTTTAATAATGGTCACATTACAACTCTGCATCGAAACCAATGACATAAACTAGGTAACTATAAAATAGTCAAGTTCATGTACGTTGGTTTCCATAAAATAATGAATAAACAAAACAATGTAACGAGAGGCACCGCGCGAATCCGAATACTTTCTCATTCATACATAATACGGCATCCTTGTCTACCGTCTCAGCGTGCCGGAGGACTTGCATTGGTTGCACAATTCAAACAAACGGCTAATCAGCGTGCAGTTCCCCACTCCCGGCCACCTAATTACCTCCAGCCGGCCTATTTAAACGACCGCACGGCCTTGAGAAGCCAGAGATCCAGCAAGCAGTCCTAAAGGCCCAATACTCAGGATCAACTGAGATATCATAGTGTCCACATTGATCGGTAGAGGAACCCTTAGAGATCCAGCAAGCAGTCCTAAAGGCTAAATACCCAGGATCAACTGTGAGATATCTTTGTGTCCACATTGATCGGTAGAGGAACCCTTAGAGATAGCAAGCCTGAAGATCTCAGAAGGAGGTTGCGCGCCGCGTGTATTAACGAAGTATTCTTATACCCGTAAACCTATTATTTTTTGTTATACTTTTTCGTAAATAAAAGCTCTCTGTTGAACTCACGAAGTGTTTTAAATATAATTTACATTATAACAATAAAATCTTTATGTTTGTTGTCTGTAGGTTGTGTTGGTGTTACTTTATAACTTTAATGATTTTCTCATTTTTTATGTACAGTTCATTTTATTAACTTATTCTTCACCATATTTTGATGTCTATTTTTAACTTTTTTTTTTATCTCCGTGGTATTTTTAATTTTATTTGGAAGGGCATTACGTAATTTTGTAGCATAAAAATTATGGTTTTTCTGGCCAAATGGAGTATTTAATTTTGGGATGTTCAGTAGATTTGAGGTTTTCCTTATTGTAGTTTAGGTGTGTTGATCAGTAAGGTACTCATTTTTTCCTTTAAATTTTAGTACAGCATTTTTTAAGTAGAGTTTTATAATACTGCGGAGATTAATGTTTTAAAATATTTTTTTAATGAGTTTTTATGGGTATTTTTTACTATTTCTTTTTGTCTTTTAACGAGCTCGGCGTACTTATATAAAATGTGCAGTCGGTTTAGGGAAAATACGGGAAATCTAGTGTTACGATTAGACACTAATATAACTAAGTGACTCTGAAGGAATGTGCAGAGTGGATGTACCGCCGAATAATAAAAGTATAAAACATAATATTTTCATTCAAATGCATTGACGGCCGGCGTGGTCCAGCGGTAAAGCTCTTGACTCGCATTCTGAAGGTGGCAAATAAATTTTATTTTATTAATTTGTGTTATTTCACAATTTATTAATTTAAAATAATATGTAGGATATTTGCGGCACGTTCCAGATTGGAAGATACTCTCAGTATCGCCTTGGTGTAAGACCACCGTTCAGAATTGAAACGTTGCTTGAAATGGCTTTGGACGTGTTTGGTGACCAGATCTGAACAGCCAGGTACTTCCCGCCTTCCTCTTACCCATCTCCTTCCCCTCCCCACTACCTTCAGCCTCACAACATACCCCATTTGGGGATACCACAGTCTCACTGGCTTCAGACGGGAGAAGTTGGGACTCTTGTGCGGTATTCATATTAAAAAAAAGTGGTGTTTGATTTGCCCATTATTTTATCGGTTTATCATTGTGCCTAAACATTTAAATCGTAATACTATTTTTCTTCAATTATATTATTTAAAAAAAAGCAGATATGTTGTTAAAAAAAGGAGTCTGTTATAAGCTATTTGTTTATTTATTTAAGGAACATAAACAGTCTTAGTAATATAATAAACATGAGAGGATGATAAAAAAAACAGACCAATTATTAATGTTCACAGATAGGTATTTAGAAACAAGACTTATTAAATGTAAAATAGAATATTTAAGAAAAATTAAGAAAAGAAAACAGAACTCAGCAGCAATTAAAAAAATAATAATAATAGTACAAATCTGAATTCTATTATAGCTATGGATTAAGAAATCATTCCCGACTTAGTTTCATCTAGCTTGCCAATTACGTAATTATTTGTTTTAAAATTACATCATGAGCTTTTTAAATTTTATCAAATAAAATAGCAGACATTACTGTCTCAATCTCCACACTCGATTAGAACAATGATCGGCACTTGGCACCAATAACGGATCACAGAGAGAATCCAAACTTAATCCAATGGCATTCTTTGTAGCTAAATAAAAATATATTGTTGGGTTGACGACCTCGAGAACTGTCGGCATCGGATGAAGTTCGCCGAAAGTCGAATAAAATTGTAGTAATTCGGGTGAGTCTATGTCAAAATCAAAACTAAAGAAATTTGATAAGGAAAAAGGTATATAAACATAAATTACCATGCTGTTTCATGTAATTTGAACCATTGATCAATTTTAAAACCAATGTCAAGAATGATTCGATTATATAGGGTGCGGCAGCATAACTTTATTTTTTAATATACCCGCTATTCAGTCGGTTGATGTTGTAGCGGAGCCCTAGTGATTAGTGATCTCTTTCAAGAGGCGGAACTATAAAGTTTTTTCCCGATACTGTTTAGGAGCGTGCGTTTGCCATTAAAGCCTACTTTTCGAACGGATATTCTGTGATAGCAACCCAGCGCACCTACGACGTGCGCCTAGGACGTCACCTACCTGATTTGATATTCAAAAACTAAGTAAAACAAATCTTTAGGTATGTGCCTACATTATAAAAAAAAACAAACAAAAAATTTCTGACCCATACAATGGGTTTTATTAAGTTTTGAAAAAAAGGAAGTTATACTGCCGAACCCTAAAGTATAATACTGGGACCATGAGGACTCGGATATATTTTCGAATTCAATCACTTCCTTCAGAAGGAACTTATACTTGCATAAACCTGACGATCTCCTCACTTAGAGCCACTTAGATTAATGTTCAAGTTCTGTGAAAGTTCTGTTATTATATAATTATGGGCCGGTTGTTTCACAGTACTTTGTCAATAACAGAACTTGAATATTAATTTTAAAATTAAATAAAAAAATACATTTTTATTTAGCTACTTACATAATTTATTTTAGTTAATTTTTTGAATTCTGTGAGACAACCCGTCCTCGGTAATTCTTTCACTCTTGATGGAGTGCAAATGTAGACGTAATATCTGTGTCGATCTTCACATTGTTCATTTATACCAAAAAAATGGTTTGCATTTCACTGAGATTAAGGCTATTCGACGATTAAATCCGAGGAGTTTCGAGCTTTGAGTCGGCATAGGGATAGTTTTTCTATCTGCCTTCTTTAATAATCCAGGAATTAACATTCAAAGCAATGATCAAATACACCAATCATATTGGATAGCGTGGCAAATTATTATCTAATCCACCATGTTAAGTAAAGAAGTAATTTGTGGAGTCTTCTATTCTTGCAGTAGATAGAGTATGAACGATAAAAAAAAAACAATTTTTATTAATAAAGCTGTATTACTGTAACACTTTCCCAACCTTGACTTAGTCTTTACCTTTAGTAATTGTGACAAGTCCCGGCCCAGACTTGGTGTTTTGCCAACCCAGAGCGAACTTCAAGCTTGACACACTTAGCACAGCAAATCTTACGGCTTTTGGGATGTTCCGACCAATACAGGGTGCTTTTTGAATCAATATATTTGAAATTAAACTTAAATAAATGTGAAAATTAATACCACTGACACTAAACATTTGATTATTTTGGGTAAACATATGTAGGTTTCACAAAGAAATCTTGGAAAAGTCACACATATTTAATTAATCACTACAGAGTTTGCGTCCTTGACATAAACGGAAAGTCTGGTGAAGACTTTAAAAGAAGGGTGAATGTAGGCAACACAATTAATGAAAAAGTGCTCGCAGTCGTCACTAGTAAAAAGGTGTTAAAGGAAGTGATAGTATTTCACTTAAAAATTGTGTCGCGAGGTAGCAAGGATCGAAATTGAGCGAATTTTGTAGAAATTTGGCGATTTGGACAGATTGTCAGGAAAATCATTATCAATATGTTTAGGAAAATAACGATAAACCAAAGTGAATAAAATTGACTCAGGTCATGACAATATTCGAAATAATAGAGAAGTATGTTTACAACGTATACTTACTAAGAATGTGCATGAAACAAGGAATGCATCTGAGATACGGCATCCTATACGTTATGATTTTCCTTGCGGGGATCATTGCAGGATATTTAATTAAAACAAATTTTCGTAAAGCTCCATGAATAAGACCGCTAAATGAAAACGTCTACTAAAATATTGTATCATATGAGCTACGTCAATTTCAATGTTATGACATTTATTGTTAGGATTAATCAACCATATTGAATTATCTTCATGGCATCTACGTTATGGATCGCTCAAATTTCCAAATTGTGACGATTTAATCGCTGTTATTCATGGGGTCTGAAAATAGATAGATATGAGTTTTTTTCTGATAAATTGAGTTTATTGTTTGAACAAAGTTTCGAACCAACAAGCGATAACAACAGAATTTTGTAGTGCGTATTTTGATGAGTTAGGGAAACTAATTTATGTTTTCGGTCACTTTGATAGTCATTCAGTCACTAACCTTTGTATTCCAACTAGGGATCCTGAACCTTGCTAGTGTCTGCCGCAAATCAACCGCAGAATACCATAGAAGAAAAATATTTTTTAATGACTTCTTTCAACAAAATTGTCTTTCTGCCAGAAGTGGTGGTAAGTTCAGTCAATCGGAACGAGTCATTTCTATCAGAGTCTTTTCCGTTGAAGAGTCACATCAGCCCATCTTTTCTTCAGTCTATCTCTAAATCGCTTCCACTTGATCACTCAATTGGCCTTAATTTTTAGTGCTCTCTTCTTCCATCTTCATGGTTAGACTTTTAAAACTGAATGATAAAATATTTCTATAGCGATACGCTGGATTGGACTTTTGTGTTCATTCAGTAAGTTTCATTTTCTGAGAAAGAGGAGAATTTTGAGGAGTTGAAATGCACAAATTTCTTCTTTTTTTTCAATGGGTAAGCGCAAATTATTTACAACATTTAACTAACATAACGAAATGACATTAAAAATATAAATTTGTCTTAAACCATTTTATATTAACACATTAGATGCTCTGTCGGAAAGTAACCAAAACAAATCAAAAACCTAGCAGTATACTCGTTGTTTTCGGTTGGCGATGTCTGCAAAGTAACAAAGTAGCCACACCAAAGTTTAAATCGAGGTTGAGAGAAACAGACGCAAGATAATTGATAATGGCGCGTACGGCGTGCCTGGATTTGCCACGGATAATCTGGGCAGGGTAATTTTCAGCCTGAATCGCATTAATCCACCTTGGAAACTAATCAATCTGTATCTTTGTTCTAAATTCTGCCAAGCCTCGGCTTTTTTCATAAATAAACAATGGTAAATACTTTATCAAAATTACAAATAATTAGATCTCATTTATTAACTGGTGTATAGTTAAGATGACTCATTTTCATGGTAATTTTAAACATTGTTTGTATCGAAGGATCAAAGATTTGATCTCATTTATTAACTGAGTATTGTTAAAATGACTCATTTTCAAGGTTACTTAAAACATTGTATGTATCGAAGGATCAAAGATTTGATCGCATTTATTAACTGGGAATGGTTAAGATGACTCATTTTCATGGTTAATTTAAAACATTTTATGTATCGAAGAATCAAAGATTTGATCTCATTTATTAACTGGGTATGGTTAAAAAGACTCATTTTCATGGTAATTTATGTATCGAAGATTTGATCGCATTTATTAACTGGGTATGGTTAAAATGACTCATTTTCATGGTAATTTAAAACATTTTATGTATCGAAGATTTGATCGCATTTATTAACTGGGTATGGTTAAGATGACTCATTTTCATGGTAATTTTAAACATTGTTTGTATCGAAGGATCAAAGATTTGATCGCATTTATTAACTGGGTATGGTTAAGATGACTCATTTTCATGGTAATTAAAAACATTTAATGTATCGAAGGATCAAAGATTTGTTCACATTTATTAACTGGGTGTGGTTAAAGTGACTCATTTTCATGGCAATTTAAAAAAAATTATGTATCGAAGGATCAAAGATCTGATCACATTTATTAACTGGGTATGGTTAAGATGACTCATTTTCATGGTAATTAAAAACATTTTATGTATCGAAGGATCAAAGATTTGATCACATTTATTAACTGGGTGTGGTTAAAATGACTCATTTTCATGGTAATTTAAAACATTGTATGTATGGAAGGATCAAAGATTTGATCTCATTTATTAACTGGGTATGGTTAAGATGACTCATATTCATGGTAAATTAAAACATTGTATGTATTGAAGGATCAAAGATTTGATCGCATTTATTAACTGGGTATGGTTAAGATGACTCATTTTCATGGTAATTTAAAACATTTTATGTATCGAAGGATCAAAGATTTTAGCTCTTGACTACGGATCATCACTTAAGCACTTTATTTTTTAATAATAATCTATCCTCTTTGAATGGTTATGCCGCACACGAGTCCCGACTGGACAGTGGTAATATTGCATCCAGAAAAGGATTAAATTGTGCGAGTGCAAGTGGGAGGGGAAGTAAATAAAGAAGAGGTGATTTGTTTGATATTTGACTATTTATATCTGGTTGCCATGTAAAGCTATAATATTTCAAGCAACGTAATGTTTTTCCAGGGAAATAATCAGACTATCTGACCAGATGAAAATTCAAGAATCCGTAAAATATCGATAACTTCTTTATCCAGTTCATTTAAGAAAAGTAATACATTTTCCAAACATGAGGAACATCCCATATTGGGCATCTGTTTCAGATCTTCGATACACTTTGAGAAAATTGCATGCAAAGTGTTGTAGATTTGGCAGAGAAGCTCGCAATAAAAGAAATGACTATCTTTGAACGGAAAATGCCGTACATTTTATTAAAGTTTCGAAGTTGTGCAGACTTTATGAGCAAAGCAAATAGAATTGCATTTGAATGATTGGCAATTCTCATTTTCATAGATATTTTATTTATTTATTTATTTATTTATTTATTTATTTATTTATTTATTTATAAATAAACGCCCTTTTTCGGGGCTTTTACATATAAAGCATAGAAAAAACATTTTATTGTACATAACTGAACTGCCTCAATAACAATATTTTAAATTTATTCAAAGATAAATTGAAGATGTCCACTGACTTGGTATAATTGTTTCCCTCCATTAGTATTCTGGGCAAAGAGGAATACATATGGTAGTTAGTCCCAGAATTTCTGCACTGAAATAAATCCTGACTTCTAGTATTACGAAGTGGAATTCGGATTAAAAAAGGATGATAAAAAGTATGGCTTTTACCATCTTCTTCTTATTCTGATTCTTTCTGTGGAAGATTAGCTTTTATCGTGGCACTTCATAATTTTTATTTTTTCTCGTTGTCACCATTGTCGGTACAAAAAAAACGTATGATTGTTTTAATTACTAGTTTTGAAGAGTTTGTTACTTTCTAGTTTCTTATTTAAAACTTTTAATACTTCGAGCTGGTAGATGAGTTCATGTTTCCTTTGGGAAATCGGTTTATCTTAAACACCATTCATAATGTTTCATTGAAATAATGAAAAAAAAACTTCTCCTCCTTTAAAATTTTCTAAAGGTCGTTTGGACAAATAAGAAATAAGGCAGCGAATTGTAAAGTTCATTGTTCAGTTTGTCGTGATCCTCAGAAGGGCTCAGCAATTGGTGTCAATATAAAAAAAAAAAAAATTCACAGACAGTTTATTGATAAAATTCCAACATTTCGCAGTGTTTTGTTTTGCTATGGATCAGTGAGAAGGGAGAAGATCTCCTTGCAATATTGCCAAGAGCGTGTTTACATCATGTCATCCATTCACTCTGAATCATATCAAATTCCGTCGCGATGAGCGATTTAGATTCCTAGCGAAGTTTATTTATGGGGGAATGTCTCACCTACTTCCAGGGTATTATTCAATATGGCACGTCGGTTATCTTCGAAGATAAATGCAAAGATGAGTTAACTCAGATAAACGAAAATTTGCTTTTAAAATATAGTTTTTTACTCTTACAGATTTTTTTTATCAGAGTTATTGGATTATTTCCATAAGTTAGGATATCGCTTATTGAAAACACTTTTCCTCAATTAGGTTATGTGTTTTAAATATTTGTTTTTTCTTTTTATTTATTTAATATTAAAATCTTTAAATATCTATGCATATGTTGCCGGTCATGCCGGTGGGAAAAACTACATATTAAACATCAGTAAAGCTGAGTTTAAGGCCTATTCAGATATGAGCCACATTCGCTGCCTCTGTGGTTAGCGAAAAATGTCGAAAAGAATTCCGCCAGGTATTTGTATGAGCTTTCGCGGCTAGCTCGAAGATAGAACCTTGCCAATTCCGCCATCCTGCCTTGAGTAAAAGGTAGCTTTTTTGCGAAGCTTTTGCTATCGTTATCCATTTCAATAATAAGACGCTTTTTTCACTGATCACGCACGATTATAGTGTACTAGCTTTTCCCCGCGGCTTCGCTCGCATGGTATTACGGGAAATTACTGTAGCGGTTGAACTTATCAATTATCCCCCCTTCTCCTCACCCCCACCCCCTCCCGCATTCCATACATTCATTCCCTTACATTCAGTTTTCAAACATCTCGCCTGCCACCTAAATTTCATAAAGCTATAGCTCAAAGAAAAAAAGGATTATCCAATTTTGTTAAGTCGTTCGGAATTTATGCGCTCACAAACATTTCGGATGTTTATTTTTAATTAAATATTTGAAAGCTTGTTAATATAATTGAAAAATTACACTATTTATTATTCAGTCTTTATAATCGTTTCGAATTATATTTTTAATGTAGGAACTCTTATCTGACATATATTGCAAAACAGAAGCTTGTCCAAAAAAAAAAACGAATTCTGATATTTGAATTTTCTGCAGTAGTAGCTGACCAGTAGACTGAGTATCTACCAGCATAGAGCCCTAAAATATATCAACATTGTTTCCATAGAAAAGATTTTTTTCTGACGTTAGCAAAAACTCGCTTTTGTTAGCGACAGAAAACGTATAACAAATATAATATATTAATATTTGTAATTTCATAACGCCAGAGCTTACCATCATATACAACCTGTAGTCTGCGCATATAATTTAGCTTTATATTGGTGAAAGAATTATTAAAGTCTTTATATTGTGTTATGCGTGAAAAGGTCATAAACGAACTCGAGCAGTTTCGCATTTATAATATTAGTATGGATGTATTTATTCACGGACGTTGATGATTGGATAAGCGAAAATCGACAACGTTTCGCTACCCATAGCAGAAGCCAAATCCGAACAGTTTTAACAGTGAGAATATCGCATACTCACTCGGTTTTCGCCATCTACAGCTGCAGCGAATATCGTCTGTACGTGTTAAAACAATTGTGTGATTTGAATGTACCTTAAAATTAAATACGCGTATAAATTATTACACAAAACAGATTTTTGCAATAAGTAATGAATGTACATGTACTTAACTTGTTTTTGTACTCGTGACATTGACAAAGATAAAATAAGGTCTGGGTGGAGCTAAGTTGGAGATGCTTTGGTTCTATTGACTCCAAAAAAGTAACACAAGACAGT
Source organism: Glyphotaelius pellucidus (assembly GCA_936435175.1). Taxonomy (NCBI): domain Eukaryota; kingdom Metazoa; phylum Arthropoda; class Insecta; order Trichoptera; family Limnephilidae; genus Glyphotaelius; species Glyphotaelius pellucidus. Next base: position 33,331,861 of record OW386545.1, on the reverse strand, counting down.
ATTTTTAAGGGGTTAGGCCACTTTAGAGGCCGAAAAAATAGGCTTTTTTATGATTTTTTTTTCAGACATACTACCAAATAATTCGAGATTCCAATAAAAAGTATTTATTAAACATATCAGTGACTGTATAAAATTTTTTGAAGCGATTAATTTCAAAATGGCGGCTATGCAGCGTTTTTACGATAACGTCTCTGTGCTAGGTGTTTTTCAATATATTAATTTTTGGCCAAATGGCGCAATTCCAAAGTGGAAAGTGAAAAATTTGCCAAAAAAATCACCAGGTAATTTTTAATAACAAATGAACTGTATAAAAAAATCCTACGTACTTCCTTAGTAAATGCATTTTTCAAGATATATTCAATATTTCAAGTAAATCGGTTGAAAATTGTCCGAGTTATGTTTCCAGCCTGATTAAAAAATGCTGTTTTGAGATACACGCATTTGAAGTTTTGAGTAGTAGAAAACCATGAATAATTTTTGCAATACCTTCAATCTGTGATACTTGCACCATACAACTAGCCTTCCAGATTATCGTACTGTTCTTGCTTTTCTTTTCTGCTTGATCTTAAAGCAATCCTTGCCTCTTTTACCCGTTCAGACAGCGATCTCTCTGAATGCTTTATGCGCTGTTTGACGATTACCAATGTATTTAGTAATGAACTAAGTACTATGTACCAAAATTCGAAAACCGAGTACTTAGAGATTTTTCCCGACCATAATCTTTTGGGACATCATTTTTGAGGTCTTAGGAGACAATAAAAATAAAAACGATTTTTCGAAAATTCTAGAGTGGCTTAACCCCTTAATACACTATTTTGACTGTACAGTATCCCATAACAATCTGCAAAACTTACTAAAGAGGCACACCAAACATAAAGAACAATTAAAAATTTAAAACTGATATTGCGCATTGTCCAACAATGTTATTGGATATAAATACACTACTGGTATATTTTTACTATCTTCCCATCACTAAGCAAATGATCAGTTAATTTTTATTTGTTTACCAACCGGGAAGCTTACAGACTAATTACACCTATTCATATCAAGCAATGAGATAAGATCGTATCCGTTAGTAATCGAATAATTTGATTAATTGAACATCCCCAAGATTGCCTAAGTAGATAGTTCATCGTATAATTAAATTTAATCACGGGTTTGATACTAATATACCGCTCTAAAATTGTAATAGTTTCGATTGGCTACTTAGAACTATTAACGGATTTAATTTGGCTAGTTGTTAATCGTCAATTTTTATTGTTAAAATTTTGATTTTAATCGTAAAATTTTTATAATTTTATTTTTCGAGGGTGATATGGAAAAATTATCTGTTAATCCAATGTATGTATGTACGTAATAATATGTTCAAAATTGAATATATATATGCAATAATATATCCAAAATCCAATATATGTAATAAAATGTTCAAAATCCAACATATGTATGATTTTAGGTTTTCACGGCCAAAAGTATTATTTTTATTTATTTTTCAGGTGTTATGCCGTGTTGCGCTAACTCCTTTTTCAGCCAACGTTTCGGAAAGCGTTACAGGGTTCATGATGGACACTGTAACGCTGTCCGAAACGTTGGCTAAAGAAAGAGGTAGCGCAACACGGCATAACACCCCAAAAATACAACATATGTATTTATGTAATGCTATGTCCAAAATCCATTAAATGTACGTATGCAAAAAGGGTGATATGGAAAAATAATCTATTTATCCAATATATGTTAATAAAATGTTCAAAATCCAATATATGTATGCAAAAAAACTTTATTTTTCGAGGGCGAAATCGAAAAATTATCAATTAATCCAATATAATATGTGTGTATGTAATAACATTTTCAAAATCCAATACATGTATGAATCTAATAAAATATCGAAAATCCAATATATGTATGTATGTAATAAAATGTAAGGAATAAAACGATTGCACCATCCTAGGAATCAGATGATAACATGAAAATAATGCACGTGTTGAAGAATCAAAAACTTTCGATTCGAAAATGAATTTACTTTTAAAAAAGTAAGAAAAGTTAATTTTGTTGTTTCTGTGTTTGTCATTTTTAAACAAAAAGAAGTTCCGCTGAAACAAGGGAAAAACAGAGTCAGGTTTTTGGAAAACGGAAAGAATCTTTTCGTCACTTTAATTTGAAACGTGAGTTCACAAATGTTTCCTGTAATGTTATATCTGTTTGGACCTTTTCGAAGTTTGAAAACATTTAAGTAGGTAAGATATTCTATTATCCTTTTAAAGATTGTGAAAACAGCAACATTATTCTTATATTATGCTTGGGTTAAGGGGGTGAGATTTGTTTAGGCCTTGGTGGCAGATTCTGCCCTTCTACTACAAGGCGAGCCGGATCGGGAGAGAATGGATTAGGGAGACCTTTCCTGCAGGACTCTCTCGACCCAAAGCCTTGCACCGCAGTGGGAGGAATGGATTCATACGTCCGTCACTTCTGGATACACCTGCCTCTAGATTCCTAACCACCCATCACAGCTTTTTATTTCCCAGATTTTCCTCTCCTTCCCTTCCTTAAAAAGGCCTTCCACTCAGCATCCCGAAAGATGGTGTAGGCTCTGAGGAAATTATCTTTCTCCTGTGTGGAATTAATACAAAAAAAACTAACGAAAAATGAAAAAAAAAAACATGTTAATTCTTAAGATACGGGTGGAGGCCGAGTATTTTTTTAATATCTAAATAATATTTATCTAGCTTATGATATTTTTTTACGTTAATTTCACACGGAAAGCCCCGAGGAAAAAATTCTCGAGGCCTATTTTATCTTTGGGGATGCTGTTTGGGGGGTATTTCAAGGGACAGGAAGGATAAGAAGTTCTTGGAAGGAAAAGGGTATGAAGGGTGGATAGGAATTTGGGGGTCAATGTGTTCAGGAGCTAAGGACGTACTAACTACTGTATACATACCCTCTCACTTTGGCGATGGGTCGAAAAAGGTTGAAAGAGATCGAAAAGGCTCAACCAGTCTCTCCCGATACGGCCCGCCACGCAGTAGGTGGACAAACGCATTCGCCGCCAAGACCTAGACAAACCTCACCCCTTGAACCCGGGCACTCAAACAACAACCCACTTGCTGAGTGCACAGCATCATCCCCTTAGACGACACAGGAGGCCCTGAGGAAAATTGTTTTCTTCAGAACCTCCTGTGTGGAGCTAATGTAAAAAAAGGTTTGACAATTGACTTTCTTTAAGTTACCTAGACATACTGTGTAGAAAAGAGTGTATAATAGAATTCTTTCGTCGAGAAAACTAAAACGAGGGGTATATATCAGTATTCCGTTGGTGTGTATGCGACGCGCTCTGAATTAAGTGGGCAAAAAACGCATTTTAAAAAGCTCGCAAGGAATTTGTATGCCCTACGTTTTACTCCGCAAATAGAGCAAAATTCCCGAAAATTCAAGATTTTAGTATTGTCATATCAAATATTATGCCTTACGTGTGTCACGTGACTCTGCTTTGAATCCTTCATTTTTGGCAATTCGCTGTTTTTAAAAAATGGGACAAAATTTCATATGAAACTATTTTATTTTCATAAGAATAGAAATTCATAATTCATGATTTCCATTTTAATGATAATTAATCTAAGATTTCATTAACTCGTGATACAATATTAAAAAACAAATCTTGATTTTGTCACCTTTTTTTTTTCTCATATTGTCATTTTCTGCAGTAATGAAGAAACGATCGCTGGGATATCCCTTACATGGCGGTTGAAAAATATTTTCAAATTGAACACCAATCTGAACATAACGTGGTCCTTGACTACGAACACAAAGTTTGCGGGGTCAAATGAAGCAAAGAAATTTTATTTTAAGAATTTATATTTTCACAATTTATTTATTTAAATCCGGCACGAAGGACCATGAATGAAGCGTTTTTTGTGCGGTTTTGAGTAAAGGAAAAAAAGACTTACTGCGCTTCTATCCTGGCTGGGTTTATTGTGCACTTATATGACTATATAAGTCGCGGTATGCGGGATTCGGTTTGCGATATGTGGTAAGCGGTATATGAGCGGTATGCAGAGATGTTTAGGCGGCGAGGGTCGATTAATGACTGATGTGGGTAAAGCAAAATGTAGGTATGTAGGAATGGGTAGAAAGGAACACATGAACAAGCACAGAATCTATGATGTGTGTACATGTATGTAGGTACGTGTAACTGTATATTGTGTAAATGCCCAACCAATTGCCTATGGTATACTTGCGACACGTTCCAGAACGGGAAATTCTTTAAGAAATACCCTGGTGTAAGGCCACTATTAAAAACCAAAACGTTGCTTCACTTGGTATCACTGGCTTCCGACAGTTGCGAGCAGTTGGGTCTCTTGTAACTGCACAAGAAACCAAACTGGAAACACTCACATGGAAAAAAGATCTAAAAACTAACCCAGTTTCATTACGAAATTTTCCACTAACATAACCTGACGCCGTGCTCATAACTTGTTTAACCCTAGAATAATATCACCACTACTTTCCCGTTATTTCTTTAATTTTATTTATGGGAAGGCTCTTATTTATTGTATTAATGCGTTGTGAGACGCTGAAAGGGGTGGTGCGCAAAACGTAAACCGCCTGTAAAGCCTTAAAGCAAAGATTCTAAACTATTGATTTTAACATAATATTCATTGTGTTACAATTTGATTACTAAAAATTATACATCTGACCATATTATTTTAATTTCGTTATTTGTTTTTGGGGTGTTATGCCGTGTTGCGCTATCTCCTTTTTTAGATAACACTGTAACGCTGTCCGAAACGCTTTCTTACACTGTAACGCTGTCGGAAAAGTTGGCTAAAGAAGGAGGTAGCGCAACACGGCATAACACCCCAAAAACAAATATTGAAAATACTTTTGGCCGTGAAAATCTAAAAACGTATCTGATATTATGTTATGTTTTGTTTTCCTGAAAAACATTGTAATTGGACTTATTATTAAATAAAACAAGAACTAAACCACTAGTTTAATTACATTTATTTATCGAATAATTTATCATGGTTGCTAACTTCAAATTTTACCCCGATCTTAATGAATTAATCGCTTACACAAATATTTATTTCATTCAACGTCAAACATTCATTTCTACCTTATTTTAAAAAATATTTCAAACCATTAAATAACTGTCTGGTTGACTTATTCTGATGCTTACTAAATCCTGACAGCTCGCGACAGCTATTTAACTTTATGATGGATAACAACATCAGTTTATAGGACTTTTGAATGTCTGTCAAAGAATATTATCATTGAAAATTGATTTATTTTGCAAAAACATTACTTTTCTAAAAATACTTTAGTCGTTTCGACTAGAGCCTTTATTAACAATCGTACTATGATAAGTACTCTTCTCTGACGGGGTTGAAGAAATAAATGGAACTAAGAACGTATAAAAGCGTAACTTTATCACGCTTAAAATTATCTCAGAGGATTCCGTGACAGTTGATCCCCCAACAATTGTCCCCCTGGCGTACTCATATTCAATGTTTATAAGGCCTACTTACACAAAACAAAATCTCTCCGAAGGGGTGTGCAGAGAGGATGTACAGCCGAATGACAATAGCATTAAACATATTTTCATTTAAATGCTCATATTTTGTACTCGTCTATAATTCTGCATACCCCAGTGTATAAGAGTATGGTGTATAACACTCTCCAATCCCTGAAATCCAGGCGAACGGTAACTGACATGACATTTCTCCATAAAATAATACACAATGAAATAGACTGCCCAGAACTTCTATCTCAAATAAATGTTAACATCCCATCTAAAAGAACTCGCCACCAGTGGCGGCCGCTGCCCTGAAAATGTGGTGGTTCACTGACAATCCGTACCTACTTATGAATAAAAAATTATTAAGCAACATTGGGTAAAAATAATTTCAACTTCCTTATTTGTAGAGAAGGTCTATTCTACGTTGTTTTTGAAGGGCGAAAACTTCTATCACTTTTGTATTCAAATTTGGGATTGTTTGTAAAAATCTTTTTTCAATACTAACTACTCAACTCAACTTTATTACTCAAGAAGCTTCATCATAAAGTTTTTTTGTCAAACACCCGCATAAATGATCTAGATTTAGATTTGCTTAATTACAAGTATGGGGTGAGGTGGACCGGAATTTTTAGTTAATAATTTATTTTCAAACAAACTGTTATTTCGTCTTCTATATTCAACTCTAATTGCACTCATTTTTGTATTAAAAATATATATTAACAAATTATGCTATTAGTATTAACATAATTAATACAAAATAAAAATAAAAAAAAAAACAAAACAATGACAATGACTAATGACTAGGTCAAAGGTCGACATAACGCCGCTAGACGCAAGCTAAACTGATCTATGAACTTCGCCGAACTTCGTGGCACACGGATTCAAGCCAAATTCTGGTACAAATCGCGAGATTGACGCGCTTTCAATCTTTTAAATATCCCATACAAAAACATGATTTCGTCCGCTTGCAAACGCATGCACACGGCCCGGGCCGATCCGAGGGCGCCCGGCGCTCGGCGGCCACGAAATGTACTTGAAGAGATTAAAAGCGTTCTCCCTGATAATATTCGTAGTATTATATTTGTAACTAATATTTTAAAATGAATTTTAGAGAGTTTATAGTCTTCAGTATATAAAGTTAAATTATCCATTATAATTTGCCAGTGCGGCACACGAACACATTGTGCGACCAGCCGCCCCTGCTCGCCACACCAACCTTTTTTACACAACTAGTAATATTACAAACGCTGCAGCCAACTCCCCCATTTCCCGCATCCTTCAAACATTCAATTCAATTCAAACAAGCACAAATACCGATATATTTTTTGTTCCCTCCCTCAATTTAAGAAAAACATTTTTAGCACACTGAATTTGCGCGCTTGACACACACATCCACGCACAAACACTGACACACACCCCTCTCCCTCAATAATTTACTAACCAACTTAATTTAGGTAAAATGTATAATTTATCACACAAAAACATGTATAACAGCGACATGCCATTAGTACGAATTATTGTATTAAATTTTATAACTTTGTAACTATTTTCTATTATGTAATTATGTACTGTTTGTTTCTGAAAAATAAGTAAATAAAATAAAAATAAGTGCAAAAAGTCGACACAGTAAATAAATTCGTTTGATATACATACCGACTTATTATTAAAGGTATTTTTGGGCCGATTTAATGTTTGAAATTGGTAAATATTGCACAAAAAATTATATATTTTGTAATTCATATCATTTCGGAAGGCGAACTTTCGGGAGATGAACTCTCGAGTAACAAATTTTTCAGATGTTCACCCATTATAGTCTCTTTTTAGCAGTGGAGGTTCACGGTATTTTGAGAATAAAATAAATACATTTTTAATTGTATTTTTATAGTAATTTGCATTTTGGGGGGGCACTATCAGAGGATAAACTGCCGGGTCACCATCTCAGAATGGTATATTCTCTCAGTACTGTCCTGGTTAAAACACTTCCGTACCGGACCGGGGGAACACACTGATACTAACGAGAGTTTTACGCTGTATATAAGTTGTTTTTTAAATCACATACTCAATAATTTGGGTAATTCTAGAAAAACTATTTGGCTATCGATCTGCATTAAAAAATCAATATCGCATTACTACTTTTCTTAATATTAAATAATTTCTATCAAATTCCGACGGAGAATCTGTCCCGCCCGCCCCCCTTCCCCTCTGTGCGTTACTTTGTTCCCATCTGCTGGAAGTATTGGGACAATTCTAAGCGATAGCAAATAATTTCTAAGTTGTTAGTGCAAAGGACTAGATCCCGTTCGCTTACACTGCGCATCTTGTTTGCTCTTTTTACAATGCTATAATGTTCGCTTGCCGGTCAAAGATCATTCGGTCTGGGTTGTTTCCGGTAAACGCCAATCGCCAGCCGAGATTCGGAAACAAGGAGTTATGTTGGCTATTGGCCCGCCTTCTCTGTTTTCTATGGAAAAATACACGTTATTGTCTAAATTCATTAGAATATTAATTATGACTTTATTTATCAAACGATTTTGAAAATGACTACTGAAATACGTTGAACATACTTCCCTGTAATTATTACTAAAACGAATTACAAAAATTATGTCATTAACACCCTTTAATAAGCAAAACAAATAGGGGTCCCCGAGTGACCCCCCCTTCGGATCATGTGTGTTTTTTTCTTTCCGAGACGAAAAGGTTAAGCACCATAATTTGAAGATGATTCAACGATTAAAATGCGAATAGCCATGACTGATGATCAGAATGAATAGCCATATACATTGCGAACCTTTCCTTCCCCACTCTCTTTAGTCTCTATACCCTAATAATTGGAGATGCCACAGTCCTTCTGGCTTCGGACAGAAGAATGAATATGAGAAAAAAAAAATTGTTTGAAAATAATTAACTCTTAAAGTGGCAAAAGGTAATTTGTTTCAATTAACCATGAAATACATGAATATTATCGATATTTTTTTGGATTTAAAGGAAGATTGAGACAGTTATTCCCAGATCCACAAACAGATTTTTGGTTTATGTCCCAGAAAATATACACTTTCAAGGCGTAAACAATCGAAGCGAATCTATCGAATCGGAATATCTTTTAGATAAAATAAAATCGAAACCTTTTGCACAAAAAGGACAATGTGTAACGTCTATATCGGATCCACGCGGCCGCTCCCAGCCACCAGGGGGCGGGGGATGAAGAGATTAAGTCCTGTTCGCGTTAGATTAAAGAGGCTGTAAAACTAAAAGGTTCATTCTATGGCTTGAGATAAATTTTACGCTTCCTGTCCTTCGAGGGCTTAACTGCGGAAGAAATTGTTAGAGCCGCGATAAGGGTTTGTCTCGTGCAGTCAAACCAGATATTTTGGATTAAATAAAACACAGTAAAATTAAACCACCATTTTGGAAAAATTTATGTCAGGATTCCGCTTTTACTCCAGCTTCGTTAAAGTTAGATATTAACTCCTGGTGTTAATTCTGAATAGTTAATTACTGAGCATGAGACCATTGTCGTCCGGCGAAGGTCCCAAAGATTGCGATGGGCTGGAAAAAAATGGGACATATTTAAGACTGTGTGGGCAGACGGGGTCGGTGCATTAATATTTGGTAGTTCACTAAGCACCAAATAACAAACATAACGTATTAACCTACTAATTTACAACTACTCATAAATATGTGTAAAAAGTAAGTATTCACCAACAAAACAAAACATCTGCTTTCTCGTAATTTGTTTTTGTGGTGTTGCGCTACCTCCTTCTTTAGCCAACGTTTCGGACAGCGTCCATCATCAGGGCAAATATGTTGCAATGACGTTGGCTAAAGAAGGAGGTAGCGCAACACGGCATAATACCTCAAAAACAAATAACGAAAATACTTTTGGTCGTGAAAATCTATAAACGTATCCATCTCCTTTCTCTGTTGGCGCATTTTCAAATTTGGTGTAAAATTTTTTTAAATATTCTAATTTAAACAATTTTTAGTAAGGTATGCAAAAATGCTAATTGAACCATTTTCAACCATCTGATTAAAAAACACGAGATCACTTTAAAGCTTGAAAAAAATACACGAGTTTGCTGAATCGCGAAAAACCTACATTTTCTGTATTTTTTAAAAATTGGTGCCTGAATGAAAACAAGTGTGCAATTTATATTTCCCCGCTAACAATTTCTGCGTAAAGCTCGCCTTTTTTACTCATTTCATAAATATACATCTTATATTAAGATGGTATCTTAATTCCATTAGAGTTTAGAGCTACCGTTTCTTAGTACCTCTAGGCTTGGCTTCCATAAACGAAACAATATTACCGTTCAAGTGTTTATATAGTTGGATCAACTGGCTTTAGAGCATCTGTGAGTCCTTTTGGCCATTAAGGGGGTGTTCTAGTCTAGAAAAAAAAATTATATTAAAAAAAAAAATTCTTCATATTTCGATGGTTTAAATATTAAAAAATATAGCTAAAGAAGGAGGTAGCGTAGCATGGCATAACACCCCAAAAATAAATAACAAAAATACTTTTGGCCGTGAAAACCCAAAAATAATGCCATTCAAAAATATCTCAGTTAAGAATTAAATTCAAATTATTTTAAAAGTTGGAGCCATTTTAGTTCGACCGGTTTAGACGGAATCTAATTAAAATCTAAATAGAGCAAAAATTTAAATGCATGTTTCTCAAAACTACTTTTTTCGAGACGCTCGACACGATATCTCACGTTCTACTTAACCAATTTACTTGGTAAAGCCTTTTCTATACATTACTCTATGGCGTTAACTAAAACTAAAACAAAATTTCAACTTTTACTATTTAAAAAAAATTTGGAAATCAAAAAAACTGTCTTTTTTATTTCAGACAGCCGCCATTTTGCGAATTTTTTTTTAAACTTTTCCTTAGTTTGGGCCATAGCCGCATTTGTTTGAATTAAGAATTAATTTGTTTTTTATTTTTTATTTATTACTAGGAGGGTTGCAATCGCGTCAATCAGGGCGCACCATTTTTTTGAGACCCCCCCCCCCCTTCAACACCCTGTTGTAACCATTTGAATTTTGAATTTTTTCGTTTGTTTTTTTTCATGTATTCTTTAATGTTAAGTCAATATTTGGTAAAATAATGGGCTTGTAAAAATATTATGTTTTTTTTTTATTGCACCTGAAATAATACCTGCAATTCATGCTTCTAGACTAGAATACCCCCTTAATCAGATGCTATTTTTTTCCTGGCGTTGTTCTCTGCAGATAGCTTTATAATTTAATTTTTTCGAAATGAAATTTAAATTTTATATATGTTCCTCGGGATATCTATAGTATGGTCAAAATCACTTAAAAATATATTGATAAACAGACCTGGCGGGGCGCATGAAAGGTAAAATTTACAAGGTGATCGAGAAAAAAGTCGGGGACGGGCTCCAAATCGTTGGGAGCAGTTGGTCTCCTGTGTGATATTCACACAAAAATTACAATGAAATTGTTTTGTAAAGATTTTCTTATTAACTTGAAAGCTTTCGTTCGGGAAAGTTCTCAAATACTGTAAATTGTCTGACCTGCAGATCAATACACCCTTGAATGATAATTTAAAATGTACGACTTTATAAAAGCTCACGTGATCTTCAAACGGAGGAAATAAATACATTGACAGTTATTTTGATGTTGTGCCTTGAACTCTTTGTCTGGCTCCTGAGTGGAATCTGTAATACAGCGAGCGGGAAGAAAATGTTCTCAGTAAATTTACCTGTGGAAGAGACAATGTGATAACAACTACACCCTGGCTAAGTGTTTGATAAATGCTTTAAATAAATAAACAAACGAGCATTTTATATGATAAGAAATTAGATCAATTTTCCTGTGTTAGATAAGTTTTCGTAATATAATATTTTAGTTAAATTTTAAGTAAATAAAAACTGGTAACAATTAAAGAAATCAATATACACATAAATACTCAGGTATGGGTTATATTTGACCTTCCCTAGCGGTGTTTTTCGATGACGAAAAGATAAAATTCCTATTATTTGGTTTAGGTCCCATAAAATAATCGTTTTATTCACAATACACACTTAAATTAAAATTGGAAAGGAGCTAGGTACTCCCCAAGGTTCGTAGACAATGCGTTTAACAAGGATAGCTCATCGAGGGGCAGAGCGGTGATTGGTCAAAAAATCGTGACGTAGCTTGAAGTCCGTGTTCCACTGGGAGATTCGAATTAACCGCAATACAAGTGGGAGTGTTTTCCTTTAAGCTACGTCAAAACATGGTGTACTGTACAGGGCCCGCAGATACTTTAATAGTACACAACTGCTAACCCTTTACAAATCGCGAGTGCGCCCCAAGGTTGAATTTGGCAGCCACTTCTGGTCTGGGGCTCCAAAATACTTGAAAAATAGCCTCAACTCTGTGCAGAAAAGGGCGGTCCGTTTGATAGATTCTCCCACCTTAACGAACGGATTGCAATTTTTAGAGTAAATTCTATCCCTGTTCTACCGGTATTTCAATGGAAGATGCTCTGAGGAACTAGCGTCATTGATCACTTCGGCACTGGTGCAACGCGCGCTCAACGTATGTTCACGGTTGACATTTGTCACATGAGAACGGGTCGTTTTTTCGACTCGTTCTTGAATTGAACAGCTCGGCTATGGAACGATTTGCCGGCCTCTGTGTTACCTCCCTCCTACAACATGGGTTTCCTCCCTCCTTAAAGACCAATGTTCATTCCTACTTCTCCTCAAAAAGACCCTCCACACAGTATTCCAGATGACATAGGCCCTGAGGGAAATTATTTTCCTCAGGGCTTCTTGCGGAGAGTTAATTAAAAAAAAAACAAGAGATTTAATTTTTTTATTTTTTTTAGTAATTGGATATATTTTAAACCTTTAGAGCCAATTTAAAATTTGCTTATCAATCATAGCATTTTTTAAAGAGTGGGTCCCAGAGAAACACTGTGTATTACGCGAATAAAGGAAAATATTATTGTAGTAGGTACTACAAACGACTGTGGTCGGTAATTAAAACTACTTTCTGATGCAATCGACGATCCCAAAGAACTTTTGTTTTTTTTTTTGCAGCAGAGCTGTTTAAAGTTTCGTTTCTGGATTTTTACTATTTTTAAGATCAAGAAATACAGCATATTATAAATAGAAATAATATATTTCATATCATTCAAAATTCAGAAAACACCGACATAAAATCATCAAAAGGAAACCAAAATAAGCCAAAAAAAACGATTTTCAATTTTTGGCAGATCCGACATTGACGGGACCTTCTTTCCATCAATCGATCGATCTTTCCAATGATCGAATGTTGAAAACTAAGGAATAACATCAAATGTATATCTCTGATTAATATAGGACGTGAACGTAGGATATAAAAAACCTATTTGCGTATTCGAGTCCCTTCCATTTTTAACGGTCATTCCAGATGTACTTTGAATATTAAACATAAGCCGGAGTCGGAGATATTTTATTGTACCTTGATTCCTTCTGATAGCTCCAGTAGGTAATTTTCATATAAAGCCAAAGTAGGCACGTATAAAATAAGGGAAAGACACTTTAATACATAAATAGTTTAAGATATTTTATCGACATCTGTCGAAAAAGTTTTTACTGCGTATTGTATTTATTTAGTAGCGAGTTCCTAGCGTGGGTTGCAACGCCACTTAATAAAAAAATTGTTTCTCCCTGAGTATCCTTTCCCATTCGTCCCATTCTACTTCCGCTTCCCTTTCCCCTCCCATGTTCCCTTCCCCTCACGCTTTCCCCCTCAACCTTCCCCGCCTTTCCGATCCCCCATACCACGAACCTCCCACCAGCGTTCCATATATTCAGTCCCGGTACATTCAGATTTTCAAACAACTTGCGTGCCACCTATTGCTTTTTTTTACAAATTTAAAATTTTCGTATATATTACAAACATTCATTTTTGTATATTATAAAAACAATCAATCAAATTTTGTACCTAACATAAGTACCTATTTAAAATACTTGATTAGATTAAAAGTACTCAATTTTGATTAGTACAATAGGTGAGTACTTCGATTAATTTCATTGATTTAAAAAGTTTATTCGTAAATTGAATTTTGATTGAACAATCGATGGTTTGCAAAATGTCATTCTCAAATTGTTACATTTTTGACCATTTCGTAAGAGTTTTTGTAGGTATTAAAAACTTTACAGATGTATCATCATATAGTTTCAATAATTCAGAAACCTTCACGAGGGTAGAGAGACAGCATTTTGAAAGTTTCATACATTTCATATGCTTAATACAGCAATACATATATACATAAACAACTCACGTACATATACAATATACATGCAAGCAAGTAAACAAGCAAACATACACATTTTGATTTTTGTGTATATTTATTTATTATTCTCAGAAAGGATAAATCCTTGGTTTACAGCGAAATGATATTTGGATCACAATAGACCCGTACAGAACCTGTTGAGAACTGACTGAGAGCGAAGAATATCCTATTCAAGTCCTCCCCTATCTCTAGCGAGACCTTTTATTATTCGGAATCGTGCGGATTCTTTCTTTTGCTGCATTTTATTCACACCGCTCTTTCTTTGTAGAAAACTTAGGTTCTTATTTCAAAGCCTCCCTTTCAAGTGGTTTCGGATTCAATGCCTGTCTAATAACATTACGATGTGTGTCTCCTTTGAAATACAAAGCCAAATGTATTTATGTGTAAAGGTTTCTTGGGCGGTAGGCAAGTTTTAGTAAAGAAAAAGAAAAAAACCGCCTTTGACAATATTTATGGCTATACGGGAAAACGTGACTGATTAAAAATGTTATTTTTTTGTTTATACATATGTATACGACATTGTTCATAATATTATAGTGTAAACCGAAAGTACATAGGGAGTACTTATTTATACTTACTAAGTACTAATCCTAAGTACTCTGCAAAGGGAGTATGTATTCCACCGTTCAGCTGGCAGTCCCCATGAAAAAGGGCATGGGCTTTAGAATGACCGTGCACGAAATCCGTCATCCTCACCTTTAAACCAGTTTTCCGTTAATGCCTAGAAGAAAAGTAACTGAGAAAATGGGGGTGGAAATCCAAAGACCCTATGGATATAAACGTCGAGTCGCCAGAAGAAGGGCGGATAGTTGACGGGCTCGTTCGGTCATTTCTCGGATCTGCATCTGTCCCGGGGAGGGGCAGGTATGTATACCCTGAGGGAGGGGCAGGTATATCCCTATATATTCCCTAAAATAAGGAGTCACATATAGCAGGACCAACCTACTGGTGACCTTCGTTAGGGAGAATGACTACACTCTTTAACCACCATTCTTTTGAGGTAGAAATTTTTCAATTAAAATTCAATGACTTCAAAATTTCAATAAATATTTTTAACATGATGCTGTATCTCAACTTAGATTCTATTGCGTTATTATTTCTTTTGAGGTCGACGTACCTAGATAGACTCCCACGTATCCGGATCCCATTGTCCGTATCTTTTTATGATTTTCCTTTGAGTTTCACTAATATTGCCTTCATTTAATTAAATAAATGTGTTCAGTACAATTCAAAAGGAGTCTTTTGCAAACCGTTTTTTTTACCAGCTCTACATTGGAGGACCCGAGGAAAAAAATTCCCGCAGGGCCCGCGTCATCTTTGTGGGTACTCTGTGGAGGGTCTTTTTAAGGAAAGGAAGGAGAGGAAGTCTGGGAAAGAAAAATTTGTGAGGGGTGGGTAGAAATCTTGGGGTCAATGTGTCCAGGAGTGACTGAAGTGTGAACCCATCCCTTCCACTGTGTTGCAAAGAAATGGGTTGAGAGAGTCCGGCTGAAGAGGTCTAGATTAAAACTTCTTCAACCAATCTCTCCCGATCCGGCCCGCCATGCAGAATGTGGGCATACGCATTCGCCGCCAAGACTAAGACAAACCTCACCCCACGAACCCGAGCACCTCTGCTTAGTCACCAAACCGATGGAGTAACCAACAGTTATCCATTAGATGGTTTCCGAAACGGCCGGCGGTACTCATGCCTGCCTTCCAAAGTTGTATTCGCCAAAACGAAACATAATGTTTGCACGCATAAAATCCACACGGAACGAGTAATTTCCATGAAATCCCCGACTGTTTGATGAACTATCATTATTTATGACTGTCATTCGACACTCATTAAGGCTTACCGGTTACATTTCCCATTCCTCTCGTTAAAGTAAGCACGAGCGAATCAGCGCTGACGTGTTTATGGGCGCGATCCACTGAGCAGAGAATTCCCAGAAGCGAGAATGTCTTTCGACTGCTAGACCACAGGGTGATAAAATTGTTCCTAAAGAAAGAATTTCAGCGAGTCTCTGAAAACATTCGAAAAATTTCAAATATAAGCAAGAAAAGATTGAGCTGACTTCGGACACACGAACAATGTCCATAACATATTTCTGAAGTGTGATATGTGTCGGATTGATGGAATATTAACTTATGCCGACAATTGATCATCAACAATTGAATACCGTGGGAAAAATTTGATTTCATTTGTTTCTTCAAAATTATCAATTGTATTGTCGATTCACCTACATTATTACTACGACTCAGAAATAATTAACTGTTCCTCCTCAATCAAAACTCGACTAATTATGAATATTTTTCAACACTGTCCAAAATTTGTAGACTGGTCAAATCAGGACCTTGATTTTTTTGGCGTCAAAAAAATTTTTGTCGATCACACAAATAAACAATAGAGATGAAATATTATAAACATATCGACTTCTAGCTGAGTCTTGACTTGACTTGATTTCTATTTTCTTATGTTTATATTTGATTTTGTCTTTGCTTTAATATAATACTAGCGACTTCCCGTCATGCGTTGCTATTCCATTTAATGAAGACATTGTTTCTCCCAATGGGAAAGGTCGCATTCGTCCCGTTCCACTTCCGCCTCCCCTTCCTCTCCCGCGTCCCATTCCCCTCTCACGTTCCCTCTCCGTCTTCTCCGCCTTCCCTCTTTCCACTCCCCTCGCCCTCTTACCCCGTCCCGTGAACCCCCCTCCCGAGTTCACCTCCCCCCTCCCAAGTTCCCTTCCCCCTCTTGGATTCGCCTCCCCCCTCTTCCCGCCCACGAATTCCCCTCCCGAGTTTCCCTCCCGAGTTCCCCTCCCTAGTTCTCCTCCCAAGTTCCCCTCCCGAGTTCCCCTCCCCCCCCGGTCTCCCTTCTCCCCTCCCGCATTCCATACATTCATTCCTGGTACATTCAATTTTCATTCAACATTCAACAGATCGCGTGCCACCTATTGCAATTTTTTATACAAATTTCATAATGCCAGAGCTCACCAGTATATCTAGAAACCAGCGCCGGAAGGCACACATCAAATCCCCAAAATTTCATCGCAATCGGATGAACTGTTAGCAACGCATTATTTCATGATGCCAGAACTTACTATTGTATATAGTAAGAATCGCGGGCATGCGCACATCAAATTGTCAAAGTTTCATCGCAATCGGATGAATGGTTTAGCAACGCATAGCATACATACATATATACATAGATGAAGCAAACATATTTTCATTTTTCTACATATGGATCACCATTCTTATAATTTACATTTTTATTTAATTTTGTGTCATTATTTTATAAATTGGACGTAAGTCCGTAAATAAATGATTAAATAAAAAATAAACAATACAAATATAAGACCATTCATCCTAGACAAGTCAATATATATATTTTTTTTTTTTCTTCATGACAGAAATATTTAGATCTCCAAAAAGGGCAGTGGATGAAGTATGGCCCCATGTTCAGGCGCCAGTGAAATGGGTGCCAATACTACCTCTGGAGTAAATCTTCGCAAGTTAGGTTTGTAGGAACCTACCTGAATGATGACGTTGTGCTCTTGGCTCCAAACAAGCGGAGTCATTTGGGAGCATCGTCAAGGTCAGTGAGCGTTCATGCTCAGAAATTGTCATCGTCGCTGAAAATGGCAGGGCTACCACCACTTACCAACTATCGTTCAGGCAAAGTTCACACTCCACCTTTCTTTGAACATTGTGCAATGTCTTTTGTGCAACGTAACAAATGTTTTGATGAATTTAACCAAGTAAAATGCGCTTACTTCGAGCACACACTTCAATTTTATCGATTTATCGGCGATATTGCATCTTGGTAACGTCAATTAATCTAGAAATAATATATTTAACTTCAGAAAGTCTTCACATTGTGAAATTAAAATAAGCGTTCATTGAATTTGTAATTCATAAACAATTTCACTAGGACAAATTGAGTATACTTCGGAAATACGGACCCTCCCACATCCCACATAAAGCTTCCATCGAATCATTGACGCGATCACAGGAATTTCATCGGAAACACGAAGTCAATTTGCTAATGATTTTAATGGCGGTATAACATATTTGCCGCAACTCTCGGGACGACTTGCCCATGAAATCAGCTATCTGCTCAGGAAATAATTTTGGGATTAGAACATGTTTGGTCAATGCAGTATAAATAAGTTTTGTTTGATCTTACTTTCGGCACACCGAAACGCTCGCAACACGTTTCTATCGGTTTACTGGAACGATCGGAGGGCTTTCATCGGCAACACGGTAAATTTGCTAATTATAATGGCGGTAGTAGGTACATATTTGCCCCGAACAATCCAGAGTCGATTTTCCAACGAATAGCATGGCGCTCAGTCTTCTGTGCCACATTGACTAATGGGACACATTGATATCGAATGAACTTCAGAATAATTTTACCATGTTCCGACGTGATAAGTGTTAAGAAGGCGGCAGTGATTGTTTTATTATTTGTGGCATATTTTAATTTATTTATTTATTTAAAAGCTCCAATTGTTTTTACATATAAAGCAGTATATATTTTTTTAAATTAAAATGAAAATAAAGAGTTCACAAAATACTGGTAACATAAAATATAAGAAACAAAATTTAGGAAACATAAAATATTAAAATGTATTAAATTGGTGTTCACAATTGTTTATAAAATAAGTAGAAATTGTTGGCACATACAACACATTGAGGTTTGTCAAGTGAAAATTGTTGCCAAATACATCCATGTTGTTTAAGTATTTGTTACCAAGACTATGTAAGCGTTGTATTGGGGAATGCTAGCTATAGTTGGAATGAGATGCCTTCTTTATTTTTGTAAAAATATTTCGCTGGAGCATTTTGTACCCTGACTCCCTTACTCAGAGTGGTAGATAATTTCAGTATCACCTTGGGGAAATACTACAATTAAGAATGGAAAGCTTGTTAGAAATGGCTAGAAATTGGTTGAACTGGTTGCCATATCTGAATAGCCAGTGCTATTAATAATTGTAACTATAACAAAAATAACTATAACCTCCTGCCATCATCCTCCTTCTTTTTCCCATCTCCCTCCTTCCACACCCCCTTCACCAAATAGCATACCTCAATTAGGGTTGCCATAGTCCAACTTCCTCCGGACAGTTGGGACTGTAATTCACGTAATAAAGAACAACGTGAAAATTTTTTTATTTATATTATTGATAAAAGTAATAACAATAATTCGCTGAATTATACAGCGCCCTTTTTGCGAAAAATTGCCTCAAGGGCGCTGCGCAAATAATTACACAATAAAATATACACATATCGTGCAAAAATGTGCTTAATTGGTTAGTCGGATTTAAAGAAATGAATTAATGTATATGTGTATATATGTAGGTATGTGTGTATATCTACGTGTGTATATGTGTATACTTACATATAAGACCTTTTTTTCTTATTTCACTGTTAAATTCCTATCTATTGTTTTACACATAAAAAAATTACTATTTTTTTCTTTGTTAAATTGTGCTTTACATTCGTTTTCTCCGCCTTTTTTACTCGAGCTCTGCTCTAAAAAAAGGTGTAATACTTATTAATTAATGTAATTTTAAAAGAATAACTTTATTTAATTTATAAAAACATGTAACCTCTGTACCATTATATTCAATAAAAAAATAAATAAAAAAATGAAATAATCGCCGAGCTTTATCGAATTAAGATATTTTAAGTTAAAAAAAAATCCGACTTTCATTCATAATTTGTTCACCAGGGTAAAAATTATTTATACTTGTACCAATACACTGGATGTGCGTAGGTAAAGTGCACTTTGAGAGGCGATTCTATAAAAAAAAATTTTTTTCAAAATTGCATTTTTTTCTAACTGTGATTCACATTTAAAACGTTGAAACTTTCGTAAAAAGTAATGTCTTTTTTACATGCACTAATTACATCCCGAAGTTATTGCATTTTACCCCCGGATACCTTGTACTCGTATATTATATTACAGCACTAGCCAAAGTAATGATGGCATAAAATTCACAAGCTGTGACAACACGATGTAAATACCACGAGAGCATAACATTGTAACCATGCAATTAACAGCGAAGTTCCAAACCCTTTGAAAAAAACAAGTAAAAAGAATATTCTATCATGCCCATGCTGTAAAATGACCTTAACCGGTCCTTTGAAGTGACTAATCTGTGTGATCTCGCCAAAGTGGCCGAGTGACCGAACTACGAACTACGGACAGAACATTTCTGCGCCGCCGGCCAGTGTGCCTGCTGCAACCGGCCAATGTGCTATTTATGAGGCTGTCAAAAATAGACGGTAATTCGGTCAATGTTGCACTCAGATGACTCCAACTACAGGGAGTCCATAAAATAATAACGACTTAAAAATGTATGTGATAATGTTTCTGTTGTGGTAAAGCAATTAGGACGGGTTTGTTAGACATAAATTAAACAATTCATCAAATGTCAATGCTACTTTCTCAAATTCTGTGAAATTTCTATTCAAGTTCTGTTATAATATTATTATGGGCCATTTGCTTCACAGAACTGAAATAATAAGAGAAGATTCACAGAACTTGAAATTTGATGAATTGTTCAAATTTTGTGAAACAACTGGCCTATAGAATCATATAAATACTAACCAAACATCCAAAAAGCAATTGAGCTTTTATTTGGAAGAGGGAACAAAATCTTGTTTAGATGAAAATGCAAATTTAAGTTGCCAAAAACTATACCCAAAAACAATTTACTCATTTGGCTAAACTTAGTTAATTGACATACAAGTTTATGGAGAAATCGTATTCTGGGACGAAATGATAGAACAATAGACCGTAAATATGTAAAAAAAACCTGAGCGTACGAGTACGATACGATTATAATGTCGTGAAAATTTGTTTCTCTGAAGTGATGTAAAATATTGCCTTTCTATTTATAATGATGATTGATGAGGGATTTGAAGTTTCATCCATTTTTCCTACGGTTTTTGAAAAACATAAATAGTTTGACCTTATTTTAGTTTTTAGGATGAAAATGCTTATTCTTGTTAAAATTATTTACATTTATAGCTGTCCGAATGGTAAAACTTACCTGGATGTACCATGCCATAAGGGTCGCGGGAATGTAGAAATAATAACGCTTGGCGATTAGTGATTTGCATTTTTATTTACAACTTTATCTTATTCACAAATTAAATTTCAACCGCGACAATTTATCAGAAGGATTTAGATTGATAGATGACGCGTGTGATCTACTCTATACAGAAACCGCAATGGCGCATCTAGTAAGATTATCGGAGTTTCTCGAAATTCTGGTGTGGCCATTGAATGGAAAATAATGATACCACTACAAAAATAGTCAACTTGCTATATACTGAGTCGCCACTCAATGTTGACCCATGGAGACTATTCTATACGAAACAACTCAAAAGCGATAATCCCAAAATTTCTGGCTTGAAGAGTTTATCGGTTTGAATTCTATTAATTTATACTATTTCATTAGTTGTTTAATTCAAGGGTCAGGCACCCCGAGGGTTAGTTTATGTTATGAGGAGGGTGCTTTATCTTATTTGTCAATCTAGCATGATATGCAAATTTCAAGTTCATCAGTTTAAGGTTCAAGGCCACGCCTTAGTTATGCTTGCTAGTTATATTGCGGGTTGACGTGCCCAAGGAAAAGTTTTCAAAGTTGTTGTACCTGACGACATGCGGTAAAGCCAACAGGCTGAAAAATATTTTTCAATGTTTGTGACTGGTACTTTAAGGATGTTTCGCAGGCACGCAAGTGCCCTAAGGTACCTTGTTGCCAACCCTTGCTCAATAAATATTATAAACGCAGTGATACATCTTATTATATTAATTCCACACAGGAAGCCTTCAGGAAAACGATTTCCCTCAGGAACTACGTCATTTTTGGTGACTGTAGAATGGGCCTTTTTAAATAAGAGGAAGTTCCAGGAAGGATAAAGGTATGAAGGGTGGGTAAGAATCTTGGGATCAGTGTGTCCAGAAGTGATGGACATATGAATCCATCCCTCCCGCTGCAGTGCATGACGATGGGTTGAGAGAGACTAGCTGGAGAGATCAAAAGGCCTCTCCCGATAAACTCAGGCACCAATCCACCAAAATGATTCTTTTTATTCCTTATTCGTATGGGTGTGGTGTTTACTGTTTACCCCACATCGTCCAGCAACATAATCGTTAACCTCCCAAAATATCTTCGTGCGGAAGGCTTATTTTAGATAAATCTCTTTGAACGTCAGCTGTCTTTAATCATTGCTACCTGTCCGGCATTGCATAGTCGTCCTATTTACATAAATAATTGTAATGACTTTCCAGTAATTAATCAGTTTTTCCAACTTTTAACGTCATCCACCAGACAGCCTTTTCTAAATTGTCTCTCTTCTTCAAAACGTCGCAACACTTTTGGAAATCATTCTGGTCTGATAAATGCTTTATTGAATGTGGTTTTGGTTGGTCTGAAAAGGAGTCTCAAATTGAAATTTCTTTGGAGACAGTAGTCAAAACGTCGACGTTACAAAATGACAAAACTATGAAAAGCGTTAAAGCTTTTACTATTGAGCTATGAAGCTCTGTTCCCTGTTTAAAAATTATAAATCACAAACTTTGCATTTTTATCCCGAGTTAAAAAGCGAGATCACCATTCATCTCAGCTTGTTTACGTTAGGCTTTTATATTATCATATTACCCATGGGAAAAATTGCGAGCCGGGATAAAGAAACCTTTCCTTGATGTCATACTTTTTCTTAGCTTTTTAAATTAGTACTGAGGGATGTATCCTTCCTAGGACCACTCGAAAACTGCCTTGGACCTAAAAAGATAGGGACCCAAAGGGACATAAATAAGAGGCGGTTAGTCTTACAGTATATTGCGCTACTTTAAGTTTTCCTGGCTTAAAAATTTTAGACAATTTTGGAAATTTAACGTGATTTGTTGGTGGGATATACAATGTGGCGAGGCATATAATACAGCAACAGCTTTATTTTTTTAATCTATTTCATAAGTTAACTTGTACTTGTGTATTTCGGTTTTATCTACACTGTGGAGAAAACGGGCTGCCTCATTTATTTCTCTTTTGTATTATGTTAATTTAAGTACTTGCATACTGCTTACTAACCCCGTGTGCATGGACATTGGAGGGTCTAGAGTCGTTCAAATTAATTAAGCGTTGTTCAATAAAAAAGTAGAGTCTTGACGTATGCGGTGAAGGAGGTAACCATATGTTTCCTTATAACGCCATTGGGAAAGTGGTGGGGTCCCCTGTAATGTGGAGAAAATAATTGAATTATTGTGCAATTACTTTGTAACCTAACAAATTTCATTCCTAGCCGGAGTGATTCAGAAGAATAGAATGTACATCACCCCATTCGTTAGAAATGGTAATAGTTGTTAGGAATGTTTGAAATTCTATTTAAAGCGACATGTTTAGATCCCACGCTAAAATAACGAGACACTTCTCACCTCGCAAATATCAACGACGTAAAACTAAGACAATTTGGTATTTGGCAAATTTATTTAAGATGTAACTCATGATAAATGTCTAGAGTCTAGATGAATGAACAATAAAACACTTGTTTAATGCGAGATATGAAAGAGAAACGTGGCATTTTCGCGTTCCTAACTGCATGTTAATGTTCCTGATCATTAAGAAAAATGACAAAGACCTCAGAACTAAACTTCACCTCAAAACATTTTTGTTTATAATAAAAATGTATATTTAGATTGGGTTTGACACCGTCTGCTAAGTATTGCGGAAATAAAAACTGAACCTGGTCAATTAATTTCCTTATTAATTTATTCTCTGTCCATACCTACAGTTTTTTGCCTTTACTTAGGGTACGGGCAAGCTTTTTTACTCCCCTAAAAAGGTTCTATTTTCTCATTTACGTTTTTGATCGTCTGCCGTTCAAACTGAATGTGAAATTTCTCTCAAAATTTAAAACGTCTGTGTCCCAAATACTAGGAATATTTCGCAGTTTGCAGAGAGCATTTGAATAATAGGATTTATCTACGATAATTCTAAATGTCTCCTACAAACACACCTGGTGTATAATGCACTGTTATTTATAGAGTAATAATTAATGTACGTATACGTGTGTAAATAGTATATTCCACGGCTGGGAACCAAGTGAAAAGCACGTCTATAATTGAATTTGATATCAGGATTGCAGCAAACACAATAAATTAATTAATGCTAACGATGTATTGACGTCAATGATGCTGATCGTATTCTATAATTTAAACATACTATTTAACGCGTTAGTAAAACTTTATATTCTTATTTTTAAATCGTTCTTAATGGGAGGTTAGTTAAATCATTTTTAAATGCTTTTTTATATCTAACTTACGATAACATAAAATTCTATTAGACATAACAATTAAAATGACTTATCTGTCTTCCACTCTTCCTTCAAACTTATCTTCCACTCTTCAGGTTTGTTCTGGGCCATTATTTCAAACTGGAGAGGAGAGAGAAAAGGTGAATTTAGATATCTATTTTATTCAAATGGGCAAATTCAAAAATTATATGGAAGATTGGAGTCATGTTCCAAGGGATGGGTGGAAGGCAATTTTAGATTTTAGATAAGGTTTGATAGAAGAGATGATGTTAGTTTAGACAGGGACAAAAAAGAGTGGGAAAATAATTTTATTTTAAATAGCGCACAACTTAACCTTACCTATTTAATAATTTTTTTTTCATCACATTTATGATTTTTAATGACTTTTGAAATGACTTTTTAATGACTTTTGATTTTTAATGACATCACTTTTAATGACTTTTCAAAGGAGGTGTTGAAGTTGTGTGTTGTTGAGTTGTCCGGTCACCATATTTTTGTAACGTTCTTCGACTCGAAATTCACCATTTCGTGTAATATTACGTTGCATTGCAGGTGTGATTTTTAGGCTTCCTTAGAGTATCTATCTGTTTAGTTCCTAGTTTCATTGTATTTTTAAACTAACCATAAAAATTAGTTATGATTTAAGTATGTATTAGAGCCGGGTTGTAATTTTCGGAATGAAAATAATAAATTGAAAGAACTATAAATAATACACCTACGTATAAATGAACATTATTATATTTTCTTCAATAGTAGCAAAATCACTTTGTGGCAAAATTATAAATTAAATGAATTAAATCACTTTGAATTCACAACTATTTTATGAAATAATTGACATGTGATTTATATTCAAGTAAGTTATTATTTTTATTTGCAAATCATATTTACCAATAAAGTAGTTTAAAAACCGTTCGTTTTGACAAATATATAAAAAAAAACATACATTTTATATGCGGTCCGTCAATAACTTTTGAATTTACTTTCATTAAAAAGTTGACTCTTCTTCTTTTTTGACAGAAACAAAAACATTCCCGAAAACCTATATAGAGTCAGAATACTCACTGTATTAAAATCCTTTCAAAATTGATCACGTGTTTAATCTTACGAAAACTCAATTTAACTTTTCAACATCCATCACCGAGTTGTAAGTTGTTACAGAACCTTTTTTTTCGTGGTAGCAAAAGCCTCCTTCAGTGAAACAAAAATATTATTTTTGCATGTTTTTTCAGACCAGTTGTTAGCGAGCGTCCCGTGGGAGTATGCAGGGCGACATGGAATCTATTTGGTCTAATGAACGAGGCTGTATTATCCAGGTGAATTCAATTCCAACGGAAGGAAGTAGGGGGGAACAGATTCAGAAAGCTGCCATTTCATTGACTCGCAGGCAAAAGCTCCAACGGATATTCGAGTAAAAAGCCTGTTCAAAAGAACAACATTTGATGTGCAAATTGTTACCTTTGCTTCAGAGCAAATAATATTGCTGTTATAATATATAAAAATACGGCATAACCATATGTACTCGATTATTCATTTGCTTATTCCAAGAAAAAATGTACTCGGAATTTTGGTCCCCGGTGATTCTCTTTTTTATCATTTAAAAACAACCTGAAATACTGTCACTGGTCACCAACGCGTGGTGTAACCGTTCCAATACACCCCAATTAACTATAACTTTGTTTGTACGGCCTGGCACACGTGAGTAGTGCCGACATGTGACAAATTATTTATTTATTTTTCATTTGAAGTGATAAAAAAAACGCTGGAGAGCAAAATGCTATCTATGCTTTTACTAAAACAACCCTATATTTTTGCTCGTTATTAACAACTAGCTGGTAGATAAAGAAATTGTTTCTCACTGGGTGTTCTTTCCCATTTATCCCGTTCCCCTTCCGCCTCCCCTTCCTCTCCCGCGTCCCCTTCCCCTCTCGCGTTCCCACTCCGCCTCCTGCACTTTCCCTCTCCCTACTCCACACCCCCTTCCCCGTCCCGCGAACCCCCTCCCGAGTTCCCCCCCCCTCCCAGGTTCCCTTCCCCGCTCCCTCCTCCTGCATTCCATACATTAAGTTTTCAAACAGCTCGCGTGCCACCTATTGCAGTTTTTTAATATAAATAATAATCATAATGCCAGAGCTCACCAGTAGTTTTATACAAACCTTGTCCTGACAATAACGAACACAAAAAAAAGAATTATTCAATTTGGTGCGGTCGTTCGGAAGTTATGCGCGTACATACATTTCGGCGATTCATATTTATTTATATAGAAGACAGATATACAGCCATGGAGACACGAAATTTTAAACAACTATGACGCAAGGTTACTAATTTGCATAACCGATATTGTTCAATGGGACCGTCGAAATATTTCAACGGTGTCAATCACCATTTGGAAGAGGAATGTAAATGAACAAATTTCAAACATGGACATTGTCAAAACTCGTTGAAAATCGTTGTCTATTCAATCTTTTCATCCCATTTTACCGTGGATACCAACTCTCCTGGAAAGACCCGAAAAACGGCTCGTAATTAAAGTTAGCGCTAACGATGCGTTCCACCCCGTTTACCTGTTAGAACTCCAGTCGGATAATACACACCTGTATTGGTGGTGTTCACTCGGTGTGCTATACACCGTAATATGACTCTACTGGGCTGCTATATGGTTTTACGTTTCACGTGTACATTTCGTATTCAATTGGATACGATCCCATCAAAACTACTCACGTCCCACCGGACAATTAGGCAGGGTATTCAAAAGGACTTGGGCAAAATTGATGATTGTGGAAAACTTTTATAGATAAATATCTACAACATGCACATTAAATCTCATATGTAGAATCTGAAATCGTCTTATTTTACCCTGTACAAAGCGCCTCACGATTGAATTTGACAGCCATCTCTGGTCTGGAGCCCCTCAATACCTGAAAAAAAAACCCCGACTCTGTGTAAAAACGGGCGGTCCATGTGATAGATTCTCCTATCTTAACAAATGGATTGCAATCCTTAGACCTTAGGGCACAGACGTTGGTTGGAAATGCTGTCCTTGGCTCATTGATCCGCTCAGCTCCGGCGCATAGTTGAAAAACACCAAAAACGGTTGACGTTTCTCCAAGACCCATGTTCACTCTTTCATCTCCTTCAAAAGACCCTACACACAGCACCCACAAAAATTATGTAGGCCCTGGGGAAAATATTTTCCTCGAGGCCTCCTGTGTGGAGTTAATCTAAAAAAATTCTTTATTTGTAAAAATCTCGCGTCACGATGTTTGTTCGAAATAAACTCCGAAACTACTTAACCGATTTTGATGAAATTTGACTTACTGTGTGTAATTTGGTTCAACTCAAAAGATAGGATAGTGTTTATCTCGATTATTGACCTCAATATTTATTATTGCGAATTAAATGTTTGTTATAGGACCATGCTTTGTTATTATTTGTAAGTTCCACAAGTTTCTAACAGATAGCGGTGTAAGTATAAATGTATGAAAATTTAACGAAAGCAATCGAACATTCTATATTACCAAGCATAAATACTTTTTTGTTGTTGCTTTAATTTCTAAATCAATGTTAATAATAATGTTTTCCCTTTTTCAGGTGGGTTCTCTCGTAATATCGTCCTCTCTTCTTAAATGGAAAAATATAAGGTAATGATTAATGTTATCATTTTAAATAGTACGTAAATGCTAATCACGCAAAATATACGAAGTAGAAACTGTAAAAGCAATATAAATCAGCTTTGAAAACTAAAGAAATAATAAGTTTTTTAAGAAATGAAATATTTTTTGATTCCACATTTCTGTGTATTGCTGAGGTTTCCAACCGATCAATAACGAATAAAAAATGGTCGATCCCGTTAAACGCGATAGTGCATTTAAATTTTTTTTCATATTTAAAATTCACATCCGTGTACGAAAGCAAATCCTGGTCGTGGAACTAATAATTCGTTGTTTGATTCGTGTTTATCTATAAATGAAGCTGCTTAATGGTCAAACTAAGGCACTATTTTTCACGGTAGGCACGATAATTGATGAAAAGTTGAAAGAAGATTTTTGTATTCTTTTTTTGCTTCACACATATGAAAAAAAAAATTGTGATATTTGCAGAAATATAACGATATATGGGTTTTAGAATTGATTTAAAATTGAAAATTGAACTACGAAAAAATAATAAAAACAAAAACAAAAAATAAAAAGAATTCGAAGAAGACGGACAAATTTGTTTGTGATTTAAAAAAATATTATTACTGTAATATTCACGAACTAAAAATATCCTGCACAAATTAAAAACGATGGAAGTCTGGAAGTCTTTTCATAATGTGGATATCAAAAGGACAAACATGAACAAATCTTTTTTTTCGAATTATTCTTTTTCGCCGACTAAGGACTTACCAAACGCAGCAATAAAAGTCAAATGGTTATAAAGATGGATTTTATTATCATAAAGATATTTAACCCTTTCAAAAAGAGAACATCTCTCACGCACAAGCATACGTGTAACTACCCTTTATGCGCCTACATAGATCGTATCCGAAGTTACAGAAAATTTAGTATTTCGTGAATATTATTATTACTACCAAATGTTGAAGAACCGCAAAAAGACTATTCATATTCCCGCTTCTAAACTACCTCAAGTAAAAATCTGTTGTTTTGAGTTGTGTACCAACTAGGTTTGAAAACATTGTTTGACATCTTTGAAACATTAAAACAAATTCATTGTTTTGATCGAAAGGGTAATTCATTTGCCGTAAGCACATTAATCAATTGACAAAATACCATTGAAAGAGTCCAACACAAATTTTTGAGGTGTATTAATTTTAGACTTGGAATTCCCTTAGAATCAATAAATTATGATTTTTTGTTGCACTCATTAAAATTGTTGAAATTAAGTGACAGAAGAAAAAATTTTGATCTGATATTTTTGTATAAAATCGTTAACTATCAGTTGGATAGCCCTGATATATTAAAGCTGATTAACTTTCATATACCTACAATAAGATCAAGGTTCCCTATTTTGTTTTATTGTGACAACTATATGTCGGTGTCAGGCTCCAATTCAGTTGTAAATAGATTACACACCATTGGAAATTTTTATTCCAATGTGGCTGATATTTTTAATATTTCCATACTGAAATATAAGGTTGTACTGATCGAACATTTCAGCCAAATATACGTTAACGAGGTCACTACATAATGATTTTTTGATATTATTGTTTATTTTTAATGCCTGTATAATGTACTATGACTGTAATTAAACATACACAAGCTTGTAAATGGCACTTTGTGCCGTAAATTTTAAATAAATAAATAAATAAAAAGTAATTCAGAAAAATCGAGCACAACTTTTTAAATACGCCTCGACAAAAATTAAATTCATCTTACACCAACAACCAAAAACCTCAATAAGCAGCTGCCAGAAAATATTGGAACAGTAAAATTTTAGAAAGTTTAAATAGCGTATGAGAAGGTATCGTATTTTTCCTTCTCAAACTATGTTTTTCTAAAGTAATCTCACGCGGTGAGTCGTTTTTTTATGTATCTCAGTGTTATCCGCAACTTCACGGTTGCCTTTAAAGTTTGCCTTTCTCTATAAGCCCACCTCTGTAAATAATGAACAGGCGTGATGAAGTATGTACTTTTGCGAAGTTTTTTTTAATTGTGTTATTTATTTTCAATATCACGTAATAAAATGCATAATTTTAACGTTAAACAAAATTAGTCTTTATTTTATTTACAATCGATTTGCAAGTATAACACGGTTCAATAATAGGGACACAGTATAATAAATCATAATAATATAATTTTTTTTTTATTTATTTAACGCCCAGAGGGCTTTTACATGATTTGTGGTGTAATTTTAATTTGACAGATACTTTGAAATTTAGGAAATAATAAAAATAAAATTACATTAGATAAAAGTCACACAACAAGTCATATAAACACCGAAACAAAAACAGAAAAATATGGCTATTTTATAGGTTTACAAGATGTGTTTAGTAAAAGTGTTGAAATAAATGTTTTAGATGATCTACAAAGTTGATATTGAAAATGTAAACATCACCCAAGTACTTATTTACCATGGTGTGAAGTCGTTGTATCGGAGAAAGGGCAATGTAGTTACGTTTATGAGTGCTGCTGAAGAATATTGTATTTTGTCGTGTTGTTACTGTGGGTGTTCGTAAGTTGCAAGAGTTTACAACAGTCGGATTTAGAGTTAAGTATTTTTAATAAAAAGGTTAAGTCGTTTATTTTACGTCTCTCTTCTAGTGAGTGTATTTTTAGAATATTTAATAGGAAATTATATTTTAAGTTTTCTAGTGTGATATTTAATTTAAAATTTATAAAAGGCAGAATTTTTTTTTTGTATTCGCTCAATGTTATTAATGTGAATTTTGTAAGATTGGGACCAAACTACTGAGTTGTATTCGATTTGGCTTCTAACTAGAGATACGTATAATAGTTTAATTGCTTGTAAGGAATTTAAGTTTTTAGTTATTCGTAATACGAAGCCTAGTGTTTTCATACCATTGTTACAATTTGATGGAAATGATTGGCGAAACTTAGTTTTTTTATCCAAAATAATTCCCAGATCTCTTATTTCTGTAACTCTACCTTAAGCTGTGTTATTGACGGAATATTCGAATAAAACCGGATAAACGTAATAAATCAATTATCGGTAAATTTTTCACTCCCAAAGGAAACTTAATCGTTCCCTTAACCACTTAGTTTACCTTTTTTTCTAAAAGGGTTCCAACGAGTATATTCACTCAGGGGTAGCTGAAAACATTGAAACCATGCAAAAATTTACCTGAAGATGCACGGTAAGAACCGGGAAGCCACTTGATCTCTAGAGTTAACACATGACCTTATATCGGTCATCCCAGTTGTGATATCCCTTCCAGGGATCACATCTGTAAGCCTGAATGGCGGGGTGAAAATTAACCAATAGCATCCTTCGCCCTTAATTAGTAAGAGACGTAGCGATGCGGGAATGGGAGAGTATTCAAGATCAATGATCTAAACATAGGAAATATACACCACAATTGTATGGTTTCTTATAATGCATAATTTAAAAGCTCTTTAACATGATTCTACCCAACAAACAACTACATCATTTTAGCTTTGATGGTGTAGAAATTTAAATTTAAAGCGTCTGAAAGCGTTTTAAAATATTTTTATTAGGTGTGTATCTGCTGCTCTGTACAAGACGTCAAAATAAAAGGCTGAATACATCGATACAAAGATATTGTATCTATCTGTAATACGGGATCGCAGATTTCTATATATTTTCAAAATCCCTACAAGATTACAAATAATGTAATTTACGTGACGTAAACCACTATCTACTTCATGAATTCGTTTTGACTATTGATTTTCTGCGAGAATACTAAAATAAAATATTGTATGTGCCATTAGGCAAAATATAATTATTCGTTAGCTGTGCAAATGTTCTGAATGCTAATGTTTACCAACCGGCGATAACTCTACCGCGCGGCGTTTGCCCGAAGTGGGAAACACACCCGTTTTGAAAATAGATGTAAATGAAAGAAGACAAGGGTTGACAAGGAGAAATAAATTAATTAAATAGTCCTTAGTAAACAATAACACTCTCGAACCGTATAAAGAATGATCCCAGTGAAGCAATTAATAATAATTAACGGGTATTTGCCGAGTGGTGGAAGGCTTTAGGTTCCCATCCAGGCAGCCCAGGGCCCGTGCTAGATGAATCCTTACGAAAAGCAAATATTTTCCGCCCATAGGGCTTTTACGAACATAATACTAGTCGAAATTTTACATAAAGCAGAAATAAAATATGGATCAGGTATTATTGAAGTACACATACACATTTTATTGAAGTGAAATTTCATTAGTCTTATAGTGATTAGAATTTCAGATGAAACGGAAATACGTCACTAAATTTATTACATGACTGGTCGTCGGTTCTAATATAATGCGCTAAATTCGCACCTCGGTTCAAGCCGTTGCGCTACTGGAATGTTGAATATTTAATTTTTGTTTTTTACATGATAATAACAAAAATAGCGACAAAAATAATTAGCTAAATATGCAAAAATAAATGACAAACAAGAATGAGTAAAAGGTAGAATACCAAAGGTTCACAAACAATTTAATATTGGAACTTGTGCTGATGGACATTAATTTAATAGGTTTATTGCCTTTTTTCAAATAAATGACTTCTTCATGTCAGCTAGATATGATTGGTAGTAAAATATATATATTTCAAAGTATTTAATTAATGAAGACAATATAAGCGACACTCAGAAACATCAGGAAAAGATCAGGATCTATGCCTTGTCGGGGTAGAGCTGCTATATGGCAAGGCAAATGTCCTGGGGTCGATTCCTAGATGTGACCGTTTCTTTTTCTCATTTTTCTGTTTCAGATTTTTGATTGCGTCGCTACATGGTGTGTGAATTGAGCGGATATTGTTGTATCCTTTAAGCCTCGATTATATAGAGCGAGTTTACGAGCTACTAGCCGGTAAGTTTAAAAGCGGGTGAATCGGCGAGTGAGATTGTCATGATTACACACAAAAATGTTCACTCGCTCAGTAGCGAACTAGCGAGTTGAAATCACGTGTTGCCATATTTTCTGAGTGTTCTAGCATTAAAAATAAAGTGGAGCGTACATCAAACTGTGGTATTTCTTAACGTCTATCAGCAGTACCCTATGTTATGGAATATAAAAGATATAGACTATTGCAACACGAAACTAAAAATTAAAATCTTCAAAATTTTGTTTAGTGAACTCAATGAGAAGCAGTTGATTATGGAAATGGGTTTGAAGCAATTGAAGGCTAGAATCTTCTGTACCGGAAAACTAAACGGCACACTCTTCTGTGCCGTTTAGCTTTCCTTTCCAACTCCTTTTTTATAATATGAGCTAAAATAACGACGCCCGCTCGAACTAGTTCTGTCGACATTTTGTAGGAAACTGACAGCTCGCAGAAAACGCCACACGCTAGACAATAACGGCTCCCGTCCAAACTAATCCTGACAGATGAAATCAGCTGTTGGTGGGCGGCCATCTTTAGGCAAACACCAGCGAGTAGCGAGTAAAGTTAAACCTTTCAACTTTTTTCGTAGATTGCCCACAATCTGCTAGTTAGCAAGTAATACTTTGACCCTGAGCGAATTACTAGCAGCTAGTGAATTTCCCAGATAGTAGCTTGTAAACTCGCCCAATGTCATCGAGGCTTTACAAAGACACGAAAAAGCGCAACAGACGATTTTTTATTTATTTCTATCTAAGCTGTATCTAAGTCAATGAACTCAAAAAGTCAATGTCCACCAGTATGCCTATTTATAGAAAATACTGGTTGACGACTGGCGGCTGTCTATCTCTTGGATTGAGGAATTTTCCAAGATCGTTGACGAAGCGATCGATCTCCACAGAGGGCATTGAGGTAGACTTTATTCCGAGACACAATATTAGAGTTCAACGGAAAACAAACTCGACAGCGATAATAATATGATGAGGGATTTTTGCTAGATATGCAAGGCGTAATTTTAGCTCTTGAACAGTTGATTATATGTAGTCAATAAATGCATTCTACGTAAACGAGGTAATGTTATTTCTCCACTCCTCTCAGAAAAGCTGACGCGGGGGCTAGCCAGCCACACGTCAGCGTAGTACGGTCTCTATGGTCTGGCTCCTCGTAACCAGGGAATAATAAATAAAAGAATGGTGAGGGAATTTGTAAAACATGACACTGTTGAAGGGTTGGTCACCAGGCAATGACTTCTGGAATTATGAAACTGATAATTCGTTTTCCTAGAAAATTTGTACTGTTTTGTTGGCAGAGTCCATATTCAGGTAAAGGATAAAATAAGATTATATCCATCCATTTATCATTCAAAAATACAGCTGCCAAGATTTGGGATCAAGATTGAGATCGAAAAAAATTACACAAAAAATATAGATCCCAATGACCGAGTTGATTAAGTCACTGTGTAAGACAAGAGATTTTGGGTTCGACTCCCAGTTGCGGCAGTTACCTTCTTAACCTTTAACTGCTGACGCGATTTTTTTTTACGTATACCCTGGGCGGCCTGTTACTTTAAATGTTTGTATATTAGAGATCCATGAAAATTTTGAGGTCCAAATTATTATTTATTGGACAATTTAAATACAATAAAAAACTTTTTTTTAGTTTTAAGTAACTTATATTTGACAATTTGGATATAACATAATAATTTTTGGCAAAAATCACTTGAGATCAGAAATCAATCTGTATTATCTATTAAAATAAATAAAAAACAATGAACTCACGTTTATTATGATATTTCAATAGTGTTTCAAATAAACTACATGTATAAAACTTTAGTATAGTGGTTTATGTTTATTTTTATGTAGTGAAAATCAACTTTAAAAAAGTCACGTAAGTACTGACGATGGGTCAAAGAGGCCCTCAAAAAAATTTGAAATGAATTTGCTTACAGAAATTTAACTTTAAAAATTTAAAACTTACGGCTCTGGCGTCACTAAATTCTAAGCTACTGGAAGCGGCGTATGCGTCGCGCGTGAGGGAGGGGAGAATTTCGATGTTATTATTGTTGCTAGGACGGTGCGGCCCCCACGTCGGCAGTTAAAGGTTATTTTTTTATAGGTTGTTCTGTTACACGTTTCGTTTAGATGTATTATCTACTTCTTCAATAAAATAATAAATCACGATAATTTTTTGAACAGCAATTGAGCTCGCAAATTACCGATTTTAAGTTAAATGCTTAGCCCACTACGCAACGGCTATCTCTTAATCTACGCATAATATCGGCACAATGAGTTCGTTTATTACCTTTTTATAGAAATATTCCCTTTCATGAATTCGAATAATTTATTCACAAATTAGACCATCCATTCTTTTTTAATTTTTCGTTTTCAGCAGAAAATTATCCCTCTTCTTTCGGATTTGCTAAGCTGAACAAGTAGTATTTTTGAACATTCGGCGAATACGCATACAAGAGGCCTTAATAATGTTAATTTTACGATCGAGGTGGGGACTGTAATAACATGAATACTTCGACTTTCCCCTTACATAATGAAATATCTAACATCCCTCGCTTAGGCTGGTTTACCATTTAATTATTTTTACTGCGCGTTTCAGAATATGTTTTGCAGAGTGTTAAAATCTGATAAATTTTTATTTTTTTATTGTAATATAAAAAACATGGGTTACATATATACACATACATTTTACATAACACTATAATAAAGGTCGTTTTTGGTCATGTATATACCTTATCAGAAAAGAGGAGCTTTTGTGCCTGATAAGGGAGCCACGATTCTTAATTAGGTTGTAAGTAGCATGTTTTGTATAAAATATTTACTTTTTACTGTAAGTTTTTTAGAAAAATTGTTTAATTTTTTATATTTGTTCTGATTGGTTGATGATACAGCGCAATTCAGAAGGGACTTTATTGTAGTTTTTTATGGCTGGGTAAATATATTGATTTTGCATTTGAGTTGTTTTAAAATTAGGTGTAATAAATTGGTTTCCATTTCTCATTAGTTTGTAAAATTCTTGATATTCTTTGTTATTTTTTTTTTACACATTTTTATAATGGAAACTTGCTTGAATATGTCATCGACATTTGGTACTGGAAACAATTTAAAAGTGATTCTGTTGAGAAGATAGATTTTTTTTTTAATATTACTTTAATGATAATTCTTCGCGAAACTTTTACTGAGCTTAGATTGTTTTTATAAGATCCTCCCCAACCTATAATTCCATAGATAAGCAAAGAATGAACAATATAAGTAATGCTTCCATTATTAGTAAAACGTTCAAGGGATTTTTTACAAATGAGATTTTTTATAAATGCGGAGACTAAGCGACTGGTTAGAACTTAAATTTTTTTTTTCATTTTTTGTATCTTGTTTTTTTTTCGCGTTTCGTGTAGATTTATGAGAAATATTTACTTCTTCAATGATATATTGTATTGATGGGTATAAACCTCAATAGTTATTCCAATATAGAAGGAAAATACCTTTTCCCCGGTTCTCAAAGATATTAATTAGTCCTCTTATTTTTGCTCCGTATCACAATTTATATGAACAAGAAGCAATTTATTACAGTAAGTAACAAGTAACACTGTTTTTAATGCCCAGAATTCCGTTTACTGTAAATATTATCCATCACGGTGGCATATATGTATATGCCAGGCTCTTCGCAAATGAACACGACATGGTGAAAAAAAAACACAAAATTTCCGTATCTACAACATATTTTCTCGAAATCAATGCAATTGAAATCGCTGGCCAAGAAAATAATACACATAAAAGTAGGTACAAACCTACAATATTTAATTTTTATTAAAAAGGGTTTTTCCGAATAAATTTAACCTCAAGTCATTGTGGCATAAAGGCATTTCGTTCCAGAGTGATGATAATCTCAGTATCGCCCTGGTGGACTAGCAAAGTGAAATCGATAACTGAATTATATCGGATCGATAGGCGTAAGTACCGATGATTTTATACCGTCTTCATGAGCACGGCCACACTGTTGATATCAAGACCGATATTGAGAGCGAATAAATAAATAATCGATATACGATGGTAACACTGGCGGATCTGTCTATGGATTTACATTGAAAAATGTCAAAATGTAAAAATTAAAAATAATTAAAAATTTCGAATATAATACATATTGGCACTTCTTATGTACTTTTGAGACTAAACGAGGGATAATTACTCATATTTAAAACCACTTTCGTTTCGCCAAGATCGAACTGAATAAATTGATTGCGTATTAGTTGAACTATTTAAGTCTGTGCATTGCTTAAACGATTACTTCCAATTCTAAGAGCTTCGTTAGTTCACCTCCGTTTATTAACAAGACATTTTTTTGCACGACGAACGACATTATTCAAAATATTTTGTGTATTGACAGCTTATCTGACACACAGAAGGCCGCGCTAAAATTTGTCAAGCGTGGCCGAAAATCTCTTATCAAAAGTTGGCCATGCTCACAAATATGATAACTGATCACAGAAGACGAATTTAGTCAATATCGTGTTGATATAGATAGGGTTTTATCGATCGTCCGTGCTAGGGAGATACCAACATAACGAATCGAAACGTTGCTTGTAATCGTTTTAACCACGCGTTTTGAGCAGATTTTATTAGTCAGACAGGTACGAGGTATCTCTCAAACTTTCTCTTTCCCATCACCTTCCTTTAGCATTACAAAATTCCCCAACTAGGAATGCCATAAATATTTTCATTCAAAATGTTCAAATTGGCTTACGCTACGTTTGTTGACGTTTGGTGACCTTTTCCAACCTTAATTTTCACATTTTCCTTCCCCTCCCAGCATCATTCAGCCTTACACATTCCCCAAAGCTGTAAATGACTTAATTCCGCTGGCTCTGAGCATTTGAAACCTTCACGCGGTTTCACATAAAAAAGTTTAACCACGTAGAGGAATAACGACGCACAGTTTAAGGTTTTTAATGTGGGTATTTTAATATCTTAGCTCGGGCACTTTCTTGGCCCGGTACTGCGGGTGGCTTCCCAGGTGTGCTATTCGCAATCTCTACCAACGTTTCTCATGACGCTCGACTGAAAATGCCCGCAATTCATTTCTGTGGCATTTTTAATGCTTTTGTTTGAAGCTAGTAGTCAGGAACGTACGAAAAATATATGACGGGGTCAAATACTCGCGACGGGTCATGTTAAGAGTTTTAATAAAAGACGAAGAAAAGGGTGATATTTTCATGAGAAAACATCGTATTTCACTACCCCCTGCCTACTTTACCCGCATACAGTGGCATGCGCAGAATTTTTAATCAAAGAAATGCAGTAGAAAAAACTACAAATTAATCGATATTTAAAAAAAACCATTTCGTAGACATGATAACTTGTCACCAAGAATGGCAAAACTGATGATGTTCATCGAATATTCTAACATACATTTTATTTGTGCATTTTACAACCCAATTGCTGGGTCATATTTCTATAATTTCTACGTATTTTCGACTGTGAAAGAACATCAAAGGAAACGAATGATAATTATTTCTTTATTAAAAAAAAATAATAGCCCCCTTTTTGTGAAAATCACCCGAAGGGTGCTGGTAATAATCGTAAACATAAATCATTCAAATTACACAAATTTATAGAATGTTGATCATGATATTAGAAAAAAATACTTTAAAACTTCCACATATTTTTAACGGTAACCATGAAAATAACACTTATATAAAACAATTTGAGAGAAATAGCTTCGAACGAGATTTCCAATTAAACTTTTTTAATCCATTGCAAATACCGTTGAAATTGAGCAACACATGTAAAAAAAACTATGAAAATGATTAAAATTATAAATATTATGTTAAACCTCTTTTAGCAATCAATTATTATAAATGCTTTAATTTTCATCTCGAAATAATGCGTAACAAAGGATTGTGTTAGCCAGATACTTTCCCACCCTTCTCTTCCCCATTTCCTTCCCTTCCCACTACCTTCAGCCTCAAAACATACCCCAATTGGGGATGCCATAGTCTCACTGGCTCCAGACGGAAGCAGCTGAGACTCTTGCGAGGTATTCACATAAAAAGCAAAACCTTTGTCCAAAGAGCGCATTGTCAGTCCCTTTTCCCAAAGAGTGCATTCGAATTCGATCGCGATACTTAAAAAAAAATTAAAAATCTCTACGTTTCTGGTAAGTCGCCATTTTATTTCTACAATATGATTAATGACTAGGGGCGGCATACTGGACGTTCACGCTTTGGAATCGCACTCAGTATTTTCCTCGGAATTCGGTCATCAGACATTCTTAGTATGTGTCCAAGCCACCTCAGTTGTGATTTTTCTATGAAGAGTAGCAGGCAACAGTAGGTTGGGCCAGGCTACTCCATAAACTGTGTGAGGGGAGGACGGGACTGCCATGGACGGAGGCCGAACAATCAGCACAAGACAGGGACGTATGGAGGAGCCTTGTCGATGCAAAGGGTCCCCGACCCGAATAGGATAAGGGGAAGAAGAAGAAGAAGATAAATGACTAACAATAACAATTGACGATCATTATATTACAAGCAGAAGTCTGGTATGTTAGTCGAGAGAACACAAATATTATATTTTAATGGGAACGTGCAAAAAAAGGAAAAAACAAAAATAAAACTATTCTTAAGATTTGACATTCTTTGCTCCACGATTTAGGGCTTAGGGGATGGATTCCGATCGTATTTTTACCCACCGTAATGTCGCTAAGGCCATATAAGCCTTTCACGTCTGACCTCTCCATTTATGTATCATATAAAATTTCCAAAATATTTGCTTAACCTATATTTTCACCGTTGCGGAACGACTCGTGGTTATTCAAAACATGATATTTCATCAAAACGAAGGTTGGTAGTTTTGGCAAGAGTTCCAAGGTTTTTATTCAGATATCGAAAACAGAAAAGTAAAGCATGTGATGGTGGTGAATCATTCTATCAAATTGATTTTAGATTTTTGCTGTTGTGAGAGTTGTAGTGGGAGCGTGGGACAACTCACAATACATTGTTTGGAGACGTCGAGGTTTAAAGAAATAAAATTATTTAAATTCTTAGCAAAATATGGCTCGATTCTTCGATTCTACTTGCTAACAAATCACCTTTATTTACATATTTTTATTCGACGTAAATATAATGTTCTGTTATTTCAACATGTTCTATTCTATTCCTTAAGTTTTCACATTATTTTTCTTTTGGTTGTAACACATAATTGTATCACATACCTATTTACTAGTCTTTATCTCGCACACATCATATTGTTTTATGTCAGATCTTATATAAACCTAGTATGTATATTATTTAAATATTGTAAAACTATTATATTTCCGTTATTATTAAAATACGGATACCGCCCTGTGTACCATTGTATCATGTAACACTTGAATGAAAAAGCCATTTCATGGCGTTTAAATAAATAAAATTAAAACGTGCAAATAATTCCATTTTATTTTTATTTTTAATATCTACAATTATGGCTGAAAGAAATAAACAAAAGAAGAATAAAATAAAAATATGCTGCCTTATAGCACTCACACACTTATTACTCTTTATTTTGTTTGTTTTTATTGTGTTTAAATGTGTTTAAAACTTTCGAAGTACGACTAAACAATGCGCACCATGTTAATCTGCGAAATGAAACACCATAACCGCCTATTAATGAGACCTGATAAATATCACAATTTTTCTACAATTTGGGTGGCGGGTATGGGCACTATCGCCGCCCCGGGAACCAACACCTCTGCCATAGGTCACCCCAAATGGTTCACTACATTTGGTGACTTAGCAGGGGGGCCCGGGTTCATGGGATGAGGTTTGTATGGGTCTCAGCGGCAGATGTGTCAGCCCACCAACTACATGGCAGGCTGGATCGGGAGAGACTGGTTGAGGAAAATCTTCTAATTTCTCCAGCAAGACTTTCTTGAAACATCGCAGTGGGAGGGATGGATTCGTATGTTCGTTACTCCTGGACACTCTGAACCCCAGACCTACCCACCCCTCATACCCTTTTCCTTCCCAGAACTTCTTCTCCTTCCTTTCATAAAAAGACTCTCCACACATCATCCCCAAAGATGACGTAGGCCTTGAGCGGAATTATTTTCCTCAGGGCCTCCTGTGTGGACCTAACGTAAAAAGAGCTCAAATTATCTTTACTGCTTTTACCATACAAAATATTCCTTAAAAAGGGTTCTTATTTTATTTCTAGTATTCTAACAGTACTAACCATAACTATTACAACTATAACTATTACAATATTACTATAACTAACTATAACTATTACAACTCACTACAACAACAACTCTCAGGCAACAAATAGAGGTTTCAGCATTTCGAAAATACGGGGTCATTAATCTAACTCCAGAACAAAATCCAGCACCTGCTGCGATTATGAACACTCCTGCTACATAATATTATAAATTATTTCGTATTTAATTTAAAACTAAACAAGCATTTCCATTGAAGTAAGCACCCTGCCATTAACGTAATTTTAAACAAAAGAAAGGTGTCTCTTTAAGTCCTTCATGAAATTAATAATCCTTCATTGTCATGTTCAAATTAATTATTGCCTTTTCGTTATTCTGTTAAACAATTTAATCATATCAAATTCAATATGGCCGACTTTCACTTATAATGACGATGCTGATAAAGGAGTGTTGAAATTGCATGATTCTGAGTTGTCATGTGTCCGACCGAAACGGGACTTTCTACTGAAACCGAATCTTCGGTATCTGTATCAGTTTCGGCCGAAACCGAAACCTAAATCAAAACTTTTTTAGACATGTTAAAAATCTATTGTTCACTGAAATTTGGCTTATTTTTACACTTATACAGACAGTAAAAAGTGTTAATTGAATTAACATTTGTTACAATAATTGAAGCATGTGAAAAAAAATCATTTTTATATTACTGCTATAAAACAAACAAAAATTAACAATACATTTTCACTAGTTCTTAAACCGAAAATTTGTCAATAATCAAACATACATTATCAAGAAAGGACCTCATTAATTGAGTATTTTAATTTTGATTGCGTTTACAATCACAAAATTCTTATTACACGTGTTAAATTAAATAATAAAAAAAAAAAACAATAATTAAAGAATGTCAAAAAATAATTATTTATTTATTCATGACTGCTATAAAACAAACAAA
Source organism: Glyphotaelius pellucidus (assembly GCA_936435175.1). Lineage (NCBI taxonomy): Eukaryota > Metazoa > Arthropoda > Insecta > Trichoptera > Limnephilidae > Glyphotaelius > Glyphotaelius pellucidus. The sequence goes on along the minus strand of OW386545.1, from coordinate 33,290,092 downwards.
AATTATAAAAATTAACAAACATGTTTACTACTTCATGCAACTAAAATTTGCCAATAATCAACACTTACGTTATAAAGGAAGAACCCCTTTAATTGAGTATTTTAAACGGCCGGCGAACTCAACTGATGATGGCGGGTGACAAACGAGTCACGAACTCACCCGAAGTCAGCCGAACGACGCGCGGTAATTCACGAACAGCGGAGTTTCGTTGCGGGTGAAAGTTTGGCAGATTTTTTGCTGAAACCGAAACTAATACCAAAACCAGATTTTTATGCCGAAACTTGCCGAAACCGAAACAGAAACCGAACCTTTGGTCGGTCATTAAATATCATTATGCTCTAAAAAGAATGCTCTGAATGCAAACAGTACTTTTTTTTTTAGTTGAACTTTCCTGAGAAAAAAAAAATAATAAAATGTGTATTATTTGGGTTTCGACCCCGTGACCTTTGGATTCAAAGCCAATACCGATCTGCTATTGGGATCTTCATTGCTTCTAACCAGACCTCGGTCTGGCGGCCAAGCAAATTGCTTTAATCCTGGAATAAAGTAATTGTTGTAAACGGTTATTTATAATAAAGTCTCCTTCTTTACAAAAATGAACGTGTCTTTCGTTTACACTTAAAAACTCTTATAATCAGGAACGAGTATGTTAGACGTCTTCTCTATTATGTTCTCTAAACCTTACGGCTCTCTTTTCTCGAAACCTTACGGCTCCCTGTAAGTTGATAATCAGCATGAGGGGGGCAACCCTATACACTACTGACATCTGTCGGATAACTCTGTAGCCTCTACGATTTATCTTCACTAGAGCCATCTATATCACAGTTATGAAGTAAATAAGTCTTGAATGATTTTCTGAATTTATTAACATATTTTATACACGTAGCTGATTGATGTTTGAAAACAATTTCCAGTCGATCTTATTTTTGGTCACTCTTATTTTTGAATAAATCCAGTGAAAATACAAATTCAAAAATCTTCGCTTGTCACAATTTGCGCACGCTTTATTGATGTTGCTGCCCTCGCGTACCTATATATAAGAGATTTTTTTACATCAATCATCCAAATGGTTAAAAGCAAAGTTTCGTTGTAAACCTTCATAAGTATTGAGAAACTTCAAGAAAGTCGACAGGCTCTTCATTCACCCTTGTATAAAAAGCTATAAATTTTGTATTGTGCGCACTGCGTTACTAAGTAGGTCAAGTCGTCTGGTTGTATTAAATGCCACCACTCTAGGGTAGGCGAGGATTGAAAGATCTCATCCCTTACTGCCATTTAGACTCTCCATACCACATGAGAAAATAAAAAGTTGCCCCGCTTTCCCGGACTTTAATAATATCAGCCAAGTTGTCATCTTCATCACATTAAATAATGTGCTTTTCTCGCGCCACCGTCTAGAATCTTGATAAAGTTATCACATTTTGCACTATGTGTGTCTAATTAGGTCACCCCATCTAGTTGTTGTTCATTCTTCAATTAACTTAGCAAAACTAAGGCAAGACATAAACTAGAAAATAACTTTCTTTGTAAAATGTATGCAGTCTTTGCACAATTCAGATGAAACACTAGCTCCATGGTTACTTCATGAATTTTTGAGGACACAGCACATTTTAGAACTTTTTTTTTAATTCCAGTTTTTTTTTTATATGAATACCGCACAAGTCCCAACTGCTCCCGTCTGGAGCCAGTGAGACTATGGCATCCCAAATTGGGGTATGTTGTGAAGCTGAAGGTAGTGGGGAAGGAGATGGGGAAGAGGAAGGTGGGAAGTACCTGGTTATTCATATCTGGTCACCAAACACGGCCAGAGCCATTACAAGCCACGTTTCAATTCTGAATGGTGATCTTACACCAGGACGATACTGAGAGTATCTTCCACTCTGGAACGTGCCGCAAATATACTGTATATTATTTTAAATGAATAAATTGTGAAATAACACAAATTAATCAAATAAAATGTATTTGCTCCGCCGGAATTCGATCTCGCGACCTTCGGAATGCGAGTCAAGAGCCTTACCGCTGGACTACGCCGGCTGTCACATTTGAATAAAAATGTTATAGAAATGAATCAAAAATATTTAAAAGCTGTAACTAATTTTACACTGATCAAGATATAATGTATACATTTTTGACAGATAGGTCAATCTGCTGTTTACGTGCAAAAGTAAGACGTTTTCAAATTCTTGTTATTTTTTTTTCTCAGTTATTTTGCATTCGTAGCACGCTCCTACCTATTCGAATAAAAAACGATGATCGTGATAAACCGATGAAATCATGTTATGTTATGTTATATCCGTGTTTTGTCAAGTGTTGTGTCCGTGCATGTCTGTCCAAATTGGGGTTACTTTTACCCTACTTTGGATAAAATTAATCAAGCATTTTTAAATATCGAATTCCGTGTTGAAAAGATAATCAATTTCGTTGGCCACTAATGGGAGCAGACATGTTTTCGAATTAAATTTTTCGAAATCAATTGTTCGAAATCAATAGTTCGGATTTCAGTTTTTCGAAAGACTAATTTTTCGAACAGCAATTGGCCGAAAGACAAATTTTTAGAATTTGTTAATCAACTTTAAAATATATATTTCACTTGTTTATGACTAACAAGAATCTGTCAGACGTACCAGTTATAGGTAAGATTAGGTTAGGTTAAGTTAGTTTAGGTTAGATTAAGTTAGGTTAGGTTGTACGTACTGTACACATACTTATATCAATTCGAAAAACTAGTGTTTCGATCAATTGATGTTCGAAAAATATGTTTTCGAAAATTGAAGTTCGAAAAATTGATTTCGAAAAATTGCAATTCGGTCAAATCTCGTAGACCCACCACTCATGGGGCTACGAATTACGAATAATGCCTACTATATTAATATCAATCCTTCATTTCTTATTGTGACAGATTTTGTCAAAGCCAACCCTGCCGAATTCAAGGCAACACATTTATGATTAATTTAGTCTCTCAATTCTTTATTAGAAATAAAAAAAAGATAAATATGATATTTAGCCCAGGCAGCAGAAGGAGATATGTTTGAGGAAGGAGCGGGGATAATTATCAACGTAATATACATTTATATCTAAGAGAGGGAGTAAATTGGTCTGGTTAAGGTGAAAAAACTTTCATATGACATGCCAATATATCTATCGTAGAAATATACCCCTAGTGAACTTATTCAATTAGCTAGACCTCGCGTGAACATTCGCTTATTACTTTAGTAGAACGAATGTTTTTTTTAAATCGATTAAATATAACTCGGTTGAGGCCGTTCTAAAACATTGTTAGAATAGCAAGGTTACATAATCATTATTTGGTATTACAAACGTTATTGACAGTTCACTTTACAGCTTACTAATATTCTTTGAAATTCCTTATAAACACAAACAAAATGTTATTTTTTTAATTTATCAAATGTAAAATCAAATATTTCTCTAACCTCATTTCTCATGACTGTAATGTTTTTAAAACTTAGTAACTATAATTTTTTTTTCATTTTTATATGAAATATGTTAGGTTTATATATCATCATCATCATCTTCTTCCCCTTATCCTATTCTGGTCGGGGACCCATTGCATCGACAAGGCTCCTCCATACGTCTATCTCTGTGCTGACTGTTCGGCCTCCGTCCATGGCAGTCCTATCCTCTCCTCACACAGTTTCTGGAGTTGCCTCGACCAGCTGTGCCTGGGACGGCCCACTGGACGTCTACCCTCTGGAATCGCACTTAGTATCTTCCTCGGAATTCGGTCATCAGGCATTCTTAGTACATGCCCAAGACACCTCAGTTGCGATTTTTCTATGAAGAGTAGCTGTGGTTCAATGTTTAGATCGTCTCGGATCGTCAAGTTTCTTATATGATCCCATTTCGTAACCCCTGTCATTCCTCTCAAGTACCTCATTTTGGCAGCTTTATATATATGAAAATATATATATAATATATAAAAAATTGAAATTAAATTTGGTTTAAGTTTTTGGTTTAGGTAAGGTTTTCCATAAACTTCTACGACGATGTTTTAAGTATATTAGTAAGTTCATTTTCCGATAGTTCCTTAAGCCAATATTTAATGTCCTTAATGTAACCATTTTTTGCTTAAATCTTTTTGAAACTAAGTGGAAAATTGTCATATAACTTTACTGCTAAAAATTCAGAGTTTCTTTGTCCAAAAGTAGAATTACACTCTCCCATATTTAGTATGTCTGTTTGTCTGGTTTTATGAGGATGTGAGGTGTCTTGATCATTTTTGAGGTGATGTACCAGAATGTTTTTGTCATAGATTTTCTGTACACTTGGAACAACAAACTGTTTAAAAATTGTTGTAGATGTCCTTACGGGGACCTTTAGTATGGTCTTTATGATGCAATTCTGAGTTACCTTCAGTTATTTTACGTGCTTTGATGCCGCTGAGCCCCATCCTATTACTCAATATATATAATTGAGAGTGACATAAAGCATAATATACTCTCTTTAAATCCGTAGTTGACAAGATGTTTCGTAATTTTTTGAAGTAGAGAAAAATCTATTTAATTAAAAAGTGTAGATTTTACTCACAGTGATATTGTTTTGTTCAGATAATCAATTAATCATTTGGTTAATTAATTATATTCTTTTTGATAATAAATAATAATAATTGACACTTGCAATATCATTATGACTGCTCGGGTAGTTATTAACAAAATGTAGGTCTCGTCGAAAATTCATAATGACGTTAAATAATCCTTGAACTAGATTTTGTTATCATGCCATACAGCCGTAATGCGCCAAAACAAACGGGTCAGGAGTTTTATTTTATTTTTAGGAAACAAATTAACCGTGTCAACAGTCGACGGCTAACAACCCTTACTTGACATTAATATGGCATATTCATTTTTTTCCTGAAATGCCAACCCCATCTACGGATAAAATCACATTATCAAGTCGGCGATACTCGCGCGGAGTGGCAATCAGCCCGTCGAATAAATAATATGTTTTCTTGATGTAAATAAATGAACTAGTGTTACTCTTTCGACGACGTTTTTTCCTCATTTTTCTCCAGAACGGTCACTGCCTTAGTTAGAAGTAATTTGGAATACAATTCAACTATTTGGCCCCCATACTATAAAACACATCAATTAAAAATTGAGAGAGTTCAACATAAATTTTTAAGATTCATTAATTTCAAACTCTCTATACCCATTGAACAAATTAATTATGAAAATTAATGAAACTACTTAATTTAACCGACTTATCGTGTAGAAGAACCAAGAGCGATCTCGTACTTTTATTCAAAATAGTTAATGGTTAGTTTGACGCACCTGACTTGATAAAACTAATAACATAACAAGAGTACCAAATCGTGACACGAGACTTCCAGAACTATTCTTTGTTTATCCCCCAAAAACTAACTTTTTCATTAACTCCCCAATCCAAAGATTTCATTGGCTTGGTAATAAATTCAGTTCCGTTGATATTTTCATTTATTCTTTACCAAAATTTATATTAGAAATTTTTAAAATTCTGACATAAATTTTATAATTATTATGCTAATATTTTCATTTCTTTTTAATTCTACTAATAATTTTTAATACAATGTTAAATAACTTATGTAATTATAATAACTTATGTAACTACATATAATACATGTAAAAGCCTTCAAGGCGTGAATAAATAAATAAATAAATAAATAAATGAAAGACAACACGCGAAATTTAAAGGTCATATGCTGTGATATCAGCGGTAATGGATCCATATCCAGAGGATTTTTGAAAAATGGCTGATGGGAAAACTTTTTCAAAAATAAATGTATTTTTTTATAAAACATCCTCAAACAAAAAATTAAATCGATCTGCAATATGCGTTTGAAAAAAATTGTCGCTTATAGATTTTTTTTTCTTTTTTTATGATTGCAATGTCAGTTAAGAGGAATATAAACGCTAGCAATACTTCGATTCTCATGCCTACAAAATTTAAAATCGCACGTCGTATTTGCACGAGGCAAGTAAGCGAAATAGTGGTGTGTATTTATTTTGTGCATAATTTTATAAGAATAAAAAAAAGTTAGAACATACAAAACCTCAAAAATAGTCTTAGCCATAAAGGGGTATTTTTTAAAAATTGTTTCTAATTTTTAAGTCATCTTTCCTCATAGTTTAGTAATGAAAAAACATTATTTTTAGTGGTTTACGCTTATATTTTTTGTTATGTAAATAATAATTTTATTGTAATTCCAATACATAGAAAAACTAGTAAAAGCTTCAATTTATCCGTAGTATATTTTTGATATTCATACTGTAAACCGATTCGTCATAAAGATGTTACCTTTCAATTGATTCGAAGGTCAAGTTTGCAAAATTTCATCAACCTTGAAAAAAAAACTGCAGTTTTGCATAAAAAACGAAGCCACCCATCTGCTATAGACCCTGTTCTTTATATTTATAGAAGAAAGATATATAGATGGTCTACATCAACATCGCGACGATGACGGTAAATCTATATATTTATTGCATTTTTCTATGTTTAAAAAGACCCGATCACTTTGAATTTTCCGATGATCGAACGACCCAACTTGAATATTCTTATTTTATATTGATTATTTGATATTGTTAAATTACTCTTACAGTTAACGAGTTCCCTTCAATATTTTTTCATTATTTATTTTTTTACAAAATTACAATAGGTTAAGTACGTCAAGGCTATTGTAAGAGTTTTGATTGAATCGCCTCGGGAGATTGAGGGTTAAAACGGCAAATACAAGAAACACTACATATTTATGTTGCTATATAGAATAAAAATTGGCAGACAGAAAAATTGCCACGGATAAAATAAATCAGAAAATCCAAAATCCAATCAAAGATATCTGCTTCGATTCGTTTTTCGCTCCCACGTTGTGTTGATTGCCTGCGGAGCCTTCGAAAAACATGTAATGTTTTTACTCAATTTATTTCAAAATGATTTAAATACATTTTTTTAAATATGTTTTCAACGGAAATTAACAAAATAAATTAATGCTTTTGTCAATTCTTTTAACGATAAGTAACGCATCTGCGTGTAGTTTATCAATTCTTTTAACGATAAGTAACGCATCTGCGTGTAGTTTATCAATTCTTTTAACGATAAGTAACGCATCTGCGTGTAGTTTATCAATTCTTTTAACGATAAGTAACGCATCTGCGTGTAGTTTATCAATTCTTTTAACGATAAGTAACGCATCTGCGTGTAGTTTATCAATTCTTTTAACGATAAGTAACGCATCTGCGTGTAGTTTATCAATTCTTTTAACGATAAGTAACGCATCTGCGCACGTGCTTTGTATGACATTCAAATTTGACCAATCCAAACTGCCAGGAAAAAGTTCTCACCAACGATGGAGGTTTCTTCATATGTGTAAATATTTTTATAAAAATGTCACAAACTGACCGGAGCTGGCTAACAGGCAACGAAGGAAAAATAGAGGAAATATTTCATGTAAAAAACCAATTTTGGTACATTTGCAGAGAAAGATGTCCTTAACAACGTACTAAAAGTACCGGGGGGTGGGGGTGGAGCTAAGGGTGGAGGGGGTCTCTAAAGGTCCCTTTTTTCAGTTTTTCGTTAATAACTCGAAAGCTACTGCCTTTAGCGAAAAAATGTTCAGGCATAAAATTATCTTCATAAAATTCTCTACAAAAAAAATTCTATAATTTTTTTTGCTAGGATCAACTTTTAAGCAGATATGGAGGGGGTAAATGTAAAATTATTTTAAAATACTGGTTTTACTGCTGAAAACTTACTAGCTATGTGCTATGAGGCAAATCTGATCAATAAAATGGTTAGTCATTTTAAATAACGTCCGATTTTGGTGGTGTTATTTGAAGGTATACAAGATATTTAGCGCTCTGAAACGTGCCACATATATAGATATATACATTTTTTTTACGTTATCTCCACACAAGAGGCCCTAAGAAAAAAATCTCTCAGGGCCTATGTCATATTTGGGGAAGCTGAGTGTAGGGCATTTTTAGGAAAATAACACTTTTAAACGTGGGGTGTGCTATTGCAGGGATGTTCCAAAAATTGTTCCCGGGGCGGCAGTACCGATTTCAGCTCCTGACTTCTCAATTCGTAATCGAGGTTTAACCAGCAGCAGGCATTTGTTTCACTTACACATTAGAATCAATAAATAACGGTTCTATTTCCGCTTCAAAAATTTAATGAAGTTCTCTTTTCGATTCTTTTTTTTTATGCACACAAGATAATGCAAAACTATTAAATCATTGAAAATAATATTCATAACTCTCAATTGAAAATGTATAACAGAAACATTCGTTTTGAGAATTATTAATATTGTCTTCTGTAATATTGGGTATTATTACCATTCAGACAATATAAGTTATGTGGGGGACTTGCCGATAGCTTTAGTTTATTGATAATAAACTGGTTTATTATGAGTTTACGTATTTAAAAATAATAGTGCTGCAAGTCACACGACCTGTCTATTCTAGCGGCTAATTAAATCTGGTCCGTAGGCTGGTCACAGGGCCAGACCCGGTGGCACCCGCCTACTCGGGTACCCCTGTCGGCCATCGTTAGAAGCACTTTCCCTGGTGGCATCTAACGGCACCACTTTGAAGCTTTTTCAATACATTACATCTTCAATGGTTAAAAATTACAATTTTAGGTTTTACTCATTAAGTTATTCCAAAATTAAAACCATAAATTTATGTTGTTTTCACAAGAAACATTCTGAAGAAAGGATAGGAAATAGTCTAATTTAGAAACGACTATGTATTGAAAATAAAGTGCCTAGACCACAGAATAATGAAGACCAGAAATGTGAAATGTGGGTGTATTTTGTAATCCAAAATTCTGGCCATTATGGCCAAATATTTCCATTCCAAAACTGTGTTTGATCACCATTATGAAATTTAAATGAGATGACGTTATACAATGCCAGGTGTTAAAGAGACAGACGACGTGCTGAATGGGCTAGAACTATAAAGCCAGTGAAAAAAATAAAGAAGAGCACAAAAATGCCACGTGGGCGCGTTTCGTAACCCAAAAGCAAGAGATTCCTCATTTAAATTGCATATGCAGGACTGTGTTTCACCACCATTGGTGGCGTACGATGAAAGACAAGTGTAAGAGAGACAGAGTGCGTGCAAAATGGTCAGAAGGGACAGTGATTTTTTTTTATAAAAGAAAGACAAACATTCCCGGGTTACGAATAACCAGACAGTGTTTGAGAATCTCTACTATCACCACAGTAAGCCGAAAATGTTGCTTGAGTTGTGGTGGCGGACATAGCCAGCCGAGAAATCGAACACGCGACGGCCGGGTGGGACCCAAACGCGATGCCCACTCAACCACTGACCGGTCGATTTGATCTGCAATGTCAATATCTGCATTTCTAGTGTCTATAATCTGTTCGTGGCCTAGACGCATTGGCGCCATCGAATCGGAGCGGCTATTTTAGGAACCATTGAAAATTTGGCATCGGTATTGTTTGAACTTTCACCAAAGGTTTTTTTGTAGTCATTTCATTCAATTGAAACGGAAATAATGGAGCCTCCGCCACGACTAGACAACTGAAAAAGTTTGTTTGCATAAAGACCATTGATGAAACCCTGAAAGGGTTAATACTAATTTTATCCGCATCAACAAAAAAGTTTTATGTGTTTTCTGCTAGACGCTGTAGACCTTCATTTAAAATAATATCAGATTTTCATTGTGTTAATAATCTCTAATATTTAAATAAACAAAAAACAGATCGATGTGTGTGGCTGCCATTAATTTTTTTGGGTGTATGGTTCGTTTTTTTAATGAAATCTCTTCCAGTTGACTTAATTCGGTAATAAATGTAATAAAGCCATCGTAAATCTAAACAATTCCTAGTCTTAGCATTAAAATACGTAAAAAAAATAAAATTATAATCACACCTCCGCGATTACGTAAATGTTACAAATGAAAAGGTAACAATGTAATTTACCGGTACTGGTGATAACATAATAAATGACCAACGCCGCTGAGTCTAGCCCGAAGCGAGCGACCGCGCCGTGCTATCGATTCCTGGGAACTGTGGATTAGTGGGAGGGTGATATCTGCTGTGTGGACGTGGCGGCGCGGAGGCTACCGACGCCGACGCACGGGGCTCCCGTGTAGTCATGTCACATGGGTGCTAACAAGGCTGTATGTTTCTATTAATAATTACGTCGAATTGAGTACACACAAGGGTATTCATTTTTTATTGAAATTTAAAATGGAGTACATTTTAAAATTCGTGCAAATTTTCTAAGCACCTACAAATCAAATTGAAATAATGATTTAAACTACGTAGGTAATAATTTTTCTGTAAATTGCTACAATTGTGGATACAATTTTAGATTTTCACGGCCAAAAGTATTTTCGTTATTTGTTTTTGGGGGCTATGTTGTGTTGCGCTACCTCTTTCTTTAGCCAACGTTTTGGACAGCGTTACAGTATCCGTCATCTGCCCCGATGATGGACACTGTAACGCTGTCCGAAACATTGGCTAAAGAAGGAGGTAGCGCAACACGGCATGACAAGCCATAAAAACGTTGCAAAGTTATATTCACACGTAACCGTGTGAAAATACTGCATGATTACACCATTTCCGGATCGCAGTTAACAAATAAAGATTATATAGCTCGGTGTTATTTTGGACTCTAAACTTATATTTGAAAAACACTTTGAGAACATTGTCACTAAAGCAACAAAAAGTCGGGGTTTTGTACTGAGAACATGCAAATTTTTCAAAAACACTAAGACTTATCTGATTCGCTACAATTCACATGTTCGTCCTCACCTGGAATACTGTTCACAGGTTTGGAATCCGCGCTATATTGCGTATGTTAACAGGTTAGAAAGAGTTCAGGAGCGATTTCTCAAATTCCTCAATTTTAAATCATTCAACATATACAACTCTTTACGATGAAATCGAAAAACATTTTCGAATCACGAAACTACTCAACAGGAGGCTTGTCGCTCTTGTACAAAATTATAAACTCAAAAGTTGACTGCCCGGATTTGCTAAACAAAATAAATTTCCACACGTCGATTCGATATAGTATACAAAATACCCTTTTCTGTATTGATAGATGCAACACCAATTCTAATCGGTGTTGCATCTATCGGAATACCTGCCCTGGTATTGCAGAGGTGCGCTGCAGAAATAGCTCCAATTTTGACGAAGCTTTTCAAAATGTCCCTGAAGTTTGGGACTGTGCCCTCCGGTTGGAAAAAAGCGATCATTCACCCTATTCCAAAGAAGGGTGACCGCTCCAACCCGGCCAACTACCGCCCCATAGCGATCACATCTGTTCTGTCAAAAGTGATGGAACGTGTGATCAACGACAAACTGCTCACATACCTCGAGAAGAACAAAATTATTAACGACCGTCAATACGGATTCCGGCGGAACCGCTCGTGCGGTGATCTTCTCGCGTATGTGACGCATGTTTGGGGGCGGTGCCTGGAACGTTTTGGTGAAACCCAAACGGTTTCACTGGATATTTCCAAGGCCTTTGACCGGGTTTGGCACCGAGGGCTTGTCAACAAACTGCCTTCTTACGGACTTCCCGCATCCTTGTGTATGTGGATTGTCGACTTTTTGAGGGAGAGGTCGATTCAGGCGGTTGCTGATGGTTTCACCTCTTCCTCGCATTCGATAAATGCTGGCGTCCCACAGGGATGGGTTCTGTCTCCGACTTTGTTTTTGTTGCACATCAATGACCTCTTGACGTGTGCACCGATTCATTGCTACGCGGACGACAGTACAGTCCATGATAGCTTTTTGTTTGACAAACCTCCAAAGGGCTCACAAACCCCAATGGCTCGGAGGGCTTTGAAACAAAGAATGGACGGTTACCTCGAGAGTGTTTCCTCTTGGGGTAAGAATAACCTCGTCGAATTTAATGTTTCAAAGACCCAATCATGTCTGATCACGTCTAAAAGGGATCGAAATGATAATCTAGTCTCCTTCAACGGAAGCATTCTCCCGAACAGGCCTTCCATTGATATGCTTGGTGTAACTCTAAGTGACCAGCTCAGGTACGGGGGCTCCATCGAGGCCAGAGTTAAGTTAGCCTCTCAGAAACTGGGCATACTGTACAGGGCACGCAGATACTTTAATAGTACACAACTGCTAGCCCTGTACAAATCGCAAGTGCGCCCCACGGTTGAATTTGGCAGCCACCTCTGGTCTGGAGCCCCAAAATACCTGAAAAAAACCCTTGACTCTGTGCAGAAACGGGCGGTCCGTTTGTTAGATTCTCCTAATTTAACTAACGGATTGCAATCTTTAGAGCACAGGCGCCAGGTGGGAATGCTGTCCTTGTTCTACCGGTATTACAATGGAAGATGCTCCGAAGAACTAGCGTCATTGATCCCCTCGGCACCGGTGCATAGTCGGGAAACACGCCAAACGCGCGCTCAACATTTGTACACGGTTGACATTAGTCACATGAGAACGGGTCGTTTCTACGACTCGTTCTTGAGTTCAACAGCTCGGCTGTGGAACGATTTGCCGGCCTCTGTGTTTCCTCCCTCCTACAATATGGGTATCTTCAAGACCTGTGTTCACTCCTTCCTCTCCTCAAAAACACCCTCCACACAGCATCCTCAAAGATGACATAGGCCCTGAGGGAAATTATTTTTTCCTCAGGGCCTCCTGTGTGGAGTTAATGTAAAAAAAAAAAAAAAAATCAAAATAAATTTATGCAAAGGACACGTAACTACTATAACAACAAATTTGCAAATATATATACACGTGCTGACGTATTTACTGCTAGTTACTGTCGCTACAGAACTTCAATGTATAACATTCTAGGTGCGAATTACACAGATTCATGACTATTAAATTAATTGTATCTAATATTTTTATATTACTTGCGTGGCAACTTTCCCTTAACATTTCCTTATTCCTCTCCTCCCCTTACCCTTCCCAAACCAAATACCTATTTGCATTCTATTTCAGTTATAATCACACTTATTTTATTGTTGTGTATTGGTTTATCATTTGTTGAATTCAGATTTGTACTATTATTATTATTTTTAAATTGCTGCTTAGTTCTGTTTTTTTTTCTTCATTTTTCTTAAATATTCTAGTTTTCATTTAGTTAGTCTTGTTTCTAAATACCTATCTGTGAACATAAATAATTGGTCTGTTTTTTTTTATCATCCTCTTATGTTTATTATATTACTAAGACTGTTTATGTTCCTTAAATAAATATATATTTAAATTATGGACAGTCTAATAAAAATTAAATTTAGGTAGTGAAATCGTTCCTCGCAAGTACTTTTCCCTCGGGAAGTCACATAAACGGAAATAATTTTCAAATAATAATAACGCACAAAAAGTTATGAAACTAGCTAACTAATTTACCATCACACCATTTCCCAAAAGGGTAAACAGATATGGTGGAGCTTATAAAAAGTCCCAACCGTGGCGCGTTTATTACCCTAAGGCCACGTCAGGATAGGCAGGTGGCTTACTTAGCGCCTAGTGCCTAGTGGCTTGCACCCTGGCTACTCGCTAGGATACATGGTGGCCGCACTGTAGGTGGTTTGCCTGGTGGGTCGCTAGGTGCTTTGCTTATTTGCTTGTCGGCACGTCGCTAGGCGACTCGCTAGGCGACTCGCTAGGCGACTCGCTAGGCGACTCGCTAGGCGACTCGCTAGGCGGCTCGCTAGGCGGCTCGCTAGGCGACTCGCTACGCTCTAGGCGCTAAGTAAGCCACCTGCCTGTGCGGACGCGACCTCAGAAATATAACAAATAATTAATTATGTACGCGGCGTTCTAAACTCAAAAATTATGGTCAAGAATTGCCTAAACGTAAAATGAAAACGTGCACTGGCCTGAAGGAGATTCCTTTCTGCAATGGTATAGGCCTCACTATGTAGCATGGTTGGACAGGCAGATTAATTCTTCGAGCAGTGGCGTATTTCGTGAATTAATAATGTTGTGAAAGAAGAATTTTGTATATCGAATCCTCTCAGAATACTGACATGAAAAATTATATTAGATCACCGTTAAAAAGGCAGTGAACAATTCTTATTTTGAATTATTTTACATCCAAAATAGACTAACTGTAATTTGCCGTGCATTCTGGTAAGTACCTACCAGATTAGTACTAAAATTTTTAATTCGAAAATGAAATTGGCACTCGGTATTTTCCTTGTGGAATTACGTAATTATTAAAGTTTTTATTTTCAGAACTAAATGATAACGCGTTAACCTAATTCGTATTTAGGAGGAAATTAGCACTTCAATTCGAAGTCACGTATAAGTTTCCTTTCAAATCTTCCACCAAAGAAAGCGTCGGTTCGTGATCATGCGATAACAGACCATATTTCAACTTTATCATTTTATTACTACTAATAATTTCCCATGCATTCAGAATAAAGTGGAAACAATTGGATTGAAAGTAATCGAAGCAAAAAAACAGTTTGTATCAAAACTAATGAAGATAAAATTCAACAAAATTATTGACGAAACTGTTGTGCAAAGATTGCAAACATTTATCATTTGGTCCAGGCAGGGAGAGGGTGAGATGTGTGAGGACACATACGTGTTTGTCAGAATATGTGTTTGCGTCCTAAAATTTATATGAAAGAAAGATGTCAACGGGTATTTCACGGAACGTATTAAAAGTTTTGTTCAAAAGTTGTTTTCTTGAGAAAACCTTGTAAAATCGATTTGCCGCGTGACAACGTGCCTTTTTTCCTTATAACCTTCACACTTCAATTTCCACCCCTTCTCGGGTGGGTTTTAGGGGGGTTTTAGAGGACCCAGTTCCATTTGGTGCCTGTCCGCTTCGTATTACAAATATCGATGGCTTAAAAGTTAATTTGAATTTTGACAATTTTACAGGAAGGGAAAACTAAAGGTTCAGATTAATACTTATTTGAGTTGGCAGCAATAAAAAAACACTTATAAAATATCTTGAAGAAATTTTGACAATCCAACTTTTGGTAGATTAATTATTAGTTAAAATGACGAGCATATTTTTAATAATATCTAAAAATTATGAACCAATAGAGAATTTGTTTTGAGTCCTTTTTTCCAAATGTTTTCCAAAAATATAATGGAATGGTATAAGTTCACCCAGTAAATTACACATGTAAAGAAAACTTTTTTTTGAAAATCAAGTAACTTTTGAAACCAGGCTGATTGCTCGAAGTTCTTAGGATGGGTTGTTTAACAGAAATTCAAATGTGATGTTGTCATCAAATGGCCATTCATTTTTTTTTTTTTGATGATTGAAAGATGCCCATTAAAAATGCAGATTCTAATTCCGTTCCAGTTTTTTGACGTGATAACGTCTTATAAATCGATGAACGCCAGCTACACTCACGAAAAAACATGACTCATTGTCACTTTGTCACGTTCCGCCTGAGCCGAGCGTGCAAGTGAGAGCGCGGAACAAGCGTTCGGCTTGTGACGCATCTATCTATCTTCCACTCCATCGTTATTATATGACGTTATTACGTAACATTATTGAGCAGCCATTAGTTTGATAATTTTGATGAAATAATATTGGTATATAGAAAGTTATTTATTTTCATTAAATTATTACAATTTGTTCAAAAGCTTAATCGCCCCTATTTTTTTATTATTACTTTTTAATCATTTATTCCAGATCTCGGGGAGGGTGATTCAGTCCCACGAGTTCCATATTATACATATATCAAGTAAAGAAAATAATAATAATAATAAATAAAAATAAATAAAACAACTTTTTTTTAATCTATGCCCTCTGGAAGTGGATCCATCGCTTGTAGATGGGACCCTGCAAGAAGTGGAATGCTGCCATCACAATACTATTTTTGCTCGAGGCTAGTCGCGTTTATGGCGCCCAGTGATAACAATGTCACATTTGAATTTTTGTGAAACAACAAGGCCTTATCTTTTTAAGTTTTTTCACACCACTTTAGAGACGGCTTTTAAAGTATTGTCAAAACTTTTCAGAAGTTTTTTTTCTTATTTTGAAGCCTACTTTGTAAAACGTTAGTGTTTTATCGTTCTTCCTTTCTGATGAAGTTTCCTCTCAAACGGAACATGTTCATTTGTGAGTTTACTATTATGTTCATGAATTCAAAAACCTTTGAATTACACCTTATTTGTAATTATTAAAACACGTTTTATGAATTTGGTCCTGTTAATTAGTCAGACATCTCCGAAAAATCGAAATTTGAGTTGAGTATGCAGTTGTATGTAAAAGTGTACCCTCTGTCAGGTACAAAATAATATTTCAAAATCAAATAGTATTATCAAATCAAGTCAAACCCAGCTTCGAGTGCATACGCGCCGCGCTACAAATAATATCTGGGTACGTGGAATTTCAAACAAAGCTACAGTTGCAATTCGGTTTTGAATTCAAGAATTCGTTACAAGATGTCACCATTTTGCAGGACGCACACGCACGTGTCCCCCCCTAGGTATAAGTTCTACAAATTTGTGAATCTGGAGTATCTCTCTGGATATGGAAAGATTGACGGTCATAATACTCAGTTGTATCAAGCGGCTGTATATTACATATGACGTCATTGCCCGTGCCGGTTACTTTGTTCCGTAGCCATCAGTGGTTGACAGTGGATACGAGAAACGGGCTTATTTTGGAACCAGTTCCTATTGAATTTATAAAATGGTCACCAATATTAACTGGGCGAGGCCGAACCAAAAGCCGCCCGCAGGGCCTAGCAGTCAAACCTGCGGAGGGTTTTTAACTGCTATTGACATACTAATTTACCGGACCCTAACTACCGGAGAGTTGTTCCTTCCGATATTAATTTATAGAAAATTTAATGTATAAACAGACACGTGTAAATAACACTTGATTTATTGTGAACATATGAAGTTTTCCTCATTATCTCAAAACTTTGTGATTTGAGATGTCTGATTAATCAACTGGACGATCTCAGTGTACGTTTTTTCATCTTGATTTGCAGTTTCATCATCATTATTTCAAAAGATTGTGACTCGCATTATTTAATACAACGCAGTTTGTTTCTTGTGTGATTCATTGGCAATACCTTTATTTGTGTGTTTATTTGATGTAACGTAAATATTTATATCGCGTTGGGAACCGACCAAAAAGCAAAAATAGATTTATGGACCACGTCTTTTGATAAATTCTCCTAAGCTTACTTACAAAGTAGGTTATTTTAATTTAAATTCTCTTTGTTCTTGTTTCGTTCTCAAATGGTGGACGTCCATCTGTCCGCGCCGGCCGCAACGCACGCACCGCACGCACCGCACGCACCGCACGCACCGCACGCACCGCACGCACCGCACGCACCGCACGCACCGCACGCACCGCACGCACCGCACGCACCGCACGCACCGCACGCACCGCACGCACCGCACGCACCGCACGCACCGCACGCACCGCACGCAACGGATTTTCTTTTTCTTTATGTGAATTAATCGGTACCGCCCGCACCGACAGCCGGCATTTATGAGCAAAAAATGCGTTTCATGCCGGTGACGTCACACGGATTCAGGACCGCCGGCATTTGTGAGCAAAAAATGCGTTTCGTGCCGGTGACGTCACACGGATTCTCAGGACCGCCGGCATTTGTGAGCAAAAAATGTGTTTCGTGCCGGTGATGTCACACTGATTAGTTCGCGGCGTTCCGGATACAGTGGACGCATGCCATCGGCAAATCCGTTCAATCCGTTGCGTGCCATGCGCGCGTTACTGCCGGCGCGAACTGATGAACGCTCACCAGTATCTGATGGTTTATAAGCTTCTAAATGGTTTTATATCGGTACCGGCTAATTTCACGCGAGGTCGCTAACACAGGTTTGATTTTTCCCAGATGCAAAACTAACTTACCAATGGTGATGCCCCTGGGAAGATTTACTAATATAATTAACTGCCTTGCAGGAAATGTGGATATTTTCCACTTTTCCTGCAATGATTTTAAGCGTGAAATAGCACTTATGTTTTAACTAAATGTATTAAGTTGAAGCCATAGTAAATAATGCAAAATCACACAGAATCGTGTGTTTTGTTTTGAAAATTTGATCGCTTAGAAATATTTTAGATGCTTCAATTAAATACTGCGTATAGAACATAACTTGGCCCTTAAAAATATAGGTCATTTTTTTATGTCTTTTAATAAGCCTAGAAAAAAATAAAGTAATAGGTCTACAAAAAAACACTTTCTAGTGCAAACTCTCCTACTTATGAACATCTTTTCGGGTATAGTTTTATTTTTTATTGTAGCAAATTTAGTTTTTTTTATGAGAATCGCAAAAAAAAAAAATGATATTTACGCCCGATATTCACAAAATGAAATAAAATATGCATTTTTGCGTTGTTATTTCACAATACGGCTGGCAGCCGACGAATGTGGATTTTCAAAGTGACCCTTATATCGTTCACTGAAGGACTACTGGCTTGCCACACCCCACTTCCTTTCAGAACTGCCCTGGCCGGAGCAGGGAACAGACGTATGGCTCCACGTCGCTCGGTTCCGTGAAATCAATTTTAAATTTCCTTGTTATTACAACAAACAATGTGTAAAAAAGGAGTTAATGTTTTTTTAGGCCTTTACGAAATCAATTTGTAAAAAAAAATTCTCAAATACTTTTTTCAACCGTTCCAAAAGCTTTTTCTCAAATATTTTTTAAACTCCTCCCAAAAAGGGCGTGAATTCCGATTTCGATTTTTCCCTGGACTATTGGATCCCCTTAACCGTAAATGTAATTATTATGTATTTTTTATAACCGCTTTTGCAATATGTTGGTTTTATGCTATTTTTGCAAATAAATAAAATAAATAAATCAATAATAATAAAAAATTCCAGAAAGATTGAAAAGTTATAACGAGAATATCTAGAAACAAGATCACTGTTTCTCAAGCTTAATGGAATTCTTAACAAATGCAACACAGACGCTAACAAACTAACAAAGGTATTTGTCTTGCCTGCTGAGATATTTCCCAGCATTCTCCCAAAGTTATTTAAACCAAGCGATACGATGTAACAGTACCCAGTGAGTCACAAACTAAGCCAACATGGTTGTGTACAAAATTAATAGTTGTGATAAGAGCCCATCTGTTGGGGACTTTTGTCTCCGGTGGGATGTTTTCTCTTTACTATCTTTTCAGAGGGAAGGAAGTGTATTTTAGTAAATGAAAATAAAAGTATGAAAGCATTTGAAGTCGTGTATGGTAAAAACTTAATAACTGAGTTACGATGGATCATTCTAATCACGACAGAGAAATATTTTTCGAGCGGGTTAATAGAGAAAAGAGTGTCAGGAAAATATAAAATATACTAGTGGTTGGAATAGTAATAAATTCGGGTCGACCTCACTTGTAAAATAATTGAGTGAGACGAGACAAGCTATAACAATAGTCATAATAACTATTGGTTTGTTTGAGACTATGATACGTAAAAGTAACTGAAATTAGCGATTGTATGACGGGAGAGGATTGTTTCCTTTTTTTACACTAACTCCACGCAGGAGGCCCTGAGGAAAATAATTTCTCTCAGGGCCTATGTAAACCTTGTAGATTCTGTGTGGAGGGTCTTTTTGAGGAGAGGAAGGAGTGAACATGGGTCTTGAAGAGACCCATGTTGTATGAGGGAGGAAACACAGAGGCCGGCAAATCATTCCACAGCCGAATTGTTAAACTCAAGACCGAGTTGTAGAAGCGACTCGTTCTCGTGTGACAAATGTCAACCGTGTACATATTATGTTGGGCGCGCGTTTGTCGTGTTTCCTGACTATTATACAGGGATTAATGGCACTAGTTTCTCGGGGCATCTTCCATTGTAATACCGATAGATCAAGGATAGCATAACCACCTGACGCCTATGCTTTAAAGATTGAAATCCGTTGGTTAAGACAGGGGATCTATCAAATGGACCGCCGAGTCAAGTGTTTTTCAGGAATTTTGAAGCTCCAGACCAGAGGTGGCTGCCAAATTCAACAGTGCGGTCCACTTGTGATATATTCAGGGTCAACAGTGTGTACTATTAAAGTAGCTGCGTGTCCCTTACAGTACGCCCAGCTTCTGAGAGGCTACGTTGATTCTGGCTTCGATGGGGCCTCCGCGCCTGAGAGAGTCACTTAGAGTTACACCAAGCATATCAATGGAAGGCCCGTTCGGAAGATTGCTTCGGTTTAAGGAGACCAGATTGTCATTTCGATCCCTTTTAGACGTAATCAGACAGGATTGGGTCTTTGAAACATTCAATTCGACGAGGTTATTCTTACCCCAAGAGAAAACACTCTGTAGGTAACCGTCCATTCTTTGCTTCAAAGCCCTCCGAGCCGTTGGAGTTTGTGTGCCCTTTGGGGGCTTGTCAAACAAAAAGCCATCACGGACTGTACTGTCATCCGCGTAACAATGAATTGGTGCATATGACAAAAGGTCGTTGATGTGCAACAAAAACAAAGTCGGAGACAGAACCGATCCCTGTGGGACGCCAGCATTTATTGAATGCGAGAAAGAGGCTTGTTATTGCTTCCGTTGAAGGAGACCAGATTGTTATTTCGATCCCTGTCATCTGTTATCCCTGTTCGTTATCAGAATGATTGGATCTTTGAAACATTAAATTCTACTAGATTAGGGTGTGTGTTGTGTTTCATATTTTTATCTAGCCTTTTGGGGTAATGGGATCGATTGCATGAAGGACGGAAATGTATTATTAATTACAACGGATATGTGATATTTATTGTAACATCTAAATTTAAATCACAAAACGCCTCAAAATATAAATGTTTTCAGTTTTTAATGGCCATTTACAAAAGCGTTCTTGCGAAAAAATCCAGGTAAATTCGTAAAGGTTAAAATTTTTCATTTCATTTGATAAACATTCCCTTTTGAGTTTTGAGTCGTTCGGCGTTTGTTTGGAAAATTATTGAAATTAACGACTGTGTATTGTAACGTACAGCAAAAATGGTTTATTGCATAGTTTCAAATTTATTTATCACTTTTTAGACGAAAATAGCTTGAACTTCAAATCGACGTGTCGTAAAGTGTTAATGATATCGAACTTTTTTTTATTTTTTTTTTTAAATTTATTTATTTATTTATTTTTATTTTTATTTTTTTTTTATATATTTAATATTAAAATGGAGTTCTACAAATTAAACTTGATAACAATAAATAAATATAATGATATCGAACTTCTTGAGAAGTTCCCTTGAAAATACTGCTATTAAAATTTCTCTTGCTCTATATTTATGTTATTTTAGGTGAATAATTATTGTAACGTACCTATGTTATTTTTTAAGTGTTATTATTAAGTTCTACAAGTATTTTAATTTTTAATTATTGTGACAACTGTTTCAGCCTACACGGTCATTCGCAAATAGTGGTTAGACCATTTTGAGACGACTTATTTAATAATTCTAAATTTAAATGTTAAAGGTGCCTAAATTGATTTATTACCACTTTAAAAATTGAAATTCAGAATCTTTTAAATGAGTCGTCAAAAAGTGGTCTACCCACAGTTTGAAGTTAGCTGAAACAGCTGACAACCAATGAAAAATTAAAATTCTTACTGCACGTAATAATGACATTATTAAATTTAATCTGAAAAAAATGTTTAAAATATTAATGGAGTTCTACAAATTAACACACGAAAAAATAAATTTATTACTCTTTATTTTATGTAAGTTTTGAGACATTCTGTTTGCCGGGTTCAATAGAGTTTACAAAAGATGTGTGATTTTAAAAAATATATCTGAATTCGGTCACAATCATGTCTACGTTATTCTACACATATTTATCTAATATAAATAAATTTAAATAAGTCTATCAAAGGCTTAATTCCACCAATAAAACGTTAAAAAAAACTAATTACACATTTAATTTCACTGCCAAATATTTGCCCCCGAAACGTCAGTCGGAAAACACAAATAATTTGGTTCAAACATTTGAATTTGGAAATTGGAACACAGTTTGACGTTTCCCTGCGTTAATTTATGGTTCGTTGGGCACACCTAATGTTGGCCATTCTGCGATCATATAATGTAAAGTAGAAGCAGCAAATGGATGAACAGCATGATCAATCTTTTAAAACAGTACCTACATAAGTTACGAATCACGGTGCTATAGCGCTCCGGAGACGGTCAATATAAATTGTCAATAAAGTTTCAATCGAAATTCTCATCATTTGCCGTCAATGAAAAGTCTCAAAGGGCAATCGTTTCAATTGTCTCTGTAAAAGATTGATTTCGCATTAAAGAGCATCATTGACATTGACCGTTTTCGTTGTTATAAATGTACTTAATCGTTTTTGGAATTAATAATTAATAATTAATTAATTAATATTAATATTTGCAGATAATCATATTATACTGCGCCCTGGGGCGGGTTTTGGTTCGACCATTTACATTTTATAAATACAATAGGAACTGTTCCAAAATTAGCTCATTCCTCGTAACCACTATCAACCAGTGATAGCTAGTCACCGGGACAAAGTAACTGGGACAAAGTAGCAATGACGTCATATGTAATACACAGCCGCTTGATACAACTTAGGATAACCATCAATCTTCCCCTATCCGAAGAGATACTCCAGATTCACAAATTCGTAGAACTTATACCTGGGGGGACACGTCCCTACGCGTCCTGCCGATGGAAGTAACGACATCTTGTAACGATTTTTTTTAATTAAAAACCGAATTATAACGGTAGCTTTGTTTGAAATTCCGCGTACATAGATGTTATTTGTGGCGCGACGCGTATGGCGTGGGGTCAGACATGCAATCGAAGCTGGGTTCTGAAATTCAACCACGCAGACGCAAGCCTAATAATACTATTCGATTCTACGTAGATTATTCTTCTTTTTGTATTATTATTTTCTTAACCCATGTATTTTTTTCATATTGCAATATTTTTATTTTTACTTGATATATTATATATGTTTAATATGGAACTCCTGAGACTGCACCACCCTCCCCGAGATCTATTTATTTATTTATTTATTTCTATTCTTGTACATACACTTTACAAATAATTACATAGTTTACATAGATAATAGGTTATTAATAAGAAAAAAAACATGTTAAAGATCCGTAACTGTATGTAAATAGGTTAGTCGTAGTGTTTTGTGAACACCTCACTAGGCGAACCTGTGCTGAGGTGTTCCCATGTTTGGGATTAAGTGCTATTCTGTCGACCTAAGTAGAAACACTGTAACCTCCTTGATATTGTCAAGAAGGGCACTGTGGGTCGACCCATGGCGGCAGTATCCTACACATAAATTAAAAGATTAGTTTCGGTGGGGATCTATATATACAGTTGTTCTTAGAATCTAGATTATGAGTAAGATAAATAATTGTCTTGATAAACGGTAGATATATTTTTCTATGGACCACGCGCCAATGGTATAATCACGGATATTGTGGTAATATTTTCTGTCTCGAAACAAAGTTTATTTAATTATATTTTTTTATATTTGGGATGGGTTATGTTTGGTTAGGTGTTATAATTTTTTGAGTAAATTGAATACCTTGTTGTTTGATCCAGTCTTTTATGTGTTTTTTGAGAACTATGGTAGATGAATTTGTAGTTAGTAGAATAAACGATTAAAAAATATATATATATATATTCAAATTCCCGGCTGCCTTTATGCTTTTTTGTGCTGAAACCAAGGGGGCTATCTTAGTTGCGTTTTACATAAAACAATGTTCAAGTAGGGTAGGTATCTAATAATATAACTAAACACGTTTATCGCACCTTTACGGCTATTTCATCCTTAAGCTCGTATTTACAAGGCAGTGACTACGTAGGGCTTAACGAGTTTTCTGTTTATTGGATTAACGTTCTTGCGCTCTGTGCACATATGAGCCTTTCCATGACAAATCACACGGGGTGGGGGAGCCTCACTACGGAAAATCATAGGGGGTAGGTAGATGTGAATTTTGCACATAAGTCATTATTGCCGTCGCCGTTTAATAAATTGCCATTGATTGTTAATTTTTCTATGTGATTATCTAACTACTCCTAAACCTTCTAGCATTAGTGAGATTGTGGAATCTCCAACTAGGGTATAGTGTGAGGCTGAAGGTAGTGAGGAAAGTAGATAAGGAAGATGAAGATGGGGATGTACCTGGGATATTAAGATTTTTATTTTAACAATAGCTCCACACTGGACGTCCTGATGAAAAAAAAATCCCTTACGTCCGATGTCATGTTTGGGGATGCTGTGTGGAGGGTATTTTAAGGAAAAGGAAGGAGGGGAAGTTTTGAATAGGAAAAAGGTACGAGAGATGGGTAGGAGTCCAGGAGTGTGAGACGTATGAATTCATCCCTACCCCTGCCAAATCTTTAAATGTAACGAACCACTTGGGGAGGGGGGGGGGGTGACCAACGACAGGTGTGTTGGTTATCCAATAAATGTTTCAAATTGATCTGGTCAAAGAATAAGTTCTGATCACCAAACAAAATCTGTTCACCAAACAAGCAACGTTTTGTATTAGGTTTTCACGCCAAAAGTATTTTTGTTATTTATTTTTTGGGGTGTTATGCCATGTTGTGCTACCTCCTTCTTTAACCAACGTTTCGGACAGAATTACAGTATCCATCATCCTGGTAAATGAGTCATATCAGGGCATAACACCCCAAAAATAAATAACGAAAAAAAAGCAAAGTTTTGATTCTGAATAGTGGTCTCTCATCAGGGCGAAGCTTTTATCTTCCGCCATGGAAAGTGCCGCAAATATACGTATTGTGTATTTTTTTATGAATGATTTCTGAAATGACATAAATTAATCAAATAAAATTTACTTGCACACACCGAGATATCAACCCGCAACCTTCTGATGTGTAGTCAAGAATCTTAACAATCCAACAACGGAGACAATAAAATTTCATGTTAAGGGATGGGTGACATCTTCTCTCTATCCATCTCATAAATTGGGGTTTATTTTGAGGCTTTTTATTAGAAGGAAGAGGGAGAAAAAGTAGATAGGAAAAAAAAATAGATAGGAAGAAAAAGGTTGATAAATAACCTACCACTTGTATTAATTTGGTGGTTATCTCAAGATGTTGGAAGAATATCATCATTTGCGCATCAAACTGAAAAAAAAATCTCTCGGTATTTATTTATTTTATTATATTAATGCCTTCATAATTAATTACTGCTTGATTGTAATCAATCAATTAACCAGTCAATCAATCAAAATAAATTATGTTTCCAATCAATCAATTAATCGGGCAATCCTACAATCAATCTCGGTTCTAATTCAAATAAAAGAGCGATAGGAAATAATTGTGGTATATATGAATAATGATGCGTTTGCAAAAATTTAAAATGATCAATTAAAAAATACATAACACATAGACATACACAGTTTTCATGCAGCTCGCGCCGTTTAACCACTCGGACCCATAAGTTTGTTTTCACGATAATTTATTGTTGTCAGACATGCATATGACGTAGGAGGCGTACCAGACTCATTAACTGACACCAGAGAATGCCGTAGAAATGAGATCCTGGTGGCGTGTGTGTGGTAAAACCACGTATGTGAGAAATGTGGAGATTCGCAAAGAATGATTCACAAGGCTGGTGTAAGCATAATGAGTAAGATTAAGAATGGGATGAAAAAAATATTCGATGATTTGGGCGTGTAGAGCTAATGAACCAAAAAGGAGTGTTAGAAGGATATATGACGTGGGTAAGAATAGTAGAAGAAGTTGGGAACGCCCGAGGAAGACATGGCACTAATAAATGAACCATGTGCTTGAAGCTGGCTGTGTCAAGAGTCAGAATAACAGAACAGTACGTGAATGAGGCAAGGAGTGTGTGCCAAGACCGAGTTGATTGGCGGTCCGTCCTCTCTGTCTCCCCCTGCGACAAAATGGTTAGTTGGATACAAAATAACCAAAAACTATAAATAATTTGCTTCCTTAGATATACAAAGCTTTTCGTATTAGTAAATTGAACACTTAAACACATTTTATTTGGAAACCGCGGAAAATACGTGAAAAATAATACTTTTTAAATAATATTTAATAGTTTTTTTTTTCAATGTGAATAAAGCACAACTACCAAAAGGCAGTGAAACTATGTTATATCCCATAGAAGTATTCTGTAAGGGCTATATTTTGAAGAGAATCCTTGCAACAAAAGCTACAACCTTCGCAGGAGAACCAACGCCATTACATTTACACCAGAGATCTTACAAGGCCATTGTTACCTATTAATGAAGCTGACTTTGCATATAAAGTTAGGTATGAATAATTGTGCGAAATATAATAACCTTATTAAATGAAGGTTTGCATTACACGAAACACTGAGCTATGGAATATTCAGCCATTATTCATGCGAAGGGCAAAGGCGATGTAAGGGATGAAAGGCCGTTGAATATGTTAGCAAACAACTTTCGTATTTTACGGAAAATTAACCTCCACTTTACCCCAGGGACCTAACAATGGGACGCTAGGCTTTGTTCAGTTGACTGACTTGGCACATCTGAAAGCGTTCAACGTGTTGTAACCTTAAGTATTGTTGCAAGACTAATGAGTTAAGTCGAATCATTTAAGTGCGCATTGGAAAAAAGGCCAAATAAATACATTAAAAAAATGCCTGACTGATTTTTTGAAGATATTTATCTTTCCTCATAAAAACATTTATTATTGAAGTATTATAGTGTAGATATTATAGTATTATTTATGTGTCGACACATATCAAACTCACTTAAGTCCCGTTCAAACATTTTTCGGATAATGACGATTTTTTCTAGATTCAACTTTTAGCATCTAAAACCTGTGAATATTACTTTATGTTATGAATATTTTACCTGGGAACACAGAAAAATAAAAATCAATATAGATTTCTAGAAGTAAATATGTATTTGCGATGTTTTTTATTGACTTGGCGCATTTAATATGGTACCTATGGAAATGTACTGGACTTAGGTGTATTTGAATTAAAGAAATAGGACTTGAGTGAGTTTGATATGGCTTGTCTTGCTTGGAACAAACACAAATGGCAGAGTAAACAGAGTAAAGACGACGTGTGGTTAGCTGTAATGGACTTTAGCTCAAATGATTTGAAGCGGGTGTGGGACTTAGGTTGGATTGAAAAAATCTATCAACTTTCACCCTTAATTTCTTTGGGAAGCCATACTTCGGTTAGTATGATCTAAAGCAAAAGTTTCGTTTTTCGCTGAATCGAATACACAAAAAAAATGGTTGGTAGTGGACTTGGCGAGTTTGATATGTATCGACACATTTTAAAGTATTATAATGTAGTTATGCTTTATTGGCCACTAAAAACTATCTTACATTTATATTTTTTTCTTTATTCCACATTGTGGTTTGCTGATAATGTAATAAAGCTTATGAAATACTTTCTCAGAGATGTGTATATCTTTTACGTTGGATCCGAATAAAATTTATGGTTTTGGTGGCAGAATTAATAGTCAGTTTTTATGTTTAATTCTTCCCTTTTGTATAGACTGTTGGCCTTGAGCTTTAAATAATTCGTACTCGAGGCTACGAGGCACAAAACACGTTAGTAAGTGTAAATGTAAATGTAAATCTGAGATTAACAATGACTAAACAAAGACTAAAGAAATAAAAGCTGCCATTATTTCATTTACTCTTTGTTATTATTTCTAGTAATCTGGAAAGACGGAGGGCAAAGTTCTAAATAACAGAGACGTACCATAATGCCAATGATTCTGGGATTTCTTACTCACAAACATTTAATAAAAATAAATTATATGAATACCGTTATGTATTTTTAATAAAAAAATATAAACATTTTTCAGCATCGTTTGTAATTTATGAAAAAAAAAAATTTAAAAAATTTCCAAGCCAGATAAGAGAAACTCATTTTTTTAGTTTCACTAATTCAATAATTATGGTCAGATATTTCAATTTTCTGGTGTGCTTATAAAGTTCGGTCTCCTGCAAAACTTTGTCAATTGGGGCGTGGCTTGGAACAATTCTTGTTTGCTGATGCAATGTTCACTTTTTCCATAGCCGGTGGAAAAATTTCTCCTCCCGGGTGAAACGGGGAAGGCACGGAAGAGGAATAGTTCATTTTTTGTCAGTCTTGGAGAATAAATCGAACGAGTTTTTGAGGTTACGTCAACTGAGCGAGCTTAATATTTATGAGTTTAATAATTAATAAATAAATACTGTCGTAATAGATGATTTCTTACTTCGTGAACTCATCTGTGAATATAGTCTATTAATTTATATGTAAAGGGCCCAATAAACCTAAGTAACAATTTGTGATAATACTTGTTGTTTAAAATTCTTAAATTAAAAATTAAAAATTCTTAAATTATATTTTAGGTCTTGTACGAATGTCATATATAATAATTATCATAGCCATAATTATTAATGTAATGCCAATTCGTATTTCTGGTGAAATTTTTCTTGCACATGTTGTATAATTGAACCCAGTTCTTCAAAATTGGCTTTAGAGACACGAAATAGCAAACTCTGCTCATCTGGATTCATGTAGACCTTTGTTTAAAAATCTGAAAATTCTGACAGTCACAGACATATACATAATGGAGTTGTGCATGTTAGTGCAATCATCTCCGGTCAAGTTCCCACAAAAAAATTCAACACATAATTACGCTATAAGGTTCACAGAAAACTTATTAATACCAAAAGCAAAAAAAACAATGTTCCAAAAAGGACCACATTACATGGCCATTAAAGTGTATAACAACCTTCCACAAAACAATAAACAAATACAAGATACACTCAAATTCAAATCATACCTAAAAACATTTCTTCTAAACAAATGTCATTATACTCTTAATGAATACCTTATGTAAAATAACTATATTTAATTTTTTTTTTTAGTCTTTATTTTCTCATATGTAATTGTTAACATGTAATTGTTTGGTTTATAATGTTTGTATTTTTTGGTTAGCTGTAAGAAATGGAATTCGTCTATAAGCTACACCTTTTGTACTTGTGTTTTTTTTGTGCAAAAAATGGTTTTTTGAATTTTGAATTTTTGAATTTTGAAAGAAATTGCTCAATTAAAATTGATATTCCAATCTTAATTCCTGATAAATAAATACCTAATAAAATCTGAGGTAGGTAGTACATCAGGTAGTACAGTCTAACTTAAAATCTGTGTTTTCTCCCTAATTCTTACATGTAGCAACTGCAATCTTACCGCTTAAATCATAAGAATCTATTCCAATCAGATCTTGATGTTTTTTGATGTCCTCGTAATTAGTTGCGTAGACGAAATGATTATATGGTACATTTAAGTATAACGATAAATAAATATCTACTAAAATATCGATGAAATGTGATGTAGCGTCTCTTCTTCATCAGAACTCATTTTGACATTTACTACATGGTTATTTACGTAAACGTCAAACGTAGAGTATTCAGTGCGTAGATACCTCTTCACCACAGATCACTAGACAAAATTCCAATGTTTCAACAAATTGAGGAGACGGAAAAACAAAAAAATGTAAGCAATTGTTTGAGGCCCTGTTTTAATATTCCACAGACATCACACACCTAGTTCGAATTAAATCGAATTATGTATAAGAAATGGTGGTTTCACAGAATATGAACAAATCATAAAATTTCAAAGTTAATGAACTTTTGTGAAATATTATTTTTCATATTCTGTTTTTATCCAAGAGTTAATTTTAACATTAAATTTTGTTAAACAGTTGAAATTCTGTGAAACAATGTCCTTGGAGACATATCTTAAAACTTGAGTCAGTTCTAAATTTATCAGTCAAATGTTAAAGTTACTAGGTATTTTGTTCTTGATTTTCAATGATCGTCTTGACTGACTTCGAAGTATACCTACTAGTGTAATTACCCAAAGGATTTTAACCGGCGATTCCGGCGATTGGGAGTAACAAATGTTGATATTATTTTGCTGTCCGATGATTTTTTTCAATTAAACGCAATTATATTTTTATGAACGGTCACGTGATATGCGCTCTGACTGTCTCGGCAGTTTGCATGATTCTGGAACAAGACGAAGTGCGTATAACATAACCCACTATCCACAACCCAACTATACACTGGCGAGACGTTAATCCTCGATTACATTGAGCGAGTTTACAAGCTACTAGCCGGCGAATTCACTATCCAATAGTAAACTTGTTCAGTGTAAAATCTGCTAGTAAGCAAGTTTACATCTGTGTACATGATCACACTGAGCGAGTTAACTAGCAGACTTGTAGCTTGTAAACTCGCTCAAAGTAATCGAGGCTTTATGGAAACATATTTTTATTGTATTTTATTGAAAAAAAAATTATCGGAATACAAAATGAAATTCACGTTTCTAACTACAATAGCTTAAAATTCGCTGGTTTAAATCCTGTACATTGGTCTGACATAAATCTTCAATAACTTTTCTCATTCATCCCAGAAATTAAAATTTAACTGACGAACATTATCAATTCAATCTGTCAAGCCATACCTACTCCTGCTAGAAAAATGTTAAATATCTTTTAATAATGCCGAAAATTTTGCCTTGCGTAATTAAACAAGCAGTCATCGTCAAACGTTTGAATAATTTTGTCATCATTTCCCAGCGATGATGATGAATGATCTCAGCCAAGAAAGGAAGAGTGTTTGAAGTAGACACTTGGCTTTAATGACGAGAATAAAAGAAGTGCTTAGCGCGTCACTGCCAGGAGGCTCGCCTCATTGTGTCCCTTCCTTTGCTCCTTCTCATGAATAATCCGCTGAACGCAAAGGTTTTAATGACTTATGTATTTTATGCTCAATAAACACATTTTATGGATTCACAGATGAGAGACGTCATAAGTGATTCTTGTCGAATGTCGAGACATTGAATTCAAGCATATGATTAACTCTTGATGGCTTACGTTGTCATTGTACTCAATACGCCATTCGCCATACATATATATTTTTACAAACATTTTTTGAAAATATACCGTTAATAATATTTATGAAAAATAAGGAACAGAGAAAATGAAAGAAAAAAAGAAAATAATGATATTAATGTAAAATGAAAAGAAGAAAAACTACATTAGTACAAAAAAAGTGAAATAATATAGAATGACGAGATTATCATTTTATCATTAGTTTTCCAGGTGAAATGACGAGAACCCGCAGTGCGCCGGCTGACATCACTATTTTCGTAATAATTTACTTGTTTTTTGAATAATCATGTTTTTGTTAATTGTAACGTCTTACCAGATAATTCGTGCCTATAAGATTTTAAAAATGATATATATAAATACGTAAAAATCGGTTCCATGCCAACTCAGATCAAGTCAACTCAACACTTTCTGTCAACAAGTCATTAAAAGTCACAAGATGTTTTTTAACCTTACCTAACGTCTTCAACCATTTTTTTCATCACCTTTAATGACTTTTTAAAGGTATTGAGTTGATTTCATTTCTAGTTGTCCGGTCACCGTAAAAATCATCTAAAAAAACATATATAAGTAGAAAATCTAAAATGAAGGTACAGAAATAAAATTAAAAAAACTTTTTTTTCTTCACCAAACTCTAAACAGCATCTATTCATCTTCAAGGCCTCGTAAACTAAATTCCTTCTACAGCCCCGTTCTTCTTTTACTAATAAAACTGAAGAATACCTAGACCCCAGACAAAGGAGCGCTCATGTTTCGAGAGAAACAAATAATAAAACATAAGAAAGAAGAAAAGAAAAAACATATTTAAGGAAAAAAAACTAAATACAAATATGAAAATTAAAAATAAAGCGAATAACAAAAAAAGCTTTAAAGAAGTTAGAAATAAATTTTAAAATATTGAGAAGTAAGATTAGAATACGTGTAAGATAAAGATTTTTACGCAAGTTAATCATGGAAGGAACTCATCTAGCAAAGAAAATGTTTATTGTCACATTTGAATTTAGCGATATGAAAGAAATTGGAAAAAGCTGTGATAAAGTATGATTTTTAACACTGATAAGAACTCATGTATTTTTTAAAGAAAGCTCGTCCTCTTTCAAATATCCAATGTTGTACACGTGAAGTAAAAATGGATTCAGAATTATTTGACTTTATATCGGTACTCAATGCATTTTAAATTTTAGGAGCGATGAACCAGAATTGTCGTTGAGCGAATGTAGTTCTAGTTTTAGGAACCAAGCAACCCAGGTTTGGTGAAAATCAGAAGAGCGATTCTATAACTATTGTGAGATCGAGATAGATATCGGGTGAGATCTCCTGTCAGATTTGTGTGATTTACTATGGCTGTTATTTGCTTTTTCTTTAGGCCGATGTCAAAATTTCAGCTGTGAGCTGTCACGTATTTCAGTTTAGGTCGTTTTAAACACGAATTCCTGCAAGCTTGCATGATTATTTATTCATTTAACAGCCGTAGAAAATCACACAAATCTGACAAAGAGATCTCGTCCGACATCTATCTCGATCTCACAAAAGATATAGAATCTTTTTTTCGTAAGAAGCAATTACTTTGTGGTTAGACATTATATTTAAAAGAATTAAAACACTTTGTATTTAAACCACGAATTTATTATTTTGTATATCTACCGGTTTCGCTTCGACCAAGCTTCATCAGGATATAATATAATAATAACTAACTCGTTATAGTTAGTTATTATTATATTATATCCTGATGAAGCTTGGTCGAAGCGAAACCGGTAGATATACAAAATAATAAATTCGTGGTTTAAATACAAAGTGTTTTAATTCTTTTAAAGATATAGAATCGCTCTTCAGGTGAGCTTGATGTTTTAGATTTAGAGCCACCAGTAGGTTATTTTTCCATATGTAATATATGCTTATCATAGTAAATAGCCGTCCAATATCTAAAACAATTATTTAAGCAAAGAGTTCTTTTGAGGGATCGGTAGGTTGGCATTTAAATATAATTCTCAAAATTAGGGTTTCAAAAGTAGTAATTGGATGTCACTTATGGGTTGCTACATAAGATAGCATTTATAAATGGCCGATGAAAAACTTACACATTCCGACAATCGCTGAAAAGCACACTGCTCTTTATCATTCCCAGTACAAATCAAATTTTAACTCTATTTAAAGGCAGGTTCATTTATTTTGTTTGCCTTCTGCATTTCTGGATTCTATTTCCGAATGAAGTAAATAAAGTATTCGCCAGTACTCTACGGAACTCCGAAATGTCAAATCTAATAAATCTTAAATCTGCTGTCAATCTTTTATCCACGGCATAAAATAAAGAATATAATAGGAAGTGCCTTGTAGGCGTGTTCCCTGATCCAATTGTAGCCATAATTTTGGCCTTTTTTCCAAACAAAACTGTGTTTGACTCTAATGCGAAATTCAAATAAGATAGCGTTATACAATTTCAAGCTAGTGCAACAGCTACAGATCGCTGCTTTATGGACTAAAACCAAAATGTACACATTTTGTTTTATTGTTATTTTGAAATCTTGTTGTTTTATCAAAACATCACATTCGATTTTTAGTTTTTTGCTATTAGCAGTAGACATAAGACACAACGTGGACATACGCAGCTAATAGCCAAATATCGAAAAATCCAATCATCAAATACGACATGGTAACAAATATGGAAAACCATATAAATTGAATAAAATCCTTGTAGACTGTACCCTTCCCCCTCTTTCGTATGTTATTTATATAAAATGTAGATTAAAAATTATTTGTACCAGTCTGAAAATGGCTTAAACAAATAAATTAAATGGATATTAGTTTTACATGTGTTTTGTTATATTATTGAAAGAATTTTAATAAAATAACAGACAATTATTAATAAATACAAAAGCGTTACAAATTTAAATATTGGTGAAATTGAGTAAATATTCCTTGAGTTTTAAAAAACCCTACTCAGTAAATTGGGGTATGCGAGAGTTTTCCAACCCTTTTAAGGTTGCGCGCAACTTTTTACCCTAGTTTCATTAACTTCTTGCAGGAATCTTACATTTTTTTTGCTGTAACTCTTTGTTAGTTCTTTGAAACTTGACCATTAAACCACTCGAAACTGTTAGGTATAATACAGAAAAATCTACGACCAGGATTTAATTTTTAATCCATAGTTGTAAATTTGATATACGGAAAAAAATTCACAATCAAACTTAGTTTCCTAACCAAAATTAGCTTCAACAGGCTGTCGTGAGGCTGAGTTGAGTGTAAAATGGATAGAGTTGGGAAGGGAAAGTCTGGCTATTCAGATCTGGTCACTAAACACAACTTTTGCCATTTCAATCTGTTTTGATATTTATTAGATATTTACTGAATTTCTTCCTACTATCGGTGTCATCTCGTAATAAGTAGGTATTATTGTATTATATATTTAACTACGGAAAATAGAAATGCTTCGAGGGAAATTCGCTCGATTTACGCAGTCTTCTTTCACAAGATGGTACGAGAGGCTTTTCAAGTTGAGATATAAAACAGCATGGTGTTTGTCTTATCTCCCAGCCGGCAAAACAAAACACTTACAATATACTTCAAATGTGTGATTTATTTTGCCAGGATAATCTGTAGGCTCAGATAAATCTTAACTTGTGTTTCAACGTTATTTCCTACCATTTCTATACCTTTTGTGTTTACTTGGTAGGTCACGTACATATTTCGAAATTTTGTGAAATATCGTGTCGCTTTCTTGAAAATATTGTTTGACTTATGGGCTTTATCGAAAAATAAGTTTGTATGTGAAAAATAATACGTGAGCACTGCACACGAGTACCAACACGTCTGGATCCAGTGATACTATGAGATCCCCGATTGGGATATGTTGTGAGGCTGAATGTAGTAGGATAGGTGAAGGAGTTGGGAAAAGAAAAGTGCCAAAGCCCGTCTCTTCAGATCTGTTCACCAAACACGGATTAAGAAGAATATAAACGCTAGAAATATTTCGATTCTCATGCCTACAAAATTTAAAATCGCGCCTCGTATTTGCACAAGGCAAGTAGGCGAAAAAGTAGTTTTTATTTATTTTGTGCATAATTTTATAAGAATGAAAAAAAGTTAGCACATAAAAAACCTCAAAAATAGTCTTAGCCGTAAAGGGGTATTTAAAAAAAAAAATCTTATAACTTCATAGTTAAGTCATAAAAAAAATTTTTTTTGTTGGTTTACGCTTATATTTTTTGTTATGTAAATAATAATTTTATTGTAATTCCAGTACACAGAAATGCTAGAAAAAGCTTCAATTTATCCGTTGCATATTTTTTATTATTTTTATTAATAATTTTATTGTAATTCCAATACAAAGAAATGCTAGAAAAAGATTCAATTTATCCGTAGCATATTTTTTGATGTTCATACTGTAAACCGATTCGTCGTAAAGATGAATCTAAATAGTATCTAAATATGATTTCACGTATAGCTTCATCTTAAACTGCAATCAATTTTTTATTTTATTTTAAAACATTTTTTCCAACGATTAAAATAAAAGTACGAATTAAAATGTACCGAATGTAGTGTAATTCTTTCTTAAAACGAATTCGGAAAAAAAACATGTTGAAACTCCGTTGGTAAAATATTTAGGTCACACTTTAATGGATCCATTATTTTAGCGTTCCACATAGGAAACACTTTCCCCTAACCGTAAAAAAGACATAATGAACTTTGATACCGCATTTTGATACCGTAACTTTCCTTTTCCCCCTTTTTACCGCTATTTGCCAAATGCACAGTGGCGTGTCACAATGAAAATTAACTCTCTAAACTTTTCATATAAATTATAACAAATTTCTGTATTCGCCTTGACTCCATTTTTTAACAAACATTGAAAATTGCTGCAGAGTAGTAACATGCATTTCTACACGTACATTGATAGCAGAAATGTTAAATAATGTAAAGCAGCGGTTATCAACCTGGATATATCACACACGAAGGGGAACGGGACGAATGGGAAAGAACACGCAGGAAGAAACAATGTCTTTATTAATTGGCACTGCAACGCATGCCGGAAACTAAATGCCGGAAAAAAATGCCGCTAGCTTGAAATAAAACAGGTGACATAACATAAATAAATATACACAGTTGATAATTAAGTAGGTAGGTATTTAGTACATACTTTCAAATCATATGCTTTCAATTTGAGCATTGCAATTTTTTTATACCGATATTCATTTTTCATAAAACATTGATTTTATATATTAAAATTATAAATATTAATATATTATATTTATTTTACGTTTTCTGTCGAAAAAGGCGAGTTATTGCTAACGTCAGCCGAAAAGCAAAACAAATCGCTGCCGTGAAAACCATGTTGATATATATTTTTTTAATTCAGACATCGTTGTTAATATTTATCTCTAAAAAATGAATCGCCGAAATGTATTTACGCGCATGACTTCCATTAGCTCTGGCATTATGAAATATGCAAATGGTGGCATGCGAGCTGTTTGAAAACTGAATGTAACGGGAAAGAATGTATAAAATGCGGGAGGGGGACTCGGGTAGGGGGTTCGTGGGAGGGGGAGGAGGAAAACCCGGGAGGGGGAGGGGAATCTGCGAGGGGGAACCTGGGAGGGGGGAGGGGGGAGGGGAGCTTGGGAGGGGGGTTCGCGGGACGGGGAAAGGGGTAGTGGAGTGGGGAGAGGGAAGGTGGAGGAGGCGGAGTGGGAACGCGAGAGGGGAAGAGGACGCGGGAGAGGAAGGGGAGGCGGAAGAGGAACGGGATGAATGGGAAAGGACACGCAGGAGAAAACAATTAATTTTTTAAATGGCATGGCAACGCATGCCGGGTACCAGCTAGTATATTATAAGAACAATCAATCAAATTTGGTACCTAACATGGACACCTGTTTAAAATACCTGTATTCTTGATTAGATTCAAAGTATTCGATTTGGTTGAGTATTATAGGTGAGTACTTCATTTAAATTCGTTAATATAAAAAGTTCATTCGCAAATTAAATTTTGATGTAAAAGAGTCGCTGGTTTGCAAAGTGTCATTCTCAAAGTGCAACGTTTGTAAGAGTTTTGTAATTGTCACGTGGTTGTAATAATCCACAAACCTACGCGAGGGTAGAAAGAAGATATATTGAAACTTTCAAGCATTCCTATGCTTAATATAGCAACACATAAAGCATAAACAAGCAAGCAAACATACATAAGATAAGTAATTATATTATTTTGACCGAAGAAACCTCAATATACGACAATTCTTTTTTCATAACATTGTCTTTTCATCTTTTACGACATCAGTTTTATTTGAAATCGGCGCGCGGCGTAGATACAAATATCTAGGAGGGATTTTCTGAACAGTGATCCTACGTTCCCAACTTTATTCACAGTTTAATTTAAACGGTTTTATGGCCAAAGTTCGACTAAGAATATTAAAGTCCTTAGGTATTAAATTTATTTAGGCACCAGATAAGGATGAGAAGATATGAATATGCATTTATTACCTGCAGAAGGTAGATACCCTTAAAATGAAATGGTGAAATACTGTAAGGTTAGAATGTCACTAAATTGATTTACGTAGTACAGGGAGAGTCGAAAATATGTGAGCTTTTATGTAGTGTAGTGCGTAGAGTAGAGTAGAGTATCTTCTTTCTTACGTCAGGGGATCAATTCTCCGATCGAGGCCGCTCGCAATCGCCGTCGAAAGTCATTGGTCGTCTTTGTTATTCTCAAGTCTCGTCTTATACTTAACCAGTCGACACTGACAAAACTGTTAAAATCTAGTACATTAAATCTTATATCCTAACCTAAGATCGTTGGCAGGGCGGGCATCGTATATTTTTACAAAATTGTTTTAAGGTCTAATATTTATAATGGTCTGGCTGATTTATCAGCAATATAAAAGAAAGCTGAATCAGATGCTTTGATACCAATAAGAAGTTTTGCCGCAGGGTAGATCGTTTTCACATAAAAATTATCTTGATAATTAATCAATAAATACCATAGATTACTGTTTATTTTATACATACATAATATAATATTACAATGAGGAAATCTATAATTGGTTTTTCAGATAGGTATATTTAACGTGTATAAATTAATTAAGTTGTAAACTATTGATTTCCCTAAAATAAAATAAATAAATGATTGAGCAACCAAACGTTACTTGAAATGGCATTAGTCGTGTTCGGAGGTCAGATCTGAATAGAAAGGTACCTTCCAACATTCTTCTTCCTCAACACCTTCCTCTTCAATACCCTTCAGCGTCACAATATAACCAAAATGAAGATGCCATAGTCTCACCGGCTCCGGGTAGTTGGGACTCTTGCGGCATTCTTTTAACCAGGAAAGTTTTCAACCTTCCTCATCCCTACCAGAATTCCTTCTCTTTGGGATGTTGGTACTCTCTATATTTTTTCAATTACCTCTTTTAAGAGATATCAATAAAATAGGCAATGGGTATTTCTGTTAAAGAAAAACTATAATTTATTTTTATGATCACAGTCTTGTTGGGCTAAAAGGATAATCAAAGTTTATTTTGAAAAGCTGGGGAAAATCCATTGAGATTAGGCAGTCACTTAAAATGGTAAGAGTGTCATTAGACGCTTATCAGGGTTAAAATATTCATCCCTTGACATTGCTATTAGAGCGGTTCGTTAAATTCATTAGCATTAAACAAATCCATTGATGGATGTTTGAAGGTTCACTTAAATTATTTATTGTAAGCCTCAAAACATGGAATATAAATAAATGTTTATATTGAAAGAGACAGGAGTCTGGAGTCCCGTCCCTAAATTAAGGGATTAGAGAGTCATTGATATTAAAAATCTCAGTCTGTTAATTAAGTATTTCAACGTACTCTTAAATTGCATAAAATATTATAACATTGGTATATTTTCGGAAGTTTACGAGTTCAATGGTAGAGGTATGTTGTAAATCATTAGTTATTTTATTATAGATGTTATGTTGTTACACTGTAAAAGATATAAACTAATTAATAAACCACGAAATGGTTGATAATAAAGCAAATAATGTTCGCATTAGTCCTTCACTGCAGCGTGAATCTGGATTTTGATCCAATGACAATCAGTAGAGACCTGCAAATTTCACATGTTTTAAGTTTTCAATCCTGCAATGGGACGATAGTGCAATCCCAGTCTGCCATATTACATGATGTATATAGGTATACAGTTATTACATTTAAAGAGAAATTATGTAAAATTATTAAAAAAATGTCCTATTAGTACGGGGCAGTCCCGGCGAGAATGAGTTCGGCCTGGTCGCAACGAGCCCAACCACCCGCGTCCCTTAGCCGGTTTACCTAGAGTATCCTTACCCTTAAGGAAATGCATGTGGGGGGGGGGGGAGGGAGATACTCACAAAGACCTGGCAAGTATAGTTAGATGAGAAATCACATGTGGTCTGCATATAGAACACGATTAATCGACAAATAATATCACCCCTAACCTAGCCTTACCCAATATTTAAATGACAAACCTATCTTAGAACCAGTTGATTCATAGAATTTGAAGAAGCCATCAAATTTAATTTTCGTGTTCTTTGAAAGTTTTATTAAAGTTGTGTTATTATATCATTATTTGGCAGTTGTTACACAAAACTGAAATAATAACAGAACATGAAAAGAACTTTTACAGAACTTGAAAATAAACTTTGAAGTTTGATGAATCGTTCAAATTTTTGTGAAAAACTGGCGTTTAGTATTTTATGAGAAGTCCAAAATGCTCTATATTTTTTACACCAAATAAGCTCAGAAATCGGCGCTTAAGTCTGTTGGGTACCTAAGACCTAATACATCCATTTAAAAATAAATGTCTATTCAAATATATAATTAAAAGAGTTTTGAGATACAGATTTCATTTATTGTATAGGACAAGGCTGATTGGCATAGTAAATTTGATAATCAAAGCTCTCATGTGTCTTACAGTCAGGTTCAAACTAGAATTGCCACTCACATGTTGAAAGGCCCTTTATGATGCTTGCAAGCAAATGCTTGTGTAGTCATTTCAAAGAGACGAATTAACATGGTTGGTAGAGTTTAGCATACAGTTCGGATGTGAATTACCCTTGACCAAACCATACAAATTAACGTTGGATAACGTCAGAAGCAGACCATATTGATGCGATGGATACTTATGCGATATGCACTATGACAAGGGGCTTGGCAAGTGAAGCATTTTTAATTGTTACAAATCATTGGAATGTATTTATATTTAAATATCGTTAGTATTTAGATTTTTTTTGTCTGTAGGTACTTATTTGTCTATACATGTCTCTCTATACATGCTTGTCTTTCGTTAATTTTATTTTATCCTGAAACTTGT
The DNA here is from genome assembly GCA_936435175.1 of Glyphotaelius pellucidus. Taxonomy (NCBI): domain Eukaryota; kingdom Metazoa; phylum Arthropoda; class Insecta; order Trichoptera; family Limnephilidae; genus Glyphotaelius; species Glyphotaelius pellucidus. The sequence goes on along the minus strand of OW386545.1, from coordinate 33,249,987 downwards.
TGATAATTTTTGTTAAATAAGTGGTGTTTTACAAAATAATTTGTTTTATTAATTAAAATGATGCCACAAAGTGAAATAGAAGAAGTAAAGAATTTATATTTATTCGAATGACTTGATAAAACCAAAAAATGAGTAATGACGAGTTGTTTCACAGAATTTGAACAATTCATCTAATTTCAAAGTTAAAAATCAAGTTATGTTACTATTTTATTATGGGCCGGTGAAGAGGACTTTCAAAGAACTTGAATATTAACTTTGAAATTTGATGAATTATTGAAATTCTATATAACAACTCTATTATCCTAACTGAGTTCAAGGAGATCATTTTAAGAATCAAAATTTTGACAAATTGGGTTGGTTTGACGATTACAGCAATATCTCAGAAAATTAGGAGAGTAGTCCAATAACCAGCGAAGGGTTGGTTACAGTAACATCTAAAATTGTTTAAAATGTAAATACCTTTAAATACGTAAATTCTTGCAAAAATAGTGTGGTGTCTATTCACACCTCATTCATTTCAAAGGGAATAAAGTGATCTCACAAATGGGGTAAGAATGTGTTGCTATGGAATATGCTTGCAACAGACCTAAACAAAAAAATAACTTAGTTTAAATAATAGTTAGATAGCAATTTTCTCTAATTAAAATAATATTTGCACAATTTAATACTCCAAACCTGGTACAAAAAATGATTGTGTTCAGAGTTTCTAGTAGAAATACCAGAAGTATAGTTCTATTTCATGAAGAACTATTTCGTACCAACTTTTACCAACCAACCTTTCGTAATAAATTCTGTGGATATTCTTAAATCTGGATTAATAACTTAACGCACTCTTTCAGTAATCCCAGACTGTTATATTATTTCTATTGTATTTTATAATTATTTTTTATTATTTGTAATTTGTACTTGTAAATTCAGGTGTAATATTTCAATTTTATTGAAAATTTTAATACCGATTTTGTATGTACTTTATAATTACATCAACCTAATTATTATTTCTTATATAAAAATATTCTCCTATGTACGCTGTAAACTTGTGATTTCATTTATCGCCTTTGTATAAAAGCATTTTTAAGGCATAAATAATATTTTATGTTCACCTCATTTATTTGAACCTAATTTTCAAAGGGTTCTATGCCAACTGAGAATAAAGTCAACTCAACACCTTGAAAAGTGATTAAAAGCTATGAAAAAAATAATTTTAAATTAGCCGAATACCCTAACCTAACGTAAACTATTTAACCATTGTTTTGACATAAAATTTTATCACTCTAAATGACTTATCTGAGATGGTTCTGAGTTGGTTTCATTCCGAGTTTTCCGGTCACCTTTTCAAAGATAGGGCTACCTAATTGATAATAGATCAAAATATTCGACGGTCTTGAAGAATCTGCTAAAAATTGAAAATCGCTTCGTTGCCTTAGTTATTGGTTAATTTTACAGATTTAAAAGTTTTTATTTTCAGATTTTTTAAAATTAAATTAAAATAAATGCACTTTAACAAAAAACACTACAATACTTGATGTCGAAAACAGCAAAAATGCAGAAAACAAAACTTTAAACAGCTCTACTGCAAAACTACAAAATCGCACCTCTGACACTGTTCTTCGGGACCGTCGAATATATATTATCTATACTAATATTATAAAGAGGAAGGATTTGATTGTTTGTTTGTTTGTTTGTTTGTTTGTTTGTTTGCATCGAATAGGCTCCGAAACTACTGAACCGATTTGAAAAATTCTTTCACTGTTGAGAAGCTACACTATTCCCGGGTAACATAGGCTATATTATATTTTTAAAAAAATTAGGGATCCTTACTAAAACTCCAATAATGTAACCCAAGGTGTAAAAAAATGACCTAAAATATTCTTTACATCGCGTGCGCTGCAAAAACTATTGATTATAGAATAAAATAATGTACTACGACTTTGCAGAACACATCATTATCTACAAAAAATGTCGCGACAGCATATGTCTAACTATTATAGTTATGCCACAATAAGTGTTCTTTTATTTTAAAAATTTAATTGGAATGCAGCCGCTAGAAAAGACTCTTTATTTGTATCTTGGTATTAATTCTTATCAAAATAAATTATTTAATATTCGAGACTGCTTCATTGCCTTTATATAACTTTTTGAATTATTCAATTCGGACATCGCATTTGAAAGATATCACGAGTTTAAAAATGTAAGTATTGATGTAAGCGTCATTGGGGTACGGGCCGTACGGGAGGACACCAACAAACAATGAAATCTTTCCTATCTTATATAAAAATCAAAATTTGTTTGTTCGTATTTTATGCGCTGCCATACCGTTCATCCGATTGCGATGAAACTTTGGTGATTTGTTGAGCGCACACCCGCAAAGGATAAAGGCTATTTATAATGGTAAGTTCTGGCGTTATTAAATTTGAATTAATGAAAATGTGCGTATTTCATATATTTTAGCGGCGAGAGGAGGAAAGGCAGGGAAGGGGAGGGGAACGGGGGAGGTGGGGTACGTGGGTGGGAAGACGAGGGATGGGAAGGCGGGGAAGGTAGAAGGGAAACGCGAAAGGGGAAGGGGACTCGGGAGGTGAACGGGGACGCACGGGAAAGGATATTCAAGGAGAATCAATTGATTTCTTTGCATTGCAACGCAAGCCGTGCTTTGTGCTTTGAGTTTTAGCTTTAAGCTTTGAGCTTTGATTTTTGAGCTTTAACCCTTGAACTTTATGCATTCAACGTTAAGCTTTACGTGTTGAGCCTTAAGCTTTGAACTTTAAGATTTGATATTGAATTTTGAGTATTGAGCTTTGTGATGTGAGATTTGAGTTTTGAGCTTTAACTTTGAGCTTTGAGCTTTAAGCTTTGTGCTTTGAGATTTGTGTTTTGAGCTTTAACTTTGAGCTTTGAACTTTATTTTTAAGCTTTTTGCTTTGAATTTAAGCTTTAAGCTTTGAACGTAAGTTTAGAGCTTTGATATTAAGCTTAAACTTTGGCCTTTAAACTTTGAACCTTGCTTAAAGCTTGATCTTTAAGATTGGGCTTTAAGCTTTAAGTTTAATGTTTGAGCGTTACGCTTTCGGCTTTTAGCTTTGAGCTTTGCGCAAAGCATAGGGCTTAATGCTAAAAGCTTAAAGCTCAAAACTCAAAGCTTAAAGCTCAAAGCTCAAAGCTTGAAACTCAAGGCTTTAAACTCAAAGCTTAAAGCTCAAAGCTTAACTAAAAGCTCAAAGCTTTAAGCTCAAAGCTTGAAGCTCGGAGCTTGAAGCTCAAAGCTTTAAGCTTAAAGCTTGAAACTCAAGGCCTTAATCTCAAAGCTTAAAGCTCAAAGCTTAACGCTAAAAGCTCAAAGCTTAAAGCTCAAAGCTTGAATCTCGGAGCTTAAAGCTCAAAACTTAAAGCTCAAATCTCAAAGTTTTAAGCTCAAAGCTTTAAACTCAAAGCTTTAAGCTCAAAACTTGAAGCTCGGAGCACAAATTTCAAAGCTTAAAGCTCAAAGCTTAAAGCTTGAAGCTCAAAGCTTTAAGCTCAAAACTTAAAGCTCAAAACTTAAAGCTTGAAGCTCAAAGCTTTAAACTCAAAACTTTAAGCTCAAAACTTAAAGCTAAAAGCTTAAATCTCAAAGCTTTAAGCTCAAAGCTTTAAGCTCAAGGCATTGATCTAAAACTTAAAGCTTAAAGCTCAAAGTTTAAAGCTAAAAGCTCAAAGCTTAAAGCTTAAAGCTCAAAGCTTGAAGCCCAAAGCTTAATAAAGCTCAAAACTTAAAGCTCAAAGCTTAACCCCTCAAAAATTTGGCGTATTTTGTCAAAAGGTATAAATGTTTCGATATATATCGACTTTGCAATAAAAATTCAAATAAATGGAATATTTGTAAACGTATCCAAAAACTAAATACTGGTTTTGAAAGGTGATGAAATACGCTTAAATAAATGGTATTATTAGAAATTACAAAAACATTTTTTAAATACAAAATTTTTTTATGTTTTTTTTTTTTTTTTTTTAAGTTTTCTTTATTCATTGAATTGTTGGTTACATAAATTTTAGAATTTTTCGACCAGCATGCTAGGCACATGCCCGTGTTGTTAACTTTAAAAAAAATAAAAAATGCTTAACTGACATTTTTGATATTAAAATTACTGATCTATAGAAAATGTGTTTGTTTCTGTCTATGTGCGTGAGATGTTTTGCGTTGCTAAACCGTTCATCCGATTGCGATGAAACTTTGGGGAATTGATGTGCGCATGCCCGCGATGGTTTCTATATTCGATAGTGAGTTTTGGTATCGCTATCATACATTGCTAACCGTTCATCCGATTGCGATAAAACTTTGGGGATTTGATGTGTGCAAGCCCGCGATGGTTTCTATACGTGTATAGTGAGTTCTGGAATCATCTGGGACGAATGGGAAAGGGTTAGTAGAGCGATTTTTTTTCTTTATTAAGTGGCATAGCATATGCCGGGAACTCGCTATTGTATTTAAATGCCTGTGTCAGAATTTGGTAAATTGAATTATGTAATAGAAAGTACCTACCCTAAAATTCTAAATCTATACTATAATATTATGAATGCAAAACTGCGTGTGTTTGTTTGTTACGCTTTCACGCATAAACTAATAAACCGATCTTAGAAATATTTTCACCAATAGAAAGCTACATTATATGCGAGTAATATAGGCTATATATAATGGTAAGTTCTGGCGTTGCGAAATTATAATTATTAATATTTTATATTTATTTTACGTTTTCTGTCGAAAATGGCGAGTTATTGATAACGTAGAAGAAAAGCAAAACAAATCGTTGCCGTGAAAACCATGTTGATATATATTTTTTAATTCAGGCATCGTAGTTAATGTTTATCTCTAAAAAATGAATCGCCGAAATGTATTTACGCGCATGACTTCCGAACGACTGCACCAAATTGGATTTTATTACTGGTGAGCTCTGGCATTATGAAATACGCAAAAGGTGGCATGCGAGCTGTTTGAAAACTGAATGTACCGGGAAAGAATGTATGAAATGCGGGAGGGGGACTCGGGTAGGGGGTTCGCGGGAGGGGGAGGAGGGAAACCCGGGAGGGGGAGGGGAATCTGGGAGGAGGAACCTGGAAGGGGGAGGGGAGCTTGGGAGGGGGGTTCGTGGGACGGGGAAAGGGGTAGGAGAGGGAAGGTGGAAGAGGCGGAGTGGGAACGCGAGAGGGGAAGAGGCCGCGGGAGAGGAAGGGGAGGCGGAAGGGGAACGGGACGAATGGAAAAGAACACGCAGGAGAAAACAATTTATTTATTAAATGGCATGGCAACGCATGCCGGGTACCAGCTAGTCTATTTATAAAATCATTCCAATTTTACTTAATCGATTTTTCATTTAATTTTGGACTAACATTGTTCAGTCATAATTATTAGTTGAACAAACAAGTGTCATTCTGACAATGACTTAAGAATAAACAATCCACAGTGAAGTTAGCACGAAGTCGTTTACTGGAGTATTTCATCAAAAATTCTAAGATTGATTGACGGTTTTCTTTATCGACGGATCGCGAACTTTGAATGATAATTGTAGGGCAAAATTGATTGATTCACTGAAGCTACGAAGTGTCATAAGGTTTTTTCTTTAATACTAGTTTTCAATTTCTCGTTTCTGATGAAAATCTTGAATCTACTTACAATAAAAAAAGTTGTATAAATATCAACATATTCAAAGAGTGCAAGAGATTGGTGTGAGAAGATAAATAACGGAAAGCGGGTTAAAATAATTTAAAAAATATTTTTACTTTTTATAATGACAATAAAAATGTGAAGACACTGGGGTATAATAATCATTATGGTTAACGACTGAACTAAGCAGGCTAATAGCACTATGATAAGTTACCCTTTACCTTTGTATAATGGCATGATTACAGCCCTTCTCCAATCTAATAGCGTGTAACTCAATTTGGGAGGCGGGAATGGGTACCGCCGCCCCGGGAACCTTTATTGGATAACAAACACCTCTGCCATAAGTCACCCTAAGTGGTTCGCTACGTTTAGTGATTTAGCAGGGGTGCCTGGGTTTATGGGTGAGGTTTTTCTGGGTCTTGGAGGCGGACGACCAGATCACACTGAACCCCAGATTCCTACCCACCCTTTAAACTCTTTTCCTTCCCAGAATTCTCCTCCATTTCCTTTCCTTAAAAAACCCTCCACAGCATCCCCAAAGATGACATGGGCCCTGAGGGAGATTATTTTCCTCAGGGTCTCCTGTGTGGAGCTCATGTTAAAAAAAAACAAGCAGTTAGAATTTTATTGTAAGTATTTTTAAAAAATTGGTTCACTCAGGAGGCCATGAAGAAAACAATTTTCCTCGGAGTCTATTTCGTCTTTGAGAATGCTGTGTGAAGGGTCTATTCAGGGAAAGGAAGGAGAAAAAGTTCTGGGGATGAAAAGGGTTTGAAGAATGGGTAGGAATCTACGGGTTAGTGTGTCCAGGAGTGACGTACGTCCAAAGCGATGAGTCAAGAGAGTTCTGCTGGAGAGATCAGAGTCTTACCCAGCCAGTTCACGCAATAAGTAGGCAAACGCATCCGCCGCCAACACCTAGACAAACCTCACCCCATGATTGCGGGCACCCCCGCTAAGTCACAAAACGGATCGAATCGTTTGGGGAGACTATGACAAGGGTGTTGGTTATCCAGTAATTGGTTATATCCAGTACAGTATTAAAATCCATAAACCCTTAGATCTTTTACAACAAAACTTGTATTGATAAGGAAGTAAGTCATTGACTCGCAGTAAGTATCGACCTTCAAATGCCCGTCAAGCGTCCTACCCAGTAGAATATTGACTGCCACGCTTCATGAGTTGTTTCATATAACATCGACATATTTATTGTATTTGGTACTCGTAAGCATAAATTGAAAGATTTTTTATTGCGAACCCGTTTTTGATGAAACCAACGACACCACTGTTGAGCACCTAAATGTTGTTACCCAACAACCTTTTCTTAAGATGTGAATACCGCACAAAAATCTCAATGAGTAACGCCGCCTCGGAACCATTTATTGGATAACCAACACCTCTGTCGTAGGTCACCTCAAGTGATTCGCTTCGTTTGGTGACATGGTTGAGGCCGGCTTGGGAGAGAATGGTTGTGGAAGTCCCCTTGACTTCTCCAGCCGGACCCTCTCGGAACATTACCACCACGCAGTGGGAGGGATGGATTCATACATCCGTCACTACTGGACACAATGACCCCACAGATTCCTACCCACACTTCATAACCTTTTCTTTCCCAGAACTTTCTCTCTTTTTTTACCTGAAAAAAAAACCCTCCACATTGCATCCTAAAGATGATATAGGTCCTGAGGGGACTTATTTTTCTCAAAACATCCTTTGTGGATCTAATGTAAAAAAAACTGTTTTCTACGGCCCGGTTCCAGTATCTCCTATTGGGATCCCTATTGGGGTGTGTTGACATTAACATCAATATACGAACATTGATGAATGAATTTTTTTTTTTTTTTATATGAATACCGCACAAGAGTCCCAACTGCTCCCATCTGGAGCCAGTGATAATATGGCATCCCCAATTGTGGTATGTTGTGAGGCTGAAGGTTGTGGGAAGGGGAAGGAGATTGGAAAGAGGAAGGGGGGGGAAGGCTATTCAGAGCTGGTCACCAAACATGGCTAATGCCGTTTCAAGCAACTTTTCAATTCTGAATGTTGGTCCTACACCAGGGCGATACTGATAGTATCTTTCACTCTGAACGGGGCGCATTTTTCAATGAATAAATTGTGAACACAAATTAATCAAATAAAATTTATTTGCCACGCCGGGATTCGATCCCGCGACCTTCGGATTGCGAGTCAAGAGCGTTACCGCTGGACTACACCGGCCGTCGAATAAAAATATGAAGAATAAAAAGCTACACGTGTAAATCTTACCAACTTGTCACATCGACGCTCACAAAATTCACGGGTACAGAAAAATAGGTAGGCTTCCTAATTTAGTTCTGCCGCCAAGATCACAAGGCATAATCATATTATTCAAATATTTTTCGTATCTTTCATCCAATGCCTTTGATCAGTCGTCGTATTAAGAACTTGTGTTATTATTTGGCCGACAATGACGTTAACGAACTGACGCCCCCTACCAAATCACCCCTACGCCTATTTATTATATTTTTTCTATATTTCTATTCATTTTTCTCTTGTATTAAGTACTAATTTATTTATATAAAGTGTGCGTATTGCTAATGTTTAAAAAAAAATTCTGGCTTTTACCTTTCAAGGGTGTTCTAGTTCGAGTTCAGACTTAAAATAAGATAATTTATTGAATGGGGGAATGCAAAATGTTAACGTTAAAAATTTGTTTTTTTAGTAACAGAATGTACCGGTACAGTAGGTACGCATTAATAGAGAGATTTTAAAACTAAACATAAAATCATAAACAACGCGATTTTTTTTACCATTGTTATTTATAAAATAACTTAAAAACAATTATTGTTATAAAAATCACTCAACAAATTTATTGCATGATTAATTTTAGCCAGTTTAACGTATGAAGTTGCGTTATTAAATCAAATAATCAACAGATTTTTCCTTAAATTCAAAGGACTTAGCAAGTTTTCATGTCGAAAACAATTTTGATAGGCTCGCTCTGAGTGCTGCGTAAAGCTGATTTAAATTTAATGTTAAATTACTCTCATCTCTTGAAATTATGTTCGTGTCATATCGATGAGCAAGTTTATAATATTATGTAAGTTAGTTTACCCCATTTTTACAACGTTTTTTTCGCGAAGGGAAAATGGCGCATATACTGCAGTAAAACGCCGAAAATCACTGAACAAGAAATGTATGAATGATTTGAAAGAAAAATGGTTATACAAATCGTACCTTGCATTTTCGAGAACCCAGAGAGGCCAGGAAAATTTGTTATCTTTTCAAATAAGAATTTTCATATTTAAAATAATTTGATTAATTTCACCAGAAGTAAAGAAAAGTTAAAAATGAAAAAATGCTCGGTTTAATAATAAGACTTTTAATAAATCTACTTTAAGTTTTTGGTGAATTTCATAAGTCCGGAGTCAAATAGAGTATACCTTATCTATTTGGTCACCGCATTACAAGGTTCACTCAGAATCTATTGAAAAAAATCAGCACAAACTTTTAAGACATACATTATAAACTTAATACTCCTATTGAAAAATTGACTTTAACTGTCAAAAATCTAAAATTATTAACAGAAGTTTGGTATCTGATATCATTTTTCTTTTTTTAAATCATCATTTCCGTTTTTGATTGAAAACCCTACATTATTGCAATTGATTTTATTTTATGTTCCTAATGTAATCACACGAACATCAAATTATCTTTCACTGCAACTTTCAATCAACAATATGTAAATATAATTATTTTATGAACTCCCTTATACTAGGCACACACAACTTAGGTAACCAATGTGAAGAAATAGCAGATATTTTCAATAGCACCGAAAAGAAAGAACAAAAAAGCTTTTCATGTATATTTTGAAAGCAGTTATAAATATATATTTTGTTTGTAAAATTTGAGCTGATCTTAAATCTTATGTTTACACTGTATATTTTTAATCCATTTTTTATGTAAAAAAAAAGTTTATTCTTTATTTAATGGTAAGTATTTGTACCGTAAATAAATAAATAAGCATTGAATTTTCTTCAAGTATATGGACACGCTCACTTCACACTTCTATCGTTATATCTCTTCAGTCGTTATTTCCAAAATCCGCAAACAAATATTATTCTAATGATTATTATTATATTTCTAGCGAGTTTCCGACCTGCGTTGCAATGTCACATAATAAAGAAATGGTTTCTCCCTGGATGTTCTGTCCCATTCGTCCCTTTCCCCTTCCGCCTCTCCTTCCTCTCTCACGACACCTTCCACTTGCGCGTTTCCACTCCGCCTTCCCTCTCCCCATTCCCCCTTCCCGCTTCCACTGTCCCGCAAACCCCCCTCCCGTGTTTCCCTCCCTCCTCCCGCGTTTCATACACTCAGTCCCAGTACATTCAGTTTTCAAACAGCTCACATGCTACTTATTGCGTTTTTTTTTTACAAATTTCATAATGCCAGAGCTCAACACCATTTATAGAAATCTTCGCGGGCGTGCGCACAATAACTCACCAAAGATTCATCAATCAATCGGATAATAGTTTAGGAAATAATTACATAACGCTAGAGCTCAGCACTACATAGAAACATCGCGGGCGTGCGCACAATAGTTCACTAAAGTTTCACCGCAATCGGATGAATGGAGTAGGAAATAATTTCATGATGCCAGAACCCATGAGCGCCATCTCTTGATTGATTTGGTTGAGCATGATGATTTAGCAGTTTTTTTAACCATTGAAGCCTCTTGTAATTCAAAGAGGCCGCCAAAATCACAATTTTTGCAATATAGATATTTTATTTATTTTTCGAACAAAAGAAAACAAAAAAAAAAATTTTACAATGCCTAACCAGATATTATTGTCATTTAAGATCCCACATTTTCCAATATTTCCTCCAATTGTTAACTCGTCCTTTACTCGCGTGTCTAATTAAAAGTCATCTAAAACATTATCAAAAAACGAGTAATAATTTAAAACTGCTGTTTCAACTCATACAATTTATTTATTGTGTTATTGTCCTCGCCGTTACTGACAGAATCGATATTTCTTTTATTTTGGTCCCATTCGAGACACGTCATGAACTGTCATTATTTCATCATGCCACTTCCAAATGTCACGCGATGTACAATCTATTATGGCTTTTCGTATCAGATGTCACCCCACTCGACACATGGTAGAGGGGCCACCCTGAATAACACCCGTCACTTGAAGGTCCAGCCTGATCCATCATAAAATGTATTTTCAGTGATATTATTTATGTTATTATTGGCTTTGGAGCGTTTTCAATGCAGCAGTTTCATTTTTAAAATAGTTTTGTACAATTGTTTGTACAATATTTAGATTATTCAAAATCTAAATCCCAAGGTTTTGAACCCAGAGGTATTGGGTTCGAAAATCAGCGAAGGAAAGTAATACATAAATTTGTCATTTATTGATTTTTTTTTTAAATTTATACGAATACCCCACAAGAGTCCAACTGCTCCCGTCTGGAGTCGGTGAGACTATGACATCCACAATTGGGGTATATTGTGAGGCTGAAGATAGTGAGAAGGGGAAGGAGATGGGGAAGAGGAAAGTGGGGAAGTACCTGGCTATTCAGGTCTGGTCACCAAACACGACTAAAGCCATTTCAAGCAACGTTCCAATTCTGAATGGTGATCTTACACCAGGGCGATACTGAGAGTATCTTCCACTCTAGAACATGCCGTAAATATACTATATTTTATTGTAAATTTATTAATTGGGAAATAACACAAATAAATCAAATAAAAATTATTTACTACGCCGGGATTCGATCCCGCAACCTTCCGATTGCGAGTCAAGAGCCTTACCGCTCGACCACTCGGGCCGTCAATTTGTGTTGTTTTAAATATAAAAATTATTTGCAAATGCGTCATAAAATAGTTAAAGAAAATTATGTACTCTGTCAATAATTGACAGAAGTCAATAATTTATTTCCATGTACCCGACATATTTATTCTTTCTTATGTACGTTGTTTCGTAATTCGTTTGTTATTTTTAAAAACATTATGGTGTCCGTATCACCCTGTTGCGAGACCTTTATTCAAATTTGAATCGTTGATTAAAATAGTTTCTGCCGTGTTTTGTAACCAGGCCTAAATAGCCAGATACTTTTCCACCCTCCTCGCCTCTATCACCTTCTCCTCCCAAATATCGTCAGATTCACAATAGTCCTTGTTTCTGGCGGTTGTTCCGAGCAGTTAGGACTCAAGTGCGGAATTCACATTAAAAAGATTTTAGAGACCCAAATATTTAAGCTTGCATTTGATGGCAACCTATCAAATAAGTTAAAATTTTGTTTTTTTGATTAAGAGGAATATAAACGTTTGAAATATTTCGATTCTCATGCCTACAAAATTTTAAATCGAGCGTCATATTTGCACGAGGCAAGTAAACGAAAAGGTAGTTTTTGTTTATTTTGTGCATAATTTTATAAGAATGAAAAAAAGTTAGAACATACAAAACCTCAAAAATAGTCTTAGTCATAAAAGGGTATTTAAAAAAAAAATCATATATTTGTGCATGGTTAAGTCATGAAAAAACATTTTTTTAGTGGTTTACGCTTATATTTTTTGTTACGTAAATAACAATTTTATTGTAATTCCAATACATAAAAAAGCTAGTTAAAGCTTCAATTTATCCGTAGCATATTTTTTGATGCTCATAATGTAAACCGATTTGTCGCAAAGATGAATCTAAATAGTATCTAAATAGGATTTCACGTTTAGCTTCATCTTAACAGGATGTTCAGTTGAGTTGAGTAGAGTAGGTAGGCAATAACAGAGAAATTTTAAAAATAAAAATTAAAATCATAAACAACTCGTTATTCATTTACTACCTTTGTTATTGTTATAACCTTTCTTATTCAGCCGGTGTGTGTTAACGTATGAAGTGGCATTTCACCAAGGAAATCAGTTAAAGAACCAACAAAATTTTCCTTAAATTCACCGGACTTTGCATGTTTTCATCTCGAAAACAATTTGGAGAGGCTCGCTCCGAGTGCTGCGTAAAGCATAACGCAGTAGGGGGCCTTCAAGAGAAAGTTATTCCCTCGCAATCCCAGAAGAAAACAGGCTCCTTACGGCTTTGTCGGGTATTTATCATTTTGTTTTTCATAAACTCGTTGAATTCGGTAATTTTTCAGTTGTGACGCAGGGTATAATTTTTCATGAATATTTATTATGCCTTTTCGCGAAATATTTCCACCCTTGAATATAAATCGATTTGTTTTGCAAATAAACTTGGAGACCTACATTGCAGTGTGAAACTGTGTAGGTAAATAGTCGGTTGATTTAATAATAAAAACAGCTTGTTTCGAGAAAACCTAAGGCAAATTGGATATTACTTTCAAGTGTCATAACTTGACCTGATAAAGAAAGAATCTTACACACATATATATATAGAACTCCATTGAATACTATTAAAAATATTAGTTCCATTTTAACAGCATGAGTGATTTTTGTTATTGTTTTTGGGGTGTTATGCCGTGTTTCGCTACCTCCTTCTTTAGCCAACGTTTCGGACAGCGTTACAGTGTCCATCATCAGGGCAGATGAGTAGATTAGACTCATCTGCCCTGATGATGGACACTGTAACGCTGTCCGAAACGTTGGCTAAAGAAGGAGGTAGCGAAACACGGCATAACACCCCAAAAACAATAACAAAAATACTTTTTGGCCGTGAAAACCTAAAAACACAGCATGAGTGATATTTAAGAATAATATGTGACCAAATTATTATCGTTTTTTGACTTAGCAGGGGTACCCGGGTTATCATGAGGTGAGGTTTGTCTAATTTTTTGTGAGCAATGTGTCTACCCACCTACTGCGTGGTGGGCTGTATAGGGAGAGTTTGGTTGAGGGAGACAACCTAGACCTCTCCAGCTGGTTTCTCTCGACTCATCGCCTTTCTTCCTTCGAACGTTCTCTTGTTCCTTTTCCTAAAAAGACTCTCCACACAGCATCCCCAAATATTACATAGGCCGTGAGTAATTTGATAAAAACTCATGTATCAAAAAATCTGAGCTAAGACCTAACCTAGACCTCTCCAGCGGTCTCTCTCGAGCCATCGCCTTACACCGCAGTGGGAGGGATGGATTCATACATCCGTCACTCTTAGACATAATATTTCCCTCATTGTTTTTTCCTTCCCAGAACTTTCTCTCGTTTCTTTCCCTAAAAAGACCCCAATTATGACATAGGCCCTGAGTAATTCGATGAAAACTCACGTATCGAAAAAACTGAACTATTTTTAGTGAAAACCAATGTTTCAAAAGTGGTGTGATTGTGGCATCCCCACTTGGGTAATGTTAAAATAATATCACTGAAGGGAGTGGGAAGGGAAAAGATATAAGAGAGAGAGGAAATTTGGATTTACCCAAATTACCCGACTATTCAGATCTTGTCTCTATGCCAATTCAAGCAACGTTTGTCGTCTTTCAGCAGCGCGATTCAAAATGCGCTTAGTCTATCAGCTGTGCCAATAAGAGCTGGAACAATTTTGAAATCATCAACTCACATAATTATTATCTTTGAAAATTATATTTTTTCCAACTGTTAATTAACCAAACGTGCGAGCAAACTGGAATTTAAAAAAATAGAGTGTTTAATTCACACGCGGTAGAAGTGAAACTAGAAAGTCGCTAGATATCGCTTTCTTTTCGTTTGCCTTTTTATTATAAAGTGGTTTGAAGATTAAATATTTATTGACAAAAATAAAAATATTTGTTGTTTTTGGATTCGTAGGATTCGAACTCCGTTCACTCGATGTCTGTCTCTCTGGCCGCTTGGATTTGTCCGTTTCGCTGAGGAATGGTCGAGCCGAGGAGCAAATTTAGCGCAATATATTAGAACCGACGACCCATCATATAATAAATTTTAGTGACGTATTTCCGTTTCATCCGAAATTATAATAACTAACGACGCTAAAGAAGTTTCAACTCCAAAAACCACACAGATAATTGCTTCAAATTCTCTGATTTAAGCATTATAATACATAAAATTAAGACTCTATGGGTATATTGCTGCTCCGTAAGTTGAGATCATAATTGTGAACCCGCTTCACGCACCTGCTCCACTTATTTACATTTAATACGAAATGTTGATAATAATTATCGCCCAAAAACATTAAGGTCTGCGGGAGCGGAGGGTAGGAAGAGATTTTCACGATCATTAGCTGAAGGGGTCGTTTGCATATTTTACCAACCTAATGACTTTAACACTTACAACGAATTCCAACACATATTATTATGCAAAGCGACCCTGTTTAACATAGTTAAACAGATTTTAAATATTTGAACAAAGTTTCCATCATTAAAATCTTTGGAAAAACAACAAAACATTAACAACATAAGCTTAAAAAATTGATTCACCGAACGTCATTATAATAATACTTAGCTGGTCCCGGCAGCGTATTTCCAAACCCTTTACCGGTTCAGTCGTGGTAGCAACAATTTACATTTTCAAAATTAAATTTTTTATTTTAAGAATTAAAATTATTAATTTCTAATATACACATTGGAAAGATTATTTAATCAAGATTCTAGAACAATTTTTGTTTTTGCAAAGTGATAAAAAATAACCAATACAGAGGTGTATTTACAATATTTGGAAATAACATCAAAATTTAAATATTTACAAATAAAATTATTTATTTCTAATACACACATTGGAAAGATTATATTATTAACATTTTAAAACAAATAATTTTTTTGCAAAGTGATAAAAAATAACCAATATAGAGGTGTATTTAAAATGTAAAATGTCGCTACCGCGACTGAACAAGTATAGGGTTTGGAAATACGAAATGGCATGTCATTCAAAGAAATAAATTGACTCTTCCTGCATGTCCTTTCCCGTGCGTCCCCATTTCACCTTCCCCGCCTTCCCCCTCCCTCGTCTCCCTCTTTCCTCTCTGCGAACCCCACCTCCCCCATTCCCATCCTCCCTGCCTTTCCTCCCTGCTGCTTAAATATAAGAAATACACCCATTTTCATTTATACAAATTTCATAACGCCAGAGCTTAACATTATATGAGCCTATATTTTATTCTGATGTATGAGCTATATTTTTGTAAAATTTCATTAAAATCCATTCAGTTGTTTTTGCGTGAAAGAGTATTACCATACAAACTCACATACATCCATACAAACTTTCGCGTTTATAATATTAGCAAGATTCGATGAATACAATAAAGCGATTTAAATTGACACAAATTCGTTCGATTCTTAACAAGCGGATTGCAATCTTCCGAACACACTTGTCGGGTGGGAAGGCTATCCTTGTTCTACCGGTATTTCAATGGAACATACTCCGAGGAACTAGCGTCATTGATTCCTTCGTCACTGGTGCATAGTCGGGAAACACGCCAAACGCGCGCCCAACATTTGTACACAGTCGACATTTGTCAAATGAGAACGGGGCGTTTCTACAACTCGTTCTTGAGTTCAACGGCTTGGCTGTGTATCGTTTTGCCGGCCTCTGTATTTTCTCTCTCCTACAACATGGGTCTCTTAAAGATACAGATCTACTCCTTCATTTCCACAAAAAGACCCTCCTCACTGCATCCCCAAAGATGACATACATCCTGAGAAATAACATTTTTTACCCTGAGAGATACACCATGAGAGAAATAACATTAGCAACGTACATGAGGCCCTGAGGAAAATAATTCCCCTCAGAACGTATCATAGTAGGGATCTGTAGGGATGCTGTGTGGAGGGTCATTTAGGAAAGAAAGGAGTGGAAGAAGGGAAGAGTTGTCACATTTTATCTTGAGTTTGTAAGACGATGGCAAGATGTGATATATAACATCATTGCCTGCAGGGGTTTTTTTACACGTTGAGTCCAGACATCCCTGTCTAGCTCTACTTCAGTGTTCTCGGTCCAATTCATCTCCAGTCTTCCCTCACGTGGCTCTTCCTTTTGTTTTATCCACTTTTGTCTAAGAAGGGCAGCCAACTGGATGTCTTCCTTCTAGAATCCCCCTAAGAATTGTATTCGAAAGTTGTTCTGCTAGCATCCTGAGCACACGTCCAAGCCACAGCAACTAGGATTCTTCTACAACTTTTCCAACGCTATCAGGGTCTGCAATGCCAGGGGTTTCTTGAATTATTCTTACTTTTCTTTAAATAATATTGTCTACAAATATTCACAAAAGCATTATATTTAATACAGTAGTTGTAAACAGACGTCTCAGGCAGAAAACTTACATGTATTTCTAATTGGCAGTTCTTCAAGCATTAAAATTATAAATTCTATGGCTTCAAGACAGTAGTGAAAATCCGCAGAGAAGTAACGATTTAACAAGACTGTTGTGGTTAAATATTTCAACCCATATTAGCGCTAATTTCCCCATCCTTCTAATCAGGCTTTTAGCTTTTATCACCATAAGTATTGAACTTTCTTCCGCACTCCTTCACCAGTTAATTTGAGCAGGACGTAAAAAAAAATTGAAAAATTTTCCGAAGTCCAAAGGCTTAATATAAACCGGCTTGAAACTTTTTGAATAGTGCCGCTTTACTTATTTGAAAACTTGAATCTTTACGCTCGGCTTAAGAACGGAAAATTTCTGCCTGTACAACCTTGCTTTTGCTTATTTATAAGTTAGCAGAAAGAACCATTATAAAAAAGGTTAAGAACCCTGTTCGATTATTTTAATATTTTGTTATAAAATTATGCCCTTTTGCGGTATTGCCACGCAAACCTAAGTGTGAAATAAATATAATATTTTGCCGTGTGGATTTTTTTACCTCTATGGATTCCTAGTGGCTCGGGTTAAGAAGGGTTAAGTAGGACTTATATTTATCATGACTGAATATTTAATAAAAAATGTGGCTTTGCGGGGAAAGTATTAATATTGATGTGACTAAACAAATATTACGATATTTCACACTGAGCGGTAAAACTGTGTCAAGTTAAAAGATTTGTAATATTTTTATCTGTTAAAATAGCGCTTAGCATGTTTTGATGATTTAAAATTCGATTTTTTTTCTAAATTTATTTAACTCTTTTGTATCATAAAAGTTTGGGAGGCGAGTGGGTATAGATAATGCCGCCCCGGGAACCATTTATTGGATAATCAACACTCTTAGGTCACCCCAAGTGGTTCGCTTCGTTTGGTGACTTCGCATGGGAGCCCAGATTCATGGGGCGAAATTTGTCTATATCTTAGCGGCGGATACTGGTTGAGGGAGATCTTTTGACTTCTCCAGACGGACTCTCTCGGCCCATGGCCTTGCACCTCTGTGGGATCAATGGATTCATAAGTCCTTAACTCCTAAACACACTGACTCCAAGATTCCTACCCACCCCTCATATCTTTTTCCTTTCAAGAACTTCCTCTCCTTCCTTTCGTGAAAAGATCCTCCACACAGCATCACCAAAGATGACATGAGCTCCAAGGGAATTTTTCTCGAGGCCTCCTGTGTGGAGCTAATGTAAAAACAAATCATTAATAGTATCTTAATAGGCTTGTTTTACATGCCATCGAAAATAAATCTATTCTTTTAACAAACGAAAAAATGCCGAACTCGAAGGATGTGTGTTTCATCAGATCGAAATTGATTCACGAATATATTATTTGTAAGGTTTAAGAAAATCTTCAACAACATTACGGTAAAAATTAAGATAAAATCTTTTTATTTAAATAGGCAATTCACCCTAAAAAGAGTGCTTTGTGAAAATAAAATCTCATATACCTAATAATTCTGGTCGAAGGAAAACATTATAAACTCATGTAATTGATTGAAATTTATATAAATGACGAACGAAATGAATTCAAATTAAGATTCGCATAAAATAATTCTGTCTTTCAGACATTGAATAAAAATAATCATATATATACGTAATGACGCGATGCAAGGTTTTGAATCAAGGGGCCAACCATAAATTACGTCACACGAATTTCACGATTTTTTTATCCCCCTCCCCCCCTCCGTCCCTATCACACATCGTCACATTTGTGAGACCCCCTTCCCCCTAGTGTGACGTCACATATTTTACAATTTCAAATTTTAATATTTTTGCGTTTTTAGCAATTCTACATTTTATTATTTTTGCGTTTTATAATTCAGATTTTTACATGTGATTTCACAGAGCCGATGATCCCCCTATACCTCTTGTCACACAATGTCATACTCCCCTCCCCCCCTCTTAAGGTGTGACGTAATTTATGGATGGCCCCCAATCTGTTGACAGTGGGTAGATTAAAAAATAATTAACATTATTTTACAAAATTCATTTCCATTCTAAAATCAAATGATTTTTCTTAAATTTTATTTTCACCAGAATTCGAAATTTGCTTAAAAACTTAAATTTAGGTGTGAACTAGTAGCTTACATAGCTATATACAATTTCACTAACGCTATCATATTATTATTACTTTTATGAAAGCTAGAAATCAGAAGAAAATCTCAAGGTGAGTCTGGCTTTAGTTGGAAAACTTTATACAACCAGATTAGTTTTACGGGATGAAAGTTTCGACCGTGCGGAGAATTTTAATGTCCTGAAATCAATGCTTTCCGGAGTCACACAAACATAAAGTTTTCTGGGAAACTCTTTGATATGATTTCATAGCCAATTTTTACCTTCTTGTTGTTATTACGACACTGGAAAAGGGAGATTACTTTAATTTTAGAGTATCTATCAATCATTAGAATGATTTCTGAAAAGTGATTCGTTATTGTAATAAAATAACCAAATTGAATAACGCTGTATCATTTTGAAACGAGCCAAACACATGACAATTTTTTAGATTGAGCAGTTGACAGCAACAAACATACAGTTCTTTAGGAAACTCTGATATGATTTCATAGCCAATTTTTACCTTTCTGTTGTTATTACGACACTGGAGAAGGGAGATTACTTTAATTTTAGAGTGTTTATCAATAGTTAGGATGATTTCTGAAAAGTAATTCGTTATTTTAATAAAATAATCAAACTAAACGACACTGCTATCATTTTAAAATTTAGTGCCCAACACAATATGACAATTTTTTAGATTGAGCAACATTTATAAGGCATTAGATTAAATATTTGAAAGTAGTTGTAGTGTTTTTAATTACAACCATTTATAAGGCATGATTAAATATTTGAAAGTAGTTGTAGTGTTTTTAATTACAACCATTATTTTTTTTTCAATCCTGTGGACAAAACTATTTTAGTTTTATACAGGTACTCAAAAATCATGTACATATATGGAGATAGGTAAAATTCAAATGTTAAAATGTTTAACGTAGACATAGCTACCAAATTGGATATTGTACGGGCAAACAATAGTTTATGAACTCTAAATATCTTAAAAAAACTCATTTATTTCTGAAACAGTTTTTGCTGGGTTGAACTGTGTTTTTTTACTGTCGATATGTAAAAACATTAGTAAACCAGATGAAAAAAATTATCCTTGAAAAAGAGAGTAAAAGTTTTGCGGAAATTCCCTTGCGGTATATTGTTGTCTTTCTCTATCAACGAAGAGTCAGGGGGTATTACTATCTCCCACCTCCTTCCGTGATCATAAAATAAAGTATTCGCCCAACAAAAGAATTCTGCCGTCATCATTCGATTTATAAAACTACATAATATTCCAAAAGTAATTTTTTCCTAGATCGAGAATAGAAAAAAGATAGGAAATAGACCAATGAAATCGCACCCCCGGGAAAGCATCTAGTTTATAACAATAGAACTATGTAATGCGTATTTTTTAAGATTTTATTCTAGCAGGACTGGATGGATTGTGCAAACCCAATCTTCCGATTAAAAATTAAATTAAAAGTTTCAATTTAATAAAAATAAAGTCATCAGTGATATTCAGATTGGTCGCCTCATTTCCTGCAACCGTCGCCCATCGAGATGAGAGTTGTGCCACTCAGGTACAGACACTATTATACTTATGCTTAAATACCTTGTCCTGCCCCAGAAGCTCGCTGGTCGGTGTAAAGTAAGAATAAGCGAACCCTCCCTATGGTGAAAATCGTAATTGCAGAGCCTTGGAAGTTGCAAAATTTGCCTGTAGACACATTGTAGCACATCCTCAGCTCGTCTTATTGCCTGCTGGGACTAAAAAAAGTTTCCTGACATTGTCGCAGCAGCAGAACTGCCTTGATAGCTCTTTTTCTATGTAAAAAATTCATATCTTCTGCAAGGATATGTCCCAGGTCTTTAACCTATCAGGCCACATGTACTTTATTTTCTTCTCTTCTTCAAACATAGCAAATTCAAAAGTTTAAACAAACCAAAAGGTTATAACAAAGAAATCTATTAATTTTGAATTATTTCCTTCTAATCAGATTAGTGGTGTATTTAGTGGCGGCTTATTTTCAAATCAATTTCAATTCAATTCAATTTATTTTATTATTTCAAAAACATTGCAAAATTTAACATTTTAATTCGTAAATAAAAAACGTTTATAATAGTATTACATTGAACAAACGTAGTAGATACAAACTATACGAGCATTATTAGAGCTTGCCTTTTTAAGGCAGCTTCACTAAGGCTAAATATATCAATATCCGAATTAATTCTATTCAACAGCAAGATTGCTCTCCCGACCGCCGCGCTGTGACCATTGGCAAGTTAGTTCTGCAGGCCGGATGATAGAACAGTCTATCTACGGCGAAGATACCTCGGGAACATAGAAGTGAATGCTCTCCATGACATACTCCCTCGTGTGGAGAAATCTCAGAACTTTCTTCTGAACTCTCTCCAACATGAAGAAATATTTTACTTTGTGTAGACTCCAAATTACCGACCCACTTTCAAGTCTACTCCTTACTAATGAATTGTGTAGAATTGTGAGAACCCCGATGTCTCTAAAATTCCTTGAAGTACGCAGAAAAAAGCCCAGCATTCTCAATGAATGCTACAAGCCATCTGAATATGGACATGAAATTTTAGCCTCCTATCAAACATGATTCTAAGATCCTTCATAGTAGATCCCTTACTGTGTTTGAATACGACGATGATTGATTTTTTAAATTGTTTTTAAATATCCAAGAAATATGCACATAATATAACCTATTATCCAATAAAAAAAACGTTTTAGCCTGACTTAACGGTACAAAACCCGGTTAATGTATTTGCAAAACTATTAAATTTATAATGGAGCAACTAGTTTGAATCACTGAGCTGAAATGCTCCTGTTTATTTTGAGCGGTGTCTATGATATTTATATTGCCATCACCTAGCAAATAAGTGCACAAAAAACAAACTCTCCTTATCAACAAAGGTAAACGACAAAAAACACAATCGCTTCGATTACTTACAGCAATTTCAGGAACGTTTTCCTCGTACCGGAAGAGACCCTACATCTCTACGACCTGCAATGCCAACAATGCCAAGTGAGGTTGTTCACACGACAAGTGGACGCCTGTTAAAACCCCCTCTGACTTCACTCGCAGTCCACTTGCCTCTATATTGGAGCGCTATCGATAAAAGAAAATTAAAAAGAAAACCGATCGGAGCTATTTTGCTCGTATAGCGACTGAAATTTTTATTGAAGAAACCGACAATTATTAGAAAATGTTATCACCGAGAAAGAACAGACGTGGAATAAAGAATGCTTTATGTATTGGCATAATGAGCTTCTCTTACATAATGTTAATTTAATCCCCCTTACTTAAAATCGCCGTGTAAACATTACTGGTAGAGAGAAAACTTGACTTGTTAGCATAGGCGGTAGGCATTGTTAAAACGGCCTTAAACTGGGCTTAAAATGGTTTAAATAAGTAAACGTAGAACCAGCGTAAAGGATCCAATAAGACTAGCTATTTTGTTTGGTTCCATGCTAACTGAGAATAAAGTCAACTCAACACCTCTTTGAAAAGTCATTAAGAACTATGAAAAAAATAATTTTAAAATAACCCATAACTCTAACCGAATGTAACCTATTTAACCAATTTTTGAAGTAAAACTTCTTTACGCACGCTTGACGTGTAAGCGGTTAATAATTCTTCTTCTTCTTTCGTATGGTGGGGGGATCAGAGGGGGACATCTAAGTCTGCGAGCCAGTCTAGGGCCTCAGGCGTTGCCCTGTGGACCTCATCAATCCCGCCGGGGAATGAATGGAGCGGGCATTCGTTGACCACATGTTCGGTGGTTTGCACCTCACCACATTCACACATCTCCGACTCTTAAAGGCCCCATTTATCATCATATGGGCACAACGGCTATGGGAGCACCTTATCCTATTGATGGCGGACCAGAGGGCTAATAATAATTATTTTAATTTATTGCAGAATGTATGCAGGGGTAATGCAAAGCAAAATACTCCATTTTTCGAAATTACAAAAAATAAATTAGACAATATCATAAAATAAAATAATAAATGAAATTAAAAAAAAAAAAAAACAGTGTGTTTAATTCACACGCGGTAGAAGTGAAATCTTCAGAAAACTAAAAAGGCAAGAGTGGGGGGTCTACGAAGCACCGCACAAAGGAGAGACTCGATCCTATCTCATTCTCTCGCAGAATAAATCCTATAGATTAACGTGTTTGTCTTTTTCATTTCATCGAATTTCAAATCACAATGGTGCTAAAGGAGTTTTCACTTCAAAAAGAAACAAGAAAAAACGTGCATGAAAGAAGTGCAAAATGATAAACAGAAAACTGTATGCGAGCATCCTTTTATGAAGATATTAGCTTTTCCCCGCGGCTTCGCTCTCATGGTATTACGGGAAATTACTATAGCGGTTGAACTTATCAATTATCCCCCCTCCTCCCCACCCCACCCCCTCCCGCATTCCATGACATTCAGTTTTCAAACATCTCGCCTGCCACCCAAATTTCATAAAGCTATAGCTCAAAGAAAAAGAGAATTATCCAATTTTGTTCATTCGTTCGGAATTTATGCGCTTACAAACATTTCGAGTGTTTATTTTTAATTAAATATTTGGAAGTTTGTTAATGTAATAAAAAATTACACTATTTATTATTCAGTCATTATAATCGTTACGAATTATATTTTTAATGTAGGAACTCTTATCTGATATTTATTCCAAAACAGAAGCTTGTCCAAAAAAAACAAAACATATTCTAATATTTGAATTTTCTGAAGCAATAGCTGACCAGAGGGCTGAGTACCTACCAGCTTAAAGCCCACAAATATATCAACATCGTTCCCATGGAAACGATTTTTTTCTGACGTTAGCAAAAACTCGCTTTTGTTAGCGACAGAAAACGTATAACAAATATAATATATTAATATTTACAATTTCACAACGCCAGAGCTTGCCATAATATACAGCCTATATTCTTCGCATATAATTTAGCTTTCTATTGGTGAATGAATTTTTAAAGTCTTTTGTTTCGCAAAGCTTCGCATTTATAATATTAGTAAGGATTTGACCGTCTCCCAAAAAACAATAATATACCAAAAGCACCTACTTACCTTGTTTTCTTGGAATGTATTTTGTTTCGAGTAACCAACATTTCGGGAATTAGAGTTCCACCTTTTTTAATACGGTAACATCGATGGATGTGTAAGGTTTGTCGATATTTTATATATTTGAAATAACTCTATGCAGATAGTAAAATTGCTGTAAAATAAATGTATATGTACTCTGTACCGATAAATTGTATATTTCGTTCACAAAAATCGTTACACGCGATTTATTGCTACAAAACAAATTTGGTCCAAGGTGAGTTTCTTGATAAAGACAGAATTCAAATTCAGGAAAGTTCTTCCACAATACACATTCAGCGACTTCCGATCATCGAATTTCTTTAATGGTTTGTTATACGACATAGCTCTTCGAGGATACAATGTTACGAGAGTGGGGGGTTAGGATACAATGTTACGATTATCAAATCATGGATAATAAATCTTTACTGTGAGCGCTCGGTTTTCGTATAAAATGTGTTATTTCGTATTTTATAAGTTTCCCGAAGTATCTCTTGAGTCACCATGACACTATTAAAATATCTAGATTCTGTGCGTTAGAATTTTAACGGTATTGTTATCAAAACAAAATTTATTTTCGGATTTATATATCGTGGATTTATTGACTATAAAAATATGTAGGTCAGAACATGACTTAAGGGGTATTCTTGTCTAGAAGCATGAATTATAGGTATTTTTTCAGGCGAATAAAAAAAAACACTTATATTTATACAAGGCATTATTTTACTAAATGTTGACATTAAAGAAAACATGAGAAAAAAAAACGAAAGAATTCAAAAAGTTACAGTGGTGGGAAGTGGGAGTCTCATAAAAATGGCGCGCCCCGCTTGACACGATTGCAACCCTCCTAGTAATTAAAAAAAAATCTTAATCCAAACAAATGCGGCTATGGCCAGAACTAAGGAAAATTTGTAAAATTTTTTTTTGCAAAATGGCGGCTGTCTGAAATAAAAAAGATATTTTTTAACCAGTTTTTTTGACTTTCCAAATTTTTTAAAAATATTGAAAGTTAAAATTTTGTAATAGTTTTAGTTAAGGCAATAGAGTAACGTATAGAGAAGGCTCACACCAAATTTCAAGTAAATTGGTTTAGTAGAAATTGAGATATCGTGTCAACCGTCTCGAAAAAAGTAGTTTTGAAATGCGTTGAATGTTTTGCTCTATTTAGATTTTAGTAAGATTCCGTCTAAACCGGTCGAACTAAAATGACTCTTAACTTTTAAAATAAATTGAATTTTGAAAAATCCTTTAAAGGAGATAGATATTTTTGAATATTTAAAACATCGAAATATGAAGAATTATTTTTTTAATATTTTTTTTCCAGACTGAATACCCCCTTAACCTCATGTGTATTTATTAAAACGTGACTCTTATAGCAGGTATTAGAAGAGCCTATGAATGTCTCTAGTATCTAGATAAAACATTTATATATTTTTTTTTTACATTAACTCCACACAGGAGGCCCTGAAGAAAAAATAATTTCCCTCAGGGCCTATGTCATCTTTGAGGATGCTGTGTGGAGGGTGTTTTTGAGGAGAGGAAGGAGTGAACATGTAGGAGGGAGGAAACACAGAGGCCGGTAAATCGTTCCACAGCCGAGCTGTTGAACTCAAGAACGAGTCGTAGAAACGACCCGTTCTCATGTGACTAATGTCAACCGTGTACAAATGTTGAGCGCGCGTTTGGCGTGTTTCCCGACTATGCACCGGTGCCGAGGGGATCAATGACGCTAGTTCCTCTGAGCATCTTCCATCGTAATACAGGTAGAACAAGGACAGCATTCCCACCTGGCGCCTGTGCTCTAAAGATTGCAATCCTTTTGTTAAATTAGGAGAATCTATCAAACGGACCGCCCGTTTCTGCACAGAGTTAAGGGTTTTTTTCAGGTATTTTGGGGCTCCAGACCAGAGGTGGCTGCCAAATTCAATCGTGGGGCGCACTTGCGATTTGTACAGGGCTAGCAGTTGTGTACTATTAAAGTATCTGCGTGCCCTGTACAGTATGCCCAGTTTCTGAGAGGCTAACTTAACTCTGGCCTCGATGGAGCCCCCGTACCTGAGCTGGTCACTTAGAGTTACACCAAGCATATCAATGGAAGGCCTGTTCGGGAGAATGCTTCCGTTGAAGGAGATTAGATTATCATTTCGATCCCTTTTAGACGTGATCAGACAAGATTGGGTCTTTGAAACATTAAATTCGACAAGGTTATTCTTACCCCAAGAGAAAACACTTTCGAGGTAACCGTCCATTCTTTGCTTCAAAGCCCTCCAAGCCATTGGTGTTTGGGTGCCCTTTGGGGGCTATGAATGGAATTAAGTAGAAATATTTTCAATAAACTTGTCACCCGAAATGATACGTAGTTAATAACAGTGGCGCAGCCTAATCGGGCCTATAATCAGCGATTGTAAGAATCGACGCGCAAGTTGCACGTATAGTGTAATGTATTATTTTACCAGGCGATTATTTTTATTAAATTTCACAGACATTATTGACGCTTGTTGTTAAATCATTGATGAAGACAATATCAACAATTTGTCTCAATTTTCATTACAAATCCTCATGAAACAGATAGACACAGAGAACAAAAAACAATCCTTATCCAGATCCTCTAATCTTACCGTAATTCTGCCAATTGAGCTATAGAAACCTCATATTTTCATTGAGAGTTGTGACATTATCTTCGTCAATATTTATATTTATTCTATTTGATTTGACTTGTGTAATATTTTTGATTTGGTGTAAGCAAACTTATTTGTTTTCTTGGCAAGTCTATTCACATTCCGCGTTTTTTCACAGGTAGTTTTTCTCAACTAGTTGAAAACTTACGAAATATCTATCAAAAAGGTGGTTCGAAAAAGGTTACATGGGTTAACGATATAGCGGCCAGTAAATGTCATCGATTTTTTTGAAGTAAAACTTCTTTACGCACGCTTGACTTGGGGAATAAGCTGGTGAATGCGTGACGAGAGCGTTACGAAAAGTGTTGAGCGAGGCGAACGGAAGTTGAGAGGGAGATATAAGTTAGTGAAGATAGAAAAAGATAGAATCACGTTTATTTTATTACTGTAGGGCAAGAGAGAGAGGTGCGAGCAGAGCACACATTTTCTTTCTCTCTTTCATAGCCAGTTACGTTTCGTAAAGCTAAGACACAATGCAGACCTATTGTCTGTATCACACTGTAGGAGCGAGAGAAAACAGTGCGAGCGCATTTTTATTTCAGTCGTGTGGTCTAAAGCACACTTATTTTTTTTTACATTAACTTCACACAGGAGGCACTGAGGAAAACAATTTCCCTCGGAGCCTATGTTATCTTAGAGGAAAACTTACGGAGGGTTACGGAAGGAAAAGAAGGAGAAGAAGTTCTGGGAATGAAAAAGGTTTGAGTGATGGGTAGAAATTTGGGGTCAGTGTATTCAGCAGTGACGGACGTATGAATCCATCCCTCCAACTGCGGTACAAGGGTCGAGAAAGAGATGCTGGAAAGGTTCAAGGGTCTCCCTAAATCTCTCCTGATCCGGTCCGCCACGCAGGTGGCGAGCAGGCGCATCCGTTACCAAGACTTGAACATACCTCAACGAATGAACCCGGGCACCTCTGCTAAGTCGTCAACGTAGCGAACCACTTGGGGTGACATACGGCAGATGTGTTGTTTATCCAATAGATGGTTCCCGGGGCGGAGAAAAATTAAATAAAAAATTAATCTTAATCCTATCAGAGGTTGGCTATTATAAGAATAAACTACACTCTGCAGGATATAATCCGGTACAACTCTGCGAAACTGCACTCATACCATTTTTGTTATTGTTTTTGGGGTGTTATGCCGTGTTTCGCTACCTCCTTCTTTAGCCAACGTTTCGTTTCGTTTCGTTTCCTGCCTTACGTCCATAATGTAACAGACAGAATTGCCAGGCTGTTGAGAAAAGAGAACATCAAGACGGTCTTCGGAACCACGACAAAAATCCAAGACCTACTGAGGTCGGCAAAGACTAAGTTTCCTCTGGAAACAGATGGAGTATATAAACTCAGCTGTTCCGGATGTGACAAGGTCTATGTAGGCCAGACAGAGCGGACGATCTCCAAAAGGATTTCGGAACACTTTCGTGCTTGTAAACTTGGCCACCCTGACAAATCGGCAATCGCCGAGCACTTAATCGAAACCGGCCATTACTTTGGATTTGTTCCTGAAGTCCTGGGAAGACCCAAAACTTACAGAGCACGCCTAATTACGGAGGCAATTGAAATCCATAAAAACCCCATCAATATTAACGGAGACGACGGAGCTAAGCTCAATAGTTCTTGGTATCCAGTAATTGACGGCTACACCAAAGCTAAACGCAAAAAAAAAACCATGCTGAATTTTTTCTAACACCAGCTCGTAGAGAAATGGAGCTGGCAGCACGGTATCGCTTCGACACACATAAGTAAACACTCACCAATATCATTTACTCATCTGCCCTGATGATGGACACTGTAACGCTGTCCGAAACGTTGGCTAAAGAAGGAGGTAGCGAAACACGGCATAACACCCCAAAAACAATAACAAAAATACTTTTTGGCCGTGAAAACCTAAAAACATACCTGCACTCATACCAGTCCAATAGGTAGGGCCACTAATATTATTTACTATTTTGAAAGTGCTTTTTCTAATATTTTGGAGAAGCATTTTTATAAATAAGATTATTGACTTTTAATGTGTTAACGAATTTTATCCCTTGAGAGCCTACATCTTCATAAATGTATTTTCTTTTCTTAGAGGCTTTTTAAAAGGGTTTTTCTACCTCGAGGCTGTATTAAATTGTTTGCCTTTTGACCGATGAAATTTAATTCCCTAATGGCGGAAGGTCTGGAAGTTATAAATCCATTCCTTTTCTTTATCCACATTTCTTTACACTTTATTCACCTTTACATTTTTTGTCAAGAAAACGAAACATTTTTTTTCAAACACAAATTTTTTTAATTATTTTAAATTCAGAAAAATATTTATATCTTTTTGTTGTACGCAAATTCAAAAGGTAAGAAAAATGATTAAAGACTTGGTAAAAACAAAGTTTTCAATTTTACAAAAACAAAAAAGAGAGTGCATTTCACACGAGTAGAAGTGAAACCTTCAGAAAACTAAAGTAGATAAGAGTGGGGAGACTACGAAGCACTTTTTTTATCAATGTGAAAGATGATATTTTCCGTATTTTTGTCGTCTAATTCCAGTGCACCTTTTTCTATTCATTTGGTCATCTTATTAGTTTTTGTGTTTTCTTCTTCCGAGTCGCTAGTTTTTGTCGCTTTCTTTTGTGTTTGATTTTACAACAATTTTTTTTTTTTTTGATTTCGTGTGATTCGATCCTTGGCCCGCTAAATGTCTGGCCGCTGAGGTTCGTCAGGCGCTTCAAACCACTACACCAAAGGAGACTTGCGTAGGACTATGGATTTATTGTATTATATTGGAACCGCGTACCCATGAATTAAATAAATATTTTATTGCTATCTCATTCTATCGCAGGCTAAATCCTGTAGATGTATGGTTTCATCGAGTTTCAAATCATAACGATGCTAAAGAAGTTTTCACTTCAATAACCTTAAAAGATACATTGTAACGTTACCATGACGATAATTAACTAGGTAATGTCACAAGATCGGTAATGTACAGTACCTGTCCAGTGCCCATGTCCAATGTATGTATGTCAGGTATTCCGATACATTATCCGATCTTACAATATTAACATAATCACATATCTCTGGAGATTAGCCACTATTCAATATCAGTGGGAAATAGAATCATACTATGTCTTGAGATGTTGACCGATATCATTGGGCTAACATACATTATTATGTGTTACATAATGGTAGATATTTAGATATTGATGACTCGTACACAGTATATGTACATGATGTATTGCAATTCATTCAGGTTTTGAAATAATCTCTTTTGCCATATTTTATTATTTGGGATCATTTATCGGATAACTAACACCTCTGTTATAGTCACCCCAAGTGGTTTGCGGATGCGTCTGTCCGCAAACTGCGAGGTAGGCCGGATCGGAAGAGACTGAATGAGGGAGACATTATAATCTCTCCAGCAGGACACTCTTGGAATATCGCATTGGGGGTATTCTAGTCTAGAAGCCCAAATTACGGGCGTTTTTTGGCGGTCGGTAAAAAAAGAAACATTAAATTTTAGCCATACATTTTTTATAGAATGTTTACTTATATTTTAAGAATTAACATTAAAATTTTCAAAAATATATATATATATATATATTTCACGAAGTTACACGATGTTGAAGTAAAGGGGGGGGGGAGAGCGTGTCCATCTTATGACGATTCCAATCCTTCTGGTCATTTGAAAAATGAAAAAAAAGGTAGATTCTTTATCAGTACAAATGTAAGTATAGTAGGAACCAGCAAAAATTAAATAAAGTAGTTTTCTCACAAAATGGCGACTACTCAATAAAAAATTTTAAAAAATCAGATATTTTTAGATTTTTCAGAATTTTTAAAAATAATTAAAATATTTTTTTTCAGTTTTATTGATTATTACCACAGAAAAATATTTTTTAAAAATTCATGCCAAATTTCAAGAAAATCGGTCAATTAAAACTTGAGATTTCGTGACACACGTTCCGAAAAAAGTAGTTTTCAGAAAAACGCGATTAAGTTTTGCTCTATTTATATTCTATAAACCAGTTTATTCGTATAAACTAGTCGAACTTAATTGGCTATGACTTTTAAAATAATTCGAATTTTGAAAAATCCTTTTAAAGAAATATTTTTGAATATCTAAACATCTAATCTATCGAAATATGAAGAAAAATTTTTTTTTTCTAGACTAAATACCCCCTTGTTATTCTAGTCAGAAAAATTAAAATTTAGGTTAAAAAATATAAATTGAAAGTATAACTCTTCAAAACAAAATGTCTAGAAATTGTTATATAATTAATGCCAAAGAAATACAAAAAAAAATGTTTAAATAAAATAAAAATTAAATAATCGAACATTTTATATGTCAAGTATAAAAGTGCGTTTAAGTGAAAATAATATATAAGAAAAAAAAAATAAAAAACTGTAACCAGGTTTTAAATTGCAGATTGCATAAAAATAGTAATAAAGTGTAGGGTGTAGGTTAATAATAAAAAAATACAGGTGAATGACCAAGTGCATGATACAAATAAAGAAAAGAGAAGAACAAGTTTTTATTTTTTCAGTTATGCACACAAGGTAGAATTATTCTGTTCATGCACATTTTCCCAGCAAGTTTAAACACCAAACATGTGCTGTACAATATTAGCGTATCACGTATTCCGTATCTTTGTATCTCTTCAACTGTTAGTTTTTCCCTGACGTTCCCATCTAGCCTGCGGTGTTATACTTAACATCCCCTCGAGGAATAACTTAAGAATATTTCCAAGGGAAGACGCGAACAAGAAGTTGCTCTATATGGACCTTATCACATACTCCTTCCCAGCGATGGTCGTCCCAGGAGATCGCATTTGTGATGCTGCAAACTCTAAATACAACTCTAATCTCGTATACGGAAAAGTAATCATTTTATTGCGCAGTTTGCAGATTCAAGATTATATCAGATAATCGAATTATTTCTTTGTAGCAACCCTTCCGGAGGGGGTTGAAAGGTTTTTCTGTATCTGTTTATGTATGTGTGGGGATATAGAGATAACTTTGTTGAAACATAAATTCAATTAATATTTTTGGGTATATTGTAAGTGAGATTTTTGAGTTTGCCATGTCACGTATTTTTTTTTACTGTTAATACCGCACAAGAATCCCAACTGCTCCCGTCTGGAGCCATTGAGCCTATGGCATCCCCAATTGTGGTATGTTATGAGGCTGAAGAAAGTAGGGAGGGGAAGGAGATGGGGAAGGGGAAGGCGGGGAAGTACCTGGCTGTTCAGATCTGGTCACCAAATTTCATGCAAAGTTTCAATTCTAAGTGGTGGTCTTACACCAGGGCGATACTGAGCGTATCTTTCACTCTGGAACGGGCTTCAAATGTACTATATATTATTTTTAATTAATTAATCTTGGGATGAATTCTTGAATTCAAAACCGAATAACAACGGTAGCTTTGTCTGAAATTCCTCGTACACAGATATTATTTGTGGCGTATAGCGTGGCATCAGACATGCACTCGAAGCCGGGTTCTGAAATTCAACCACGCAGGTGCAAGCCTACTAATACTATTCGAATACAATTTTACTTAATACACCTAAAAATAATACAGAAAATATCATCTTAAAATTTACTCCACCAATTTTAATATAAATCAGTTTTTTTTTATATTTTTATTCCATTTTCTGTTCTCAAGCCATCAGAAAGGAGATTGTATGTGTACACCCTCATAGTCTATGCTTCTTCCCCTTCAATCTTTACTGAATTTGTGTAAAATTTATTATGTTGTCTTGTAGATTGTCTTAGATTTTCAGGAAATTCCGTTATTATTATTAAAATATTCAGAAATTCGAATAGAAAACTACCGAAAAGCAGCATATTATGGAAATAAATGCATTTTGTTTCGTTTGTTTCATTATAAATTCATGCAAATTTTGTATGAACTAGTGACACAGATTTTAGACTACTGGTTATAAATGAAGCCTCAACCTTGGGTTCGAGGGAAATTTGGCACCCACGCCTGACGGTCCTAAACCAAGCATTAATTTGAAATTATTATGATGTTGGCATTAAAATTTTCTTAGTGCCTGCACACTTTACGACCGGCGAGTAAGTACCTACATTGGGTTGAGGTGACCCAGGCTTCTTCGCGAGGAGTTATTCTGACGCGATGTGATAAACATATTTCCATATATTATATAAGATCTTCTGACCTAAATTTCTTGGCAGGGATCACTAAGATTCAGAAATGGGCCTTTACTTCATTTTTCCATTTTCTTTTAATATCACAGTGTTATTTTTCAAGTTTTTGCATGGCAGTTTTAGGTAATTTTCCTGAGGACCGCCAAACATAATCTTTCGATATCTAGTACTGATCTGTTAAAAGTAACACTTACAGGAATGAGCTCCTCTAAAGCTCTCAGTAGAACTATAATGTGTTATGTAAAGTTCGAAAGCTATGAATACAAGTGATTGTCTCAATAGAATCTCTACGAGGTAATCCAGGGTCGATTGTGACACTCATTGTAACCCGCTCATTGTAACCCGCTTACAAAACACCAATGAGCAATCTACTTTTCAAAAAAGGTTTGATCATTTGCACGAGTAGTGGGTGCCGGTGTGGTAAGCGACTATGAGTTTTGGAAGACTGTGAATCGAACCTCATTTTTGCGACAGACAACTAGTGCTAGAGAATGTAATACCTGAAATCTAAAATAGGATATCATTGACGTACTCCCAATCTACGTCAAATAAAAGTACCCAATCAAAGATCGGATTATGGGTACTCGCCGAGTACTATTCGGGTCTCGGGTACGATATGTACTGAACCTACCCTTTGGAATTTTTTACACATACCCGATCAAAGAGCGGATACTCTCCTCCCAATCACTTTGCCTGATTCACTCCATGTAAAATGATCGATCGACCCAGCTCTATCAAGAGTATTGTTATCGTTTTGATCGAAACTCATGCATTTTAACATTATTTACGTGATGCTTTTAAATTTTTTTACTTTGACAAACATTTTTGCTTGACAGTTTCATGTTATTGATCAATTAAAGTTAAAATTAAATGTTTTATTTATAAGAATAAATTTTAAAGATATTACCCATCAATGTAATACATTATATACAAAATATTTATTAAATTTCCTGTCCCGATACAGGATACGTATCATTTATCGATAAATACGCAGGTTTCTTATACACGAGTTAGTATAAGTAGATGTGTTATAAATATGTTTTGAAACAAGCCCATAACCCTCCGATTTAATTATATCTCCGTATCAGAAATTTATCACCACAAACGACTTTATTAATAAAAGCATTATCTCGGTTCATGTTGATGTTGATAAGGGTTGAACGCTTTTGGCCACACAATTAAAATGCCTAGCGTCTTCCGTGGATAATTCGTTCGGAATGGGTAAATGGCGATCGTTTCCCACGGAAAGACATAAATATTAATTAATTGCCATGAATCGATTATTTATTAATTTTCTAGTTCATTTAATGAATTGACAATTAATAATTTTTTATGTAGAATAAATTGGTCTATTTCTGGCATTTTGTAGAGTTCAGAGTTTTAGACACAAGCAAGATTGTTAACAGATTTTCTTCTAAAAGAATCGACGAGGGTGAATTGATTTTTAAATACGTTTTTATTTATTTATTTTCATATGTACGGCACAACATGTGCCATTAACATTATTAACTTATAAATAGTACAACAAATAATAATATAATTCATATATAAATAGTACAAAAACAACATGAAGAATAACAGTATAAAAGTAAGTCAAATCTAAAAAAAAGATAAAATGTAAAGAGTAAGTAAGGCAATAAGAGTAAGTAAAAAGTAAGATGTATAAGTTTTAAGTTAAAAGTGAAAATTATAAAAAATAACGTTCGATGTATAAAGTATTAAGTAAAATTTAAAAATAAAATATAAAGTTAAAAGTTAAAAGTACGAAATAAAATAATATAAAGTAAAAAGTAGAAATCCAAGTTATCTTTAAAAGTTACAAAGTTTTAAATATAAAAAGTTATAAAAAGTAAGAAATCTTAAAAAATATAATAAAAATAAAATAAAAGGTAGGTTTTATAGTTTATGTCAACCGATATGATAAATTACAAGTCCCTGTCGTTTCTAATGCATTAATTAATTTTAGTTAATGTTCGTGTAGGATAAGAGACATAGATGCTGTACAGAGGACAAGGGTTGCCTATAATTTGCGCAGATTCCTAAAATCGTAATTAAAAACATATCAAGAACGTAACTTGGCTAAAAAAAATTACTTGTCCAAATTTGTATTTGGAAAATTGTAATTAAGATAAGTACCTATTCCCATCAAGAAATATTACTTTTAAGTTTGCTGTCTCGAGCGGTTAAATTCCAGAATATGCTATAACAATTTAATTAAGTAGTTAAAGCATGCGTAGTGGTTTATGAGTCAAGTTATGCTAACTTATAAAATAGTTTATCTTGCTGACAAAGTACTAACAGTTGAGCGTACTTTGACATAAAGATTGAGGGATTGTTATCATTGAAACCAGAGTAATTTAAATAAAAAAAATTACAAATTTTATGTTTTTGAAAAATGTGAATGACCTACACATTTCTTTTTTTTTTAAATATTATAAGAATTTATTTTTAACATCGTTCGAAAATAGTCTACGAAGTTCGGTCTGCGACATTTGTGGTCGATAGATAAAGCATTTCAATAGCTTAGTTTTAAAATGAATGACTGGCCATGGAAATGTTTTAAATAATTACAATAAATGTTTTACGAATGGTAGGACAATGTGGTCCAATTTTGGACCGCTATCAATCGCAGAAAAATAAAAATGATCCATTTTTCGATCATAATCCCTCCAGTGGTTTGTGAATACCGGGCAAGAGTTCCAATGCTCCCAGACGCCTGAAAACAGTGAGACTACGGCATCCCCAATTGGGGTACTTGCAACAGGGCGATAGTGAGAGTATTTTCCACTCCGAAACATTATGAAAAAACACCAATCAATCAAATAAAATTTTCTTACACACGCTAGGATTTGAACCCGCGACCTTCGGAATGCTAGTCGAGAGCCTTTCTCTTCGATCACGAATGTCGTCAACGGGGTATTACAGGCATTGTAAACGTATTCGGAACATTGATTGGAAATCATGAATGCGCAATGCCTTTTTGTTTATTAGATATTGCAATGTTTATATAAATAAATATTTATGTAATAATTATTGCCTACATTATTTTACATATTTGATGATGTTAAGCCGACTTACAAATTCGTACGAATTTTTCGGATTAGTACTCAAAAATCAAATTTAAATTCGGGCGTTGGTTGTATTGATTTCGATTGATATGAAAAATTATTTTTCTCGTGGCATTATTTTGTAATATTGTCACTTATTTCCTATTTATTTATCCAACCATATACCAACTGCGTTACGTATATTTATACAAAACAATCGGCATACATTTTATAAAAACGAATAAATTTATTTTAAGACCCTAGAAATTGTTTTTCCCAGCTAGAATCCATGAATATCCCACTTTTCGGCGTAGGTAATAATGATATATTTTTAGTTCTTATTGATTTTATTGGTACATCTGCACCTAGTTTAGTGAACCATTTTGTCCATACCTACTTTGAAAACATTTTAAAATGCAATGTATAAAAAATAACTAACGAGTAATCTCTCTTCCTTTACGCGACACTTTTTCAATTCAATTGCTGTTGACAATTAGGAAGAAAAACACCGGTTGTAATTTGCATTCAAATTTCACAATTAACTGTATTAGTAAGCGCACTGTATTGATTGATAAAAGGCTGAACCAAACCATCCCCAGTTAACCGGCCAATCAATCTCTATAAAAGGGGGTGGAACTAACATACTTGCCTCCAGCACTCTCACCCCCTAAATAAATATCAACGAGAAAATAGAGTGACACAATTTATAGGACTTTTTCAGCTGCGTAGGTACTGCGCGAAGCTTTTTCATACTAAAAATACTTCATTTTCCGATTGTAACGTGAAACGTGAGACGTTTACATATTTTTTCCGTAGAAATATTGATGTTTTATTTGGCGTTATTATGACAAATTGAGGCAGTTTTTAATGGTTTTCTTACAGTAACGTTTTGATACTTTTTCTATCATGTTTTTGAAATTTTAACGAAATTATAGTAAGTAATTACTTCTTTAGTCAATTTTGGTTCGTTTAGTTTTTAAATGGGTATCTTTGAATCTAACTCTGAAGCAGCAAAATTTCTTGGACTGGGAGCGAAGTAAAAGTTTGACAAAACGCTACTATTTTAAAATCTCTAAATAATTACCGTCAATCAGGGAGGCGGGTATGAGTACTGCTGTCACGGGAACTATTCACATTACCGACACCTCTGCCATAGGTTACCCTAAGAAGTTCGCAGCTTTTGGTGGCTTAGCAGGGATGCCTGAGTTCATGAGGTGAAGTTTGTGTTGGTGTTGGCGGCGGATGAGCCTGTCCATTCGGAGGCAGTTCATTTAATCTCTCGACCCATCGCCTTGGTCAGCAGTGGACAGAATGGATCCATAAGTCCGTCATTTTTTGACCCATTGACGTTCAGATTCCTACCCACCCCTCATATATGTTTCTTTCCCAGGAACTTGTCTCCTACCTTTTCTTAAAAAGACCCTCCATACAGCATCCCCGAAGATAGCAGTAGGTCCTGAAGGAAGTTAGCATTAACTTCACACAGGAGGTCCTGAGCAAAAAATCCCTCAAGGCCTTTGTCATCTTTGGGGATGCTGTGTGGAGGGTGTTTTTTATGGAAAATAAAAAGAGGAGGTTCTGGGAAGGAAAAATATATGAGGGGTGGGTAGGAATCTAGGGTTCAATGTGTCCAGAAGTGACACACGTATGAATCTACCCTCCCACTTTGCATCCGCCGCCAAGACCTAGAAAAGCCTCACCCGGGCACCCCGGCTAAGTCACCAAATTCAACCCGGGCACCCCGGCTAACTCACAAAACGTTGCAAACCACTTGGGGCCTGTGGCAGGGATGTTGGTCATCCAACAATGGGGCGGCGGTACCCATACCCGCCTCCCAAAACGGAAATTGATGTTAACTTATAAACATTTATTAATTACACACTTATAATTACACATTTATTAATTACACACTTACACGGCGTAATGTGTTGAGCTAATTTAAAAAATGTCGATTGAGTTTTGAAATTTATCCATTTAGGGATTTTCTTCAAAATATTCCATAATACTAATAATCGTAATTTTTCTTTGTTTCAGATCTTTGGAGGGATTAAAATATAACGATCGAAAAGTGACATCTTTTGTCATTAAGTACGAAACAGTTCAAAAATAAAATTGCTTACTTAATTAATAATTCACTTTAAAAATCTCTTTTTATTGAGTAAATTTCAACAAATAATCATCAAAGCTGTGTAAACACGAACAACCCTGCGAGGTAAGTGAAACAAATTTATTTTTATACTAGAAGTGTTTAAAATATTTATTGTTCGACCGGTCAGTGTCAAAGTTGGCACCGCGTTTGGGTCCCACCAGGGAGCATTTGGGATACAATTCCTTGGCTGGCCAAGTCCTACACCAGGACATAAACAACATTTTCCTTTTACTGTGGTGGTAGTAGGAGATTTTCAAATATTATATTCGTAATCCAGAAATGTTTATCTTTCTGTACTCGGACTAGGCCGGGTTGAAACTATCGGTACGACGTAACTAATCATCAATCATCAAACAGTATTAATAGCCTTCCGTCTGCGAGGTTGAATTTCAGAAACCGACTTCGATTGCATGTCTGACGCCACGCCTTATGCTCCGCGCCACAAATAATGACGCCAAAAAAAAAACGATGAGTGGGGATCTTAGATATTACGATGTTTTTTTATTAAATTAATGTCAATATAATTTAAAAATGTTGTTATGTTAATGTTATATTATAATATCTATATATAACATTTATTATAACATAATAAAGAATGCTCTTTCTTTGTTAGATTCCATTTCGCACAAAATTCACTTTCGACTACCAAAAATCACACGAAGGCATAGATAAAGGAGTAATATGTTTAAATGGCTCTCGCGAGAAATCACACGAATGTGTGTACGTGGAATTTCAAACAAAGCTACCGTTGTAAATAAGTTTTAAATTAAAA
The DNA here is from genome assembly GCA_936435175.1 of Glyphotaelius pellucidus. Classification (NCBI taxonomy): domain Eukaryota; kingdom Metazoa; phylum Arthropoda; class Insecta; order Trichoptera; family Limnephilidae; genus Glyphotaelius; species Glyphotaelius pellucidus. The sequence goes on along the minus strand of OW386545.1, from coordinate 33,211,178 downwards.
AAAATCGTCACAAGATGTCGCCACCTCCGTTGATGTGGACGTGCCCCAGGCAAGTACAAGTACTAAGATTTGGTGAACCAGCAGTATCCTTCCGAATATGGAAAGATTGACGGTAATTCTCGGTTGTAACAAGCGGCTATATAATACATGTGACGCCATTGCGTATCTCGGTTACTTTGTCCCGGTGACTTTCACTGGATGACAGTGGATCCGAGGAACAGGCTATTTTTGGAACCAGTTCCTATTGGATTTATTAAGTGGTCATAAACACTCACTGGGCAAAGCCGAATCAAAAGCCGCCCGCAGGGCCTAGCAGTACAAACCTGCGGAGCGGGTTTTTAACTGCTAGTAAAATATTATTATACTGTTGTTCCTCGGCGTTTCTCGGACTTTACGCACAGTTTTTCGAAATCAAATGTAATCAGTAATGTTCCTCTTGTTTTAAACTTCAAGTATGCAAAATATCATCAATCAGTATCAAAAATCTGCTTTAAGGAGTGGTCAAAGAGGATGGGTGAGTATGTTTTATTTAAATCTCAAATAGACAGTGACTTTTCTCGTATTTCGAAGGTCATGTTTCTAAAATTAAATGCAATCAATCTCTGAATAAAACTCTAGATTTGTATTAAAAAAACCAAACCTGGCCGCCTGGCCGCAACAGGCATTCTTTTTCATAAATATACAGGGTATAACAGCACGTGCCCGAAGGATTTTAATCTGCAATTCCTGAGCATTTTTGGAGTAAAGCATGTAGATGTTATTTTGTTGTTCGGTGATTTTTTTCGAACTGAGTATTCGGGTATAGCCAAGCATGTCACGTGATAAGCACTCCGTCTTGTTCCAGCAGCACGGCATCACCGGAAACAGCGCGCATCCCACGTGATCCCGGTCGGGTAAATTAGGAGATGGTTAAAAAGAAGGTTGGGAGGTACTGTGATATTCGGAACTGGTCACTAAACACGACTAAAGCCATTTCAAGCAGCGTTTCGATTTTGAACATTGGTATTTCACCTGGGCCATTTTGTAGTCAATACAGATTTGAGCTTTCGTTTTCAAAGTTGGAATTTTTAAAGTCAAATCTTTTTTTTAAATCAGTCGCTAGAGGGTTACAATCTGAAATTGAAGTGTAGATCTGACTGGAAAAGTTTTTTAACACTTTAGTTAGTAGGGGTGATCAGTGTCGACGTGTGATTAAAAAATACATTTTTTTGTCTTTAACAGACGTACAATTTTTGTCTTTATCGGACAGTACAATGACATCTACTTTGATCAGTGTCGACGTGTGATTAAAAAATACATTTTTTTGTCTTTAACAGACGTACAATTTTTGTCTTTATCGGACAGTACAATGACATCTACTTTTTGTATTCCAAATATGCTCAGGAATCCCCGATTGAAATCTTTCGAGTACGTGCTGTTACACTCTGTACAGAGATGTAGATTGTAGTGAAAGTAGTTTGTCTTCATTCGTGTTTGGTCACCTTTCTGAATAGCTTTTTTATTTCCAACTTTCCTCTTCCCCATCTCTTTCCCTTCTCTGCTCGCCTTCAGATTCACAGCATACTCCAATTGGGGATGTCATAATTCCGGGATGTTCGGTAGGTATTTATATTTAAAAAACCAATCGTTCATTCTTAACGGACATAGCGGATTGTAACTAGGTCGTAACGCATAAACTTAAGAATTATTGGTTAATTTTAAAATCTTTGGCACTTTATTTACGACATTAAAGTATTCAACTTCGTGCCAAGCGTTAAAGGCTTTTGCCAAACAAATACATTCAAACAAGATTTATCAATAAGGAAAGACAGCTTAAATGGCATCCCTTTACACTTTACCCGTTTTATTTCCGTGTAAAAGAATATTATAAAACTTTTATTGAACCAACCTATATAACAACCCTCTTGAGACGCCAACCCTTTCAGTCAAAGTAAACTGAATCCTAGTAAACATTTATATTTCATTGCTCCTGAAATGCATATCTTCTTTGTTACGTAAAGTGAGAAAGATATTGTCTTTGTCCGGAGTTGAGAAGAGCAACTGAAGAACCCAAGAGAAACTTGAAGCACAAGTGGCAAAATAAAAATAAGGCTACAGGAATTCAGAGGAAATGCAATGTATTGTATTGAATGTGAGAAATACACTTGGATGAAATGTGAATACATTATACTTATTACATTATAATTCAGGATGAGATAGATTCAGTCTGTCAATCTATTATTGAGTATGGTACTATAGCATGGGGAGGTGGTTCTGCATTTGCACTAGATCCAATCATAAAGGCACAGATAATTAATCCTTAAATTACCTCTAATTACAAACCCAAACTTATCTTTAATATTATAAATGTGTTTGACGTTCGACAGACATTTGCAAAAACAATCCTCATTCATGTTTACACAAATATACATAAATACTATGAAAAAAGATTAAATACTCGCTGTACTCGTACTGTACAAAGACTTACTACAAATTCCCATAACGCATACTACCTTTGGTCAACGATACTTTAGATACCTTGCAACAACAACAACATTCATTCTTCATTCTTCCAATTAGAATAAAAGAATGTGATTCATAAAATAAATTCAAAAATAACATAAAAATTTGGTTAAAAAATAATGACAGGGCCTTTTATCTGCGCACTCACCCAAATTCGAAATTAGTAACGATACCAATGTTGTTATTATTGTACCAATGTGGTTTGTTATTGTTAATGCAGCCAATCTATTGTGTGATATAAGTGTAGGTAGGTTATTATTATAAATTGACTTAAAATGACTACCTCAATACAGACAAGCCTACTGAGGCAGGTTACGAGAAACCTTAATGTATTTATTTATTTACGCCTATTTAGGCTTTTACATATATATATAACAATATTTATAAAATTATACTTGCAAATAGTGCAGGAAACGACTGTTTAAAACACTTGCACAAAAATAAATATAAATTAAAAATATTATTGAATTTGATCCACACAGTATATAGGCACAAAATATAAAAAATTCAAAACAGTTTTTTGTTTTTCTTTCATAATTATAAATTTAAAAAAAAAATTATAATAATAATAATCGAACAAAAGATGCACCACCGCTTGTCAATAGAACAGCCTTCAAAGAGTATGTATCACGGTATGACCAAGTCGCTAAAGTATGTCCACTAGACCCCACCCCTCTTGCCTTTTTATTTCCTCGCCTTCCTTTTCCCAAAAAGACCCTCCACACTGTATCAATGGAGCATCAAGACTGTCTTCGGAACCACGACAAAAATATAAAACAGATGGAGTGTATAAACTCAGCCTTTCCGGATGTGACAAGGTTTATGTAGGCCAGACAAAGCGGACACTCCAAAAGGTTATCAAATCACATTCGAGCGTGTAAACTCGGCCACCCTGACAAATTGGCCATCGCCAAGAATTTAATTGAGACCGGCCATTACTTTGGATTTGCGCCTGAAGTCCTAAGAAGGCCGAAAACTCATAGAGCACGCCTAATTACGGAGGCAATTGAAAATCACAATAATCCCATTAATATTAATAGAGACGACACTTCACCACCATCATTTACATATATACCCTGTTGACGGACACTATAACACTGTCCGAAACGTTGGCTAAAGAAGGAGGTAGCATAACACCCCAAAAATAAATAAAACATTATTACCAAAAATCAACGAGATTTCGATTTTTACCAACATTATTTTACCAGCAAATAAAGAAAAATTCAAATATTTTTATATCAGAATAAAAATCAAATAAAAAATCCGCCGTTTGAATCAAATCACAACGAAATACAAGAAACTTTCGTGATTCGTATAACTAACTTATCGAGTTACCGAAAGTTGAATATCGAAATGGAATAGTTTTTACATTTTTTCAGGAAACTTTCTCGAACCTATCTGTTTTTCAAATTGATTCGGAAGTTAAAAGTCGTCGGTTTTCAACGTTCGTATTTTTTATATTATATAACGTAAAACCTTCTAGCACAGAAAAATCACGGGATGCTATAATTGTAGAATTTGTGAAGCTGAAAGTTTTTATGAAATATTTAACATCAGAATTATTGCCTTTCAAAAAGAAAATTGTCGATTTCCTTCATAACATTATTATTTTTTTCGTTAACTTATTAAAGAGATGATCAGAAATTTATTTTTCGACTGAATGCTCTTATAAAACTTGAAAATTCAAGATATCTAGCAAAAATTTAAACAAAAGAAAAACAGGTCTCAAATGTATAAATACATTTTTAATTATAGGTAGGTACATACTAAAATAATAAAAAAAATCAAAGTAAATTCATAAAAAGATATTGGCATCTCTGGGACTCGAACCCAGGACCTTCGGCTTTCCGGGTGTCTGCGCTACCAAGTGCGCTAAGGTGTCCCTATCCAATTCGGTAATTTTTAACTGTATCATACTTCGACTAAGAACCACCAACATTATCTTCATTTTCTTATCTTAATTTTATTGACTAGCGCAGTTGGTAGCGCAGCGGCGCGGAATGCCGAAGGTCCTGGGTTCGAGTCCCAGAGGTGCCAATATATTTTTCTGATTGTTCTGTTTCTAGATTTTCGATTGAGTTTCGCTAACATTGCCTTCATTTAATTAAATATTACAATTTGAGGTTTAACTCTCAAAGTTAAAAATAAAACTTAATAGAATTTTACTCTTTAACAAAAATGTAAAACTCAGACCCAATAAAACATATCAAACCTTTTATAAAATTTCAAGTTGAAATATCGAATAACGTTGTAATAATGTACGATAAAGATAAACACGCAGAGCCTATAAATTCTTAATTAAAACAAGGCTTTTCAACGATAAAGAACAGATTTCTGAAATCAATATCGCAAAACAAATACACGATATGTTAAAGTCGAATTGTTTTAAATAGCTTGAGAGGCAATTTATTTCTCTTATATCGGATTACATCTGTAATAAATTTTGGTTTGGTTTTTCTGTTACGAAAATTTCAATTGAAGAATATCACAATGAAATGAATCATTTATATACATTGCTCTACGGATAATTTAACGGGGAAATTATTGACAGATTTTTTTATTCTTTTCACTTTTGTGCGGAGGTAAAAGATGGTGTGTTGATGAAGCATTACTAGGTAATTTGAAACAATGCAACGTCCCTTATTTATTTATTTAACGCCCAGAGGGCTTTTACATGACTTGTAGTATAATTTTAAATTCACAGATATTTTGAAAACATAGGAAACAATAAAAATCAAATTACATTTGATAAAAGTCACACAAACACAGAAACAAAAACAGAAAAATACAGCTATTATATAGGTTTACAAGATGTGTTTAGTAAAAGTGTTGAAACCAATGTTTCAGGTGATTCACAAAACTCGCCAAGTTGATATTGGCATATAATATGTCAACATCACCCAAATACTGGTTTACCATGGTGGGAAGTCGTTGTATCGGACAGTGGGCAATGTAGTTACGCTTATGAGTGCTGCTGTAGAATATTGTATTTTATCGTGTTGTTACTGTGGGTGTTTGTATGTTAAAAAGTTGCAGGAGTTCACAAAGATAATTTGATTTATATCAGAAACAAACTTAGAAGTTCCGAATTTTGTAGTAGTTTCATGCATTATTTAGCACTGATTGTTTCTCAATGTTGGACGAGTTTTAGAATGAAATTGATAACAATAGTTTTGGGTGAGTTGACACTTTGCTTCTAGTATAATTATAGAGAATATACAAAGACAAATTTGTTATAGAATTTTAAGATAAAATGCGAAACGGACGTCAAATTAAATTAAAAGAGTTCGTAGACGGAAATGAATCAAGATGAATTTAAATGTAAAATAACAGATAGAAAATAGACAAATACAAAAATTATTTCAACACGGGTAACTAGTTTGGGTATTAACAGAACTTGGATAAAGTGGCTTCCGTGGTCGTTCTCGACGAAGGCTCTCGACTAGCAATCCGAAGATCGCGGGTTCGAATCCGTCCTAGGGGAGAAAAATTTTATTCGATTGATTTGCGCTATTTCACAATTCATTCATTAATATCAAATATTAAATGAAATTACTCTCAGTATCGCCTTGGTGTGAGTCCACTATTCATAATTGAAATTCTTGCTTGAAATAGCCTTAGCCGTGTTTGGTGACCAGATCTGAATAGTCAGGCACTTCCGCACCTTCCTTTTTCCCTTGCCCACAACCTTCAGCCTCACAACATACCCCGATTGGGGATGACACAGTCTAACTGGCTCCTGACAGGGAGAAGGGAGTCTCGTGCGGTATTCACATAATAAAATATTTTCACAGAACTTCAATATTAACTTCCAAATTTGAAGAATCGTTAAAATTTTCAAAATTTAAAAAAAATTTGGAATTAGGACAAAAGATACTTGCTACCCGGCATTGCGAGATTTTTTTTAATTGATATTTTTTTCAAATTCAACAATAATTTTTATTGTTTATGAAAGCAATAATATTTGACACCGTATTTTAATTTATTGCAGAGGAAGGATAAAAATACGACGAATACAACACAGATGTGAATTTGTAGCAAGTGCGTGGTAAAACTATAATAATGTTTATTGTTTGAAACATTTACAGAGTGTTGACAATTATTAAAATAATAGAATTGCCGTTGGGATGTACATAGATCCTAACACTCCAAGAAACGTTCACAGACGAGTAATCAATGTTTAGTTGTTACTAGACAGAAAAGCTTGAAGTGATAAAAGAAATAATGATAATAATAAAATAGTGGTCACACAGACGTTTGTGTGGTTTGATAGCTTGAGGAAAAAATGAGACGCTTATTTCAAATTAGTTAGTCTATAATTTTAAATACCTACCCCTTCATGCTTCACATTTTGAAATTTCTCTTCCTTTCTATTATTCCTACATTACGAAAAAACTATTGTTTTGTTTGTTTTGTTTCATTATCTGGTACATAAATCTTGAAATGTTTATATATTTTGATGGAGTTCTCTGAAAACATATCCCGTTTATGCATTTTGTCTAAAAAACATGAAGCTGCCCCTTTCATGCCAGGAATACAAAGCGTTCCAGAAGATCTCATTAAACGAAGGAATTTACAGAAAAAAAAACGGTTTGAATTTTAATTCCATTTCGCCGCGTTTAATGTTCGGTTTATTCTGCATTTTCGAGTTTTAGGGGAATAATTTAAGATTTTTACAGCATCCTTATACATTTATGGCCTTGCTCAATCTTTTTTCATGGCTTATTCAACGATATTTATCTTACATTTAGGCATTTTCAGTTTTCTCGAGGAAAAACAAAAACAAATATTAAAAAAAAATATGTTTATATTTTGATAGCATATCCGTTTTTGGATAAAAAAATGTAAAAAGAAAAAGTTTTTGTTCGTTCAGTATTTTGGATTTTTTTCTTTTTCTTATACGAAAATTAACTATTTTACAATCAAGACAATTTTTTTTATCCATCTTGATCTTGTAAAGCCTACAAAACTGTCTTAGTTTTATAGATTTAAAATGTTTATTTTCAAAATCAAAAACGTCTAAAATTTTGTAAGCATAAGAACAGGTTCCATGACAGTTGATCCGCCGACAGTTGGCCCCCCGGCATACATAGAATATGCAGTCGGTTTAGAGAAAATACGGTATACCTAATTACACAAAATATAACTAAGTGACCCCAAAAGGATGTGGAGAGAGGATGTACCGCCGAATAACAAAATATAAAACATATTTTCATTCAAACATTTCCTATTAAGGAAAAATCCGCTTATTTAGGTGACACTGTGTTTAATTTGTTTGATGTTCATATCAACTTATTATAAACAGTGTTTTTTAAGTCGATTTTACGTTTGAAATTGGTAAATAACGCACAAAAAATTATTATCTTATAGTAAATAATTCAATTTACCTTCTTGTAAACTCAGAAATAAAAAAAAAAACTGCTCTTCCTCAATCAACACTCGACTAATTATGGTTATAATTCACCACTATCCGGAATGTGTAGAATGGTCAACTCTAAATGATTTTTGTCGCTTACTAAACAATTAGATATTTTATATTACTCTATTTTTAACAAAGTCTTGACTTGATTTGACACTTCCATTTCACTTCTATTTTCTTAGGTTTTATCTGTTTGCTTTCATATACCATCCTTTATTTTTGTAATGTACATTTTCCAAAATTTATACTTGGTTGTAAATTGGACGTAAGTCGGTTATTAAATAATAAATAAATAAATAAATATCATTTCGGGGGGGCCAATTTTGACGGCCGGTGTAGTCAAGCGGTAAGGCTCTTGACTCGCATTCCGAAGGTCGCGGGATCGAATCCCGGCGTGGCAAATACATTTTATTTGATTGATTTGTGTTATTTCACAAGTTATTCATTTAAAATAATATACAGTATATTTGCGGCACGTTCCAGAGTGCAAGTTACTCTCAGTATCGCCCTGTTGTAAGACCACCATTCAGAACTGAAACGTTGCTTGAAATGGCTTTGGCCGTTTGGTGACCAGACCTGAATAGCCAGGTACTACCCACCTTCCACGACCCCATCTCCTTCCCCTCCCCTCGACCTTCAGCCTCACAACATACTCCAATTGGGGTTGTCAAAGTCTCAATGGCTCCAGACGGGAGCAGTTGGGACCCTTGTGCGGTATTCATATAAAAAAAATAAAAAAAATTGTCGGCGAATCAACTGTCGGGTAACCATAAGAACGCTACTGCCCAAGCTGGTGAAGATGACGCCCACAATTTAAAAATATAACAACATTTTCAAAATATTAAAAAAATTGTAGGGGAAAGCTTAGCAATTAAATGTAGTCATAGCATATGTATTTGGTCCTGTTTCCAAGGCGACATTGAAGTACTTAAGTGTGTAATTAAGAAATTTTTAAAATGTCGAACTTCTTTTTGTAAAAAAATATTCAAAAAATATTTTCAAAATACAACTGATAAACAACCATTAATGTTGGGTGAATGGTTGTTTATCTGTTGCGTAATATTTAAAAACACGTTTATTAGTGAGCGGGACAGAGTTATGTTTGGTGTTTTAACAAATGAATAAACACAGGTCAGAGCGGCAGAGAGCATTAGCAACGGGACAATGGTACACAAAGATGCATTGAGACAGCCTAATTATTCCGACCAAGCAGCGGGACGCAGGTTAATAGCCCTGTCAATCAACCATAATGGGGCTATACAGAGGTTGTGGTGGGTGGAGGGGGTGTTGATGGGAAGGGGAAGGAGGCTTTGGGGGGTGAGTGCAGCGAACCAAGCGACGACAGTTGCTGCTTTGTGGGTGACGTCACGGTATCATGGGCCACATTAACGCAAAACGTGGTAAGGTAAATTTTATTTAAGACTCCCAAAAACTAGGTGTACTGTACAGGGTCCGCAGATACTTTAATAGTTCACAACTGCTTACCCTGTACAAATCGCAAGCGCACCCCGCGGTTGAATTTGGCAGCCACCTCTAGTCTGGAGCTCCAAAATACTTGAAAAATACCCTCGACTCTCTGCAGAAACGGGCGGTCCGTTTGATAGATTCTCTCATCTAAACGAACGGATTGCAATCTTTAGAGCACAGGCGTCGGGTGGGAATGCTATCCCTGTTCTACCAGTATTTCAATGGAAGATGCTCTGAGAAACTAGCGTCATTGATCCCTTTGGCACCGGTGTATAGTAGGGAGATACGCCAAACGCGCGCCCAACATATGTACACGGTCGACATTTGTCTCATGAGAACGGGTCGTTTTTTCGACTCGTTCTTGAGTTCAACAGCTCGGCTATGGAACAATTTGCCGGCCTCTGTGTTTCCTCCCTCCTACAACAACGGTTTCTTCAAGACCAATGTTCATTCCTTTCTCTCCTCAAAAAGACCCTCCACACAGCATCCCAGATCCTGTGTGGAGTTAATGTAAAAAAAAAGCTGGAATCTGATTTTTCACGTTGCACGTTGGGAGTACGTCGAATCGATGATTGAAAAAACTCGTGACTGTAACAATGGTTTAATTTATAACTGTTTAATTTATTATATAACTGAATAGCGGTGGCGCGCGTTCAGAAAGGAATGTTCGAAGGACGGTTATAGATAAAGCACACGGTGCACCAATTCGGTGATGCCGGTGCAGCGACCAAAAATATCAATCGTATTTGACTAAAAGTAGGAACCGCCACACAACTCTCAGAAATGCAACTTCTTGATGTGAAATATACGTAATTTAATTTACGAAAACGATTCGGAGAGCTTTGATTGAAAATTGATGGATTTCTCGAGAGAATTTCCCTTTGGGGAAAGAACAACATCATCATATTTAAAGTTTCAAAGACCCATATTATATCTTATTTTCAGAGCTCTATTTTAAAATCTGATGGAAAAGAGCTGAAAATAATATATAAGTATCGGTTTTGAATTTACGTATTTAAGGTGTTATGCAAATTTTATAACGCCAGATAATAGAAATAGAAGAGCTGAATGCAATTATAGGGATGTTCACCCTTGTATTCCTATTAAAAGTATGAATCGTCAGTAGTGCTAAATGTGATCAGTTTTAATCAGAGTAATGGGAAGAAAGTTCTCCATAAAAATGGAATCAGTAAATAAAATATTTGTCTAATGATATGCAAAAATAATTTACTAAAAGTCCAATATTAAGTTTGTTCCCTTTTTCCTCTTCTAGCCCTTATTCATCCCCTTCCCTCTATCACCAATTCTCTGATGTTCTGTCTTCCTCTAATATTATTTATCTTTATTTTAACCATGTATAATACAATGTTAATGTCTGTACTAAGCTTAGTTTATAATAATACTGCCTTAAAGAAGGTTAGGTTATAATCGAAATTAGTACACTAGTAAGAAATGTACAAATTCTAGTTAAGTAGTTAAAAACAAAGTAACTTTTCAATAAAAACACATAAATTTGTTTTAGACCACTTTTAAAAGTAAAAGTGGTATAAATAAAAGTGGTCTAAAACAAATTTATGTGTTTTTATTGTAAATTATGGCGAGCCACAAAGTTAATGCTTTTTACAAATATGAAGTAACTTTTCATTTAAGACTAATTAAATCATTGCATCATGGCCAAAACTCACATTTCTTACCCTGTGTTATGTTGTCACCTTGGACGACTGAAGCCGTTTTGGAATAAAGATTTTTGCATTACCAAAAATGAACACAGTAAAACCACGCATATGCTGCTATTCCAAACCACGCATGGGGAAAGGTGCTTGGATTTGATGCTTTGATGCGCCACAGAATAGCCGGGAGGAGTCAGCGCTATGAACACAGTCACCCCTACTAAGTCAGCAACTTAACAAGATGACCAATGGGCAGGGGTGTTGGATATCTAATAAATGTTTCCGGGAGCAGCGGTACTTATATCGCATCTTACATGTGCAAACGAAGCATCAAATTTTTATAAAGCCTAATTACAGATTTTAAAAAATGTTTACATAGTTTTGTAATGCAGCCTCGAAGGCTTGTGATGTCATTAAACCGGATGTTTAGGCTGAAATACAAGGGAGGCCTCGCTGCAGGAAGTCGTCCGTTATGTCTTTCAGCTGCCATTAACGGCGGAGTTTGTGGCAAAATATTAAATTAAACACACTTTTCGGGTGATAACATTTTCACAGCGGAAGAGACATCATTTTGCCTTTAACGTGTGAATTCCATAGGCGATTCAAAGGAAATACATTTTGTATTTTTTTTATCGTTCCTACATCACTTTACAAATTTAATATTCCTCAGTACACTTTGCAAGAGAGTACTTATTTTAACGTTGTAACCTGAAAAAAATAAACTCAAGTCTTTTTTTCTTGTGTGAACAACGCACAACAGTCCCACGGCGTTTGACGGCCTCCGTGTTCGAGGGGCAAGGCTCTTGACTAGAGATCCGGAGGTAACGGGTTCGAATCCCGGCGTGCGCTATTAAATTTTATTTGATTGATTTATGTATTCCCAATTGAAGCATTAAAAATAATACACGGTATATTTTTAGCACGTTTCAAAATGGAAGATACTCTCAGTATTGCCCTGGAGTAGACGACCATTCAAAATTGAAAAGTTGCTTGAAATGGCTTTAGCCGTGTTTGGTGATCAGAATTGAATAGCCAAATCATTTCCAACCTACTCCTTTCCCATCTACTTCCCCTCAACACTTACCTTCAACCTCACAAAAATTCTTTAGCGTCGTTAGTGACTTGAGATTCGGGAGAAACGGAAGTGCGTCACAACTCAGTTCTACACAAATACTCGGTTCTAATATGACGCCGTAAATTCGCACCTCGGCGCGTACCTTCCATAGCGTAGTTGGCAAGGTGCCTGACAAGTCTCAGCGGCAATAAAGACAGACATCAAGCGAACCGGGGTTTGAATCCTACTAAATCCAAAAGAAAACCACTTTTATTTTGTGGAATCAATATCCAATCTTCAAAACACTTTAAAAAAAAAAAGAAAAAGAAAAGAAAGCGACATCCAGCGACTTTCTAGTTTCACTTCTAACGCGTGTGAATTACACACTCTGATTTATTTTAACCTGCCTGTGTCTATGTTGTGAGGCAAAGAGGAGGGCTATTCAAGCAACATTTCAATTCTGAATGGCGGTCTTTCACCAGAACGATACTGAAAGTATCGTTCTGGTGAAAGAATATAATAATAATAGTATATTTTATCGTACCGCTATAAAATATACTATTATTTGCGTTACATGTTTGCAAAATAAAACATTTTACATTTTCAATTTCATTTTCGGCTGCCGGTTTTCGAACCACCGAGATCTCAATCGATCGGCCATGGAGGAGGTCATTGAATTTGTGCACTGGAGAAGCACTGACTAGAATATTCCCTCACCAAGTGCAATGTGCATGTATGCAACCCATTTAGCCTTCCGATTTCTAGAGCCCTAATTCTCTTCATGCTCGTATGAACATATTCAGCTCTTGAATAGAGCAGAAAATGTACTAGTAAATAGGGAGTTAAGTGAATTGCGCTAAATAAAAGCCAGCATGAATCTAAGAGCACTACAACAAGGTATCCAAGCTTTCATTCTTCTTTATTACTACATTATATATAAGTGTGTATAATATAAAGAGTGTTAAGGGACTTGATTTTTTGTCTGAATGACATTTGAATAAGTGGTTTTTCTTCTTCATTGCTTTGACAAAAAGTGTAATATGCAAAGACTAAATAAAATACCCTATTAGAGTACTTGGCATACAAATAAATCATTCTGTCCAAACGGTTTTAAATCAATTAACCTATTGAACGTAAGATGGTATTCTTAAAAATGGCGCGATAATTACCTTGATGAGTTGTGGTCAAATATCTATCTGTTTTTTGCAATTGTTTTCTATTTCACTTATAATATATCTTATTATTCATATATATTACATACATATTTATATAAATTAGAAGTTTTCCCAGAATAGCTAACACAACAAAAAAATCATTCGGCAAACAATCAAAAAATATTTTCATACGAATATAAACTGATTTTATTATTTCTACACAAACCTGAATACATATCGTACATGAAAAAAAACAATTTAACGGAGTTTAAAAAGAAATATTGATATTGATACTCTTTTCAAAACGTAAAATATTGTTATTTTTGCCACCGAGAGCTCAGTTCAGTGACCCGCAGTCATAGAAAATTCATTTAAAATCATTCCGAGAAGCTTGGTAAATCAAATGAAGTGTTACTTCGAGAAAGATGTTGACGCAAGTGATTCTGACCCTTCATACAGTTTCTTTATACATAAGGGGTAAAAAGTAAAGCTATTTTTGGCCAGCGACAGTTGAGAGGTTAATAAAAGAATTAAATTAATTCAAAATAAGTTAAGTTCTTTTTATGTTAATACCGCACTAAAGTCCCAACTGCTCCCGTTTCGAGCCAGTCAGACTACGGCATTCCCAACAGGGGTATGTTATAAGGCTGAAGGTAGTGGGGAAAGGAAAGAGATTGAGAGGAAAGTGAGGAATACTTAGATACGGTCACCAAACACGCCTAAAGTCCATTGAAGCAACGTTTCAATTATGAATTATGGTCTTAAACTTAGGGCGATATTTAGACTATCTTCCAATCTTGAACGTGTCGCAAATATTCAATGTAAGTGAAATTACACAAATTAAACAACAAAAAAATTATTTCCGCACGCCGGGATTGCACCCACGACCTTCGGAATGCTAGTCGAGGGCCTTACCCCTAGACTGATGCCGGAGACTAACAATTTCGATTTATATACACAAAACAAAAATGAAACATAACCTTAAAAGTCCCGATACTAGGCAAAGCTCATCCCGGTTTATGATTTATTCGTTGTATCCGAAAGCAATTTGTTTGACTGGTGAAATATGTGGGTAATCTCTTAAAACGATTATCCTCCATTAATTTTCCAAATTCAATTACCGTTTCGTTGCAGTGGCGTAGCTAAGGGGGGCGGAGGGGGCGGCCCGCCCCGGGCGGCACTTTTAAGGGGCGGCAAAATTTCACAATAAATAATTATAGGATGTGGTAAAAATTTGAATCATCTTATTTCAAATTTTTATCGCTCCTACGATTCGGATCGATTGAAATGAGCACGGAATTTTTCGTTACTTATTCTTATTAATTTCTTTAAATTAACGTATAATAATAAAATATTGCTCATTGTAGCGACTGGCAACACCGTCAGTACTTAATTACCCTATTTTATTTTGTGCTTGGATTGTTCATGACTACGACTAATATTCAGCGAGAATGATTTCAGGGAAGTGAAATCCATGAGTGATGCAACGACAATTGAGGTATGTAAAATCAAAGGCAGAAATCTCCAAAATATCGGAAAAAAGTTGTAAATGCAGTTTCAAAGTGATTCGAATTGAGAACCGAAATTCAATTTGCAAATCTGGTTAGTTAAAAACTCAGCTTTCTCCCATCAAAATCAAAGTTTGAAAATATGTATCAAAAGCAAAGATATCAATGCGTTTTTCGCCTTTTTTCTAAAAAACATAAGTGGAGATTGCTGCCTTTGCTTCTACACACCTCAATTATATGTATAAGAAGTTTCGTAACAAATGTGATCTTTTGTAAAAACGTAACTTTTTTATTTTGTTACTTGTACAATACACAATAATGATGATCGTTCTTGTCGAAAAGTACCTAAATAAAACCCAACAATCTAAAAAGAGTATACCATGCATTAATCCAGTCATTAATTCAATATGGAATTATTGGATGGGGGGTCATACAACAATATTCTTACCCCGATCAAAGTGATCCAGAAGCTAATCATAGTAATCCTAAAGAAACCCTCCGCATATCCAACAGAAACGCTTTTCGCAGATTTCACGGTGCCTCGAGTAGAGAATATCTTCAAGAAAAATGCAATTATCCAAATTTACAAAGATAATATCGTCAAAAAATTTGAAACCCACCAATCAAAAAGATATCAAGACAACATCAAAATACCAAAATTCAATACCAAACTAATACAAAACAATTATATCTATTTAGGAATAAAGTATTTCAACAATCTTCCGATTGAAATAAAAAAAATCAAAGACATCAATAAACTGAAACTCAAACTGAAGCTACACTTCATCACGAATAATTAAATAGTTACCTGTTTTTCTCTTTCTTTCTATTTATTATCAATCTATATTCATTTCTATATCATTTAGATTTTTTGAATTTCTCTAAAGTGCACAATATTTTAGTATGTAACCATATCCCATTATATGTACTGTACACCTTCACATAAAGATGATCCAGAAGTTTAAATTTTTCCCATTATATACTTACCTATTGCATAATGTTATTCTATTTCTGTCATAATTAGTGTAACTCGCTCATCAAGCACAAGAACTAGCTTCTTCTTTGGTGAGATCGCAGTTTTAAATAATTTCTGTACCAATATGTAATTTATATTAACACCACTGTAAACTTATATATATCTATATTAAATAAATAAAAAAAATAAAAAAAGAGGGCGGCAAAATTTTCCTCCGCCCCGGACGGCTAACACCCACGCTACGCCACTGTTTCGTTGTAACATTTATTCGATTCAAATACTGTCATTTTCATTTTCCCCGGTAATCCATGCCTCATAGTATCGACGAAATTAATCCAATTGTTTTGCATGCGATGGATCCGAAATCCTCAACCTAATTAAAGTTTTATTATTAATTTGTAGACAAAACGAAAATAAATCGAGTCAATTCACGAAACCTACTCACAATAACTTCATGACATCAAATTGTAATAAATTATTGACCAATGA
Source organism: Glyphotaelius pellucidus (assembly GCA_936435175.1). Taxonomy (NCBI): domain Eukaryota; kingdom Metazoa; phylum Arthropoda; class Insecta; order Trichoptera; family Limnephilidae; genus Glyphotaelius; species Glyphotaelius pellucidus. Next base: position 33,194,939 of record OW386545.1, on the reverse strand, counting down.
TTAAAATCAACTCAATGAATTTAAAATGAGATTTTAGTTTAAAATGAAATTTTGGTGAATTCTTTTGAATACAATCATCCATCATTTTATCCACTGAGACAATTTGTCAGCCTCGTAAGGCTTTGATTTATTATGTCAGCCTTTTCAACCATAACTCATAACTTATTAATCTTTTGAGCACTGCTCTCTGTTATTTACACAGAAAATGAAAGTGGATAGGAAAAGCTTTGGCACCAATGTCATCATTTGGTGAAAGAAAACATTAGTTTGTTAGTAGTACGAAGTACGAGTAGTCCGAAACGTTGGCTAAAGAAGGAGGTAGCGTAACACGGCAGAACATCCCAAAAATAATAACAAAAATAACATATAACAGTTTCTTTTGAAAACCAGTTTGTAAAGAAGAAAAAACATCATTTTTCACTAACTACTTTTTGGCCGTAACAACCTAAAAACATACCTGTTATATGTTATGTTACAGCTACTAACTTATTAAATGCTAACAAAGTTCCAACTAATTTATTTGTAAACTAAGTAGTGTCTTGGATAAACATTTTAGATTTTTATTTATACGGGAGACATACTGACTTTTTTTAAAGTCTAAATAATAAATATCCAAATAATCAATTTTTACGTTTAAAACATTTTTTATACGTCAACATATTATTTCTGATAATTTCAGTTTATTTTTATTACTATCTATTATTTTTCTTATTCTAATTATTTTTTAACCAATAGTTTATTATTTATTCCTTTGTTTATATTATATTTTTTAGAACACACGAAAAGTACATAATTTTAATTAATCTCTTGTTTTCTTTTTGTGAAAATGTCATTTAACGATTTTATTGTTTATTATTTGTAAAATGTAAATAAGTAAATATTTATTTCAATATTTTTTTTTTATTTTCCCTCATAACTATTTCGTCAGACATATATTTTCGACTGAACACGTAAATATTTGCATCCACTGGAGAGATTGTGGTCGAAAAATAGACCGCTTTTATTTTTCTGCGATTGATAGCGGTCCAAAATTGGACCACATTTTCCCACCATTCGTAAAACATTTATTGTAATTATTTAAAATATTTCCATGGCCAGTCATTTACTTTAAAACGAAGCTATTGAAATGTTTAAGCTATTATGACCATAAATGTTGCAAATACAAACTTCGTAGACTATTTTAGAACGATATAAAAATAATTTCTTAAATTTTTTTTTCACGCGGAATTTCTGATCTGCTGTTTGCGGTTAAAATCAAGTCATTTTTCCATATAAATGCACCTTTCATTATCAAGTATACCACAAACAACATACAGAAATCGAAAATATTCTGTGTTAACTCGAATAAGTACCTCTCGCAAAGTTTCAAAGTAACAAACACGCAGGATTCGCGTGATTATAAATTTGACGATTTTTTAAATATTGTTTTTTATAAATCCTACAAATATGAGATAAACGGTGAAATACAGATTAATTCATTGGCTATAATAAGTTATAGCACTATAATAAGTTCTTGTGTCTCCAAGTTAAAACTCGAAGGTATGATTTTTTTAAAGTTGCCGACAAATTTAAAAAATAATCTTCTGGAAATCTCGAGCATTCGAGGTAAATTTATTTATTTCGCGTGGTAATATTTTATAATGTAAGGGTCCCATCAATTATTGAAGAAGGACAACTGTCACCCATCAATATTATAATAAGCAAATTACCACGGACTTTCCTTCTGAATGATCCATGACGCTGTAGATACTTTGAAATACTTTACACCAGTCACTATTCAAAGTTTTAACTCAACACTATTTGATATGCAAGAATACGTCAGACCTTTACTTATACTGTATGCTCTCTTGTTTTTAAGTAAATTACAAACAGTCTGTACAGTAAAGTCTGTACAGTTCTTACAGTACACGTAGGTAATTGTGAGAATAAAACAGAATGGTGTACTTGAGAATCTCTAACATTTTCCCGTCCCGATAACTTCGCACAGCTCAAGTAACAGACTTGCTGAAACACTTTTAAGTAAAAAGAAAATACCTACACAGTTTTGTTTCGTTCCCCATATATTGACTCGGGCTTACCATAGAACCAACGTTGAAACAGAACAAATAATTGCTTTCGGGATTGCGGCTTTTAAAATGATTGGACACAGCCTGGTTTGCTTAGTGGCTTAATTAAAATGAAGCATTGCCAACGTGGTACGTAGAGATATAGACCATAAGTAATAGCCAAGAAGTTAAAAAGGGTTGTACAAGTTGAGCAATGAGTAGAACTAGTAGTAAACAAAGGGAACAACATGTAAACGGCCAAGAGAAATACCGTAAGATCAAAGATTTAATGGAATCCTCAAGACTGATGTAGAAGATCTTTGTAGAAGATAATTGTTTGTAGAACAAAAATTAGCTCTTATCAAAAAGTAGGAACATGTTGATGGAAAAACTTCTCACTTGACTGACAAAGTTACTACGCTATTTAGTTTTCAATTTGGGAAACGGATATGGGTATAGGTCACCCCATTGAGGAAGTACTTAACATTGAAAAATTGAAAATGGTCTATTTTTCCCTGGTGCAATCATCAATCACTTATGGCATTATAGGATGGGGTGGTGCACTTGATACATTTATTAAGCCTCTACAAATAATTCAAAAACACATAATTAAAGTCATATATAACAAAAATAAAACATTCTCGACCAACTTATTATACAAAGAAACTAAAATATTTTATATACGTAAATTATTTATATTACAAACTTTGAAATATGTATTTAAAAACAAAAATAATTTCGAAATAAATGAAAACAGAATGAGCAAAAGAATAAATAATATATTTTACACCCCACAAACCAATACTTAATTATTGCAGACACATAGCAGTTTCATTGGTCCTCGTTCATTTAACCTTCTACCACTATAAACTCAAATGATAAATAAAATGATAAAATATGTAAAAGAGGTAAAATTATGGTTGAATAATGTAAATATTGAAACGCTTTTTCTATAAATTTATCCATCCTTCTACAACTCACTTTCTGTAATTTTCTAAACTTTAGTACAATGTGTTTTCTGTTTATTTATTTTTTTAAATAACTAAAAAAAAAATTAAATTAAAAAAATTAAAAATCATTATGTTTTTTTTCCATATTTTTATTTTATTTTTATAATAGCTGAAAAAAAAAAACTTTTTCACTTATTCTACCAATGTATTACTAACTTTTTATACTTACTTTATATTTTATATGTTTTTTAAGTCTATTTTATACTTTGGGTACTTGGAAATATAGTATTTTGTTTTAATATTACCCACAGGCAGTGCCTTAGTGGGTTTTCATCTCTTGTTCATACTATTTGTTATTATATATTATGTTATTATATGTGCTATTATACATTATATGTACAAAAAAATGAGAATAAATAAAGTTAAAAAAAAAAAAAAAAATGGTTCGCTACGTTTCGTCGCCTTAGTTCGTTTTTGTCCAACAGACAAAAGACCATTAGAAAATTTAACAGGAAGAGAAAGTTTTCTTTCAAAATTTTAATAAAACATTGTGATAGGTGTTTAAGATAAAGCTATTTCCGTAAAGTTAAAGGTCTCATTAGTTAAAATAATTCTTAGTTAAGTGATTAACTTTCATTTTTTATACTTTAATTTTAATTTTAAAGTGGAAATTGAACAAAAACTAAAATGGTCTGTCGGATAAATAAGAACTGAGGCGACTGTTTGGTGACTTAGATGGAGTACCCGGGTTAGTGGGGTGATATTTCCGAATCTTGGCGGTGAGCGCGTCTGCCCACCAATCGTGTGGCTGACCGGATCGAAAGAGACTGGTTAAGGGAAGCCTTTTGACCTCTCCTGTAGGACTCTCTCGGAACATCGCTTTTTACCGCAGTGGGGTGGATAGATTTGTACGTCCATCACCCCCAGATCCTATTTATACATACCTTTTTCCTTCCATAAATTCCTCTCATTCCTTTCCTAAAACGATCTTTCACATGGCACCCCCAAACATGACATGGGCCCTGATAGCATTTTCCTCGTGGCCTTCTGTGTAGAGCTAAAATAAAAAATTCAAACATAAATAAATTAACTGTAGAAATTTTTGCAAACAGTTTTTTATAACATGCTTTCTGAAAAAATAACAATGACGGATACGCTTTTCTTTTTTAGTTCATTTACAAGCTCAAATTCTCTCGTACAGAAAATATACGTCAAAATGAATATTTTAATTCCCAGAATGTTCAATGGATTACTGTAAATAAAGTTTTCAACATAAACACGATCATAGAACGTAGAACCGACAACATGTGTGATTATTAAAAAATGTAGAATCGCCTGTGGCGTGCTACAGTGTCCATAATAAGCCTTCGTTTCAGCGCGGCTGAATCTGAAATTTAAAATAAAGTTACGCTTCCAAAATAACAGCCTTAAATTAGGCCAACCTGTGAAATTCGCACGAAACAAGCGATATTTTTTTCATCTATGGCATGTTTTTTAAAGCCTTACGTAGGTGAAGTAATTTTTTTTTTAATAAATTCTCCGTAATGAATGGCTATGACCCCCGGCAATGAATCCGAAGGTCGCGGTTTTCAGCGTGTGCACGTAAAATTTATTTGATAAATTTGTGTTATTTCAAAATAGTATGCAGCAAGTCAACAGTATGTTCCAGAGTAAAATATATTCACAGTATTGCCCCGGTAAAAGATCGCCATTCAGAATCGAAACGTTGCTTGAAATGGCTTCAGTTGACCAGATCTGAATAATCAGACTTCTCCACCTTCCTCTGGCCCATCTCCTTTCCCTTCCTGCTACTTTCACTTCACAGCGTACCCCGATTGGGGATGCAGTAATCTTACTGGCTTTTGATTGAGAGCAGTTTGGACTCTTGTGTGGTTCACACATAAGGCGGGGATTTAGTCCTGGACCTATTCGGAATTGGGCGGAGCAAGCGACTTTAGCGTTGACCAATCAATAGCCAACAACGGTGTTTTGTTATTTCGCTGGTACGTGTTTATGTAACAAGGCAACCCGATGAGTAAAGCATGTCTATCAAGCCCGAATCCCGGGCGGCTACTAAGTGGGATAATGCGACGCACTTTCGTGCCTTTTGTGGATCGCATAAGGCTAAAATCTGTAGTTGGGTAACGCCGTTTTTAATTTTCTGTAAAAGAACATCCCAAAAGTTCATGTTTTTTTTCTTAAGTTCAGGCACAAATATCATTTTTTTTGCGATTATCATAAAAAAAATAATAATTTGCCACATCATACAATAATACCATATCCAAAAAAGGGTTTATAAGTAGAGAATTTGCACATGCAAGTGTTTTTTTTATATAAAGACTTATAGAAAATTGATCGACATTTTTTAAGGCCAAGATGTGTTCTGCTCGCAGTATTTAATTGAAGCATTTGTAATACTTCTAAGCGATCAAATTTTAAAAACGATTACATATGATTGTGTATGATTTTCATTATTTCGCATGGCTTCATCTAAAGAGTCAGCAATATGTGAATACGGTGCGGTACAGACCACCGAACATTGTGTGGTCGACGATTCACTGCTTTATTCATTCTCCAGCGGGACTGATGAGGTCCACAGGGAGACTACTGAGGCCCTCCTGACCCCCTTCCCCTCGAATTCATTCGAAAAAAGAAGTGAAAAAGAAGTTTATTTTATACACAGATTTAATAAATTCCTCACATAACTTTCATAAAAACGCGGTTTTGTGCTTTCAAATCATAAATAACCTTACTTTACAGATCTTTAAGGCCTCCCCCGACGAAACGAAAAAAGGCTTTTCCCTGGAACCTTCGATTGAAAAACCGTCCAGTAGTAATGATTCACTGCGGGTTTTTCCTTCTGCGGTTGAACCTTATTGGCCAAACAAAGCGAGCGTGAGAAATGGGAAATTTGTTTAAATAAAACAACAATAAAATACGTGTTTTGCATGGAAAGCTGTTTACATTAAACTTGTCTGTCATGCCGCAAATATTGTAATACGGCAAAGTGAATAATTTCACGCTTTCGGATACTGAATGTTTAATTTTGTTTTAACAATTATTTAAAATGTGTAAATTTGATAAGGAACCGGTAAGCGAGCTGGTGAATTAAACGAGTACTTTATCTCTTTGTTAATACTTGAAAATAATTGTTTTGCGACATGCAAGACCTATCAAAAAAATGCTCCACCTACGTAATTCCAGTTTTTTTTACATTAGCTCCACATGGGATGCCCTGAGGAAAATAATTTCCCTATCCCCTAGGGTCTTTGTCATCTTAGGGGATGGTTTGCGGAGGATCTTTTTAAGGAAGGAAAGAAAGGCAGTTCTGGGAAGGAAATAAGTTTGAGGGGTGAGTAAAAATCTGGGGTCACTATGTCCAGGAGTGACGAGCGTATGAATCCATCCCTCCAATTGCGAGTGTGCGGCTGGAAAGGTCAAAAGGCCTCCCTCAACCAGTCTCTCTTGATCCAGCCACGTAGCAGGTAGGAAGACGAATCCGCCCCAAGACCTGGACAAACATCACCCTATGAACCCGGGCACCCCTGCTAAGTCACCAAACGTAGCGAAAAGTTGGTTATCCAATAAGTGACGTTAAATAAGTTCCCAAAGCGACGGTACCCATACCCGCCTCCTAAATTGCCAGTGTAATAATTTCCTATTACTATTTTTTAAGTCATTTAATAGTCGACTTAATCACTCGGACCCATAAGCTTGTTATCAAGACAATATATCGTTGCCAGACATATGTATGACGTATGAGGCGTACCTGACTAATTAAATAATGATTAATTAAGTCCATCTTCAGGGCAGTTGTGTAGTTTGTTGTGAAGTACATGTTTATGTATGCATAAGTGATACCGTATTTCAAGCGTCAATCATTAATAATGTTTTCTGCAGTTAGTGTTGGTGTAGCAAACTATTTTATGGTTGGCCCCGTGTCGTCCCTATTAATAATTATGGGGTTTTGTTGAATTCAATAATTCCCTTCGTAATAAGCCGCGTTAAAATCTACAAAAAAAACCATCACAAAAATACTATTGGCCGTAAAAATATAAATTCTTACCACAGATATTTCTCGTACAGAGCATCTAACCGCTCTACACTACTTTACAACCCAGGTTACGCGATTAGCGTTGACCCAAACAGCACAAACTTAGGATTCTGTGTATTGGTGCAAAAGTATCTTTATTTATAGAATACACGCTGTATGATATATCGAATTTTACAGATGATAGATATTTTTAATCACCATACTAGGCAGCTTTCTGTTTCATGGTGACAAATGGAGCTTAGTTTCATTGTATATATATAAGTATATTATTAACATAATGAATAAACTTGCTGAAAATTGTAAAACTTGTAATAGAGAGTTATAGAAAATAGAAAATGACATGCAGAAGGGTTAGATTGTTACTTAGACATAATTATTATACACTTTCGTCAATCATGTCATTTCCAAAATGTCACAAAGAAACAGTAATTTATCTTACATACGCATCAGTGGCGGTCGATGACTTTTTGTATAACGGATACTGAAATATATACCTACCTAATATCAAATATAAATACCTATAGACTAGCCCACAAACAAGATTAGTAACAAAAATAGTATGTCAAATTAGCTCTATAAATCTTTTATGCTTCACATCAATTATAACAGTTCTTAAATTAAATTATTTAAATAGATGTTCAACGTATGAATTGGTTTCAGTTATCAAGCCAAATTGCCAAGCCAAACTGCCAAACTGTCAAAATGGTCGCGCAAACAAATCTAATACTTACCGAATCCACACATTCTGTGCACTATGCCTACGCGCATTAAAGTCGTTTTCTGCGCGTTGGATGCTCCCATGGAATACGTATCCGGCTTCAGACAAATCTCGGCAGGCAGAACTAAATACGCGAAAAACAAACTTTTTCTAACATCGTGGATGCGGAATGAAGCAGAGAATCCGCTGTTGCTGGTATTGGTGCGTTTACGCGATGTTCGACACACGACTCATACGAGCATCGAGAATGGTATTATATGTATTTCGGCCCGGTGCGCGCGTCGCGTTTTGTTGGTTTTGGCCACTGAGGTAGGGACGGTGTCGTTAAATTGCAGTATTTTACTGTTTACGGCTAGAAAAAAATAAGCCAAAAGCTTTTTTAAATGCGGAATAAATAAATAACAATTATTATTATGTTTATTATTTATTTCTTTATTTAAAATTTACGGCACAAAGTGCCATTTACATGCTTGTGTATATTTAATTACAGTCGTAGTACATTATACAGGCATTAAAAATAAACAATAATATCAAAAACTCATTATGTAGTGACCTCGTTAACGTTTAATTGGCTGAAATGTTCGATCAGTACAACCTTATATTTCAGTATGGAAATATTACAAATATCAGCCACATTGGCATAAAAATTTCCAATGGTGTGTAATCTATTTACAACTGAATTGGAGCCTGATACCGACACGTAGTTGTCACAATAAAACAAACTAGGGAACCTTGATCTTATTGTAGGTATATGAAAGTGAATTAACTATTGATTATTGATATTATACGCTGTCGCGGCCGAATACCGCAACACGAGAATGTGGACTGTAAATCCTTTTTAATGACGAATAGAACATATATTGTGTTTTAAAGTCAGATCGAAGGAGAATCGGTTTTGAAAGGAAGTCTCCTACCTTTGACGGCTTCTTAAGGCTGCTCAGGGTCGTTTCTGGTTTCACAATATATTTGCACAACAAGGGTTTTAAGCACGACACTTTTATTTAATAAAGAAACGAAACTTTGCGATTATTTGCGATATTTTGCCGAGAGCTAGTTGTGAGCCATGTCACTATCAAAATGCAACTATTAACAAGTAGGTAATGCACACTTGGGTGGCAATATTGTTCAACATGTAGGTAAGCACATCTTCTTCTTTTCCTGGTGGAGACTTTGAGGAAAGGAGGAAGAGAATGGAAAACATGATGGAAGGACTTGGGGAATATGGATTAAGTTTTTTTTTTTAAAACTGTTTCAGAACCAAACATACGCCTAGAAAGGAAGGGAAGCGCCGCATACGCAGTTATGCATGGAGGGACCGCGCCTGATACGCATACTTGATGCTATTAGTGAGCAAAGGACATCATGTATGAATGCATGGTGGCATCAGTTCGAATACTTTTTAATTTTATGAAAAGTTATTACTTTATTTTTCTAAGTCAAAAAACCAAGCTAAAAAAAGTTGTCTGCAAGCAATATTTGTTCAAATTATTTTTGAAATGATTCCTTTGTTTAACGATTTTGATTAACATTTTTACCTCACCAATTTTCAAAACATCATCTTAAAATAAAAGCAAAATAATATGTTTTTCGTGAAGACGGGCCTCTAATTTTCAAATATGTAGAATAATTATGAGAGACAAAAGGACGATAACCTTTATGTGATAGCCATGTAATATTACCCTTTAGTTCAGTTAACCGTTTTGACTTATCATATTTTACCTAATTCATTAACGTACAATAATTGGCAGTTTACATTAAATAGGTCGATTTTAAATAGAAATTCAATTTCACCTCGCAGAACGTTTGGCATTTGCATATTTATAGGCCGACTTCCGCTAACTCAAATTGACTGGATGAATTTTCAATTATTTTCGAAATAATAAAATACTCTATAGCACGACTATGAATTTTTTGCATACACAGGTTTTATGTATGAAATTAAAATTTACCTCAAATAATTTGACAACGGAAAATAAATATTCAAGAAATATTCTTATTAATATTTCGTTTAAGGGAAGACCTAACCTAAACAAACCTCACACTATGAACCCGGCATCCGTGCTAAGTCACCTAATTTGAAAGAAGATTTTAAATGCAAAACACCAAAAAAATTTAAATAAAACATTCAAGGCAAAGATTCTCACAGTGAGGTGTTCACGAAACATACAACATTACCTATCCACAGTTTCACCTTCACAAACCTACCTTACACCCAACAACAAATTGCAAAATATATTATGTAAAAATATTTTCAAAATTGATCTATTATGTAAAAATGTTAATTAATAGGTAAACACTGTAATACATAGAAAAAAATAAATAAATAAAGAGAGATTCGAAACACTGTGAAAAATCGATAGGAGGAAATTGTGGGATAGTGTTTTAAATAATTAAACTAAGAAAAACTTCGATATTTTCATATTTAAGAAAATTACCAAAACATTACTTGAGACTTAATGTCGAGCATCTAAATTTATGAATGGAATAATTAATTTCTAAAGGGTCTGTTCTCTACGCCACGCCGTAGAGGCCCTAGAATTGGCTTACGCCTCGCAGACCTATTATTCAGAAGAGCTTTGCAAAGCTCGGGGTGATAAGGTTCCGTAGTAACAACTCCTTGTAAGTTCCGTAATAAAATTATTATGCATTCCCGAAAATCTAAGAAAAGTAACAGTAAAATAACATTATTTTTAGGGCGAATAAAATTGAACGTTTTAAGTTGTCAGAAACAAGTGGTTTACGTTTAATTTGTATTTCAAAAGGAACTGACCCTTTGCTTCAATTTAATAAACCGTTTTTCTTTTGAAATTACATCGTTCATAACATTTACCTACAAATACAGTGTTTGGACAAGAAGCATAGTAAGATTTAAAAGAATGTCATTCAATAAATTATTGTAAAGCCTTGTTAATCACCGAAGTCCATAGAAGTGTGTTAAGGACATTTCCATAGACCCGAAGTAAGCTTTATTTTTCCTTGCGTTCATTCAATATTTTAAAATACTGAATTTGTTTCTTGAACAGAAATTCAATTTGTCTAGACTTTAGGAGTCATATAAACAAGGCTTCTGCAAAAAACTTCTAGAAATGAAAAGCACAAGTTTGAAAATAGTCAAAACCATTTGTAATTACGATAGCTAGAAAATAATAGATGATCGTGTATAAAATTAACAGTAATTCAACTTCACAGTGAAATAACGTCAACAAAATACGAAAGACTTTGTTAATGAGCAATTTTAGTAAGTTTCTCGTAAAAAAATAACAAGAGTTAAAAATGACATATGTAAATAATAGTCCAGTCCATAAAACAAAACAATAATGGCGATTTCTTGCAAAAGGTTGGGCAGTTTTGAATTTTTGATATATCGTTTGGGTTGCCATAGTGATAATTGGACTAAGTTTTCAACCTTGTCGAATCCAGGCGCTCGGCGTTGCACAGGAAAATACGGACACTTATTTTTAAAAAAATAAACTGTTGAAAAAATTCTTAATTTTTTTTTAAGTACAGTAAATTTGCTAAAATCTGGGCAGATGATGAGCTATATAATATAGGTATAACAATTTGCGAGATACAACTTTAAAAAAAACGAAAAATTATCAAAGCCTATGAATTATATAAAATATTTCCTAAACTACAATTAGTTTTACAATTAAAGTACATTTATTTTGAAATACTTTGAGCAAAAGATAACCTTCGTGTGTCAAAACGTTCTTGAGATAAATAAAATGTATTAACCATGAGTAGGGTAGATGAGATATCAGATTTTATTTTTTAGTACTATAACTTACCAGATAAATATCAAAATGCTGGGGGAGCAAATTTACTCTACTTTCATAAAGGTACGAATGATTCTTTTCACAGACGTTTTTTTTAAATATATGTAAAAATCGAGATGACTGGACTATTATTTACATCCTTTTAACCCTTATCTTGTTTGTGTGTTGACTAGACAATAATATTTAAATCTCTTTGTAAGTTAAGACGTGATTATCTGAGTATATCCTTTTATAATGGGAACACAAAATATAACAGAATAAGGACACGTAGAATTAATTTTAATCTATTTGCAAAGATAGTCCTACTCCCTTGACAGTTGACCGGAAGCATATTTGCCGAAATAACCAATGGGCGAGTTATCAACCGACCCTACTAATATAACTCGTCTCTGCGCGCTGAGCGCCGAGCTGTTATCGGATTAATTCCTGGCCGAATGTCAAGCCTGTCAGACCTAAGGGAAAATCAGACGAATAGATTTATACCCATTTTGGAAGTAGTTTAGGTTTAGACGACGTGTTACGTGAAACTGAGAAATCTATGAAGTAAAATCGGTTGTAGTAATGGTTAACAATTTTTTTTGATACAGCGATTAGCTCACTGGTTCTAGACCAAGAGATAACGGGTTTGCAGTAGGAAGGGCAAATCAAAATTAATTTAGTTTGAACGGGTTACATTATAACTCTTTTTGGCTTCTGGTGCCCTTTTTATCGGAGGTTGGGTTAAGTTAGGTGAGATATTACGATAAAATTATCATTTAGGGTTTGGCTGACAAATGCGTCTGGTCTGTCTCACCGACACGTCGTGAGTTCAAATCCTCTGCTAGTCCTCCATCATTGCGAGAGCAACATCTTCCTCTAATAATGTTGATAGCAGGAAATTTTGAAACATTATCGAGTTACCCGGTAATGTTTTTTTTTGTTTTTAAGAAGAAAAAAAATGAAAGATTAAGATCAAATCCGGATACATATTTGGTTACAAATGAGGTTTCATATTGGGTTAGATGTTAGGTCACATATTAGATGAGATATTAGGTTAGATATAAGGGTATATATTAGGTCACAAATTAGGTAAGATGTTACGTTAGATATAAGGTTATGTATTAGGTTATATAGCAGGTCACATCTTAGATTAAATTTTAGGTTGTATATATTAGGTTATATATTAGGTTAGATTTTAGGTTAGATATTAGGTTAGATATTAGGTCACATATTAGGTCACATATTAGGTCACATATTAGGTTAGAAATTAGATCACATATTAGGTTACATATCAGGTTATATTTTAGGTTAATAAGGTAATCTGAGAACGAATAAATATTAATTAGGTTAGATACATTGGAATGCGGGTATGGGAACCGCCGCCACGGGAACCACTTATTGGGTAACCAACACATCTGCCATAGGTTACCCCAAGTGGTTCGCTGTGTTTGGTGACTAAGCAGGGGCGCCCGGATCCATAGGATGAGGTTTGTTCGGTTCTTGGTGGTGGATATGTCTGCCCACCAACTGCAAAGCAGGCCGGATTGGGAGAGAATGGTTGAAGGAGACCCTTTGACTGTCTCGGAACATCGCCTTGCACCGCAGTGGGAGGGATGGATTCGCACGTCCGTCAATCCTGGACACACTGGCCTTTTCCTTCCCAGAACTTCCTCTTCTTCCTTTCCTAAAAAGACCCTTCACACAGCATCTCTAAATATGACATAGGCTCTGACCGGAATTATTTACCGCAGGGCCTCCTGTGTGGAGCTTATGTAAAAAAAAATTGTAATATATATTAGTGAGCTAACATCAAATTGAACGTGAACGTTCGGTCTTTCATCTCACTTTAAAATAAAATAAAATTACAAGATTCAATTGGATCTATCGTAACAGTTTTTTAATCCTCTTATATATTTGAACCACGCGTTAGTTCGGAAACCGTCGGTTGCTGCGAAACCGCACATAAATTACAGGACCTTTCCATAAATGTGTTCCCTGGGCTGCTTTTCAAATGGGCTCGGACAAAAAACTCCCTCTGTGGTGAGGTGAAAACGTATAAATATATATAAGCTTAAAAATGTATTATGAATGTTGCATGGAAGATAAATCAAAGAGGGGTGAAATTAAATAACGTTTAACAACAAACCGTGGCTTCTACAGATATTACTACCGAACGTTTCACCTATTTACCCTACTCTTCTTTAAATCGTGAAATTATTGCAAATTTTGATAACCAGTTCGAGGGGGATTCCTGTTTTTTCATGTAACCCATGAAAGGTTATATATAGGGTGTCCCGTGGCAGATTTTGAACTTGTAAATTAAATAAGTATACATTGTAAGCGGAAAAAATTATGTATTTATTATCAAATTAAACGTACTAAATGCGGATTTCATTTTTTTTAAATTATACCGTCTAAATGTTTTCCGTCACGGCGTACACACTCACGGAATCTTTTGATAGTATTCCGAGCGTTTTTCTCAAACAGAGATTGGGAAATAACACTCACTTCTCGCACGATATTTTATTTTAATTCTGATATCCTTTGGACTGCTATCGTACTCTTTAGCTTTAAGATATACCCACGGAATAAAGTCATGGGGGTGAGATCCGGCGATCTGGGTGGCCACACGATCTCACCATTTTGACTCATCGGTTTTTTAGGGAATTGTTCGCGGAGGAGGCTCATGGTGACTTTCCGTGTGACGTGTGGCGCCATCTTGTTACTCATCTCTTTTTTTTTATTTTTTTTTTATTTTTATTTCATTTTATTTGCCTATTTAAATTTAAAAGAAATTTGTGATTTATCTTCCAAGATATAAAAATTAGATTTAATTCCTGCCACCTTGGAACAGGCTCAGTCTAGTGAGGAGTCTAGAACAGGCACCAAAAAAATGTATATCGCATATATTGTAAAATTAAGTTGATTAATAAATATTAATAATTTTTAAAAAATATATGTATAGCATTCATGTCAGAATTGAGCGTTATTGGCTCTACACAATATTCTACATTTAACCACGTCTTATTTTGTTTTCTGTACGCCATACAGGCAGTTCTTGTGAGTTGTCACATTAAAATTTACCATCACTAACAACGTATAGCTTACAAATTGCACTCTAATTACCAACCAACAAAAAACAAACAGAATAAAATATATGTATCACTAAGCAGTCCGTTAATAACAGTGAGTCATAATTTATATGGAAGAAATTACTTCCTTTGTCTTTGTTGCTTTGAGTAATAATAACACGACAATATCACAGCTTTAATAATAAAACTACAAAAGTTTAAATGAACTTGTTCATAAAAAAGCGAATAAAAATGGAAGATCCACATTATTTTAATCCTCAGGCCTCGGGTCTATTTTGTCGAAAGGTCAAAATATTTCCGCTTTGCAATAAAATCCAAATATATTGAACATTTCTGAAAGCATCCGAAAACTAAAAACTGTTTTTGAAAGGTGATGAAATATTTTTTTTAAATTTTTATTTATAATAACATATTTTATTATTTTAATTTTTTTATTTTATAATAATTTTTGAAATATAAAAATTTTGAATGCAAACGTGAAAAGTTTTGAAAACGTCTCATCTTACATTTATTCTAACCCAAACTACTGATAAGATGCCATCCATAAATTACGTCACACCTTAAGGGGGGGAGGGGAGTAGAGACATTGTATGACAAGGGGTATGGAGGGGTCATCAGCTCTGTGACGTCATATGTAAAAATCTGAATTTTGATTATTTTTAGATGTAAAATTGCAAAATATATGAGGTCACACTAGGAGGGTTGGTTCTCACAAATGTGACGATGTGTCACAGGGATGGGGGGGGGGTGAAATCATGAAATTCGTTTGACGTAATTTATGGATGGCCCCTAACGAAAAAAACACATACATATTATACCAGGCAAATGTACTAAAAACGTTATTTGTTTTGTCGTTTCATGTAAAAATAGTTAATACAAATTCCCAAAGTTCCATAATAATTTTTACTTTAGTTTCATTTACTTAGTTTTACTACTTTAGTTTTCAAGGTGTACATTTTAATTATTTTGTGGTTAATTTTTATATTTGAAAAAAAGTAGTATTTTCTCTTTCTAACACCGTTTAGATCATATTTCTAACAATGATAGAGATACAACGATTTCTACGAGACCTGTAATCTGAGTTTTTGCGAAAAGCGGACAAATTAGTTTGAGGCGATAAAACCGTTGGGAGGAATTTATTTCACAAATGGCATAATGCAATCAATCAATTTAGAATCAAGGAAAGTTTGCTTAAGCTTTGAAAAGAAGAAAAATCTTTGCAAATTGATTGCAATGTGTAATTAAATAAAATCCAATAACTGGCGAGTTGGTTCTAGTCATCAGTTAATTGCTCGTTTGAACTTTAGGGGTGTCCTGAACTCCGAAACTGTAGCGTAAAACTTAATCGTCGCTCGAGACTTTGTAAATGGAAGATTTCAGAACTGAGAAGAAGTAGTAACAAAGTGGCGGTTGTCTTAACTAAGTCAAGGGTTGTACTTTGTATTGGCATCAGTTCAAGTTACTTTAAGGGTTCCAATAAAATTATCGTTTCAGTTGATGAGAAACTCTTACTTTAGCAATGAAATAATTGTTGAATCGTTCACATTTTGTTTGCGTATAGTTTTCCTGGTGTCGATTAGCATTGAAGTGTTAATTAGATTGTTATGTAACTTCTTGATTCCGAATAGACGCTTTTCCGATAGAAAACAAAACAGGCTATACATCAAAAGCCAAGAAATTGAGATTTTGTTATTTTTTCAAATCACATGCAAGTCGATAATTAATAAAAAAAATGTTTCAGTTAGGCCATCCAATTTTTCCATTGTTTGGAGCGATGGCTATGTAGTTTTTATTTTATTCTTCTATCAATACTAATACTACCTGTATTTTCTGTATTATTTCATGCTATTTTCATCAACCATTATAACTAACCCATCACAGATTAATTCCTGCTTTGCAGGGATGTTTGAGGATTTAGCTTCGTTCAACGTAAAAGTAGCTTTGTTTATAAAAAAAATAGAGTCCTTGTTAGAGCCCTGAAGGATTAACCATATGTAACTTTTATCGGGGCGGGAAAGCAGTTGAATTACTTCCAGTTAGGCCATCCGTTTTTGGAGAAACTGAAAAAAAACCAGCAGTGCTGGTCGCCGCAGGAGTCGCGTTTCAGGATACCATGGTAGCGACTCGCGAATTGTCAAGTTTTGTCATGTTTTGACATGTCAGATCAAAAAAATATCGATTTTGTTAAGGAGGTTGATTGCGATTGCGTCGAATAACAAAAAAAAACAACTTCGAACAACATTTGTTTTTTTTCTTCAGTTTCTCCATGAGCGAAGGCCCTAAGTCAAATAACATTATATTATAAAATACATTTTATTATGTATTGTAGATTGTAAGTAGTTGGATTATTTCTCTGTTTTTAAATGTTCATCAACGGGAAACTTATTTCACGCAATTTAGACGTAGGTACATTCAAAACGGCGAGTAACGAGCATATCGTTGTGAAAATTTACCAAGTTGGGATAGCTTTTAGTATGCAAGATTTCCCAAAAGTTAATAAGTACAATTTTCAAATTTCATCCATTAACTCTCTGTTTGTCCGAACCATTGAAGGAAAAAAATAGAATTGAGTCGTGGAAGTTGTCTGTCTACCCAAAGTAACATATTTTTTCTTTACAGTGTTACGTAAATTATAAAACATTTTTCGTTAAACAAAAGTTCAATTTTATAATTTTTGTACCAAATTCGGTAGGTGATATTTATAAATTAAAATTTTTTTTTTTTTTATTAAACCTAAAAATATGGGGAAAACGATGTAATTATAGGTCAATTCATTTGCTTTAAACCGCAGGGACCAGTTCATGTGTTTCCGTATTAATATTTGTAGGTATGATTTTTGTAATCGAAAACCGAACACCTGAAAATCTATATCGCTCGAAAGGCTATACCAAAAATTCAACAAATTATAGATTTCCTCCTCCCGTTTGTTATTTACAGAATTAATGAATTCAATAACGTTATCTACTAATAACGCACTTATTAAGAACTTAGTAGATTGTTTTTTACAATTAAAACATTATTTTTTACACCATAATTCATTTGACATTTTCACGAATTTGATTCCTTAAAAATAGGCAACCCACCTAGCTAGATAGTTACATCGACCCATCAAGATATAATATAATAACACTAACACGCATTCAATTTAAATAAATTAAAACTCTTTTTGTTATTTATGTTTTAAGGTTTTCACGGCCAAAAAGTATTTTTGTTATTGTTTTTGGGGTGTTATGCCGTGTTTCGCTATCTCCTTCTTAAGCCAACGTTTCGGACAGCGTTACAGTGTCCATCATCAGGGCAGATGAGTAAATGATATTGGTGAGAGCGTTTACTTATGTGTGTCGAAGCGATACCGTGCTGCCAGCTCCATTTCTCTACGAGCTGGTGTTAGAAACATTTCAGCATGGTTTTTTTGCGTTTAGCTTTGGTGTAGCAGTCAATTACTGGATACCAAGAACTATTGAGCTTAGCTCCGTCGTCTCTGTTAATATTGATGGGGTTTTTTATGGATTTCAATTGCCTCCGTAATTAGGCGTGCTCTGTAAGTTTTGGGTCTTCCCAGGACTTCAGGAACAAATCCAAAGTAATGGCCGGTTTCGATTAAGTGCTCGGCGATTGCCGATTTGTCAGGGTGGCCAAGTTTACAAGCACGAAAGTGTTCCGAAATCCTTTTGGAGATCGTCCGCTCTGTCTGGCCTACATAGACCTTGTCACATCCGGAACAGCTGAGTTTATATACTCCATCTGTTTCCAAAGGAAACTTAGTCTTTGCCGACCTCAGTAGGTCTTGGATTTTCGTCGTGGTTCCGAAGACCGTCTTGATGTTCTCTTTTCTCAACAGCCTGGCAATTCTGTCTGTTACATTATGGACGTAAGGCAGGAAAGCGCAGCCTTTTGACTCTTGTTCACCCCTGTCTTCGTTTCGTGCTGATTTGGCTCTTATGATTTATTTGCCTGTGAGGAGCCAAAACTCGGATTAGAACTGACCAAACTCACCGATGCACTGGAGCGTAACGGATACCCAGCAAGGCAGACAAGGCAAATCATAAGAGCCAAATCAGCACGAAACGAAGACAGGGGTGAACAAGAGTCAAAAGGCTGCGCTTTCCTGCCTTACGTCCATAATGTAACAGACAGAATTGCCAGGCTGTTGAGAAAAGAGAACATCAAGACGGTCTTCGGAACCACAACTAAAATCCAAGACCTACTGAGGTCGGCAAAGACTAAGTTTCCTCTGGAAACAGATGGAGTATATAAACTCAGCTGTTCCGGATGTGACAAGGTCTATGTAGGCCAGACAGAGCGAACGATCTCCAAAAGGATTTCGAAACACTTGCGTGCTTGTAAACTTGGCCACCTTGACAAATCGGCAATCGCCGAGCACTTAATCGAAACCGGCCATTACTTTGGATTTGTTCCTGAAGTCCTGGGAAGACCCAAAACTTACAGAGCACGCCTAATTACGGAGGCAATTGAAATCCATAAAAACCCCATCAATATTAACAGAGACGACGGAGCTAAGCTCAATAGTTCTTGGTATCCAGTAATTGACGGCTACACCAAAGCCAAACGCAAAAAACCATGCTGAATTTTTTCTAACACCAGCTCGTAGAGAAATGGAGCTGGCACACTTAAGTAAACACTCTCACCAATATCATTTGCTCATCTGCCCTGATGATGGACACTGTAACGCTGTCCGAAACGTTGGCTAAAGAAGGAGTTAGCGAAACACGGCATAACACCCCAAAAACAATAACAAAAATACTTTTTGGCCGTGAAAACCTAAAAACATACCAAATTAAAACTCATTGAGCATGGACATTGTAAAATTGTTGATTTGGAATGAAAAAAGAAAAATTATTATACAACTTCTTCTGAATATAGTCTCACACTCAAAAGAGCTGAATTACACTGAAACTAGAAAAACTTATGAAATCGGATGCATCGTGTATTTCATCAAAAGTATGTCAGAAATCATAATAATACTGATGTATGTTTGTATGAAATTTTTCATTGATTTAATCAGGTGTAACTGTGTAAATACCATTCTCTTCGTTAATCGCTCATGTTTTTCGCTAGTTCATAGTACATTTTGTATTATGTTCTAATAGCCTGCAAACAAATGTAATAAATAAATGTAAATAAAACAAAAACAAAACCAGGATATAATATGAAGACAGAAAAAAAAAATTATAACAAAATCATGTAAACAACAAGAGTAAAGTTATATATGACGTGTTATGGAAAAGGCAAACTTTTGTGAACTTTTTTTATATTCACTCAATGCACAATTGACATTGTCCACATATAATATCATGTTAAAGTAATTATTACATATCGTCGTCCGTTCAAGCAAGACTTTTTTTTGTGTGTTTCGCATTGATCCACTTTGAATAGTACAGAAGTAGAAGTAAGTAGTAGTAGAATGGTAAGTACATTAAAGAGAATCTTATTTAGCAAACGCATTTGAATATTATTTTTAACTAATTTATACAGGAATAAAGATGCCTTCTTATGCCTTCTTATACTGAATGAATCAATTTTAAAGTATGAAGTTGCCCATTCATAATCATTAAATCTTACACTTTGTGACATATCCATACTAATATTATAAATGCGAAACTGCTCGAGTTTGTTTATGACCTTTTCACGCATAACACAATATAAAGACTTTAATAATTCTTTCATCAATATAAAGATAAATTTTATGCGCAGACTACAGGTTGTACATGATGGTAAGCTCTGGCGTTATGAAATTATAAATATTAATATATTATATTTGTTAAACGTTTTCTGAAAAAAATCTTTTCTATGGAAACAATGTTGATGTATTTTTGGGCTCTATGCTGGTAGGTACTCAGTCTACTGGTCAGCTACTACTGCAGAAAATTCAAATATTAGAATTCGTTTTTTTTTTGGACAAGCTTGAAATAAATGTCAGATGAGAGTTCCTATATTAAAAATATAATTCGTAATGATTATAAAGACTGAATGATAAATAGAGTATTTTTTTTATATTTACAAACTTCCAAATATTTAAATAAAAATAAACATCCGAAATGTTTGTAAGCGCATAAATTCCAAACGAATGAACAAAATTGGATAAGTAATTCTTTTTTTCTTTGAGCATTTTGAAAACTGAATGTAAGGGAATGAATATATGGAATGCGGGAGGGGATGGGGGTGGGGTGGGGGGGAGATAATTGATAAGTGCAAGCGCTACAGTAATTTCCCGTAATACCATGCGAGCGAAGCCGCGGGGAAAAGCTGGTAACTAATATATCTTAAGAATTTGTTATGTACATACGGATATAACATCCAATAACTACTTTCTTAAACAGGTTAACAATTTTATTATCCTACCTTATTGAGACGAAAACACTTATTTTGTAAAACAGAGAATTGCCCCCCTTTTCAAATAACGTAACAATGTATTAAAAATTGTTCACAAATTGTCACAACTTTTAATATTTCGGAAAGGTGGCTTGGTTCGCTCTCAGAAATACGATATATAACGTAAACCTCCTGCCACTGTCTGGTCCATAATATTTACACCGAGGTTAACAGGGGTCACGCCCCTTGGGTGGGGTGCGGTAGCCGGGGTGGTTCTGTAGGGGCGGTTACATGCACCACCCCTTCACCTGACTTTCAGGACTCACCTTGGTAATGGCGGGCTTACACAACACGTACCCGTTATAATGAAAGGAGGATGTTCCTATTCTGCTGCATTTTGAAACCTTATTTTGCAGCTATCCAACAAGCCGACTTAAATATTTATAGCTTTTTAGTTTATTATTAACTCACGTTAAATATGATTTTATAGCTTTGATTGTAGACAATACTTGAGACTAGGGAAGTCAAATAATTTGAGGAATATTTTTGTATTAAAGAAATATTAAAGGGAATATTGTAAGGTTAAAGAGAATATTGTAAAGTTCGTGAAATATTAAAGGGAATATTGTAAGGTTTAAAAAATATTAAAGAGAGTATGGTAATGTTAAAGAAATATTAAATGAAATATCGCAAAGTTAAAGGAAATATTTAGAAGAATATTGTAAGGTTAAAGAAATATAAAAGAGAATATTGTATGGTTAAAGAAATATTAAAGGTAATATTCTAAGGCTAAAGAAATTTTAAAGAAAATATTGTAATAATATTTTAAAGTTAAAGAAATGTTGAAGGAAATATTTTAAGGTTGAGGAAATATTAAAGGAATATTGAAAGGTTGAAGAAATAACGCGGAGAAAATTTTAAAGCAAAAGAAATGTTAAATGGAATATTGTAAAGTTAAAGCAATATTGAATGGAATATTGTAAGGTTGATGAAATATAGAGAAAGTTTAAAGGCTAAAGAAATATTAAAGATAATTTTGTCAGCTTGTGGTAAATAAAATTATTAAAGAAGAAAGTGAATTGTTGAAAGCATCTATTAGAAATAGTTTTTATTTATTATTCCATTTTGTTGCAGAGGTAAATAGAAAAAACTGTATGTCACATGACTTTACTTAGTCGTAACCTTACATTGTTCCCGACGTCTTCCTTTACTCACCTACGCGTCAAATATTCTTCTTGCATGTTTTTTTTTAATCAATCTATCTGCAAATCATATCTAAACCACCCATACTTACGGTTTTACGGTTACAGTAATTTTAAATACACTTCTATTTTATTTTTTACATCCTAGATAACAGTAAATTACTATTTCTCCTCTTCTTTTGCTGAACATCGTATTCCACGCATTCACAACTATGAATACCAGTTATTGAAAAAGCCAAAGCTTTAGTCTAAATAATTTTCACCAGTCGTTTCGGAAATAAAAATAATACTTCTAAATAGACTCAACACACCATGTTCAGACTTTGACTTAAAATTATCTACCTTATTTACACTTTTATGTTATATATTATTTGAATTAACTCTTTTGTCATCTTGCGCCCTTGGGGTGATTTTCTCATGAAAATAATCAAAATCTTATTATTGATGTCTCTGTTTTTTATTCGTTTGATTGTATATTGAACATAATAAAATGAAAACCTAAATTCACGGATAAACGTCATTACTCATATATGACGGTCTCCGTGGTCGAGGGGTAGTTGTGGTAGTCGACTACGGGTAGTCGACTCGACTAGTCGATTCATTTTTCACAACCAATTAATTAAATATAATATAAAGTGTATTTGCGGCACATTACAGAGTGGAAGATACTATCAGTATCGCCCTGGTGTAAGACCGCCATTCAGAATTGAAACATTGCTTGAAATGGCTTTAGCCGTGTTTTGCGACCAGATCTGAATAGCCAGGTACTTACCCACCTTCCTCTTCCCCATCTCCTTCCCCTTGCCAATGCTTTCACAACGTACCCAATAGGATATGCCATAGTCTCACTGGCTCCAGAGGGGAGCAGTTGGGACTCTTGAACTTAAAAGCAGAAAAACGGGTTTTCTTATAATCCTTATTTTTATATAAATTCATGTACTACCATTTTTCAAGCTTCTAATAAAAATACAGTACTCTACGTCCATTTATCTCAATATCGCGTATTTTGACATGCAGTTGTTATCTGCGAAATGTTTTACTGCAACTTTTTCCTGAACATGGCCACGTATTTTCAGCCGTTTTACTCGTATTTCTGTCCCCGTACATATTTCGCAAAACTGTGCATCTCGGTCCAACGTTAATCCGCGGGGGATGAATTGGCCGGAGGTTTAATACCCCCCGGCTAACTAGCTCGCACCCGCTTTTACCGTTAAGGTAACTATAACGTGTACAGTCTGTTGAAATAACCTAGAAATTTAATAATAATTAATTAAACTAAAAAATATATTTTTATGGAATTTTTTTTTTTAATAAAATATATTTTCTTTATATTTGACTATCGACAGATAGGTTGACTGGACGATAAAAATGACCTAACTCATTTTTTTTAATGCTTAAAGTGCGCGCTTTTTTCACAGTCTTTTTGTATTAAATTTTATAACATCAAATTAGTGGTCTCTTTGATTTGCCTACATAAAAAAAAAAACACAAAAATATTGGATATTAAATTTACTTTAAATTCGTGGTAGAATCTCCTTTCAGGAATTACTACTAGTTTCAGAACGCCGTTTGATGTTGATGTAAAAATATTTTCTTAAACCACAGGTCTCGGGAAAATTCTGTCCAATCATCAGGTCAAATAAATGGAAGATTTCTAAATGTATCCAAAAACTTAAAAACGTTTTGTAATGTGTTTTTGAAAAATGCTTCAAATGTTATTATAATTTATGAAAAATTAAAAAAATTTATACAAAAGTTTTAAAAATGGCTAACATTAAGTTTTTTGTATCGAAAATTACTGAAAAAGGAAAAAAACGTTTTTGTCGTGTCATCAAAAATAATTGATGCAAGTTTCTCGAAAGTTTACATATTTTTTTCAAATTGCTATCAGAAACATTGCTTTCATAGATGTGCACATAAAAAAATTCTATGGTTTAATTCTAGTTTTGAATGTAAGGCGTGAATTTTTTCTATCTGACACTTTTGATCATATTTCACGCCATGAGAGTAAGGGAGATATAACGATTTAAATGAGACCTATGTGCACTGGGACAAATTTGGCCTCCCCGTGAATATACGAATTTTCAAGTTACATTTATTTACCATTCAGCACTTTTGATATTGCCATTCCAATTTTGAATTAAAAGAGTGAATTTTTCTCTTTCTAACACTTTTTTGATCATATTTCTCACCAAGACAATAAGGGAGATACAACAATTTAAATGAGCCCTATGTGAGCTGAAACAAATTTGGTCTCCTGTGATTATACGGGTTCTAGCATAGTGCTTTTTCAAAGTTACATTAATTTTCCTTTCGGCAATTTTGGTATTGCCATCTAAAACTATTTAATTTTCGCAGCGGCTTCGATGTTTGTGTGCTATTTGTTGACACGCTGTACGTAGGCCACATATTACGTAACGTTCACGTTATCCGCCGCCCGTCGAGAGATTAGCCGGTACCTGAAAACAAGTTCTTGCTCGTATAAACTGCGGATCGAGTAGAACGGGTAGATCCGTCCAGTTACCGAACTAATAAATTATTATTACACGTACTATTTTCAGTTAGGGTTTCGAGTAATTTCTGTTGATGAGGGTAAGTCATTCGTGATTCTTACAACTTGGTTTTTTCGTAGTTGATTTACAGTATTTGCTGAATATTGGCCAAACATTTGCTGACCAATATCTTGATACAGTTAATAGTGTTAAAAGGTCTAAATGTTGTTCTACATTTTGTTTGATTTCAATATTGAAGACGTTTTTATTCACGTTGGGGGCCCATTGATACGCACTTAGGGTGCTAATTGATAATATTATGTGATGATTCATGTATGGTGGTCTTAACCGTGACATTTATGTACGGATGTGTAGAACAGGACCGGCAGCACAATCCAATCTCACTAATGATCGACTTCGAGAAATACTTTCTACGCGCCAATTCATGTATGTATCCAAGCACATGAAATGTCGATCATAAGAGAAACCGACCTTCCCAACTCAGCCTCTTTAAGCAAGAAAATCCCATAGGATCGTGGGAACAAAATGGTATCTCGAGAGGTTCATTCTTTACAAGTGAAACTACTACATTTAGGAGTTAAAAGTATATTGTACATAAATCACGTAAGAGGTTCGAAATACTACGATTTATAATAGATAACAAGATGGACTCACCCCGGACCGTTATTGTTACATACTAGCTACACTGAACATTACGCACGCCGCACAGTGGTTTCAAATACCCCAAAAGTTGGAAACAATTCACAGGGAGGATTTACGGGGGAAAAAAAGTAATATTATTTTTCGGTATGGTTATAAAAAATAAAAATATTCGGTTTTAGTAAGTTTTACTAGATTTTATTAACGATTTCTGAATTTTATAAACAAAAAATTTTAAATTTTAAAAAATATCTTAAAATGAAAATTATTTATGTCCATATCTATGTGAAAATAAAGGCCAAGTAATGCTGAAATTGCTTTTAAACATTCTGATGCATACGGTGAACAATCATCATCATCGTCAGTACTAAATATATTTGAAGAATGAATATCCGGAGGAATTATTAAATCGAAAGCTTTTTTAGGAAAACGATTTAATTGTTTCTTTGGAGGTTGACTGTATCTATTTGTGACAGGATCAGATGTAACTAACATTAAATTAAAAACTAAAATGAAATCATTCATTATCTTATTAAATTTCTCAAGAGAACATTTTCTATAATAGTTCTCGCAATATTTTTAAAAATCTTTGTTCCGAGCTTCCTGAGCCTCTTCTGATAATCTTAATCGGGCGGCAATATCTGGTGGACGATGGGCAAGGATTCTGCCACATTACGTTTATATTAATTATAAATAAATAAATAAATTGTCAGACTTCCCGCAAACTAATCGTATAGGTACAATTGAAGATATTAAAATACTAGAATAATCCGCAACCTCTCGCGTCCCAATGAACATTTGCTTGTAAGAAGAGCAATTATCATCAAATACCTTGTACACTTGTCTGATGATCGCCTGAGTTAAGCGCCTAGAATCATTTCTTCTTATAATTTTGATGTAACCGATTGACCAAAAACTCTCAAGTTCATTTTTGTAGTAAACTCCAAATTGAGAAAGAGGTGCGGAGAAGCGTTTGGATCGGTCAGAACTACATTCAAATTGTGTTTACAACCGCGACGTGCCGTTTTCAGAAAAAATCGCCTGCAATATAAAAGCAATCGGAGTCTCAAGTCATTTTTTATTTTCCATCACAAATCTAGCTTCATCTCGACGAACATAAGTCCATCTTATTTTAAAGCGAAATTTGAAGCCCGCGATCTTTTTAGAGAGTTTATCCGACCCCTCTTTAGGGCAATTGGTGAGGTTTATAAGTTTTTTTTTTAATATAAAAATCTTTTTTCCATCTGTTGGCACTTTGAGTTCATCAGTACGTCAATTAACTCGTTTTGTCTTAAGAACAAATCATTTTAAACAGAACCTATGACAAAAATAATATTTATGAAGCCCTCAAATTTTACAGTAAGTAAATTATGTAAAAATTGCTGGGCCGTAGAAGCGCAAATATGCGCAAATTTTTTTTTTATAATATGATACTAAAATAGTTAAGTTATAAAAGTGCTATTTTTGCTGGCATTTCATTCCTCGCAAGAATTTCACAAAACCGACTTTCAGCACTTTGCGCTTTTTGATTTGATTAATAATTTATTTTTGTCTTGAAATCTCGTCACAATTCATACTCTGGAAAATTTTAAACATTATTTGACTGAGATCAGAGGATTTCTTTCTCGATTTTCATGCTTTCCTTATGAACTTCTAACCAAATAATATCACGTAAATTGTGACAAATAATTGCGAACAGAATTGCAGTTTGTGTTTCGTCACAGAGAATTTTTTGCATTGAATGAAGATACTCCGAATCATTCCAGGAATTGAAGGCAGGTGTATAATATGTTTTATTAGTAACGTTAAAAATAAATGACCTACGTAATTGGAGGTATGTTTTAAGGTTTTCACGGCCAAAAAGTATTTTTGTTATTGTTTTTGGGGTGTTATGCCGTGTTTCGCTACCTCCTTCTTTAGCCAACGTTTCGGACAGCGTTACAGTGTCCATCATCAGGGCAGATGAGTCACACTCATCTCATGGCACACTCATCTGCCCTGATGATGGACACTGTAACGCTGTCCGAAACGTTGGCTAAAGAAAGAGGTAGCGAAACACGGCATAACACCCCAAAAACAATAACAAAAATACGTAATTGGAGGTTATCCATCGCATACCCGCCCCGGTATTTGTAACTGATGGTTACTCCTTCAAGGCTCTCTCAAGGAAGCTATTTTTTTAATAGAACGGCTCTGCCTTTAATCAATCAAAACTAGACCCCCATTTTCCCTGCATACGGGTTAGGAGCAGTATGCAAGTGCTTTCTATGTACAGATGTTAGTAAAACTTGTGTAAAAATAAACATACCTTACCAGTTTAGAACCACCCTTATTTATGCTATGCTGCTCACTTAATGTCATCATAATTTGTGTAAAATGAAGATAAAATCGTGTTTACTAAGGGTTCTGCCCTTTGTTAGGGTCGATAAGCTCCAAGAGATTTGAGAGATTTTATGTTGAGTGGAGGAATCCAATGGATTTATTTCGGGATGGAAGGGTTACAGCGGTAACCGCCATACGAATCTTTTGCTCAATAATGTCTTCGTGTTTCTATCTCTTCCAGACTTTTGGAAAACCTTTTTATACCTTATGTACACAAGAATAAAATAAGCTTATTGCATGCACAGTAGAAAATATTTCGTAACTACAAATAAAAGGGATCGAAACTACAATCTAGTCTCCTACAACGTGAGCAATCCTCCCGACATGTCTTCCGAAGCTGGGCTTACTGTACTGGGCGTACTGTATGGGGCCCGCAGATTCTTTTTATTTGAAAACCGCACAAGAGTGGCAAATGCTCCCGTCTGGAGCCAGTGAGACTATGGCATCCCCAATCGGGGTATGTTATGAGGCTGAAGGTAGTGGGGAAGGAAAGGAGGTAGAAAAGAAGAAGATGGGGAAGTACCTGGATATTCAAATCTGGTCACAAAACACGGCTAAAGCCATTTCAAGCAACTTTTCAATTCTGAAAGGTGGTCTTACACCAGGGCGATACTGATAGTATCTTCTACTCTGGAACGTGTCACAAATATACTATATATTATTTTAAATGAATAAATTGTGAAAAACACAAATTATTAAAAATAAAATTTAAATGCCACGCCAGAACTCGATCCCGTAACCTTCGTATTGCGAGTCAAGAGCTTTGCCGCTTTATTACGCCGGCCGTCAGTCGGCAGATACGTTTAATAGTACCTGCACAACCGTTGATCCTGCACAAATCGCAAGTGCGCCTCACTTTTGAATTTGGCAGCCACCTCTGGAGTCCCAAAATACCTGAAAAAACCCTTAACTCTGTGCCGGGCGGCTCGTTTGATAGATTCCCCTATCTTAGCAAGCGGATTGCAATCTTTAGAGCACAGACGTCATGTAGGTATGCTATCCTTGTTCTACCGGTTTTACAATGAAAGATGCTCCAAACCCGACATATGTACAAGTACACGGATGACATTGAATGAGAACGGGTCACTTCTACGACTACATACAACAATTAAATGATCACAAATTTTGTGAACAATTTTTGTCATGTCCACAATGTGTTTCGTTTGGACACCTAATCGGGTCCCCTTTCGTGTTTGGGGCTGGAAAATTTGATAAATTAATTTCCGAGTCCTGTGTCCTCAATGTTTACCATTTTGACAATTTCATATTTTTTCAATTTTCCATAATTTTATGAATAATTGGAACAATGAAACACTCAAGTGAAAAGCAAAATTATTGTTTAATTTGCTACAACAATACGTAGATAACAATCATCAAATTTTAATTTGATTTGACGGCAATTTGTTTGTTTTATTTGAAACCACTCAGAAATATTACCTTACACCGACATAACAATAATATACATTTCCAATTTTGTCAGGAGAAGAGATGATGAAAAAGTTCTCTATTTCCACTGACGTAAAGAATCTAGAGGTGTGGTATGGGCGTGCCTGAAGTAAGCTCAATTCTTCTAATTTCTGGTGAAATTGAACAAATACTTTCAAATATCCAACAAATTTCTTGAACAAATGAACTGTTTTGTGCGACAAAAGATTAACCCCAAAAACTTTGAACTAAATTATATTTTTGAAGAAGAAGATAACAATAATAATCTAAACGAAAATATGAAAGAGAACAAGACAAGATTGTGTGAATATTATTAATATTTATTTATTGTTTCTTTACATAGCAGGTAAAATGTTTACAATACAAGTTGCAACCTCACTAGGACAAGCCTGTGTTGAGGTTAACAATTCTACAAATTAACAAAATAAGACAAAATTATACTTTTTTTTTTTTTTAAAGGCGGAGACGTTTTACAAGTACATAGTTCCCGTGAGCACTTAGGCCATAGGCCCATTGTGCTATCTCCAATTTTACCTCAATCCTTTAGTAACAACCCAGTCCCTTTAATAAAGTTCACCAGGGTTGTCACCGGATATGTGGCTATGTCTTCTGGTTCTACTGTGTGCCTCCCCAGGTATCTGAGCCTAGTTCCCACCAGGGCAGGACATTGGCACCATAGGTGAATTGGAGTCTCTTCATCCTCTTCACATTTCCTGCATCTATTGGTGTTTTCCACTCCCAATATCTGCATGTGTCTCCTGAGATGGCAACAAAATTATACAGATATTGAAAAAACAATATTGTTGTATTTATTACAGATTGAGATTATTAAACTGCTGGCGCTAGGTAGTACATTAATTTAAACATGTAATCTTTTAGGGAGACTATAGTTTTGAGAATTGATTTAAAGTAAAAAATAAAAGTTTTTTTTTTACATAATCATTTAGCTTATAATTTAGAAAGGACAAAGTTGAAGAAATCGATTGGCAATCCTTGGCTAACATAAATAATTTAACAATCTTTTTAAAAGTGCTCAAGGAATTAGATGACTTGATATTTTCTGGAAGGCTGTTAAAAATGAGCGGAGCCTGATAAAAATAATTTCTTTGGCCAAAAGAAGTTTTAGTTTGAATTGCAACAAAGTTCAGACCAGAGCCAATTCTAGTAGTACGAATTTGCTGTGTTGCTGGGAATACATAATTATAATAAACACGACACCCAGCACACTATTATAAGAAAGCATAGACTGGATTTACAATAGGTAGTCGTATGACATCTTGTATGTAGGTTCTACCGAATCAATATTTCTTGATTTTGAACATTTTTAATTATCATCTCGTGTTTCAAGGTAACATTTATTTTAATTATAGAAATTGATACAAGTAACTTAATTATAATTATAGAAATTGATACAAGTAACTTAATTATAATTTACTACAAACTTCCATAATGCATACTACTTTTGGTCAACGTAACTTTATATACCTTGCAACAAGACTTTACAACATTCTTCCAGAATTAATAAAAAAATACGACTCACAAAAAAAATTCAAAGAAAACATAAAAATTTGGATTAAAAGTAATGACAGGGCCTTTACCGGTGCACTCACCCAAATCCGCAATTACTAAAGACACCAATGTATTGGTTGGTACTATTAGAGCTTATCATTAAAGTAACCATCATATTATTAATACAATAATGTAGGTGTGTTAGTAAGTATTTTAGATTGATGTACAAAATGACTGCCTCAACACAGGCTAGCCTAGTGAGGCAGGTTATAAGAATCTTCAACTATATAACTAACTACACAATAGTATTCTTTAATTTACCTTTAACCTACTGTTCATATGTATACTACTTTCTACTTGTAAACTTTTTGTACTGATATAATCTACTGTAAACTACACTGAATATGTATTTTCTTAGTTATAATGTTCCAAATTTCACTGAATAAAGATATTATTATTATTATTATTATTATTATTATTATATATACATAGATAAATATTTAGGAAGGTACCTTTGGATACTCACAGAACCGACACATGGTTGCTCATTTATTAAGACCCTAAAATTCAAATTTCGTCTAAAGGTGGTCTAAAGATCCTACCCTTGTAACTGTACAGGGCGGTTCCGATAAAAAAGATTGATTATTCTCGTGTATTTTTTAACTCAATACTGATTTTATTTCATTCAAAATTTGCTTTAACACATCCCTATATCCAAGTTAACAATAAAAACGTTCAAATGGGTGATGATAAAATTATGTGCTTTTTGTAATTGTATTTCGATAATGAATATTTATAAAATAAGTGTGTAAAAAAATGTTTGAAATATCAGTTGTAAGACCGTAAATAAACAGAGAGCTGAATTATTTTCGTCCCACAACACGTGCACGGATTTATTTTTAATGATTGCATTTGAACTAAAATTAAAATTCTAAGCTTTTCCAAATAACTTATTACATGATTTGAAATGTGTGTTGTATATACATATAATACATAATTTTGTTCGAAAATTTAACAAACTGCCAACGACCAACGATGTATCCTTATTATAATAAAAATAAACATATTTTTTTCAAAATTTGAAACATAGCTTTACTAGATAACAATCTTTCGTAATCATTTTATATTTTTTGTAGAATAAGTCGATAGTCTAGATTTTGATTTAAACTTAATAAAAATTAAATAGCTTTGTCACTTTGGCATTTTTTTTTCAAATTCATATGTCAATTTCTAATGATTTGTGGGTTGGGTTCTTGTCGCATTAAGATGAAGCTATAAGTAAAATCCTATTTAGAATCATCTTTACGTCGAATCGGTTTACATTATGAACATCAAAAAATATGCTACGGATAAATTGAAGCTTTTACTAGCTTTTCTTTGTATTGGAATTACAATAAAATTATTATTTACGTAAAAAAAAGTATAAGCGTGGTTTACACTGAAAAAAATGTTTTTTCATGACTTAATTATGAAGTAATATAAGAAACAATTTTTAAAAATACTCCTCTACGGCTAAGACTATTGTTGATGTTTTTTATGTTCTAACTTTTTTCATTCTTATAAAATTATGCACAAAATAAATAAAAACCACCTTTTCGCTTACTTGCCTCGTGCAATTCGACGCGCGATTTTAAATTTTTTAGGCATGAGAATCGAAATGTTTCTAGCGTTTATTTTCCTCTTAAACAGTTTTTAATCTGTAACACTTGCTTTTTTAAGACCTAGAAATCAAGTGATGTAAATTGGCGACTACAGTTTCATACCATATCTCTAGATTCTACGTATTTCCTGTTCAGTGGCTATCTCTATCGATCTGGGCGTTGGGCTCGTGGGCTTTGGAATTCTGTGCCCTCGAGCTCTCTAGGGCTTTTGGGTTACGTGGTCAGAATGCTGCCAACCAATTTTAAATTTACTTTCATTCTAATTAGTTTTATTTTTCATACTACGCCTCTGTTGGGGTGGCTTAAATGAAATATGTAAATTATGAAGAGGAGTTTGGCTCAACATTGTGTTCGTTGTTTTTAAATTTAACTATTTGTTATCCATTTCCAATGCAAAAAAGCGTTAACAGATAATAAATAGTGAAACCAATCTGTAATTATTTAGGTACCATACCATAGTTGCACATATTAATATTTTGATGCATAAACTAGTACTAAAGGTAGTATTTGACGCCATCATTCTATTAACTTCTGTCTTTTCGTTTCAAAAAGGCGCGTGAGAAGGAAAAATACGATCTTCGATTACGTGCATACGAGCTCTCCCTGGGACTAGTGTAGAGACGTTTGTCAATTCTGTTTAAATTTAGCTATGCCAGGGACTCACTCACTCTCGGGGCTCTTGTAAATACGGTCTCACATGAAATAGAAAAAAACAACATAATAAAAACAACCTACTTATTATAATTTTGCGCTTCTCTCAATAACTAATAACCATCCTCAAACGATTCTTTAAATAGTTTAAAAACTTTTTACGTTTTTTCCAAAGAGGCTTAACAGTTTGAAAAATACCTAAAAAATACTTTTGTGTTTAATGGTTCGTGCCCTTAATGCCTCGTTAAAGTAATCTCCCGCTAGCGCTGCCTAAAATAAAGAAAAAATTTCTAACTGTTGGTGTAATATCTACCCCTAATAAAAGAGGGTATTATTATCATTATGATGTTAATTCCAAGCTGGAAATTTGTTCCGTTCACACAATGTTTTCGAATTACACTCCCGTGTAATCACGTTTACTGTTAGGAGATTTTTAATCAGCGATTTGCCAGTTGGTGGTTTAACGTAGTACCTGTTTTGTGTGTTTTGGATGGATTATTGTTTGTATTTAATCCTTTTAGCGTTTCGAATGTGTTTGAATTGAAGCACCAAACGAGGCATGAATAAAAGGCTTGTGTAGATTGTAGATTTTACATTAGTGCAAAATAATTACGTCATCATGTAACAAAACATTAATGCGAAAATATACAAAATAACACTACATATATTAGCGGACCGTTTCGGTATCGTCCTGGGGAAAGACCACCATTTAGAATGGATATGTTGTTTCAAATATCCTTAATGGTGTGTAGCACCAGGGTACCTAGAAAGGTCGATCGATATAACCCTGTATCAATACGAAATTGCCCAAATCCGTCATCTATGGTCAGTTAGCAATATTTGCGATCACGGTCAACAATCGGTAAGGGAAATTCCGACCAACGATGGATAAATTTTAGCCCGGATTCCATAGTACCAGATAAATTTTGATTAGCTGCCAAAATACGCATTTATTTGAATTATGTCGTTCGTTTATCAGTATTACTGGCTTATTTAATAAACGTTTTTGATTTTTGATTTTTGTATTGAAAAAAGTCATTAACGCGATCTATAGACTTTATAATTCAACTAAGACGCGACCAAATTATTCGGTTCGAATTTTGATAAACTGGCGGAAATATGATTAATTAATTAACTCCCGTTTAGTGTCAAAAAGTAAATGCGGACTGCCAATGCATATTTAGGTTTGTATTTCATTTCAACATTGCCAAATTATTCATATTTTAACGTTTTTGACTGGCGTTTGACGTTTCTGAATGTGAATTTATGGACAGATTCGCCAGTGTTGCCAGTTGCCAGCGTATGTCAATTTCTAATTTATTCTTCACCAATATTGGTTCGGCTATCTACATTGAAACTGTGCTAGGGATATCGATATAAAATCATCGGAAGTTACTCTTAACGATCCTATATTGTAAATTTATCGATTTCACCATGCTAGAGCCCCAGATCTGAAAACCCGGGTACTTCCTACTTTCATCCTCTCAAAAATTATTGGGCATTCCACAGTCCCACTGGTTCCTAACCGTCTGGATCAGTTGGGAGGCTTGATGGATTTTTTTTTTACATAAAGGTGTCTTGTTTTGCCAGAATGAAGTTAAAGGGAAAAAATTGCAGTCCTGAAGTGCCCTTAATTTTTCAGTCTTTTAAAATAAATATCAACTCTACTTTTGCCACTAATCTTCTCATAAATATAATATTAAGAGTAATAGAGGGTAGCAAATGTAAAATGATCCAATGTCCAGTGTTTTAAATAGAGATACGTTAGAGCTGGTTCACACTCAGCTATCAAATATAAAAGATCATAGCACGCCAAATAACGCTCTCCATACAATCCCTTCAGACCGTTCACACCTAAGCGTTTTTAAGCGCAGATCAATCATAGACAATACACATCTCAGACGTAACCGCTCCAGACGCGATATCCCAGAAGATAACTCTCCCCTTCTCCGACTAAAACACGAGAGGGGGTCATTGTAATTACGGAGCTGCCTAGACCCGTAGATGACAGATGTCAAGTTGACAGATTTCAGTACAAAAAATATGCGTTCCGTTGCCGCTCCCTAATTCGACTGACCCCCTCTCCTACCACAGGAAGAAATATTTGATAGCCTCGTGTGAAAGGACAAAAGATAAGCGCTCGCGAATCAACAGATATCTGCTCGCAGATATATAGCTCAGTGTGAACTATGCATTAGGTTAGGGTTAACGGATATTTTTTATATAGTTGTTGACTTTATTCTGAGTTGGCATGGAACCGTTTTAAATATAGTGTCCTATGCGTGCAAAGTCGTATCTTCTCCAAGCATAAACTTTCTAATAAAAGTGTGTTCATCGGAAGCGACTTAGCACGTTTTCTGTATCGGTTTGTAAATATGTAATAAAATTAAATTTATCCAAAAATCCATAATAAATTGCACAGCGCCTTGAGGTTGTTTTTCACGAAAACAGCGGTCTACAAATTATCCAATAATGATTATTATTTTTGTTATTTGTTTTTAGGGTGTTATGCCGTGTTGCACTACCTCCTTCTTTAGCCAACGTTTTGGACAGCGTTGTAGTGTAATATACAGTGTCCATCATCAGGTCACAAGTGTAATTGTAAACATAATTACACATCTGCCCCTGATGATGGACACTGTAACTGCAGTGTAATATACAGTGTCCATCATCAGGGCAGATGTGTAATTGTAAACATAATTACACATCTGCCCCTGATGATGGACACTGTAACGCTGTCCGAAACGTTGGCTAAAGAATGAGGTAGTGCAACAAGGCATAACACCCCAAAAACAAATAACGAAAATGCTTTTGGCCGTGAAAATCTAGAAACGTATCTCATAATTATTATTATGGAGTGTGGTGTGGAATTACTTGGCTAATCAATCTAGTCACTAAATACATAATTTTAAGCAACGTTCCGATTCTGAAAGATGATTTTTCACAAGGAGGATAATGATAGTATCTACCCTTTTCAACATTTAAGACGGGTTTTACCCACGATTGGAGGGTAACTATATATTTATTTATTTATTTATTTATTTATTTCTATTCTTGTACATACACTTTACAAATAATTACATATTTTACATAGATAATAGGTTATTAATAAGAAAAAAAAACATGTTAAAGATCCGTAACTGTATGTAAATAGGTTAGTCGTAGTGTTTTGTGAACACCTCACTAGGCGAACCTGTGCTGAGGTGTTCCCATGTTTGGGATTAAGTGCTATTCTGTCGACCTAAGTAGAAACACTGTAACCTCCTTGATATTGTCAAGAAGGGCACTGTGGGTCGACCCATGGCGGCAGTATCCTACACATAAATTAAAAGATTAGTTTCGGTGGGGATCTATATATACAGTTGTTCTTAGAATCTAGATTATGAGTAAGATAAATAATTGTCTTGATAAACGGTAGATATATTTTTCTATGGACCACGCGCCAATGGTATAATCACGGATATTGTGGTAATATTTTCTGTCTCGAAACAAAGTTTATTTAATTATATTTTTTTTATATTTGGGATGGGTTATGTTTGATTAGGTGTTATAATTTTTTGAGTAAATTGAATACCTTGTTGTTTGATCCAGTCTTTTATGTGTTTTTTGAGAACTATGGTAGATGAATTTGTAGTTAGTAGTTGCTTCAGTGTGGTGGGCATGCAGTTATATAGTTTGGTTGCGTAGTACTTAAAGTTTCTTTGCCCGTGTGAGGTATGAGCTATCGGTATATTTAGTGTTTTATTTGTAGAGGCCCTGGTTTTAATTGATAATTGGGTTTGCATTGGAACGTGGAGTTTATGTTGGAAGAAGTAAAGTAGAACAGATTTGGCATACAGTTGTCTTATTGTCATGACGTCTAGTGTTTCGTAAATTACATTTGAGCTTGTGTAGCGAGGAACTTGGAGGATAAGTTTGATTGTTGCCTTTTGAATTTTTTCTATTGGGTCAATTGTTGTATTCGTTGCACTTCCCCAAGCCAGTATGCCATAAGAGATAATGGATTGACAAAGTGAAAAGAATATGGTTCTGAGGATTGTTCTTGGAAATATGTTTTTAATTGACTTTATGAGATGCATGACTCGTTTCAGTTTGTTTGTGATGTAAGATATGTGGTCAGTCCAGCGTAAGTTGGCATCTATTATGACTCCAAGGTATTTAGTCTGATTAACCCTTTCAATTCGCTCGCATTGACATGTACGAGAAGTTTGACCACAGATATGTAAGATAAGGTCTGTGTGCGGTGGAGGTTGGCCTCTTTGTGTGATGCTGTGTGTAATATAATTGGTTTTTGTTGTGTTAAGGGTAAGAATGTTGTTGTTTAGCCAATTTTTGACCACCGATAAATTATTTTCGGCCTTTGTATATACCTCATTCCATGTTTCTGCCTGGCAGAGAAGTACTGTATCGTCAGCAAATGTTACGATTTGACCATCGATATCAATGTCACATAGGTCGTTAATGTAAATAAGGAACATTAAGGGACCAAGAACGCTTCCCTGTGGTACTCCATATCTAGATAGAAGTGGCTCGCTTGACATGTTGTTAATTTTAACTTGTTGCATTCTACCCGACATGAAGCTTTTCAGTAAGTCTAGTTCTATGCCACTAACACCGACGTTCTTTAGTTTTTTGAAAAGTTTTTCGTGAGAAATTGTGTCAAATGCTTTACATAAGTCTAAATAAATTGATATTACTTTTTTTTTAGCATCTAGGTTATGTGTAATAAACTCGGTTACGGTGGCAATTGCGTTTTCTGTGTTCCTATTTTTTCTAAAGCCGTATTGGTTTACTGAGAGTATTGTGACAAACAAATTGTTAGCACTGATAGTACGTATTGCTTGGCATTTCCTTTGATTGCAAATCAATCAATTACTACCTAACTACAAACAAGCAAACTACCCATCGAGCTCGAATTCCAATCAAGAGAATTAGGGAACCTATTTGATAATCGGAATTCGTATCTCTGGATTGGTTCTGTTGAAGTTTAATTACTCTGAACTCTCCTGTGAGCGCACGAGAACAAGTTGTATCACAAGGGATTGGATTTAATATGCTCCTTATTTATGTATTTATTACTTATACAATTAAAATAGATCCACTTCATGTGATATAATATAAACATAAGTCGTCGCAGGAAAGCAATACTGCTGTAACCACCACTACCCAAGAAAATACTTTTTATACACCATTTTGCAAAGTTCTATTTTCTGCGTCGAACTATTTGGGTCCCGTGACTCTACAACGATAAATGAGAACTGTACGACGTTGGAAAACTAACCGTTTTGTCAATAATACGTTTTTAAATGATGTACACACCTCAAAATAAACAGTTGAATCATTTGGTTTTTGACTGTTACAGCAGTATTGCTTTCTTGCGACGATAATATAAAAAAAAAATTATGAATAATTTTTAAATCAAACTTTAAAAATGGGATTTCAGGATAAATTTAATAATGCGTTTGACTAAAAAATTACGCATGCGTTTTTATTTTTTTCGTTATCAGTAATTTTAGTAAGAAAAAACGTAAGGTAAGCCTTTTTTAAAACTTTTTTATGTTTGCATTCAAAATTTTTATATTTTAAAAATTAAATCTTCATTTCTAATTAAAAAATTTGTGAACGTATTTTATCACCTTTTCAAAACAGTTTTTGATTTTCGGATATATTCAGAAATGTTCCATTTATTTACATTTTATTGAGAAATGGAAATATTTTGACCCTCTGAAATAAAACTGTTGAGACCTAGGGCGTTAGAATACCACTTTTTATAACAATATTCCCGAAATGGTGGGTAAAATTTAACTAAATTATTGACCAAATATTATTAGACGGAGAAGAATACGCGTGATCAGAGTAATAAATACTAAAGGTATCACCCCATGCGAAGAGTTAAGTTGCTGGATCTGAATTGCCAAATATTTCCAACCCTCCTCTGCCCTACCTCATATTTGTTTTAACTTATCGTATTTCTTTCACACTCATATGGGAAATGCTACAAAATATAACATGGGTTTTATGAATGATACTTGACATCGCTTACTTAAGATCGAAATGCTGGGGGATCCAAAGAATACAATACATTCATGGCGCCAACCGGTAACTTCTAAATTAGGAAAAAAATTGATCATATTGACAAAGGGTTGCTTCACAGAATTCTAACAATTATTCATCAAATTTTTAAGTTAATTTTCAAGTTCTATGGACGTCCTATTGGTTGAGGGGTCTTGACTCACAATCCGAAGGTTGCGGGATCGAATCGCGGCGTAGAAATATTATTTTATCGTAGAAACATAATATGGAAAAAAGAATTAGTTGTTATTTCTAAAATTTGAAATACGGGATTGACAAATATGACGTTTTGACAGCAGGTGGCAATAGCGAAATTGGTTAACTCGCACGTCCCGGTTAGACGAGAGGTCTGGGTTCGAGTCCCAGTATCGACAGTTGTCTTTTCCTATTTTTCTGTGTCTTGTTCTCTTTCATATTTTCGTTTGGATTATTATTGTTATCTTCTTCTTCAATGATATATTGCGTTGATGAGAATAACCTTCAAAAAGGTATAAAAAGAGGGTTAACCTTATAAAAAATTTAATTTAATTTTGATTTGATTAATTAGTGTTATTTAACTATTACTTTATTTAAAATAATATGCAGTTTATTTGCGGCACATTCCAGAGTAGAAGATACTCTCAGTATCGCCCTAGGATAAAACCACCTTTCAGATCTGAAATGATGCTTGAAACGGCTTTAGCTGTGTTGGTGATCAGATCTGAATAGCCAGGTACATCCCAACTTCCTCTTCCCATCTCCTTCCCTCCTCACTACCTTCAGCCTCACAACATACCCCAATTGAGGATGCCATAGTATCACTGGCTCCAGACGAGAGCAGTTGGGTCACTTGTGAGGTATTCACATGTAATTTTTTATGTTAATACCTGTGCTGTTATTATCGCAGTGAAGTTCTGTATTATTTCAGTACTTTGAAGCAACTACCATAATGATATAAAGAAGGAACTTGAATGGAACTAACTGATCCTAAAACAACTGATCCTAAATGTGACATCTTCTGCAGCAATCGCTCTAAAAAAATCATGTAATGTCTACTTCTTACAAGCCTAGTGCAAGTGAGATTGATAATAAATTATTATGGAATTGTATAATAATAAATCTGAAATAAATTCTACAACTTGGTATATAGTTAAAATAAAACAATATATTAAAAACATTGTCGTTATTTATCGGATCCAAGGGATCGACCAATTAAACCACCTTGTATTTTATTTTGCTTTCTGCGTTCAAAGTTAATTTATAAGGATCACTTCACGGTTCACGACACTACGCTTTCCTACGGCTGCACACCGGAGAACACTTCCTGCCTTCTCCTGTAAACACAATTGCTGCAACACCACCGCAGGCACTTGTGTGTTTTGAAACAAACTCTTCCTGTGAGACTGCACAATATGTAAAAAGCATTCAGCAACGCTGCCTTACAGACGGGGTTTATTTGTTCGAAACAAGTGTAGCCATTTGAAAAGCACGATCTACTTTCGAAATGGATACATTGTTGTGGGATATTTTAGTTTGAGACTGGCGCAGACCCATGAAATATCACGGAGTAGTCGGAATTTTTCATTGTACACAATTTTTGTTTTTTTTTGTGAATACCTCACAAGAGTATCAGCAGCCAGAGTCTGGAGCCAGTGAGACTATGGCATCCCCAATTGGGGTAGGTTGTGAGGCTGAAGGTGGTAGAGAAGGGAAGGAGTTGGGGAAGAGGAAGGTGGGGAAGTACCTGGCTATTCAGATCTGGTCACCAAACACGGCTAAAGTCATTTCAGGGCGATACTGAGAGTATCTTTCACTCTGGAACATGCCGCAAATGGTTCCATGCCAAATTAGAATAAAGTCAACTCAACACCTCCTTGAAAAGTCATTAAAAGTTATAAAAAAAATATTTTTAATTAGTCGATAAACTTAATCTAACGTAACCCTTTAAACCAATTTTTAAATTATTTTTTTTATCACTCTAAATGACTTATCTGAGATGGTTCTGAGTTGTTTTTATTGTTTTTACCGAGTTGTCCGGTCACCGCCGCAAATATAATATAGGTTTATTATTTTCATTAATTGTGAAATAACCCAAATTAATCAAATAAAATTTATTTGCCACGCCGGGATTCGATCACGCGACCTTCGGATTGCAAGTCAATAGATACCCCTAGATCACGCCGGTCGTCAAGTAAGTGCGCCTGAGCTTTACCGCTTTTGTGGATATTTCACACATTCATTCCAATTTTAAAAATGATATTTAAATTCAAAGCGAATTTGTGATTCAAATTTCACGAAGGACTAACGGAAATTAGTATGTTTAATTATTAAAAATTAGGGTTAGCTCGTCCTTAGACATTATTGACCTAAACATGTCAAAGAAAATCATGTTTTTTTTTTTTTTCGTACGTATCATTTCGGATAAAAGTAATGTATTTTATCAACGGAAAGTTCCAAAGCGGTAGATACTCTCAGTATCGCCTCGATGAAAGACCGTCAATCAGAATCGAAACGTTGCTTTAATAGGCTTTAGTTGTATCCAGTAACCACATCTGAATAGCCAGACACTTCGCCACCTTCTTCTTTCCAATTTCTTTCCCCTCCCCCTCTTTTCAACGTAATAACATTCCCAAATTAGATTTGCCATAGCTTAAAGATTTTAACAATAAATTATTTTTCATAACAAATAATGAGTTTTCCAATAATTGTTTTATCACAAAATGATAAGATTTTAATGTATAAGATTTTTAATCAGAAGTAAAATTTAGTTTTGCCCTGTAGGCCCTAAAAAATATTGCAGCTTTGTAATTTTTATTCCATGTTGAAGCAACCATTTTTTTATTATGACAAAAGCTAATATTTTTAAAATTATTTTTAATTAAGAAAAATTGCATTCATTGTGAAAATCCATTTTAGCACTCTTCCTCACTGGGCGGTATGGAATCAACATAAATCAGTTGCAGTAAAAAAGCGCTCCGATCCATATATCTCTATTGGCGCCCGTACACGGTTCGGTGCGGAGCGGGAGGAGTACGCAAGCAATTCTGTCGCTCGCATTCTTACTGTACGCGATGTTGATTTCACATTGACCCTTGAGAGAGCGAACCCATTTTTAATTTATTTAATTTAATAAAAATCCTTTGATTAAATAAAAAAAAAAACATTATTTCCTATATTAAGATAAGCCCGGCGTGGTCTAGCGGTAAGGCAAAAGTATATGAGGGGTGGGTAGGAATCTGGGATCCAGGAGTGACGGACGTATGAATCCATCCCTTCAACTGCTGTGCAAGGCGATGAGTCGAGAGAGAGCGGCTGGTGAGGTCTAGGTTAGGGGTAAAGGGTGGTCTAGGAGTGAGGCTTTTGACTCGCAATCCGAAGCTCGCGGTACCGAATCCTGGCGTGGCAAATAATTTTTTTTCAATTTATTTGTGTTATTTCACAATTAATTCAATTAAAATAATATATAATATATTTGCGGCACGTTCCAGAGTGGAAGATACTCTCAGTATCGCCCTGGTGTAAGACCACCATTCAGAATTGAACGTTGCTTAAAAAGGCTTTAGCCGTGTTTGGTGACCAGATCTGAATATCCAGGTACTTCCCTATCTTCCTCCTCTCCATCTCCTTCCCCTCACCACTAACTTCAGTCACACAACATACCCCAATTGGGGATGCCATAGCCTCACTGGCTACAGACGGGAGCAGTTGTGACTCTTATGCGGGATTCATATAAAAAATATATTTAAAAAAATCTTCATACGAAAAAATTTATTAAGGTTGTACAATCAAAAATTTATATTTTCATTGATCTTTAGTATCACATAAAAATATAGATGTGAAACTATTTCTGTAGAGACATAAATTATTGTCACTAATCTTAAACCTGGTTTTTCTCACAGCCTAACCTCTTAAAAGCTCGAAAGTATAAAACACGATTGGAAATACCCCTTTGTCCATTTATCCAAATCTTTTGAAGCATTTAAAACATTCGAAACAACTCTGGGAAGAGAGGAAGACATGGCACGACCAAGTGAATCAGATACTTGAGTCGGGCGATGTCAAGAGTCAGAATAACAGAAGAGCATGTATGAG
The DNA here is from genome assembly GCA_936435175.1 of Glyphotaelius pellucidus. Lineage (NCBI taxonomy): Eukaryota > Metazoa > Arthropoda > Insecta > Trichoptera > Limnephilidae > Glyphotaelius > Glyphotaelius pellucidus. The sequence goes on along the minus strand of OW386545.1, from coordinate 33,151,846 downwards.
ACGATGTATGAATGTGAACGAAGCAAGGAGTGTGTGCCAAGATCGAGTTGTTTGGCGGTCCGTCCTCTCTGCCTACCCCTGCGGGGAAACGGCGTGATGGTTAGTTAGTTAGTTAGTTAGAAACAACTCTCCAGTTTCCCGTTACTTTCCACTGCCTGCAAATTCAAACCTTAAAGTCGCATTGGCTGTATACAGCAGATCCCAATTTGTAAAGCTTTCGGGCTAAAAATATTCCCTCGACGCAGAGCGTTTTGACCTCTATCCGCTGAAATTGAACATTATGAAACACGAAATGAATCCTATTCAGTCATATTCAACGCCGGCCCGGCTGCTGGCTGCTGGCTGCTGGCTGCTGGCTGCTGGCTGCGAGCTTTCACAGTTAAATATAAATGAAAGTTTATGGAGAAGCCTCCATAAAACAAACTTTATTACTGAGCTCCCGTAGTTAACTGCATCTTTTTAGTCGGGAGTTTTGAGTTATATATATGCGTTTATTAAGTTTTATTTATAGAACCTCATTTTAATTTTAAGCTAATTTCTTCGGAAGACGAAAAAAAGTCGGTCAAGCGTTTATTTTTATTTTTTTTCATAAATAAATGTTTTTTTTATATTGGCTCCTCACAAGAGTTCTAGAGGAAAAATTCTCTCAGGGCCTATGTTATCTTTGGGGATGCTGTGTGGAGGGTCTTTTTAGAGAAAGTTCTGGGAAGAAAAAAGGTATGAGGAATGGGTAGGAATCTGGGGTCAATGTGTACAGGAATGACGGACGTATTAATCCATCACTCCCAAGGATGGATGAGATAATCCGGCTGGAGAGTTCAAGTTAAGTCTCACTCAACCAATCTCTCTCGATCTGGTCCGCCACTCAGTGAGTGGGCAAACGCATTCTCCGCCAAAACCTACACAAACCTAACCCCAATAACCCGGGCACCCCTTCTAAGTCGCCAAACGCAGGGAATCACTCGAGGTGACCTACAAAAAGTGTATTGGTTATCCAATGAATGATTTCCGGGGCGGCGGTACCCATAAATGCCTCCCAATTTTTTTAGTTATCAATAGTTATCATAAAAATACAAAATAAACTTATCATAAAAATACAAAATAAACTTAAAAAATAAATGGAAATTTTAAAACAGTATTTTAATGCATTTGTTAATAGTCCTTTGCCGCTCACCAGAAATTTTATTTATACCGATTAAAAGAAAATTTACTTCGCCAATATATCAATTTACAATTTAATTTTATTTATACCGGTATAAAGAAAATTTACAGCGCCAATTTACCTAAAGTTTTCGACTCCTACGCCCCAAGAAAATCGGTATTGCTAATTTTTTTGATCAATTTCAGAGGAAACAAATAAAGTGATCATATCGGTTTTCTTTGTTCAAGTCCTTCATCCTTCCATCATCCTTTGAGAAATCAACAATCTGTTTAAATAGGGCAACATTTTTCTCCGATTACCGTTTCTCAAGTTCCTATCTTTTGCAGTAATTTATCAAAATTCAACCACTCCAGTTTCCAACCACATTCTTCCCCTTCTCCTTTCTCTAGCCACTCCCTTCAGCCTCACAACATACTCCAATCGAAGATGCCATAGATACATGGGCTCCGAGCATCCACATTATATACATTTTTTACATTAGCTCCATCATCTTTTATTTCTTCTTCGATGATGAGGTGTGGAGTGTAATGTTCAGAGGATGAAGGAGAAGAAGTTTTGTGATGGAAAAATGTATGAAGGTTGGGTAGGAATCTGGGAGGTCAGTGTGTGACGTTTGAATCGATCCTTCGCGCTGCAGTAAAAAGCAGGGTAGATATCAAAGGGTCTCCCTCGACCGACTTCTCCCGATCCCGCCTGCCACGCAGCTGATGGTCAGAGTCATATGCCGCCATGGCATGGACAAACCTCACGCCGTACCCAGACAATGGGACGAGGTCGCCAAACGTTACCAGTTAGAAACCTATAGCAGAGTCATTAATTAATTTATTTATTTGTTTATTTATTAATCATTAACGCCCTTATGGGCTTTTACATATAATTACATTTTTTATGATTTAGTGCATACAGGTAAAAACAACATAAATAGATATTACATATGGCACACAGATGTAAAGATGGTAGGTAAAAAGTAAAGCATTATACAATAATAGAGACAGAAAAATATCAGTTTTTGAACTGCAAAAACAACATAAATAGATATTACACTTGGCACACAGATGTAAAGATGGTAGGTATAAATTAAAGCATTATACCAGGGCTTCCCTAACTGTGAGTCGCGACGCCCCGGGGCGTCGCGGGATCATCCCAAGGGCGTCGTGAGGCAATCTTGATAGCGTCTTCTACACGCACACTTCGGAGCGATCGAGTCCCGCGCCACTTCAGGCCGCCGCGCAGAAAAGTCTCACAGTGAACTGCGCTGTAAACCTATCGGTCTTTACTTTTCTGCGCCTGAAGTGGCGCGGGACTCGGTCGCTCCGAAGTGTGCGTGTGGGAGACGCTAATAGGTTGGCTGTCTGTGCCGACGCAACCAGGGATGTTCTGCCCAAAAAAATTATTTCCCTAGATTTCGAAGTGAAATTTCCCTAGAATTTCACATTTACGCAATTACCTACGTAGCCACCTGATTGTGTAACACTAATCCTGTTATATGTTAATTAATATGATTAATTAATTGGAAAGATATCAGAACTTGGTAAAAATACTAATAATACTGTGCTTTTCCAAATAAAACACTTTTTGCTACGTGAAATAATAATTTAAAAGTACGAATACACTCACCACTGAATTAGAAACTGAATTTCAAATTAAAAAAAAAAAACACTTTGCAAAATAAAAATCAACCGCAATCACCGAAAAACGGAACTTAAAACAAATAATTTTTTTTTCAGAGGTCCCATTTATCTTTTTAGATACATAGGGAACGTACCCATACTACGTGACAAACTTTTTGCACTTTTTAACCCCCCCCTTCCCCCAAATGAGCGGCGGGGGCCTTAGATTTTTCACCCGGGGAGGGGGAGCGTCGCAAAAATATGGCAACTTCCCAAGGGCGTCACAGTTAAAATAAGTTTGGGAAGCCCTGCATTATACAATAATAGAGACAGAAAAATATCAGTTTTTGAACTGCAGATGGCATAATATGTATATAACAAACAATTATAATGAGTGGGCTCTTAAAATATAATTTGTTTTGTGATGAATGCATTGCGAAGTTGAATAAAAACATAAATACACAGTAAATATCATATAAATGACCTCCCAGATATATTTGCATAAAGAAGAGTGCATTTGATTTGCACATAAATCTACAGATTTGTTGCGAGACTGCTGAAATTTTGCACACTTGACCTTTAAAACAAGAAGAAGTTCACTGTTAACATTATATTTCGAAAAATTCTGCGTAAAGCCCGGGTAACGCTGAGGACTTCATCTAGTTGAAATATAAGTCGTCTTAGTTCTTAATTGTCCAAACGACCATTTTAGTTTTTGTTCAATGACCACTTTAAAATTAAAAATAAAGTGTAAAAAATGATAGTTAATCACTTAACTAATAATTATTTAAACTAATGAGACCTTTACCTTCGCGGAAATAGCTTTAACTTAAACACCTACCAAAATGTTTCATTGAAATAATGAAAGAAAACCTTTTCCTCCTGTTAAATTTTCTAATGGCCGTTTGGACAATTAAGAACTAAGGTGACACTGTCAAGTTGTTAACACAAAAGTAGTACACCCATTTATAAACTTTCATTTACAGTCAGGAACGTTAATTCCTGGCGTGAGCTCCTCCTTTGGCGGCCTGAATCAATTCAGGTGAATATCTGAACACAAAATTCTATAGCTTTTTAAATAATGTTCCACTACAAAGTTTTGAATATTCACAATTCCATGTAAATTCATGTAACTTCCAGCGCATAAAAGTTTTCCGTGTTTCCACGAAAACAATGAAACAAACAAACGCAAACCAAAGCGAGTTAGTTATACAAAAATTAACAATGTGACATTCATGTGAATGTGTTGATAACATTTTATAAACATTTAAAGATAGTTTGTAGTTATAAAATGCGGAATTCTCGTAACAGCGACCAGTGTACGAAAGCTGGCGTGATTTGAGATTTTCACACCATCATCGAGATTATTTTTTGGGTTAATATGCCGTGTTGCGCTTCCTACTCCTCTAACAAATGCTCAGGACAGCGAAACAATTAAAATATCAGGGCAGAGGTGCCAATCTAACATCAATCATCTGCCCCGATGATTGACAATTTAACGCTGTCCGAAACGTTGTCTAAATGAGGAGGAAGCGCAAACCGTCAACTTATTCCAGAGATCGAAGCGTGCCGTTCACACTCGCTAGAAGTGAAATCTTCAGAAAACTAAAGTTGGCAAGAGTGGGGAAGCTACGAAGCACCGCACAAAGGTCGATTAGTCTATCTCCCTGGCAGGCTAAATCCTATTGATGTATGTGTTTGTCTCTTTTTAGTGTCACTATTTTTCGTTTCATCGAGTTTCAAATCACAACGGTGCTAAAGAAGTTCACTTCAAAAATTAATCACGATAATTCGGTTGTTTAAATCCTGAAAATGGGAGCAAGGTTATGTCGTCTATAAAGGAACGCCTTTTTAACATTGATTAAAAAAAAACAATATATGTACGCAAAATAATGCAATACATAACACAGTTTGAAAATTTTACATAAAAAAATTTGAACATAATATTTTTATGTACGATATTTGTATTATCTTTTAATACATCATATTTTGCAAAGTTAAATATGTTATGACTGCCTCTTTCTACAAATTATTAATTACTATTTCGCATGGTAGTTTTGTCCTTTTAAGTAAAAATGCTGTAATTTTTGTCAAATGTTATTGGGTGAGATATGCGGTTGTGCAGAGTGGAATTGTTATGTCTGTGTATTAAAAATTCACTGGCAAAGGACCTTGATTGTGTTTATTATCACTGCTTGAAAAAATAGTAAAAATAATGGCACGGAAAGGAAAGGACTCACCGAAGAAAGAATTTGTAGGCTGGCCCTCGTCTGCTTTCTCTCCATCCAATATGCACACACAGTGATAGGCGCGAATTATTTTATTTTATAAAACACAGCGGAATTAGTTTAAAGGCGGAGCGGAGCACAAAATGGCCAGTTGTTGCGGCGGGCGTTTTATTACAGACTACTGAATAAGGAAGGACGGGTAGGCAATGGATAGGTAGGAAAAAAGGACTTCGCAACAATATTACTACCAAATCCCAAGCAGTGACAGTATGTATGTGTGCTATGTAGGTATGTATAAGTGTAGGTGCGTGTATGGGCCTAACCAGTTATTTTTATCTATTTTATTTTACTTTGTTTTTGTAATCGTCTCTCAATACGTATTAGGCTAAGTAAAACAGTTTTATTTACATCACAGGAGTAAATTTGAATAATTGATATAATCGTTGACCATAGTTATGTAATTTTTCGTACATAAACAATCATGAATGCATTTATAAATTGTAAAAAACACTTGAGAAACACATTTAAGAGCTTTAAATTATTCGTATATGATGCCAAGTACAAGTTTATTGGCGCAAGGAAATTTATCAAAATCACTATTTACTATCACAAGTCGTTTTTATGGTATTTTTTTATTAATCCATCATTATAAAATAACGCAGATATCATTCTGTTATGCAAACAAGATCAAAATCAGGGGCAAAATAGCAAGAGCCCCCACATTCAAAAACAGGCTGGAGGAGTCTAGTACGTGTTTGTATTATATTATTTAAAACTGCAGCTCTAACCGCAGTTGTATGGGATGAAGTGGAGGCTCCTATTATTTTCAAGGACTTTTGCAATTCATTTCACCCAGTCCTTCAACTACTTCGCGGAGTTAAGGGCGACGTAAAAGTCGTATAGTTTGCCTTAATTATTATTTTTTAATATAATGTGACGTATATTTTTTATTGCATTTATACCACCTTTTTTTAAATAACATTTGATAATTGAATATAACCTCACAATCGAGACTTTGTTGAGGGAGACCATTTAGAATTTTTTTTTATCCAACACAATTATTTATCTATCGTAGTATTTCATAAAAAATGTGTATCTTGGAAAAACGACATAGATGGTATTGAGAAAATTACTTTAATACTATTTTGGTACTCGTTATAAGTATTTATTCATAATACAGTGATGGTGGTTAAAATATAAATTTCTTAAGGCCTCCACTCACGGAGAAACTGAAATGAAACCAGTTGTCAACGCACCAGCACTTTTGCTTGTGTGGCAGTTGCTTTTCAGTTGCCTTGTTAACAGGTTGCCATGGTTGCGCCCACGAATTTCGACAACTGGTTTCATTTCAGTTTCTCCAGCGAAGGCCTTAAAGGTTCAATTATTTTACGTATGAGATACAGTACTTTTTATATTTTTTTTTCGTATGCTCCACACAGGAACATCCCCTGGCCTATGTTTTCTTTGGGGATGTCGGGATGAGGGTTTTTTTTAAATAAAGGAAGGAGAGGAAGTTCTGGGAAGGAAAAGAGTATGAACGATGGGTAGGATCATGATGGTAGAAGCAGGTAAGATAGTAGAATCAGGGTCAGTGTGTCCGTGGTAATGTATATATGAATCCATCCATTCAACTGCGGCGCAAAGCGACGGTTCGAGAGAGTCCTGCTGGAAAGATCAAAAGGTCTCCCTCAATCAATCTCTCCCATCAGGCTCGCCACATAGTAGGTGGGCAGATGCGTTCGCCATCAAGACTAAAACAAACCTCACCCCGTGAAACAGGGCACCTCTGCTCAGCCACCAAACATAGCAAATCACTAGGGCGACCTGAGGCAGAGGTGTTGAATATCCAATTAAGCTCTCCTCCCAAATTGGACACTAATTTGGCAATAGTTATTAATGTAGATATTATTTTACATAATTTCTTCTCACTCCCCTCAAATTAGCACGATCGAACGTGTTGACTTGGAATCATGCTCGTCGGTGGGTCAACTCGCTCGAGCAGTTCGACACAAGACGACGTTAAATGTCGGCGCAGGAGTAAACACGAATTAACGCTGTGTCTTTACATTTTAAGCTGACAACCACACCTCTTATCGTTATGTCATACTCCTTTTTCGCCAACTTATCCTTGTAGCTCTGTAAATTTCTGTCGAACATCGAACAAGAATTATGGGCCTTGAAAATTTTTCGCATCGAGCCGATAGCGATGGCTCGATATCGAACAAAAAAGTATCGAGCGTGACGGTATACACATTAAGACATATTTGAAGAGCGTTAAACCATCGGGCATGAGCGTACGTGGGCATTTTTCATTATGAATAAAAGTTGAGCAAAGACTGTTTCAATTTAATTTGTTCTACTTTCATTTGAGGAGGTAGATTGGTGCAAGCAAAGAAGCATTCGTTTACGTGAAAAAACGAACAAACACATTATTATGAATTCTCTTTTGCTAACGTTTCACTCTCTCCTTTGTCCTCCGACAATGGCTTTGTACTTCCAAGCGGTTCGTTACGAATTTCGCTATAATATTAACGTTATTCTGCGATTTACGCATTTTTATTCGGATATGCCATTAAAACTACATTAATGTTCCATTTCTTGAACTTTATGTAAAAATATCACTACCGAACACCGTAAAATATAACCTTGTTACCTAAATGACCAAATACAAAAAATAAACCTTGATACAAAATATTGGCAAAATTCGTTTGTGCTACTTTTTTTAGTCTTCGTAGAAATGATATGGTTATATTTCCAAGAATCGTATAATATTCTTCATAAATCTTCTGGTTCATTATAATTATCGCCATCACTTTCACCCCCTTCATTTCCTTGTTTACCCAACGAATCTTAACAAAATTCTATATCCTCGCACAGTGTCATTTTATAGAGCCTTTGTAAGAGTTTTATCCACTGAAAAGGTATAAGCAATGGGTTTTAGATGTCTACTCAAAGTGAGGTAAATTTTTATCTTACTTTGGGTGTAACTGCAGAATCATTTTATACGTCCAGAGAGCTTTTTACATAATAGTATAACATCTTTTTGAGAAATAATAATAAAAATGCACGTGAAGTAAAAAAATTCAAGAAAAATTAAATAACAATAAACAATTGGTGCCAAATTCCACCAAATCATCGTCAATATTAGTAAAAATAAATTATTTTCAATAAATTATACATAATTATTTATGTCGATAATTTACGAGTATTAACTAGATAAAAGTAGTAAGCATTCGCGGATTTGAATAGTTAAAATTTTGTCAAATAATTGTTTATTGTTTCTTTACATGATATTATTGTTTTATTCTTCGCAGTCTTTACCTTACCCTTAAAAATTTATGAAATGTAAAAAAATTGTATTTGACTTTTTATTAATTCTGTAGAAGGGTGGCCACACTATGGAATTATGATCTGTTAGGCTTCTAAATAGGAATATGTCCATGTATTATTCAAGATGATCAATTTGTTAGACCTATCTGGGAGAGGTCTCAGATGATATGGAAACACTTTTACGGATTTTCTGTGCAGGGGATTCTTTGGTCTCGTACGGGTTACCCGAACAATAGGATGTTTTCTCACTAAATTTACCAGTGCAATTGCATTGGTGCGGCAGTCAATCTTGTGGCATCCTCTGAAAGTACTTTGAAGTTGAATGTTCAAGTGATGGCTGGAAAAGCGGCGGAGAAATCAACCGTAAAATATATGCGTCAAGTGGAGTGCTACTCCCTTTGTTCCGCACTACTAAAGTAACAGGGATAAGTTTGTAAGTTATACCATTCCACTGTTTCACTGTTACGTTTCGAAAGTGTTGGTAGAAAATTATATCAATATCAATAAATGGCCACATATATTGATTAATGTTTATAGTCACGCTTTCCCATAACTAGCTCAATCAGAGTTTTCTCGTGTTTGCAGTCGTTGATGGTCGTTTTGAGAAATTCATCACACCACTAGTGTTGAGTTAGATTAGATAACAAAGATATTTGTATTATTTCAATATCTTTGTTAGATTTCATAAGGTATGTTTTGGTTAGGTAAATTAAATTGAATTAGGGAAATTATAGGTACATAAGAAACTCTTTTGATATTCAAATGTCTCGTAGAATATATTGTTGCAATCAATTCGACGCTACTGGGAAAAGTTTCAATCTCTCTGTGGACAGATCTGGATGATAATTTACTAATTTTAAGTCTACTTCAGATAGAAAAGATCGGAGAGTAACTAAAAACTTATTAAAAGAATTAAATGGATGTATCCCGTTAAATCGTTGCATCGCATCTTGGATGAGGGACATCAAACTCCACTGAATTGATTTCTAATCAATTGAACTTTGTTTAAATTCGTTTTCCGAATACCATAACGATAAATTATAACGATTTGAATTCAAAGACACGGGAGAGCCCGTTAGCCATGACCGACCTTTGTTGATACCAAAAACCAGGAGAAGCCCTGGAGATCTCTCGAGCCCTCTGCTGACCTTTCTAAACCCTTCCCTCTAAAACCTTGATCAATGAAAATGCACGTCAGTGTTGCCATATTTTGATTAGCAAATATAAATGTTTAGTGCCTGAATCAAATATCTAACGTGGTTGAATGTTAAACTTTCGGTGAATTCTTTTTATAACATACTTTTAGTATACACATTCGAGAAAATTTTAAAACGAAAGTGTGCCAATGTGAACATGTACCTACCCCTACCACCTGAAACGTAGTGGTCGTTAAATGATACCATAGCTAGTATGTACATACTTTTCTACCGATCTCATCCATGACACCGCATGCATCCGCGGCTGGCATTTGCTTCATCTGGCTTGTCAGCCATGAATTCAAATTAAAGTTGCAAATTTCATTTTGCCTCGTGCAAAAATTCTTTTTTGAAAAACGTTGATTCCAAGCTTGTAGGTAACATTTATTATGAGTAATTTACGCGTTTTTTACAAAAAAAAATGTTGACGTACATTGTTGGCTACAACAGCTTTGTACATTCAAACCTAACCTACCTTGGCTTCCGTGGTCGAGGAGTAAGGCTCTCATCTAGTAATCTGAAGGTCGAAGGTTCAATTCTCAGCGTTCGCAAATAAATTTTATTTGTTTCTTCAAAATAGGCAAATTTACTTTGTGGCGTCATCATTAATTTAATGAAAAACAATTACTTTGTGTAACAACCACTATTTAATTAACAATATCAACATGTTTCGAAAACTATGTTTTCTTCGTCAGGATAATAAGTTAATATTGAAACATGTTGATATTGTTAATTCAATAGTGGTTGTTACACAAAGTAATTGTTTTTCATTAAAATAAAATAAAAATTTATTTGATTAATTTGTGTTTTTTCATGACTGATTAATTTAAAACGATACATAGTATATGGGTGTAAGATACTCTGATGTAAGATACCCTTGTGTAAGACCACCATTCATATTTGAAAGGGTGCTAGAAATGGTTTTAACCGTGTTTGATGGGCAGATCTGAATATCAGGTACTTCCCCTCTTCCATTTTCCCCATCTCCTTCCCCTTCCCACTCTCTTCAGCCTCGCATTATTAACTCACTACATCCAATTGCTGATGCCACAGTCTCACTGGTTCCAGACGGGAGCAGTTGGGTCACTTGTGCAATATTCAGATCTGGTAACAGAAACGTAAAATATTTTAGTTGCCCCTGGGACTTAAACCCGGATCTACCGCTGCCAGGCGGCCACGTGTACCAATAAATTACACTACGTCACCCCTTGTCCAAACCTTTTATTATTTACCTAGGACATCTTTTTATGAAAATCCTTAATGCTTCTTTCCTTTTTTTTCTTTTTATAATTCTGCTATTCTATTTTTTTCTTTATTTATTTTACTTTATTATTCTGCTATTATTTTTGCTTTTACTCATTTGCCATCTCTTGCCTCTATTTCATTCATACATTAAGATAGCAGTCAATAAAAGTATGCGTTAGGAAAATGATGATAATTTGGTAGTTCTTAGTCGAAGATCAGTTAAATATGACCGATTCGGATAGGGACACATTAACTCAGTTGGTAGAGTTGCGCCCCGGCAAGAAGAAGGTCCTGGGTTCGAGTCCTAGATGTGGCCATATCTTTTTTCTGATTTTTCAGATTTTCGATAGAGTTTCGCTTATATTGCCTTCCTTTTATATTATTGTCAATTTCATATTACAATTTGATGTTTTACTCATTAAGTTAAAAATAAAAATAAATAACATTTTTTTTTTTTTCCATATCATAAAGAATACAAACTTTTTTAAATAAAACTAAGGTGGTATTTAAAAAAAAATCTTAGGTTATCCGTACGATAACTTCTATTTTCAATTTACAATTTATTTATTTAAACAATTTGGTTCACCAACCTATGAATAGTGGATATACGTCGCGTCGTTAAGTTAGCTGAGTTTTCTACATATCGCGAGTTGGTACGTAACGAACACCTCTGCCATAGGTCACCTCAAGTGTTTCGCTACGTTTGGTGACTTAGCAGGGGTGCCCGGGTTCATGGGATGAGGTTTGTCCGGTTTTGGCGGCGGATGCGTCTGTCCACCTGCTGTATGGCAGACCGGATCGGGAGAGAACGGTTGAGGGAATCCCTTTGACTTCTCCAGCCGTATTCTCTCGGAACCTCGCCTTGCATCCAGTGAGAGGGATGGATTCATACGTCGGTTACTCCTGGACACACTGACCCCCAGAATTCTACCCACTCCTAGTACCCTTTTCCTTCCCAGAACATCCTTTCCTTCCTTTCCTTAAAAGACCCTCAACACAGCATCCCCACAAAGATGACATAGGCCCTGAGGGGAATGATTTTTTCCTCAAGGCCTCCTGCGAAGAGTGAATATAAATGTAACCTTTATTGAATAACCAAACCTCTGCCATGGTTTTTCGCTCACTGCCAAGTGGTTCGCTACGATTGGTGATTTAGCAGGGTTGCCCGGGTTCATGGGGTGAGGTTTGTCTGTGTATTGGAGGCGGATGACCAGGACTCACTGAACCCCAGATTCTTAAGCACCCCTAGTCCCCTTTTCCTTCCCAGAACATCACCTCCTTCCTTTCCTAAAAAAGACCCTACACACAGCTTCCCCAAAGAGGACATAGGCCCTGAGGGGAATGATTTTTACCTCAGAGCCTCCTGCGTGGAGCATGTAAAAAAATATATAATATGTTTTTTTACTAACGTGCGTTATCCTATGGATGAGTTATCAAGAGGATGGTGGAACACCCCCTAGTACACATTAGAAGTATTTTAACAAAAATAAATATCCAGTTTTAAGTAACTAGAATTCTCCAAGAAAATGGAGCGCAACTAAAAGAGTTAATGCATTTCTCTACTAAATTGTTCCACTCGCTCAGTTTAGTTAATCGGCTAAGTAGTGAGGTAGCCATTGTCAGGAAAACTCCATTAATCTTAAATCCATTTGTTTTCTACAATGGATTGTTATTGTTAAAACATTTAAACAGCTTATTTATTTATGATATTCTTCGTTTTTCGGCGTTCCGTCACACGTTCAAACCGAAATCCAAATATCTTTAAAAAGACTCAAATTTCAAACTAATCAAGAAAATTTGAACTTAGAAAGGAAAGTTCGTAAAGTAGTGTTATTACTGTGAATACGTTTCGAGTAATTTATTCTCAAAATAGATTTGAATTGCGTACAGTCCGACCATAACAGGGGGTTATAGACTGACTTACTTCAACTGGTGATTCCTGACACAGAAAAATAATAATAAAAAGTCACGGGACCATATACAATTTTTACTCCAAATTACCGCGGGAATCACTGGTTAAAGTAATTCAGTTAGTCACTTAATTCCATGCACGTGTGCATATATATGTGAAAGTATTCTAAACTAGTAATTCTGTAAACAGTAGACCTCGATTCTAAAAAAGCCTATTTATTTTCCTCTTATTTAAAAATAGAATTTCCTTTGAAATCATAAGATTTGTTAGTAGATATATAAATACCTTTAATAAAAACGGCGATAAGATGATCGATCACTGAAAAAACGAAAATTTACTGTTATTTTCCAATAAATATGTTTTAGTAATATAACTGTGAAATAGATTATCAGCCTGTGGACAGTATTTGTTTTTAAAGTTACATGTTTTTTCACGTTATATTATCTTATCTACATCTTATTTTCAACTAATTTTTAAGATATCTTCATCTATACTAATATTATAAAGAGGAAGGATTTGATTGTTTGTTTGTTTGTTTGTTTGTTTGCATCGAATAGGCTCCGAAACTACTGAACCGATTTGAAAAATTCTTTCACTGTTGGGAAGCTACACTATTCCCGGGTAACATAGGCTATATTCTATTTAAAAAAAAATTAGGGATCTTTACTAACACTACAATAATGTAACCCAAGGTGTAAAAAAATTACCGAAAATATTCTTTAAATCACGTGCGCTGCAAAAACTATTGATGATAGAATAAAATAATGTACTACAACTTTGTAGAACACATCATTATCTACAAAAAATGTTGCGACAGCATATGTCTAACTATTATAGTTATGCCACAATAAGTGTTCTTTTATTTAAAAAATTTAATTGAAATGCCGCCGCTAGAAAAGACTCTTTATTTGTATCTTGATATTAATTCTTATCAATATAAATTATTTTATATTCGAGACTGCTTTAATGCCTTTATATAACTTTTTGAATTATTCAATTCGGACATCCCATTCAAAAGATATCACGAGTTTAAAAATGTAAGTATTATACAATGTTAGCGTCACTGGTGTACGGGCCGTACGGAAGGACACCAACAAACAATCAAATCTTTCCTATCTTATATATAAAAATCAAAAATTGTTTGTTCGTATTTTATACGCTGTCATACCGTTCATCCGATTGCGATGAAACTTTGGTGATTTGTTGTGCACACGCCCGCAAAGGATATAGGCTATTTATAATAGTAAGTTCTGGCGTTATTGAATTTGTATTAATGAAAATGTGCGTATTTCATATATTTTTGTGGCAAGGAGGAAAGGCAGGGGGGAGGAGAACGGGGGAGGTGGGGTACGTGGGTGGGAAGACGAGGGATGGGAAGGCGGGGAAGGTAGAAGGGAAACGCAAAAGAGGAAGGGGACACGGGAGGTGAACGGGGACGCACGGGAAAGGACATTCAAGGAGAATCAATTGATTTCTTTGCATTGCAACGCAAGCCGTGCTTTGTGCTTTGAGTTTTAGCTTTAAGCTTTGATATTTAAGCTTTGAGCTTTGATTCTTGAGCTTTAAGCTTTGAACTTTATGCATTCAACGTTAAGCTTTACGTGTTGAGCTTTAAGCCTTGAACTTAAAGATTTGATATTGAATTTTGAGTATTGAGCTTTGTGCTTTGAGATTTGTGTTTTGAGCTTTAACTTTGAGCTTTGAGCTTTAAGCTTTGTGCTTTGAGATTTGTGTTTTGAGCTTTAACTTTGAGCTTTATTTTTAAGCTTTGTGCTTTGAGTTTTAAGCTTTAAGCTTTGAACTCAAGTTTAGAGCTTTGATATTAAGCTTAAACTTTGGCCTTTAAGCTTTGAATTTTTGCTTTAAGCTTGAGCTTTAAGATTGAGCTTTAAGCTTTGAGTTTAATATTTGAGCTTTATGCATTCGGATTTAAGCTTTGAGCTTTGCACAAAGCATAAAGCTTAGCGCTAAAAGTTAAAAGCTTAAAACTTAAAGCTTAAAGCTCAAAGCTCAAAGCTTGAAATTCATTGACTTTAATCTCAAAGCTTAAAGCTCTAAACTTACATTCAAAGCTTAAAGCTGAAAGCTTGAAGCTCAAAGCCTAAAGCTCAAGGCTTAAATCTCAAAGCTAAAAGCTCAAAACTTCAAGCTCAAAGCTTAAAGCTCAAAGCTTGAATATTAAAGATTAAAGCTCAAAGCTTAAGGTCAAAGCTCAAAGCTTAACCCTTCAAAAATTTTAAAGCTCAAAGCTTGAAGCTCAAAGCTTAAAGCCCAAAGCTTAACCCTTCAAAAATTTGGCGTATTTTGTCAAAAGGTAAAAATGTTTCGATATATATCGATTTCGCAATAAAAATTCAAATAAATGGAATATTTGTAAACGTATCGAAAAACTAAATAGGTACTGGTTTTGAAAGGTGAAATACGCTTAAATAAATGGTATTCTTAGAAATTACAAAAACATTTTTTAAATACAAATTTTTTTTATGTAAACTTTAAAAAAATTTAAAAATACTCAACTGACATTTTTGATATTAAAATTACTGATCTATAGAAAATGTGTTTGTTTCTGTCTATGTTTGTGAGATGTTTTGCGTTGCTAAACCGTTCATCCGATTGCAATGAAACTTTGGGGATTTGATGTGCGCATTCCCGCGATGGTTTATATATGTGTAAAGTGAGTTCTGGCATCATCTGGGACGAATGGGAAAGGGTAAGTAGAGCGATTTTTTTTCTTTATTAAGTGGCATAGCATATGCCGGGAACTCGCTATTGTATTTAAATGCCTGTGTCAGAATTTGGTAAATTGAATTATGTAATAGAAAGTACCTACCCTAAAATTCTAAATCTATACTAATATTATGAATGCGAAACTGCGTGTGTTTGTTTGTTACGCTTTCACGCATAAACTAATAAACCGATCTTAGAATTTTTTTCACCAATAGAAAGCTACATTATACGCGAGTAATATAGGCTATATATAATGGTAAGTTCTGGCGTTACGAAATTATAAATATTAAAATATTATATTTATTTTACGTTTTCTGTCGAAAAAGGCGGGTTATTTTTTTTTTTTTTTTACAGTTATTTTTTTTTTTTTTTACAATACCGCACAAGAGTCCCAACTGCTCCCGTGTGGAGCCAGTGAGACTATGGCATCCCCAATCGGGGTATGTTGTGAGGCTGAAGGTAGTGGGGAGGGGAAGGAGATAGGGAAGAGGAAGGTGGGGAAGTACCTGGCTATTCAGATCTGGTCACTAAACACGGCTAAAGCCATTTCAAGCAACGTTTCAATTCTGAATGGTGGTCTTACACCAGGGCGTTACTGATAGTATCTTCCACTCTGGAACGTGCCGCAAATATACTATTTATTTTAAATGAATAAATTGTGAAATAACACAAATGAATCAAATAAAATTTATTTGCGCACGCCGGGTTCGAACCCGCGACCTTCGGATTGTGAGTCGAGAGTCTTGCCTCGGGACCACGGAGGCCGGCAGTTATTGCTAACGTCAGAAGAAAAGCAAAATAAATCGTTGCCGTGAAAACCATGTTGATATATATTTTTTAAATCAGTCATCGTAGTTAATATTTATCTCTAAAAAATGAATCGCCGAAATGTATTTACGCGCATGACTTCCGAACAACGGCACCAAATTGGATTTTACTACTGGTGAGCTCTGGCATTATGAAATATGCAAAAGGTGGCGTGCGAGCTGTTTGAAAACTGAATGTATCGGGAAAGAATGTATGAAATGCGGGAGGGGGACTCGGCTAGGGGGTTCGCAGGAGGGGGAGGAGGGAAACCCGGGAGGGGGAGGGGAATCTGGGAGGGGGGAGGGGAGCTTGGGAGGGGGGTTCGCGGGATGAGGAAAGGGGTATTGGAGTGGGGGGAGGAAAGGTGGAGGAGGCGGAGTAAGAACGCGAGACGGGAAGAGGACGCGGGAGAGGAAGGGGAGGCGGAAGGGGAACGGGACGAATGGGAAAGGACACGCAGGAGAAAATAATTTATTTATTAAATTGCATGGCAACGCATGCCGGGTACCAGCTAGTCTTATATATATCTTATCTTAATCCAATCTTCACATTATCTCCATCTTATCTTAATCCAAGTTTCATATTATTTTCATCTTATATTCATCGTATCTTCGTATTCTTATCTTCATATTACCATTATCTTATCTTCATTTTACCATCATCTTATCTTCGTCTTATCCTTATCTTATCTTCAACTTATCTTCATCTTATCAGCATCTTATCTTCATTTTATATTCATCTTATCTTCGTATTATCTTTAACTTATCTTATCTTCATCTTTTCTTCATCTCATCTTCATCATATTTTTATTTTATCTTCATCTTATCTTCATCTTGTCTTCATCTTATCTTCATCTTATCATCATCTTATCTTCACTTTATCTTCATCTTATATTCATCGTTTATTCATATTCATCTTCGTTGGTTCTTATTCTGGCTGAAATTTAAATTGTTCTTATCCCCATGGATAAGAACAATTCAAATTTCGATTCAACGATTCCATAATCGTACCGACGATTTATACCTTCGCCACAGATTATGTAGTTTATAATTACGTAGGTTATGTAGTTTATTCCAATTGTGATTAAATTACTTTATACTTATACACAAATGTGTATTCGTCTATAGCCATGGCCATAATGTCAAGAGTATTTTTTCGTTTACAATTTAATAATCGTATTCCGTGAGTTTTCGCCATTTACCTTATTTTCAGACTTCAACCTTTTCTGTATACTAATCTTTTGGGGATATCAAAGTGCAATTTGGAAGGATCATTCCCCATCATACAGCTTACATAATAAATTTTCCTGGATCAAAAGAGGATCCTTTCGTGTAATAAATCAGGACCCGGCGTCGGGCGTGTTGTATCAGAGGGCCACGATCCAATCAATATTTCATAGATATCGATACCCCGTATTCCCTCAGACGTTCGCACGAGGAATCTCGGAACCAAGTGAGGGAATCCCCAGAGAGAAAAAAATACATTTTTCATGTCCATATAAACGATTGCTCTGTTAGAGGCACAAAACAAAAAATCTTGTTACAAATGAGAGATGATGAAAAATAATATCACATTATTTATGTTTCAAGACAATAACCATTATTTATTTAATTTTTCGAAGAAAACTTCTTCATTAAGGGTTTTACTTTATGATAGCATTATTTATTTTATTAAAACACAAATATCTTTGTACACATCACTTTTATTTAATATACACTCAACATATTCACCTCATCGGGAGTTAAAGTATACTCAAGTTATAATTTTATATAGATCATGGATTAAATACAGGGCTAGGGGTAGGAGGGAGGGGGAGGGGTAAGAGCGGGGGAAGTTTATTGAAATTTGGATTACAATATTATTATTATCATTAGAAGGGAAAGACTGGTTAAGTGGGAAAATATTTAAAAGCGGGTTCATAAAAAATATTTGCTTATTAATTATGTCAGTTTTGGTATTCACATTTTTTCTTATTTCTAATATTTCAAAACCATTTATTTGTGATGCCTTATAACCCGTGTGTAAAATTTTAAGAAAAAAATTAAAATTATAACTTCAGTATATTTTAACTCCCGATGAGGTGAACATCGTTCACGAAACATGTTGAGTGTATATTAAATAAAAGTGTTGTGTACAAAGATATTTCTGTTTTAATAAAATAAAAAAATAAAAATTATTTATTTATTTATATACGCCTTGATGGCTTTTACGTGTCACATTGGCAAGTTATAAAGGAGCATCACAACATACAGCAAAAAATAAAAGGTACAAAACATATTAAAGTAGTTACAGAGCAATGTTTAGTCATTTTGTTACTGTTAACAATTTGACATTCAAGGTTTGTTGCATAATATCTGTATACATATACGTTTTTTAAAGGAAGCGATGTTTTTAATAAAAAAATATGTCAACAGATCATGTTTCATTCCCCACACGATGTAATCTCTCTAGATAAGAGTTAAACGTATAATTAGTGCGAGAAGCAACTATATTAAATGGAGCATTGAGTCTGGTGTTGTAATTATTGGGTACTTGATAATTTTTCATTTTCACTAGTTCAGGGCTATCCAAATATTCGTTAATGATTTTAAATAATTAAAAAACACTCAAATTTTTCTTCGCTGTGATAATTCGGGTAGTTTAAGTAATTGCATTAAATAATTTAAATTTAAATTTTCTATTGGAATGTTTAATATTTAATTATAAAAATACTAGCTTTTCCCCGCGGCTTCGCTCGCATGGTATTAGGAGAAATTACTGTAGCGCTTGCACTTATCAATTATCCCCCCTCTCACCCTCCCCCACCCACTCCCACACATTCATTCCCGGTAAATTCAGTTTTCAAACAGCCCACGTGCCACCTAAATTTCATAATGCTAGAGCTCAAAGAAAAAAAGAATTTTCCTATTTGGTGCAGTCGTTCTGAATTTACGCGCTTACAAATATTTCGTATACTTATTTTTATCTAAATGAGAGATGTTGGAAAATAATATTACAGCATTTATGTTTCTTGACAATTAAAATTTAAATGTTAAATTTTAACAATGTTAAATTTTAACAATGTTAAATTTTAACAATGTTAAATTTTAACAATGTTAAATTTTTAAGTATAATTAAAAAAAACACTATTTATAATCCTTACGAATTATATTTTTAATGTACAAACTCTCATCTGACATTTATTCCAAAACATAACTTTTCCAAAAAAAACAAAACATATTCTAATATTTGAATTTTGTGGAGCAACAGCCCACCAGTAGGCGGAGTACCTACCAGCATAGAGCCCACAAATATATCAACATCGTTTCAATCGCAAGGATTTGTTTTCTGACGTTTGCAATAACTCGCTTTTGTTAGCGACAGAAAACGTATAAAAAATATAATATATTGATATGTAAAATTTTATAACGCCAGAGCTTACCATCTTATACAACCTATAGTCTTCGAATATAATTTAGCTTTCTATTGGTGAAATAATTTTTAAAATCGTTATATTGTGTTATGCGTGAAAGCGTCATAAACAAACTCGAACAGTTTCGCATTTATAATATTAGTATGGATGTGGATATGGATATGGATGTTTATCAAAATCATCAATCACGATGATGTGTGGATAAATGAACTCGGGTTTGTTTAGAATTTAAGTGTCGTTTTCAAAATTGGAACTGATTCTGTAAGGAATTATTCCAAATAATATCAGGAATCACTGGTATGTAAGCCAAATATGTATCTTAACATCTTATATATAGCAGTTCTTCTTGTATTTTGTATGGCGTAAAAGAGTTGGTGAATGTGGTAACGGGATGCTGAGTCATTCAGAGCAGATGTTCTTACGTATACTTTCGCTGTATTTTACGTTTTTATTTCTCCAAATTCATATCTTTGTCAGACATGAACAACATTTGAAATAAAAATTTACTAGAAACGTAGGGAAGTCTCTTACTTGCAACATTTTATCTTGAGTTTGTGAGACAAGCAAGTATAGATGTATTGTAACATCATTGGGTAAGCAACTTGAAGCGTACAATTAAATTATTTAGCGCCTTATTTTAGTTAACCCAAGTTATTATTTTGAATGAAAATGTAAATTAATGTTCTAATAAACGCCGATTTATCGAAACTAAACCAAAAACTGGGATGATAGTTCTCGGAGCATCTTTTGTTGAAATGCCCGTAAATCCAAAAAATCTATCCAAAACATGATTAAATTTTGTAGACAGATTATCTGTTTTTGTTCAAGGGCAGTAATTTTTTAGAGTGTCTTGAAGTTTCAGACAATGGGCGGCTATTAATATTCCTTTAAAATTATGTTGTAATACAGGGAAACTTAAATAATGCAAAACGTTTTGCAAGATTTTAGTACCTACTATAAAAATAGTTCTGGCATTCTTGGCGCCCTAAGAATGTTGATAGGACTAATAAATCATGGGATATATTTGGCTATGAGCCCATTGGTTGCAGAATGCAAGGAGGTTAAATAAGGTTCAACCCCATTTTAAAAGAAGACTTTACCTCCTTCTGCAAGATTATTAACAATATATTATATAAAACCCCTGTCAGATGCCAACTAGATCACAACTCTACGTTATGGTCTCCCTTTTTTAATATCCATTCCAACAGCATTGAAAAGATTCAACATAAATTTCTGAGGTATATAAACTATATTCTTGTACAAAACATTCATTGTAATTACCTCCTAGAGAAAATGTCCCTATTGAAACTTTCGTAAAAGAGAATAAGCACAGATTAAATATTATTAATGATTACATAAAACACTGCATTACAAAATTGCCTGTCCTGAATTGCTTCAATTAATCAACATCCGTATATCCAAAAGCTCTGGCTGGCATGTATTACCCTTTTAAGCGCCCTTGAGGTGATTTTTTACAAAAACGGCGCTCTATAAATTGTCCAATTATTATTATTATTATTATTTTGCTTTAACAATAATACCAGGACACTGGCTTATCAAAATACCCCGATTAGGAGACTTCCCAAATCAGAAATAAATTTTCTGATCTGGGAGATATATTTCATCTAAATATAATCAATATAAATGTTACATTTTT
This sequence comes from Glyphotaelius pellucidus, assembly GCA_936435175.1. Taxonomy (NCBI): domain Eukaryota; kingdom Metazoa; phylum Arthropoda; class Insecta; order Trichoptera; family Limnephilidae; genus Glyphotaelius; species Glyphotaelius pellucidus. Next base: position 33,130,560 of record OW386545.1, on the reverse strand, counting down.
ATTAGAACTACTCTCATTTTATAACTTTTGAAGGTAATTCCCATTTCAATGATATATTAATATAAATGTTGTTCATTCCAATACATTTATTTATCTAGACACAAATAGATGTATGTATTTCCTACTATTTTTTGTTATATTGAATATTTATTTACGCGAGGATTCTTAGGGCCTTCGTTCATGGAGAAACTGAAATGAAACCAGTTGTCAACACAATTCGAAGTTCGTGAGCCGCTACCATGGCAATCTGTTAACAATGCAACTGAAACGCAACTGCCACAGCAGTGCTGTTGCGTTGACAAAAAAGCCCACTACGGCGTGTAATAAATAAATAAACAAATTATTTTTAAAAAATGTATTAAAATATACATGCACAATACATGCAAATAATTATATAGTTTTAAGAAATCATATTGATATCAGTGACAACTATAGCTGACAACAAAAGCTTTTTGTCAGATAGCTTGAGTGCCTCTTACATTCGGAATTTGGTGACTAGACCGATGAACTGACAGAAGCATCTATTTTCTAAACTTCGCAAAGGGCGAAATAAATTTAACATTATTTGTGTTCTCAATTTGAATTCAAATTGACCGTTAAATAGCGTTTCGCTATTTGAGTTTCTCGTTCTGTATTCAAATTCAACATCCAGCGGGAATAATTGCGGAGTTTTTACATTAATTTGTCTAGAAACGCAAATTATGCTTTCCAATCAATGTAATTCATATTCTGGAAAAAATGCTACGATATTTATTACTGTATAATTATTGAAAGATATTATTTTACGTGATAATAAACCAAATAATCAAAAATACTATTTTCAGTTGTCGGTGCGTGAAACGTGAAATATTGCCGCGTGAAATTATTTATGTTCAATGAACTCAAATTTGCTATTTAGGTGTTATTTTTTAAATTGAAACTGATTGTATAAAAAATAATTCAGACCAGAAATAAAGTAGGTACCTACCTGTTATATTATAATTTAACAGAAAATTATTTCAATTGTCTTTTTCAAAATTTGGATTTATAATATCCCGTGATTTTTCACGCTAGTGTCATATTATGAAATACTACCACCAACTTCATGGAAGAGCGGTAAGATCTTTAAATCTGGACCCGGTGGATAAAGGTTAAAATCTTTTAAAATTGGAAATTAGTTTTCTTCGCAGTGTTTATTTTTTGTTATTCATAAGAACGTGTACATATTTGCTCCTCGTTCCAGAATAGAAGAAAATTTTCAATTTAAATATTCGAGGAAACAATAATTAATTATCGCATCAATGCGTTTATTTTCTATCTGACAAGTCAGGAACTCAACTTTCCATCATCTAACCTTTCATAATAAGGAACTCCAGTGAAAAATATTATGGCTTTAAAAAAATATGTTCATATAGACCAATAAACGTTGATTCTGAATATACAAGTTGTATTAAATAATATTTAACGTAGAGTTTTTAAAAAAATATTAAAAAGTCCATTTTAAAACAGTTAAAACACCCTGTCAAGTTGGTATTATTGAATTTGTGAGGCGTGACGTCACCGCGTCCATAAAACGCTCCAATGCTGAAATTCAAAATGGTCGGCGATGATCAGCTGATTCCAGTTGCCTGCAAAATTCATACTTCGGTTGGTCATGATGACGTCACACTAGATTCGGTGGTTTTCGGGGGATCTTGAAAAATTAAAACTTTGACATTTATTTTAACTATCAAAACTAACTATAAAAATAAAAATAAATCTGCAGTTATTTCAGCTAGAAGGTTTAAAAAAATTTAAAAAATGGACTGGAGTTACTTATTGTACCTCACTGTGCTCAGGATCCCGAAATATAATTTTTCTGATTAACCACTATAATCCCATTTTTGCAACGAATTTTCTTTTTTTTTACTTTTATTTTTAATGACGGCCTTTGTGGTCGATAGGCAATGCTCTTGACTAGTAATCCGCAAACATTTTTATATTTTATTTGTATTATTTCACAATTTATAGCACATTTGTGGCACATTCCCGACTTGAAAGATACTCTCAATATCTCCCTTGTGTAAGACCACCATTCAGAATTACGACGTTACTTGAAACGTCTTTAGCCGTGTTTGGTGACTAGATCTATACTTCCCTACTTCCCACCTTCCTCTTTCCCAACTCCTACCTACCCACAACCTTCAGCCTCACAACATACCCCAGTTGGAGATGCCATCGTCTCACTGTCTTCAGCCGGGAGCAGTTGTGAGCTATTCACATAAAAAAAAACGATAAATAAATAAATAAATAAACCAGACTATTGGGAAAATTCAGCATTATTTTTAAATAGCCTCTTAAAATTTCTCCAAAGAAGTTTTATACAGGGGTAGCTTTACCACCAGTGGTAATAAAACTATCCTTGATTGCACCCCAAGAAACCACACACAAAACATAAAAGTTTATTTATAATAACATTTTTATTCATAAAATGGTTTTTTAGACTCCATTTTCATTTTCAGCCTTATAACACCTCAATTGACCGCAACCTCAAAGCACTTAAATAATTCACCTTCTTGTCAACGTTGGCTAAGTAGCACTTCCGGTTCTGCCGCAATACCGGTAAAATGGCGGCCGCCCAACCTTCCGCTTTATAACCGATTCGATTCGATTTCCGGAGAATACGCCATCGTTTAATAACCCGATTTAAGGGTTATTTAACGTGTTTCGGGATATGCCGAAAAATGGGGTAAGGTGTGATTGAAATTTTGATTTCAACTGAAACATAATAAATAAAGAAATTCGACTAAATTAAGCCTTTTAATAATAAGAAGACGAAATTTTTGTCTTTTTTGTTTTTCGTTCGTAATTAAAGTTGTCTTCAATACGTATACTACAACCTGGGGTTTTACTGAATAAGAAATTCTACTATAACATATTGAATATTCAACCTAGACTTCGAAAGTCAATAGATGTCGCGATTTCTTACATATCTCCCTTAAACATTAGAAATTTTTAAGCCCTTAAAAAAATATATGTTATTTTTTAAGATAATAAGTATACTTTCTCCATACCGAAACGCAATTATATGAAATTCCCTCGATAAAAAAAAAATCGCAAATTATGCTCCGAAAATTCTTATTTTCACGTCGGTCTGTATTATTTAACAAAGTATATGTATGAAAAAATTCACAGTGTTTCTTTGAATGTTGTTTTAGACAACCCCCATGAGATTTTTGCTCTATTCTAAACGAGTCGTGTTTTATTAAACATTTTTACAATTTTCGCTTCAATTTTATCGTTTAAATATTAGCGCGCTCTCTCCAACATTCGTAGTTACATATCTCTCCATCTTCTTCTTTTCGGGCGAGGATACGGCGCCTTGAAATAAGAATGGATTTATTTTTTCAAGACACTATCTAGATTGAATTTGTTTCGGGTGGAATCTTGCAATCAGACATAAAGATAGGGAGCAATATATATTTATTTTTTTATATGATCGAGTTGGTTTAGTGGTCAAAGCAATGTCCCGGTAAGGTAGAGGTCCTAGATTCATTTCACAGACGCGATCGAACCTTTTCTGTATTTTCTTTTTCACATTTTTTGTTTGATAGTTGTTAAACCATCAGCCTCATTTGTTCGCTTTCCGGAACAACTCAAATAGGTCTCATAGAAATCGTTGTGTCCCCCTTACTATCATGGTCTGAAATATGATCTAAGCGGTGTTAGAAAAACAAAACATCACGTTCTGTATGAAAGTTAACCACAAAACAATTAAAATTTATGAAACCAAAATTTTCGACCACAATTTGAAAAAAATATGAAACTTTGGGACTTTTTTATTGATATTAATTTTTACATGAAACGACAAAAAATGAGTCATAAATAACGCTTGTAATACATTTCTCTAATTAAATATGTGTGTTTTTTTTTTCTTTTCATTATCAGTCATTTTAGTTAGAAAAAAAGGAAAGTGAGCAATTTTTCAAACTTTTTTATGTTTGCATTCAAAATTTTCAAAAATTATATATTTATTTTGAATTGTAAAATTTGAAAGCGTTTTTTGGCATCTTTAAAAAACAGTTTTTTGTTTTCGGATGCGTTCACAAATATTTCGTTTATTTGGACTTTATTGCCTGAGGATTTAAAATATTCAATGATTAAATAAAATAATAACGATGATGACAGTGTTTTAGGACAAGATAATAATTTGTGTAAAGAAAGTGGTTTATTAAATCTTCGTGCATAGTCGAAATGGGTACTAAAGTATCACATTTTTCTCTGGAATTTACAAAACGATTGTCAGAATTAATTTGATGGCTCCACGGCATGCGAGAAGAATATTCACATTTTTTAACACCCCACTTAAATAAAATATGTATTTCGTTTGTAATCTGTATATATATTTTACAACTCCAACTTTATGAATATATCGTAAAATAAAAGTAAAATTAAGTGCTTTCCCGATACTACAAAAATAAATAACGCTGGCATAGTTACGCGGATACGACAAAAATAAAAATTTAATCAATTTTTTCTTCAGTGTGGACTTGCCATCGAGAAAATAAGGTTATCTTCATAGAATTAACGTGCTCTTAAAACCCATATATTTTCAAACGATCATTAGGTAAGTTCCGGAATAAAATAGTCATGAGTTCTCTTAAAGCTCGCTAATGAGTTCGCTTCTTGCTCAGACTAATTTGTTCGGTTTTCGGAACAACTCATACAGGTCTCATAGAAATCGTTGTGCCGCCCCCACTATCATGGGCAGAACTAAACCGTGCTTTATATTGGAATCTAAAAGTTTACTGCAAAATAATTAAAATGGACACCTATATCAAAGCCAAGTTTCCGAGCGCAATTTGAAAAAAAAATTGGAAGCTTGAGAATTTTTTATTAATTATTTTCACAGAAACCAACAAAAAGTGTGTTTACGATAACCTTCAAAATACTTTACCTTTAAAATATGTGTGGGTTTTTATTTTTTTTTTCGCAATAGGTAATTTTAGTTGGAAAAAACGTAAGGTGAGGCAATTTTTAAACTTTCTTAGATTTGCATTAAAATTTTTCATATTTAAAAAATTATATCCTGATTTCAAATTAAAAAAAATTGGACGCGTATTTTATCACCTTTCAAAAATAGTTTTTAGTTTTCGGATTCGTTCAGAAATATATTTGTATTTGGATTTTACTGCAAGCCTGAATTATTTTGACCTTCCACAAAAAGACCCGAGGTCTGAGGGATTAATAAATAATTCATTAATTGCACTTATTTTGACGTGATAACGTCTTATAAATCGATGAACGCCGGCTGCACTCATGAAAAAGTATGCATCATTGTCACGTTGTCACGTTCTGCCTGAGCCGAGCGTGCAAGCGAGAGCGCGGAACAAGCGATAGAGAGGCACGATCGGCCTAAGCGTTCGGCTTGTGACGCATCTATCTCTCTTCCACTCCATAGTTATTATTTGACGTTATCAGGTAAAATTATCGTCCATAAACCGACTTTTTAGACAACCAATTTTTTAGGGTAAAAGTTATTCACCAAACGGGACTTTCCTAAATTTCTAAATTCCTATTTGACTGTCCTAAAACGGGAATCATCCTAGTTGGACAGTCAAAACATTTCATAAATAATGTACATAAATATGTAAATATTTTACTAAATAAAAATGAAATAAATAAAATAAAATAAATAAAATAAAAATTGATCGTAAAATACATTATAATACTTCAAATAAATACGAACTAATTTTAAATGTTGTTCTTTGCAATATATACCAATACAACGCAAAATAAATTATATGCACTTTGTTTATTCTCAAACGATTTCTTATCCTTGAGCGGAGTACAGTTTAAAACAACTCTGTCACGAAAACCCTCCCGCCAAGTGTAGGTCAACACATTTTTTTCTTTCACACAACAATATCCGCAGTGTGTTCGTCACGATCACCTCTTCATTATTGATTTAAATATGTTCTAGTTTCTACTCGTGTCGTGGAGTAAGTACGGACTATCGACCTGTGCTGTGCCGAGTCTCCGCCAGGGAAATGTATTGATTTCTCCGACAACTTATTTTCACCAGTTCCATGAAATGGCAAGCGGCGGACCCGCAATTCAAACGCAGAGATCGATTGCTAACTTTCCGAGAAGCCTCTAATAATTCATGCACATTTAACTGTCTTAACATGCATAATGTATGAAAAAAAAATTATTTAATGCAAATAAAACATTCCATAATAAATATACATCCATAATCCGTATGATGTTTATGATTTTATACTTGAATACCTTGAAGAACAGAATAAATAACTATTTATTTATTTATTGTTTGAAACATTTACAGAGTGTTTACAATTATTACAATAATAGAATTGCCGTTAGGATGTACATAGATATTAACACTCCAATTAGAAATGTTCACAGCATGAGTAATCAATGTTTAGTTGTTACTAGACGGAAATGCTTTCAGTGATAACAGAAATAATGATAATCAAAATGAAATAAAAAGCATAGAAGTGTCAAATATAATACATAACTTGCAGAAAAAGAGAAAAAAGAAAGAACGGTATTACAATAAAGCAACTACATAACTGTTCTCCACGAAGTGTTATGGTAGGAGTTTGACAATTTGTTTTTTTTTTTTAAATATGTGAGATTGTTTGCATAGATATCTTTATGGTCACATTTAAAAGTATTATACAGACGACACATTCGAGACAGTGGATTGAAGTATGCAATATTGTTATTAAATAACTCAAGATGGAATATTTTATGAATGAATATTTAATACATGAAGAACCTTCCCAACAAATTCGAAAGGAAGCAAATGTTCAATTTAGCTCAACCGCGCACCGTTCCTTCTCACTTACACTCACCTGAAATTGTAGATCTCCATCGTATTTAAATTCCGAAAACACAGTTTTGTATGGAAATATAAGCTTCGATTAGGCAAATTTTAGGATCACGAAACAAGCCCTCAAGGCACTTGATGTGTTATCCTTTATTCTATGTTAAACTCCTTCTTCGCCCCCCTAAGTTGCTGATTTAAGGCGATGCAATACGAATTACAGTGTTTTTAAATTCATTCGTTTCGACAAACATTTAATTTTATTCTGCCAGTAGAACACAATAACTTGTCCTTTGCTACAATCTACAATTTTTTTGTTGTTTTTTTTTAATAAGCCTACAAAAAAAATATCAGGCACATGAAAAATGCTTTGATGTGAAAAATCTCGTACTTATGAACCACTTTTCGAATACGAATTAATGGTGTAATGTAGAAAATTTAGATATTTACATTTTAATCTGTAAACATTTTAATATTTGTGTCTGAATTTCACAAAATAAAATAAAACATACATTTTTGCGATTTTATTTTTCAAAATTCAAAACAGGCGGTTGGTGAGTCAATCTAGAATTTCAATCTTATCGCCATCTGCATAAGGAATGCGTGATTTCATTACACTCCGAATATTACACGTCGAGATGGAGACATGCCAAAAGTCTAATATTAATAAAAATATTTATTACTCCCTTTTACTAAATTCGCGGTGGAAATAAATGACAGTACCTACCTAATATTGTTTATAATAAAATGTAAAACTTTTGCACTAATTTGTAACTTTTAAACGAGTTCGGTTTTATTTTAGAACAAAGGGCTCCACCAACCTACTTACCTACATACCTACAAGTTATGTTTAAAAAAATACTTTACCTAGATGATGAACATACAAAAGCTGTAAACAATTATGTTTCATAACGGCATTTTTAACCTTATTCATACTGTCAAAAAATGGCCTTTGCAGATATGTTAACGTTAACCAGAAAAAAACCACCGCATAACTGATTCCACGAAAATACGATTTCACCGCTGACATATTTCAATTCAATCTAAAATTGGAATACGATTTCGTCACAGTATTTGGTGACTACAATTCAAATCGGTTAGTTAGCATTTGAGTGACACGACTATTTGCAAAAAACCAAAAATGTATCAATTGGTTTTGGAAACTGTAATACCTCGAAAGTTATTTTTGCGCGGCTGCGACATATTATTTGACTCCGTTATTTTGTGGTATTTAATATAAAAAGATTTTACTGCGTCTTCATTTATAGCAGAGTGTGCAATATAAATTGCAAATGGTAAAGAGTAGAACATTTATCTTGGAGCGTTTAAAGATTGCCACCGATAAGTAAGGGCGTTGAAAATGTTTACACAAACACATTACTAACTGTGAACTGTTGGCACGCTTCGATTTAACGACGACGTTAAGACATAATAATTAACAACGCTGTTATTTGAAAAAATAATGGTTCCACAAACCAACAAACTAAACATTCTTTTAAAACCTACTTTTGATTCATCCTAAGGTTGAAAATGTCCCAATTTTTCTTAAGGGGCTGAAAAATTATTTTTGTAATCAAAAGTTATAAAATAAAAAAAAATAAAAAATGTACTACCTTATTTGGTTCCATGCCAATTGAGAATAAAGTCAATTCAACACCTCCTTGAAAAGTCATTAAAAGCTATGAAAAAAAATATTTTTAATTTACCGATGACCCTAACCTAACGTAACCTATTAAACCATTTTTTATATATTTTTTTATCACTCTAAATGACTTATCTGAGATGGTTCTGAGTTGGTTTCATTCCGAGTTGTACGGTCATTTAAATTATAAAACATATGCCGTTACAGATTTAAATGTATCAAGAATTTATCGGCAACTTAAGCAATTATTTAAAGACAAAATAAAAGTAAGCATTTTAATGATGTTAATTTAAAATTACGTCAACTTTACACAAATTTGTCATATATAAATAATAAAAAAAATCACTAACTAACTAACTAATGAAAACGCATTTTTCGATCTATTATTTTATTTTTCATTATATTAACATAGTAGATAAGGTAAAATATTTTTTTATAAATATAATTAACTGACAAAAAATTCAAAAACTGCCTCTAAAATGAAGCAAAATTGAAGTCTATATCATAATTTTTAAAAAAACACACATCCGCATCAAATATTAAATTTTTTGACTGATTTGAAAAATTATGATTCACCTCAAATCCAAAATTTAATTTTATATGAAACGGGCCGCGTGGCTCTCGAATCCTTTAGCATATATTCAGATACGAACTTTCAATTACGATTTTAAAATGTGGTGAACAGAATTGTTTGTTGTTTATAATCGCCTTCGTGTTTACGTTCACGTACCTAATCGTATTTTAAATTAAGAATTTTTAATATCTATGTGTTTTTATTTAATGGTTTGTGTTGTTCACAGCTGAGGGGCGCGTTGTCCAGCAGGGGCGGCCAACCGTCATGGCGCAGGGGCCCGGCGCGCCGCGGTCCCCGTGAGGCCCCCGGCCGCGGCCCGCGCGCCCCTGACCACCAGCCCCTGGCCACCCTAGCCAAACTAGCAACCCTAGCCACTGCAACACGAAACCAGACTCTAACGGAAAGGTAGATATCATTTCACATATATTCTACACTGGTATTATTTCCTTTTCTGAACTCTAACCTAACCTAACTTAACCGTAGAGATATTGTTTTGTTCCTGCTTTTATTTTCACTTACGGATTCTGCGTATAGTTGCGTTTTTTTTTACTGAGAATAAAGTTTTTTTTATATTATACCGCATAAGAGTCACGCTGCCCGGAGCCAAAAAAACTAAAGCCTCCCCGAATCGGGGTGTATTATTTTGATCATGAAGTCATGGCAGAATTTAGAAAGGTGAAGAAATAGAAATTGTATCTTTAATTAAATGAAGACGATATCAGCGAAACTCAATCGAAAAATATACAGAAAAATCAGAAAAAGATATTGGCACCTCTGGGACTTGAACTCGGGATCTTCCGCTTTCCGGGCGACGACTCTGACTGTCCATAAACGACTGCTTGCAAACATTTTTCAATTTTTATTTTATGAACCCGAGTATTGTTACTTTGTTTAATGTATTTTCTTATTATTTGTCTAATTTATTTTGGGTTTTTAGAAAAATGGACTATTTTGCATTGCACTCTGGAATAAACTATTATTATTATTAAAGAGACGCAATTAATGCAGGCCGATAATCAAGTATCTTGGGGTTGAAATCTCAAGCAAAGGTCGGCAAACGGAATGATCGACCGCAGAGAATAGGTGCGGCGATGGGAGTGCCATGTCCTTTGAATAGCTCTGGGAACGGGAGCGGAGACTTCTAAACCAAGTTAGAAGTGTTTAATTCAGATAATTATTTCATACTTTCATGTAAAAGTGTTGAGGTTGAATATCTTTTCATTTGAGTTTCCAAAAGTCCCAACTGCTCCCAACCGTCTGGATCCAATGGCATCCCCAATTTGGATGTGTTTTATGGCTAAAGATAGTGGTTTTCCTGTGTTTCCTCCTTCATATAATCCGAGCATCTTTGGAACCTTCATTAATGATTAAAATAATGTGGGGAATTGCTCCAAATCGTCTGAAGCGGCTTTCTACGGCATCTCCTAGGTATGTTGTTAGGTTTATGCAGTGGGGAGGGAAATGAGATGGGAAAGAAGAAGGTGAGGAAGAAGACGAAGGAGAAAAAAAGGAGATGGGAAAAAGGAAGGTTAGCTATTGAGATCTGGTCAACAAACACGGCCAAAGCCATTTCACGCAACGTATTTTTTAAATGGTGGTCTTTCACCAGGGTGATACTGAAAGTATCTACCGCTCTGGATCGTGCCACCAATATTCAATATATTAATTTTATGAATGAATTGTGAAATAAAAAACTTATTTTAATATATTAAGTATTATTTTATAATTATTGTATTATTATAAAATCCCAAATTGTAATATTTTATTAACGAAAAAAATATTAGGGAAACTTAAACGAAAACCTGAGACTGAAAAGAGAAAGAAAAAGATGCGGTCACATCTAGGAATTCAACTCATAACCTTAGCCTTACCAATTGAAAGCATTTAGTTCGGGTTGAATATGGCAATTATATATAAATAAAGCAGCCAATAAAAATAGGCGTTAAGAAAATAAAGATAATGTTGTGGTGGTTCTTAGTCGAAATACGTCACAGTTATGTATGACCGAATCGGATAGGGATAACAGAACACCGCCCCGGGTTCGATTCTTGCTAATACTGCAACCCCACACAGCAACCCCACACTCTCCATACAGCAACCCCAAAGATGACATAGGCCCTGAGGGAAATTATTTTCCTCAGAGCCTCCTGTGTGGAGCTCATGTAAAAAAAAAAATTATTAAAAATTACTTGCGCACACCCTTATTTGAAACTATGACCTCGGTATTCGTATCCAATTATCTGAACCCTTCGTCCATGGAGGCCGTCAAAAGGGCATTTACGATACATTAGTGTACATCAAAACAGTTTTTTTTTAAATTTACATTTACATTTTTTTAGCTAAATAATACCTGTGAATTATAAATCAACGCATACAAATTGTCAGAAAAATTAATTCAAGTTAGAAAAGCAGATCTTTTATGGCAATTTTGGCATGAATGTTTGTTTAATCACACATGTCGCAAAATAAATGAATTTTATCGTTGATGCAGAAGTTTAAAGACTTGTTTTTTGAAATTCAAATCGTCTAATGGCTTATCAAGTTAAATACAAAACCTTTTCAAAATCGAAATGAAAACTCGGCTGAGATAAGAAGCTACCGTAGAAAAATTATTTTTTGTGATATTTCCAAGTTTGTTTTCTCTTTATTTATAAGGTGTGGTGCCATTGTGCTATTCGCTGGAATAATAAAAATTTTATTACTTGGATGAGCAGAAATGTATTGTGAACATCGGCTTGTCCCATGGGGTTAGCGTGGTCAAAGTGGGGCGAAGTGATAATAAACAGTACGTGCTTCGAGATTTTAACAGTCGCACACATTTCACGTTTCATATCTGCCCTGATGATGGACATTGTAAAGCTGTCCGAAAGAAGAAGGAAGCGATGCAGCGCATAATAATCCTAAAATTAATCACGATAAGATGATTTCGACATGGTTTTTTATTTGAAATATTGACCCAAAGTGCAGAAAACTCTTTCCGTCGCATTTGTGAAAGAGCATCTTTTTTTGAGGCTTTAGCAATGTTTTGTGACGAGAACAGGTTCCGTACATCTTCTTCTCCATCTGATATTCCCCTTCAAAATAATTTCCCTCGGGGCCTATATCATCTGGGATGCTGTGTGGAGGGTCTTTTTGAGGAGAGGAAGGAATGAACATTGGTCTTGAAGAGACCCATGTTGTAGGAGGGAGGAAACACAGAAGCCGGCAAATCGTTCCTTAGCCGAGCTGTTGAACTCAAGAACGAGTCGAAAAAACAAATGTTCTCATGTGACAAATGTCAACCGTGTAATATGTTGGGCGCGCGTTTGGCGTGTCTCCCGATTATGCACCGGTGCCGAAGGGATCAATGACGCTAGTTCATCAGAGCATCTTCCATTGAAATACCGGTAGAACATGGATAGCATTCCCACCGTGTGCTCTAAATATTGCAATCCGTTCGTTAAGGTGGGAGAATCTATCAAACGGACCGCCCGTTTCTGCAGAGTCGAGGGTATTTTTCAAGAATTTTGGAGCTCCAGAAAGAGGTGGCTGCCAAATTCAACCGTGGGGCTACCTTCAGATACAAAATATGCTCTAAACTAAAACGTGGATCTGATTGTCCCACTGATTCTCTTGAAGTCCAGTAATTTCACGAATATTCCTTTCACCTTCCCCCTATAATATTACAACATTCCTTAAATGAGATCTTTGTCAGTAGGCTCTTGCATGGTTTCATAAAAAATGTTTTGTTGGGATTTTTTTCGTTGCGCCCTTTTGAAGACTGAAAAAAGCGTCAGACGGGAAAAGCTACGAATCAACAAACCGTTCTCTGAAAGCGGGTAATGCAAAAAACAGGACGTGTTAAAGAATAAGCTTGTATATATGAATATGGATGCGAGGTACGTTATAACTTTACATTATGTTATCACCATGTTAACCCTGCAACCTCAATGGAACTAATTAGAGGTTGAGTTTTAATCATTCTTTCTACCCTTATTTTTGGGTAAATTTAAAAAAGGACCGTGAAAGGTAGACCGAAAAAGATTCTAATTACACAGTCCGCGCATTAATAAAGCTAGTAGGTAGCAGGTAGCACCTTTGCCCCTGAATGACCCCATTGCAGCTCACCCGAAACCCAACCCTTTTTCGGGTTCGGGTGTAATAAACCCAATTCAAATGTCGAGTAATACGTCACGGTCGACAAAACAATTTTCCTGGGCGGTCGTCCTGCCACAGGGATATAACATAAAATGCCTCTTTTTCGACCTCCTCGCTAAAGTACCTTTGTACTCTCTGATTACTTCTACTGTTGAACTAGTACTGCTTCTCTGTCGACAATTTTATTAAGCATTTTCAGTGTCACTTACCACTGAATTTGAACAATTTATAAAATGTTTGACACAATCATAATATTATTAGATATTGAGCAGAGAACATGTTGAAAAAACAATCACAGTCTTACTAATTAATAAAAATGCGTTTGAGTTACACTACCACCATACTAATAAACGTGATGAAATTTTTGTACTGCTGATAAACAACCGTACATGTGAAATCCTTGCTAATGTAGAAACTGACATAAAAAATTTCATGGAAAGATATATAAGGATTCATTATATTTTGGTAAACTGTTATATTAAAATGAAAATATGTTTGCTTCTTTCTATGTATGCTACGCTTTGTAAACCATTCATCCGGTTGCGATGAAACTTGGGGGATTTGATTTGCACATGCCCGCAATTCTTACTATTTACTCGTACAATAGTGAGTTAAATTGTTGATCATGAAATTATGCGTTGCTAACAGTTCATCTGATTGCGATTAAACTTTAGGGATTGGATGTGTGCCTACCAGCGATGGTTTTATATATATATATATATATATATATATATATATATATATATACTGGTGAGCTCTGGCATTATGAAATTTGCATTAAAAAATTGCAATAGGTGGCACGCGAGCTGTTTGAAAACTGAATGTACCGGTAATGAATGTATGGAATGCGGGAGGGGGAAGGGGAACTCGGGAGGGGAATTCGCGGGAGGGGGGATGGTAATCCGTGAGGGGGGAGGGAAACTCGCGAGGGGGTTCGCGGGACGGGGGAAGAGGGCGAGAGGAGCTGGGAGAGGGTAGGTGGAGAAGGTGGAGTGGGAATGCAGAGGGGACGCGGGAGAGGAAGAGTAATTTTATAAAATTTTTAAAATGGTACTTGATTTTACAACAACTTCAAAAATAAAAATAAAATATTTAGGACATTTAAAATACCTTGGAAAAATTCCGAAATTCGATGATAAATTATTATTAATAACGCTGTACACAACAGATAATCATCCCTCTTTGGCTGGGTCAGCAATGTACGCAGAGTGTTAAGGGATGTACTTGACTTACTTTTACTTTCTTTGTCCTGACATTATTTGGAGTAAAAGTTTTTATTTTAAGTGAGAGGTTGTTGGTTATGCGGCGTTTACATTAGTCGGTTTGGCCGTATTCGACTGCAGCCCGTTTTCGGTCACCGACTGGCGTCAGACGATTGTTGATCAAATTTTTAGACATTAAATAGTGAACTTATCAACAATCTAACAAACAAGCGAACAATCAAAATGTTAGATATTGAATAGTGTCCATGTTGAAAAAAACAATCAATATGTAAGATGTTGTATAATCAACAAATTAGAAAACAAGTTGGTTGTTAATCAAAATTTGTACCATCGAACAAACAATCAAAATGTTATAGTGAGGCAATGTTATATTAGGTGACCGGACAACTCGGAATGAAACCAACTCAGAACCATCTCAGATAAGTAATTTAGAGCGATAAAAATATATTTATAAAAATTTGGTTAAATAGGTTACGTTAGGTTAGGGTTATCGGCTAATTTAAAATTATTTTTTTCAAAGCTTTTAATGACTTTTCAAGGAGGTGTTGAGTTGACTTTATTCTCAGTTGGCATGGAACCGTTATATTAATACAACATGTGCCTAACATAGTGGTCGACAAAACCTCAGATTATGTAACCATAAAAGCAATGAATAAAGAAAAAGACAACAAGTTGGCCAAAAAACAAAATGTTAGACATCGATTAACATAAATATGCAAAGAAGTTCTTCACGAGTAAGAAACAGCTTCCCTGAGAAGCAAGAAGTATCATTAAAATATGAAAATTTATTAAAAGAGAGCTTTGCAACTAATTTCAACATTGAAGTTATCATAACCAACCTGGAGTATTATTTGAATAAAAAATGCGAATGAAGTACAGATCAAATTTTCCGAAAACATTCGAATTCGAGCATTTGTCGGCCAAATTCAGTGGGCCCCTTAGGAAATGCATTTCAACAATGAACAACTTATCCATTACTAACTCATCAGGGAGAATAAAGAAACTTCGGTGCCTATCCTTCAACCACTCCCCTGCGATATTAAATTCAACCATATTTCTGTTTGCCTGAATTGGCTAGAATATTGTAAACATATTTTTTGAGCTTTCTTTATTTTGTCTATCTCATGTCATCTCCATTCCTTTCCACCCCATAACACAATTTTATATTTGCATATTCAATGATGCCTTTATTAATACTAAAATAATTAAGTTGAATATTGCTATTTTTTACAATGCCTTTTTTATTTTTAAAATCCTTGTGTGTCGGACGTGTTGAGCATCTTGGTGCCTCCGTGGATTGGGACCCCCAGCTTATTACATTTCTTGTGTGCCTCACCTCGTCTGGCACACCTTGCAAGGGTGTTTTATTCTACCAGTCTTTCTTCCATAATTTAATTTTGCAATCAACACAACGCGCAACGCAAGTGTTATTTAAATTTTGAACTAATTCTTCAATCGGTCGTATTTAATTGCATATTGACCTGGGGTATATTAAATACAGTTTTGCATGCAACATGCCAATTTTATCAGCAATTTACACAAGAATAGGTCCGACCTCACAAACTACGGACATTATTTTCGCGATTTCGCATGCAATATTTCACCTCGGAAGCTCTTGGAAATTGAAATGACCTCCCCATTAAGTTTAATAATGCCAACTTACATTTCAGGACTAAATCATCCCAAATTTCACGTCAATTTCAC
The DNA here is from genome assembly GCA_936435175.1 of Glyphotaelius pellucidus. Classification (NCBI taxonomy): domain Eukaryota; kingdom Metazoa; phylum Arthropoda; class Insecta; order Trichoptera; family Limnephilidae; genus Glyphotaelius; species Glyphotaelius pellucidus. Next base: position 33,114,472 of record OW386545.1, on the reverse strand, counting down.
GCTTTTATTTCCTGACCAGTGGACTGTGGTCCTAATGAAAATAGATTAATCTTATTTTTTGTTAGAGTACGGAACCATTGACTCGTCAGCATTTACCACGTAGGTTTCTTTGGTAGTAATTAGTTATTCTAGGAGAGAATATTAATTATCCTTCAAGATTCGTGAATATTGGCTGTTAGGCAATTTCTAGAAAGAATATTAAACGGAAGCGATAATTTTTTACAAAAATACATAAATTTCTCTAATAAATCACATCTAGCTAGGTTGTAGGTTAATTACCAAATTTTTCTAAACCTTAATATCTTGAAACTATGTGCTTTACGTAAAAGCGTAATTTGGCAAATTTTTTTATTTAGAACATTTTTAATAGCCATCGAAATGTCGTGTGATTGTAACTCTGGATCAATAAACTCGGATTTGCTGTGAATTTAAATGTGTGTTTCAAATTGGAACTGATTGTGTCAAGAATTCAGACAAGCGATAAAATATCTATAACATAATTTATTTTTACCAAAAAAATATTTTAATACGTTTGAAATGCGTATTTCTTTTGTTTAAATTTATAAGTTTTGTTTTTGACAAGTTACAACAAGTGTTTTTGTAAGTGACATGGTCGGATTTCGTGATTTTCAAGGTATTTTTTACATTAACTCCACACCTGAGGAAAATACTTCTCCACAGGGCCAATATCATCTTTGGGGATGCTGTGTGGAGGATCTTTTGAGGAAAGGAAGGAGATGAAGTTCGGAGAAGGAAAAAGGTATGAGGGGCTCCAGGAGTGGTGGACGTATGTAGCCATTGCTCCCATTGGCTGCAAGGCAATGTTCCGAAAGAGTCCTGCAGAGGTCAAAAGGTCTCCCTCAACAGTTTCTCCCGATCTGGCTTGCCGTGCAGCTGGTGGGTAGATGGATTCACCGCCAAGACCCATACAAACCTCACCCCGCAAATCCGGGCACCCCTGCTAAATCATCAAACATAGCGAACCACCTGGGCGCGCTTTTTAGTTTTTCCGTGATTTTTCACGCATATGCACTAATGATTTGATAACTTTCGATCAACAAATGTTTCGTTGTCTAAACCGTAGTTTTGCAAAGATGAACAAATTTTCATGAGTTACAAATACTCATGAAAATTTGTTCTTCTTTGCAAAGCTTTTTTCAAGAGTAGCAAAAGCTTTCCGGATTCTATTTCTATCGGGTGAATTATTTTCAGTTTTGTGACAAAGGCCAACGAACGTATCAAAGATTCATGTTGGAAATCTAGTTGAGAAACTTTTTTACCTACATCAAAGCTACCTGATCCACTGTATTTGATATAGCGCGTACGCAATACGCCCAATTTTTCTCAATTTTTCTGTATATGTATACTACCTCAAGAGCTTTGCCTTAAATAGGTTCTTAGTTTGGGAAAACTAAGCAATTAATGCGTATTTAGATTGAAACGAAACATCGCAAATGTCAAATCCATGATATATAACTGAAAGCGTATATTAAATAAATAAATAATCACACGTACTTGCAGCATTTCGTATTTTTAATTAGTTGAAATACGACAACTGACATATCAGTATATAAAAAAGGCAATTGCAAGCCATAGACAATCACACATATTTGACACTAGATTTCGCATGGAATCGATTCCGCATCCACAAAAGATACAGAATCGATCTTCTGGCTTACGTTATTTATATATCTACTTCTTAAATAGCATTTTACCACAAATAGTTCATTAAAATTTGAGGCTTTACTTAAAATATAAACCAAGACCATCCAAAAAATGTTTTCCCCAAATGAGAATGTTGTTTTAAATTATATTAACTAAGTACCCGACATTGCCCGAGCTGTACACAGAGATTTTAGAAATCAGATATCAACATTAATTTTACTTTTATTTTGAACGTCGAGTGTGCAAAATTTCATCAAGAAGTATGAACAACTTGTTTTGTGGGAAGTAGGAAAAGTGGTATGGGGGTAGTTTCATCAAAATTCTTCCTCCTTTTATGAAGGTCAAGTTTTCCAAATTTAATAATGATGAAAATAACTGTAGATATGCTTAAAAATAAACCCACACCAGTAAACTCTTCTTTCTATACATTATTATAAAAATTTAAAAAAAAATTGTAAATCCTCAAATCAAGGGGAGATACCTCTCTAATGATGTTAAACCTTACGAAACAAAATCCTCTAACAATCCTTTAACATATTCATATCGTCAGACAAGAACATCCTTAACAATTGATTCCTTTGTTGAACAATCAAAACAGTTTTATTAATAAGTTTTTAAAAACAGTAATATTGATTTAATGACGAAACATTAAAATTTCATCATTTACGTCGGATTACATAATATGTGCAAATGTTCAGTGTTCTAGCCGCTCTAGCGTGTCGCTGACTATTATAAAATTTATACCACATTTAAATATGAAAACACGTCACGCAAGAATCACTTTAATCAACAGTGCGATTTACATTTTTTTTTAAATTTGTGAATTAAATTTTTTTGCACAAGGGTCTCAATTGCTCCCAGCCGCACGGAGCCAGTGAGACTATGGCATCCCTAATCAGGTTACGCTTTGAGGATGACGGTAGTAGGGAGTGGAGGTTAAAAAGTTCCTGGCTATTCAGATCTGATCACCAAACATGTCTAAAGCCATTTCAGGCAACGATCTAATTCTGAATGGTGGTCTTACACCAGGGCGGTTCTGAGAGTAAGTTCCACTCTGGAACGTGCCGCAATTATACTATATAGGGTGTTAAGGGACATACTTGACTTACGTTAACCAGTGATTTCTGATATTATTGGAGTAAAAAATGTAATTGAAATTTTGGTATCCGGTGACTTTTTGAAAAATTTTATTTGTTTTTTTCTTCAAAACCCAATAAAAAAGTCTTCCACCTGTCATCATCGGTAATCCCTCACTCCGACCTTAACTGTCCAATACTTACTGTTTTCAAATATTCAGACATCTTCATCCACAATCGCGGATGTCAAAATTTTGCATCCGTAACAACCCTGATCTGGATCACGGGTATTCGCATCCGCATCCGCAAATATGGAGTATTCGCATTAATTCAGACATCTTCATCCGCATCCGCAGACGAGATCCTCTAATAATCCATATCCGCATCAGCGGATGTCAAAATAATGTCAGGAATCACTGGTTAAAATAAGTCAAGTACGTCCCGTAACACCCTGATTATCATTTTAGAGGATAAAACAGTAAAATGACACAAATCAATCAAATAAAATTTACTTTCAAGCCGGGATTTCAACCCGCATCTGGTCTGGTTACTATTTGAGAGCCTTACCCATCGACCACGGATACCGACAAAATAATAATGCAAATTATTATCATAATATGATATATTATATTAAAATCATTATTACATTTACCTGTCATTCTAAATATTACACGTACATGATGAATTAAGCAGGTGGTAATAATTAAGTCGTTCATCATACAACATGATTAATAACGTGCTGTATTGTATCTTGTTTATATTATTAATACGCTAGCGTCTGTCGTACACACTCGCTTCACGTAATAGATACAAACGGAAGTGCTGCCATCTATAATATTCAAATAGAACTATTGAAGGTTCCATATTATAGTTTTCCCGGGGATTTTTACCCGCTGGTTGATATGACTATACATACGACTGTAGAGCAACGGTTCCGGAAGAGGGCTCTGCCGATTGGTAGGCAGTAATTTTTATCGATAAACCTTTTTGAAAAACTTCTTTTCCGCTGGTAATAATAATGGTATTGAATTTACGAATGTCATTTCCATATAAGAGTCAGTTGAATTCTGGAGCATTTTAGCCTCGTAAATTCGTAACGCCACCGCGTTTTTTATTAAAATCAATTTTGACGTTTTCCTTCCAGGCCCGAGTAACTTTTCACATTTTCTATATATTTCCACTTAGGCTCCAAACAAGATGAATTGCATAACCCTTTCAAAGACAGTAAAGTTAATGGATCCTGTCTCAGGTGCGTTCTCCAATTTCGTCCTTTTGCGACCTCCGTGCTTTCAAACAACATCCCCACTTTGCTCCCCGGAGGCTCTTGGGAAGTTAATTATACGTGGCGATCCTACCCCTCTTTGAGTAAGGGTTGAATAAGGGCAAATTATCCGTACAGTCTCCCAGGAACTGTACGCTGAATGCAGGCTTGAAATTTGAATTAAATTAGTAGAAAAATAATTATTTTTTAGATTTTTTTTTCATGGTTGATTGGTTTTTGTGTAAAGTGACTTTCATTATTATTTCGAAATTGGATTTCTTGGTCATGTTCTGTCAGATGGTGGAAGTATTTCCGCTTTTTAAGAAAATCCAATTAAATGGAATATTTCTGAAAAACGTATTTGAAAACCAAAAACTGTTTTGGAAATGTAATGAGATGCGATTTCAAATTTTATTACGAGGATCAAGCAAATAATTTTTGTATATTAAAATTTTGAGTGCAAACATAAAAAATGTTTTAAAATTGGCTAAAATTAATGGTTAAAAAAACACACACACCGTTTTGATTAGATTGTTTTTTTTTGTAAATGTTATTGTCATGTATACAATTTGGGAGGCGGGCGCCCCGGGAACCTTTATTGGATTACCAACACCTCTGCCATAGGTTGCCCCAAATGGTTCGCTACGTTTGGTGTTTTAGCAGGGGTGCCCGGGTTCATGGGGTGAGGTTTGTCTATGTCTTGGAGGCGGATGACCAAATCAAAATCCCAGATTCCTACCCACCCGTTAAATCCTTTTCCTTCCCAGAATTCTCCTCCATTTCCTTTCCTTAAAAAACTCCTCCACACAGCATCCCCAAAGACGAGATTGGCCCTGAGGGAGATTATTTTCCTCAGAGCCTCCTATGTGGAGATCATGTAAAAAAAAAAAATGTCACCTCACATCTTTGTCGTTTCATGTAAAAATAAATTGTAAAAAATTCTCGATGTTTCATTTCAAATTGTGGTCGAAAAATTTGACTTCATAGTGGTCTTCATTTTAATTTTTCTGTTGTTAACTTTTAGATTACAATAAAAAGCGTCGTTTTTTCTCTGTCTAATACCGTTTAGATCATATTTCTCACCTTGACAGTAAGGGAGACACAACGATTTCTAAGATGTCTGTATACACAAGCTGTTCCCAAAAGCAAACTAATTAGCCTGAGGGGTTAATATCTAGGATGAGACTGAACGCAGCTGTCAGCCCTTTGTAATATATGCTTGCTTACTTCATGTGCAGAGTTAAGTCGTCGTTTGTTTAGCAGGAGGATAATTTAATTAATTAAATTTTAACCTTTAGCCCCGGGTAGTCCAACGCTTATATTCAGTACTTTGTAAAAATATTGAAGAAGAAGATAACATTAATAATCTAAACTAAAATGTGAAAGAGAACAAGACACACAAAAATTAAAAAATAACAGAAGAAAAAGATTTTGGCAAATAGGATGAGAAACTAGACTTCACGGTCCACATTCAACAAACTGTAAATAAGGGTAGGAAAACATTAAGACTTATATTAAAAACAATTAAAATCTTTGAATCATTACAAATCATTAAATTATTTTACACATCCCTTATTAGAAGCCTAATAGCACATAACTCCATAGTCTGGTCGCCCTTCTACAAAATTCAGATTCATTATGTTGAAAGAATTCAAAGAAAATTTCTACGTTTCGTAAATTTTAAACTTATCATCAATTTTAAACTTAATATTTTAAATATTCCAACTTTAGAAAATAAACGAAAAATTAACGACCTAACCTTTTTATTAAAATTATTAAATTCTAAATTCGACTGTTGTTAACTCCTGCAATTGATAAATTTACATGTACCTACACGAACGACTAGATAAATATTAACATTTCATGTACACAAATCTCATTCCAACCATAGTTTGCATTCTCCAATACAGCGTTTACAGAGTCTTGGTAACAAATATTTAAACAATATGGATGTATTTCATAATAAATTAAATTTGTCAAACTATTTATTCCTACTTCATAAATCATCTTTACCTTTATTTTTACGGTTCCATGCCAACTGAGAATAAAGTCAACTCAACACCTCCTTGAAAAGTCATTAAAAACTATGAAAAAAATAATTTTAAATTAGCCGTTAACCCTAACCTAACTTAACCTATTTAACCATTTTTTTATATATATTTTTTATCACTCTAAACGACTTATCTGAGATGGTTCTGAGTTGGTTTCATTCCGAGTTGTCCGGTCACCTATTTTTACATATCATATATTCTATGTTTACTACTTTGTGTCAACTCTTATATTTTGTGTTAGCTATATTTTTTTTTCTTATATTTTATGTTATTTTCTGTATTTTGTCAAAAACATGTATTGCAAAATATGTGAGAGCCCTACGGGCGCTTAAATAACTTAATAACGGTCGCAACAGGGACTCGAATCCAAAATCACTCGTCTTACCGCAACAAACACCTCTAGCAAATCTTAAATGTCACTTTTATCAAACTCATTTTTTATCTTGGACTTATTTTTTTCGATATTATTAGCAGCTACCTTTTTTCATTGGAAAAAAGTGTTCTGTGAACTGGTTTGTAACCTATATAGTAACTTGGATAAATATGTCCGACTTTATTCTCTCTTTTTCTCTCTCTCTATGACCCTCTTTTTATAACTTTTGAAGGTTATTCCCAACAATGTAATAAATCATTGAAGAAAAAGATAACACTAAAATAAAGCACATAAAAATAAAAATATAACTGTCGCAACTGGGACTCGAACCCATAACTTCTCGTCTTACCGGGACAAACGCCTCTACCTATCGGCTACTGAGACCTCTTATTTAAATATCATTTTTGTCAATCTCATATTTCAAATTTCAGAATTAATATTATCTTTGACTAATTTTATTAATATTTTTGGCAGTTCTTTTCTTTTTTTGTAAAAATGGTGAAAATACAGTTTTATGAATAAAAATCGGTTGTAGCAGAAAAGTCTCCACTATCCAAAGCTAGTTTTGGTTGCTGACATGTCTATTATAGGGATTGTTCAGACTGGAGGAAATACGGAAGGGTAAGAAGAAATTAAGGAAGAATATTGAGAAGTAGCTTCCAATTCATATCTGGTCATTAAACAAAAACCCGCCTCCCAAATTGATATCTCTTATTGTATTACAAAAAAAGGCTTAACTCTGTATGTTACATACTGGTTCGGTTATGTACCAATATGTTGTTCAAAATGTAGATTATAACAACTAAATACCAATAATTTTACAATTTTTTCAACCCCATGCCTCGGGCATATTTTTTCAATAAAACTCAAATAAATAGAATATTTTTGAACGTATCCGAAAACTAAAACCTGTTTTAAAGGTGATGAAAAATGCTTTCAAATTTTATAATTCCAAATAAATATTCAATTTTTGAAATTTAAAAATTCTTAAAGCAAACATAAAATAAAAATTATAATAGCTCACCTTACGTTTTTTAACTAAAATTACTGATAAGGAAAAAAAACACACACATATATTTTATTCAAATATTTTTTTAAGGTTATCATCACCTCTTTTTTGATTCCTTTAAGGCGGCGCTATTTGGCTGAAAAAGAAGAAGATGGAGAGATGTGTAATTACGAATGTTGGACAGAGCGCGCTAATATTTTAAGTGACGAAATCGCAGCGAAAATGGCGAAAAAGCTTAATAAAAAATGATTCGTTTAAAATAGAGCAAAAATCTCGTGGAACGTATCTTAAGTATCATTTAAAGAAACATTGTGAATTTTTTCACAAATATAACTTGTAAAATGATAGAAATAGACTTGTTTTAAATAATTTTCGGAGCATACTTTGCAATTTTTTTCTATCGAGGGAATTTCATATAATTTGCGTTTTGGTGTGGAAAGTATCTAGATATTATCTTCAAAAATAACATATATTTTTTTAAGAGCTTAAAAACTTCAAATGTTTGGGAGATATGTAAGAAATCGGTCGAAATTCGAATAGTGGACCCTTAAACCTTGATTCATAAAGGTGTACATTTTAGTTAATATGTGGTTAAATTGTAGATTTGAATATAAATCGTGGTATTTTCGCTTTCCAGCACGATTTAGATAATACTTTCACCATGGTAGTAAGAGACACACAATGATTTCTATGAGACTTATAGGAGCTGTTCCTAAAAGCGAACAAATTAGTCTGAGTGGTTAACAGTAACGATAAACCCATTTAAAACTATTTGCAAAATATTTCAAGATTTTTCAACAAAGAACACTGGTGTGTAACATATTAGCACTACAGAAGAATAACTTTTTATCATGTTAAGCACATCTCAAGTTGGGTTCACCTGTTTGTAACATACATGTACGTACACCAGGAAAACGGAAAAACGGGGAAATAAAAGGTGAGTAGATGTTCCTAGTAACAGGATTGCCGTCACTTGAAATGCGCCCGAACGCTGAGAGAAGGAGGGTGTAAGAAGAAAATAAGTGGAAACGAAGCAAACTAGAACACGGAAAAGGGTAGAAAAGGTGGTTAGAATACAGATGGAAGCGATAAAATTGGTTGAACAAATAATAAACATCTGGTGATGAGGATGGATGACCAAGCGTGAACGATATCGAAAACCTGTCACGAACAAGTTTGGTCAAAGATAAAAATATTTTCGATAAACCGGTAGTTTCACGAATCTGAACATTGATCATTCTGTGTTCTATAACATGCTTCTGTTAAAGGTAGTTTCATTTTGACAAGTGGGTCGTTCTTCTTTTTAACCTACATAAAGTTGTCTCCACCAGTTGGTGGAGAAAAATTCAACAGAATTACAAATATTTTTATTTTATAATTACTTTAAAATCTACTGTACTAAGACGTAACGACTGTGTGCGTTTAAAAAAAATATTATATTAAACGTTTATAAAAAAAATTTGTGTTTAAATAACTTAGATTTTTACATGTGACGCCCCAGAGCTGATGACCCCACCTTGTCACATAATGGCACATTTATCTACTCCCCCCCCCCCCCCCCCCCCCCCCTTAAAAATAAAAAAAAAATAATATATGTATGTACAGATGTTAAAATATTTCAGTACCAACAGCTCTACCAGTCCGTTAAAAGTTTTAGAACTAAAAAAAAATAATGTTTATTTAGTTACAAAGCGAGAGAAATATAATATTAGTCTCCTGGTGATATTGTCCTGAGGTTTTTTACTTTTAGTGCCTTATAACTTTTAGTTGTTCCCTCACACCTCGTGCGCTCCTTGAACCTACGTAAATAGGGGTCATATTGAAATAAAACAACTAGTGACCGACCGAAGGTTTGGTTTCGGTTTCGGCAAAAGAAAATTAGTTTCGGCATCAGTTTCGGTTTCGGCAGAAAATCTGCCGAATCTTCGGCCGCACCGAAACTTTGCGTTCGTGAATTATCGCTCGTCGTTCTGCTGACCGCGGGTGAGTACATGGCTCAAGTATCACCCGCCATCATCAGCAGAGTTCGCCATCCTGTCTGATTTATCGTTTGATAACGCATGCATCTCAATAATACCTTTAATATCATTAGTAAGTGAAATAGTGTAATAAAATACTCAATTAATGAGGTCCTTCTTTTATAATGGAAGTGTTGATTATTGACAAAATTTTATTCCAAGAAGTATTTTTGTAATTTTTTTTGTTTTATAAAACATGTAACATGTAACATAAAAAAAAATTTCACATACTTCATAAGGAAATCCAGTGAAAAATATTATGGCTTTAAAAAAATATGTTCATATAGACCAATAAACGCTGATTCTGAATATATAAGTTTTATTAAATAATATTTAACGTAGATTTAAAAAAAATATATCAAAAAGTCCATTTTAAAACAGTTCATGAAAACACCCTGTCAAGTTGGTATTATTGAATTTGTGAGGCGTGACGTCACCGCTTCCATAAAACGCTCCAATGCTGAAATTCAAAATGGCGGTGGTCGAACAGCTGATTCCAGTTCCCTACGAAATTCTTGCTTCGGTTTCCTTAATATTGATTTCGATTCGTAAAGCTAAAAAAATAATAATTTCAAACAATTTTTATACCAATCTCCCGTAATAATATTGAAAAATATAATAATATAATAAATATAATATAATAAATAAATAATTACACCTAAATAACGTTTTACTTATTGAATAGTTTCATCACTTCTTCCATACAAAATGTCAACATCTGTTGAAAATAATTAAAACTTTTGGCCAGATGACATCACAGGGCCAGATGACGTCACGGTGGTTTTCGGGGATCTTGAAAAATTAAAACTTTGACATTTATTTTAACTATTAAAACTAACTATAAAAATAAAAATAAATATGCAGTTATTTAAGTTAGAAGGTCATTATTCATAAAAAAAAAATTAAAAATGGACTGAAGTTCTCTATTATTGTTTTTTTTTTTCATTTAACACGTGTTAACTGTCTGTATAAGTGTAAAAAATAAGCCAAAAATCAGTAAACAATAGATGTTTAGCATGTCTAAAAAAGGTTCGGTTTCGGTATCGGTTTTGGTTTCGGCCGAAACTGACACAGATGCCGAAGATTCGGTTTCGATTTCGGTAGAAAATCCTGTTTCGGTCGGACACTAAAAATAACACCTACATTATTTACGAGCCGTCTTTGTGTCACATGAATTGTCTTGATATGGTTGCACTCTCATGAACTTAAAAACATTTTTAAGCATTTTATGAAATTCTGTGTAATTTGTTACATATTTGTGTAATAAAAATTTTGGTTTCATCGAATTATTTATTTGACTTTCAGATACACAGAGGGACAAGATCTAACTCTAATATTTAAGTCCTTGTTTCACATTTTTTTGACGTGATAACGTCTTATAAATCGATTAACACCGGCTGCATGCACGAAAAAGCATGACTCATTGTCACGTTCCGCCTGAGCCTAGCGTGCAATCGAGAGGGCGGAACAGGCGATATAGAGGCACGATCGGCCTAAGCGTTCGGCTTATGACGCAACAATGCAATTTTTTCATCAATGTTTTCTTATGACGTTATCACGTAAAATTATCGGCCGTAAACCGACTTTACAGAAAACCAATTTTTTTGTTCAAATGTTTTTTTAATTCACTATAAGCAATAAGTTTTACCAAAAATAAAATCACATTTGTTCTCGCCAAATTATTTGTTTTATTGGTAAACAATATTTTAGCTGAAAGAAAGAAAAATATAACTGTGGCTGCTAGTCGTAATATAATTCAAAGTCGAAAAGTGTGAATTCCTTGAACTAGAGAAGAAAGATAAAGAAGATCTAGAAGAATAATAAAATATGACATTTCACTTTCTTAAATTAAGTTATGTTTTCAGAGTTTTGCTCTGACATTTTAAGTTAAAACAGTTTTTTTTAAAGGCATTTATGCCCTTCTCCATTTTTAGGCTGTCTGGAAGGAGATTATATGTATGTATATTTGTAAACCCTTGTGGCCAATGCTTCCCGTGGCACTTTCAGTATTTGTGTACAATTTATTATGTTGTCTAGTATAATGTTCGTGTACTTGTGACGTTTTTATAAATGTTGTGTTTGTGTGAATAAGTCCATTTTGTATTTTGTAGATTAAAAGGCATATTTTATTTTTGCACAATGTTCTTATTTTCATAAGGTCCATATCCTGGTATATTTTTTTTGTGTGAGTGTCTGGATTATAATTGAAGAGTTTTTTAATAACTTCGTTTTGTATAATTTGTAAGTAGTTTAAGTACGTAATATTTCTATTAAATAATTTAATTAATCAAATGAAGACAATCGACAATCTAAAAATAAAAATAAAATGGATAAATTTATTCAAGATATTATCTAGATTGCATTTAGGTAGTTTTGTTTGAATCTTGCAATTAAGAAAATGAAGATAATGTTGGTAGTTCTTAGTCGAAGTATGATACGGTTAAAAATGATAGAATCCTATAGGGACACATTAGCTCAGTCATTAGGAAAGCCGAAGGTCCTGGGCTCGAGTCCCAGATGTGACCACATCTTTTTCTGATTGAGACACTAACTGTTCTGTCGGTCTCTGGAAGAGAGTAGTTCTAAAAATCCAGTTATTAAAATTTCAGTCACTCATCCGATTCCTTCTAACGTAGCTATTTTGAAATTACGAAAAGTTTTTGTTTTTCTTTGCAATTCCAAAAAATGTTCGCCTTTCTTCAACTTGTGAAATTCGGTATTTCCGGTTACCATTATTTTTTCAGTTAGATAATCGAGAGCCGAAAATAACTTCCAAGTTAATAACTGCTGAGAAAGCAGCATGGCGCGCCGGCGATTCGAAAAATATTTATTATTTGATAAAAACTGTTTTACTGAGGTTGCCAAATCTATCGAACTTTGGCTTGAAATTTCCTTTAATCTTCCCCTGTAAGTTTGAGGCTAATCTATTTTCAGCTCTGAACCGTATTCATCGTGTGCTATGGAGCTATAGAATTTCATTCTAGAACATTCAGTTATTCTTCAATAGAACAAAAGAAATCAATAAATCGATTCGTTTATTTGCTTCAGATCAGTATTTTGTCCTTGTGATATAATCTTAAATTATTTTGTCAAGATTTGAACTGTATCGTGTAATATAGGAAATATAATATTTTAATTCGACTTCACAGAGTAATTAATTTACCGTTGTTACAATAACCTAAAACCTTACACAGCAAAACTGTTAATCTGTTTAATTCTATTTACTTATTTATTTTTTTACCACTTGAAAACAATTCGAGAGTGTTTTTCTTTAAGAATCGAAAATGCGTGTCTCCCTTTGCGACCTACCCTCGTTTCGCTAGGACAACAATAAGGCATTATAATTCACTACGGCAAATCTACCAATGCAATATTTTATGTCTTACTAGGACATCTCCTTCATTGCGATGTGATTCAATAGGATAAATCCTTAGGACAAGTTTCACTGGGGCTACATCTCCGATACGATACGGTTAGCTAGGGCTATAATGCTCGTACAATTCATATTCTTAACCCACGTGATCCCATCGAACATGTTGTATATTTATGAGCTATCGATCGCTCACATGGAATACAATGACCCAAATAAAGAGAGGTTTTATACTTATTTTCATAAAGTAGGCTGTTACGCGCAAGTGTTAATTTAAAAATACATGAAGAGCTTAATACGAAAGCTTTCAAAAAAATAACAAGATAATAAAATGAATCATTTTCGAGCTTTTGTACTTGCAGTCATCGGGGAAATTTGATCTGGGTTGGCATTTTTATTGTGACGCATTTGACGTATTTTATTTTTGAAAATTTGGTTGACTTAAATTCGGGTATTGGTAATCTTTTACGCTTTTTAGATTTCTGCTTTTATGCTTTTATGAAGAATAAAAATAAACTGATTTGAAGATTCGATTTATGATTTCTCTTCTATGTGATATGATAACTAGGTTAAGTAAAGGTGTTCTTTTTAGGGACAGAGCGTCTAAAAATACTTTTCTTAGGGTCGAGGATGAGAGGGATAAAATGAATAAAAGATTTGATTACAAAATGTAGCTTAAAAAATTGTGTTAATTTTTAACTTTGCAGTGTAAGCAAGAATACATTCAAAGTGTCGTAACACTTGCTAAGATGATGTCAGCATTTATCTTTTATTTGTTAGTCAAAGCACTTACCCGGCATCGCCCGAGTTTTACACCTTTTTTTCAATATAATTTTCAAAAAAAAATTAACTAACCGCATTTTATTTGTTTAAACGTCCGTAGGGCTTATAAATATAGTGCAGTACATGTTTTTGACAAAATACAGGAAAAAACATAAAATATAAAAAACAAAATACAGGTTACATAAAATATGAGAATTGACACAAAGCAGGTAACATAATATAATGTAAGTTAAGTAAAAATATAGAAAAATAGTTTATGAAGGAGGTAGAAATAGTTGGCATATACGTCGTTTGAAGTTTGCCAAATTAATTTTTTTGTCAAACACATCCATATTGTTTAAATATTTGTTACCAAAACTATGGAAACGCTGTATCGGAGAATGCAAACAATAATTGAAATGAGATGTAGGTACATAAAATGTTAATATTTGTCTAGTCGTTCGTACACGAGGTACGCATTGTGGAATGGTTACGATATTTTAAGAAATTTTCGATAGCTCATGCCGGAAATGACATAACAAGCTGGAAATATTTAGATTGGCCTAAAAAATTTAATTATGACAAATAATGTGCAAATTTCATATCACCAGAAACACCAATCGCGTGTTTATGTCGCTTCAGAAAAAGACGACTGATTTACTATTTTAAATTACAAATTTTTGAACAATGTACCTTACCGAACTTCATTAATTTTTTTCTGAAAATAACATTCTTGCAGTATGAACGGTAAATTTATAATAATATAATTTTAACTTTTTAATGCGCATTACAATCACAAATATATTGTTTCATAGTTCCTTCACACAAACGAAGTCTTAATCTAAAACTTAGGGTGCACAGTTTACCCACGCGCTGTGCAAGCGTGTTCCGTACAGAGCATCGAACCATCCCACTACAAAAAAAATTCTTTGAGTCAGTATAAGGTTACAAATATCACACTTAAACTAAAATTATGTCAACTGTAAATATCTATAATATATTTAGTAAGCACCAAGTTGTACAAAGCTTTAGGAAAATAAATGAAAATCAACACTTTTTTCACATAACTTTTCATGAAACATACTTTTTACGTCTAATATGTCCAATTATACGCAAATGATGTACCTAAATATGACGGTGAAACATAATTTATTTCAATGCGTAACTTAATCACATAAAAATATGGATGTCATAATTTAATGTCAAGGCAAAAAGGTTGGGCGATGTCCCCTTAAATTATTACCGTTAAGTGAATACTTAACTTTTGGATATGCTTTAAATAAATTAATGGTGAAAACTGTTTTATTTAAATGCAATTAATGGTATTACTTCACCAGTGCGACACTGAAAGTATTTATTACTTATATTTACCGACCGACGTGTAACATACTTCCCTTGAACTCCATTAGTTTTTTTGGTGTTTTTTAAAGATAATCTCTATTCAGAATTCAGATGCCAAGTTGAAAAAATAATTACATGAAATTCCCTCAACAGAAAAAATCGCAAAGTATGCTCCAAAATTGTAAAAAAACATACCTGGATCTGTTGTTTCACACGCTATAGGTATAAAAACATCATAGAGTTTTTTAAATGGTACTTAATTCATATTTCTACAGATTTTCGCTCTAATTGGAATATAATTGAAATATAATTTAAGGCCATATTTTTAATTAAATGAAGACACTGAGCGAAACTCAATCGAAAATCTGGAAAAAGTTTTTTTGAGTTTTTACTCATAAAAGTTAAAATAAAAAATAATAATATTCATCCTAGACGTGCAGAAAAGTCAATAGATGTCGCATATTAAATAAAATGAATAAAACAAATATCCAGACACCATCTAGATTGCATTTAGTTCGGGTTTGAACCTTGCAATCATACATAAAGATGGCAGCCAATAAAATATGGGTTAAGAAAATGAAGATAATATGAGTGATTCTTAGTTGAAGTATGATACAGTTAAAAAGTGACCGAATTGGATATCGACACCTTGACGCAGTGGTCAGCGCGCTCGCCCGGAAAGAGAGAGGTCCTGGGTTCGAGTCCCAGAGGTGCCAATATCTTTTTACTGATTTTTCTGTTTCTAGATTTTCGATTGAGTTTCGCTCACAGTGTCTTCATTTAATTAAATATTACAATTTGAGTTTTTACTCATAAAAGTTAAAATAATAATAGTCCATATTTTATTGAAGCGTGCGTACAGAAGTTTTACTTCAAAATTGTTTTAATAAATTAAATAATAATATTATTGAATACACGAAAAAACGCAATTTTAAATAACAACTAATCACATAATAACTTTAAATGTTCGTAAAAATCATTTTGCTCCAAAATGCAGGAAAGGAAATAAATCCTTAGAATTGATTGTTCAAATCCCTAGTTTCTATGCTTTATACACCGTTAAGTCTACAGTGTGTAGTCTACGTGTACGTTCTATAGTGTGCATGTAGGAATTTGTTAAGGCATTCAAATTTGCTCGAGTCGTGAATATTTTATTTGTCCGCATCGGGTATGCGTCATATTCGAGGGCTGCTCCAACTATTTGAATATATTACCTTACTAGCCTTTTCCTGTTTTTCATTCAAAGGATATTAAAAAGTAAGTATAACGGCAATCGAGCGTGAATAATTTATTGAAGAATCGATAAACAAGACAGTTAAAAAATGTAGGTACCTACTTAATTATTGATAATCGACTGAAAATAAATTAAAAAAGAAAAAAAAGTACATTGACACTTTACTCCGGATTCAGAGGTTGTGGGATCGAAACACGGCAAGGCAAAAAGGTTTTAGAAGATTACTAGGGATTAGATTATTACTTAAGGGGAGTAAGCTGGTGAATGCGTGACGAGAGCGTTACGAAAAGTGTAAGTTTTTGATTATTATTATGAGAATATATAATACTAATAAAGGTTGGCAGAATGAGAATCCAACGCAGTTTTAGATTAGTATTATGAGAATATACCGGTCTAACAGGTGAGCCAATGAAATGGGACGATTTAAAAAATCGGAAAACATTCAATTAATCATCTTTTATAAAATATATTGATGAAAACAAAACCCATATGAATGGAAATATTGTGTAAGTCACAATCGTTCATTTTTTTAAATAATGTCTGAAGAAGAATAATATCTGAAAAAATCTCCATTTTGTCACAAACATTCTCGTTGCTAAATGTCCATAACATTGTTAGCGATATTGCGGCTACTTCACGTCGAAACCTTTCTTTTAATGCCTGGATAGTCCTTGGGATACTTTGACACTTTTGTTTTTAGCTATCCCCAAAGGAAAAAGTCGCATGCTGAAAAGTCTGGAGAACTAGGTGGCCAGGGAATTTTGCTGTTCTTGCTCATAAGTCGAATGCCTGAATAAGTAAATCCATTGGCACCCGTGCTATGTAGCATGTCGCACCATATTGTTGGAAAATCCTTATTTCATTTCTGTTCTGTTCTCGATTGTCAGGAAGAAAAACAAATTAACTCATTGATGTAACTTATTGAGTACACAACTGCTAACTCTTAACCTAACCTCACGGTCACTTAATCTGAATGTGGGGGTATTTCGTGTAATTCCTGTAGGTAACTACTAACTTCTCTCTCTCTTAATTCACAACATTGATGGTGCAAGTCCACCTCCCCTCTATTTTTTCTTCAGTGACATTCCCAAATCATCCCTCATTGAAAATCAAGCGAACCATTGCGTTAGAGTTGAAAGTATTATTCAAAGCTTTGGGAATATTGATTAATATCTAGCAATCGTATCTGAAAAAAAAATTATTGTAGGTATATAGTTTGTTGTTTCATCAAAAATATTTTTTTGCTTGGCTCTGTTAATGTGTCAAAAAAACACACATTAAAATGTTTCCACTATTTTTTGCAATTCCGTTCTCGTGCAACATTGCTTAAGCTACCGATTGAATTTTCAGTTCTACATTTTCTACATTTAAATTACTTACCAATATAATTTCGACCCTCAAAGTTTCGCCGCGGAATATTTTCGTTCACACAAACAAAACGCGTTGACCTACTCCGAGGGTTTACATGTCACTGAGGCCTGCGAGAGGGGCACTTTTAATTATAGTAAAGCGCTAATGCCACCAACATCCTTAACATAGACGATTCCACAAATTATGTTACCTTCAAAGCAATGAATAATTTATTTTTTTTAAAATTGTATATTCAAAACCGGGGCATGTATCCCATTGAGGCAAGTATCCGGCATTTACCCTACTGCAAATGAAAAAAAGTGTTTCCATAACCAAGCGCAAATACGAATTAATATGAATAGGTCGATTCATTGGCCCATTTAATTTTCCGTGACTAGAATAAATAGAGTAACAATTTGCATTCATGGGTTTTCAAGCATGCTGCAGTATTTCCCCGCAGCACATAAAAACTAATCACCGGTGAATGCGGTTTGCACTTACGCATTAAAAAGGTCGATTAACATCACATTGAAAGAATGTGCCTGTAGCGCTTACATATAATATATTTTAATGTGAACAATACTCTTTACCAATAAACTTTCACAATAGCCTTAAAGAAAACACGAAGGTTTATCAATATTAACAAACAAATAAACAACGCCCACATAGACTGCAAAAAAATGCAGATTAATATTAAAAAAATGCAGCAATAATAAAAATAATCCTGAAGGTACCTTTATTAACCCCATTAAAAGAAATTTTTAAAAATTCAATGTGTTCAGCATTATAAAACTGTACGCAAAAAATGCACTACTTAAATTTAAAGAAAAAAAAAGAGTACCTTGATGACCAACACACCTATACTACAAGGACTAAATCCGAAAAAATCTACTAAACATTCCAAAATTAAATACCTTTTGGTCAGAAAAATCATCATTTCCATGCTACAAAATTATATAATGCCCTTCCAATCTAAATTCAAAACACCATGGAGATACTAAAGTTCAAAAAAGATATCAAATTATGGCTAACTAAACACGAAGATGAGGAAATCATAAAAATTATAAAGTAACACCAACTCAACTTACAGATAAAAAACAAGCACTTTTTACCTTGTCTATTTCTATTTTGTGGAAACAAACCAACTAAATGAGGAATTTATTACCAACACCCATACAACAACCTACAGTCCGCCTCGGAACAGGAAAACCTAGTGAGGAGGACTGAGAACAAACTACTTCACTCTATAATTTTTTAATTTACCTTATATTGTATTTTTACTTTATTTGATATTGTCGTTAAATAAAAAAATAAAATAATAATACTAATTATGAGATATTTGAAATATATCCGGTTTTTGTACAAAAACCGACCCTATAAAATATCGAAAATGTAAGTGTTATAACGAATCATATTCTTTTCCTGTGAAGGCTGTATTTCTGTTTTTCTGATTTTTTTGTTTTCAGATTTTGGATTGAGTTTCGCTAATACTGTCTTCATTTGATTAAATATTACAATGTATGGTTTTACTCGTAAAGTTGAAAATAAAAACAAATAAAACTGTATTCCTCTTGTTTATTTATCAGACCAGACCTAAACAAGTGGATTTTTTTTTTAAATGGTTTCATTTTCTCATTACTAAGGGGAACTGTTGCATCACATTGGGGCAAATTTTTAACTCGCATGATTTCTGTTATGGATTTGTTAATACAATTTTTAAATGATTAAGAAATGCAACCAGGGCAATGTACAGCTCTTTGTAAACACATTTCAAAAGTAACTGCTGCAAGCATACAAACCAGACGAAAAACGGATCAAAGAAACCAACACAACGAAAAATCGTAAATTAGTAATCCTAACTCATAAATTCTCAGCTAATTACCATAAAATGGAGGCCCAGCTGTGAGCCCTAGCCCCAGCCCTGAGAGTACAGCTCTTTGTAAAAATATTTTTGGAGTTGCGTGTTGCGGAAACCAATGCCTTGGCACTGCCCTTACATTGGTTTCCACCAAAACCTACCCTGCTCTGGAAAAGTTAACCCCAATGGAAGCTAGGTCAAAATATTCCTCAGCAAAATATTGATAAATAGCATTGCATAATCTAGGAGGGTTAGCATTGTTGTTAATGTATTATATGCATTAGTTAATAATAACTTAATTTTTGGAAAAAAATAAGTAATTAAGTGGAACGTTCGTGAGCCCGTTCCGGCCCGTTTCCTTCAAATCTTAGTTTTGGATTTGAGATCAAAATATCCAACCAAACTGAATAATTATTTTTGTAATCTAAAGGTATATTAAATATTAAGTACGGATGTGAGCTGTATTATTTATTTTGCTTTAAATTTTAAGATGTAGGCCATTAAAGAATTTAGTGTTTCATGATTGTAGAGTCAACTTGGATTTGTGAGTAAATGAAAAATATTTTTAAAAAATACTATAGTTATTTTTAAAAAATGATGAAAAATAAATAAAACATCGTTAAACATGCGTTTTTGGTGTAGTAATTTTATTACATAGACGACAAAATTTGTTCCGACGTAAAAAGGTAATTTTTATTTTAAATTTACACCCATAAAAATGATAAATTATTTTCTTTTTTTAATTTATATTTCATTTTGTTATGTTTATCATTTACTCACAAATAATAATTGCCCAACTTATCTCTAAAATCATGAAACATAAAAATTTTTAAAGGATTATATCTTATTAATTAAAAGCAAAAATAAATAAAGTACCTCACATTCGTTCCTTTTGATGTATTTGATATACCTTTTGATTGCAAAAATTATTTTTCAGTTTGGTTGGGTATTTTGATCTCAACGCCAAAATTAAGATTTGTATGAAACGGTGAGCGCAAACGTTCCTATTAATACTAGAGATTAATCTGGCCTAGATTATACATCAAACATAAAATGTCGTCTGAAAATCAAATTATTCGGTGCAATGAAACACCGAAGTGAAAACAGATATATCGTTATTTACAAATGTTCAGTTTATATCTGCATCAGATTGGATGTTTATTTTAACCCTGCAAATAAGCTGGCAACGTTCTCTGTTTAATAGTGACTAGTAATGCGGCGAGTTTGCATTTTTCCAAGAAGTCGACAAATACTTTTGATTGCCTGATGTTTGATTTTTTTTAGTTAGTTTCTCAACATTTATAACGAAATCCGCTTTTGTAGAATTAATGGTTTCACAAAGAAAATATACACCAATAGATTTACCATTCAATAAAAACACTGATTTCGATATTACTGTCGATGAAAATTCTTCAGTTTTGAAAACAGGTTATCATATTTTTTCGCCAATACGAAGGTATTTGTAACAATTTCTCATTTATTGTCATCAAGTAATTTGTAGAAGTTTTAATTTCTTTTATATGTTCAATAATGTTATTATTTAAAAACTGTTTATTTATAAACAATTTCAATTATGCAATTATCATTACGCGTGACAGCTGTTTCGCCCCCTGAACGCGTTATAAAACTGTGATTGTACCGCTTACAGACGATATATTTGTATAATTTCTAGATACGTATTTAATATGAAAAAAATATTGCTTTTATTTTTATTAACTACGCCTTTATTAATTTCCGAATAACATGGAAAATATTAATGACTCTTGCCCTTTTAAAGTTTCCCCAATAACTTCATTATTTAAATTTGACTGAACGTCGTTAATCTGGTCGTTATTGAGTTCAAAATGATGACTCGTTGGCTTATTTTCTAGCATAATTAAGTATTTGAAATTGGTTTAAACATATCTAAGAGTGGCGAGCGAATAAGGAACTCCAGTCCATTTTTTTATTTTTTTTTTATCGATAATGATCTTCTTACTTAAATAACTGAATATTTATTTTTATTAGTTTTAATAGTTAAAATAAATGTCAAAGTTTTAATTTTTCAAGATCCCGAAAACCACCGTATCTAGTGTGAATCGTGTGACGTCATCATTCTCCAAGAGTTTTAGTTATTTTCAACAGGTGTTGTCATTTTGTATGGAAAATCAATGTATGTGTCAGAAGTCGAGGCGTTTTTTATTCAAGATTAACTGCTTTTAATATAGAAAAACATTAGTTAAGATTTCAACGTCTCATCGCTACTGTTATTGTATTGTACCAAAGTGCAATAATACATCTGTGATCGCACCTGATAAACATTTCATTGGTATTCCACGATCTGCATTATTAATATTATATTTAGGCAACTGAAAAGATACAGCGCCGAATCAGCTGTTCGACGTCCGCCATTTTCGAGTTCGGAGTTTGGAGCTGAAGAACGGTAAATGTTTTGAGAATTATGGAGAGCAGAGACAGTCAGCACTAAAAATATAATAACACCGACTTGAAAGTGTGTTTTAATGACACAATTTATAATGGACTTTTGAATCATTTTTTTTTAATTCTACGTTTAATATTATTTAATAAAACTTTTATATTCAGAATCAGCTTTATTGGTCTATATCTATATGAACACATTTTTTAAAGCCATAATATTTTTCACTGGAGTTCCTTATCATACAATTTTTTCAATTTCGTATCTTTGTTTCAGATGTCCTAATATGGGTTGCGCATGCGCCCTCGCACGCGCGGTCGCCTTCTCCCTGATGCTGTGCCAGGTGTCGGCTCTAGCTTCGGATATGTAAGTAAAACCCTAACTGAAATATTACAAGTCTTACCTCCTGGAGCCTCTTTGCTCCTTCTAGTTAAGTTTTCATTTCGTACCGAGACAAAGCCGGCGCAGTTGGAGCAGAAGGCTTTGCGGAAATATTATGATCATGTTTCGGTATGCAATGGGTCCCCGGGGGAGAGTTATAACGTTAAAGGAGGTCCTAGTGGAAAAAGTTTGAATTAGGTGTTATCAAATGTTTCTTTTATTACATTTTTATGTTCAAACGGATACCACTTCTGAATTGCTTCACTACTATAACAAAATGCAAAGTTTGGTAATCGCAAGATTTTAAAACATTGTTAAAATAATATATATTATGTTTCTACACAAGTACGTTTTATAAAAAAGACGATAAAAAAACTATTATTTCTGATGTAATGAAATCATTTCTGATACAAGAAATTTGAATATAATGAAAATAGCGCACGAATTTATCTTCAAGAAAGATTAACATTTTTTTCAGATATACTTTTTTTGTATATTTAAACACCTTTATTTTATACAGAGAATGATGGGACATTAATTTTAGGTGACCGGACAACTCAGTAATGTGCAACTTCATCACTGGTTAAATGTATTATGTTAGAAAAAACACATAAATTTGTTGTAGACCACTTTTATTTTATTAACACTCTACCGGTTTCGGAAGCACCCTTCTTTCGTCAGGAGAATATTGTAACTGACGAAGGGAGGGTGCTTCTGAAACCGGTAGAGTGTTAATTAAATAAAAGTAGTCTACAACAAATTTATATGTTTTTTTTATTGTAAATTATGGCGAGCCATAAAGTTAATGCTTTTTTACAAATATTATGTTACGTTATGGGTTATTTCTTCTATTTCTTTGTCGTCACTTTTAATGACTTTCAAAGGGGGTGTTGAAATGCCACTTTGTTGAGGTGTCATCATGGAACACAATTTTACACGCCTCATGCATATCTTTTACCAATAGATATGTAATGTTCCAATCAGATGACAATGACAAAAAATTAATGTTTAAATGTATCATGCAATAAGCCAATAATTCATTTATACCAAGTAATACCCACCTTCCTCAGAGTGCAGGCCAGATTTTTCATTCTCTTGAAAGAATCATCACTTGAGCTATCGTTATAAGCCCTTTATATTTATGTAGGCATATTAAAACTTTTTATCTGAATGATTAATAGCAAGGTTTGGTCGTTAAGAATAGTTACATGGCATACGTACATGACGAGATTAATAGTGTTAGTTTTTAATGCCTGTGGCACAGCTCGACCGGCATGACTTATAAACCTTGATAACCTTAAACATATTTATATGATAATATGAAAATGCAGTAAATTTTAAGAAAATAAATAAGTAGAAAAGAAAAAAATAAAGAGTAAAATAAAAAATACAATAATAAAAAATCAATTGTGTAGGCCGTGGTCTTGTGTGAGCTCGGGACCAGCGCTCACTCAGGAGTGGCTCGGTGCTGAAGGCTGCGGTCACCACCGTATTGTCGTAGGCCATTAGCCGCACCCAGGGAGCCGGTGTCTCATCAGGCCGGCGAATCCGTTCAGTCCTTCTCTGTCCAAATATAATTCTGCAGGCGTTATTATGTTGGATCGTTACAACAATACAATAATAATAAGATGTCTTAGATTTAAAACGGTTAGTAGGTTAGTTAGTCCAGCGGTCCAAAGCGATAAGTTCACCCAGGCGACGCCAGTTCAATGTGTTTATCAAGTAATCAAGCAATTAACTCTGCTAACCACTGGAGCGCTTTTTGCCACAATATGGAACTATTTAAAATACCTCGGATTGCTTTGTTGCCAATTTTGGCAAATTTTCCCTTATTTGTAAAAATTTAGTAGAAGTTTACGATTTTATAATTTTTTTTTTATAAATCTTACGAATATGTTATAATCGACAAAAGATAGGTGAATGTATTTGCTATATAGATCTATAATCAGTTTGAAGGTTTTTGTATTAAAATTCGGAGGTATGATTTTTTTTTAATTTGGGCGGAAAATATTCAAAATGATCAAAAAATGTCGAGCAATCAGAGAAAAAAGTTTTAAACTGTGCTGTCGCTCCATTGGTTTTAAGTTATTCATACACACAAGTAAGTCATTCACACAAGCAACATTTTCCATGGAGTCCGATTCGAGCCGCGGTCAACAGTGGTTGTGTGTACCTTACCTATTGCTTAGTGCCGTTCGCCCGTTCCCGTGCCTCATACAGATAAGAGATTATTGTTACATTTTATTTAATTCTGTTTATCGTATACTTATTTGTTTGCATTCCTACTTACGGCTAATCCGTTTTTGTTTGTACAGTCAATGAAATAGACTGCGTATTATTTTTTCAGTTTAATTTTTAAAAGTTAAGTTTTTTTTTTTATATAATGGAGGAAGACGAAGATAGACCTCCCGACCCAGGATCGATATTAGATTTTTCTGATTCGGAATCTAACACTAGCCAGGCTTCTATTACGCTTCCATCTCGTAAACGACGACCATCGCATAGCCTTCACATCCCATCGAAAGTTAAATCTATACCGCCGATTCAACAAACCTCGACCTCTAACGACCTTAACCCCAATAGTAACACCCAGACAAGTACTTTAGCTAGCGATAATACAAAAAGTACTGACTTACTTTATCCTGCTTCCGCTTCCGGTCCTTTTATCGTAATTGTTCAGAGAACTGAACAAGGAAAACTTATTCATCCTTTAGATTTTGGAAAATTCTTATTTGACTCAAAAAATAATAACCTTGGTATTGTTAATGGTTCAATTAAACCGGAAGGGCGATATAAATTATCTATCGAGTTTAATACTGCCGCTTCCGCAAATGGATTTGTAAAAAAAATTGACTCGCTCTCAAAACATAAATATAAATCGTTCATCCCGTCATTTAACCTTACGAGAATGGGTCTTGTTCGAGGAATTCCCACGGATATCCCAGAGGCTGAAATTGTTGATGCTTTGAATAATTCCCAAGGAACCCCGAAAGTAATAAAAGCACGTCGACTGAACTACAAGGATTCTACTGATGGAAACAAGATCTGGAAACCTTCCCAATCTGTTGTTGTTACATTTGAGGGACAATCCCTTCCGTCTCGTGTGTTCATTTATTATACCTCGCTTCCCGTCGAAGTTTATAAATTTCCAACTGTTCAATGCTTCAATTGCTGCCGGTTTGGACATACAAAATCCGTATGCCGCTCCCCTCCACGTTGTTACTTTTGCGGAGAAGGTCACCCATTTGATCAATGTCCAAAATCTTCCAATAATCCCATTTGCATTAACTGTTCGGGTGCACATACCGCGGTCAGTCTAGCCTGTCCGGAATTGACAAGACAGAGGAACATAAAACATAAAATGGCTACCGACAACATTTCGTACTTCCAGGCCTCAAAGTTATTCTCTCCTGCGAAAAAATCTTTCGCAGAGATGACATCGTCCCCAGCTCCTTTCCAATCAACCACCTTTTTAAATTCAACGTCATCTTCTCACAGAGAAACCATTCTCAAGCCAGTCAAACCCAACCCAAAATATACTCCTTACCTTGATAAAAAACAATTGAATAATATTTTGACCAGCCCGAATGGGAATGCCAAATCTCGGACCCCCAATGGGTGTGCCATTAATAGTAATACATCCCCTCCTGCTCTCCCCGAAATATTGAATAATAATTCTTTTATACAAACTTTAATTACCCTTTTAATTTCTATCCTTACAAACAACAATACTGTACCGTCCAACGCTGCCGATTACATTAAATCTTTATTATCTTGCCTCCCCAATGACTTCGAAACTGAACAAAATTCTTCAGTGGAACAGTAGAAGCCTCTTCGCTAACAAATCTGACCTAATTCAATTACTCGACGAACACGACGTTTCAGTGGCCGCCATTTCTGAAACGTGGTTAAAACCCTCCTTTCACTTAAGAATTCCGGGTTATTATTGTCTCAGACACGACAGACCGGATGGTAAAGGCGGCACGGCTCTGATAATCCATAATTCTATCCCGTTTAAACAAATTAATATACATACTCCCTCCGACGATATCCAGATAATAGCAGCTGTCTTATCTGATATCACAATATTATCAATATATATTCCTCCCTCTACCACTTTTATTGAAAATGAATGGGCACCAATCTTAACCCAGATTTGTTCCCCTTTTATGATCCTAGGAGATTTTAATGCACATTCCCCTTCTTGGGGTAGCAAAATAACAAATCGTTCTGGCCGCAATCTTTTAGATTTTATTGATACCCATAACCTATGTTTTTTAAATGACGGATCTCCAACCAGATTCACCCCCCCTCATCAACGGAAAAGTGCTGTTGATTTATCTCTTTGTTCATATTCGTTAGCATCTAAATGCTCTTGGGACATCCTAAACGATCCCCTCTCTAGTGATCATTTTCCAATTATAATCCGATTCCAACATCAATCTAACACTTATCCTCCACCAGTTAAAAATAATCTCAAATTTAGAATAAATGATGCGAATTGGAGCACTTTCTCTTCTGAACTAGATAACCTTATTAATTTAAAAAAAAAATCGTCCCCGGGAGACATCAGATTGCAATGTGAGACGTTTCCCTCTATGGTTATAAATGCAGCAGAAAAATCCATCCCGAAACGCAATGCGAACATTAAAATAAAACACTCTAATCCGTGGTGGGACGAGGAATGCACTCGCTCCGTCAACTCTCGTAAAAAAGCAATTTCCTCTTTTCGTAAGTGTATGACACTAGAAAATTTTTTATCAGTTAAAAAAGCCCAGGCAGAAACCAAACGAATTTTGAAAAATAAAAAACGCGCTGGATGGCGGAAGTTCTGTGAGAACCTGTCTCCGGAAACTCCCCAATCTTCAGTTTGGTCTAGCTTAAAAAAATTCGGATCATCGTATTCTCCGCCGAGTACCAAACATATATCAGAAGAAATTCTTATAGGATTTGCGGATAAAATAGCCCCCCCATCAGTGGCCGGATGTGAAGAAATGCCTTCTATTAAGCCATATCCATCTCACTCTAACTGGCTAGATGCTCCTTTCTCCATTGATGAGATGAAACTAGTAATAAGAACCCTTTCTGACTCTGCTCCGGGTCCCGATGGAATACTTAATAGTTTCATTAAATCATTTTCTGATATGGCGGTTGAATATTTCTTATCTCTTATTAATAATATGTTTGAAACAGGACTAATTCCGGATGATTGGAAAACTCAAAAAATCATTCCCATTTTAAAACCTGGAAAAAATCCATCTGAAATTTCGTCTTATCGGCCTATTGCTCTTTCATCATGTTTGATGAAAGTAGCGGAGCGTTTGATGAAGAACAGATTAGAGTGGTTTGTTGAAAGTCAAGATATTATCTCACCAAATCAGTTTGGTTTTCGGAAAAAGAAATCTACAATGGATAATTTAAGTTTGTTCACAACTGATATCCGAGTTTCCCAATCCCTAAATTCTTATACATTGGCCACATTCCTTGACCTTTCATCAGCTTACGATGATGTTTTACTGAATGTTTTGAAAGAAAAGCTAATCAAAAAACAAATCCCCCCGAAATTAGTCCAATTTATTATTAATTTACTCTCAGATAGGTCCATTATTATTGAGTCTTCCTCTAAATGCTTAAGGCGCAAACTATGGAGAGGTTTGCCCCAGGGTTCTGTTATTAGTCCTCTGTTGTTTAATATTTATATAAGCGACCTAGACTCAGTAATTCCTTTTTCTATCAAGCGTCTTTACTTTGCGGATGATATCCTTATATATTTGTTACATAAAAATATTATTCTTGCAGCTAAGGAAATGAATATGGCTTTACAATATATTAAAAGCTGGTTGTCAATAAATGGGATGAATCTGGCGGCATCTAAAACAAGGGTCGTGGCTTTCACGCGCAAAAGAAAAATTCCCCAATTCTCAATTTCTTTTGATAATGTGCCTCTACAAACCGCTACTCAAATCAAATTCCTTGGTCTTCTTTTGAACCATAAACTTTCCTGGCTTCCACACATTCAGATAATTTCTACAAAGTGTGAAAAGGGACTTAATATGATGCGAGCAGTTTCCAGAGTATGGTGGGGATCTCACCCTACCACTCTTAAATTAATGTATAATTCCCTAGTTCGGAGCCACTTGGATTATGGCTCATTCCTTTTTGACCCACTCCCTAAATATCTAGATAAGAAAATGGAAAGAATTCAATCAAAAGCCCTCAGAATGATTATTGGAGCTATGAAGTCTTCTCCAATTAATGCTCTTCAGGTGGAATGTGTGGAGCCTCCATTATATTTCAGAAGGCAATTCCTTGCCAATAAATATATTTTCAAGGCTTTATCGTTATCACATCATCCTATTAAACAAAGTCTTAATAGGTTAAGTGTTAATTTGAATTCTAACAAAAGATTGAGAGAAAAACAATGTTTTCCTCTCTTAATTAAAAGTTTTCATCTCTATAATTCTCTATCATCTTCCCTCCAATATCTTCAAGAAGTTCCCAATCTTCCTATATACAATATTCCATTTAAGGCAATCACTTTTATGCCAAACACAATAACATCAGTCTTTCAGAAGAATATTTTATCTTCCCCAAATAAATTTCAAAATGTGGATGATTGTTTTAAAAGCATAGTGGCTTCGAAATTCCCTGGATTTTCCATCCTTTTCACGGATGGTTCCAAATTTGAAAATAAAAGATGTGGAGCATCTATATATAGTCCAGAATTCAACATCAATCTCACTTATAAATTACCGAAAGAAGCTTCCATATTTACAGCCGAATGCTTTGCAATTGAACAAGCGCTAAATCAAATCCAGGTTCTCAACATTCATCGAACCTTACTATGTACTGATTCGCTAAGTGCTCTAACTAAAATTAGGTCAAATATTTTACGTTATCCGGAAGACAATATTATATGTAAAATAAAAAATCTTCTCAATTCTCTTAGTGAATCTGGGTTTGAGACGATATTGGCCTGGGTCCCTGCCCATTTGGGTATCGAGGGTAATGAGATGGCCGATTTTCTCGCCAAATCTGGTTCAGATTCCGGAACTATCCCACTAAATTTTAGAATTCCTATATCCGATGTCTTTCCGATTCTTAAATCTAATATGACTCGTGCCTGGGAAGAAAATTGGGCAGTCTCCAAAATAAGAACTGGATCTTTCTATGCGGGAATTCAAAACCATATCCCTGCTAAGCCATGGTTCCACGGTAAAAAACTTTCAAAACGATTCATTTCATGTATCTCGAGAATGAGAATTGGCCACTGTTCAATTGCATCTCACTTGTCTAGAATTAGAGTTTTAGATGATCCGTTCTGCCAGTGCGGTGTGGAAGAGGAAACCCTCGACCACGTTTTCTTTAACTGTAAAAACCATTCATCTTTCAAGAACATATACCGCCGGCTTATTAAAATCACACACCAGTCCCCCCTTAACATTTCATACCTTTTATCTCTTAACAATTCTCGTGTTCATACAGCTTTATGTAAGTTTATTAACCTGAATGAATTCAATATTTAATTTGTTTTAGTGATCTAAATGAGTCCAATATTTAATTTGTTTTATTATTTTCCCATTAGATTAACCGAAATTTCTTATCCATTTTAAATATTACCGGCACAAAGCACTCTCTCCAGGGTGAATTGCCTTAAACCAAAAAAAAAAAAAAAAAACATTTTCCATTTATTATTATAATGGTATGAGAAATCCCAATATTGTGATAAACAAAGTTTTTTTACTATAAATTGTCTATTTTTTATTATTTTGTAGTGAAATAGTTTCGACTTTCCTGCACAATCCTACGTATCGAACGGCATGACCTAGTAGCGCCATCTCTTGGGCCGGCTAGTAGCCAATTTCAAATAAATTCGTCTGGGTGCGCATCAGTGCCATAGAATGCACCGTAATTGATAACGAGTCTATCTGCCGAGTTTCAACTCGATCGAATATCGGGAAGTGGGTTAATTTCTACTGCCAGAATTTGCTTTAGCTCATTCAAGAAAAGAAAATCAAAATTCAAACAGGCATATATTAAAAAAATAAATACAAATTACACATATAAGAACATCAAAAAAACATATAAATCATTGTCATATACCAATAATCTGTACCAATATGTAATTTATATTAACACCACTGTACACTTATATATCTATATTAAATAAATAAAAATATTATTTTGATACTAAATTAGAAAACAAGCCTTATTTATTCAAGTAATAAGGTTACATTCTCCGTTAGTATGGTTACATTCTGCGTTAATAATAAGGTTACATTTAAAAAAAATACAAATCATACCTATAAAAACATTTAAAAAAACATAAATCATTATCATATATTATTTTGGTACTAAATTAAAAGACAAGCCTTATTTATTCAAATAATAAGGTTACATTCTCCGTTAATAAGGTTACATTCTCCGTTAATAATAAGGTTACATTTAAAAAAATATATACAAAACATACCTATAAGAACATTAAAAATACCTATAAAACATTATCGTATATTATGTTGATACTAAATTAGAAGACAAGCCTTATTTATTCAAATAATAAGGTTACATTCTCCGTATTGTTCGGCAACTTAATTAGGTCAGGGCCGGAGTGTTCTGGCAATAATACAGTAATTTTAATATTATTAGGTCACGCCATCTATCATTCTACTCGGAAACCGTGTTGTTCCGTGTTATTTGAGAATGTAAATCTAGCGGAGAACTCGTTTATTCCGGGGTTGAATAATTACAGATCTAAAAATAGGGGTAAAAATTTGAACTTTTCCGCTGACGTTGTGAGCAATTATTATTGCGCAAAGTACGAAGTTTAATGTTGGTTTTCTCTGGTAGATTGGTTAGTGCAATCAAACTAAATGGGTAATTTGAAGGAACAGAAGAATAGATGTTTTGGAAGAATGGATAATGAATACAACTTGATTAAAATAAAATTTTTAAATAATAATACCATAAAATATTTTAAAAAAGCTTTTACCAATCAGGTCTCTAGCCTATTTTATCGTAAAGTCAAAATGTTTCGGTTTTGCAATAAAATTCAAATAAATGGAAAAGTTGATGAAATACGCTTTCCGATTTCACCCTTAAAGAAAAGTATAATTTTTGAAATATAAAAATTTTGAATGCAAACATAAAAAAGTTTTAAAAATAGCTCACCTTAGCTCACCTTTTCTAAATAAATTACTGATAGCGAAAAATATTTTTATGAGCTATTTTTAAAAGCGGTTTTAAAAATAGCTCACCTTAGCTCACCTTTTCTAAATAAATTACTGATAGCGAAAAAAAATTAAGCATATATATTTTATTAGGCAAATCTCGACTCGCTTTTTCGTCGTTTCATGTAAAAATAATTAATAAAAAAAATTCCCAAAGTTTCATTTTTTTTTTTCAAATTGCGGCGGGAAACTTTGGATTTATAAAGGTGTACATTTTAATAATTTTAAGATTTGAATATAAAGCGTGTTGTTGTTTTCTTTCTAACGCCGTTTAGACCCTATTTCTATCCATTTAAGTATGGAAGATACGACGATTTCTGTGAGACCTATAGAAGTTGTTCCAAAAACCGAACAAAACTGAACCCCTGAGGGGTTAACAAAGAGTGGATGTATTTTGGACTGACAGACGAACTTTATTTTGAAGATTTGATTATAAAGTGACGTCATTTCTCCGCAGGTGCGATATTGTTCCGTGCGATATTGTTCCGTGGCACAGTGATAAACTCCCTGACTCTGAAACTATTTTTGCAAAGTATGAAGTTCTAGTGTTTGTTCTGTCTGGTTGATTGGTTTGTGAAAAAGAAGAATGGATGAATTTTGGACCAATACGATGGAGAGAATCAAGCTTCAATGTTTGATTACTTAACTCTCCCGCAACTAACTGGGGCCAAAGGTAGTAGGCCAAAGGTATCAAAATTAATACATAATGTACCGTTTAAAAATAAATGTGAAAAAATCGTTGATGGCCGGAAAAAATATTTTGTCAAATATAGGTAATATTCCCTGCCCGATAAATGGACAAACAACAAAAAAAAGTTTAAATGCCCATAAGACAGAAAAATGCATGGGGTCGTCGGCCGACCCACATGGTTATGGACGTTATGTTTGGCATCTTGGCCTGTTGAGAGTTGACCATAATATTTTGCCACTACAACACTACCGACATAATATTTTGCCACTACCATTACCGACATAATATTTTGCCACTACCACTACCGACATAATATTTTGCCACTACCACTACCGACATAATATTTTGCCACTACCACTACCGACATAATATTTTGCCACTACCACTGCCGACATAATATTTTGCCACTACCACTACCGATATAATATTTTGAACCTCGTTCCAGAGCGGAAAATAAATTCTAAACATTTGATAATAAATGTACTAATTTCGGTTGTGGGTCTGTTGATGATTGTAACCTGAATTCGTTTTAAATTTAGGTGTCATTTTTAAAATTAGATCTGATTGTGTAAAGAATAATAATATTTAACCCCTTAGACGTCGACCAAATTTTGTCAGAGGGTCAAAATATTTCCGCTTTGCAATAAAATCCAAATAAATGGAATATTTCTGAACGTATCCGAAAACTAAAAACTGTTTTTGAAAGTTGATAAAATACGCTTTCAAATTTTTAAATTTCGAAATAAACATAATATAAAAAATTTTAATGCAAACAAAAAAATGACTCACCTTAATTTTATCTTACTAAAATTATTACTCATTACGAAAAGAAACGCATATATTTTTAAAGACAAATGTATTATGAACGTTAGTATAATCAATTTTTTTTGTTGTTCCATGTAAAAATAATTATTAAAATTTACCCAAAGTTAATTTTTTTTTTCGATTGCGATCCGAATTTGGTTTCATAAAGGTATACATTTTTCTTCTGTGGTTAATTTTTAGATTTGAATGTAAAGCGTGGTGTTTTCTCTTTCTAACACCGTTTAGAGCTATTAATATTTATGTAAGGGAGACACAACGATTTCTATGAGACCTGTAGGAGTTGTTCCGTAAAGAGAACAAATTAACCTGACGGATTAATAATATTATTATTATACGCCAATAACAAATCAACGTTGCTTAAGCAGAAATTGTACGCCCAACAATTGAATATTTGAGAGCCACTTCTGGGTTGGAGCCCCAAAATACTTGACAAACCTACTTGATTCTACTTGTACAAAGGATCCGGTCCGTTTGATTGACAATCCGTTGTTAACAGACCGATGGCCATCTCTCATGCACAGAAGCAATGTAGGCTTACTGAGTCTGTTCCACGGGGATTTCAATGGAGCCTGTTCTAAGGAACTATTAGCATTGATCCCGGTGTGCGCGTGTGAAACTCGACGGTCACAGAAGAGGAGCAGAACACCCGTTGACAGTTGATATTGACTTCATGAGAACGGGTCGTTTCTTCGATTCGTTTTTGTATAAGTCTGCTCGTATGTGAAATGAGCTGCCGACATCATTGGGTTTCATAATATAATATATACTATACGCCTGCCATCGGCATCGAAAAATCCTTTTTTTTACATGAGCTTCACACAGGAGGCCCTGAGGAAAATAACCTCCCTCAGGGCCTATGTCATCTTTGGGGATGCGGAGGGATTTTTTAAGGAAAGGAAATGGAGGAAAATTTTGGGAAGGAAAAGGGTTTAAGGGGTGGGTAGGAATCTGGGGTTCAGTTTGTCCTGGTCACCCGCCTCCGAGACCTAGACAAACCTCACCCCATGAACCCGGGCGCCCATGCTAAATCACCAAAGGTGGCGAATCACTTGGGGTGACCTATGGCAGAGGTAAACATATGTTTATGCGTCGGAGCAGAGGAGCGATTCCGGTTCTACTTAAGGAAAAGGAATTAATCTTAAAATTCGCTACTTTTTTGGTATCATTCGAGAGGACTGGAATCAGAGTTTACTAAAAGGTAATTAATGTTACGGTCAAGGACAATCTCTTAACCTTAAGCAGAACCGGAATCGCCCCTAATTAACGAAAATGTCGTTAATTTCACGCTTGAGGACAATTCCTTATCCTTAAATAGATTTGAAATAGCCCCCCTTTCATTTTAAGGTTAAGGACAATTTCTCATTCTTAAGTAGAACCTTATGTCTTCTCGGGAAATTGCTGACTTCATTTTGCTCTCACTTGTGCTACCCAAACCATTACATAATTTTGTTTAACCAATATCAATTGTTTCCAAAAATATTTGTCACTAAGATGGATCCTTTGCTACTTGTCGGTCGAGCTGAGTTCGATTCTCCCAGCGAACCGAACTTCCATAATCGAAACAAGTAAAATTGTGTACTTAGTGAAAAGATCAATTTTAAAAATCTTACGGGCTTATGACCTCTGTGGACTCGGAAACTTGGCACGAGAATTATTTTCGGAAGGTAGTTGTTTATGAGGTTGCCACTTTTCATGAATAACTTGTGTTCTTATTTTCAGATTTGAGGAAGGCAAATCAGACAAAGAAATTTTGGACAATCTTCTCAAAAATTCTCGCTATGACAAAAGACTGTTACCTCCTGTTCAAGGTAAGACCAAAAATTCAAACTTAATTTACTTTTTTTAAAACATTTTTCAATTATTACTTTAATGATTTTTGACTCGCAAAAGGGTTAACATTATTAAAGTTGAGTTAAAGGGGTTAAAAAAATATAAATTTTCATACTTTTTTTAATTTAAAAAAAAAAACCTCACCAATGAACGCGGTGTAAGTATTATGCGGCGTGTAAGGTTGTCAGTGAAAAACTAGACTTAGTACAACGGCGCTAAAACGCCCTTAAACTCGGCTTAATGACGGCCCTACCATACCAGCATTGAATTACGTAACAAATAAGTTTCTACTTTTTCAGATTTTAGTTTTGGGTGCTAAGTTTAGCTCACATATTATTCCTTGAAACGCTTATTCTTTCAAATTTCAAAACATGAAAAATTTACACAATTGATAAACAACGATGTACGTGAAAACCTTATTAAAGAAAACGTTAAATAAAAACTGACAAAAAATAGTCTGTGGAAAAATATATACATTGTTAACACGGCCTACAGCTTGTGTATCTGTAGTATATATAATAATAATTTTTCGTCAAATTTTGAAATTGTTCCAAGATACTTTAAATGTCTTGTATTCGTCTTCTTTTGGGAGATGTCGTAAAAAACCGTTTTAGAAACCATATTAAATGACGTTTTAAGTTTTTGAATTTGAAATGTATCCTAATAATTGCAAATTGCAATATTTTAATTTCAAACATGAAAAAAGTTGAAAATAAAAACTTCCAACAACATTTTTAATCAAAACGTCGAAAAATTTTGGAGAATTTAATTTTCAAGAAATATGATTCATTTATTTATGGAATATACAAAAAAAAACTGTCACCTCACATTTTACTATTAGATGCTCAAAGCGATGTGCTATTAAATTGGTTGCTAGCTGCAAAAGCAGTGCGCATTTAAAAAAACAGAATTTTTTTTTTTATTATTATCAAATCGAATCTGAGCTTGTATAGTATTTATTCAATGCGTAACTAAAACAGTTTTACGGTTGGGATGTTTATTTGTTAATAAAACTGTCAGTTATTTTGTGGGCACATTAGAACGTTATTAGAGTGTAATATGATTAGTAGGCAGATGTCGGAGGCAAAAATATTGAGAATGTATAACGAGCGATATGCTGAAATAGGCCAAAACCAAATGATCTTTTATCTTCCATTGCTAAGTCTGTTGGCTCCATAAAACAAATTAAACCGGTCAAATAACGATAGTTCAATTGTTTTGCCTCCACATTCCGCCTCCTTTATGATCAATGATTACTTAAATTATGATAGATGAACTGAGTACGAGGAATTTGGTTGTAAAAAAACTGTATTTGAAAAAGGGCATCATTGTAAATGACTTTCATTTGAGCGTTTGCCATTCACTCATAAGCATGTTTTTACAATTCTTTTAATCATTATTTTGCCTTTTTGCATCTCCATTCATATATATATATGTTGGCCTGCCATTGTTTATTTTTTTGCAAAATTACGATGACTTACTTGTATTTAGTTCTTTCATTACAGAATACAAGAATATTCTTGACGTTCCACTAACACAAAATGAAGTTAGAATTGAAATTAAAACACTTTTGCACTTTGTTCCACTTATTTATTTTCACCAGGATCGGTTTTATCCCACTACGGACATTTTCAGACTGGACTGGACTTGACCAGTCTGAAAATGTTCATAGTGGGATGAAATCGGTCCGGGTGAAAATAAATAAGTGGAACAAAGTGCAAAAGTGTTTTAATTTCAATTCTAGTACAATAGAATTCCACCACGAATTAAAAGTCTAAAAACTAGACTCAACAAAATGATGGTTGTAAATTTTAAAATTGACCTTTTTAATAAATAAAACTGTTACCTCTAATGTGCTATTTCTGCTAGGATTGTGTTTAGTGGCATTTTTTGTAAAATAAGAAACAGTGGAGTCCCATGACTTTTCCGTCTAATCAAGTAAACTAATATTTTAAACATAATGCCTTTATTACCTTCACAATTTTTTGAATGTCTTAAAATCGAACAAAAAATCATGACAGCCACAGTAGATAAGGACGATGAGAAACAACTACGCAAATTGGTAGTAGGTATTTTGTTTTTCCGATTTGAAAAACAATTTTGAATTTTCAAAAAGCATTTCTTCCCAATTTTGGAGCAAGTACCAATTATCAATATAAGTTTATTTAATCGTGTATTTGATAATGTAGTATTTGCACTTTTGTCAAGCTTTCTGTTCACGTCCCTCACATTTTTTCAGTATTTGAATTATATTAGAAAAATACCCAATTTGAGGCTTTGTAAGTATTTTGTTATTTTGTCATGAGTTCTTATCTCAAATCATGATTTATTCCAACTCATTGCCACTACAGAATGTCACCGAGAGTTGCATGTCGTGAAATAATTTATACATTTTCATGTCCGCTAATTTATGCTGTCGGGAACAACATTGCGTGGTTACTTTCGCCGATTTCAGTGGTCAAATTTGTCAGCATAAAAAAACAGAGTTTTACATTGCGCACTTCCCTAATTAAGTGGCTTTTTGCCTACATTTAATGCAACTGGATTTAAACCTACATGTTTTGTTTACAAAGACATAATACACACTTTAAAGATGTCTAAAAATATTTGGGAACACTAACTTTTAACGTTCGTTCAATCAAAACATTTACGGGCTGTTTAGTAAGAACTATAATATAATGAAATGTTCGTGTCAACAAATCATGTAAAAACTATTACTTTTACGGAGTAAATTAATTTGGAAGATGTTAGGTGTTCTATAATTTAAATAAACAGGAAAAATACATTTAGCTGGGTTACAATACTTTGTACAATTATTTGAAAAAAAAGATTTTAGGTATGA
The DNA here is from genome assembly GCA_936435175.1 of Glyphotaelius pellucidus. Lineage (NCBI taxonomy): Eukaryota > Metazoa > Arthropoda > Insecta > Trichoptera > Limnephilidae > Glyphotaelius > Glyphotaelius pellucidus. The sequence continues at coordinate 33,076,892 of OW386545.1, read as the reverse complement.
TTTTAGGTTTTCACTGCCAAAAGTATTTATGCTATTTATTTTTGGGGTGTTATGCCGTGTTGCTCTACCTCCTTATTTAGCCAACGTTTCGGACAGCTTTACAGTGTCCATCACGATGTAACGCTATCCGAAACGTTGGCTAAAGAAGGAGGTAGCGCAACACGGCATAACACCCCAAAAATAAAAAATAAATAAAAATTTAAAAAAAAAATTTACTTTTCACATGCTTTTTTACATCAAATTATCAGAAGCTTACAAAATGTTGGATCTCAAAAAATATAAAGACATTGAAATAGAATGTCTAAAACATTCAGCTTTGTTCTTCGTACAGAAGCTCAGTTCATAATAATAATATATCTAATACATATAACCTATGGCAATACATTTAGCCTAGTGTAACGCTAAGAACACCATATGGGTACAAAAATATTCCTCACAGGAATATTTGTATTCTGTACTTCTAACAACAGCTTTGCTATTTGCGAAACGTGTGTGAATCATATATTTGCTTCATTTATGTCATGATCCTCACGAGCATAATTTATACTCTTTTCTTTTAAAAAAGCAGAAACATTGACAAAAACTATTTTATTTTTACAAAAATTCACACCTTGCGTTCACAGCTAAATAAAGACTATTTTATCTTTCGTGACTTTACTTTTATTTTTCTAGGCTTTGAAATAATGTGTAACACAGTGGAATACATATGTTAGGCAAGAATTAGGTAGGCCATCATTATCTTCTAACTTTATTTGAATTTTGAAAAGTTCTATGGATTATCTGTCTAAATATCTTATGAAATTTTTTAAGCATGAAAAGTGCTAGCAACGATCTATATGATTTTTTTGCAATTTCCCGACATTTTTAAATTCGTCAGAAATAGATTTTCGCCGGGAGTGTGAAAGAATGTTACCACAATGCAATAAAACAGATTTAGTTAAACGACACAATAAACTAAAATAAACACAAATAAGTCGGTGAGTATTCAGATTATCAATGATGAACCTAGAAAAAGCAATTATTGGGGTGAGCTTCTGAGGTGAAGGTAATGCTTACAGATGCAGTTTTCTGCTGCGGGATGGAAACGCCAGATGCTGCGGGTCCAGACGAACGCTATGACGTCATGAGTGGAAGGCCACGGACTCACAACCGCGGTCCGCCATTCCTAATTTCTCTTTAATGTTCCTCCTGTTTGTTTCTTATTCTAATATTTATAATATTTATCGATTTATTTTCTATTGTTTTACTTCTATTTGATGTCCCTCTTCTCTTGTTCTGCTACTTTTTATCAATATTCTTCGTTTTATTAGTTGCTATGCTCAACATTATTTCGTCCAAGGACGTTTCGTTCAAAATAACAACATGTTTTTTGTGCATCTTTGTACCCAAAATAATGTCATTTTTACCTCACTCGGGTGAAATTGATTAAAAAATTTCAAATATTGAAGTAATTTCTCGAACAGTACTAATTTTGAACGAAACGTCTTTGCACGAAATGGGCAAAATTTCCTTAATAATAATTGTTCCTTTCTACAAGGCTGTGTTCATGTTTGTTTAGGTTTTGTGTTTAGATATTATTATATCACGGCGGACGGATGTTCCCACATTCCTTAGAACTGTAGACATAATCGTATCTGCACTAGAATTTGTGAAACAATGTCTTCTTTGAACATTAGCAGTGTTATTGGGTTGTACAAGATTGGTAGTTTTTGACACACACTAAGAAAATAGACATTAGATACCTACCAGTAAATTCTACTATCTGGATGATGTGTTTTGTAGGTAAAGAATTTTTCACAAATTACTAAAGGGTTATCAATATTTTTTTCGTGTTGAAATTTGAGCTGTGCTTCGCTTTCTATCTACTTGTGAGTTCTACACAGATGATGGCAACTGCAAAACTCTTTGTGAAGCAACGTAATATTTATTATACCTGAGAAACGTTAAGAGCTTAACTGACTCTCGCTGTATTAAAATAAATGTTTAACTTTTCAGATCACAAAGAAAAATGACGTGTCGCGGAACGTGTTATACTAGAATCAACACATTTATACCGATTTTTCAACAATTGCATACTGCAAATACAAACAGTAGTATAGGATTTATCAGTATTTTAACCTGGAAAATTTTCCAAATGTCGTTTAAGACCTTTGTTGGTGGGGTAATCAGTTTTTTCAAAATACAAATATTTCAAAATTTACTTTCGCATTTAAGATCGTGTCAATTCGCGGCCATTTACAATAATTTCTGTCCTTTTGTTATGTTAGTGTTCCTGATACTATACGAAGGACTAGATGCTAGTTGGTAACTGACTTCATCCGGACATGATAAAAACAACGCGTGTTATCATCAAATTTATTTTTATTTTTTAATTTGTTTATCTTAAAAATGGTACATTTTAAAGTAGAACTGGTCTTCCATTAAAAGCATTTGCTTGTGGATGGAAGAAGAGTTTACATTTTATTTATACATTTAAACAGTCACGTGTTTCACATAAGTAATTAGTGCAGTTAAAACAAACACAAATAATATGAATTAAATGTACTGCTAGAGGGGCTTTTTAGATATACTTCCCACGTTTTGAATGGTGTATATGGCAAGCGGGGTTTGTCTAACGGGTGTGTGTAATTTTTTTTATTATCTTTTGCCAAAAAGCCTTTATCATTTTAAATTAGTACTTAGGTACCTAATACGCACAGATTAAGTGGAAGTAATGTAACTTCTAGCTCGCCGTTATGATATGGTAATATATCGGGAAAACCACAACATGACAAAAAATTTATTTTACCTTACCTTTCACTACGATATGTCTGTGTCCTGTCTCGATATCGATATTGAAAATCGCATGTAAATAAACTTTATATAGATAAATAAAAAATTCTAAAATCGGACTCATAAAGTCTGTCAAATAAAAGTAGAAAATATTAAAAATGGAACTATAAAATTTGTAGGCTGACAACAACAATTTAACTGTCAAATATTATTTTAAAGTGCAATAACACTGAATGTATAGAATACATTAGATATGAATAGAATACATTTTAAAATATATTTTGTGTTCTTAAAGAAAAAAAAAAAAATTGAAGAAGCACTATTGTTAAGGTACCTACTTATATACTGACTAAATTACCTACTTACCTACTGATATAAATTTGATTAAATGGTGTTTTACAAAGTGATTTGCTGTCATTTAACTTAACAAAATTTTGAATTTAATAGTGGATAGAAAGGAAGAATCAATAATGGTGAAATTACGCTACTTTTAGATCTGAATGAGTTAAATATATTCAGATCTAAAATTAGAGACATGACCTAAAGCCCGCGGAACGCTAGTATTAAATAAATGTGAGCAATTTCTAAACGGTGTTTTATGTTTTATTACAATATCGTTATTCTTCATTATGTTAACACACAATTGCAAAGATATAATAATAATATACCTATATGCAATTCTAATTTTGAGATCAGTGGGTATCATCTATATTGCAATGAAAAAAATTTTTTTTCACTTTTATGCCTTTTTGATTTTTTATGAATATGTAGGTTACACAGCTTTAGATGAATAACATGGGTTATATGTTTAGTATTGTCATTTTAACAACAGTGGAGCCCTCCTATGTTTTCAACTCTTATTTGACAAGTAGCTTTAGTCTTTTTAAAACAGGTCACATAAATATTAGAAAAAAGAGGGAATAAATTAGGAGAGCAAAAATAAAAGACAGATCAAGTGAAATCCTTGAATACCCCATTGATGAAATCAAACAAAGCAATAGTTAGAGAGAAAGTAAACATTGAAAACGTATAACACAGAAGCAGCTTTTGTTATACGTTCACTTTTAAAATCATTTTTGCTTGTGCCCAAAAAGCATATATCTGCTAAAATATCTATGATACAATAATTATTAACACAAAACATTTAAATCGAGGTAGGTACAGCTTTTGGTTCGTTGAAATGGCATGCTTTTAAAAAATTTTAAAGGTAGGTACCTAATAAATATTCTTCGTTTTAATGTGCACTTTTCGTGATTTGGGACGGCTGTTTCACAGAATTTGAACAATTCATAAAATTTAGAAGCATATCTTCAAGTTCTTTGAAGTTTTTTTTCAAGTTCTGGTCAGGTGTTGCACTCGAATATAAGAAGTTGAAAAATGATCTTGAAAATGAACTTTGAAATTTGATGATTTGTTAAAATTTTATGAAAGAACCAATCCTTAGTTTGTAAGACTTTTATTGTTTCACTTTTCGTTTTAAGTTCGATACTTTTAGTACCGAAACATGTTTATTTTTTCATAAGCATGTGCACGAAAACAAGCATTTAAACTGTACTTACGGGATGCTTAGAAATTTGAAACTTGAAATTCTCTTCCTCAACCATAATATGAATAATGTATCTAGTGAAATGTTAATAATGTCTGCGTACAAAAGTTATTGTGTATATTCCGTGTGGTAATAAAACGAATAGGCATTTTTCATTTTCCAAGAATGTCTATAAAGATTGCCTGTCGCATAAAATAAATCCCTATATCAAAGCAAAATAAAAACGAAAGAAAAATAAGACATGTAAACCTCCAAGGAATAATACGCAGTCGTGTTTTGAATTCAAAGATGGTGAACAAATAATTTAATAAACCTGAACATATATTTTATATTTTTAAATGTTGTCGTTTTTTGCACAAATGTTGCTTTTGCAGATAGAGTTTTGCTTTGGGGATGATTTGTTTTTATTCTTCGTGACATGAAGTTAGAGTTTGCCTGATATTTTGATTTTTGACTTTTGTTACAGGAATTTTGACTGTGAACGTGAGCGTTCTTCTTTTGAGTCTTGCTTCACCCGACGAATCTAGTTTGGTAAGAAATTGAATTAATTAATGTTTTAATGTAATCCTAAACATTCTGTGGCTACAATGAAATCAACCAATTTGTAATTTTTTCTTTATTTTCTATTTTTTTCACCCGAATTCCTGTGCTATTTTGGAGTAAAAAACGTAAATGTCATTTTGCTGTCCGATGATTTTTTTTTCATTTGTTTTTAGATGTTATCATTTGTTTTTAATTAAGTTTTGAAAAAAGGAAGTTATGCTGCCGCACCCTAAAGGCTCGCTGGGTTTCGATCACAGAACATCCATTCGAAAAGTAGGCCTCAACGCAAACGCACGCTTCTCAATGTTCCAACGCAGATAGCGACTAAACTGTGTCGAGACAAAACTTTTTAGTTCCGCCTCTCGAACAATATGACTGGCGCTCCGCTATGACATCAACCGACTGAATGGCGCGCATTTAAAAAAAGAAAGGTATGCTGCCGCACCCTTGTTTATGTAACTTACTTACTTCCCACATGTTAAAAATGTTAAAAAAAAAGAAATCTTGTACTAAAGATGAATAATTGATCTGTCGTACAATAAAAACATCTAAATGTTAAATGTCACAAGGTGTCCCTGAAATCATGCGAATTGTCGATTAACGTAAAGGTTAGTGACCACACCGGGCAGTTTAATCACAATCCCTCCAATAACAAGGGATAAAAAGTCTGGTCAGGGATGTCGGGGATAATTGGATAAACTCCTCTAGGCCTCCTGTCTAATGTCAATCTCGCGAATCAGGGGTTTTTCCGTTTCCAACAAATTAAACACAAATTGAGTATGCTTTCAAGTTGATTCGAGGGTTAGCTTTTAACTTCCCCGGAGATCAGAAACATTGAAACCCTCCATGTTGAGGGTAGTCAAATATTAACCTACCCACACGTTGATTTAATTACGCTGGGTAAACAGGGTGGCAGGCCTAACTTCTCAAATAAACCCTGCAGGCTTATATAGAGATGACAGAGATGTTTTAACGAAACTTTGGAAAACTTCACGGACTGGTTTTGTAAGCAGAAAGTTGTATTATTTTCTTATAAAACCTTTTCGAAGGTTACTCTTTTTTACGCTACCACTCAAAAGTTTCTTCTGCCCAGTGGAATCATGCCATCCCTCATTTTTTTGGAAATGTTAGGAGGGTGAAGTAAGTTTGGAAAGGGATGGAAAAAGTTGTTTAGTAACTGGATTTTCTTGTCTAGTAGCATAATTATGATGTCACTGTAACCATTTCTAATAACATTGACATTCTAAATGGTGGTCTTATCAAAGCAATTTCACAATCCATCACAATTTCATTGCCAACCATCCGATCGTTTATTATATTACTAGCTTTTACTCGCGGTTTCGCTCGCACAGTATTAGGGGAACTTACTGTAGCGCTTGCACTTTTCAATTATCCCTCCCCCCTAGCCCCGACACCCCCTCCCCCCTCCCCCCTTCCCCACCAGCATTCCGTACAATCATTCCCGGTACATTCAATTTTCAACAGCTCGCGTACCACCTGAATTTCATAATGCCAGAGCTCACCAGTAGAAAAAAAAGAATTATCCAAACTGTTGCTGTTGTTCGGAAGTTATGCGCGTACAAACATTTCGTAGACTAGATAGATATTAACTACGATTTCCCGCACATGTCAACATCGTTTCCACGGCAACATTTGTTTTCTGACGTTAGCAGTAACTCGCTTTTGTTAGCGACCGAAAACGTATTAAAAAAATATATATATTAATATTTATAATCTCATTACGTCAGAGCTTATCATTATATACAGCTTATATTACTCGCATATGATGTAGCTTTCTATTGGTGAAAGAATTTTTAAAATCGGTTTATTGGTTTATGCGTGAAAGCGTAACAAACAAACACACGCAATTTCGCATTTATAATATTAGTATAGATTATTGAAATTATAATAAATTTTATCTCTGTATTTAGGTTCAAATCCACGGAGACTAGCACTCGCTCGCGGTACGCTTCACATAATGTTGTTTATCTTTAAGATTTTAGCGTGTCTACTACTGTCACCCCTGATTATAATTATTCGACGTAAATATATTTTTTCATATTTCAATAATCGAATATATTATATCTAGGAATGAGATTCTGGCTCAAATAAATTTATTTATACCAGAGTCTCACTCTTGAGGAGCTCACTATTACCTCCTTAACTGTAGAGCGAGCCTCAGCAATTTATTTAAGAACTCATTGTGGGAAGAGTCACGTACTTCCTATGCAGTGGATCAAAAGATCGATATATTTTTCATGTCCTAAAACGTATTTCCAAGGGTTTTAGGCATTGCAAATACATTTTTTAAACGTACAATAATAACAATTTAGATCTTTTGGTTATAAAAATAAGTTTGTTATTTCTCCACGCAATTTCTTAATTTTTGCATTTCCCTGCTCCATTTTTTTCTTCAGAGGTACAATATCTCACATCTCCCAGGAAGTTAGACTCTTGTGTGTCATTTCACTTAAAAAAATCTTTTTTTTTAAATTAATTAAATTGATAAAGTAAATTAAATTTATAATTATAATTATTACAATGGATGACTTTTTAATCATTCGTATTGGGGTATAACTTATTCAATTTCATAATAAACAAAACTACAGAATTTCGATATTCTTCGAAAAGTCAATGTTACATTTCGGCATTCTATTTCTGTTAAAATTCGAAGGTTGCAAACCATTGTAGTACCTATCAAATACCTCTTAATACGGGAAAGTACAACACCGGGTATAGGTTTTGAGCCCAGCAACGCTTCCGTTTCATAGTCGTTATATCATTTTTATTATCCAATTTTAGGACGTGAAACAAATCAATATTGCCTTTTGAATTGGACAAAAAATTATTTCTGAAAATAAATGTCTTCAATACAGCTAAAACTACCCCCCAGGGAGGGGATGTTTTACAGGCCCGTTTTTGTTACTGTTTAGACATTGTCACTCAGTGTCAAAGTTTTTTTTTCATTTTTTCTCTTGGTAAAAAAATATTTCATAATATCTTATGTGCTATATCCGGCTTTTAAACTGGATGAATATTGATCGGCAGGTAACTACCTCCGTGGCAGATCAGTAAGATAATAAAAATATTGCTTGGAATATCACCATTCTCAGGCGAGTAAATTATATAAAATAATATGCTCCCCGTTCCTATTTGCAAGATAAAATCCCACTATTACTGATCGAAATGTAGTTTGAAATGACTTTAGTTATGTTTAGTGGTCTGATTGTCACATCCATTATTTTATTCTCCTCTTTTCTTGCGTTCATCATTGTTACTCAAATTCTCATTGCGGCTTTTATGCGAAATCCTATTTACATTTTAAATACATAATAGCAGAACAGCATACAAAATTTGGGAGGCGGGTCTGGGTACCGCCGCCACGGGAACCATTTATATAATAACCGACACCTCTGCCATAGTCACTTCAAGTGGTTCGCTGCGCTTGATGACTTAATAGGGGTGCCCGGGTTCTTGGGGTGAGGTTTGTCTTGATCTTGGTGGCGAATGTGTCTGCCCACCAACTGCGTGAAGGAGATCTTTTGGCCTCTCAGTGTAGGGATAGATTCATACGTTCGTCACTCCTGGCCATACTGACCTCCAGATTCCTACGCATCCCTCATGCTTTTTCCTTCCCAGAACTTCCTCTCCTTGCTTTCCCAAAAAGACCCTCCACACAGCATCCCCTAAGATGACATGAGCCCTGAGGCCTCCTTTGTGGAGTTAATGTAAAAAATAAAAATAACATAATTTTATAAACCTTCTCCAGGATAGGCCAATTACCCAACCTGTGTGCAAAGACATATTTTAGCGTTAAGAATTTTTTAATTTTCAATTTAATAACAATTTTTTAATTACATAAAAAAATTGAAAACCGAAACTTTTCAGGTAATATATTTTTAATTTTATGAGGATTTCAATTGAAAATATTAATCTGCGTTGGTACTAAACGTCCAAACCTTAAATTGGTTAAATTTTATTTCCGCTATAAAGTTAATTGAAGTATGCATGCTCGGAACCACTCAATATTGAGCCCATTACTTTACGACCAAAAGCTCTTATTAATTTAATTCTTTATCCGAAACGGTTCCACTTTTAGACCTCACAGATTTAAAATTCATCTAAGGCTCCGACGGCATGTCAATCTTTTGTCCTAAACTTGAATGAAATGTTAATTACCCCTCCAATATTAGCCTTTGAAAGGGCCAAACTTTCCGTTCGCCGACTTGTTGACTTTTTATTAATTTAAACAAAGTAAGTACATGCCCGCTGATTAAACTAACCAGTTGTCATAATATGGACAGTAACGCAAAATTTAGCATGATTCTCTCTTTATTATGAAAATTCTTGCTCCAAGGCCTTATATTAGATGAAATATATTATATAGGTCCCCTTTTTGTACGTTTTATACATTTTGATTAAAATCGTTACAATAAATCATCAATCATTTTCGTTACAACAAATTTGTATGGGTCGCAAGTCCCGCACCTAACTTTAATTTTTAACTTCTTGCAGTTCATGATTATTAGATGTGATTTATTTTCAACCTGATATTTAATGAAGAGTTTTATTTATTTATTTAAACGCCCGTAGGGCTTTTACATATAGTGCAGTACATGTTTTTGACAAAATACAGAAAATAACATAAAATATAAGAAAAATATAGATAACATAAAATATAAGAGTTTACACAAAGTAGGTAACATAGAATATAAGTTAAGAAAAAAATAGAGATAAAGATAGTTTATGAAGTAGGAAGAAATAGTTGGCACATACGTTCTTTGAAGCTTAACAAATTTAATTTATTATCAAATACATCCATATTGTTTAAATATTTGTTACCAAGGCTATGTAAACGCTGTATTGGAGAACGCAAGCTATAGTTGGAATGAGATGTATGTATATAAAATGTTAATATTATTAATACGCACATGAATATTTATTTATTAATTGCGGGAGTTCACAACAATCAAATTTAGGTTTAATAATTTTAATAAAAAGGATAGGTCGTTTATTTTTCATTTGTTTTCTAGAGTTGGAAGATTCAAAATATTCATTAAGAACGGGTAATTTATATGCTCTAAAGGGATATTATGTTTAAAATTTAGAAACGTAGGAATTTTCTTTGAATTCTTTCAACATTATGAATATGAATTCTGTAGAAGAACGGCCAGACTATGGAGTTATATTCTATTAGGCTTCTAACAAGGGATATGTACAATAGTCTAACGATTTGTAACAATTCAATAATTTATAACAAGAGTTCATATATCTTTCTCTTTAGATACACTTAAAATATCATTAGTAATGTGAATGTTAACACATATCGGTAATATTAAAATATAAGTAAAACGGTGGAAAGGAGTACGTGAATGTTTGTTTAAAAAAATAATTGGGTAAATAAATGGACAAGTTGTTTTTACAGTTAAAGCGGCGATAAAAATGTACAGTCATTAAGTAAAGTTTTCAAAATTTCTTAATTTTTACTCCATTGCAACAATTTTAAATTCTAAAATTTAAATTACTGAATTGTAATCTCTATCCCAACTAATGTGCGATGGTATACTGAATAATTTAAAGTAGATCTATACCATCTAAATCTTGCTTTAGATTTTATAGCATGGATGAAACAACTGGCTTTAAATCGATCAAATTGCTTCCGAACACTCCTCATACAATCTTTGATGTTTTAAATAATGTTCTTGTTTCCAGAAATACGAGGTCGAGTTTTTGCTGCAGCAGCAATGGTTCGACCCACGACTCCGCTACTCCAACCAGTCGCAGTATGAGTTTCTGAACGCCATCCATCACCATGAGGACATTTGGCTTCCGGACACGTACTTCATCATGCATGGGGACTTCAAGGACCCTATCATCCCTATGCACTTTGCGCTGAGGATATACAGGAACGGGACGATCAATTATCTGATGAGGAGACATTTGATCCTTTCCTGCCAGGGAAGGCTCAATATATTCCCGTTCGATGACCCGCTCTGCTCGTTCGCTTTGGAGAGCAGTGAGTTCATTATTGTTGTGGTTCTGAAGGTCTTAGTCTTGAGTCTTCGCTAGCAAACTCTTCCTGGAGCTTGTGCTACTGGATATTGGTGCAACCAAACCATTCATGTCTCTAAATCATCTGCAACCAACTCAAGGTTGGTTGTAATCCCCACTCTTCTTTGAAGAAGAGTGGGGATTACATCCCGGTTCAATTCATCAAATTCCTCAGTCATGACAATTGTCTTCCTGTCGTTCCTTTTCCCTCAATCTGTCTCTAATCATCTCTCATTTAAAAATTTTGAAGCACAAAATCTTTTTGACACTTTTGTTTCACTCTTCAAAACGGTGGCTGCTGGTGACTGTTTATTTTTCGCGTTATTATTTTTAAATAATGAATTGTTAATTGAAATTTGAGCAATTAACATTTTGGATGAAGATAAATTTTGGGAAAACGTCATAAAAACAAACGATTCACCAACCGCTACCTACTTCGAAGAAATTGTTTTTTTTCTGCATTATTATTTACTTACGGTAAGTCCAGCCTAAAATTTTGACTGAACCGAGGTTTGGCGTGTCACTAATTTTTCATATTATTTGAAAGGAAAGTGTACAGTAGTGCAAAATATCAGTTTCTTTTTTAAAATTTTTCTAGGTATGCACCAAAAGAAAATAAATTGAATTAGTCACATTATCTGATTTGAGACTTTCAAGGCCAACATAAGGTATAACCGTAAATAATAAGAATAAATAATAGTCGGAACATTGTCTAAAAAAGGAGCTTTTGATTTCAAAGCACGTGATAATTTATAGTTTAGTGTAATCTAACCTTAATGATAATGTTTGGAACCAACCTTTATCAAATATCCTTGCCTAGAATTTGATAGTATACATTATATTCCGGTACTTTTTCTTTGCTTACATTATTACTTTTGTTAAGGGGGTATTCTAGTCTAGAAGCATGAATTGTAGGTATTTTTTTCAGGTGAAGTAAAAAAAAAAGCAATATTATTTTTACCAGCCATTACTTTATCAAATATTTAATTAACATTAAAGAATACATAAAAAAAAAAAACGAAAAAATTCAAAAAGTTACAGGTGTTGAAGTGGGGGGTCTCAAAAAATGGCGCGACCTGGTTGACACGATTGCAACCCTCCTAGTAATCAGAAGAAAAAAAAACAAATTAATTCTTAATCCAGACAAATGCTGCTATGGCCCGACCTCGGAAAAGAAAAAAAAATCGCCAAATGGCGGCTGTCTGAAATAAAAACACATTTTTTTACCCCTTTTTTGAATTTTCGGAATTTTTAAAAAATAGTCAAAATTGAAATTTTGTAATAATTCTGGTAGGGGTGATAGAGTAATATGTAGAGAAAACGCACACCAAATTTCAAGCAAATTGGTTTTGTAGAACTTGAGATGTCGTGTCAACCGTCTCGAAAAAAGTGGTTTCGAGAAACACGCGTTTAAAGTTTTGCTCTTTTTAGATTCTAGTTAGATTCCATCTAAACCGCGACATTAAAATGGTTATAACTTTTAGAATAATGTGAATTTAGAAAAATCCTTTTAAGGAGATATTTTGAAATATTTAAAAATTGGAAATATGAAGAAAAAAAATTGTTTTTTTTCTAGACTAGAATACTGCCTTAAAAATGGTTGAAAACAGTTATTCGGGTTCAATACGTATTAAATACAAGTTTATTAATTTGACATTTGTGTTTTATTCGCGTAACACAATTGTTTTTTACCCGCATAACGTGAATAGATTCTGTAAAAATACGCTTTCCGCGTGGGGAATGAATGGAGAACGTTAAGTAGAGGATAGGATTCAAGAAGGGTTGAAACAGAACATTAAACTGATAGGAGTAGAAAGTTGCTCTTTGGTTTTGACATTATGTGGGTGTTGGTCTTGTTAGGTCACCCGTGTACGAGTATGTATCTGAGGGCAGTTCATTACAAAATACCATTTGAGTGGAAAATGCAAGAAAATCATATTTGTGTAGTTTTATGTTTAGTTCTCAACTGTTTTTGTTTTCAGTATCGTACGAGCAATCGGCCATCACCTATGTTTGGAAGAATGATGAAGATACCCTTAGAAAATCTCCCTCCCTTACGACACTCAACGCGTATCTGATACAGAACCAGACCATTGCGTGTCCCATCAAAGCCAGTTGGAGAGGTTAGAACGCCAAAATTAAACTTGATTTTTTATTAATGTTTATAACCATTAAAACAAATTATTGTTGTAGTATTATTACCAGCTGGAACGTAAACTTATTTTAACTTCTTCAAAAATCAATTTTCAAAAATGGGTCCAATTCATATGGCGTGTCATACAAATTGCTCGAAATTTGTCCCATCTATGAGCAATTTCATAACCAAACTCCCCATCTGATTCCATCGCCTCGCTTCCAAAATATAATATCTTTGAGACAAATTTAATCCTTTAAGACCAACAAAAATAAAATTAATGCTTTTTGCGACTGTGAAATAATACACTTTCTTTTTGATAAATGTTTTTGCAACCCATTTTTTGAAACAATAATTTTGGTAACGGTGACATTTTTAACAATTTTAACGCCCTGTCTAGACTTTGTTGGTCGATGGTCCAATTCCTTTAGCTCTTCATTCTTCTTCAGTCATTTGTGAACTTGACTCGCAAGATTGATTCAACTGATCTTTTGAAGGAAGAGTCTTCAGGATGCTTTATTGTAAATTAATTAATATATGTATATTTTAACGTCTTTATTGAGAAACTTATTATAGCAAGAATTTTAATAATAATTTTAACGATAATCATAATACTCTGCCATGAAAATAAGGTAATGTTTTCAATTTCATGCTCATGTTTTATTGTTGTTTGTTTATTTCCAGAAATGTTATGTCATTTTATGTGTCCTTTATTATTAAACCTCCTTAGATTTCCCCGTTCTCACACGAATCTGATAAAATCAAAATATGAATTAATACATTTGACAAAATTTTCTTTTCATTTGATAATTGGCAGTTGGCATTTCATGTAAGATATACACAATTTATACCTTAAAATGCTTACTAAGCGCATGTATGACTTTTACAGCAAATCAATGAAGACATTTAATCATCTCTATAAACTGCACATAAGCTCAAAAAACAAATATTGTACCTCGAGGAGGAATCAGCAGCTCTGTCTTCAAAATTAATCTGTTTTCTTTGTGTATTTTCATTACCTCATTAGGATTATTTTCACATGAACGGATTTACATCAAAATAGTTTATGCAACAAGTTTATTGTCATAACGTTAATTTGAATTTAACAGATTAACGAACTAACCTATAAAACTAACTTACTAGGAATTCCAAACAACTAAAACATCATGAACACTTTAAATATAAAAAAAACTGTTTTTCAATTCATATTTCGAATTCTACCAAGATTTTGAATTCTATTAATGTTTGTTTTTTATCTACATTATTTATTTTCGTAAGTCTTAATAGTAATTGTTTGTAGATAATTTTCCAAATGTTTTCAAATTGGAAATTTATACATATTTTGAATTCTACTCCACATTATTTATGGAATTCAAAGAATAAAGAAAAACCCAATAAATGTCTTGGGAACGTGTTACGTGATCCAAATATTTAGACAATCTGGCCATTATTATATATTTATATAATATCCATACTTCCATACTAATATTATAAATGCGAAACTGCTCGAGTTCGTTTATGACCTTTTCACGCATAATACAATATAAAGACTTTAATAATTCTATCACCAATATAAAGCTAAATTATATGCGCAGACTACAGGTTGTATATGATGGTAAGCTCTGGCGTTATGAAATAATAAATATTAATATATTATATTTGTTATACGTTTTCTGTCGCTAACAAAAGCGAGTTTTTGCTAACGTCAGAAAAAAATCTTTTCTATGGAAACAATGTTGATATATTTTTGGGCTATATGCTGGTAGATACTCAGTCTACTGGTCAGCTACTACTGCAGAAAATTCAAATATCAGAATTCGTATTTTTTGGACAAGCTTCTGTTTTGCAATAAATGTCAGATGAGTTCCTACATTAAAAATATAATTCGTAACGATTATAAAGACTGAATAATAAAAAGTGTAATTTTTTAATTATATTAACAAACTTCCAAATATTTAATTAAAAATAAACATCCGAAATGTTTGTAAGCGTATAAATTCCGAACGAATGAACAAAATTGGATAATTCTTTTTTTCTTTGAGCTATAGCTTTATGAAATTTAGGTGGCAGGCGAGATGTTTGAAAACTGAATGTAAGGGAATGAATGTATGGAATGCGGGAGGGGGTGGGGGTGAGGAGAAGGGGGGATAATTGATAAGTTCAACCGCTACAGTAATTTCCCATAATACCATGCGAGCGAAGCCGCGGGGAAAAGCTAGTAAATATATATATTTATATTTATAATGGCCTTATAAACCTTATCGTTGGAACAAAGCATTTTTATTTACAAGGCACGGGCATTTCTGACCCGAGGACCTTATTCTGGAATTATTGACCTGAGGAATTGAAAGAAAAAACTTCATTTTCTTAACACAGAGACTTATCCATAATTTTAGGATGCTGATATTAACTGAATAGGTAATTAATAATTGTCATGAAGTCATTATAAATTATATTAACAATTACGAATTTTAGGTTGAGTTAAATTTCAGTTTCGGGTCATAATAACCCAAGTAACTTAAGATGGAAAAAACCAAATTTTCCTAACATAAGATGATAAAGTGAATGGATAATTAATAATTGTCATGAAGTCATTATAAATTATTTTAATAATTACGAATTTTATGTTCAGTTAAATTTCAGTTTCGGGTCATAATGGCGCGAAAAACCGAGGAAGGTTAATGGAAACAGAGCGCGTGCTAAATTGGCTAAGTGAAACATTTGTTTCCATTCAAATGTATATGGAAGGCATTCCTAGTTTTCTCCTTAATTCTCTGATAGAATATGAACTTTTTAACAAATAATTTATCAATAATTTTAGAAAAAAAAAACCTTTTTTTTGAATTTTTGTTGTTTGTTCAAGTTCTCATATAACGTGAGTTTGTATGATTAGTGCATATACTATTGACATCTAAGTCCGTTCCATACAGCTTATTTATTTTTTCCTTACATTTTCCGAGACTTCCCTAGATCATGTTTCCTACATCCTGTATTATGTATTAAGTAAATGTTCATCTATATTTTGCACATTTTTACACTTAAGCACATTTGCGTGTCAGTGAAGTTATCAACTTTTCGCATACTATGAAATATTATACATAAATGAAATTGAGCTGCTTATCTCAGCTTAGTTGGCCTAAATATTTATAACTAATTCTGAAAAATAGTATATTTCTTAGTTTCTTTGTGTAATTACCTTAAGATTTTTAACTCTATCTCTCTTTAAAACACTTTAGTAGTTGAGAAAAGTTGGACGGCATATTTTGGTTAATAATGCATAGTCTCTTGTTAAATATCTTAGAAAACCTTATAGAAGGAAGCTTTCACGTATACGCCTTCTTATATAACTTTAGCAATTAGAACAACCGTAATTATTAGTAAGCAGTTATTAAAAAGATGCGCAGTTTAGGGTAGGTAGCACAGCTTCCTTTGGCTATATAGGCCAATTGTGATGATATCATGAGAAACAAACTATTGTCATGATATCATGACAAACAGACCATTGTCATGATATCATGACAAACAGACCATTGTCATGATATCATGACAAACAAACCGTTGTCACGATAGCATGACAAACAAACCGTAGTCATGACATCACGACAAACAAATCATGGACATTTCATGACAATTTATATGTTGATGGATTTAAGTACAGTAAGAAATATTATCTTTTGTGTCGTTATTTAGGTAAAAAAATATTAAAAATAAATATTTGTTACAACTTAGTAACTTTGCAAATATTTATAATCGTGATATTTATTATTATAAGTAGTGTCATCATAAAATTGGAATTTTATGATGACTTATTATACGATGATATTCTGAATCTAGCTACCAAATAGCTTGTCAACAGATTCTTTGTTCAATAATATCATGTAATACAACTAAAAAATAAAATAACCATCAAAGTAGCATCAATTGTATTTTTGTGATTTATATACACAAGTTGAAAAAATATAAAAATAATAGAACAGTCCAGACTCTAATTCAATAAACATGAATATCATTAAAAAGGCAGTTAAAATTAGCATAACCTAGGTTCATTCATACAATATAATAAATAATATGAACAAATAGCTTTTATATGTAAATATTGCGTATTATGAAATTACTGAAACATTTTTTCATCTTTTTGTGAACAGAGCTTGTCCAATGTTCATCGTCAATCAATGTTTTCAATCAATTGCTTTGTTTGATGTCCTTGTAAGCGGTCTTCCGAATTAAAATATTTACCAGTAGTTTTTTTGTTATTTCACTTTCAATACAGTAGATTTGTTGTAGTTTCACTTGTAGTCGTTAAAAGTAATGGGTTTCTTCTCACGGAGGAAAAGAATTCCATTTGCAACGTATATAACATTGCCTACTTGAAAATAAATCAGAGCGTTAATCTTCGAAAAAAAATTCGATGTTGCATTAATTTTACATTAGTTGGCTTTTTAATGTAGCATACCTACGACCTCTTGGGCTAGAACTAAAGCGCTTTTGTTCGGGTTTAAAAAAAGAGATGCTAACATTTTAAATTTGGCAAAGTGGTCTTTTTAAGAAACAAAATGGAATTTAAAAAAGTCTTAATTTTTCTTTGATTCAGGATCCTGAAAGGGTATTCAAATAGCTAATTATTCTTAGTCATCCACGGTACAAAAGACTGAGAGATTTCCTTGATTGCATACGAAATTTAACCAGTTTGTTTGCAAGCAGAAGATGGGGGCTTAAGATTTTGACTGCTGTTGCAGAACTTTGTTTGTAAAGACCGTTTTTTATTGTGCTTGCCATTATGTATGAATGTCGTTCTGTTGCGCTTGCGGCTTTTGAAATTAATCGTCTGAATGTTAGATGGTGTCATCGCCGCTAAATTAATTTCATAGCTTTGGAACGGGTTTAAGTTTTGGATTAAGCCAAAGACCACCATGTAACAAAGTACTCGTAGATATAAATGCGAATGTTTACAAGCAGCGGAAGCCCTGTCCCTTTTGCTGGACGAGGAATCCCTGGAGTGTAATCTATGCCAAAGACGTTTTGAGGAGCAAGGTACTTTAACTCAATAAATGCCAATTAATTGCATTAATTATTCATGCTTTATTAATACACTCATCATCAATTAAACAAAGTTTTTTATTACATCGATATTAATTGATAACAACAGTTAATTTTTGGGTAACCGGTATTCTACAGTTTTCGTCAGTTCTAATTTAATTACAGGAGCACATAGATGTGTACCAAAACACCCTTAGATTGGCACTTCTAGATTGGAAATAGAAAAAAAAAACCTTCTTTTATAGATGGAAAATATTAACCTTTTCCTAAATACATAAATACATAGATATTACTGGTATTAAGTTACCTACCTTTGAATTAGATAGATAAATAGATTTAAATTGTTATGCTATAGATATCCATAAAAAGTTTGTGAAGATGTTCAATTCAAATTAAATAGTGGTTGCAGGAAAACAGAACTATCACAAAAATCTGTCACATGTAAAATAATGTGTCATTAAAAATATAGATGAACTTTTACTATGCTTTTGTAAATAATACCTATACATATTTCGAAAAATTGTCATTTCGCTATAAAAAATTATTAAAATATTGTTGAATATTCTGCTTTATTTGAGTTGAAATCCAACCGTTTCGGACATAAAACAGGCTTACTAATAGAAGTTTTCAGTGGAGCATAGATAGGTTCGACTAAAACGGTACCTTTACGGTGAATACGGGACTGTACGATAATTTCAAATGATTGTTATTGATGATATCATAGGTATTTTATTCTTTATTAATTTAGAATTTTTTTTTTATTTGTCATTGACATTAATTAATATTATTTGTAATATACACACATAAAGCAACAAAAAAACTTCATAATATATTTGTATCATGTTGCTTTTAGTTGGTTTGAGGAAGGCTAGGTTATAACCGATTTTACTTGGCTTTCAACTCAAATAAAATAGTAAAAAAATAATTACTTTTTGCGCACATACTTAGTGAATAACAGGATTAAAATAAAGGTAGGTACATCATCTTCGTAGTTTGCATACACGAAAAATATTTTACAAAAGGTACAATGCTTTCCATTTGTTGATAAAAAAATTGTAATATCCAATAAGGCTTAAACCATGTTTTTAGGTAGAAACTTTTCATATCACTGATAAGAAAAAAAATCCAATTCTTTAATAAATATTATGGCTGGACCACCTATTGAAATCATAAAATCTTTTAGAACGAAATCATTTCCCAAAAATGTGCAAATATATTGTAAAATACACCTTTTACCTATAAGTTCTTTGATATCAAATTAGAAAACTATTTGCTGATAAAGTTTAATTAGAAAACAGCTTGGGAGCTAAAGTTAGTGGCCACGTACACTATTAATGCTCACAGTAATTCAAACAATATTTGCTTCGGCATTAGATCCAACCATTTTTTTAGATCATATTTCATGTTTTAGACTCGCACGTTCTAACGAACAACCAAATGTACCCAAAATTAATTCAATTGTGTTTTACGTATCATTGTTAAGTTTCCCTTTTAAATGTGGTGTTCTTATCATGGTGTGCGAATAACTGAGTTGAAAACCCCCACTTTGTTACAAAATGAACCTAAAAAAGGCTACTTCCGTTACGTATAGAACCTTTGCTTACGCAACATCATTTCCCTGGTTTTAGAACATTTTTTATCTTCATGCAACGTAAACCGAAAATATCTTTGATCTGGTAATTTGAGAGATTTTGATCATTAGTCGAAAGTGGCAGTCCTTTTTAGGCGTAACATCTGCCTTTCGTGAAGTTCCCTCTTCTGTCAGAGGTTGGCAATCATCGGAGCTACATGCTGCAGATTGGAACAAATCACTGTGGAACTCGAACGAAGTAAATTTTTCGAATCATATAAAAAATATGATTGGCTATCTTACGTTTTTTTACAAAAATTACAAATAAAACACGATTTGAAATTATTTATTTTAAAGCTTATCAAAACCACGTCATGCAGTGTCGTAGACATAAAGTCATCCTTTACAATATGACATAGTCACTGAACATGAATAAAAAATTTTCAAACACACAGCTATAATTTGTATTGTTTAAAATGTTTACATTAGAACCGTGAATTTATGCTTATTAAGTTTTTTGAGTTCAAATCAGAAGCCATCGCTTAGGTGTGTAGTAGTTCCAACACCACGTAAAAAACTCTTTACAAATAAGTTTGTACAAAGCACCTAAAAAGCAATACTGAACTAGGTGCTTAAACTTCTAAATGCTTATTTTTAAGTATTGTGAATAAAAACGACAACATTTTGAGGAAAGGTTCTTATACCCTGTACGGACATGATGACTAGTTTCAAACTCTTAAAAATCACAAGAATCTATGTTGAAATCGCATTTCAAAAAACAGCACCACTTTGGAATAAATCGTACTGTACCTACTAATTTCACCATGTTTAAAAGTTGAATACCACCTTCCTCGAACCTCAAGAACACCTCTCCCACTTTTTTATTTAACTCTCATCCCTAAAAGTCATATTTTTTCATTCTCGGTGTTTTAATTTCTTAATTTTGTTTTCATTGTATTGTACTGTTGTCTTTCACCGTTCCGTATCTCCTCTTGTATAGAATATGTACCGTGTTGTGTGTCTGTGTGTAAACAGGGAACTACAGCTGCCTCAAGGTGGATTTGATCTTCACCAGGGACCGAGCCTTTTACTTCACCACCGTTTTCATCCCTGGAATCATCCTAGTGACCTCATCCTTTATAACATTTTGGCTAGAGTGGAACGCGGTGCCAGCTAGATCTATGATAGGTAACAAGTAACAAGGGAGGACGTACTGCCTAGCCTGATTGGAATGCAAACAACATTATGAAAATTATTTATTATAACAGTTGTCTTCATCTTCATCATTAAATATAGGTTCATCGCCTGATTAGCACGCTGATATTTATTTTATATTGTTGTTGGTATTGATTGAATTAATGATTTTTATGTTTTTACGTAACATTAAGTACATATTATTTTGTCCATGTAGGATTTTGTTTATTTATAAAATGTATAGTTTCGCCATGTTAAACAGCCCATTTTACCTTTACACACTGGAAGTAAAAGTTATGTATAAAACGCACTAACTGATGAAGATAATTACAAATCTCTGGTTTTAAAGACATTTATTTATTTAACACTAGAACCACATCAGTGCTCAATTTAAACCCCCTTGTTTGAACAAGAACTAGTATCTCTGGATTTTATGTGTATATCGTCGCTCGCATTATAATATCGCGTATCTCAATTTACACAGGTTTTCAAGAGGAACAAAAAACCGTTTGATTTATTAAATAAAAATAGCACATCTTTGAAAAAAAGGTCAACTAATATTTAGGGATCAGTTATTTGGAAAGGTAACTTTTTCCATTTTTTTTTTTTTTAGTTTTCTTTATTCATTAAAATTTTTGTTACATGAATTTTATGATTTTTTGACCACCATGCTAGGCACATGCCCGTGTGCCATTAAAAACATGGTTAGGTATTTTAAATGACATTCGCTGTGTAACACACAAAAACGGCTGAGAAATAATGAGATGTGTCGTTCTTATCTCATATATAATATTTTATTCAACTTTATTCAAAAAATAATACAAAAATAATTATAAGAGCATTAAAAAGTTATAATAATTTGATTTTTATTACTAAATAAAACTTTTATAAAAACATCTTTTTTAAATTTACTGTTCTAAAACGGGAATCATCCTAGTTGGACAGTCAAAACATATCATAAATAATGTTTGTAAATGTATTATACTATACTAAATAAATACTAAATAAAAAAAAATTTAAAAAAAAAAAAAAAAAATGGGCAGTTCACCCTAAAAAGCGTGCTCACCGCTAATTACTCATATTAACAACTATTTTGTTAAAAAAAATTGTATAAAAGAAGAGGTGATTGGTCGAAACATTTGTTTGTCGATTCAATGCATCGTTTTAAAAGAAATTCGAAAAAACGTACTATTTGAGATACACGGTAGTATAATGTGAGCGACGATATGATACATTTTTGTTTTCTGCATTTTTTTCTTTATTTATCGTGTTAGCAAATTTCACTACGGTTTTTTTTGTTTTTCGTCTCACTGGGGAAATTCTCGTATGAGTTTCCCATTCATGTTTTAATTCATTTTCGAAAAGTAGATTACTTTTTTTATTTTCCTTACCCGAAGTATAATGTGAACAAAGTCCTACATGCTACACAACTAATACATTGTTAAACCTTTTCCTATATTATTAGTGGCGCACTTATTTACAGTCCAAAGGTAAACTAACAATGATAATTAGTATTTTGGTTTATTTACTCTCCTTGGTTGCCACCTTAGGGAATTACAGCTGCCTAAAGGTGGACCTGATCTTTACCAGGGACAGGTCCTTTTACTTCACCACAGTGTTCATTCCTGGCATCATCTTAGTCACTTCTTCATTCATCACGTTCTGGCTGGAGTGGAACGCGGTGCCCGCCAGGGTCATGATAGGTAGGTCTAATTACTGGCTTATCGTCTTTTCACTGACTCCGTGATGTTCTAATAACTACGAATGCTGACTTAGTGGCATCCAAATGCTAACAACTGACTAAATATTAGTGGCATCGTTGGTCCTCTAATGTGTCTCACCAACAGTTATTTGCATATTTACTTACCTTTAAAGAAAGACTTAGTCGAATAGACTGACACTGCTTCTAATAATAATAGTGACACTGACACTGAGAATAGCTTAACCGACGCGTTATTTCGAATATTTGCCGACCTTTAAAGTTCCTCAATCTCAATAGCAGTAAAATAGTAATAACTGACAGTATTCTCAATACTGACTGTTGTATGTCTCGAATAAACAACACACGTTTTTGTATATTTGCTGGTTCAATTCTTATATGCAACCGAATCTTATTTCTAATTTTTTGTTATATTTTTCGTTTTTGAGTCGTTAATATTATCTTCAATGATAAAAATATTACAATTTGAAGGTTTACTCTTTAAGTTATTGAAAAAATAAAACTAATAACTGACATTGATGGTACTATCAATTCTGACCGAAACATCTAAAAAAAACTGACACATAATTTTGAATATTTGTTGACCTTAGTGCCTCAATCTCAATTCTGATAACTGACACATCAGTAGTATTTATAATTAATATAAATTTACTAATTATTTTTGCCCCTTGGCTCATAACATTTTAACCTAATTAATAACAAATTTTTAGTACCAAACATTTGTACATTTGTATATTATGGGTAAGATTCATTTGTAAAATGGTGCGATGCTTCCATTCAGTTCATGCACATTTTTTACATTATTCAATCGACCATTCATTTTCAATTTGGGAGGCGGATACAAGTACCACCACCCGGGAATCATTTATTTACCAACACCCCTGCCAAAAGTCACTCCAAGTGGTTCACCAAGTTTGTTGACTTGGCGGATTCATGAGGTGAGGTTTGTCCAAATCTTGGTGGCGGATGCGTCTGACGGATCGGGAAAAACTGGTTGAGGGAGACCTTTTAACCTCTCCAGCAGGACTCTCTCGGAACATCCTCTAGCACCGCAATGCGGGATGGATTCATACATTCATACGTCCGAACTCCTGGACACACTGACCCTCAGATTCCTACGCACCCCTCACACCTTTCTCCTTCTTAGAACTTCCTACCCTTTCTTTTCTAAAAAAATTTCCCTCACAGCATCCTCAAAGATGACATAGGCCCAGAAGAGAATTATTCTCCTCTGGGTCTCCTGTGTGGAGCTAATGTAATAAAACCTTTTGTTTTTTGGTAACAAATAATAAGTTATATACATAGGTTCTCATATTCATCTTCATTTCATTTATCAAAATCCTAAAAATATATGCATTTCTAGTACATATAGTTTCATATGCATAAATAAATTTTAGGATTTTTTTTTAAATATCTCTTGCATGTTAAAAGCGAACAAACAAAAACTTATCAATCGATTGTTTTATTTCCATGAATATTTTCGTAGCATTTTTATTCTACAATATGTCGGCATGATTATGCATGTTTTAAAACAATCATTAATCCATTTATTATGAATATTGAACTAATTTTCAATAAAATATTACTTGTAGACTAGATTCGAAAAAATGTTGTATTATGTCAAATTTAATCCTAATTTATATTTTTATTTTTATTAAAATAAATATTCATCCTATACTTGAAGAAAAGTCAATAGATGTCGCATATTACATACATTTAATTCTGGTTTAATATTGCAATCATATATAAAGATAGCAGCCAATAAAAATATGCCTTGAGTAGTAGTTTTTTATCGAAGAATGATACAGTTAAGTATGACCGAATCGGACAGGGACACGTTAGCTCAGTTGGTAGAGCACTGACCTGGCAATTCAAATCTTGGGTTCGAGTCCCAGATGTAAACGTATCTTTTTCTGATTTTTCTGCTTCAGATTTTCGATTGAGTTTCGCTAATATTATCTTCATTTAAAAATTAAACAGTTAGGTATATGATATTTAACTTTTTCAAAGCAAAAGTTTATTTCCTTTCTTTCCAAAGTTTTTGACCAGCAGAAAATAAAAATAACGTTTTTACAGGTATATGAATAATAAATACATTTTTAAGTGGTGTTTAAAGACAAAAAACATTGACTGAAAAAAATTTATGCGCTTTTATAAAAATTCTTATATAATTTCGTAAATACTGAAAAAAACCTCCATTTTACCTGTCATTTGTGAAATTTCAGATTTTATCCCAAACTTACCATTTTGTCACTAATTCCAGGTGTAACTACAATGCTTAATTTTTTCACAACATCAAACGGGTTCCGTTCCACCCTACCCGTGGTATCGAACCTTACGGCTATGAACGTTTGGGACGGGGTGTGTATGTGCTTCATTTACGCCTCCCTGCTAGAATTCGTCTGCGTCAATTATGTGGGTCGAAAACGACCCTTGCACAACGTTGTGTACCGCCCTGGAGAAAACCCAGTGACACAGGTAAGATACTTTATCAATTTCTCATATTTTAGCACGGTTTTTTCGCTTCATTATCATGGCTTTGACGTAGCTTAGACAACAAACTTTTCTCAAAACCTCTACAATTTTCTTTAAAAAAAAAACGTTTTAAAAAACATCGCTGAGCTTCTGTGTTTGGCTTTTTTCATGGCCTTACCAATCCGAAAGCCAAGATTTATTTAAAAAATATTTCTATTGAATTCGTAATTTTTGCGTTTTCCTAATATTTGTATTAATCACATCTTTTAAATAAGTATTTTAAAAGCTTTTAATCAGAATATAAGTTAGCTGCATGGAGTCAACACTGCGTTCATTAATGTTCTCATTTACGAGTAGTTGTATCAGAATAAATTACATTTCTTCTTACGTTAGGATGTTCATATAACACTATTGTCTGCACATTTTGATTTTAAACCAACCACTATGAAATACGTATAAAATAATTCTTAAAAATCATTGCAAACACGACGTTAAACCCAAGTGCACAATGCATGAATCAGATTCGATGTGACAGACATCTATCAAACTAATTTCAGGAAGGCTAAAGAAACACGAATTTCTGAAAAATAAATTTATTATAGTCGTGAGTGTATTCAAATTGCTGACAAAGCAAATTCAAGATCCAATAGTCACTGAGATATGCTTACGCTTCTCACTACCATTAAAGCGATGATTTTTTTTATTATTATTCAACTCAAACCCTTTCACGAAAAATTTTGCATAATTCTACAATCTTTTGACTAAAAAACTCTTGCTTGTGTCGGTGTATTTGCGTGTGATATGTGTTTTTAGCTTTATGTCGTCTGGGTGTCAATTAATGTAATCTTTGTTAATTTCTCCTATGTGATATTGTGCAGCTGTATTTATATGGCTTAATTGGACTTTTATTTACATGGTTACTGAACGTATTCAAATCTGTGCAAATTTATTAACGTGTAATTTTCTGGAATACAGAGACGTGCAGCTTGTTTGTTTTGTTATAATGAGATATTATCTTTCAACGTAGTAAATTCATTTTAAACCTGAATATCAAGAAAACGTAACATATTCGTAAAGAATAATTACAATATCATCATTTTTTAAATCTTCTTTGTAAAGAATTATCATCAAACAAACCAAATCAGTATTTATATCTCCATAACAAATAAAATTACTTTTTTTATAAACATTGTTCTCTTTTTAGCTGTCGGCTAATTGATAACCAATTATGGACGAAATTAAATTCAAAGTCGAAGAATTAATAAATATTTTGAAGATCGTAAAGATAATCGGCGATTGTGGCCTTAAAAATACAAATGATTTGGGATTATGATTCATCACAGTCTTATTTATGGTGCTTTTTATTAATAACAATAAAACTTTTACTACCAAAAGTAGGTTTAGTGATTTTATTCTCCTGCCTTTTATGTAACGATAAAGATTTGTTAAAATCGTCTAAAAACTAATTCTTAGTTATTTTGTAGGAGAATATCTTAACTTTTTAATTTATCAGATTCGAATATAGCGTAAGTACCATGTTTCCACTCTTTTTTCCTATCTTTCCTTCTTCTTTGGAATTTGTTTTGATAAAAATTGAAAGCATGACATTACATACTAAATTATTTGGAAAAAAATTGCATGCCTTCACCGTCCACTCTGTTCTTTTATGAGTTGGAAAACTAACTTGAATCTTATAAAATTACTTCTACATTCAGTCACTTTATCAATATTTAAAAAATTCTATCAAAATGATTGTATTAAAAAATAACTACTTTTTTTAAAAGATTTTTAATCATTATGTGACCTTTGATGTGTTTTAATCAGCTACATAAGTTTTCATAAAATATAATTACAAAATTATATTATATTTTAAATTGTAAAACAACTGGATAATCCCGTACAGCACATTAACTCTTAGATTAATATTTATTAAAAGCGAATATAATATGCTAACCATCTTGCACACAATCAAATAAAAATGTAGAGCCCGAACGCAAATACTGGTAATGAGCGAACACAACCAATTACGATCGAAGCAACAATTCCCCAATCTATAATGAAGAGAAAACGCTTGGACTCATCGACCCGAGAAAAGTCTCGCTGAATACGTACAACCAATTACGATCCAAGCAACAACTTTACAATCCAAATTAATAGAATCCCTTAGGCTCATTGCTTCGAGAAAATCCTCGCTGAATATTGACAAAAATGTTCTGCGGCAGAAACTTAATATATTTTCTGTGGACGCATCTCCGCGTAACTTGCGTTCCGTAGTGAAGAAAAGACATCGCTTGCAAATTCCGAGCAAATGATTCTGTAACTTGTTATGACGTATGTCGTTTTGTGAATTGCTGACATGTTTGCCTTCAACATCCAATTATTAAATAACTGCATTATTTTGTTTGATATTTACTCACAACATTTTCAGGATGTCTTTTCACCTAAATATTTACAGGTTGATCGCCACAATACAGGAATTTGTCTCCAAAAATATCTGTAGGTACTACCTTTACGTCAAAAATTAAAAAGACTTAGAATAGGAAATAAATTAAATAAATTAGGAAATATTAAAAAAATATAATTATAGTTCTTTATATCAAATAAATAGTCATAATTACATTGGGAATTCACTGTCATGTATAAGTTTATAAATTTGTTAAATAGTATATTTTTTTAATACTATATTTTTAATTATAAAATTGTAAATATTCTCCAAAATGACCTGGAAAGAGGAAAATGACCTGGATTTCTCATAAGAAACCATTCATCTGAATGCAATTATTAATGTTCTCCAAATCAACAAAAAATCATATCTTTGCGATTCTTTCAAGGACATAAAGAATCCATTCCTACGCTCAGAATGCAATTATTAATGTCCTCGATAGTTATTTGGACAGAATCTCATTCTTGTGTTATCTTTAATGGAACCTTTCATCTGTTAAGAATATTATGAACTAAATATGCAATTTGCCTGACCTGAAACGGGAATCCTTCCCAGTTGGACAGACAAAGCATCATTTTGTATTGTTTCGTTTTGAAATATGTATATAATATATAAATAAATAAACAGATAAACAAAAATAAACAAATAAAATAGTAAAGTGTTGGCAATACTTATTTTTGGGGGTGGTATTAAAAGGTCGTTTTTTATCCTGTGTTTGTTTTTACAGAAGATATTATTTGATTTTTGTAAAGTCTTATTTATTTTATAATTTTTTTTGGAACTATAAGAATTTTTTCTTATTATTAGCCAGTGACAACCATAAGCCATTTTGTATCTTAGCACTCGAAAAATATTAAATTTGTGACTGTAAGATGGTCTTTTCTCTTTGCCTGTCAAGTTAAACTTTCGAGAAAGCTTTTCGGGCAAATTGGACTGCTTCTGGGATCAATCTCATCATTAGGGATTGCAAGATTTTTCGGTTTTTGAAAAGTTTAACCGATAAAAGTCTTCAGCATAAATTGCTCGAACCTTTTCCAAAAAAAACTCCTTACCTTAAAAATTCATTTGTTCCTACGAGAAGGCATACGTTTCAGAGCACTCGATTTTAAACAACAAAAAACTAACGAAACATATTCCACATTGTATCACCTGCCAGTAACGTGCCTTGGATTTTTTCAATTTTCACGAACAAAAGATTAAAGGTTTTATGTAGCACGAAAAGCTTTTTAGTTAACATAAAAACTAATGGCCCCGTCCATAAAATAATTTTGCGGGATTTTTCAAACAACGGTACGATGATAAAATAACATAATTATTTACCCGTCTTGCAAATGGATCGTTTCAAACCAGTAAAAAAATATGGTTATAACGAAATATACTTAAAATTATTATTAAAATTAAGATTTGGAAAGGTGTTAAACTGAGATGCGTGTGTAGGGGAAATTTGCCAATAAGAACTCTTATTATGTGGGTCAAATATATTTACAAGTAAAGTTATATTTTGTAATAAACTTGATAGAAAATTAAAATCGTAACAATATAGTGACACGAGAGGGAAGGTAAAACAGCCGAACTGAGCGTCGCGAGAACCGGAATAAATTTGCAATATCATGCACTGGACCGGAGAGCGACTCTCAGGGATACCAGTCAGTAAAATTTAGCTTTAGTAGTGTTTTAAGGTTGTTCAGCCATAATTTATTAAAAAAAAAAACATTTTAAAAGGTTACAAAAATCGAATCTGCACCATTCATTTAATACACATTAATTTGTCTGATATTTTTGGATTTTCTAATGCTTAATCATTGTAGGTAATTCTAATAATTTTAAACCTAAACACCACCTATGCTAAAACGGTATGAAATTTATCACACGTGCGCATATTATTTTACTAACTATTAAAGACCTGTGGTGATTAAAATACTTACTTACTTTGATAATAAAAAACCTCGATCAAATTGGGCAATACAAATCATAATGTTTCCTGTCAGTAAATCAGTAGTTTTTAGTGGTATGAACGGAATCAACTACACCAGCAGCTTTTTAAACACATACCTCTGCAAAATTGACTTTCTTCCAACCTTTACATATTTTTTAGAAGATAGAAAACCATTTATGTATTTTATTTTCATATGATTTGAAATAAAACGACAACTTTGTTTACATCGCAATAAGCACACATTACATGTGCTTATTGTGAACCGCGTTTCGCTACCACAGTCATTTAACGTTAGACCAATACCTGGTAGCTGTCGCCCAACCAAGTGCGTTATTAAATTGGATATTTGGTAGAAGCTTAATAAGCTATACTATGATAGGTTACATAATCTGTTTTATTAAAAAATCTGAAGAATTCTTTGTTGTCTTTAAATAGAGCAGAAAATCTTTGTACCGCAGCAGATAAAATCGAAAACACATGATTTCTGGCATTCTAAAACTTTCACAGCTTTTATGTCAACGCAACTATTTTGAGCTCACAACTTCATTTTATGATGAACTTCGCAGATTTTAAATACTTATTTAAGCCTTGAAAAGTAAGGCAAGACCCGTAACTTTTCGAGAGTTCAATAATATTTCCAGTGTCGCCCTGTAATCATCAATAATATTGAGTGGAACTAAGAATCAGTACATTGCTTGAATTGTGACCAGATCTGAATATCCTAACCTTAATGTTTCCTCTCTCCTCCCCCTCTACACTTCTCCAAGCCTCACAACTCCAGATGGGTATGCAAAAGTTCCGCTTGCTCCGCGCAGTTAAAATCATTATTTCATGTACTATACATTTGATACCGAAAATTATTACTTATAAACATGAGCCAAAAATACCCTTATACCTGCAGTATTATAATTGTTGATGTTTGGTATGTAATTTAAAATTAATAGAAAGTTAAAGAAAGAAAATTTAAAAAATAGAAAAAATAAAAATGGTAAAAAACGACATTAAAAATTTGAGAGAAAAGAAAGAAAAGCGAAGAGAAAATTAGGCACCCGTAATAAATGATCAGATTTATTATGAAATATTTTCGATTCTGTTTGAATTTTTGGACCGAGGTGACAGAAAGATCATTTCTGGCCTCACCTCTAGCCTGATGTTTATGTTCGACCTTATTATTTTTGTTTAATTTTTATTGATATACATTATTATATTTTTTGTACAACACTGTCGAACATCAATTCAATTCTTTGAACTTGCAAAATAAAATCAATAACGGGAATAGTATTCAAAGGAAATCAAAAATGATTTTTCAAAAATGTGTAGAAACGATTAGTATCAAATAAATCAAACGTTTTAGTGTGTTTTATGGGATTATCTGGTGGTAGCAGGGGTCTCTGAGAAGTATTGATGGCCATGTGGCATATACCATTGTTTCCCCATGTGTTGTGGAGTGAACCATGTGTGATGTTTTGCAGCGCCTACCGGCTGTCCTGAGCAGGATTGGCATTATTCTGGCCAGCCCCCTGGTAAGCTAATTCGGCACTTTACATCTGCTCTTCCTTCACCCCCTCACACCCATTTCCACCGGCTTACTCACTCACGTGGTAGAGGAGGCAAGGACTAGAGTGAGGTGACGCTTAACTAGATATTCATATCTCATGGTACCCTGTTTTACACGGCGGCCGTAGGGGTAAAGTGCAATAACTTCCAGGTAAATAAGTCGTGAGTGAAGAGTGGCATGTCGAACGTCTGTCTGATCTTTATTCATGGCCACCGAACATCTTCTCATACAAATTTTAAATTTGGATTTGAGGCCAAAATACCCAACTAAACTGAATGATTATTTTGTTTACTCAAAAGGTATAGCAAATACATGGTGCTGATTTATTATAAAACTTTATTTCAATTATAAAATATAGACCATAAAAGAATTACATTTTTCATGATTTTATTGGCGACTTTGGCCAGTATTGTTAGTTAATAACTATTAAAAAAGTAATCTTATCCTACCTTCTTTGTAAATATAATGAAATTAAAAAATTTAAAAAAAAAAGCATTTTGATGAGCACATATTTATTTAAAATAAAATTTTAATTTTGTTGCAAAAAATGCTTTTTAACGATATAAACATCACAGATAGAGTAAAGGGGTATTTTACCATCCTCCTCATAGGTTATCATTACGATAACGTACGTTTTCGATTAATTTAAAATGATTTATTTATTTAAAAAGTCTGATTTAAAATTTTTATTTAAAAAGTCTGAAAAGTAGTTTGCTATTCGGTACTTGAACCTACGAATAGTGGCTTTGTGTAGGATAAGTTAGCCGAGTTTTTTTTTTACCTGTTGCAAGTATTTATTTGTTTATTTACTTATATTCCTTATCGTTTGAATAAGCTATAGAGAGGATGGTGAAATACCCCCCAAGATTAATGGTTTAATAGTTACAATTAACTCACAAAAAAATTCAAAGTTGCCTCTAAAATAAAGAAATATAAACACAAATATATAAAGCTACACCTTTTTATTAAAAAAAAAAAACAATTTTTCAGTTTACGAGTGTTTTGGCCTCAAATACAAATTTAATTTGTGTATGAAAAAAGCCGCACAACCGTTCCTTGTTTTTTAAGTAATTTTAAAATAAATGTAATAAAGAATAACACAAGAAAGAAGGGCGTTTTACATGATTGAAAAGTTTGACAATTCTTCGCCCAAATTTCATATAATGCAGAACTGTGTTTCACCATCATTATGAAATTCAAATGGGATGGCCAAACATGATGTAAGTAAGTCAAATGCAAAATTGACAGAACTGCTGGGGCAAGATGGGCCAGAACCAAAAGATACCAAGTCAGTGGCGACATATATATCGAAGGCATTTGAATTGTACTTTATTAAGTTTAGCTTATAAAATTCGATTCGTTTTTTGTGAAATCAAAATCATTTAACACTGTTCTTTTTCATTCTTTCCCTAAACTAGGTGCATTAAAGCGAAATTTCGAAAATAATTATTTTTCTTCTAAGCTTTTACTATCGTGCCTAGCCTAGAAATTACTGCACTTTACCCATGGACTTGTGTGTATCATTCTTCAGCTTCGTCCAGGTCGTTGCAACTAACGTTGTTCCCAGCAGTAATTGAACAATAATGGAACGGCCAGAATATGTTGCTTATAGCCGCAATTCATTTCATTACCTTATTTTATACTTTTGTCACATAAATGACTTGTTTTGTTGTTGTGAACTCGCCTCGTCTGCTAGCCGCGCTGGACGGAGCCATTGGTATATTATGAGGAAGAGGTTTTTCGAACTCCATCATATTTGATTACCCTCAATTGGACGATCAGCACCGTTTCAAAATTTTGATATGTGAACATTCTCCGTCGAACGCAGATTCAAGGCTCGGTTCAGATTTTTTCAAATTTGATAAAAGTTTGCTGACTATCGGATTTGCAGGACTTCATGCAGGGTTTCTGCAAATTGGATGGTTGTAGGCAAAACCGCCAGCTGATTTATTATTTTTCCTTTGGAGGACCACTTCCAATTTCCCCCAAACTGTAGCAAGTCCGATTGTATGTCGGCAAGACTCCGACCAAACAATCAATTTCTGGTTATGGGAGCGCTCTATGCGATTGTTACCGACATATAAATAAGGTATTATAGATATTTTTTTCAAGAGATTTTCTAACGAATATTATTTTTTTTTTCTGTTTTTAATTATTTATTCCTGAAATAAATTAGGTATTCTTAATAAATAGCAAGACCTGTATTGTTTAATCATTATATTGTACTTGCTAATAACACGTACACATAACCAGAATATGTAGGTAGGTACAATTATACTGCCTCCGTGGTTGAAGGGTAAAGCTCTCAACTGTCCGAAGGTCGCGGGTTCAATCCCGGTGTGCGCAGTAAATTCTATATAATTAATTTGTGTTGTTTCACATTTAACTCATTAAATATAAAATAAAATGTCCGGAGAAATGATTATCTTTTTGTTCATTGAAACTTAACCGCACCATTCAAGTTGTACGAGTAAGAGAAAAATAACGTTTTTTTTTTTAATTTTATTTTAGTTAAATTCCTGAAATCAACAGGGTTCAATTCCCTTGCTATAGTTATGTGTCTAAAATTATCAATTTTGCTACAAACATTGCCATTTTCTTGCTCAAAATTTTCTTTTACGAATCTTATTCTAATTGTTGTGTTTTGTCAATAAAACCAATCATAACGTTGGAATTTTGAAGTGACGTGTATGCTATGAATATAAAATGTGTGCTATAAAAGTGACATGTTTGGCACGCTTGCGCGCAGCTGTACGCATACCTACGTCTTCATAGAACAAAGGTAATCATCACACTGCAAATCGGATGGTTTGTAGGTAACCTCCAACATCCCCACTGACGGCCTCCGTGGTCGAGGGGTAAGAGTCTCGACTAGCAATCTAAAGGTCGCTGGGTCAATCCCGCCACCTGTAAATTTTAGAGATTGAATTTTGTTATTACACAATTTACCGATCTAAAATGCTATAAGACATATTTGCGACACGTTCACATGTTAAAAGTTTTAAATGGAGTTGGCAGTCTGATTTGATAGTCGATATTTGTGAAAGATCGAATTTAAAACTCTGCCAGCTAATAACACCTCGGACATTATATTAAAAATACCATCATGGGGCGGAAGACGTTATTACTCGTATCTAAAGGAAATTTTTGAGAAGCCAAGTTCGTCCTGATGCAACACAACTCGAGAAATGAAAAAGAGTTTAATCTGAGGTCCTTGCAGTGCTTTTTACCTCTAATTTCCTTAAAACCTTTGATAATCGCTTACGTATTAAAAATACAGTGCAACTACAAACTCAAATTAATTCTTCTAATATCTAGGTAGGTACTATTTTATGACTATAAATAAAAAGGTCAGAAAATAAACCGATATTTCCTTTGAAAGGTTTTAAAGATAGATATAATTGTCATAAAGATATCTTTCCAACAGTATATCAAAATAAATCAAATTAATTCCGGTTCTGAATTCTGAAGGATCATGAAATCTATTAATAATCGATAGCGGAAATTCGAAATGCCGTAAATGACAATAAATTAAAAAATTAATTAAATCGGTCATTTTTCTCCATTTTTTTTTCTCTTTCGATCTGAGTCGTCGAAATATTTTTAGAATAATCATTGCGTCTTTTTTGACGTGCATTGTGACAGAATTTTTTTCTGAAAAACTAAAAATAAATTAATTACTGTTATTATTATGAAAGATCTATTAAATATTATTTTTTAATAAAAATTCATAATAATTATAGATCTCCAAAAACAGGACATATTTAAGCGTTTTTGAAATAAGAAATAACTTTCCTTTCGCTCTCCTGAACAATTAATATTTTATCCTTTACAGAATTTTCAAATTTCCATGATCGATAAGTAGTCTCATGAAATTATCCGTGCATTTTTAGCCGTAACCCTTTTGCATTGGGGGAAAAAGGTATCGAAATGAATTTGTAACTTTTGTTACCTACTGTAAACCAATAAAATTGGCCCAATACTCATAATTAAAGATTTAAAAAAATCAGGCTAAAGAAACAGCACAAAGATTTTTTAAGTGAAATAAATATTGTTTTTTTACAAAAAAAGCCATTTTCACTCTAGAAAACATTGCCTCCTCTAAAACGATGCTTCCATTATGTCTCCACCTTCTCTCGACGAATTTAAATAAATAAGTTTTATTTTCGCTTTTTTAATGTTATCACTTTCATGATTAGTGCCTTTACTGC
The DNA here is from genome assembly GCA_936435175.1 of Glyphotaelius pellucidus. Taxonomy (NCBI): domain Eukaryota; kingdom Metazoa; phylum Arthropoda; class Insecta; order Trichoptera; family Limnephilidae; genus Glyphotaelius; species Glyphotaelius pellucidus. The sequence continues at coordinate 33,041,702 of OW386545.1, read as the reverse complement.
ATACTAGGAAGCGAATTATAAGTTTCTTTGCGGTAAATACAATAAATTGCATGGCGTAGGTAAAACTTCTCGTTTAAAATTATCTAACATTTTTGTCTGTACCGGTTTGCACCCTGCTTCGCTGCCCTTGGAATTAAAAACCGGTATGATAAAAACATAAGTATCTACGTTAGTGTAAAAGTGTTTTTAAAGTTTAATGAATCAATGTACTTCTCCAATTTTTCTGTGACAAAATTTCACAGTTCTTCAGTTAGTTAATGTATTGATTAATTTTACACAAGATTTTGTGTGCTCCTTCATTGCGAAAGAAGAAATTCTTTTCTTAAATACATATTTTTTTACATTTTTACAACACATATTTCGTTCTTCACAACACATATATTGCCATTTTTTACGCTTTCCCATTCTCAACAAACATACAAGCTTTTAAAAGACAATAATCATGGGGAAAAAAAAACAAAATAAAATGTTTAAAAACCTAAAATACGCAGGTATTCAAAAACATATGCCATTTCGTTTATAGCTGTTGTAATAATTGGAAGTGTGTTATTTTGTATTTTTTTAGAAAACTTTATAACCTTCAGAAATTTTTATCGTCTAAGTACAATCATTTATTTCATACTTTTATTGGTTCATTAATATTAAAAATTAATAAAACAATTGGAACATTACATTGCTACCTCTTTGTTGAATGTTAATGCATGTGTAACAATTTTCAATATTTTGAAATCTTAGAATTACTCGTTTTAAACAAGTATTAGGTACATACTTCAATGATATTGCTATCGAATGTTGTAATATCAAAAAATTATTAAGCATGAATATTAATTATCTAGTACAATTATTTTAATAGCTTATTTATCATTGCTATAATTGATTCGTGCATTATTTTTGGTGGTTTTAGTTAAATTTAAAATATTTATTTTGCTGAGATAATACTCAAAATAAGCTGTAAGAGATCATCCTATTGTTATTGATATAAAATTGATTATTTTTGTAGCTTATTGTGAACCATTTTAAAATGACGCCTAGATCGCTGATAGTGTTTTTTTTAATACTCTATTAAAAGAGGCTTACAGTGCTTCGTAATTGTATACCATGACAGTCTATGGGGATATTAATTAAACCACTTCACATCAAATTATAACATGACATTAAAGAAGTACATTTTATTCAAAACTTTATCTACCATGTAACAAACCATTATTTTTATTCAGGTACACGCAGAGCTTATAAACAATTTGTAAATTATTTTATTATATTTTTTGATAAAACGCCACGCCAATGTTTTTTTATACAGTACTATATCGAAATAAATCTTTTTATATTTTAAATATGTTAGCCCGTTTTATGACGTTATCCAAATCAAATAAAGAACACGTCACTACACTGCAATGAAATTCATCAGTTTCCTATTTTTCAATTTACCCACAAAAAAGTAACAGACAAAAATATCCAGATATTTATTAATAATAAAATGCTACCGATTTAAAAAATTTACAACTTTGTGGAATACAATTATAGAAATATTATTCAATGTTTGTGTTTCTGAATTTTTTTTTAAAAACGCAGCTGGACGTTTCTTAGAAACAAAGACATTGATAAACAAAATATAAAATCGTGAAATTTTCATTAAGATATTTTCTATAAGATATTCACGACTTTTCAAAAGAATTTATTTATTTAAGTGGTAAATATTTACCTAATAGGGTCACGCTCATTATGCACTTTTTATTACAAAAACACTTAACATCAGTTAGATAATAATGGAAAATAAGTATTTCAGTTTCCGGAATTGAAAAATAATGAATTTTAATAGTTATTTCATTAAAATTAAAAACGATTATTCGCTTGGCGGCCATTGTCATTGATGTCAAAGTTTTAAGTTAGTTTTTTTTTCCTCTCTTTTTTAATACAAAATATTGACCCTAAAATAGGTTCTTAAGTTGGATTTAATCAAAAAAGAAAAAAAATAGCCTAAAAAGCTATTTTAATATTATTATATCAAAACATAGCGTGAAGAAAAGTTGTGAAATCGTCTGTTTTCTAATGAAATATCTAATAAAATGCATTATTTTCCAATTCCGGAGACTGAAATACTTACTTCTCATTATTATCTAACTGATATTAGGTGTTTTTGAAATAAAAAGTGCATATCAAGCGTGTCCCTATTCGGCAAATATTTACGATAGATAATTATGAATGGATCTATAAAGTTTTTAAAACACTTATTATTACAGCATTATTACTTTTGACCTAGATCAACATTAAAAAAAGATCAGAAGTTTTTTGAGATAGTTAGACAGGGATATGACAGATCGCCATAAATTATTACTGGCGAAAAGAATTCACTTTTTCAATTTATTAGAAATTCACTAATAAATTTTCTCTAGGAATCAGTGGAAACCATAATGAAGGTACGCCCACGTGACAAAAGTTCTGAACCTGGAACCAGTAAATCAGTAAGTCGGTTTGGCCCCAATCCTTAATAAAATCTAAGAATCACCACCGTCATCGAACCTCCATTGCTAACATTTTGAAATCTGACAGAAGTTACATACTAACTTCACACTTTATTTTCTTGCTGCTTGGAAATGGATAGCCTGTAAGTACGAATGATCATAAATAAAGGCCAATTGTTTATCAAAACAAATTCTCTAAATTACCGTGTACGTTATCTTTTCCTTTGTCATTGTCGTAGTTCTCTTCTGTTGTAGTTGTCATTCTATGTCCTTCATAATTTTAGATTGAACTTCATGCATAATATGTTTGTCCTTTTTAAGCTTCATTCAGATGAGGGGTCTTTTGACGCGACGCTATTTTCGCACTCCTGATTTTGTTTAGATTCTAATTAAAGTGTGCGTACGGCTAATTACTAGTAGCTCCATCGAAGCCAGAGTTAGGTGGCCTCTCAGAAGCTGGGCGCACTTTACTTTGAAGTGCACAAATGCTGCCCTGCACAAATCGCAAGTTTTGGCAGCCACCTCTGGTCTGTAGCCAAAAATACCTGAAAAGAACCATTGACCCTGTGCAGAAATGGGTGCTCTGTTTGATAGATGCCCCGATCTTAACCAGCAGATTGCAATCTTTAGAGATGGGTATGCTGTCCTTGTTCTACCGGTTTTACAACGGAAGATGCTCCAAGGAACTAGCGTCATTGATCCCTTCGGCTTTAGTGCATAGTCGGGAAACACGGTTGGCATTTGTCACATGAGAACGGGTGGCTTCTACGACTCCACAGCTCGGAAGTGGAATGATTTGGCGGGTGTCTGTGTTTTATCCCTCCTAAAACATGGGTCTCTTCAAGACCCATGTTCACTCCTTCTTCTCCTCAAAACGACCCTTATAACAGCATCTTCAAAGATGATATAGGTCTTGAGGGTAATTATTGTCCTCAGGGCCTCCTGTTTGGATTTAATGTAATTAAAAATATATATGTACAATAAAACTACTACTGCATAACTATGGTCGATGTTACAGAGCAGCTTTTGATTTCATAACTACTGCATACCTCATTCTGTAGAGGCTAAAGTTTTAAATATGCTGATAACATAGCTAACGATAATAATTATTCAAATTTCATATACTCAGCGGATGATTTTTTTTAAATGCGCACGATTAAATTGAAACAATCAATGTTGATTTACCGGACACTCCATTATTTTACTACGAAAATCCATGATAAAAGCGTAAGAATCGTGCGTACGTGCTCTACATATAAAGTTTAACATATCTATGACGGAGCGTCAATTCACACATCGTAAAAGTATCGACGCTGAACATATCGCTTCCTTCTGAATGAGATGCCACCCTCCATTTTCAGAGAATCTTCGCTAAATTTACCATAGACACCATTTCGCCATCTTCAAATCAATTGTGATAAAATTAGTCCATATTTCTAACACCGTCAAATACCCCAGCGATTGCTACAGTTTGCATTGATTGTTGAACATGTTGTGTTTATCTTTCAGGGGGAGAAGAAGAGAGATTCGGTGGGTCCAAACGAGATGGTTGCTTGTACCAATTGCGCGGGGGGACCGAACCCTTGTACGCACTCCGCCAACAATGGCTGTGCCAATGAGGTAACCCATTCTGAATTCATTATTACTACATGTATGCGTAAATCAAATGCTACATTGTTGAACATAATGGTGTGATTACTTACCCTTGCGATAAACCAAGGGAACAAGAAAAAACAGGATTATGCCGTGATAAGAAAAGAACCTTCCGAATACTAAATTTTGTAAAAGACACTTTACGTGGATAATTTTTTGTTGACATCTATTTTTCTGCCTTCATTGAAGTTTGTCGGAAGGGTAACTAATCTCAGTATATCAGGGAACTGTTTGAAAATGAATAGGATGATGTTTGCTACAATAATTGGATCGTCTTAAACCATAGTGAACTAATTCACTTTTTGCAGTTTCTGAGTTAGAGCTTAAAATGTGGGCTCCAAATCATAATCTTGCTCTGCCAGAGAGAATCAATCAGAGAAATACTGTCTTGGCCAATATTAGATGGTTTTTCTGTGATTGGTTCTTCTTTCCGACGGAGCTAGATTATGATTTGGAGCCCTCATTTCAAGCTCTAATTAAAAAATTGCAAAGTGAGTTAGTTCACTATGGTTTGAGACGATCCAATTAACAATTTGATTTTAAATTAGTTGAATAAATTATTAAATTCAATTTGTCGAAAGAATGTCGACCCGCGTGTAACTGCACGTAGCTTATCTGTAACTACGTGTCTCTTTTAACCCATTAAATTGAAGACATGATCCTCTTCATTTCTCATGTTCGTGATCGATTTATTGTGCTATATTTACAGTTTTTTTCAAAGTCATTTTTAAGAGTAGTCAGAGACGAAACAATATTACCGAATTTCACATCGCTTGCTTTGATTATTGTTTTCTTGTTTGTGGTTCATGTAATGCAGCGTGAGACCCGAGTCGAGCCATGAATTATGGGAAAGGAACGAAGAAACGAGAAAGTCGCATCGTTCCTTTCTCATAATTCGTGGTTTAATTCGCGGGTTCGGCTCGCGCAGCTTAAGATGTGATGGTTTTGCTGTGATGTAATTATAAATTTAAGTCTGAAAGCTTATTGTAAATTCTAGCAAAATCTGAAATTTTTAATTTTCGTAATTTTCCAATTAGAAATGATTTATTTTCGATGAAATTGAGACCTTATTGGGTTGGTCACCGGGTGATTGTGTGCTTGCCTTGAATATTTTTGTAGAGATTTCAAGGGTTATTTCCCCTCCAACGCACGAGCCCTTATGAAATAGATAATAAAGTTTTTATTATTGTCTCAAACGATTCATATTTTTCCTGGAAAAAATAAAAATGTATGATACGAGCAAACACCTCTTAGCACTATTTTCTCCTTCACTGGTTTGCTGATTGGATTCTGCACAGAGCACAGTTTGTCACCAGACACAGAAATTTCTAAAAGTCCCACAAAGAGACACGAAAACCACAGACACAGAAAAGTCTAGAATGTTGTTATTTTGACGACACTACACTTCCAAGTATAGTTGACTAGATATTAAAGTGCATTTTGCTATATCTATTTTAATCATACGTCAATCACCTCCATCGTATTGTAATAAGTCAACAGCAGCTGTAGGAGTATGTATTAAAGTGATCGCTTTATCTTTAAGTTATTTATTATGCAATGTATTTAATTTGATTTTAAAACAGCGTGTTGTAAATTGCAGACATGTTTTATGCAAGTTCGCAAGAAAGAGCCTCCACACCCCATCAGAGTGGCCAAGACTATCGACGTCATCGCCCGCATTACCTTCCCCACGGCATACTTTGTCTTCTTAATTTTCTTTTTCTACCACCAACTATAAAAGGTCATTCGCCGGTACTCGGGATTAAAGTCTCAAATGTTAAAATCCCAAGCACCGCCGGACATTTTTATTCATATCAAACTCAACTATGCCCTTCTTTGCACTTAACAAATGTCTAGATCAACTCCAGATCTTTACACTTCCGGATGTTGTCCGTCCTTCATACTTCATCCTTCACACTTCCTGAAGGACACATTATATACTTAATATCAAAGGTGTGGATTTGTAACAACTACCTGAACAGGCAGAAACAATGACGTGCACTACATATTTATACAGTAGAAAATACATTATAATTATCATATCAGATAACTTTGTTTTTAATCAAATGTTTTAGCCAATGCGACTCTCAAGTGTTTTGTGTTATATTAAAACAAGCCCAAACAACTGAAAATTTGAAAATATTGAATGAAGCTCTATTAGTTTATTTCCAAATTGAAAATTTTTCATTTGATAACAGAAATAGAAAATTACGATTTGAAATCAGTTGTTACAACTAATAGATTGGGAATATTTCATTAAATAGATAATATTCTAATGCACCATATGTAATAAAATTCCGCACTAACTGGACAATGCACTGATGGCTTAACACAAAACTGTTACAATAATGAGCATTCAAATTGAAATCGCATTAAAAAACATCACTCATCAAATTATAATCTTTGGCCACTTTCTTTCATCAACAGAACACAAAACTTACATAATTTATTTGACTGTTTTACTCTGATATACTGATTTTAATAAAGCTTTATTTTCCGTTGCACTTTTTATTGTAAACTTGTAATTAGTTAGTTCATACCCAGTACTCAGTAGGTATTCATTACTAAGTAGGAAATCTCTAATAATCGCTTGAATTATAAGTAATTTATTATGCAAAGTATTATCATTGTTTCGTCTGTTGGCTTCACAGCATAAGCGAATGTAATGACAAAAGTGTTGATAAATGAATGTTGGATTGCAGACATGTTTTGTGCAAGTTCGCAAGAAAGAACCTCCACACCCCATCAGAGTGGCCAAGACTATCGACGTCATCGCCCGCATTACCTTTCCCACGGCATACTTTGTCTTTTTAATATTCTTTTTCATCCACTATAAAGGTTTCTCTTAATACAATCAAGCCCTACTAATTAAACAAACCAAAAAAATACATAGGTTTTATATCGAGTAACTTTGATTTTTTTACGCGGCTGTATATTAAGGCTTGTTCAATACAATAAATATAATTAATCCATTCGTACACTATATATCAATAATTGAGTGCTTTTCCAAAGGTAACATGAAGTGAGGTTTTCAAATGATGGTTTTACTATATATAGTAGATTTTGAACATATGCGTGAATTTTTCTCAAGCAATACTTTGAATATTCGTGTTTTAAGATCAGTTTTGGCTTTGAAAATTATTGTAAAAGCTCAATGCAATTGTTTGAACATTTGTTTGTAAAATATATTGTTAAATAGACGTAAGATTTAATTGTAGGATAAAGATAATCATTGAAAAAATATTACTCACTCCTCACACTTGAAATAACTTCCTTTAGAAGATAATATGAGACAAAATGGACGTCGGCATCAATAATTAATCTGGTAATGAATTTGCCTTTGATCCGGGAATGAATACACTCTGCGAGAAGAATAAGACATTCAATTATTGAGATTTTTATATTAAACTCCTATTTATGTTCGATTAGGTCATTTCCCCCTAGCTAGGCGTAGTACCTACCTTTAATTTATAAACTCGGGTATAATCAGATATGGCGTTGAACGATACGAAGTGAAATTTAAGACGACCAATTTATTAAAATAATGGTTTCTCTAGTTTGAATAAAAATGTTTTCAAATAATGTCCATCGTGTAATGTATTGAAACACCAACCTTAGCATTCGATCCCATAAGTCGTGAGTATAAATTTAATATTATTACCTAATCTAGTATTTATATTTTTATCTTTAGTTTTTTATTTATTTATTGTAATGCATAAATTAACTCGAATCTCATAGTTAATACAGGTAGAAACATATATGTAAAAGTGGATTAAATACGCGAGCTTTGGCTAGAATATAATTTCTAACCTGTTATAAGCAAGCATGCTACCTAGTCATTGTCTAAAATATCTATAAGTTATATTTGACAAACAATGAAATTATTTGGCCCCATTGCTCGAAGCTAGAGGGATTTTAACACCCCTGAAAGGGGGATGTTATTAGAAAAAGAAAATTTGGTAGCGGGAGGTTAAGGGCTATACAGATCGAGTTACTATATATCTAAAGCCATTTCTAGCAACTTTTCACTTATGAGCGATTACTCACGGGGTGATACTGAAAGTATCTTCTCTAGTTGATTTACTTTGTATATTGGACACAGAGTGACAACACCCATTTTTCTTATCAGACTCATTTCATCAAAAATATTACATTCACCCTCGATTCTGTTTGATATTAAAATACTTGTTTGGTACTACGTTTCAGGAAAAGCAAAGATTGATAGAGATTTCAAGGAAGGCACAGAATTTAACAGATTTGTAAAATTAAGATTGAAACAAATTTAGTGAAAACATTTTTATAAGGATCGAAAAACAAACGCATATAATCGTTTGATAATTTTTGGTGCTCTCTGCGTCAAGAACCATGTCCCAAAACTGTTAATAACTTTATTTAAAATATAAACCTTCATAAAACATTTTGTTCAATTAACCGTTAAAATTAATTTGGAATTTAACGAGAATGCATATTATTAAAGCATTCCATCCGATATCATTGCTAGAAAATCTATATTATTAATACGCTAGCGTCTGTCGTACATACTCGCTTCACGTAATAGATGCAAACGGAAGTGCTGCCATCTGTAATATTCAAAGAGAACTATTGGTTTTCATATTATAGTTTTCCCGCCGAAGCGGGTTTTTACCTGCTAGTCATAAATTATTAGTCAAACCTCTGTTTCAAATATTCAACAGTAGATATGTATTATTATTCCATTTATAAAAACAGTTTATTTATAAGCAAGGGGGCATACATTAATTACGTGAGCTCAAATTGGGGGGGGGAGGGGTCCAGTAAAATCTCATTTAAACCGAGAGGGGACCAATAAAAATCTCACGTCAACTATAATATATATAAAGAATAATAAAAAAAATCATAAAATTGTTTCACTTCTTCTGAAGTGTCCCGTTTTGCCCACTGAAAAACTCTAATTTTTATTATTTCTGAAAATAAATGTAGTCCTTTAACAACTGTAGTGTAAATCTCACGTGAGGGGGAAGGGGGTCCCACCAAATCTCACTTAATCTTACCAAGGGGGGGGAGTCTAAATTGAAAGAAAAACAGCTCACGTAATGAATATATGCCCCCCAAGTTCTGCTATGTATTTATTATTACGCATGCATTTTGAGAATGCTTTCAGAAGGCGATACAGCGGATATTGTTTATAAACAAACTGTTTTTATAAATTGGATAAAAAATTTATTGAATACATAAAAAATTATTAAAACGTAGTTCTACAAATAAAACTTGGTAACAAATAAGTAAAGCTGTAGATTTTTATGTACTTTGATTAGAAGTGTTATTATTTGGTTTATCAGAGTTTGTACGGGAATAGGCATCATTGCATAGAGTGCGGATAAATAGTTTGCCATTACAATTTTCGAAATAAAATTTCGGTGTACAATGATTTTGATTTGTGAGAATAAAATATTATTTCTACCTCCCTTTATTGAATTCTGAAAAAATGTTATAAATTACGTATGTACATGAAAACTTATAGTACAGGGGTGCTCAAACTGATCGATCGGTCAATCACGAGAGGTTTAAAGTCGATCGCAGTCATTATTTCGTATCCTATCACGATTTTTGAAAAGTCTGCAAGAAAAGTGGAAAAAAAGGTTGTGCTGCCATTTTCGTTCAAAACTTAAATTTGGATTTGAGGCCAAAATACCCAAGCAAACGGAATAATTGTTTTTTTAATCAAAAGATATAGCCGCTGCCTTATTGGTTTGTATTTTAAATTATAAATTAAATGCCATTAAAAAAAATAATATTTCATGATTTTGGAAGTAAATTTGGTACTTATTTGTGAGGTGTGTATCTAGGTTGCAAACCAGTTCTTAGAACGATCGTTTCCAATGAAAAAGGCAGTTGCCCGTGATATGTAAAAAAAATTAGTCTCAGATAATATTGTTAATTCTAAAATTTGAAAATAGGGGCCATCCATAAATTACGTCACACCTTAAGGAAGGGAGGGGGAGTAGAGAAGTGTGACATTGTGTGACAAGGGGTATGGGGGTCATCAGCTCTATGACGTCACATGTAAAAATTTAAATTATCAAAACGCAAAACTTAAATTTAAAACTAAAAATAAAATTTTGAACCATTGTTTTCATTATTTTTAGATGTAAAATTACAAAATATGTGACGTCACACTAGGAAGGAGGGAGTCTCAAAAATGTGACGATGTGTGACAGGGACGGGGAGGGGGGTCAAAAAATCATGAAATTCGTGTGACGTAATTTATGGTGACCCCATATGAGATTGACAATTATGACGGTTTGATGGAAGGTGGCAATGGCTGAATTGATAAAAGCACACGTCTCGGTTAAACGAGAGGTTCTGGGTTCGAGTCCGTTGCGACCGTTATCTTTTTCTATTTTTCTGTGTCTTGTTCTCTTTCATATTTTCGTTTAGATTATTAGTGTTATTTTCTTCTTCAATGATATAATACTAACTATTCAAAAAATAATTGTTTACAAATTACAAAAGCAACCATTCTTCCAGTAATCTTTTTTAACAGGGGCATGCAGTCCATAAAGTTTGAAAAGCTTTGCCTACTACCCTAGTGAAAAAAAAAATCGCATTTTATTTTAAAAAATGTACGCAAAATGTTATTTTTGGTAAATAATGTTTGTATCACAATCGTTCTACATTGATAAATTATTTATACAATAACAAATTTACACTTTTTAGTAAGAACAAAATGGCTATTTTCAAATATCCAATGAACAATAAATTCATATTCGAACCTGAAAAACACACACAGCCTACCTTTGATCATAGATTATTACTAGCGACAGACTCAGCTAAAAAAGCGCCAGCGATATTTAGCAAAATAACGCTGGCGCTTTTACAGCTAAGTCTGTCACTAGTGTAATGCACGCTACTACTTTTTAGTCAGGGATGGGGGGTGAATATAGTTCATTCATTTGTTTTTTTGGTCGCCTACAAAGTTACGTATGTCAAGCTATAGTGAGTAGTCGTTGACTTGATTCCTAATAATTTGAAAGCCGATCTCCATCAGGATGAGAACGGGCACCCCTGTTCTAGAGGAATGATTTTTACATGCATTTATCTATCTATTGCTACCCATATTGTATGTAGATATTTATTGTTTTGTTCCCATGATTAGTAAATAAATAAATTTTTATGCAAGGGAACATCTGGGAAGTATTTTTTTAATCAGAGTTGTGTATCGAAACACGCTAAAAAATGTGAGCAGTGTCAGGGATATTATACAGAATGTATTTGAAACATGGTACCTATTTTCACCTGCTTATACAACACTTTCTGTTAAATATTATAATATGTTATACCTAAGATAACCAATTATTCAAGCGCCTTCAGAGGAGTGCCAAAAAGTGAAGAGTGAAGTTACAAAAACAAATCCCAAGTGAAACTTAAAACATACTAAAAATACTATCCACATTCAATCCGACTTATTTGATTTGATTAGCCACTGTGGCAGTATTTCATGAAGCGATGATTCCAAAATGAGACCCATTATACTGAAAACATATTATAGACCTCCATATTAAAGCATCATAAAGCAGACAATCAATTTATTAAAACATCAAAAACTCTCGAGCGGTGAGTTCCAGCGTCACGAAACTTGCACAGCTTTTTCTGTCTGGAATTCATAGATCAACGCAACTACTTCCAAATCAATTTGGGAGGCGAGTACCCCCACTCTAGAACCATTTATTGGAAAACAAATACTTCTGCCGTAGGTCACCCCAAGTGGTTTGCTATGTTTGGTGACAGAATGGGTGCCCCGGGTACAAGGGGGGAGGATTATCTGAGTCTTGGCGGCAGATGCGTCTGCCCACCTACTTTTTACCACTTTTACCTATCCAGCTGGTCTCTTGATCCTTTGCCTTGCACCGCATTGGGAGGGATAGATTCATACGTCCCATAGATTACTACCCATCTCTCATATCCTTTTTCTTCTCAGATTTTCATCTTCTTCATTTCCTTAAAAAAAACCTCCACACAGTGTCCCCAAAGAAGACAAAGGCCCTGAGGGAAATTATTTTCTGCAGGTCCAGGGCGGGGAAAAGAAAAAATGTGTTAGTTTTGCTTTTTCTGCAAGATGTTTTTGTCAAAATCCAACTAACCAAATTAAGATTGAACAGCGATGCCCACACAAAAATCTCCTTTTAAACATAATACCTTCTACTGAAATATGTACATTTAATAATACGTTAATTAATTTAACAGATTTAACGTGTTTTCTTATTAATAATGGACCATCATCGAATCACCGCCTCATATGTATTTCATTTACTCCTCGCTTAAAATGATTTGTACAAAACCTATAAAAAGAAATATGTACCTAAAATTGCATAACTCGAAATAAATTGCCTTCATTGCTTTGCAAAGCCTCGGACCAATATTTATTTGACTCTAGCAAATAAGTAACGAAATACAATTTGACCATTAAATTGGATTATACCATGCTGACTTCATGAAATTCTAATTAAATTTATAATCAAAGTATATTACGCTACTGTTTAACCAGTTAATTTATTACCAAAATATACTGGGCTATTGTTTAACCAGTTAATTTATTACCAAAATATACTGCACTATTGTTTAATCAGTTAATTTATTACCAAAATATACTGCGCCACTCTTTAAGCAGTTAATTTATTACCAAAATATACTGCGCTATTGTTTAACCAGTTAATTTATTACCAAAGTATACTGTGCTATTGTTTAACCACTTAATTTATTACCAAAGTATACTGCGCTATTGTTTAACCAGTTAATTTATTATCGAAATATACTGCGCTCTTGTGAAACCAGTTAATTTATTATCAAAATATACTGCACTCTTGTTAAACCAGTTAATTTATTATCAAAACATACTGCGCTATTGTTTAACCAGTTAATTTATAACCAGAGTATATTGCGGTATTGTTTACTTGTAACACGAATTTATAAAAAATGTATTAACTTTCACCTTAAACCAAATTTTAAAAACCCTTTTCGATGGCGATTTAATCGCAAAATCTTTTATAATAAAATCGAGTAACTGATAGCTTTTTCTACTTTTAATCATTGCAACTGCGTTGAAAAAGTTTTTAAAAGTGATGCAACGATTATTAGTATGACTTATACGATTAACAATGTATACCTAATAAATATTATAACAATTTGGAAAAAGAAAAAAAATTATCTGATCAAAAGTTAAATAACACTAACAATGAGATGATTAAATGTTCAATAGGAAAAAATTAAGAGATTAATTTGTTGGTATATTTTCATCATTATCGTTGGCGAAAAAATACTACAAAAAGTCACTTGTCTTTTATTGAAAATTGGTTAATATAATAAAATAATTTTCAATTTGGGCCGCCCCGGGAACCATTTATCGGATAACCAACACCCCTGTCATAGGTTACCCCAAGTGGCTCGCTGTGTTAGGCGACTTAGCAGGGGTGTTTGCGTTCTGCTTGCCGGGCCTAATCGGGAGACCTTAAGAGCTCTCCAGCCAGGCTCTCTCGACCCACCGCCTTGCAGGCTGTGGGAGAAATGGATTCATGCATCTGTCACTCCTAGACACATTGACCCCCAGATTCCTACCCGCCCCTCAAACCTTTTTCCTTCCCAGAACTTCCTCCCCTTCCTTTCAGTAAAAAGACCCTCCACACAGCATCCCCAAAGATGTCTTAGAACCTGGGGGAAATTTATTTTTCCTCAGGGCCTCATGTGTGGAGCTGGTGTAAGAAAAAAGGTCATCATGGATTAGGTAACACACAAATTTTAAAACCTTCCATCTGAAGCAACTTTTCCCAAATTGAGGAATGTGAAAATTTTGTATGATTTTTTACCATTAAAGAAAATTACTTCATTCGCAAAAACAATCAAGTAATGTTCGTTGAGAATTATTTATGATGAATTTTCTAGAAATTTATTTTGGAAAGAACTAACAATTGAGTTATACGAATTGAATATACCTAACAGTTATCTGCTATCTTACTAAAAAAAATTGCATTTTGCAAACAATTTTGTGAAAATATTATTAAATTTTTCACCTGGCGTATTTGAAATTTTGGGTTCTTATTAAAAACCATGGTCTCTATTATTTGAGTTGTTAAAAACACGGATCAGCTGATGAACATTTTCCAAGTATGCAGTAAAAAAACGGCATTTGATTGTGAAATGACATATGGTTCCTCAAAATATTATTAGGTGTTTCGCAACATTAAAAATGTTATAACGGATATTATACTATAGTTATGTTTCTATGATGAATTCAAACTTTTGACAAATGCACAAATAGCTAGTAATCGTTGCATCACTACATACTTTTGATATAAATGTTTAACATAGTTACCCAAAGGTACATCTCTCGTCACATGGTTAGCCAATTCCTTAGTGATAAAAGTTATGTAAAACTTGATAATACTGACATATCATTTGCTTTACAATAAAGTAAACCCTAAAGTATATTTACATGTTGTCTAAATTGCTGCCTCTCTGATGTATTAACTATTTTATTGTGCATGTTACATAAAATATATAAATAACTTCTATAAAAGTGCATAAACCTGCTGTTAAATAAATTTGATTGTTACAAATATTAAATCTATTGTGCACATACATTTTATGAAAGAATAAAATATTTACAAAAATGCGTTCTGACAAAAATAGATTCATAACATTTCTGTGACCTGTTAGGTTTCCATGATATCGAAACTGATTGATGGTAATTGTTATTGAGCCCGAACCAAAGAAACTAATATTTACAATGTATCATGGGTAATTTAAAATTCATTCATAAATATAAAATAGGGTGAGATGGTCATAATCAAAATGTTGCAATATCGCCAACGTGGTAAATGAGAACATAATAAGAAACAATGTTATTTAATGTTGTACATAAAGATACTCTGGAAGTATGTTTATTTCATATTTTTTACTTAATTATTTGATTTGCTTCAATACTGAAAGATTTCTGTTATGTGCTTTTCATTCCTCGACAAAGAGGGAACAAAATAAACCATTTTGTATTTGAGTCTTATAATTTCAATACCCGCTATATCCGATTGTTGACAAAATGATCTGAGTATGACATATTGTTCACATTTTCACAAGGAACAAGAGGAACCTAAAATTAAGTTTCAAAACCTCCATTAACTTTAACTTCGCTACCAAAAACCATGTTAAAACTGTGAGTGAGAAACAAAACCCACTATATCATTCAAGAAGTTACTATCAAAACCTGGTTTATCATTCAAGAAGTTACTATTAAAACCCGCTATATCGGAATTCAACCAATCACGAGCAGTTATTTTGCCAAGATGGCTGGTTTAGAAACTCGTGCAACAGGTCAGTTAAGCTTCAAAAGCCTCTATATCATTCAGAAGTTACTATCAAAACCTGCTATATCGGAATTCAACCAATCACGAGCAGTTATTTTGCCAAGATAGCGGGTTTAGAAACTCGTGCGACAGATTTGTCATTTGAGTTTCAAAAGCCTCTATATCGTGAGTAAATCACGAAGTGAGTATCAAAATCCGCTACATCCAATTTATTTATCGAAATGAATTAAATTATGCTAGACATACATAAAAAATTAACACTACGCTAGAGATGTGACAGTTTTTTGTGGTTTTCTCCAAATCGATGAAAGTTAATATAGCGGATGTAGAAATTAAATGACGCATTTCAATACGTATTTCTTTGTCATTATTTTTATGTACCTATGTATATAATGTTGAGAAATGTACTTGGTTAAAACAAAATGGCTTCATTTTGAAGTTCCCACAGATAATTCTAATTATTCACGATCATATGGAAGCGATCTTAGAAGTTAGTTGTTTCTCATTGGAGAAATATCTTGGAAAATAAATTAAAATCAAAGTCACAGCGATAGTATACAAAATAAAATCAGTACAATGGAACTAAAATGATCGATTCACCGAAATACTAAAGCTACCGATTATGAGTTTGGAACTGTGTTAAATTATTTGATAAAAACTCAATTTTTAACAAATATTTATCGATGAAACATTTCACGACCAGGAACTTGTCAATTATTTTTCATACACTTCTAAAGGATGCTGAATTTGAGCAATTTTCGATCAAGAGTTTTGATTTGAAGATAAATTAATATAAATGATAATTGAATGTAAGTGGAAATGAATGGAAATTATTGACAACTGACCGATCGTAGATAATGGCATTGCGTTAAAGAATGGTTTACACTTCTACCTAGTTTCATAAAGAGTGTAAAATCTAGTCCTCAATTATAAGTATATATTATTGTAAGTTTAACTTAATTGTAAATTCACAGCCTTGGTTCGGTAAGCGGGTTAGAAACGTTAAGTATAAAATAATGTAACCAAACATCTTAGCTGTAATTTGTAATTTAGCAATTAAGGCGGAGAATCTTTGAGTAAAATATCACAATGGTCCTGAAATTTTAGAAGAATCGAAATCTGACAATTTACATACTTTTATGATGAAATTTCAAAATTTTCCACACCCAATGAAATCTAAATCAATTTGATGTTGTTATGTGCGTTTCTTAAAGACAACCGTGCAGTTTATAAAAATAGAGCAGTAAATTTCAATATCTTAGATTTGCTAGATACTGAAAAATGCAGGTCCTGACAAACAGACATCTTAATAGATTTTGGATTTTACTTGAATACGATTCAAATCTTTAATTGCAGAGAAGCAACCCGTAGAATAATAATTTAAATGAATTGCAGCACAGCTGAGAATACTGAGTGATATTAGTAAATATAACGGAAAAGCTTCTATAGACTATTCACACTTCATCATTTCCTCACATTTAGAAAGTACTGTAGTGCGTAATAGTCATTATTCGCCTCAGTCATTATTTAACAATGTGTTTCCTTTGTTGTTACCCAATCAATCTAATTCCATAGAAACCATAGCTTAAATTTTATAATACCTACAACAAACATTTAACTCTGTGGTGCACTAGATTATTTAATTTATTTATAAAGGAAACTCATTTAATACGAAATAAGATTCATGAACCTAGATAAAAATCTTCATTCTTTTTATATAAATATAAGATAGTACTTCCTTTTCAATGGATAATAACTTATATTCATTTTATATGCACCAAATACTCTTAAGATATCTTAACAAATGAGAAAGGCGCTATATTTCTCTGAACGATTTTCAAATTGCAATAAACTTTGTACACAACAATTTGTATTAAATCTATGATCAATTTTAACCTGCATTCTTTTGTAAGGAACTTATATTATATAGTTTTCATTAAATTAATCTGCTTATAAGCAGCCCTGTCTAAAATAGACAATCTAGTGAAATGTTGGGACATGAGAGAAGCTAACTTTACATTAATTGATACACTGCCTTAATTGAAAACTATGTCTTGAAGATCAGTTGGAATCGTCATGTGAATTAATGAACACATACAATTAAGATAAATAAAATGTAAGTTGTACAACAAGACCACGATATTGTAAGAGAATGGAGGGATGGAACATCCCTCAATGAATGTAAACTAATATCAATGATGTGAATATGGCTGCCATAAGCTGTTAATTATTATAACTACATATTCACCAACTGTTGCGCGTTGTTGGGTTGTGCTTTACACAGTCACAACGTAATTGACGGCCATATTTTTTTGACACTTTATGCCTCTGTAAATAATAATTATAATGTATATTATATCATCAATATTTATGAATTTCATTTCCATTGAAATAAATCACAAAGTCGTCAAACGTCCATCTTTGTTTCATTTGAATCCCACAACCACAGGTTTAGAAAGGACAAAAGTAAGATTTGGCCTTCAAAGTTGAATCAAAGGAGTAAACATAAACAAAATAACATAAAACAGTTACAGAAATAATAGTTACAAAAAATTGTGTTTCTTTACTTGTATTCTTCTTTGTGTAAATTTTTTCTATTTACTAATACCCAAAAAATTAAGAGCGAAAACAAACCATGTACGTAAAACAATAGATTCTTGGAAATAGGTTGGTAGAGGTAGAATAAAGTCTCTTTTTTCAACCCGATTCTACTCTAGAGACCAAAGACAAAAATTTTCACTTTACGCGATTGCTATTTTCATATCTATGATTTCAATAGCTAATCAATAGCAATATGATGCTATCTAAACTCTTAAATTTAATAAAACTGAATACTGCATGCATGCGTATACGTTTGTGTATGTATGTTATGTTTGTGTGTATGTGTTTATAGGATTAATATGTTTTTATATGCTAATTGTGTATTAATATGTTCATGCACGCATATTTATGTACCCGTCTCAAAACAGACATCGTCTAGTGAGACGGGTTACAGACTTTTCTTGTATTATATTGTTACTGTAATAAACGCCCGGGTTGCCGGCAATTAAAAAAAAAAAAAAAAAATAGTCATCACTGCAAACAACATTTATTTATTTATTTCAAAAACATACGGCACAACATGTGCCATTAACATAAATTATATTATATATGTATTATAAAACAATAACAAAACGAAAGTAACAACATAAATTGAAGTTAAATATAAAAACAAAAGGTAAAAAAAGGAGTTGAGGTAGTAAGCAGTAAGTAAAAAGTAAGATAGATAAATGAAAGTATAAAGTAAAAGCATAAAATTATAAAATATAAAGTATAATGAAAAGTTACAGATTGAGATAGAAAGTTAAAAGGTAGGAAATAAAAAGTGTAAAGTTATAAATATTAAAAAAAAAAAGTGTAACAAGTAAAGAGTAAGAAATGCTCTTAGGAGCCAAAAATTGAAGATAATATAAATTAAATTTACCAAATATAAAAGGTATCACTGATTATGATATGTTTCTAATCATAGATATTGGGAACGCTCATACAATTGCGTATACATACATCTGTTTACAAAGTTAATAATAGCGAGTGCGTACTGGTAGGACTTGATTAATGATTATATTATGATTACGTCGTAGTAATAGCAGACAAATTCTGTTTTATGCATCTTTTGTATGATGACAGACTTCCGGCATTATCGATATGAGCAAATTCATTACCTAAAGAGTGTAGACGATGTATTATTGAATTTTGTTCAGCATTACTGAGAGTATTGTTGCAATAATAAGGTGTTTTGAGTTGAGTTATTCTACTAGGTACGTGATAATTCACCAGCGAAACTAGTTCAGGGGAGTCAAACCAGTTATTATTTATTTTAAATAAAAAAATTAGATCATTAAATATTCTTCTATCTTTTAACGATAACAGTCGCATTTTTCGTAGTAGAGAATCATAATTTATTTCGTCCGCGGGAATTCCTAACTTAAAATTTAATGATCTAAGAAATTTGCGTTGGATTCTTTCAATGGACATTTCATGACTTTTGTAAAAAGGGTTCCATAAGGGGGAATTATATTCCAAATGACTTCTAACTAGAGTCGTATAAAGTATTTTAAATGTGTTGATGTTTTTGAAATCCTTGGATATTCTTATAATGAAGCCCAACATTTTCATTGCTTTACTAGTTATAATATTAATGTGATTATTAAATGATAGTTTCGTATCAAAGATTATACCGAGGTCCCTTATTTCAGATACTGACAATAAACTCTGGTTGTTGAGTGAATAACTGTATTTTATAGGGTTTTTTATTCTAAAGAAACTCATGATTTGACATTTTTTAATATTAAGTGTAAGCTTGTTTATGGTACACCATTCTGCGAATTTTAAAAAATTGGATTGTAGGGACAAGCAGTCGTACATATTTTTTATGATTTTATATATTTTCATGTCATCAGCAAATAATAATACATTAACATCAGAAAATACGGAAGTGACATCGTTTATAAATAGAATAAACAATATTGGACCAAGGTGCGAACCCTGAGGCACATATGAACCATGCTGTTTGCTTTGATGCCAACTGAAATCGTAGATATGAAAATAGAGCACTTTTCAGTACTTTATACAATTATTGTTTTACATACTACCAACTCCTTCATTAAGATAACATATTGTCAGTCTCAGATAGTATTACAAAGCATTTGGAAGAAAAAATCAGTTTCAAAAATTTAAATTATTTTTGAAATTGTGCCGCATAAAGTCAAGTTAGGCTCAAAATGGGAGTTGGTGGAAGAAATACGGTGTCTAGACATACTAGACTAGGCTGAAGAAAGGGTTAAGCGATGTAATATTTATGTAGGTGCATTATTATAAGTGGCAAGGATTTTATGGGATGTCTACTTCATTGTGTATGTATTACTGAAAATATTGAAGAAAATAAAGAAGACTTTTCGAGCCAGCGACTAAGACACCAAATGGAGTATGTTTTGAGGCTGAGTAAGGATTAGTATATAACATTCTCCTTAGCACAAAATAGCACAGTGTTCTGTTGCCAAATAGAAAGTAGGTACTGATGATGGGTTGGATTTTAAGATTGATGGACCTCTCAAGATGGTTTAACATGTTGTAAGTCATGATCATCAACATCATCGTCTCTTCAACCCTTGGAGAGTCCTGACCGCCTCTTCAAATCAACGCCACTCCTGTGGATCTCCTGCCGTCCCACTCCAGTTTCTTATATTATTCCACACCATACGGTCAACTTAGGTAAGATTTCCCAACACTCCTTCAATCCTGCAGGCTTATTATGAAGAAGCCACTTGGTGATTGACAATCTTCTTACTATTATACTTTTATAAATATAATGCAAGGGGGCATCCATTAATTACGTGAGCTCAAAATGGGGGGGGGTCCAGTAAAATCTCACCAAATCAAAAAAAAATTGTTTCACTTCTTTTGAAGTGTCCCATTTTGCCGGCTGAAAAAATCTAATGGCTATTATCTTTATGAAAATAAATATAGTCATTTAATAAGTGTAGTGTAAGTCTCACGTGAGGGGTAGGGGGGTCCCACCAAATATCACTTAATCTCACCAAGGAGGGGGGGGGGGTTTAAATTGAAAAAAAAAACCGCTCATAATTAATGGAAGACCTCTAAACGGCAATATTAAATAATTAAAAAATCTACGTAAGTAAATCTACGTACATAAGGAATAGTGTCTGTGGGGAGTTTGTTTTTTATACAAATCTAAAGCAGTTTTATTCTGAGATTGAAGAAATTTTGCACCCTTGACCTTCAAAGCAAGAGGAAGGTCATGAGATTTCTAAAAATCACCCAGAACCACACCTTAAGGCAGAATTTTAACACTTTTTGGTGAAATAATAAGAATTCTACTAGGGTAGGCTGAAAAGTAATGCATGTATGCTTATAAAACATGAACAAAAATAAATAGCAAGTTTGGGCAAAAAGTACGATTGTTAAGCTTCAAAATCATATTTTTATTTTTCAACATAGTCACCATTAAGGCTACCAACGTGGAACAAGTTTATTCATTACGTAAATGAAAAATTCTTCCGACATTTCTCGAATCCAGGACTTGACAGCTGCCTTTATCTCATCATCCGAGGCATAATGATTACCCTTGAGGTGTCTCTTGAGTAGAGGAAAAAAATAAAAATCGCAAGGCAAAAGATCGGGGGATTGAGAAGGGTGTGGAATCGGTTAAAACTTCGGGTTTGGCAGAGGCCCTAATCGACGCTGTTTGTTCTCATCTGTGAAACAGCACGGTATCCGTCGTCTACAGATTTTACGGTATGCTAATTGTTCGACACGTTCCTTAGATATTCAAAAATGGTTTGTGATACGCTTTTGAGTGATTCGCGGGTCATTTTAAATCAAATGGTGAACGAATTTGGATTGTTTATCGTCTGTTTCAATGATCGGACGTCTGCTAAGTGTTCCATCAATAATTATTGCTTTTCCAGGCTCACAATCATGAAATTTTATTTCCTATCGATTTACAGTAGACTGTCACCATAAACATCCTTTAAACGACGTTGAATCTTAGTAGTCACTTTTTCAGCAGTTAAAAATTCGATAACACTATTTACCTTGCGTTGACATAACATACACTGGATGAAATCAACGACCTCAAACTTGCGCGTATGTATAGGGGAGAAATGTCACTCCCATATTCCACCTGGTGCGCTTTTGAAGGTCATTTTGTTTGCGCTGTACAAGCATGTGTGCATTACTTTTCAGCCTACCCTCGTATTTCAAGGACTACCAGTCTCGTAACACTTCTACCTAAAATATGCTATATAAAGTTACAAAATAGTACATTAGAAAAAGCAAGCATGTTACTTCAATGTATTTTTAATGAAATGGAGGAGCACAGTCAGAAACCATCTTATAACAGAGGTATAAAATTTATATAATATTTTTTTTTTCACAGCATTATATGTAATTTAAAATATACCAGGAACACAGAATGATGAAGAATAAATAATAGAAATCAACAATAATTTAGAATGGTTGTCAATGTAAAATCATTTTATTGATAAATTTGTTGCGACAGTTATTTCCTAACTTACATTACATGATAAATTCTTCCTACACTTATTGAACTGATAAAATCAAGGAATGTAAGAATTTTTTTCCCGTTTTAAATTTCATTAGGGGCAATTCTTTTTTTCAACATCAGCAGAGAGAATATAAAAAATCTGTATAATTACTACACATAACTAAAATGCAAATTACTTCATAGAATATTGTTTATTAAATTAATAATAATATAGTATGCACCTAAATACTTTTATTGGATTGGATTTGCACGCAAAATGCAACAAAATATTATGTATTCAAAAACGTAAAAAAAAAATCTGTCTTGCTCATCTCTCCACTTGCAAAATAATATATATATTTTTGTTAGTGGTTGAGCTCTAGCTACTTGTACTTATTAGGTAAATAATATATTCCGTTCCGAGTTCTTATACGTACATATAAACCGACAAACAAAACATTTATCTCCACGCAATGGGCAGAATGGATGGAATGCCACATACTTCTGTTCTGCCTGATGATACTTGCGTCATTTACATTCATGCCAGTTACATGTTACATTTTTTTTTTCAAATATAATTCTCTTGGCAACCTTTTCTCCGTCCATCCACTCTACAAGTCCAAACTATCTAAGCTTCCACTTCTAAATCTTAATCATTTTGCTTATAACATTCTTACATTCTTTTCGGATCTCCCCTTTGTAATTTAATAATGCATAGTTTTAGGAATACATAGTTTGGTCCATAGTACACCTGTCGTGGGGAGCCAAATTTATATTTAGCCACAACTTTATCATTTTTAAAATCGAAACAACTAAAATTTAAAGCAATTGGATAGTCTTAAAGAACAAAATTAAAATGATGAAGGTTTAACTGAATATAAATGTGACTAAACAATGACAGTCATTTCATTGGTTGGGGTTTGTCCAGGTCTTGGCGGTAGATGCATCTGTTCTCATCTACTGCATGGTGGGCCATATCGGGAGAAACTGGTTCAGAGAGACCCTTCTCCAGCCGGACTCTCCCGACACAATCCTTGCCTTGCAGCACAGTGGAAGGGATGGGTTTTGTACATCTGTCACTCCTGGAATCCCCGAACCCCAAATTCCTGCCAACCCTCATACCTTTATTTTCACCAAAAGTCTCCTTCCATTCCTTAACCCCTGACGAGCCAGGAAAAAACGAAAAAACGTCAACTTTAACGTATTATTTTGCAGGTTAATTTTATGCCATCTAATGTAATTTTTACTGAAACACATTCCTTGAATACTAAACTATACATAAGAACAATATTACTTGCGTTTATTCAATGAATTTATACTTTTTACTACGTTTCAAATAACACGGAAAAAACGAAAAAATTTCGCGATGTTTTGACTTTTACGTAATATTTTGCAGGTTAATTTTTATGCTATCTTATGTAATCTTTACTGAAACACATTCCTTGAATACTAAACTATACATAAGAACAATATTACTTGCGTTTATTCGATGAATTTATACGTTTTACGATCATTTCGTCGCCCGCGACGCGAGACTTCACAGCCGCCATTTTGTCCAGCCGGGCGACGCGCAGCCTCGCAGGCCGTGTCATAAACAATCTCAAAGAAATTATATCGCTGCTCTAGGTGGGTTCATGGTATCTTATACCTTATGAACAAGAATGCCCCAAGCGATTCTGACCTTCTTCTTCACACGTTTTCTTTATACATAAGGGTTAAAATCGCATAACAAAATTATTTTTTAGTGATTATTTTGGTTTGCGTCGATTGATCACCGGTGATCGAACGGCATGAGACGAGTTAAAAGACCCTCCACACAGCATCCCCAAAGATGACAGGCCCTGAGGGATATTATTTTCCTCGGGGCCTCCTGTGCGGAGCTAATGTAAAAAAAGAGCTTTCTCTATGATTGAAACAATTCTTAGGTTGTAAATTAACCCCTAGGGGCTGGAGTCCTGCAATTGCATTGACGACCTTTTACATTTTTTCTTCAGATTTTACCTCTACTAGATAAGTTAAAGATAAAAATAAAAATGTCACTTTATCAAGTGTGGTATTTTCCACGCTTTAATAAAAAAATCTTTTTATTTATTGAAATTTCTTACCGTCCCCTACGGATTAAAGGTTACAAATAGATTCCACTTCTACTGCATTCAGTTGAAGGTTAGAATTCAATATCCATAATATAAAGTGTCTACTTTCGATTATATGTATATATCAAAAAGCGATGTAATTAAACGCAAGGTTCGACATAGTTCCCCGGGAAGAGTCCGGTGATTCCGTCCATGACTCCCTCCCACCACCCATCATCGTTCTTCTTCAGCACATACACCACGGCACTCTCCTGGAAAGACAGCTCATCTTCCTTGTCCGCATAGTAGTCGTAGATTGCCACCACTGGAAATTACAGCAATATTAATGATTCAGTTCGATTTATTTATTTTCAAAACATTACAAAATTAATATTTCAAATCGTTTTTAAAAGGTAGATAAAGAAAACAATAAGTGCCTTACAGATAAATGCGCTCAATCCAATCTTATTAATCGTGCAAAATCCAAAATCGCCGATCAGCAAGGAATAAAAGTATATAAGCAGATTTATACTAACAGCAACAAAGCTTGCCATCTAAATTCCGCTTCGTTGATGTTAAACATATCAATATTCAAAGTGATTCTATTTAACAACAAGAAAGCTCTCCCCACTGGCATGACCATTGATAAATTAGTTCTGCAAGCCGGGAGATAAAACAGTCTGTGCTATCGGTGAAGGAGATAACTATCGGGAACAAAGAAATTAATGCACTCCATGATAGTCATGATTAGGAGGCGGAATGCGGAGGCAAAATGAAAATTCCAGAGCCGCTAATTATTAAAGGCAAAACAATTAAACTATCGTTATTTGACTGGTCTAATTTGTTTTATGGGGCCAACAGACTTAGCTATAAAAGATCATTTGGTTTTTTGGCCAATTTCAGCATATCGCTCGCCATACATTCCCAATGTTTTTGCCTCTGCCAACCGCCTACTAGTCATGATAGATGTGATATAATGTGTTCATTACGAGCATGCCCAAGAGAAAGTCGGTAGGACGTAGCAATTAGTAACAGCCATACTCGCTCAGGTAGAGAAACCTCAGAAATTTCTTCTGAACCTTGACATGGTAAGGCTTTCTGTTTTGCGATCACCTCAGCACTATGCCCGCAAACACGCAGCTGCTGTTGGGTTGTCTGCTCGTTCTGTGAGGTGAATCCTTCATGAAGAACTAAAATTGCAGTGGTGCAGGAACTTAATCCACGCAATTTTGTTCCTCGAGAAAATGCATGTGAGGCTCTTCTTGGCATGCCTCACGACACACTTGTTTCTTCAGTGATCTAAGCGGAGCTACAACTTTACGCCCCACCCCCTCAAATGTGTCTATCGCCACCCTCCTCGCAACAACCGTCGCTTCAGGGCAACAAATTCAAATAAGCAAGATGCTCTGCCTCACCTTGTATTTTTCAATCTTCTCCAGAACACAAAAAGGCAAGAGCTGCCACTGCTACTGCGTAAGTCTTACCTTTCTCAATGTAGTTCTTGGGCACCCATCCTGGGAGATCCTCCTCATCAGGTACTATGGTGGGCATCATGCCCCCCATGGTGCCTTGCCCCGGCTGGTAGTGCTGCGTGTGGGACACCATCACTCCTTGTTGCTGCAAACAAAAAAATCAATCATTGAGAAACAAAAAAATCAAATTATTATTTTTTTAATACGACAACTCCAACCATTGATAATAGAAACATTGGAGAAATGGCGTGAATGTGTGCCAACTGTCGCCGAGCTAAGTCCAAAATTTTCAATTTGGGAGGTGGGTATTGGTTCCACCGCCCGGGAACCATTCATTGAATAACAAGCACTGCTATAGTGGCAATCACCCCAAGTGATTTGTTACGTTTAGTAACTTAGCAGGGGTGCCTGGGTTCGTGAAGTGAGGTTTGTCTAGGTAATTGCAGCGGATGTGTTTACCCACCCACTGCATGGTGGGCAGGATCGGGAGAGGGAGAGGATGGTTGAGGTTTTGTGTTTTGAGGTTTTGTGTTTTGACCTCTCTCGAACCATC
Organism: Glyphotaelius pellucidus; assembly: GCA_936435175.1. Classification (NCBI taxonomy): domain Eukaryota; kingdom Metazoa; phylum Arthropoda; class Insecta; order Trichoptera; family Limnephilidae; genus Glyphotaelius; species Glyphotaelius pellucidus. The sequence goes on along the minus strand of OW386545.1, from coordinate 33,015,112 downwards.
GCCTTGCACCGCAGTGGGAGTGTTGGATCCATTCATCCATCACTCCTGGACACATTGATTACCCACGCCTAATACCTTTTACCTTCCCAGAACTTCCTCTCCTTCATTTCCTTTAAAAAAAAATCTTGGCTCCAGATCAAGATTTCAATGCAATGGAACTTAGGATTTTACATTACAATTGAAGACATTAACACAAAGGGTCATAAAAATATGGTATATATATATTTTTTAATTTAACTCCACACAGGAAGCCCGGAGGAAAATAACTCCCCCCAGGGCCTATGTCATCTTTGGGGACGCTGTGTGATCTGCTGAGGGTCTTTTAAGAAAAGGAAGGAGAGGAAGCTCTGGGAAAGAAAAAGGTACGAGGGGTGGATAGGAATCTGGGGGTCAGTTTATCCAGGAGTGACAGACATATAGAGCCATCCCTCCCACTGCGGTGCAAGGGGATGTTCCGAGAGTCCTGCTGAAGAGGTCAAAATGTCACCTCAACCAGTATCTCCCGATCTGACCTGGGACAAAGGGGACGCATCTGCCGCCAAGACCCGGACAAACCTCACCCCAGCTAATCCCACCAAACCCAGCGAACCACTTGGGGTGACCTATAACAGAGATGTTGGTTCCCGAGGCAGCGGTCCCCATACCCGATTCCTAAATAGTGATTTGCTTATCAAATAATAAACATAATACATACATAATGGAACAGTAGTTTTATCTATAAATATTGTAATGTAATCATTTATAAATTTTATTTTCATTCTCCGTGAGATGGAAATTCTGAAAACATCAATATACACTGTAATTGAGATGTAACTGAGTTGTACAATAACTGTGTTTACAAGTGTCATGAAGTCGTTGACATGTGAAGAGCTAAATCAGTTTGAAATAAAGATGAAAGAACAACTAATATATGTTCCATTGTGAAGCAAGAAATATGTACATAAATACTAAGGTGACAATTATCTACAGGGTTTTACATGAAAATAATTATGATATACATAACATGATTATTAATTATAAACAAAACAAAGAACATGCAATGTGCAATATGGTTCTTGGACGCCTAATACCACAAACCTGACATGACAAAGTGTTTGTTATTCATAAATATTTTTTTTTAAATTGATATTTGAAACATGAAAAGCGTAATACTTTTAGGTAAAATCATACACAAAATATGATAAAAGAAAGTCGGTTCACGTAAATTGGCAGTTTGCAGATGAAGATGCATTTCTTGGCTTTGCAATCTACGTGCCTGGCATGAGCATAGTTCTACAGAGTAGTTCTGCAGTGTGAAAATTGCCTTAATTGTAGCCAGCCTCCGAAAGGAGAGAACACCAGGTCTCCCCGAACACAAGCACATAGATATGTAAAGGTTTTATCGATAATGTTGATAAATTGTCATATATTGTCTTGAGCATAGCTGTAGATGTCAATGAACAAACAACATATAAAATACTAAATTAAGCAAAATGGACTATGCTTGTTGGAGATCTGCAGCCGTGCTCATGAATAATGAGAACTTACCAACATTATGGATAAATCCTCTTATCAATGTGTTTGTGCTAACAGACCAGAAGAAGAAAAAGCGAAAGGCAGAAAATTATGTGGAACATGTTTGGTGAACAAATTTCAATATAGTAAATGTTTCATTGGTGGTATTAGACGTCAAACAAAACGATTACGTATGATGCGTTATGTGTATATTTACCTGCAGCATATGAGCCTGCCGGGGCCTACCGAAAGCGGCGTGTTCGTCCTCATCCGGCGGAGGGGGTGGGGGCAGCGGGGGGGACACGGAGCCCCCGCGTCCCCCCACCGAGGCACCACTCAGAGACGACATGCGCTGGAAACGGCAGAAAACGCCAGGGTTACAGAAATGAGAGGCGATGTTATTGACACGGGGTTCACAACGTGATATGGTGGATATCGCAGCACTGATGTCGGGATGATGATGATCACTAATCTCGTGAATTTTTACTCTGGAAACACTGAAGAGATAAATCGATAGAATTGTGTTTTGTTTGCCCAAAGTTAACCCACTTTTTCCTCACTGCTGGCGAAAGTCATAAAAAAATTAAAGTTCTTTCTTAACCTTTAAAATTCTGGAAACCTACGAACTTCAACTTCCGGAGGTGTTCTGTGCTAATAATGCGCTGACTGTAATATCGTAATAACTCGCTTGAGTTTTACAAAATGATGCACCATCTTATCAAATTTATAGATTTATCAAAAATTTATGTTGATAATATTCCAGCCCATATTTCAAGTTGCTGAGAGGTAAGAATCCCGATAACCCAAACTGACTCGTAACATTTATGATTATATATAGATTATGAGGGTTAAAATCGCATTTAAACCACATTTAAAGACATTAAAAATCCCATTTAAATGACAATTGAGAGGTTAAGAAGTTCCCTCTTGAGAAGTTTCATGCTTAAGAAGTTTGGTTTTTCCGATCTCTTGAAGACTGAATGGACCAATTTATCCCACATATAAGGTTTTCCCGCTTAAGTTTTTTTTTTTATTTCGGTCCCATGGAAAACCTCTTAAGAGGGTTTCACTGTATTCATAGAACTGAATTTTTTCTCCCTCAAGTTTTATGAAAATACAATTAAAATTACGTTGTCGTGTAAATACACTAATGTAACTTTGAAAATGGCGAATATTTTTTGCTTTCACCAATTATGCACGAAATTCAAATATTTATTACCAGACTTAGGCCGAACTTAAACCAATGCGCAACCCATATTTGGTAATTTTGTTTAAAAGTGAGTATTGTTCATTTAAATATGCTACCCAAAGATTTTAAAGCATAAAAGCCCGTGAAGAAATAACGCTGGATGCAAGTGTTGATAAGCATCGCCGGCACGTCAGAGGTTTAACAGATTATCAATTTTATTTAGCAAGTTTATATTACACCTCTAGGTTTTATCTGTTCAGTGTCTGGAATAAAAGAATGATTGCACTCGGTATGACTTCCCTATCAAACACGCCAGGATCGGTTGCAAAAATGAAAAGCAGTGTTTTTCTTCAAACAATGGGTCAATCAATGTAAAAACAAGGAAAACAAGCTTCAATGAGAGGTGTGTAAAGTAACAATAATATGTAACATTGTGATCGCAAGTCAATGAATGACCTATGCGTGGTAATAAATTAATGCAACTGCACTTACAGCTCCGTGGCCCGAATGCATCATGTGCTGACCGTGGTCACCGCTGTCAGAACCAATCAATGGAGACGGAGGAGCTAAAAAAGAAATGTAACATAAGAAATACAGAATAAGAAAATTTTATGTTCTCTCTAATTGGACATGGCGTTCTCAATTACTGCATGTTTTGAGGCTGAAGCGAGTGGGGGGAGAAGGATATAGAGAAGAGAAAGGTGGGGAAAAGAACCTGGCTATGCAGATCCTATCACACATTATGTGTACTTTCCTCTGTACACCCTATTCCTTAAAAGTTAATACATAATAATTCATCTTTTTGAAACTAAAATTTCCGACCGCAATTTGAAAATGATAAAAAAAACAAGTGACAATAAAGTTTATAACTCATTTATCTAATAAAATATGTGAGTTTTTATTTTTATCTTTTTCAGTAATTTTAGTTAGAAAAAACTTTTTCACAACGTTTGCATCCAAGGTTTTTATTTTTTTTAAATTACATGGTTGTTTCTAATAATAAAATTTGAAAGCATATTTCGTCACCTTTGAAAACAGTTTTTAGTTTTTCGATACGTTAACAAATATTCCATCTATTTGGATTTTATTGCAACACGGAAATATTTTTACGTACTGACAAAAATATGCCTGATTTTTGAATGGTTAACTCCACACTGGAGGCCTTGAGGAAAATAATTTCCCTTGGGGCCTATCTTCTTTGGGAATGCTGCATAGTCTTAGTCTTTTTGTGGAAAGCAAGGAGTGAATCTAGGACTAGAAGAGACTCTTGTTGTAGGACTTCTTTGCCAAGTGCACATAAAATTTATTCTTATTTAAAATATACGTTTTTCGCTGTGTTAATTATATTAAATTTAAAAAAATAAAAGTAAACTTACGAGGCATGTTGGAATGTAGCTCTTGCTGACCATAAGTAGAAGAAGAAACTGAATGCTGTGTAGGGTGGACCATTCCAATCTGGAAAAAAAATCAGTATTGTCAGACTGCATGGTATAAAACTATTTTAACCTCTCCGCGAGTGAGTTTTGGCGAACAAAACTGTACATGAGGAGTGAGTTTTTTTTTGTTGACTTTTTTATAAATTATCATGGATTAACTAAAAATAATATTCTATTATGAATTAAAACGTTGTCCACATCATTTCACAAAAATAAACCAACATTGAAAAAAAAATATGTCCATACAAAAAAAACTGCTTCATTCCTCTGACGACTGCTAAATGACGCAAAAAGAATTTTTAAAGTAATACTGTGAAGTTGGAATTGTAGGTATGTCTTCCAAAACTTCAACAAACTACGCGCAGATGTCAATAGAAGCCACTTCAAGTCAAATAGTTTCACTAAAAATGACGGTATTTGAATAATAGCCGCGGACGAAACGTCTCGTCCATACTCTTCTGAGCATTTTTTCCCTTCGACGAATTGTTTCGTCCATACTCGTGGAGAGGAACCTTTTAAGAGTCATATCATGGATATGGAATGAGGCCATTGTCCCAAAGACTGATGGGCTGGTCATGGGCTGGTCACGTAGAAAAAATCCTGTGCTTTTGGGAACACAATATGTTTTATTTTTTCGTCTGGTGCGTGCACAAATAAATCAGAAGCTTTTCCAATGCGTGAGCAGGCCACATTCAGCTGTCGGTGTGAAAAGCCTGAATTTACTGAAATTTATCTCCTGCTTTCACTTACAGCTACAATATCTGTGTCTCAATTTTATCTGAGCTACAATTCTGCCCATTCCTTTTGCCCAAGGAAGAAGTGAATAGACGACATGGAGGGGGATTGGAGCAGGACGAGAAGAATGGAGGACTGGGGGCGAGTGACCAGAGACCGCAGCCAGTGGAGAACATTAGTGAAGGAGGCCAAATTCCATCTTGATGATGTTATTTATGGATCCTGAAAGCCATGGTGCTCACCTGGGGCTGCACAATAGGCAGGGTGGAGTAACCCGGGCCCCGGCGCTGCAGGGAGTGGTGCTGCGGGTGCCCCAGCGGGTAGTTGGGGGCATAGTGTGAAGGCACCTGCGGGGGCGCCACTGCTGGGGGGGTGCGGTACTCGCGGGAACTGCTCTTTCCTGGAACCAAACACATAATTAACATTTATGATAATAATTAATTAGGTAACACACTTATATTGTACATACATGTACAAAAAAATGTTCTTTGCGAAAAACAAAAGAATTAGATCAATACATACCATAAATGGAAACAGATACAGATTTAAAAATGAATCATTGGAAAATATTTTAAATAGGGAAAGATTTGTGATAAATCAATCAAAATTGTATTTTATGGGGCGGCTGACCTAGCTGCAAAAGTGCCACAGTTATTTAGCTTGGCATATTTTTTCCCGTTGGGAATGTACGGCGAACGATATGCCAAAATAGGACAAGCCAAATAAGGCTGGGGCTTTTAAAGCTAGGTCTGTCGGCCCTGTTAAGCAGAAAATGCAATGTTGTAGTTGCGCAACAAGTTTCACTTACTAATAGCAGGCATAAAACCAAATAATAAAGTGGAATAACCCAAGATAACATCTGAGGTGAAGGAAAAGGGGGGTGAGTAAAATCAAAACAAATTTTGAGTATGAGAACAAAGTATGCAAAGTCACCCCTTTTGTACACTTGTCGTTCAAAATTAGAAAAAAATTACAGTATACATCCGATTTAGAAAATGAGAAAAACTCAGGCAACACTGGGTGCTTCAGCTACTAACGATATATAAAGTCTTCTCTATTTACCAAGTGTCCCAACCATTCCACTCCCCTTATTATTGGGAGTGGGGGCCCTGGCGGCCTGTGGAGGCGTGGGGGGCTTGGTGGTGGGGGCTGGCAGGGCACCTCCCCCACCACCGCCCTGTGGGCCCCCTGTTCCTCCTGACACGGAGCCGCCTTGGGAGCGCTGGCGCTGACGAGGAGTGCCCCCGCCTCGGCGAACTCCGTGACCAATCTCGTCTAGCACTGAAATTAATAAAAACAATCATTAGCTTTGTCCAGTCAAATGTGCGAATTAAGCGTGTCCCTATTTTCAGTATATTTACCAAAGTTTGTAGAGTATGTATTCAGCTTTATGTATGAATAATAAAACCAGTTTTTGATTTTGTAGAAATATTTTTTTTTACAAATTTTCTGTTTCAGTTCTTTTTTTTTTTTTTTACATTAACTCCACACAGGAGGCCCTGAGGAAAAAATAATTTCCCTCAGGGCCTATGTCATCTTTGAGGATGCTGTGTGGAGGGTGTTTTAGAGGAGAGGAAGGAGTGAACATGGGTCTTGAAGAGACCCATATTGTAGGAGGGAGGAAACACAGAGGCCGGCAAATGGTTCCACAGCCGAGCTGTTGAACTCAAGAACGAGCCGTAGAAACGACCCGTTCTCATGTGACTAATGTCAACCGTGTACAAATGTTGAGCGCGCGTTTGGCGTGTTTCCCGACTATGCATCACACAGGTTAATGTGTCTTTTTCCATCTCTCCCGATGTAAATAATTGTTTCGTAGTACAGCAGGGCGTCGATTATCCGGACTAATTGGGGGACGTGTTGTTCGGAAAACCGGTATTTTCGGATAATCAAACTGTATTGATTCAGCCATACATATTTACGTACAGGTGAATGAAAACCATATTTACATTTATGTCTTTAATGACAAATAGGAATAAAACAAAAAAAAGTGCAGACAATCTTGTAATAAAACATGTACTAGGTACAATTAACGCTTAAAAAAAACTTGGTTTAAGTCACTAAGATTCTGAATTGACTCGGGGAATATTTTCCTAACCGCTACACTTTAAATAGGCACCTTAAAACACATTTAAATTACACTTCATATCAAGTTAATAACAGTGGAGCGTCGATTATCCAAATGTCGATCAACCGAACGACTGCTTATCCGAACTACTACGCCCACCTGACCCAAAGTGTATGTGTAAATGAGAAACAGGAAAATATGTCTGATTGCCACGAATGTGATGAAGAAGAGGTTCAACAATGGATGGATAACGACGATGAAGATCCCAGGTTCCAAATTATGCAGGATAGCGAAATTTTAGACCTCATGACTAATAAGGCTGATGCCACCGCTAGCACTTCATCAACTATAAGTTCAGATAATGAAGACGAAAACATAATTGGTGCTTTTGAAGCGTTTACTTGCTTAAATATTGCCTTGCCTTGGTTTGAAACACAAGCTCAAAGCAACCAGTATCAAATATCTGTCCTTAAAAAAGTATGTGACCTAGCCGCTCGTAAGTGGGTAGGCTTGCTTCGGCAGACGAACATTGAAGTTTTTATTAAAATTGTCTTACTCCGCCTCACGGTTAATATGGAATACTTTTTATTTAAATAGTTAGATTTAGCTTTATTATTATGAAAAGTGAGTATTTATGTTGGGGGAGACGAAAAATATGCATTTTTCGTTATTAATTCATAAAATTAATTCACTTACTCGAGGTGTTCGACGCCATGATTGTCCAAATGAAGTGGACTAATACAACTTTACCCCATTATTTATTGACAACTATATTATTACAAAAAAAGGTAAAATTTGGATATTGGTGGCCACGGCTATTACGAATAATTTTTAGAAAAAAACTTTAGATTTGCCTTAATCACTATAAAAGGAAACTTATTGCATCACGGCTGGCGGAAAATAATGCATTTTAATTTTCAATATCGTTAAATAAAATTTCACTTCGCCAATCGATCTACGACAGCCCGCCGGCTGCCGGTTGCCGCCCGCCATTTTGTCATTGTTGGTATCCCTGACCTCACAACTAAATACGATTGTAGGCAACTTCGCGTGATACATGATGGGCGCGTAGGCTTGTGTATGTTATCTTTACTTTAAAAAACAGCCTACGTTTTTGAATGGTTTGTTTGGCTACGCAGGGTTTGTGTAGCGGGCTTGTGTATGTTATCTTTACTTTAAAAAACAGCCTACGTTTTTGAATGGTTTGTTTGGCTACGCAAAGTTTGTGTAGCGGGCTTGTGTATGTTATCTTTACTTTAAAAAACAGCCTACGTTTTTAAATGGTTTATTTGGCTACGCAGGGTTTGTGTAGCGGGCTTGTGTATATTATCTTTTTAAAAAACATCCCAGGATTTGAATGGTTTGTCTCCATTCCAGTACCTACGCGCTTCCAGTACCTACGCGCCTTATTATTTATCCCGCGAAGTCGACTACAATCGTTTGTGTGAAGTCAAGGATACCAACAACACAACAGTTGACAGAATGGCGAGCGGCAGCGGGCGGGCTGTCGTAGATCGATTCGCGAAGTGAAATTTTATTTAACGATATTGAAAATTAAAATGCATTATTTTCCGCCAGCCGTGATGCAATAAGTTTCCTTTTATAGTGATTAAGGCAAATCTAAAGTTTTTTTCTAAAAATTATTCGTAATAGCCGTGGCCACCAATATCCAAAAATTACCCAAAAAAAAAACACTTACATGTATAATCAATGGCCTTGCGCACGTACTTGATCGGCTTCTCTGGATTAGCCGGAGCGATGATTTTATACTGACGGTTGGTCACCTTGTTGGCAGTGAGAACTCCGATCTCACGCCGCGCCACCTTCTCCTTGTGAATCATAACAGTCTGCGAAATATGATTCATCTGGCTTTCCATCTCCGCCAACTGCATTGTCTGCAAATCCAGCAACTGCAGGAAGTTGTAGGCGAGCGTGTTGATTTGATAAGCCACACTGGCGAGAGATTGCGTCGTGTAGTTCTTTGTGCTTTCCAACGCCACCCGCTTGTTGTCCGACTGGAAGTAATTCGCCTCGCAGTACTCCGCGACCCTTTCGAGATTTGTATGGCTGTCCGTGAGGTTATTGCGACCCTCAGGTATCTCTACCTGCAGCAGAGTCGCTAACTCAGCCATCTCGTAGGGCGCAGGACCTATAAATACATTACATATTAACGCTAATGTAAATAAATTAACAACGGAAGTTGGGGCGATAGCTGTCATGGACTAGTAATCTGGACCCCGCAAATCACTGATTTAAAACACTTCCAAACCCTTACCTTCCGTTTTATAGCGATCCAACTTAACGAACAAAAGAAACTTTGTTTAAAAAGCCGACAAAAGTCGACAATGATCGACTTTCTCACTGTAGTAATTCGGCCAGAAAGTTAGGCCCAAGCAAAATGACACCCAAAATAATGACACCTCCTATTCTGGGTTGCCAGTGCACATGTTCAAAAATATCCATATATATGTTCAAATTCCCCATTAGGTCGTTTACCTCTTAATTGAAACGAAATTCTTTTGAAGTTAGCATTTTTTTTATTTTCTGTTCTTTTTAAGATTTTGTCTTCTATTCGAGTTTTAAATAAAGTTTTTTTTTAAATTTGCTGCCATTATAGCACTTTCTTACAAACACAAAAAGTATTGTTAGACGTGGTTTGTTAACCAAGAAATGCCCCGAATTTTCGCATTCATCGCATTTTCCCCACAAAAAGACCCAATCTTGAAAAATCTTAGAAATTACCCGCGATTTTGGGAAAATTCAAAAGTTGGCAACCTTGACTATGACTATCAAAGTCATAGATAAAACGTTATTGATACAAAAATGGGTGTGTCATTTTTTCAATCGCTCTTTTCAATGAACTATCGATAGTCGGATCCACAATATAAAAAAGGTTTTATTAAAAGAAACTTTTTTTTCTGAATTGAACATCAGTGGTCACTAATTGATTAATACTCCCGTAGATAATATCAGTATTAGTAGTTTATATTTTCCATAACACGTCAACGCGAACATAATAAAAAAAATGTGATTTATATTTTTAGACATTGGAAAATACTTTTCTGAATAAAGAAAGATTAGTTGTGAAATTATTTTGAATCTGGTCCAACAAATAAAAAAAAGTTTCTCTAAAGGCCCGTATCCTGCGCCACAATACACATGAACACTAGCTTGAACAGCACCCAAAACATTGAAAATTTGAACACTTCGTGTTCAAAAACCCTGTGTTCAAGCTTTACCACAGCCGACGGAAAACATTCATCTCCCGGGCGAAGGGGGAAGGCTGGCGGGGGGAAATGTGTTCATATTTTTACAAGAGCCGCGCGATGCGGTCATGTATGGAGAATCAAACCGAACAAGTTGTTGAGGTTATGCGCAATGAGCAAGCTTAATAATCACTAGTTTAAAATATTATGATACCTAAATACAATATAATAAATATATTTGATAATAAAATTATAACATAATAACGAATATTAACAATATTAATATTAATATTATTTTTGAAGTGGGTGAAGCGGGAGCGGGAAGGCAGGCGGGGCCGGCGGGGCCGGCGGGGGGGGAAATAAGTTCATATTTTTACAGAAGCCGTACGAAGCGGTTGGTTGGTACCGGAGGTAAATCGAATGACGTTTGGGGTTATGTCAACCGCGCGAGCCTAATACCTAATTATGACTTTAAATTCCAAATAAATACTGTCGTAATGATGATTATATCTTTCGTGATCTCACTTGTAAATAAAGTCTATTAATTTATAAATCGGTTTCAGAGACACGGAAGAAATGACCAATTAAAATAGGTATTCTATTCTTTCCCTGATAAATAAATACCTAATAAAAATCTAGTTAGGTAGGTTAGGTCTAAGTTGAAATCTGCGTGTTCTCCTTTATATTTCGTTTACAATATCATCGCTAAATTTCTTAACAGAACTCGACTTTTGACGTTTGAATTTCGAATGCGTAATTAATTACGCATTCGAAATTCAAATACTGACTTTAGGTCATAATAATTGATATTAGTTGGAAATCTTTCCTGGTAAATAAACATCTATTAAAATATCTCTGTTTTCTCCCTGATGTAGCATCCCTTCTTCATCGGAACATATTTTAACATTTATTTAAACGCTAAACGTCAAACGTCAAGTCAGTTGCGTACGCGTGGACGCGTGGACTCGTGGACAGGCCACTAGCAAAGTGTGTGACCGCGCGAACTTCACACCAATCTTTCAAACCATGTTTAAAAAAACGCAGGAGACGGAAAACAAAGAACGTTTATAGTGGGGTTCAAGCTAATTTTCATGTGTATTCCGGCGCAGGAGTTCCGCCCTAAGATTGCGCACATTGATATACTCAAAGCTAAAACCTGAGGGTTTGTGTCAAAATGAATTCACAAATCTATCTACTAAAAAACATTAACTTGATTTGGTTGCCTTTTTTCCCAGTAAGTTCGCCAGATGAAGATAATGCATCTATAAATAATAAAACAATGGATTTGCAGTTTGTATAGTATATTTTGCTGCATATTTACATTTCTATACTAAAGAACAACTACAAAATACTACTGCTGCTACTACTTCTATACTACTGCATTAGTAAACTAACCGTGGGTGCGTTTTGGTCTCGTATAAATTCCAATTATGCGCGCGCGAACCGAGTCCAGATAGTATAAGCAATCAGTACGCACACAAGACATGTACTTTCAAAAGAATTTGTTTATTTTGACATCAGAAACCATACAGCGCCAGTACACTAGTGCGTTTTGACCTTGTATAGTTTCAAGACACCCCTGTGGCTAAGCCATAAGGGGCCGTTCGGACTGCGCTAGCTTAGTCGAGTAATTAAGTAAGTACGAGTCTGAACACCATAAAATTTGTAGAGCTATAAAGTATTTTGGTCAGTTAAGTGGCGAGTTACTCGCTGCTACTAGCCTAGTCTGATGAAGCGTTTATAATCCTAAATAAGAACTGACATTAATTCTCGTTCGATATAATCGATATCAAAAAAGGATTTTCTTCTAGCATATCTTTTCTATGGCGTGCGTTGTGTTCGAAATTGTGATCGAAATATGAAATAAGATTTTTGAATACGGGCGAATATTATTATTTGCCTTTCAAAAAAGAAAGTGAGTTGATCCACATTGCAAACTGAAAGAAAGAATTTTTGCCACAAATAATTAATGTCTTTCAACGTTTAAAATTTAGGGTGTTCGACCGTATGTTTCAGTAACGGTAATTATAAATCAATACTTCAGGATGTCATTATGCTTCAGGCATTCTGTATATATTTATTTTATTATTGCGAAAATGATTTCTGAAAAAAATATAACACGCATATGGATCCACGTAAAAACTGATGGGCTGACGCCTAGTGCTTTTGCTGTAAATCTAGATAAAGATGCTATGCAATAAAAATGAATTTCGTGTTTCCTTTTCAGATAAATAAAGATGGACTACGATTATCTGATAAAGTTTTTGGCTGTCGGGGATTCAGGAGTTGGCAAAACGAGCTTCTTGTATCAATACACTGATGGGATATTCAATACACGATTCATATCCACAGTTGGTATAGATTTTCGAGAGAAAACATTGGTAAGATTCAATTCCGAAAGTTTTATAGTAAGATTTCATGTATATTATTTTGAACATAGCATTCTAATAATAATTTAATTAGGTATCACGGTAGATTCCCAAAACATTCTGGTTCTTTGAACCATTCTTTGTTTGGAAATATATTAGTAGGTATGTCTTTGGAATTCATAAGATATAAAAATATTATTGATTCATATAGATATCAATAATTAAAATTTTGAAAATTATTTATTTGGATATCCAAAATATCAATGCTATATTATATCATTTAGCGTATTTGCTACCTATCAGCTCGCTCTTTGTTATTCATCACCACAATTTAATGTTCTTGCAATAAATCATTATAGCATTAACTAATTTATAGTCTAATATCTTAACAAACCATTTACGCACCTAGCACTACAATTAGATATTTTTTAAATTTGAGAATATCACATTGCAAAACCATTTGATAACAAAACATGTTTATTGTGTAGTAGGCTGCATTTTTAGGTATTTGTTACTTATTTTGTTTGGTGCAAATTTATCATAATTTGTCGTATTTTTAGTATTATTTGTCACTAGCAGTAGTGTTTCTAGTTTAGACTTGTGTTTTAGATATATCAACTAAACGGAAGGAACCACAAAATACACTTGCAGCTCTGGGACACAGCTGGGCAGGAAAGGTGGGCATTTTCATCTTGATTTAAAAAAAATATTAAAGATTCTTGATGTATAGCCAGTGGCGGCTCGAGCACTTCTTTGATGGTGGGGATTGACATTTTTTACGTGTATCAACTGTAGGTAATGCAATCTCATCTCCCGGAGAATATACCTAATATAAAATTTCTCAAACAAAAATTTTGATGGTCAAATCATGCTAATCGGATAACTAAACGCCAAAAATGTAAAATTTCTGTAGTTATATACCAATTTATAATAAAGTTCAATAAAATATTGCTTTATCTTGCAAGATTATTATCGAACTTATTTGAACGCGAGCGATTCCCGCCCGAAACCCGCAAACAAATGGTTCGGTATTCTGTCATGAGGGGATAATGTCCATTATCCCCACAGTATTTGAAATTCACACACTAGTGCGCCTGCGCGGTTCTCGGATCGCCTCTATGACCGAGAAAGCAACGCAAAGAATATCAAAATGCTTTGGGGGATAACACGTACTGTCCCCCAAGTGCGCAGTAGGCGTGAGATGGTTCGTGCACTGGTCGGCTGGTCTGCTGACCGGCGAAAGCGGAATGATAGCGGTCGCCGGGTCGCGTTAAATGATTCGGAATAATTTTTTGTATTCTATTTCTGCAAATGTTAATTGCTTTTATGTTTAAAGAATTCATTCATTTTGGTGAAGACAAAGCATCGACTGTTATTTCCTTTAGTAGGTTTCGTATGTAACTGGTGGGGACTGTCCCCACTGTCTCCCTGTGAAGAACCGCCACTGTGTATAGCAATCTTTTCATAAATCGTACAGAGATTTGTAGCGTATTAGAGACAAAGTCCTATTTTGTTATTGGACCATTCCCATTTTCTTTTAAGTGTGTATTTTCTTACAAAATATTAACCCCAGAATACAAAAGTATGCTTATGTTTATAAATTTTATGTTCTTAATTAGTAAATTGTGTGTCTAATCAGATTTCGAAGTCTGACAACGACATTTTACCGAGATGCCATGGGATTCCTTCTTCTGTTTGACCTGACCAATGAGCATTCATTCCTGGAAGTGCGTAACTGGATTGAGCAACTTAAGGTATTATATAAAACTAAATACATTTTTGTATCTTTTCTTGTGAAGGGAAAATCAATGTTTAAATCAAAGAAATGTGTAGAAGACTATAATAAAATATGTAAAACATTGTGGTGGGTGAGAAACACAAAAACATATTTACAAGAAGGCAAATGTTCAGGAGAGCAGAAAACAACAATATTTGGAGTTTGAATTAATTTCTTTGCAAAAATAGATGAAAAAATGTTGAGTTTTAAAATTCAATTGTAAGAATGATGTGCTCTATGTCAAATAGAATGATTTTTTGTTGAAAAGTTTGACCTTACTTATTTTTTGTTAAAACCCTCTAGGTTTTTGTGTTACGAAATATTTTCAGTTTTTGTGATCGGATGAAGATTTATGTTTTTCTTTTTTTTTAATAAAAAAACTATTTAAAAATTAAATTAATAATAATGGAGGAAACTAATGATTCAACATTAAATTAATGCAATATGCTGCCGCCGTGTGATAAAAGGTCTTTCAGTTGGTAACAAAAAAATGTAAGTGTGTGATACATTTCTATGTATCACATATTTATATTTTTTTGGGCATCCAAATTGATAGACTTTCCCTAACATGAAATCTGGGTATCATTTCGACGAGCTGGAGGCAAATCATGTGACCATATTTTTGGCAGCCTTTGGGAATGTCATATATCGTAGTCGTATAGTCGGCCGACGTGATCGAGGGGTAAGGCTCTTGACTTGCAATCCGAAGGTCACGGGAACGAATCCCGGCGTTGGCAAATAAATTTTATTTGATTAATTTGTGTTGTTTCACAATTCATTAATTAAAAATAATATATAGTATATTTGCGGCTCGTTCCAGAGTGTAAGATACTCTCAGTATCGCCCCGGTGTAAAACCACCATTCAGAATTGAAACGTTGCTTGAAATGAAATGGTTTTAGCCATGTTTGGTGACCAGATCTGAATAGCCAGGTACTTCCCCACCTTCCTCTTCCCCATCTCCTTACCCTCCCCACTATATTCAGCCTCACAACATACCCAAATAGGGATGCCAAAGTCTCACTGGCTCCAGAAGAGAGCAGCTGCGACTCTTGTGAGGTATTCACATAAAAAAAAAAATTGACCACCGAAGAGTATACAATGAAATAACCAGAATCCGCGCAGAAAAGTAAAGTTTGCTAAAGTAAGGCCAAGATTTGCAGGGCAGCCCATTGCAGAATTTTTTTGCGCAGGATCTAAATGTTCATTTTTAAACAAATCCCCCAGCTTAGTGACGCTAAAATTGAGTGAAGCGGGTAAATTATTACTCATCTCTAAAAGTGTACTAAATACTGTAACAAAATATTAAATTTTGAAGACAGGGGGCCATCCATAAATTACGTCACACAAATTTCATGATTTTTTTAACCCCCCCCCCGTCCCTGTCACACATCGTCACATTTATGAGACCCCAATAGCGTAGGGAGTGTGGCGAACCCATCGCTAAGGAAGTGGAAACACAAACCTGCAATAGCCATCCCAAGCCAAGGTGTGTGCTACCGTGCTCAGGCTGAATGTCCTGGGGAACAGTGTCAAGAACGGTGCCTCCGAGAAACAAGGTCGCATCTCAGAGTATTTAGACCTTACTCCAACATTCGGGGCTCTGCTGGAGTGGAACTTCTATTTCCCTGGTCACTCGTGGGACAAAAAAAATTGGACCATTCGAAAACTAGGGGCCTTTTGGGAACCTAGGAGTGCTGAGGCCACCTCCGTGGACTTTCTTCCTGGGACCCTTAGGAGGAACCAAGAGGAGAAGCCGTGGAGAGGAGAGCTGAGGTCACCTCCATGAACCCTTCCCTTGTGGGGCCTTCACGGAACCAAGGGGAAGGGCACTCTTCCGGCACGGGGCCTTTGGGGAACCAAGGAGGAGTGAAGTGGAGAGTTGATGTCCTCTTCCTACGTGGGGCCTTCAGGGAACCACGTAGGAGTGAAGAGGAGAAATGAAGCCATCTCCGTGAACTTTTTCTTATGGGGCCTTTAGGGAACCAAGGAGGAGTGAAGAGGAGAGATAAGTCCTCTTCCCTCCTGGGGCCCTCGGGGAGCCAAGGTGGAGTGGGGCTCTTCTCTTGTGGGGCCTTTAGGGAACCAAAGGGAGGTGAACTCTCCATCGTGGAGCCTTCAGGGAACTAAGGAGTGGAGAGGAGAGATGAAGCCCTCTTCCCTCGTGGGGCCTTCAGGGAACAGCGGAGGAGTGAAGAGGAGAAATGAGACCTGGGAAGACACATTGTCGAACCAGAAGACATAGCTTCATTTCCAATGACAATCCTGGTGAACTTTGTAAAAGGGACTGGATTACTGTCAAAGGAATGAGGTAAAATGGGAGATAGCACAATGGGCCTACGGCCTAAGTGCTCACGGGAACTTTATTTATGTAAACCGGCTCCGCTCTTGAAAAAAAAAAAAAATATATGAGACCCCATCCCCCCTAGTGTGACGTCACGTATTTTGCAATTTTACATGTAAAATTTTTTTGCGTTTTAATAATTTAGATTTTTACATGTGACGTTGCAGAGCTGTTGACCCCCCTATTCCCTTGTCACACAAGGTCACACTTCTCTAATCCCCCCCCCCCTCCTTTAAGGTGTGACGTAATTTATGGATGGCCCCCAAAGCTCTCAGATTTTTTACACAGCTAGAAATTTTCGCGCCATTGTAAAATGGACTATTAATTTGTAGGCAGATTTTATTTTCGAGGACCTAATAGTGTCCATCATCTTGTACATCCCTGAGTGAGATTTGTATCCTGGCGACCAATATCCAATTCATTAGTAGAAGTGGGTGTCGATGGTATCTAGCTGTTCCAGTGGTCAACACTTATTTACTAGTCTCAAGCATTGTTTGCATCTATAGACTTTGCTTCTGTTTTCTTTTGCAGACCCACTGCCTGACATCCTGCCCGGACATAGTGCTGTGCGGCCACAAGTGCGACATGCAGGAGCACCGCGTCATCAGCGAGGAGCGCGCAAGGAAGTTTGCCAACGACCACCAGCTCACCTACCTAGAGACCAGCGCCGCCACGGGACAGAATGTCGCAAGGGCCATCGAGGTACTGCTCGATAAGGTCATGTACAGGTAAGCCACGTGTAAAATATGTCCCTTTTACTCTGTCCGAGGGAAATTGTTGGGACGCCAAAATGTCCAGTTTTCAGAAAGTGGACACACTGACAAGAACAAAATAAAATATTGTTTAGAAATTATTTTGTTATGTTTTTATTTAAATGAAAGACTCTGGAGAAAAACCATTCTAATGTTAAGAATGCAATTATTATTATGATCTGAAATCAAGCTTGCAGACACAAATTCTTGAGCATACTCTCGAGAAGTATTTCTGTGTTTGGAATGCAATCTTTCGCATTCACGCTTAATTACAAACCTTAATTACGCTTAATTACTGAGCCATAGATAAAATGCGTCAAAGAGTAAGAGTAATTTGGGAGGCGGTTATGGGTACCGCCACCCCGGGAACTATTTATTGATTAACCAACACCACTGCCGTAGGTCACCCCAAGTGTTTCGCTACGTTTGGTGACTTAGCGAGGGTACCCGGGTTTTGGGGTGAGGTTTGTTCAGATCTTGGCGGTGGATGCGTCTGCCCATCAACTGCGTGGTAGGCCGGATCGGGAGAGATTGGATGAGGGAGACCTTTTGATCTCTCCAGCAGGACTCTCTCGAAACGTCGCTTTACCTTGCCGGGATAGATTCACATGTCCGTCACTCCTGGACATACCGACCCCCAGATTCCAACCCAACCCTCACACCTTTTTTCTTCCTAGAACTTTATCTCCTTCCTTTCCTAAAAAGACCCTCCACACTGCATCCGCAAAGATGACATAGGCCCTGAGGGGAATTTTTTTCTTCAGGGCCTCCTGTGTGCAGCTAATGTGGTAAATTTTTTAACCAACATTATTTAAATTATTGATATAGCAAAGTCAGACGTGCTGGTAATATTAATACATAAACTAATAACATTTGTTTGTCGATTTTTCTTAATTATCTGTTATGTAGTTTTTCAGTTAACATCTATAATCTTGGTTTTATTTTTCAGAATGGAAACATCTGTGGAATACGCCCTGATGTGCTCCGGTTCAAAGTCAAACAACGTTATCCAAAGCCTTAAAGGAAACGAACGAACCAAATCTCCCCTGTCGTGTAATTGCTAAGTTTATTACTTCTCTAAGACAGACCGATACGTACATGTAACACTGTTCTTTAATTTAGCTACACTATTTATTTTTATGTGATATCACCAGACTATATTGTATCCCCTGACTTTACACAGCGCAAATTAATATCACCCCAAAGTAGCAGCGGGATATCTTGAAAAAAATTGTTTAAATGGACTGACTTTAATATTTGAATGAGTTGTACTACAATTAAATTAAATAAATTAGAAGAGGAATGCTGTCACTTTGTATCAGTGACCTACATTTATTTAACTTTAACTACATACTTTGTTACATGCCGATAGTCCATTTGATTAGTCAGACATCTCCAAAAAATCGAAATATGTGTTGAGTATGCAGTTATACTGTAAAAGTGTATCCTCTATCTGGTTAATCATACAAGTTATTCATAAACACCACCAAATCATATTTCTTTTCCATTTTTTTTTCGAGAAAGAGGTAAAAAGATTGAAAGGGTTAATCAGACTAAATACCTTGGAGTTATAATAGATGCCAACTTACGCTGGACTGACCACATATCTTACATCACAAACAAACTGAAACGAGTCATGCATCTCATAAAGTCAATTAAAAACATCTTTCCAAGAACAATCCTCAGAACCATATTCTTTGCACTTTGTCAATCCATTATCTCTTATGGCATACTGGCTTGGGGAAGTGCAACGAATACATCAATTGACCCAATAGAAAAAATTCAAAAGGCAACAATCAAACTTATCCTCCAAGTTCCTCGCTACACAAGCTCAAATGTAATTTACGAAACACTAGACATCATGACAATAAGACAACTCTATGCCAAATCTGTTCTACTTTACTTCTTCCAACATAAACTCCATGTTCCAATGCAAACCCAATTATCAATTAAAACCAGGGCCTCTACAAATAAAACACTAAATATACCGATAACTCATACCTCGCACGGGCAAAGAAACTTTAAGTACTACGCAACCAAACTATGTAACTGCATGCCCGCCACACTGAAGCAACTACCAACTACAAATTCATCTACCATAGTTCTCAAAAAACACATAAAAGACTGGATCAAACAACAAGGTATTCAATTTACTCAAAAAATTATAACACCTAACCAAACATAACCCATCCCAAATATAAAAAAAATATAATTAAATAAACTTTGTTTCGAGACAGAAAATATTACCACAATATCCGTGATTATACCATTGGCGCGTGGTCCATAGAAAGAATATATCTACCGTTTATCAAGACAATGTTTACCATTTATTTACCGATTATTTATCTTACTCATAATCTAGATTCTAAGAACAACCACCGAAATTAATCTTTTAATTTATGTGTATGATACTGCCGCCATGGGTCGACCCACAGTGCCCTTCTTGACAATATCAAGGAGGATACTACCTAGGTCGACAGAATAGCACTTAATCCCAAACATGGGAACACCTCAGCAGGTTCGCCTAGTGAGGTGTTCACAAAATACTACGACTAACCTATTTACATACAGTTACGGATCATTAACATTTTTTTCTTATTACTAAACCTATTATCTATGTAAACTATGTAATAATGTGTAAAGTGTATGTACAAGAATAGAATTAAATAAATAAATCAATTATAATGCAGAAAAACTTGTACATAGTGAAATTTACACAATGTTGATGTTTTTTGGGTCACTAATAGTATATTTCAAAATATAATACTAATGTACCAGACGGTTCTGCCTCCCAGTGTTATTTTATATTTTATATGTGATATATTAATATATTATTAATATTAATATGTAACATGTTTAATATGTAAAAAACAGACGCATTTAAATAATATTTGATTTATGGCGAGCATTCGAATATTGCTTTCCTCATTATCTCAAAACTTATATATTTGGAGATGTCTGACTAATCAACTGGACAATCGATGTATTAAACAAAAACTTTAATATGTATCAAAGAACAGGTTTTTTCAAGAAATCCCACTGTTGATTTTGCAATTTTGAATCAGGCAGCTGCCTAGTATGATGATTTATTGTATTTCTTTATGTAAATGTTTTTTATAAATTTAGTTTCTGATGACTTTTTATGTCATATTGACAATAAAGTTAAACTAACTAATTAACCATCGCGCCGTTTCGCAGAAAGGAAGGACCGCACACTCTCTTGGCACACTCTCCTTGCCTCATTCACATTCATAGTTCGTCTCATATATACTCTTCTATTATTTTGACTCTTGACATGGCCCGACTCAAGTATCTGATTCATTTGATCGTACCATGTCTTCCTCGGGAGTCCCCGACTTCTTCTATCATTCGTACTTGCGTCATATATTCTCCTTACACCCCTTTCTTCGCTCTTCATGCCCAAATCATCTGAGCGTCCCTTTATTTATCTTACACATTATGCCTTGCGTTTTTTGCGGATCTCCATATTTCTCGTGTGATCACACATGGTTTTATCACAAAAAAGTTGGAAAAACACTTTATAAGCTTTCAAATTCATCACCTCCACAACCCAGAAAATGGGATTGGATTTCAATTACCTCCTTATGGTGCCCTCTACTATTGTTACTACTATTCTAGGACAATCTTTACCCTGCAGACTGCAATCCAGTTCAACATAAAACCAGCCTCAACAAACATCAGACTTGCCGCCCATCATTTTTAAGAAAACATATCGTCGCAGGAAAGCAATACTGCTGTAACCACCACTACCTATGAAAATACTTTTTATACACCATTTTACAGAGTTTTTTTTCTGCGTCGATCTATCTGGGTCCCGTGACTCTACAATGTTAAATAAGAACTCTACGACTTTGGAAAAACTAGCCGTTTGGTCAATAATACGTTTTTTAACTGATGCACACACCTCAAAGTCAACAATTGAACAATTTGGTTTTTGGCTGTTACAGCAGTATTGCTTTCTTGCGACGATGGGAAGGAACAAGCAGTGGGGTTGGCTTAAGAAAATAACGGACAGATGGCTTTGACAGAGCTTTACGACACGGTAGTTTCAGTTAATACATTTGAAAACAGACACGTGTAGGCACTAAGAGCCATAATCACACCAAACCGGTAAGATACGAAGCGTTGAACGTCGGGACAATCTTCTCCTGTATTTCCAGTTAGGTAATCTTTTATTTGTCACTGCTTATTGTGTGACCAAGATATTGAAATTTTCTTTGTTTTACTTTTAGTTTGATTATTAATGGGCGCCCGCAGACGACAGACTTTAGTTGCCGATAAAAATCCATTGCAGTATATGGAGGTGCGCACACAAGAGTATTTTTAGTTGGGCGTTACCGCGACTGAAGTCTACCGTCTGCGGGTGCTCTTACTATATTTAAATTGAGCCCTTATGCGAAAAAATAGAGATATAATATTGATATATTTGCCGTTACATTTCATTTGTCTGTAGTGAGCTTATACACATTGAAGTCAAATAAATTTATATGTATTGATGTATTTCAGTTAAAAGTTGACACTTTTTAAATATTTTAATTAATTCATAATTAAGTTTTAAGTTCATACATGTAAAATAAAAATAAATAAATAATGCCATTTTTCCATTTTACGTTCTGATACAAGTTTCCATAAAATTTGAAAGTTAAAAATTCCAGCCATGTTACAACATATTAACAAACTAGCTGATTTGGCCACGCGTTGCTGTGACGCGAAATCGAAACACAATGCCATACGGTTACCCAACCTAGATTTTGTGTCGATAAATTAACTCACACTGCCATCTGTTGGAAACTTATGGAACTTACAAATAATTACAAAGCATTGTCCTATAAAAAACATTTAATTTGCAATAATAAATATTGAGGTCAATAATCGAGATAAAAACTATCCTATCTTTTAAGTTGGACCAAATTATACACAGTAAGCCAAATTTCATCAAAATCGGTTAAGTAGTTTCGGAGTTTATCTCGAACAAACATTGTGATGCAAAATTTTTATTTGTATAAAGTTAACACAATGCAGAAATAAAACATTATCACTGTAAAAATGACATAATGTCGAGCGCCGATCACAAAAACCGTCAAGTTTCAATTATGTACCGGCCGCCTTGAGAGTACGCTACCGGCCGTCATAGGCGTTGTACTGTCGTCTGGTGGAGATTTTGAAACGGTTTTTGCTGTGAACATAGTTGGATATAATTTTATGCAGATCCATTCAAATTACGATCTGTACAAAAACAGCGTTATTTCGGTAAACCTGCTTTTTCGCAAAAGGTCTCAATTATTATATTAGTTGCTATTAGTTGCTAACGGACCAATCACCTCTAGTCATGACAATCTATTTGGCTGTTAAAAACTTTTAAATTTAAAAAATATATATTTGTGTTAAGCCTGTTAAAAGGTAAGCTTTTGTAATTTTTTAAATTTTTTTTATTGTTATTGGCAAAAAGCTTAAACAATGTACCTCTATGATAAGGTCAATAAATAATTTGTCGTAAAATAAGTTGTCATAATTTTGCCACATTGAAGCAATGACGTTACAATATACTCTAGACGCGGGGTAGAAATCTCAAAGTGGGAAGCCAAAAGTAAGGCAATTGCACTAGTCTCGATTTCTAGTACTTAAGTACTAAACTGTCACTTGTCGAGTAAGGTCGTGTCTTACCAGTTGAAAAATTGCAAAATGCACTTAAAAAGCGCCAAAATGCCCTCCTGTGGGATGAGAAAATGTTTCCATTACACGGCAAACAGTAGTAAAAGTGAAGAAATAACATTTCATTTATAAGTACACGTAAATCACTTATTGTTATCAATTATTATAAACAATACAATTAATTTTCATGTTTCCTGCCAGACGTTTTTATACGTCATTAGAAAAAATACACACACATTTTTTGTTTGTCTTATGGTGCGGCCACACTGAGGCCAACTTCCAACTACAAACATTCGGATGATTGTGTAGAGGGGTAGTTCGTGCGTTGGAAGTTTGAGTTGAAAGGTTGGCTTCGTTGTGGAAGTAACATAACTTTTTATGCATGAATAACTTTTGAATTAAGAAATTACTGAAAACAAAAGAGTGTTGCTTACTTGCCACTTTATATTGTGAGTTTGTGAGACTATGGTGAGTCTATTTATATAATGTCATTGCATTGAAGCATAAAAAATGTTATTTGTATGTTCTGGAAAATGTTAAAAAATGACTTGGCGGAAATGGATTTTATACCTATACCCTTTATATCAAAATACATTGTATATTATCGTTGTTATGAGTTATGAATATCATTGAAAAAATTTATTTGTTTTTATGGATGTTATGTTTTTATGGCATTGAAAATTAAACAAGTTTTTTTTTCATCTATCTGTACAACAACAATTTTTGTAAAATTTTTATTAAATATCAGATGTTGATGTGTCAAACGGTCATACATTGTCTCAGGGAAATATACATCTAGGTTAATTATTAAAATAATTGTAAGTATTTTAAATACCTGCTTAATATTTTGAAGTAAACTTAATTTTATTTTATTCAATCCCATAGGTACAATTTATACAAGGTGGGGCAAAAGTAATGTCATAATGTGAATTGGCTGCCATTTTGTTAGAAATGAAAAAATTAGTCACTGTTTTCACTTAAAGTTTATTTGAAGTTGAAACAATGATGTCGATCAAATTTTCACCTCCTGAGGTGATGCACATTTGTGCTTGTTTTATGGCATTTTGAAATGTTGCTCGCAAATGGCTCCAAATGGTGATTTCTTCTTCAATGTTGACTTTTAAGACTTGCAACATTTGTGGTTTGTTGAAGAAGTCTGGTGCCGCGAGATCTGGTGATCTGGCCGACCAGTTCGAATCGCCAAAGCGGGAGATCACACGGCCCGAAAATTGGTCAAATAAGCAGTAACAATAATTCCACGTTCTTCAGGTGTTTATCACTCCATTGCTTGTTGTCAACTAATTCTCTATCTGTCTAAAATGTCAAAGCACAATGACATTTAACGCCATTTGCAAAAATTATGGCACATTCACATTATAACATTACTTTTGCTCCACCTTGTATATTTTTTTATAAAAATAATTTATTGTTATAGTACCTACCTTCTTATTTATAGTGACTTTAATATAATTTATTGAACTACAAATATTCTCTAATGTTATGCATATAATAATATTATACCACAATACATGATTATTGTTTTCTATAAATAGAACTAATGTTAAATGTTACAGCTTTATTTGATGCTTTAATTTTCCAATTTAATTATTTTTTTACCATTATTGTTAAATATTTTTTTAATATTAATCTTATTGTTTGATTTACAAAAACATTCTAGTCATTTGAATTATTTATTACGCTAATAATAATGTACTAAACCTGCTCTGCGGGTTTTTGCTGCTAGGCCCTGCGGGTGGCGTGCGACTCGACAGTAGCTTAGTCACAAACTATTCGTATCCAGACTGAAGAGATTAATAAAAATGCAAATTCAAGAGTGCTTACTCCTGCCAGCCGACATTCCTCAAGCTATCTGTTAACGTAAGTGGCACCATCTTTTGGCATTATTAGCTACTTGCCTTAATTCTATTACGATAGTAGCATAAGTCACAAACTTCACGCTCACAGGTGGTTTTGTATGGCACAGCGTCAGAGTTGTACTACGAGTCGGATTCTTAAATTTCAACCGTACAGTCACTAAAATATTAATACCGTCAGATTTGTAAGGTTATTTCTTTATTTATTTGAATTCATGCCTATGTACTAGGTATATAATATTCAACAAACAACAAAAAAAGCATATCTGTCATGTATTTTCGAAAGCTGTTTAATCATCTGTTTCAATTAAATATTGATCTACCTCTTTGGTTTAGTAATTTTTACAGTTAACTCCTTATTAAAACATTTTATTACAGTGCTAACATCTTATTATCTTATTATTTTAACATGTTGTTAAACATTTTCATTAAGTCATTTGCATTAATTTATTAAATTGGTGTCTAACATAGTAGCCAAAATACAAAAAATCATAGAATTACGATTAAAATAAACAAAGTCATATATACATGCATTTTTAAACCTTTGTCAATGAATGTATTATTTCTGAACTCAATTAGTATTATTAATGTAGGTAAGATACCCAATTTCACAATTTTGTGCTCAAAAAAAATTCTTCCAGATTATTACTAAGTTAAATATTGTATTAAATAATATAATTATTATCATACGAAGTTATGAATCTCATCATTACAAATAAATTAATAAAATTTTAAATATTGCTCAATATTTTCCCGATTTTTGAGAAAATCAAATTTTTACAATTTTTAACCATCAATTTAATATTTTTATTGTTATATTATATAATATGAAATACCTATTTTATATTCTTCGAAAGTTAGATGATGGTCGGAAAGAGGGTAAAAACAGAAAAGGAAGAAAGGGTCAGAAAAAGTTGAACTTCTGACTGACTCTCAACAGGGTTTTTTGGTCAAGTTATATCGTTGGAAGAGGTCCAAATAAATAGAATTTTTATTGTTACCATAATATTGTATTGTATTGTAATTTATGTCTTTGTTTACCTATTGACTATTTGGAAAATATATTGTCTTGATTAATTGAAACTGATTCTGTATTAAATTATCTTTTAATAAATTTGACTTTTTTTTTCTTTACTTAAGATACATGATTTTAGCATCTCATCTCATCAAAGCAAAAATCAGTTTTTTTTTGTCTGATGCAGCGAAACCCAACACTTAACCCACCCAACAAGACTTTTTTCACATAGACTTCTGGGATCTCACATTTTTTTAAAACTAACTGAAATCCCCGGCATCGTTTGGGCTTTAATCTGAGTTTTTCATAATCAGACTTGATAGGATGTTTCTCTTGCTTTGAAGGTCAAGTATACAAAATTTCATCAATCTCGGAATAACTATAGATTTGTATAAAAATCAAACAAACGCCGGCCGCCACAGACATTTATATAAACAGCTGAAGTGAACCCGGCGTTGCACAGGATTTCGAATGGTTTGGAGTAAAGGGTGAATTCAAGTATTTTTTTGTCAGTATTTGATTCACTTCATCGTGCCATGTCTTCTTCGGGCATCCCCAATTTCTTCTGCCATTCACTTCCACTTCATATAATCTAATAACACTCATTTCTTCGTTCATCTGCTCTCTATGCCCAAACAATCTAAGCCTTATATATACGCCTCGCTTTACCACAGATAAGTAGGTACCTTCCTCGACATGGACTTCCTCATGTCGAGGAAGATATGGGACACGAGGTTTCATGTCTTCCTCGGGCAATCTCGACTTCTTCTACCATTCACTTCCACGTCACCACACATTCTGCTTACAAACCTTTCTTAGTTCATCACATACGCCTCATTTTACTACATTTGATTCACTTGATCGAGCCTGTCTTCCTCGGGCGTTCCCAACTTTTTCTACCATCCACTTCCACTTCATAGTTCAACATCATTATCAGCTAAACGGACGGTGTTATCCCAGTCTGCCAAAATTAAATGAGAAAAATTACATTTCAAGAAAATGAATTAAAGTGAAGGTGGAATATTTTTTTTACAATAGCTCCCCATACAGGAGGCCCCGTAGAAAATAATTTCCCTCAGGGATTATGTCATCTTTGGAATGATGCTGTGGTAAGAGTCTTTTATAGGAAGGGGAGGAGAATGTTCTGGGAAGGAAAATATATGAGGTGTGGGTAGGAATCGGGGTCAGTGGGTCTAGGAGTGACCAACATAAGAACCCATCCCTGCTGTGCAAGGCGATTGGTCGAGAGAATCTTGTAGGAGAGACCAAATGGTCTCTCTCAACCGGTCCCTCCCGATCGGCGTGCCATGCGGTAAGTGGGCAGACACATCCGCCGCCAAAACCTAGACAGACACCTCACCCCATGAGGCAGACGAGCACCCCTGCTATGTCACCAAACGTAGTGAACCACTTGGGGTGACCTACACCCTCCCAAATTGAAAATAATTCGAAGATAAACTTGATATGAAATTATTATTGACTAGGACACAAAATTACGTCTATTTGGAATTTTTAAATAAAATTATAAATAGTATTATTTAGGTACAAAATACAAAACAATTTCAGCCTCATAACAGACAGATTTGACGGCCTTTGAAGGTACAAAATACAAAACAATTTCAGCCTCATAACAGACAGATTTGACGGCCTCCGTGGTCGAGGGATACGACTCGCGACTAGCAATCCGAAGGTCACGGGTCAAATCCCGGCGTGTACAGGCAAATTTCAGTGATCGTTTTTTTACAATTTAATCATTTAAAATAATTTGCGGCATGTTCCGAAGTGGAAGATACTCTCAGTATCGCCCTGGTGTAAAACCACCATTCAGAATTGAATGTTGCTTGAAATGGCTTTAGCCATGTTTTGTGACCAGATCTGAATAGCCATGTAATCCCCACCTTCCTCTTCACCATCTACTATCACTCCCTGGTAGGTATTTACACAAAAATGTTGTAAATGCGTTAATTTTACACGCTGGTTTGTAAACATAGAAAAGTACCTAAAGCAACGCCAATTATTCTCATTTGCTTATGGACCAATGCGTATATTGTCAGATCAAAGGAGTGAAACATCTGTGGAACTTTAAAAATATCACAAATCCGCTGTTAATTAAATCATCCGTTTTATTTCTGTAATAATAAACACTGTTTGCTTTAATTCTCCACGAATTTTCAGACGCCATTTAGGGGAGAGTTGGATAATATCGTGCCCCTAAGAACTTGGACCTATAATTCAGACAGGGTTTGATGTACAGATTCAAAATGCAGTTAAGTAGTAGATAATTTATTTAGAAACATATACAGCATGGCAAAATATTTTTAAAAAATAAACAGAAAGTAGTTATTTCAATATTTAAAAAAATGGGAGAGCGCGGTATTATCAGACGGGTTTGATAATATCATGCGGAGGCTTGATAAAACCGTGCCCGTAATAATATCGTGAATTTCTATTAGTAACCTTAGAATAAATTAAAAAAAAACTATTTTAAGTTTGACCAAATCTAGATAAAGAGTATAGACTCCTTCTATAGCTTGAGATATTATTTTAGAAAAAGATATCACATGGCGCAAATATCACATAGGACATTTTCGGAAGAGTCTTTTCCGCTACATTCCTTATGTAGGTATCCAATTCCGCCCTGTGCACGGATTTAACAAACTCGATCATTTCATTTTATAACCTCAAAATAATGCAGTAAAATTAATCGTGTATTAAAATCCATTTGGGCATTAATTCTACAATATGTTAGCATTAGAATAGAAGGAAACAATGTGTTACAATATAAATACAGAATAACTTACCTCTTGTCAAAAATACCCGCCAAATTATAAGAAACGCTAGTTAAAACTTGCGCGACGCGGTGTTATTTCGTCGCTTCTCGGAGCAAACTGGCCGTGCGCGGGGAAGGGGTAGGCGCTTTGGGCTATGATTTTTAAGCGCTGGATAGCACTAGAAGCGTTTGTTTTTGCGCGGAGTTATCAGACACGCGGTATTATCCAACTCTCCCCTATAACATTGGTATAGGGTACAGGTACAGGTATATACTTAGATATTCCTACAAGCATTCCAGTACTAGGTACCTTTACACAGTGGCGGGTTGCGAGGTTGAAAAGTGGGGAGGCATAAACATTTTTTAAAGTAGGTATTATGTACATCTATACCTACCAATTATACCTAACCTAGACAAAAAAATCAATGGAACTATTATTTACGTCAAACTGTAATAAAAATGTATACACAAGAGAGACCGTCAACCGCAAATTCGCCCAACTAAATTAATCCAAATAGCAGTGATCCACAGGTACCTACTGCCGCGTGCTATCACAAAATCAAATGAAACTTGATCACTAGCGCTAGAGGCGCGCCTCAAACCGAACAACACGCGACCGCGCAACGGCAACCGTTCATTTCGTTTAGATGAGTGACTTCTTCACTCCCCTCCGCCCACATGAAATCAGAGGCTCTCGGAGGCGGACCCTATCTCTGACTCCCTATTATTGTACTGCATTGTGTAGTATGTTAACGTGGCGAGCAGAAATCCACATGTGGCAGGCGGATTGCACTGGTGTTACATAATATAAAAACGGTTCCAGACAATTCAGAATCATGCAATTTCAACACCCCTTTGTTTGACCGGTCAGTGGCTGAGTTGACATCGCGCATTCGATTCCTTCGCTGGATTAGTCCCCCATCAAGACACAAGCAACATTTTCCGCTTACTGTGGTGGTAGTAGATTTTCAAATATTGTCAGGCTACTCGTAATCCGGGAATGTTTGTCTTTCTTTAAAAAAAGTCATAAAGTTATGTAAAAAATTAAAAGTAGCCCATAACCTAACCTTACGTAATCTATTTAACCATTTTTTAATATATTTTTTCATCACTTTTAATGACTTAAAGGAGGTGTTGAAGTTGCTTGATTCTGAATTGTCCGGTCACCATAAAAACAACCATTCGCAGTGACATACGAAAATATGCACGTGATATTTAAACTGAAGTGACCTTAAGATTTGCAAAATTTATAAATTGGAAACTTTAGAACTAATATTTGACTATATTTTAGATGTAAGGATACGTGTATCTAGAATCTTTTCTCCCGTTTCTTCTCCATTTTTTGGGGAGGCACAGCCTCCCTTGCCTCACAGAAAGAACCGCTACGGCTATACATCGTGTTCCATGCTCATACCGCGAATCTTTGGGGGTGATTTATTTTTTTATTGAAAAACTACACATTAAAGCAGTCGGTCAGCTGTTCTCTTGCTGTTTGTTCTATTAAAGCTTTATAATATGAGGAAGGCCATTTTGTTATCTGAACACGTGCATTAGGTACCTACCTACCTACTCGCGAAAGTAAAGGTACGATTACACTGGAAAATTTTCATAACATTTTTTTGGTTAGA
Organism: Glyphotaelius pellucidus; assembly: GCA_936435175.1. Lineage (NCBI taxonomy): Eukaryota > Metazoa > Arthropoda > Insecta > Trichoptera > Limnephilidae > Glyphotaelius > Glyphotaelius pellucidus. The sequence goes on along the minus strand of OW386545.1, from coordinate 32,984,783 downwards.
AGATAATTAGAATTGCTTTATTCAAAAAACTTTATTTGAATTTTTTTCTTAGATTCGTGCAACACGGTGTGCAGAATGATAGTGTAAGCTTTACAGATTTATTTCTACCATATCAAATACCGATAATGTTCATACTTGTGCTCCAAATTATGCTACTTTTGACTTGAGTTAATTGACGTGATAACGTCTTATAAATCGATGAACGCCGGCTGCACTCACGAAAAAGCATGACTCGTTGTCACGTTCCTCCTGGGCCGAGCGTGCAAGCGAGAGCGCGGAAAAAGCGTTCGGCTTGTGACGCATCTATCTCTCTTCCACTCCATCGTTATTATATGACGTTATCACGTAAAACTATCGTCGGTAAACCGACTTCACAGACAACCATTTTTTTTTTAAATAAATGTTTTAAAATAATCGTAGGCCATAGGGATGTGACCAGGATCCGAATAACCAGTTGCTTACCGACCTTTGGATCCTCTATCCAATCATCAAATCAATTTTACAATAATTAGGTTGAATTAATCCCACTTGCTCTTAGCAGTGGGATTCTTGCGTGGTATTCATTTGTATTTTGTAAAACGCGTTAAAAACACGAACATGTTTATCTATCAAAGTAGATAGGTATCTATAACTTTCGGGGGAAAAAGGGGAAAGTTTTACATTACCTATATTATATTTAACCCAAAAAGTGGACACTTTTTTCTCAACGCTGTAAATTCTGATTTATTCGTCAAGCATTTAACAGTAGAAAAAAATTTATGGCGCTGCGATCGTTTTAAAGATTTTAAATGACAATGCAAATTTTGTAACTTTAAAAAGTTATTTTTATGTGAATACCTCACAAGAGTCGCAGCAGTCTCAGCAGTCTGGAGCCAGTGAATATGGCAATCTCAATTGGGGTATGTTGTGAAGCTGTATGTAGTGTGGAGGGGAAAGAGATGGGGAAGAGGGAGATCAATCAACTGGCATTGAACATAAAGAAATATCTATAATATGATTCATTTTTATAGAAAAAAAATCCATTATTTTTTCAATTTATATAAATGATAAAAATTTTAATTGCGTTATCGAAATTATTGACCTATACGTATTATATTCGATAGCAAAGTAACCTTTGTACGTAATATTAATAATATTATCAATAAGGCCCTAAGACTTTTGGCTTTGTTTTGAGAGCTCCAAAATATTTCAATTAATTGCACATTTATCATTTTATACACAAACCCTTGTCAGATGCCAATTAGAATATAACGTTATGGGTTCCCCCTTTCAGTATTCATTCCGACGTTGAAAAGATTCAACATAAGTTACAAATAAAGTATTAATTGCATATTCCTGTATAAAACATCGATTGTAATTACCTGTTTTATAAAATGTTCCTATGAAATTACCAAAAAGAAGAATAAGCAAAGATTTGATACTATTATATAAAATACTGCGTTACAAAATTGATTTTCCTGAATCGCTTCAATTAATCAACATCCAATCTTGCTTGCAAGATCTTGCCGACATTTATTACCCCTTTGCTTTAACAACACCCCTGGCTTATCAAAATTCCCCGATTCTGACACTTTGCAGTCTCGGAAATAAATATTCTGATCCGGGAGATATATTTCATCGTAAAAATAATCAATGAGAATATTGTTTAAGATGAAGCTATGTGTAATAATGCAAAATCATACGTATTTTTGTTTTGAAAATTTGATCGCTTAGAAGTATTATAGATGCTTCAATTCAATACTGCGTATAGAACATATCTTGGCCCTTAAAAATATCGGTCATTTTTATTACAAGTCTTTTAATAAGCCTAGAAAAAAATAAAGTATTATGTCTATAAAAAAACACTTTCAAGTGCAAACTCTCCTACTTATAAACACCTTTTCGGTTTATGGTTTTATTGTTTATTGTAGCAAATTAAGTTTATTTTATGATCATCGCAAAAAAAAATGATATTTACGCCCGATATTCACAAAATAAAATAAAATATGCATTTTTGCGGATTTGGATTTTCAAAATAAACCTTATGTCGTCCACCAAAGGACTACTAGCTTGCCACACCCGGCCGGAGCGGGGAATAGACGTGTGTTCCGTGAAATCAATTTTAAATTCTTGTTAGTACAATAAACAATGTATAAAAAAGGAGTTTATGTTTTTTTTAAGCCTTTACGAAATCAACCTGTAAAAAAAATTTCAATTACCTTTTTCAACCTTTCCAAAAGTTTCTTCTCAAGTATTTTTAAACTCCTCCCTCAAAGGGGCGTGAATTCCGATTTCGATTTTCCCTGGACTATTGGATCACCTTAACCAATACTTTTATTTATCAGGACATAATAGACTTATACACTATCTACTTTTTTGTTATATTTAATATCTATTTATGTGAGACTTATTAGTTTCTGTTTACAATTTTACTTATGTATTTAGGCAAGTGCAATTAGCGCAAAAAGGGGGTCGCGATCGGAATTATTCAGGTAGTCCCGATTTTTTGTATGTTTTATATACTCATCTCCTGATATAAATCTGAGTTTTTGACCTTGGCGTACTTGAGATTTCGCCGCCATTTTGAAAAAAATCTGCTAAAATCGTGCCAAAATCTAGTTTTTCTCAAATATCTCGTTCCCAATGAAAATTTTGGATAAAATAGCTATACGAATTTAGTAGAAAACAAAATTACCTACAATTTTTATGGGAATTTTTTTTTCTATCTTTAATAAGTAATGAGATATACAGTCGTAAAAATGCGTATAATTTCATAAAAATAGGTATATTGCACAACTTCTTTTGGTTTTTTGTACGTATCTTTTTTCCAGTACAATTTTGTAAAAAAATTACGATACCAATTTTGTAGAAAATAAAATTTCTTAAAAGAGGTGTGATTTTTATATTTTTTTAAAATATTTTTGCTCACATATAGTGTAAACAAATATCGGTAGGTGAAAACAGAAAATTTATCAAGATTTATTACCACGTGATTCGACTTTTGTTTACATTATATTTTTATATATTATTATAATTATAAATAAACGGGAGGTTTATTTTGAATAAAAAAGCCCATTACGGTGTGTAATAAATAAATTATTAAAAAATATATAAATGATCAAGCATCTTTTTGTCATCTACCATTTTAACATCTCATAACTCTTATCACACTCACCACACATTATTCCCTGTCACGTGGCCCTCTGTATGGTTTCCCTCTGATAGTAACATAGTAGAATCAGTACTATAGTGTGATGTTTCTAGTTAGAACATGGGAATGTAGGTACTATTGGCTCTGTGGTGACACAGTCAAGCGAATTTAACCCTTGTTTAATGGCAGAGTAGGGATTTAAAATGGCAGCACGATGATGTTACGTGTATTGGATAGGGCAGGTTGCTCCTCTGGTGTAACAGCCATGCGATTTTAACCCTTATTCGAGTAGGAATAGGGGTTAAAACCCGCTGACCCAATGTGGAACTATTGATTCGCGCGCTGTGACGCTGACCGCCATTGTCAAAGCTGCGAGGGGCGTAAGGGAGGATATAATATTAAAAAAAAGGACTTACAAATATGTTCGGTTTAAAATAATGAAAGATTACCATCATAAACTAGCGACTAAACATAGTTCTTTTTAAAAATATTTTAATAAAGTTTATTAGCAGAAATTACAGAAATATAGTTGGCACAAATCGTATGTAAAAAAAGTACCGTCCTCAGATGCGTTTTAATTATTGTAGAAAAAGCTTTTTTCCAAAGATTTTTTATCTTTAAATCAGTGCTCGAAGCAAACCGAATCGATTTTATAGTTCCAGACATCGATCCATCCGCCCTATTGCTCCTAAAGTAAAATATTAAAAAAAACACCCATCCCCAAAATATTTGGCCTACGGCGCATTTTTGGTATCAGATGACATTGGAATCAAATAATACAGTTCGACATACTTTTTTGTTTGCAAGTATGATCAGTGAGCAAAAAATTTGTGGATTAAAAAAAATTGTTTATTTGCTTGTTAGTTCCCCTTACGAACTGTGGAGATAAGTAGGGACCCAAGGCAAATTGCAAATATCTTTCATATTTGAGAGGCGTACTTTTTTGAAACCATTTTTTTTATTAACTTAAGTAGTAGCCATCGAGCGTTACACTTCTTAAAATGATTCCAACATAGCACTATCGTAGTGTAAATCAGTCCACTAATTTATTAGATCCCCGTAAAAATATCAGTTAAGAGGGAATAACCAGACAAAACCGGAAATACGTCATTTTTAAATCAAAATTTAGACATATTGTCTCTTTTCCACAAAACATTATAAATTGCTTTCGAAAGAATGTTCTTTTATCTATTAAAGCTTTGTTTTAAATTTTGAGAAAATATGTTTATTTTTAGTACAATAAGATTTGTTAAATTTTCAAAAAAAAATTTGTATTATACAAATACATTTCAAATCATATAATCATGCTGTAAAATAAATCAATACATTATTTGGGAAAGCTCTTTTCAGAATTTTAATTTTAGTTCAAATAAAATCTCAAAAAAAAAATCCGCGCTCTTGTTTTGTGACGCAAATACTTCAGTTTGTTTATTTATTATTTTGCTTCGACATTATTAAAAAATTATAAATACTTATGATAAAAAAATAATTACAAAAGTAGATAAATTTAACAGTTTTATCATCACGAGTTTGAGTATTTTTGAGTGCAGGTAAGTATTTATAAAAGCAAATTTAGAATGAAATAAAATCTATATTGAGTTATTATGTTAAAATGCTGGTATGGAGAATAATTAATCTTTCTCATCGGAACCGCCCTGTACAGTTGCAAGATCATCGTTCAACGAAATTTAAATTATCGGCCGCTAGTTAATGGCTCTTAAATTTAAAAAGAGACATCATCAAAAAAGACATAAATAATAAAATAGAATAAACGTAGGTTCCTAGTAATTACTAGGTACCTACGTACTTAACTCAATTAAGTTCCTTCCAAATACTTGTTAGCTAAATATTAGCGCTAATAAAGATCCAGTAAAAGCTCCCGCCAAAGTTAGAGACACATCAATTACAGTCCCGTAAAATTCCTATTAAAGCTAAATGCTTAACAGTCATATTGATTTTAGTATAAAAGCTTAATTGTATTAAAGCTTTCGTGATGTTAAAATCCCGAAAGCTGTGGTCCCTGCGAGCCGGCGCGTCGGGACGCCTATTTCCATTGCGCAAACGCGAAAAACATGGCGAATACTACTCCAATCGCAGCTGACTTCGCTGCGATTATATTTGTTTATTTTCTATTTAAAAGAAACCATGTCTTCCGATTGTGAACCATTCTTTAGTTAACTACTATTGTAAATATATCGAACTAGTTAGGCCAGAGAAACTAAACGTTAGGATGTGTTGTATAATGTTAATTATCACGTTTTAAAGTGACAGTCAATTTGAAATATATTTAATAATAATTACTGTGGCGCCATTTCAGTGCATTTTCGTGGAATACGTACGGTAAGTTGATTACATGTAAATAAATAGAAAATATAGTATCGTAATGCTAAAGTTCTCCTTTTTACTTCTCTGTAAGGGATGAAAATCAGTTTATTATAACGTTTCTCATTCAAAGTGATTTTACGTTTAATAATAATTTAAAATGATTATAATTAAAGAAAAACAATATGTATTCGATGCGTATGTCGACAAATTCGGATGCATAAAATGAAAAAAAAATGCATTGGTGTGAAATATCAATTTTCTTTCAGAATCGAACCTTTTTTCCGATGTATCTAAGTAAAGACTGTGATTCTGAATATATTTGATTTTTCATCTCAAATCCTGCCTTATATTAAATATACGTTATCGGAGTGATAATATGTTAATTTGTAGTGTGTGAATTAAATTGATTTGTATTCGTATGTTTTTGAAGACGTCTTAGGACCGCTTTGGCACAAAAAACAATTGTTACGCTCATTGGGTAGATCCTTAAAGTTAAATTATATGCTTTTTAAAAAAAAAATAGCTATTATATACATATTACACATGACGTAATATTGTGTAGATAAGTACAATAATTGGAATTGGTATATTAACCCTTCAGGTTGATTTGTTCGCTTTCAGAACAACACACAGGTCTCATAGAAATCGTTGTGTCTCCTTTACTATCATGGTTAGAAATATGATCTCAAAGGTGTTGGAAAGGGGAAACACCGCGCTTTCTATTGAAATCTTAAGGTTAACAACAAAATATTTAAAATGTAGACCTTTACGAAACCAAAGTTCCCGACCTCAATTTATAAAACAATTATGAAATTTTGGGAATTTTTTAATAATTACTTTTACATGAAGCAACAAAAAAGTAAGTCGACGACATAATAACGACGTTTGTAATACATTTGCCTAATAAAACATGCATGTGTTTTTTTCATTTTTTTGGTTATCAGTAATTTTAGAAAAAACGTAAGGTGAGCCATTTTTAAAACTGTTTTATGTTTGCATTAAAAAAAATATTTTTCCAAAATTATATGTTTATTTCGAATTATAAAATTTGAAAGCGAATTTCGTCACCTTTTAAAATCAGTTTTTAGTTTTCCGATGCGTTAAAAATATCCATTTATATAATAGAATAAACAAACAATAAAGAAAAATATAATAGAATTAAAAAATACATTAATTTTTATGATCAGTAATTTCATTTCTTACTGTTTTTATTTAAACAACGCCACAATTTTGCGCCTTTTATAAAGTTAAAATTAATATTCCTTTAAAATTATTTTCTAAAAGTATTAAATTGATTCTTAAAAATTTACTTGAAAATTGACTTAAAATAGGGGAGTAAAATAAATTTTAACCAGCGATTCCTGCGCACATTTGGAATAAAAGGAGTAGATAGATGTCGTTTCGCTGTCAAATGACATTTTTGTTCGATTCAAACCAACAAATCATTTTTTTTGGTTCTAAATCATTTCAATCACACGTCGCTACTGATCACACTCCTATACGTCGCGATGGGATCACGTAATACGCACGCTATTTAAAAAAATATATATAAGCGTATCACTGTGCTTCTGGAATGAGACAGAGTGCTTATCACGTGACCTGCTGGTCTATACTCGACTACTCAGTTGCAACGTATGATGAAAAAATATTTTTATTCTTTTCATTGAAAAAAAAAATCATCGGACAGCAAAATGACATTTAAATTTTTTCTCCAAATATGCTCAGGGGTCGCTTGTTAAAATTTTTCGGGTACGTACATTATTACATATCGTACATACTACACCCTGTATATTATATTACACTGAAGTTAATGGAACTGCCAGATTTGAGAAAGATTTCAGGCAAAAGGAAATAGGGTTATTTAAGGGGATACTAAAAGAAGGACTCGGACTTTGTGACTAGGTGGGTAAAAATTATAAAAGATATTCACATAAAAAGTTGATTTAAGAGGAATATAAACGCTGGACATATTTCGATTCCCATGCCTTCAAAATTTAAAATCGAGCGTCTTAAATTTGCACGAGGCAAGTAAGCGAAAAAGTGGTTTTTATTTATTTTGTGCATAATTTTACAAGAATGAAAAAAGTTAGAACATAAAAACCTCAAAAATAGTCTTAGCCATAAAGCAGTATTTAAAAAGAATTGTTATTACTTCATAGTTAAGTCATGCAAAACATTTTTTTTAGTGGTTTACGCTTATATTTTTTGTTATGTAATTAATAATCTATTGTAATTCCAATACATAAAAAGCTAGAAAAAATTTCAATTTATCCGTAGTATATTTTTTTATGTTCATAATGTAAACCAATTCGTCGTAAAGATTAATCTAAACAGGATTTCACGTAAAGCTTCATCTTAAACATACGTAGTACATGTTTAATATATTATATTACATATACATGCGTATTACTAGTAGTTTCATACCTACCATGCGAGTTGAAACTCCTTTCAAAAAGCCTTATTGAACATTTAAAAAATATGACGCTAGCGACTTGGCGCCCTGTCTCCTTTTTGACAGTTATGGGAATATATTACCACAGCGCTAGGCGGAAATGACGTTGCAATACTAATAATTAATGAGTTTTGACCGAAATAAGACCCTTGAAATCTGACGTAGAGATTATTCAGAATGAAAAGCTGTGCACAATTTTTCTTTTAACAGAATGTCTGCTTTATGGTTGTCTTATTAACCCGTTACGAATTTATTTTGGTAGTTGTACCTACTAAGACGAGAACAGTTAGGAGAGGGGTACAAACCAACTATAGCGGGACGCAGAGGGGCAAGATGACTGTGATGATAAGTGATTCGTCAATAAATCAATCTGACATTATATAGGTATCTCGCATTATAATATCACCATTTTGTTCTTAAAAGTAAAATCTGCTTTTGAATGAATATACCCTTTTACATGGGAGCGCGAATTGCTCGCCACGTTATGAACAAATTTGCGAAGTCCAAACACGGCAAAGTTAAATTCGCCTGTTTTCAGAGTCGAATATTTTGTTGCCGTATTTAATTTACTTTTACAAATGTTTCATAATTCACTTACCCCAGTAAACAGCGACAAGCACACTTGAGAAACGTCTACATATGTATATGTTACTAAAACTGATAATATTATATGATCTGAATAAGCTTAAAATAAAGTAAAATAATGCTTACCTGTGGAATGTAATACACCAATGGGTTTATTCTATTTTTCACTTTCATTTTTACACGTTTTCATAGCACAAGCCACCATTTTTGCCGTGTTATTTCGTAAAATGTACCGATGAGAGCTCGACGCTGGTTCGCACAAGAATTATGACGTCACATTTTCTAGATTCACACGAGGCCATACGGCTCCAAACGGAACCGATATGGGGAGGGGGGAGTAATACGCTTTTATCACTTGGGCAGGTCTACTAATATTCGTATGTCGTACCTACTAGTGTAAAGGCGGATTTATTGCCTAGTGACCATTTCTCTCAATCAGCTCAGTTATTTTTACTAAGATATTTATATGTCTGCCTTTTGACCCGGTATACCTATTTTCGTAATATTACCGGTGTAGTTAGGTACGTTTGTACCGATAGTGACTATGCAATGAATTCTTAGAACAAATAGCGTAAAGTAACCACTTAGGGTAACTTGTTCGCTTTTCGCAACAACTCAAATAAGTCTCACAGAAATCTTGTTTCTTTGAAAAGTTGTTTCTCTCTTACTATAATAATGTGATCTAAACTGTATTGGAAACAGAAAAACAGAGAAAACATCACGCTATATTTTCAAATCTGAAAGTTGATCACAAAAGAATTAAAATGTACACCTTTTTGAATCTAAGTTGTCGACCCCAATTTGAAAAAAAATTAAAGTTTGTGAATTTTTTTATTAATTATTTTCACGTGAAACGATAAAAAGGTGAGGTTTATAATACATTTATCTAATAAAATATGCATTTTAAAAAACAAAATTGTTACTAGTAATTTTAGTTAGAAAAAACGTAAAAAAATTATTTTTTAAACTTTTTATATTTAAAAACTACATAGTTATTTTTGATAATACCATTTGAAAGCTATTTCATCGCCTTTCAAAAACAGTTTTTAGTTTTTGGAAATGATCACAGATATTTTATTTACTTAGATTTTATTGCAAAGCGGCAATATTTTGACCTATTGACAGAACATGGCCGAGGCCTGGGAGGGGGTAATCGTTTAGAAATATAAGAAACAACGATGAGAAAGATGGAATGAACGCAAACAGTGATTGTACAAATAAAGGAGTATCTAATAAAATACAGTAGTAAATGGAAGAACGAGTCGGGGACTCCCCATGAAAGATTCGTTCAATATCGTTCTGATAGGAGTGGACCATTTAGATTGAGATGGCTTTAGTTATGTTTAGTAAATTGATCTGAACAACCAGGACTTCCCATCCTTCCAAAAGCCCCTCTCTTTTTTTCCCTCTTTTTCTCTCGGCACCTTTTTTGTTGTATGTATTCACATTTTTAAAACGCCGAGCGTGAACAGTTGAACACAAAACAAAGGGACATAATTTATTGCTTAGGTATGTTTTCTCTTCCGCACTTTTTTTCATTCCTGACACTTTATACCACAAATGTGAACCCTTTCATGGCCAGCAACTTCCGTAAATAGCTTTCGTTTGTTTAGTTCAAGTAAATAACTAAGATTTTTTTAGTAATTTTCTTACGCGTTAAAGTATCTTTTTTAATTTTATAAAACTCCTTTAAGCCGACGCTATCCGAATTCGACCGATTTATTACATATCTCCCTTAAACATTTGAAGTTTTTAAGCTCTTAAAAAAATATATGTTATTTTTGAAGATAATATCTAGATACGGTCGAAACGCAAATTATATGAAATTCCCTCGATAGAAAAAAATCGCAAAGTATGCTCCGAAAATTATTTAAAACAAGTCTACTTCTATTACTTTACAAGTTATATTTGTGAAAAAATTCACAATGTTTCTTTAAATGATACTTAAGATACCTTCCACGAGATTTTTGCTCTATTTTAAACGAGTCATGTTTTATTAAGCTTTTTCGCAATTTTCGCTACGATTTTGTCAATTAAAATATTAGCGCGCTCTGTCCAACATTCGTAATTATATATCTGTCCATCTTTTTCTTTTTCAGCCGAGAAGCGCCGCCTTAAGCTGATCCTGAGTTTTAATATTATAGAATTTCTTCGTCGTCCTGTGAATTAAGGTTTTTTTTGCAATTTTAACTCTTATAAATAATTTCATATTTTATGCTACTCCCCTGACTCACCAATCAACAGTATAATAACCATTTACTGGGCTAAAAAGTAGTAATTTACGCCAACTGTGCTAAACCCACGGAGCTCCAACGCAATGCAATAATAACACTTGTATGCTTCCTCTCTGTTCTGCAAAATTAGTTCTGAATCTATAATTTTGCAAAACTTTTATAGTGGAGTCCGGTGTTTAATTTTGGGAGTACGTAATTTAGAACATGTAAATTATAACCAGACAGTACCGAAACAGTTCCTCTTATCATGTGAATACTGCAACTGAGTCCCAACCGTTCGTAACTGTCCAGAGGCAGTGGGTCTATGGCATCCCCAATTGGAATATGTTGCGAGGCTGAAGGGAGTGTGGAAAGTAAGAAGATCACAGCTGGCTACGTCGATCTGGTCACCACGTAGGGCTAAAGCCATTTTAAGCAATGTTTCTATTCTGAATGATAGTCTTTCACCAGTGCGGCACTGAGTGCATATGTCCTCTGATTTTCAAAAGACGAATTAAGTGGAAACCGGGCGGTGTTTTGTCCCTACAAACGTATTCTCCAATTTTCTCTCTGGATTTTGGCACTACTGCAAATATTTTTTAATATAATATAGATAAAGACCACTAGCGTTGCGGTACGTTTTGCTTTTTTGATAAGTCACTTCTTACAGGAGTTAGGACCCTCCAAAAATCGTTAAAAATACCTGGTTTGAATGCCATCAACAGACGTTCAGCCTACAAACTAGACAGTAGTGGCCGCTTTTATAATTCCGATGTCAACAGCTCATTGCATCTCATTTCATTAATAGGAGTAAGGGAGATGTAATAAAATTATTACTTTTTTCCTTTAGAGGAAGCAGACAAATGTATTTTGCTTGTCTCATTATTATTTATTCTGTGAGAAAGAGCTACAGCATTATTGTGATAAATAATGTATGTTGATTGCCTTTTTTGTGCTGTCGCCGTGCCGTAATCGTGGGAATTAAAATAGAAATATATTTTTTTTAAAAAAAGCATAACGAACATACATAGAGTATTTTCTTTTTATACAATTAATGAAAAGATCTTAAGAACCGATCTAGTTTTGGAGGAGAAAATGGGGAATATAAAACCTCGATTTTGATGAATTCTTTAGGTATTATCAGCCTGAAGTGCAGTTGTCCCGATCGCTCAGTATGTATTCAGGGGAATTAGAGTGACAGTGAGAGCAATAGTTTGGTAAAAAACCTATATTTTGAAATTTCTCGGCTACCGGGTTTCCTCTTAAATATAATTGGAAAACGTTTAATTAATTCTGCCTTAAGTAAGAAATATATGAACTTGCTTCGGGCACGCAAATGCGCCCACATTACACTTCTATCGATTTATTTCTTCAGTGTAGTTTTGAAATAGGACTGCATTGGCTTATAGCTTATACAAATGAGCTTATCCGTTTGCAACGGAATCGAATGTGTGTTGTTAACGTGGAAATAGATGGTTTTGTTTACAATTTATTTTTGCTGCTTGCAACACCGGGAGGGGAACCATCCTTCCTCCTAACCACCTGCCTGGCGCACTCTCGTCTGCGTAACCTTTATTACCAGCACAGCTAAATAGCACGGGCGTAGCGGATCCAGGGCAAACTGGGCAGCTGCCGAGGATTTAAATCAAAGGGGCCCAGGTCACTTATCTAGACCAGCGGCCCGCTATCTTTTTGGAGCTGCGACACCAAAATTAAATAGGAAGAACAAAATAATTGAAGAAAAAAAAAATCGCAAAAGTTATAGGGTACATACAAGTAGATTTTAAGATAAAAGCTGGTTTATTCAATTAAAGTTCAAAATTTCGCGTATAAAACGATTCCTTTGTCGCCGTTTTAATATTTTTTTGTGGGATTGATGTTTGTGTAAGTTTCGTCTCAAATACTCATTAATTACTCAGTTAACCCAAACTAAGAACGTAATAACCTAAGCTAGCTAACCTAAGTCTATACCTACATAGGACAACAAATAATAATAATTGTAAATTTATAAAATATAAAAAAATTCGAAAGATATAAATTTAAAAAAATATTTTCGCATTTAGGTTAGAATGTTTCAACTTCCGTCATATTAATTTAATTGATGATCAAATAGACAACGAATTCGAATTTGATTTTGAATAGTTTATGTTTTTAATGGTCCCCGTTAAACGCATCCATCAAATGGTAATCGAGCGTCCGGTTGATTAGTCAGATATCTCCGAAAAACCAAAATTTGAGTTGGGCATGCAGTTATATGTAAAAGTGTACCCAAATTAATTATAATGCAATTTTTTTTGAGTAAATAACAAATACAATTGGTGTCTTATTCACTAACAAATACAACTCTAATTCTGTGTGTCTAATTCACTAACATATTGTAACAAATACAACTGATGTCTAATTCACTAACCAATACAACTCTAATTCTGTGTGTCTAATTCACTAACATATTGTAACAAATACAACTGATGTCTAATTCACTAACCAATACAACTCTAATTCTGTGTGTCTAATTCACTAACATATTGTAACAAATACAACTGATGTCTAATTCACTAACCAATACAACTCTAATTCTGTGTGTCTAATTCACTAACATATTGTAACAAATACAACTGATGTCTAATTCACTAACCAATACAACTCTAATTCTGTGTGTCTAATTCACTAACATATTGTAACAAATACAACTGATGTCTAATTCACTAACCAATACAACTCTAATTCTGTGTGTCTAATTCACTAACATATTGTAACAAATACAACTGATGTCTAATTCACTAACCAATACAACTCTAATTCTGTGTGTCTAATTCACTAACATATTGTAACAAATACAACTGATGTCTAATTCACTAACCAATACAACTCTAATTCTGTGTGTCTAATTCACTAACATATTGTAACAAATACAACTGATGTCTAATTCACTAACCAATACAACTCTAATTCTGGGTGATAATTCACTAACATATTGTAACAAATACAACTGATGTCTAATTCACTAACCAATACAACTCTAATTCTGTGTGTCTAATTCACTAACATATTGTAACAAATACAACTGGTGTCTAATTCACTAACATAACATAATTCCATTTGTGTCCAATTCACTAAATATACAACTCTAATTCTGTAATTGCATAATTCACTAACGTATAATAAACACAACTGGTGTCTAATTCACTAACATATACAACTCTAATTCTGTGTGTGTCTAATTCATTAACGTATAACAAAAAATACAATTGGTGTCTAATTCACTAACATATATAATTACATTCAATTCAATTCATTTCAATTGATTTATTCATTTGAAAACATTACAAAATAAAAATTTCAATGCGTTTTTAAAGGAGAGAAAATATAAAAATTAGGTAAACAGATTTAAGCAATTTAAATTTAAACATCAATGAAGCACAATCAGACTAATAGCAATAACAATAAAGCTTGCTGTCTAAATTTTGCTTCATTGATGTTAAACATATCGATATTCGAAGCGATTCTATTTGACAGCAAGACTGGCATGACCATTATCAAGTTAGTTCAGCAAGCCAGGAGATAAAACAAACAACATGCTGTCGGTAACGGAGATAACCATAGGGAACGTAGAAACCAATGCTATCCATGATAATTGAGTTTTCAAACCATCTACGAATCGGTCTGTAGAAATGTGTTACAATGAGCACATCCCTCTTGACCCTAATAATAATAATACAACTCTAATTATGTGTGTGTCTAATTCACTAACATATAAAAACACAACTTATATCTAATTCACAAGGTAATCAGTTTTTGATAAGGTTTTATTTTCATTGAACAGAAAAAATAGTACAGACACGTAAAGCCACTGGTATAAAAGCAAAGCCGGCAGCAGTTCTCAGTTCCCATTTAGCCGATGAGCAATCTTCTGAAATAGCCCCACAGTTCGCAGCATCAATAATGGTTCCTGGTTGCCCGTGGTCGTCCCTGACTCATCCGACACCTGATTGAGATTTATCTCATTGGAGAGATTGACGCCTGGATGTTTTTCTTTCCGGGCGAGGGAACACATGAGACGCTGTGAAGTCATATTATCATTAGGAATTTTAACACATTAAATAGGAATTAGAACAAATTATTTCGTAATTTATTGATGCTGTTACGTAACGTCATTGATTTTTGGGGTATTTGGTCGTGATGCCGCATGCCGGTTGGCTTTTTGTAAGCCAATTCGATCATGTATTTTTAAATTTTTGTTCCTTACATTTTTGTTACATATATTTATTTTTTTACCTATTGTAGTAAAATTTTTATTAATTCTTTCTTAGTTCAAAAATACTCCTCATGTTAAATAACTACATTGTATGTAAAGCCCCTACTAATAATATTAATAAATTAAAGGAGTTTTAAACTTTCTCCCACTTATTTTTTTTTTCTACAAATAAATAAGTGTAAAATGTCTAAAACTGTTTCAATTCATTGTTATTATCAGTTCAACGAAGGGACGATCTTTACGAAAGCATTATATTTCACAACCCTCTCCCAATAGTTTGTGTTTATTGTAAATACCAAGGTATACATTTGAGAAATTTGCAGTAGCTGCACACGTCATTTTAAATAAACTTACAGTTGCCTTTATTATATTCCTTTCGTGTTTATTATCATTAAAATACTCTTCTACATTAGTCAACACGTAACCATAACCCTTAAAAAATTCTAACCTCAATTTTCCCTCCGAAACTGCTTTCCCGCCAATATTTCATCTGTCAAAACCAACTCCTCCGGTCTTGTTTACCACGCCATGATTTAAAAATGGAACGCATTCAAACATTGAGTAAAATCTACCAGGAAAGTACGTACCTCATTTCGCTACTTCGATAGGTACTTAAATTCCTTCGCATAATAATATAAATATTATGTAGACTGGCGGGTTTTCCATACCTCCATAATGTATTAATATGCATTCATTTAATGTCTAAAGCTAAACAGACGGCCGATAGCAACGTTACACATGCTCCTGAAAAGATTTGATCTTTCGTAATAGCTTCACCGCGGTCAGATTCTAATAAATATTTATCGAACGCGAATATTTTTGGTGCTCGGTAATTTCCTCATAACTGTGAAGTTTTATTTTAATAACGATCTCCAAAATCCATCATTTCATGTCAAATTTTATTTCGTAATAAAATATTTCAATATGGGAGGTAGGTAGGGATACCGCCGCGCTGCCTCTGGAACCATTTATTGGATAATCAATACCTCTGCCGAAGATATTGAAATACAAGAGATATGCTATGATGGCCGCCCGACCGTCGGCGGACTACTACCTATTGGACATAGTTTGAATAAGGAAAGAATTCGATAATTTAGTTTATTTTTTTAAGGTGTGCAGTAGTATCGGATAACAATATCGGCGACGCCAGGAAACACAGTCCCACCCAGTAAACACTGCACATCTCTTATATTTCAATATCTTTGACCTCAATTGGTTCGCTATGTTTGATGACTTAGGAGGAGTACCCGGGTTCATGTGGTGAGATTTGTTTAAGGCTTGACGTCGGGTGCGTCTGCCCACCAATTGCGTCTGCACCAGATCGGGGGTGGTCGGCATGCTCATTGGATTATTGGGTGGAGGGGGAAGCCTCTAAACAAGTGTGAACAGGCTAGCTTATAAGCATGCTTATTTCAATCCGATCTCAGTTCGCGCCTGCGCATTCTTTGCAAAAATGTCAAAATAGCCCGCTGGGGGGATGAAAAAAAACCTCGTTTTTCGTGATTTATTATGGGAATCACGAATATATTTGGAACCCAAGGTCACTAAAATACCCACAATAGATTTCCAAATCCCCCAAAAGTTCCTTTACTTTCAAAATAAATGCTAATTTCAATAGAAACATACTATTGAAATTAGCATTTATTTTTTAATATTTAATTTTTATTTTAACTTTATGAGTAAAACCTCAAATTGTAATATTCAATTAAATGAAGACAATGTAAGCGAAACTCAATCGAAAATCTGAAAACAGAAAAATCAGAAAAAGATATTGACACCTCTGGGACTCGAACCCGGGACCTTTCGCTTTCCGGGCGAACGCGCTAACCACTGCGCCACGGTGTCGATATCCAATTCGGTCATTTTTAACTGTATCATACTTCGAGTAAGAACCACCCATACTATCTTCATTTTTCTTAACGCATATTCTAACATATATCGCACATAAAGGTAGCTGCCAATAGAATTTGCGTTAAGAAAAATGAAGATAGTATGGGTGGTTCTTATTCGAAGTATGATACAGTTAAAAATGACCGAATTGGATATCGACACCGTGGCGCAGTGGTTAGCGCGTTCGCCTGGAAAGCGAGAGTCTTGGGTTCGAGTCCCAGAGGTGTCAATATCTTTTTTATGATTTTTCTGTTTTCAGATTTTCGATTGAGTTTCGCTTATATTGTCTTCATTTAATTAAATATTTTTTAATATTTAATCATTTTCGGATTTGTTGACATCTTGCACCCAAATCAACCGTCTAATTTTTTTACGTCAGAAGATTCTTAAATAATTGCATTGCAAGCAATAATATTATTTGTTTAGTTCTGAGCGAATGGAACTGACTCCATTTGACATTTATATGACACGAGCATGCTCATTATAGAGCATTTGTGTTCAAATGTTGGCTTTGAGCACGCTCATTCACGAGAAAGCTCAAACCAAGCCTGCTCATTTATAAGCAAATGTGGATAGTTGTCATCATTTGTCATTAATGAGCATGCTCATAAGCCGGCTTGTTTATGGGCAAGTGTGTCAGTACCATAAAAGAATTGTTTCCCCTCGCGACTCGCGGTCTCCTGTGCGGAGCACAAATATATTTTTTATTTTTATGGAAAACTATGAACATTTTCACTTCTAAGTCACGATATCGTCCATAATCGTATAAAATTTAATTGGCCAAACAAAGTTAGTACAAGTTACGTTATCTTTCTAATTAATTAACTTCTAAATTTGAAAGATACCCTGTAAAGTTTGTTTGGCGGTGAAGTTAGATTATAGATAAAACTTTTATACGCTTTGCCTTGGGTTGTTTATACAGCAAAGAAAACCAACAAAATCTCGTTTGTTAATTTTAATTTAATCTAAATTTTCTGTTTTCAGAATAAGTAGACTATCTTTACGCCACAATTTCGCAAGATAAATAATGATAATGAAAATTATACGAACAAAATTCTATGTTTAATAATTAAACCTGATGTTAAGTTAGTAAAACGAGAAGTTTACATATTTTTCTCACCTCACAAGATCGCCCCTGACTACAAGACGCCTTTGCTAAGTTGGCCATCCCGGGAGCCGACAATTTAAGATTTTCATAATAAGACCCTTAGCTAATATAAATTAAAACAAGGAATATTTAGAAAAATGTACGTGTTTTACCTTAATTCTCATTTTGTTGATATTCACTAAGTTAAATTCCGTAATAGGTACCAACTTTTACAAGAATTTCGGTCGGTAGCTTGGAGGGCCGTTGAGAAAATAGTACTTTGTTCGAAGTTTGGCTTTGACGCCAAATTAAAATTACAGTAAAAAATATATTTTATGCATTTCTTTATTTATTAATGCCCCTTTTCAGGGCTTTTACATATGAATAGTAAGAAATATACAGTATTTATTGTACATAATTGAATTGCCTCAGTAACAATATTTTATATTTGTTTAAAGATAAATTGAAAATGTCCACTGACATTTTTCTTTTCTGGGCAAAGAGGAATATGGTAGTTAGTCCAAGAATTTCTGCACTGAAATAAATCCTGACTTCTGGTATTATCTTGTGGTATCCGGAAGCTTACCAGTTCAAGCAATACCGGACTATCAACTAAATCATTTAGAATTTTATATAGAAATACCAAGTCAGTGAAAATTTTTCTGTCTTGACTATTTGAGCATATTCATATCATTTGACAGTGTTATAGTTCAAAATAATTGCTGGAATACCCGTTTTAAAAATTAAAAAAAACGTAAGAATTTTTTTTGTATTCTTTCAACATATTGTACGTGAGTATTATAATGTGGATTCCAGACGGGAGAATTGTATTCAAGCTGACTTCTAACATAAGCAAAATATAACAGTTTTGCATTGTAAAGCATCATGGATTTTTGTTGGCGGATGTCAGCCGATTTACATAAATCTGAAGGTTGATATTGCACTTTTCAGTACATTAATTTTCTAATACTTAAACACGGAATATGATGGTCAATAAAAGCTTTATGCATAATTTACTGGCTGCAGTTCGCGGCCACGCTTTAATAAATCAATGCTAATTTGTTCACTTTAGCAAAATACGTAACATCTACTGCCAACGCGATTAATTCGATAAGAGGCGTAAAACGTTTTCCAACTCAAAATTATGTAATTGAACTCACATTTAATATAAATGTAGCATGTTTTAATATTTGTGTCAGCGTCCCTTCTTAATCTGATAGTATTATCTTAATGACTGTATTATCTTAACACTTTAGGGTTTTTGTAAACGGAAGTGGCGCCCTCTGTTATTTTCAAAATAAACAGCATACACGACGATAAAACGTCAAAAAGAAAATGTGCACAACTGGAATTACCCAGTTTTAATAACTTTTAAAACAAAATTGAGTTCATTTTTTCAGATTTCATGCAGTATGCAAAGGCAACTGAAATTAGTATTTTTGTTGTGGAAAATTAAGTTCTTTATAATTTTATCAATCTAACCTTCATAGAATAAAATAAAACATAATTATTGGCGATATTCTTTTTTCGTAGATTAACGGAATTTTCGAATTAGATCGTCTTATTCATTAATTAATGATTATCAACTATTAATCGGTATCGTTTTTATCCTAGTCACTTTACCCGTCTAAAACTTAGATGAAACGAGTCAAAGTTTTGTAAAACTATTCTGTAACAGTCGCTCCAAGGTTTCGTGGACATAACATGCCGTAATTTATCGGAGTTTTAATAGCATTTCCTTAGCTCCTGAAAAGCTAAATAACGAATTAGTTCCTTTAAAACTTGTGATAATTTGCTAGGTACTGTATGTTGTAGTAGTTGTTGAGGTAGTTTGGAGTCATCTGGCAAAACAACTAGAATTTCGATCTAGAAATAATTACTAAAATTTGATATTCTAGTAATTGTGTGAATACATTCTTCAAGATAAAATCAACAAATTGCTAATTTGGAGCAACGAAAACAGACTTTACTTAAAATAAATTGTCAGATTTTCTGGAATAAAAAAACCAGTCATCTATAATTACAATATTGATAACATGCTCTTGAGACATTAACACAAATTAAAGATTTGGGCATCACTTTTATTTTTATTTATTTATAGAACACAAGTAACATATTAGTGACATTTACATAAAGAATATTAGATCACCATACTAGGCGGCTGCCTGTCTCATGGTGACCAATCAAATCTTTTGTTACTTAAGCAATAAGGGCTTACAAATTTTGGGATTTATAACTACGCCTACTAATAATTTCAACAATGTTTAGTGTACAAATTATTATATTTTCCTTTGTTCGAAGTCAACTTGAATCGAATTCTCTCTCCTGGAACCCACATTATAATTTTCGTGTGCAAGCTTTTGAAAGATTACAAAATAAATTCGTCAGTTTTCCAAGTTTTAAAATGGGTATTCCAGTAATTATGTTACACTACAACTTTCTTTATCCTTTGTTAGACAGAGGGATTTTCACTGAATTGGTAATTCCATATAAAATATTAAATGATGTAGTTGATAGTTCATTGCTGCATTGATAAGCTTTCGGATTCCACTACGTAATGCCAGAAGTCGGTATTTATTTCAGTCCAGAAAATTTACCCAGAAAATCTGGCACTAACTATTATAATATGTATATTTCTCTCTGCCCGGAATACTAATGGAGGGAATAATTATACAAATTCAGTGGACGACTTCAATTAGTTACTAAACAAATAAAAATGTTGTTACTAAAGCAGTTCAGGAAGGAGATATATAACTGAAGGAGTTCAGTTATATACTCGTACAATAAATACTATATAATTTTTACTATCCGTAAATAAAAGTCCCTAAAAAGGGCATTCATGAATAAATAAAGTAGACGTCGCGTCAAATAAAGGATGTTTGTAATTTCCTCTTATTTTATAAATCAAAACTAAAATTATCTCCGAAATAACAAAATAACATGCCGAGAACCAGCTAGTTTTAAATAAACGAAAACTGATTAGATATAAGAAAACTTGTTAGATATAAGAAAAATTTACTGTAAACAATGTTTAAAATATATTTTTACACGAAATATTATTTTTACAAAAAATGAAAAGCGTTTTAGTAATAGGTAAAATAATGTATTTGAAGTTCCACGGTGTAACACTAGGCTTGCGCAAAGACATGCATATTTTATTACACCAAAAATATATAATGCTTTCTATAAGGCTACAGAAATTGATTGTAAAAATATATCCACCTACAGCAAGTATAAAAATGTATTAGTCTTGGATAAATACCATCGACACAAACATTTACTTGCTGTAACATCTGACCTGCTGTAACTTAACAAAAATTTTATTAATCTTTATGAACGTGTCTTTTGAATATGTATTTCAGTAAACACTGAATCTATTTTTTATGTATTTAATTTAATTTATTTTTTATTTTTTTAAACTTCTATTATATATTGTATGTTTATGAGTAATAATTAGCTGTCTTAAAAACATTTAAGTATACCCACGAACTGGCGATGCCTATGTGGGATTTTTTTGGTTAATCTGCTAATCTATTTATGTTATTCTCTACTTTTTTTAAACTGTTAATATAAAAAGTTTGTATTACAAAATTTTACCAACTTTACCAAAAAATTTGTTAATAAATAAAAAAAAAAATAAATAAAAACTGAT
Organism: Glyphotaelius pellucidus; assembly: GCA_936435175.1. NCBI lineage: Eukaryota > Metazoa > Arthropoda > Insecta > Trichoptera > Limnephilidae > Glyphotaelius > Glyphotaelius pellucidus. Next base: position 32,963,194 of record OW386545.1, on the reverse strand, counting down.
CACTTTGTATACACCACTTATTTAATCAAAATTATCAACATGTTTCAAAACCAATGGTTTCTTCGTCAGGATAAAACGAATATTGAATGAAGATTATTGGCCCACAAAACATTGTAAATTACCATTTAGTTGTCATAACTCAAGATTGTAACAGCTATTTGGACAAAATAAGATTTTAATGGCCAACTATTATATTGAACTACTTATTATTAATGCTTGTTACGACGTCATTACTCAAGATTGGGAAGGGTATTTTCATCAAAGTAAACTTTCAATGTATCACAGTGTTTTGAATGATCGCATAATATCTCAGTGCTGCTAAGAGTTATTTATCTATGAATAGAATAGTACTCAAGTATATGAATTTGCTATTTATTCATTTCAATAAAATCGGTAGTTCAAAACAGAAAATATGTTGTCAGGAGAATCAAAACTGTACAACGGTGAGCTGTTCTATCACGAAAACTTGCAAACAATTTTCTCTCAACAATCTCAGAATTTTAACTATTTTCATCTCGTCTAGTACTTTTTGTAATGAGTTATGAAGCTTAAAAGTATCTGTTTGAATTTGGGAAAATTACGTGAGATGCCATCTTAAAGAAAAAGCATTCAAAGACAATATACCTGCTGAAAAAGAAGAAGATTTTAATTTATTTATTTTTTGTTTATATGAAATACCGTACAAGAGTCCCAACTGCTCCCCTCTGGAGCCAGTGAGACTATGGCATCCCCAATTGGGGTATGTTGTGTGGCTGAAGGTAGTGGGGAGGGGAAGGAGATAGGGAAGAGGAAGGTGGGGAAGTACTTGGCTATTCAGATCTGGTCACTAAACACGGCTGATGCCATTTCGAGCAACGTTTCAATTCTGAATGGTGGTCTTACACCAGGGCGATACTGATCGTATCTTCCACTCTGGAACGTGGCGTAAATATACTATATATTATTTTAAATGAATAAATTGTGAAATAACACAAATTAATCAAATAAAATATATTTGCGCACGCCGGGTTCGAACCCGCGACCTTCGGATTGTGAGTCCAGAGTCTTACCTCGGGACTATAAAATCGATAATATTTTAGCGAAAATTGTGAAAATGTTTAATAAAACACGACTCGTTTAAAATAGAGCAAAAATCTCAATTTTTGTCTCAATTTTTTGGGGGTTGTCTAAAAAAGCATATAAACATACAAATAACACACTTTTCATACAAATAACTTTAAAATAACTGTAAAAAACGTGTTTATAATAATTTTCGGGGCGTATTATGCGATTTTTTTCTATCGAGGGAATTTCATGTAATTTGTGTTTCGGCGCAGGTAATGTATAGATATTATCTTCAAGAATAAAATATATATTTTTAAGAGCTTTAAAAATTAAAGTATTTAAGGTAAATATGTAATAAATCGATAGAAATGGGGTATGCCGCGGCTTACATTACTTAATTCTGATTTATGAAAATTTGACATTACTTATTTTTCCCCAATAAGACCATTGGGGAAAAATAAGTAATGTCAATACCATATTAACGTGTTATATTTTCCAAAAATCCGAATGACGAGTGTAGTGAGGTAGTTAATAACAGGTTAATAGCCATAACTAACCACCGCACTGCTTCCCCGCTGGGGCAGGCAGAGAGGATGGTCTACCGCACCATTCTGTCTAGACTCTTTTGTTAATCTATTACTCTTGACATGACCCGATATTCTGAAAGACGATTGACTTGATCATGCCAAAACTTCACCGGCTTCTTTTACGATTCAATATCCCGTCAATATATATTCTCCTTTACATTGCTTTCTCGTTTTAACACTCAAACCATCGAATCGCCATCTTATTTATTACTCGTCTTAGTTATGGATAAAATTACAACAAAATGTTTCTTTGTTTTTTAAGTTGTATATTTTAGCCCAAATATAAAAATTTTCATATTTTTTTAATTTCCACAAATGATGCTGGTTTACACCGGTTTTAATTGAATCTGTATAAACCATTAAGAAACTAGCATTTTGTCTCTCTGTAAATTATGTTTGTGCGTTCCGTTTTCGTTTTAGAATGTTACATTTGGAGATTTTGTAATTGATTTCTTTTCAGACCACAATTTCTACCTGATATGAATTCCTTCCACTCCCATCTTTTCTTATTTGAATATTTTAGTTGCAACCTTTGAGTGATTAATTTTATTTGATTTTTTATTTGCATCAGCCCCACACAGGAGGCCTTGAGGAAAATAATTTCCCTCAAGGCCAGGAACAACTCAGAATGAAACCAACTCAGAAACATCTCAGAAAAATTATTAAAAGTGATGAAAAAAATATATAAAAAAATGGTTAAATAGGTTACGTTAGGTTAGGGTTATGGGACTATTGAAAAAAATAATTTTTCGTAGCTTTTAATAACTTTTCAAAGAGGTGTTGAGTTGACTTTATTCTCAGTTGACATGGAACCGTGTGAATCTATTCCTCCCGCCACTGTGCAAGATGATGGGTCGAGAGAGACCAGCTCTCCCGATCCGGCCGGCCACGCAGCTGGTGGGAAGGTGCGTCCGCTGCCAAGACCTGAACACACCTCACCGATTGAACCCGGGCACCTCAGCTAAGTCACCAGACATGGCGAACGGGGGTGACCTATGGCAGAGGTGTTGGTTAACCAAAAATTGTTCGCAGGGCGGCGGTACCCATATCTGCCTCCCAAATTGAAATAGATGTAATGTGTGCTCGATCTGCCTCAAAAATGTGCATAATGTGGCCTAAATACATTTAATTCGGGCTATTTAAAGATTGTGCATCCTACGCGAACGAACTCTAGAATAACCCAAATAATAATATTATTACGTTGTTTTATCGAAAGCTCAAACAGCTTTTAATCTGGAATATTATTGTTAAATCTCTTATTACGTGGCTTCACCAAAAGCCCAAACAGTTTTATATCCGTCCGGTGATGAAACTTGTATAATTTCCTCCTTGGAACTTGGCTACAGCCATGTGCATACAACTTCATTGGACCGCCACATGTGCATTATGTGCAATGTGCATTTCGAGCAGATTATATTTACTTTCTTATAATAAAACTATTCAGCTCGTCCAACTTTAATTGGGTCGGTTTGTCTGCTGGCGTAATACAGCCATTGATCCCGAAAAACTTTGGTGCAATTTTGAAGGGATGAAGATATCATTTTTTGACGGCTTTTTGTTTAAATTACAAAAGATTCTCAATAATGAAATATTCTCAGACAGAAAGGTACTTATGAACGAAACTTGACCTTTAATTGTTATGATTCTGGTAACCTAACCTAACCTGATCTTTTTATTAAAATTATTAAACTCTTAATTCTGTTATGAATTTCTGCAATTAATAAATCTACATGCACCTAGACGAACAACTAGACAAACATTAACATTTCATATACGTACATCTCATTCTAACTATAATTTGCATTCTCCAATACAACATAGTCTTGGTAACAAATACTTAAACAGTATCGATGTATTTGACAATAATTTTAACTTAGCAAACTTCAAACGCCATATGAACCAACTATGTATTTCTTACTATCTCGTAAACTAATGTGAACAACAATTTAAAACATTACGTACTTTTGTCAACTCCTATATTTTATGCAACCTATATTTTGTTTTTTTGTTATATTTTATGTTACATGTATTTTGTCAACACTTATATTTTATGTAACCTGTATATTGTTTTTAACATATATTATGTTACCTGTATTTTGTCATCATTATTATTGTCATCATTATATCTTCGTTGGGATCAGCACTTAGCCAGTCTAACTCCCCGAATTCGCAAGCTCTCTTATGTTTTTCGAACTCTAAGAAATATACTTACTCCTATAACACTAAAAACGGTTTACTATGCTCTCTGCCAATCCCAGTTAGCATATGGCATCATAATTTGGGGCGGCTGTGCTCTTAATTTTATTGATCCTCTGCAAAAAGCCCAAAAAACGATTTTACGTGCTATCAACAAGCGACCAACAAGATATTCCTCCAATAGACTCTTCACAGAATATAATGTCTTAAACATACGGCAACTTCATCTAAAATTTACACTAACACATTTCATGTTCAAATACAAGAAAAAAACTCTTTTACATCACAGTTACACCACCAGAACAATAACCAAACGACACTACAATGTTCCTACACTACGCACCACATCAGCTCAAAGACATTTCATGTACCTAGCTCCTAAAATGTTTAACCTTCTCCCCGAGAACCTAAAATCCGAAACCCAACCCATATCTTTAAAAAAAAATTATCAAAATGGATCCTTACATTCAGTAACGATGATGAGTAAAAATTTGCTATTTTAATTGAATTGTAATATAATTGATACAACTTGTAACATAAATTAATTTAATGTGTTAATTAAATTACTAACTTAATTTGTTACTAAATATGTTACTTAAACTACTTAAATGAATTGCATAAGTTAATAGCTGTACACTGTACCTACACAATCTGTAAACTTCATCCGCCATAACACAGGGACATCCCTAGCATGGCGGATGAATTAACACAATTTTTTGTTCATTGTATAAACTTCTTTTAATAAATAAATAAATAAATAAAATATTATTATTGGAATTTAAAAAAAACATGTTTTGAATTCTATGTAAAAGCTCTATGGCCGTTTACACAAATAAAATAAAAAAATAGTAATAGCATTCGAATAATATAAAAGAAATAGAAAAAATACATCTTTTATTTTTTTTGGTGCTAGCTTAATGTTCTTTCTTTTCAATTTAAAAATTAGTAATTGATAACGTTAATGTAATTGAAAATGCGGTGAAAGACTACGATTCGGAATCAAAATGTGGCTTGAAATTTCTTTAGCTGTATTGTTATCTGATCTAAATAGTCAGATATCTCTCATAACCGTTTTCTGCCCCAGCGCCGGACCTGTCATACATTAAAAATTTACAAAAAAATTGAAGAAACGCCGTGAGAAAATAAAGATCGAATTAAAAATGACTTAAAATGTTCCCTAAATTGTTTAAAAATTACCCGTTTTACGACTTAATTATTATGCGCTAGCAACATCAACCTTTCAAATCTCTCGAACAGTATTTGTGAGCATTGTGTGCGTTGGCGGGTTCCAATTTTCAAATTTGTCACGGAATTTTTTTACAAATTCCATAAATTTAATTCGAATGTAAGACCTATTATTCCATGTGCCTCTGTCGAATGGATGCGATTTAAACTCGATAACCAATCACATTGCGTGTATTTTGTTCTCGTTCTTGCCATGAAACCGTATTGAAAATGCAGGGAATATTAGTTTGTCAAGGAGGTTTTACTACAAATGTCAATTGTTACTCTCACTTGGAACTAATAATTCTGTTCCTACTCTTGCCTTACGGGCAATTATTGACGATTCGACACCTATTGTTATCGCAAACCGCCACCGTGTGGAGCTAGCGTACATGAATCTAAAAGACAGGGTGCATTGTTGTGCGAATGACATTGAAGCCTCTTGTAAATTCATAGTGCGAGGAAAATTGCCTTGCAACCATCTTGTATGACAAACTTTTGAAATGTTTTGTAAGCAAAATCATATAAAATGAACTATTTCAAATTTATTTTTAGATTGTTAATGCAATTTTAAAGGCTTGCGATTTTTTGGATATTTGAAGAGGTGGGAAATGGGACATGACATGTCATTAAAATAATTAAGTAGGTAGAGGCTTTTCTCACATCTTCCCCCTCATCCCGCATCTTTTCTAACCTTGATAAATACACAAACCCAATCAACAAATAATATTGAATATTATGTTACCTACATATGTCACACGAATATTAAAAATATATTTCTTTTACGTTGGGCGCCTATCACGATTTAAATATTGTCGAGTTTATCGTTTATTCATTTTTAGTTTTTCGACAACCACTAAGGTACGTTTTTAGAAAATCTATTGTTTCCCAAATTACAAAAGGTAAGGGTTTTTAATCTTATAAATAAAAAATGAGGAATTCCTGAAAAAGAAAAAGGTACGAGGGGTGGGTAGGAATCTGGTGGTCAGCGGGTTCAGTACTGAGTAAAAGATACAAAGGGTGGGTAGGAATCTGGTGGTCAGTGTGTTCAGAACTGATGGACTTATGAATCTATCGCTCTCACTGCGGTGCAAGACAATTTTCCGAGAGACTCCTGCTGGAGAGGCCAAAAGATCTCCCTCGACCAGTCTCTCTCGATCTGGCCTGCCTCGCAGTTGGTCCGCTGCCAAGTTCCCGATAAACCTAACCCCATAAATCCGGGCACCTCTGCTATGTCACCAAACGCAGCGAAACACCATGACAGAGATGTTGATTATCCAATAAATGATTCTCCCAAATTTTATTCCTCCCCGTCTTCTACCACATAATATACTCCAATATTGGAAATGTCATAGTCCCAGTGGCTCCAATCAATTGGGATTCTTAATTCTTAGAGTTGGTGCTTTTTTTTTTTTAGCTGCACAAAGGAGGCCCTGATAAAAATAAACCCCTTCAGGGCCTATGTCATCTTTGTTGTGTGGAGGGTCCTTTTAGGAAAGAAGGGAGAGGAAGATCTGGTAGGAAAAAGGGTATTCGGGGTGGGTAGGAATCTGGGGGTCAGTGTGTCCAGGAGTAACGGGCGTATGAATCCATCCCTCCCACTGCGGTGCAAGGCGGTGTTCCAGGAGAGTACGACTGGAATAGTCAAAATAACTCCCTCAACCATTCTCTTCGGTCTCCGACCTGCCATGCAGCTGTTGGCAGACGCATCCGCCACCAAAACCCGGACAAACCTCACCCCATGATGATCCCAGCTAAGTCACCAAACGTAGCGAACCACTTGGGTGACCTATGGCAAAGGCGTTGGTTATCCAATAAATGGATCCCGGATTGGCGGTACCCATACCCGCCTTTTTTTAATTTTTTTCATGATCTCCACACACGAGGGCGTGAGGAAAATAATTTCCCTCAGGGCCTATGTCATCTTTGGGGATGCTGTATGGAGGATTTTTTTTAAGAAAAGGAGGAGAGGAGAGTTCTGAGAAGGAAAAAGGTTTAAGGGGTGGGTAGGAATCTGGGGTTCAGGGTGTCCTGGTCATCCGCCTCCAAGACCTAGACAAACCTTACCTTATGAATCCGGGCACCCCTGCTAAATCAAAAAACGTAGCCTTCCTGCTTTATAACAAAAAATAACGTTTGTCAGTTTTTCTTCAGGAAATTGAATTCCCTGAAAAACTACCCTAAGATCTTTCAGCTGCACATTTCCTTATAAAGGCCCATTCAGACTTAACCAGCCTGACGTGCATTGGCCGATTAAATCGCTCGTTCTCGAGCAATAAATTAAATAACGTGCAATGGATTTGACAAGTTGACTGCGGCTGCTCCAGATCTGATTGTGTGAATGGGCTATTATTATTACTTGACAGCTATGAAAACCACGTTGTTATTTTTATTTAAAAAGAGGTAAAAGATTTTTATGGGCGATTTTTCTGTGAAGGCACGCCGCACGCCATTTTAACATTTCTCCTACATTATTTCAAAGGATTAGATGCATAAAACATTTATAATTTAAATTACGTAGTACCAGTCTCAAATATAATGAAAAAGGTAGGACACTAGTTAAGGGAGTGGTTTATATTCAACCGTTTGAGTCTTGCAACAATCTTTGAAAGGAACGCTCGTTTTATTTTTGCGCGAGTTCGCGGGTTTGAAAATCGTTTGTAACAGTCGCTGTGGCTGATTTCAAAAATGTGAAATTTGGTGACATTTCTCAGAGAAGCTTCTATAAATAACAAGTCCTTACCATTGTATTGGGAACTCTATAGATATTTAACACTACGTACTACGTAAGATTAAGGGGGTATTCTAGTCTAGAAAAAAAAAAATAATAACTTTCTTGAAGTTTAAATATTCAAGAATATCACCTTAAAAGGATCTTTCAAAATTAGAATTATTTTAAAAGTTAGAGCCATTTTAGTTCAACCGGTTTAGACGGAATCTAACTAAACTCTAAATAGAGCAAAACTTTAAACGCGTGTTTCTCAAAACTACTTTTTTCGAGACAGTTAACACGATATCTCAAGTTCTACTCAACCAATTTACTTGAAATTTGGTGTGAGCCCTCTCTATACATTACTCTATCGTGCTAACTAATACTATAACAAAATTAAAAATTTTACTATTTTTAAAAAATTTGGAAAGTCAAAAAAACTCGTAAAAAATGTCTTTTTTATTTCAGACAGCCGCCATTTTGCGATTTTTTTTTTAAACTTTTCCCTAGTTTGGGTCAGAGCCGCATTTGGCAGGATAAAGAATTATTTTTATTTTTTTTAGATTACTAGGAGGGTTGCTATCGTGTCAACCAGGGCGCGCCATTTTTTTGAGACCCCCCACTTCAACACCCTGTAACTTTTTTATTTTGAATTTTTTCGTTTGTTTTTTTTTTATAAATTCTTTAATGTTTACTCAATATTTGATAAAATGATGGCTCGTAAAAATATTATTGTTTTTTTTTTTAATTGCACCTCCAAAAACACCTAAAATTCATGTATCTAGACTAGAATAATCCCTTAAACAAACTTAAGTTATTAAAAATCATTAATTACTATTAAAACACTTATTTCAATTGTCTGCGCCGTGCGTTACTTTTGCATATAAAACTTATCCGAGACATTACCTAGATAGCATTTAGTTCGGGTTTGAATCTTGAAATTATACATAAAGATAGCAGCCAATAAAATATGAAAATGAAGATAATGTTGGTAGTTCTTAGTCGAAATATGACACATTAGCTCAGTTGGTAGAGTTCCGCCCCGGCAATGCGTAGATCCTGGGTTCGTGTCCTAGATGTGACCGTATCTTTTTCTGATTGTTCTGTTTACAGATTTTAGATTGAATTTCGCTAATATTGTCTCCATTTAATTAAAATATTACAATTTGAGGTTTTACTCAAAGCCAGAAATAAAAATAAAAATTAAAAATGTTTTTTCTTGGAATTTATTACAAATCATCAACCTAAATTGTCTACATTTGTTTTGCATGAAATCTGGTTCAATGAACTCAAATTTGATTTGAACTTAAGTGTCACTAAAAATTGGAACTGATTGTGTGAAAAATTCAGACAAGCTATAAATAAGGTACTTACCTACTTATAATATAATATTTTATGAGAAAATTATTTTAATTTTAATATTAAAAAGAACTGATTTGTCAAGAATTTAAACTATCCCAAGATTTTTCTCGGATCTGCACTAGTAATTTAATAATTAATCATTTCGATAGTACTTTTAGCGACGTCTGAGTGCCACTCGACTATTTATATTGGAGAGTCAATCACATCATAATAATTTGCAATATATATATAGTACTAACTCGTTCCTAGCATGCGTTACAATGCCATATTCCAAGAAATAAATTGTTTCTCCCTGCACGACCTTTCCCGTGCGTCCCCGTTCCCCTCCCGCGTTCCCTCCCCCTCCCACGTTCCCCTTCCACCTTCCCTCTCCCCTCTCCCGCTCCCCGTCCCACCAACCCCCCTCCCGCGTTCCATATATTCAGTCCCAGTACATTTAGTTTTCAAACAGCTCGCGTGCCACCTATAACAATTTTTTTAATTCAAATTTTCATTTTTCATATATTACAAGAACAACCAAATATTATAAAAACAATCAATCAAATTTGGTTCTTAACGTAGGTACCTACCTAAAATATCTTTAATTCTTGATTCGGTTCAAATTATTTTGTAAGTACTTCAAATTAATTCATTAATTTAAAGAGTTTTGAAAATTGAATTTTGACGCAATCTCATTCTTAAATTTTTGACAGTTTCGCAAGAATTTTTGTGATGATAAAAAAACTTTTCAGATTTATTGTCATGTGGTTGTACAAACCAGAAATATTTGCGGGGGTGTAAAGAAGGTATTTTGAAAGTTTCAAACATTTTCTATGCGTAATATAGCAATACAAAAGACATCTCACTAATCCCCAAACACATTTTGATTTTTATACATATAGATGAAAAACCGATTGCGTCTTTGATCAACGTAACATTATATCTACTAGTGTCATGATATAAAATCTTGCACATTTTTCTTTACTCGACAAATTATGTAATTTTTGCACAACAACGCCAATCTTCTGTGTATTAAATCGGCGCTCCTTTCAATTTGCACATCTACTGGAATCAGCACAGTTCGCCAAACTGGAGTTGTTAAAAGCCAACGGCGAATACGCGCAGCATCCAGCATCCTATATCCGTACTTTATTTACGGCGAAAGATCTGCTCTCGCCGGCCAGTTGCTAGTTGGGCAGTTAACTCATACAACATCGTGGAGGCTGGAACTCAATCTTACCAAGTCAGTGGACCAAAGTACAGCTAGTGTTGTTATTATTTTTTCTCCCGCAGGAGACGTGGTGCAAATGTTTTGGTGCAAAATTTTTATTGCTGATTTGTTGTTTCGTTTGGTTTTTGTTTATCGCTCTGTAAGTAGAAACCATATTTTTAATCTGTTGGATTTTGAATTTTATTAACAAACATTTTTTATGTTTAAGATATGTCCTTAGACGCTGGAAATTTGTCGCTTCAAAAATTATTTTGGGCAATGTGTTTTGTTTATCGCTTTGTAAGTAAATAGCAAATAGGTTCATGTATCTTTGTGTTTTTTTCAAACAATATTTCATTAAGATATATATTTCGTCGATATTCTTAAGGGTAGTTAATAAAATAAAGCTTCAAAGTTTAAGCTTCGAGTGTAATTCAGTCTTGACTTAACTCAGGCGCAGAGCTTAAAACCGAACGAGTAAGTTTTCTGTAAAGCATTGCGTATCAAAATATTTGTTTTAAATGTATAAGATTTAATTAATGTTTATTTCCGAGAGTTGTTCATTTGACTTCAACAATATAAACATTGTTGGAAGTAATGTTTTGAAAATGAAAATCAAGAATCTAACTTTTAATAAACAAAACAACAAGGATCGCAATTATTAGTTTCAAGCCCTAAAATGTAATTAATTACCTTCCGTACCCTTTGCCAAATTAATTAACCGCTTTTATTAATAAACGTGTGACGCTTTAGAGTAAATTCCGTTGACATTCTTGTTTGACATTATAACGTATGCATACCTTGTACCAACGCGTCTACGTATACTCACGTAAGAAACAAATTCAAATAAGTGTGTGTTTACATCATTTTCCTATCCACAAAATTGGAGCGTCGAACCCCACCCATTTTCCCGAATGGAAAATGTGAATGTTTTCGTATGACTCGCTTCAAAATTAATTTTATTATTATCTTTTTTATGTACCTATCAATATCAATATCATTAATCACTCTAAGATATATAAGATCGATGCATATCACTACGTAATCGAGGGCGTCACCACTGAAAATATTGGGGAAACAAGAATATCTATGGATTTCAAAAACAGTTTGTGTATTATTCGTTCTTTCGACCACTTATATAAATAATTATGTGAAGGTATATACATTTAAGGAATAATTATTTCAAAAAAGGAATGTACGTAGGTGGGGAGGTACAGATAAAAATGCGTTATTTATAAGAGCAGATAGAACAACCCTTTTCGTCTAATGCCTTTTGTGATCTCTAATAAATGTTCTTCAAATTGTCATTCGTTGGTTTGAAGTCAAATCGTTCTGAATATCATGATTGAAGTATGTTGATAATCAAAATTTTAGTTATGTAATCGATTGATGTTTACACACCCCCACCTCCAAGACGGTTGGAATGTCATTGTCGTTATTTGAGGTTACATCGATTCCGAAATAACCGGACTAATTAATTAGTAACTTAAATGAGAAAGTTTTCCGAAAGGTTTTGTTTGATAATTTAATGAAATGGTTTTTTAATATTTCAATATTATTTGGTCTGCTTGAACATTTTAAGTTAAATTTATTAGTGTCAGTGTTCACATTATATGAAACGACCCGTCCTTAATTTTTATCCGTAATCGGGATCACATATTTATTATTTAAATTTAATATTTAAATAATAAATATGTGATCCCGATTACGGATAAAAATTAAGGATTAGTGTCAGTGTTCACATTATATGAAACGACCCGTCCTTAATTATTTATCCGTAATCTGGATCACATATTTATTATTTAAATTTAATATTAATGATTATTTAAATTTAATTTTAATTTTAATTATTATTTAAATTTAATATTACAGTATAAAAAATACCTAGGTTATTTAATCACATTGAGCATTTTATAAAAAAACAAGCAGATTTATTATTAAAATTTAATATTTATTATTATTTAAATTTAATATTAATTTTAATTATTATTTAAATTTAATATTAATTTTTATTTTTATTTAAATTTAATATAACAATATTAAAAATACCTAGGTTAATAATCACAGTGAGCATTTTATAAAAAAATATGCACACTTAATTTAATTAGGGCCTCATTTTACATACAACGTGTAATTTGGTTATTTAAAAAAATGTGTTATATTTTTTTAGTTAATCCGATTCTAACGAAAAGCTCTTAAACTAAAAGCTCGAACAGGTCAATGAAATACAAACAACTGGAGCAAATAATTCTGCAGTACATTAAATACACAACAATTTGGCTCGAACGCAAGCTTTTATACAATTTGAGTTCGTTCCTCGAACTAAACCTCATTTACATTGGGGAATTTGATTTTTTTTCTTTTTAGTAAAATTGGCGTTTCTTCGTTGGTTTTGCGTGGCGCATTGCTCAAAAGGATAAATTTTCCATGGCCTAGTCATAAATGTATAAATATATGTTACAATTCGTTCTTTGGGAAATCCATTTATTATCGCCTTCGATAAAATCTTGACTCGGGAATAACGGATTATGAATTACGCAAATCATTTGAATTTAATTTTTGGCCACGAACCAGCACGTTTTTATGGTAACTGAAAAGTTTTCAGGTCTTTTGAGATATTTTGATTTGTACCTCACAAATAAAGCAGTTTTTCTGCAAATCTGTTACATGCCAACTTTTGTGTTTTTTCTATTCCTGTTTTAGGCATTAACTTTTTATGATTTTAATTTTACAAAAAATATTACGTTTTTGGTATGGTTTCATAAAAGTATTAAAAGAATGCGACAATTCTGTTAGGCGAAAGAAAGTCGAAAGAAAAAATGACGCAAGAGTAAGAAATTAGGATTCCATGACAGTTGGCCCACTGGCGTACTTTTATGCAAAATTTATTTATTTATTTATTTATTTATTTGAACAAAAATACATACACATTATAAGAAAACTTTGACTGTCCAACTAAGAGATTTCCCGTTTTAGGACAGTCGAATTGCCTGGTTTAGTTCACATTAGGTAGTTACGTTGTTTTTTGTAGAACTTAAATACTAGTAAATGAATGAGGGCATAAGTGCTGATTACATTTGTATTTGTTAAATCTACAGTCAAGTGCAAGATTAAAAAGCAATAAAACAATTAAAATGCAGTCGGTTTAGGGAAAAAACGATTTATCTACACAAAATTCAACGAAATGTCTCCGATGTAGTGTGCAGAGATGATGTACCGCCGAATAGCAAAAGTTTAAAACATTTTTTCATTCTAATGCATCAAGATAAAACTACTTGTCTATATACTGCATATACCAGCAAATAAGTAAAAAACATCAACACTGTAATAAATTCCTTTGATATCCTTATCAACTTATTATTTAAGGAATTTTTGAAGTCGATTTAAGGTTAGAAATTGGTAAATAACGAAAATTATAATTTTGGAATTATTTTAATTTCGAAACTGTCGGGTCACCGAAATTAGCTATGTACTCATGCAGACCTAGTCACCGAACACAAGAAAACAGCATTTTAACCCGCGAGCACTCGCGCTGTGAGCATTTCCCTCACGGTGAATTTAAAATTAACGCCATTTATGCAACAATGCGCATACGTACCTCGTTTGTCCAATAGCTGAGTTTTATTCTTCCCCCTTCCCGTGCATGACGGTTTTTTCGTCTTAGGGTGTAGTCGCTCTGTAGAGTTGGTTTGTTTGGCCGGGTCTCGTCGCGCAGTATTTTGCTCATCGCACGAGTGACAACGTAAGTATTATTTTTTAGTTAATTCCAAAACGTTTCAGTTCCAGTTTTGTACAGAACATGCTTTTACTTTGTGTGAAATATGTAAAGCTCGTGCATATAATGAAGATTTAAATTTTTATTCATTCCTTAATTTTTTTTGATAAAAGTTATTTTTTTTAGTTTATTCCAAAAGTTCAGTTAAGAAATGCCAATTCAGTTTCTTTATTTATTTAAAAATATTATAGTGTGACAAATGTCATTTATTAAAAATAAACATTTGTTTTGTTTTAACATGATTTTTTATTATATATTATAAATAAATATATAATAATATAAATAAATATGCTATAATTTATTAACCTTTTGGCAATTTATAAAACGTGAGCGAAATGCTCTATACGCGAGTGCTCGCAGGTTAAACATGGCTTCTCGTTGTCTGTATCCTAACAGCGTACTACTTGAACAAAATACGTCCCACTGGTCACAGACCAAAGCGTAAATATACAACAGAAATATAAATGACTTAATTTGATCATTTGAACGTTCGCAAATTTCCATAACACTTTTGGTAATGGGGTATTCAACCCCCGACCTCTGGCCCACAGCCAATGTTCTTGACGATGCTCCACGGAACTTAATTAAAATAAACGACAACTTGTTAAAAATTAAACAATTGTTTTTGTCAAGTGGTTTCATTCTAATAGTTTCTATGACAAGTAGTATACTATTAACACATAATAACGTAGATATTAGACATATTTCTGTTCCCACAAAGCAAGAGAAATCAATAATTTTGAAATTGTTCTTCAAAATATGGATGAAGAGAAACTATCTGGGCAAAAAAAGATATATTTAATTATCTATATAAAGTTTGAATTAATTGTATTTCTTTCGATGCTTGTCTCGCTAGGATATACCTGTGTCAAGAGTCACGTAGGAGGTAAATAAATGGGTATAATCATTCATGCATAAATAATACAAGTACTGAGTTCAATACGTGTTTTATTCTTTCTTAGAGGTTGATAAAATAATTTTCCAATAAAAACAAAAAGAAAGGTAATAAGCAGTACAGGTTAATCCTTCAAAGAGAATAATATAACAGATGTAGAAAGAAAAGATGAAATAAAATACAGCGCACTTGAGGTGATTTTTCACGAAAACCGAATTATTAATTATTAGAGAAATGTTAAAATAGATATTGTGAAATTGTGATAATAATTATGGAAGTTAATTTTAAAAGATTTTGTTATTTAGTTAGAGGTTGGGTTTAAATATATGTAAAATAGCTAAAATACATACGTTTACAAAAACTAAAAAGAAATTCCGATAAATTGCTTATTAGCGGTACCAAGTTTCTGTTGGATTTTCATTTCGATTGAGTAAATATATAAATAATTCAGTGCTTATCTATACAGGTACCACCATGAAGGTTTTTTGAGTGTTTTGTATGAAAGAGATTTTTCCTTTTTTTATCACAGGACCGGACTGGTTTAATATTTTTTCTTCGATGCCTAATTTCTAAGGAAAAAAACATTTATAAGCAATGAATACTTTGTAAATGACTACTTTATAATTTACTGAGTGGTACTCAACATGCGTTGCAATGCCATTAAAATAAATATTTTTTTCTCCCTTCATTTCCTTTCCCATGCGTCCCCGTTCCCTTCCCTCGTCTCCTTTCCCTCTTGAGTTCCCCTTCCATCATCTCCACCTTCCTCCTCCCTCCTCACCCCGTCCGCGAACCTCACCTTCTTTCTTTACCCTCCCCCTCTTGCCTTTGTCCCTGCCACTAAAATATATGAAATACACACATTTTACATTTATATAAATTTCATAAGGCAAGAGCTTACCATTATATATAGAAACAAGTCTCCAAAGTTTTATTGCAATCGAATGAACGGTATGGCAGCGCATAAAATACGAACAAACAAACAATTATCGATTTTTATATATAAGATAATACATTCTTCTCCCTCCGACGCACTGAAAGTCATAAATAAAGTGTGTCCTACTGACGGTTAATATTTTGAAGATCAACCACTTTCGACCCAAGTAAAATAATATTTTTCTGAGATCGATCAAATTTACAAAAAAATTGTCAAATTAAAATGTTGTAAATTTTGTTCCTTTAGTTCTGACCTCGGTTTTAAGATAGGTAGCGTGTAATATCTCATTTTTTGTTAAATAAATTCCATCATACGAATGACACCAAAAAAAATTGCACATATCTGAACCTCCCTAATATAACATGTGGTTTGTTGTGTTGCTAACTAGAAGCCGCGTATATATTTTTTGTGAAAATAGCACAGGCAAAGTCGCCAAGCTCGGGTTGTAAACAATGATTTTTAGCAAACATTTCACTTAAAATATTAAAGGATTAACCAAAACAATTTTTGAAAATTGAGTTCAGGCGAAAACTGAAAGAAAATATTTGAAAGCATTTAAAATAATTAGGTACGTGTAGTCTGTCAATTAGCAGTAGAAAATATAAAAAAAAATGAAACTATGAATTTTGTAGGCTGGCAAAACCAATTTAACTGTCAAATATTCCTTTAAAGCACACTGACACTGAAAATATAGAACACTGTAAATCACATTTAAAAAAATAGTTTTTTGTTCTTAAAGAAATTTTAAATTTAAGAAGTACTGTTTAAGGTACCTATTTATGACATAAATTCGATCAAATGGAATTCTACAAAGGGATTTGCTTTCATTTAATTTAACATAAATTTGAATTTAAAAGTAAGTAGAAAGGAAGAATCACTTATGGTGAGTTTATTTACAATACTTTTAGATCTGAATGAGTTAAATATATTCAGATCTAAAATTAGAGACATGGTACTTAAGCTGGCATTAAATAAATTTGAGCAATTTCTAAACTGTGTTGTTCTTTATATTTTATTATAACATCGTTATTCTTCATTATGCTGACACAAAATTGCAAAGGTATAACATACCTATGTGCAATTAGTGGGTAACTATATTGCAATGTAAAAATAGTTTTTTCACTTTTATGCCTTTTTAATTTTTTATTAAAATGTAGGTTACACAGCTTGAGTTATATTTTTAGTATTGCCATTTGAACAACAATGGCGCCCTCCTTTGTTTTCTACTCTTATTTGACAAACTGTATTTAATTCGCGACGAATAAATATATATTTTTTAACATTTGTAAAATTACGATGGCTTAATTTTGTTTTTAATTCGTGGCTTATCATAAAACCCGGAGGTAAATTGATAGCCATAAGTCCTAGTCCCTGCTCAGTGCAGATGGGTTCATGTTGAAAGCTTCAGTGGACTGGCTGTTGGTGGTGGTAAACGAAATAGTTTCTTGGAACTGTTTTATGATCTCTGGCTTCTTTCATAACTGGAACGTATTGATCTATTTCTGCACAAAACACCGAGCGCTCTGTGTATTTGCTGACCCCGATGAATCATGTCGAAGCAAGCCGAACATTATTTGTTAAATATTGCGAATTTTTTCCGTGCTTAAAAAAGGTTTCATGACAAATGACTCCCGGTATACTTATGTACGATATGCAGTCGGTTTAGATGAAATATAACAAAGGGTCCCTGAAGGAGTATGTAGAGAGGAAGTACCGCCAAATAACAAAAGTATAAACATATTTTCTTTCAAATGCATCAAGGATAATACTGCGTCCCTATATACTGTTTATACCTGCTCATAAGTACAAAAAAATTACAGTAAATCATATCGCTTTTTACATCCATACCATCTTCTTTTCGTTGGGATTCCCTTACTAAGGTGAACATAATATGATCTAAACGTGTAAGAAAGAGATAACTCAATGCTTTAAAATCAAATCTAGTAAAATGTACACGTTCATAAAACCAAAGTTTCGGATCACAATTTATGAAACTTCTGGAATTTTTTCTTAATTATTTTTACATAGAACGATCAAAAAGATTACAATAACGTTCATAATACATTTGTCTAATAAAATATTTATGTATTTTTATTTTATTTCGTTATCAATACATTTAGTTAGAAAAAACTTAAGATCAGCCATTTTAATTTTTTTTTTATTTAAGCTTGCAAAATATTTATATTTCAAAAATTATATGTATATTTCAAATCGTAAAAATTGAAATTTACATATAATTGTAAAAATTGAAATATACATATAATTGTAAAAATTGAAATATACATATAATTGTAAAAATTGAAATATACATATAATTGTAAAAATTTAAATATACATATAATTGTAAAAATTGAAATACACATATAATTGTAAAAATTGAAATACACATATAATTGTAAAAATTGAAATACACATATAATTGTAAAAATTGAAATACACATATAATTGTAAAAATTGAAATACACATATAATTGAAAAATTTTCACCTCTCAAAAACTGTTTTTGGTTTTCGGATACGTTCAGAAATATTTAATTTATTTGGATTTTATTGCAAAGCGAAATATTGAATCTCTGACCAAGAAATATGGCCAAGTCTATGTATTTTTGCAGTCGATTTTAATTAATTACAGTTTAGGGGGGGCAACTTTCGGGGGATCAACTGTCGGGGGATCAACTGTCAGGTCACTGAAAAAAGGATCACCATTTTTTAATCTTGCCATTATCAACTGTTAGTAACGACTTACGTAAAAGCACAAAATTTCTCAAAATAAGCGTGTACTTTTACTGCATTTTTTTCAACATTCTTGTATGTTTTGAACTTATTTCTTTTTATAAAAGTTTTACCAAATTCTGTTAAAAATTAATTTAATAAATAAAACGATGATTTGTAATTAACAAAAAAAAGGTTGCATTACGTAGATATGTTTTACGAGATTAAAAGTGTTATTTTTTCTTTCCAGATAATTCCCTTGGACAACAGTTATTCAAAAAATTATAACCTTACAAATTTAATAAATATTATTAAAAATCACCATCAGCAACTTATGATTCGACAATAAAACCATGTATTATATGTATAAACTAAATTAAATTTTAACGAGACGCAAACATAATTAAAAACGAAACTAAACGAATACATGCTCAATGTATGAAACGAAAATAATTTATAAATTCTAGTGCAGACTAACGTAATAACATTTAAACATAGTAATAATAAACCTTCAATATTGTGATTCTAATATAACCATCAGTGCTTCCTAATAATAATATTTAAATTCAGGCTTACGATCCGAAAATTTGTGTGTTTTTATTTCGAAAATTCCGATTTGCTACTCTTAAAAAATAATTTAACTTAATGTTTAAATAATCTCAATTAACTACTATCATCAATTAATAAGCTTAAAAGTTAAATATAAATAATTATTAAATTCATAAATAAGTTCCAGGAAAACAGAAGTGTAAATTGGTCATATTGTGCGTTAATCAATTGTGCGATCAATGAGGTGTGCTTTTGAAAAAGTTGTCTTCAGTTAGGCCGAGATGACGTCACGTACGGTAGAATTGGCTGGTGGGTCGCCATGGGGCTTCCGGATGCACGGAGGGGTTGATGTCAACCAACCCTTGAGGATTTCTAGGGTGAGTAATCAAAGACTTTATTATTTTTCTTATTATTCTTCAATTAGGTTGACGCTGTTTGATATTTAAATTTTAAATACAAAAATGGTTAAAAGTTCGTCTATTTTAATATTTCTTTGAATTTTTACCAATTGTATCAATCCCTTTTAAATATAATCGACGAGAATTTGGTCTAATTTAGCACTTCAATGTTTTATTGTAAGAAAAACTACTAAAATTTAAGAAATCAATAAATTTGTGGTGTTCGGACGGAGTCTGCACGATTACGTCATTTAAAAAAATCGCTTGTTGAAACTTTACTCATACTAAAACAATTTGCAAAAGGTTTTATTACCAATTCCGAATACATCTCCGTTTCTAAACATGTGGTGGTTGTTATGTAGACTACGAAAGCTTGAATCCAAATTTCCTTACCATATACTTATATACTTGATAATATATACGTATATAGAACAATAAATCCAAAAATTTGTTAAATATGTCCCTTTTCTCCGTTTTTTTTCTCTTTCGATCTGCGTTGTCGAAGGTTCCATAATAGTTGATCCACCGACAGTTGGCTCCCCGACGTACTTATATACAATGTGCAGTTAGTTTAGAGAAAAATAGGTAAACCTAATTACACAAAATATAACTAAGTGATCCCGAAGCGATGTGCAGAGAGGATGTACCGTTGAATAACTAAATTTTAAAATATATTTCCATTCAAATGTATCAAGGAAAAATCTGCTTGTTTATACACATGTATTTACACCAGCGCATAAGTACAAATAAATCGACATTGTGTATAAATTCGTTCGATATTCATACGAACTTATTATTATTAAGAGTATTTTTGAAGTCGACTTTACGTTTGAAATTGATCAATAATGCACAAAGAATTTAGTAAACATCATATCGGGGGACCAACTGTCGGCATATCAACTGTCAGGTCATGGTCGTCGAAATATTTCTAGGAAAATAAGAGCGTCTTTTTCGAAGTGCATTTTAAGACGATTTTTTTTGAAAAATTAAAAATAAATTAAATGCTATTATTATTAATTCATATTTATAGGTCTACAAAAACAGAAAACTTGATTTTTTTGAAAAAAATAATAAACGCCATTTTCGCTTTCTTGAACAATTAACACTTTGTCCCTTATAGTATTTCAAATATCCGTGATCGATACGTACATCCTCACATATATTAACTATATGTACAACTATATCTGAGTATGAGAAACAGGCAACTAACACTATCACATTCACTCATCAAAAAATTTCCAAACGCTTTCCTGAATCTGTGATATTTGGCTTATTAACAAAATTAATAATAATGCCTAAAATAAACTCCGTAATTTTTTTTTATTTATGTTCAAAACTTTTCAGATCATCTCCAAACCCTTTCGGGAAATGAAATACCTGTCGCGTGTAGAATAATTGATAGTGAGTCTGAAGATTTTTTTAAAGTTTTCCTCTCAGCGCGTTAAAAGTCATAAATAAACATGGTAAATCCTCACTCGGGGCAATATTGCAGGCTTAAATAAATCCCCAACACAAGGTTCATGGTATATTGGAGAAGCCTTGCGCACACTTTTCAGCGAGCTAAATCCCTGCATGTAAACCACTCGAAAGCAACGTGAAAATGTGTTGCCAGAAAATCGAGGCTCTAGAATCTGCGAAAAAGGATTGAATATTTTTTATAGTTTGTAAAATTTACTCAACACGAAGGTGGAAAATCGAGGAACGAGGAAAATATTTTCGATAAATATTTGTAAAAAATACTTCAAAAGCAGAGTATTCGGCCATTCGGTATTCCGTAGGCGGCCTCCGTGGTCGAGGGGTGGGGCTCACGAGTACCAGTTCGGAAATAGTGGGTTCGATTCCCAGCATGCGCAAGCAAATTTTACTTGATTAATTTGTGTTATATCACAATTCTTTAATTGAAAATAATATAATAATATATTTGCGGCAAATTTCAGACTGGAAGATACTTTCATTATCGCTCTTGATGTAAGACCACCATTCAGAATAAAAACCTTGAAATGGCTTAGCCTTGTTTGATACGAACCAGATTTGACCAGATATGAATAGCTAGGTACTTCCCCACCTTCCTCTTCCCTGTCATCGTCCCCTCCGAACTACTTTCAGCCTCATAACATATCCCAATTGGGGATCCTATAGTTTCACTGGCTTCAGACGGTTGGGAGCGGTTGAGACTCCTGTGCAGAATTCACATAAATAAAATTACAGTAATTTCAAATTATAAAATCGTAGTGGATCTCCTTTAAAGTATCAAACACAGAGAGAGATAGACACTCTCAGTGAATCGCTACCACTGATTAGCCTGGCACTTCCTAACCTTCCTCTTTCCCGTCCTTTTGCCCCACACTATATCTATCCTTACACCACACCCCAATTTATGATACTATATGAAAAACAAAATCACAAAGCTGGGTTTACAGTGATTAAACGAAATAATCAAACTCAAACGAAAGCTCGAATTTGTTTTAAAAATTTACACAATTTGTAATCAACCCCTGATAAAACCACAGTTTTCTGCCTAGCCACAAATAAAAAGTAGCCAAATCTCCAAATGAAAACACAGAATTGTAGCTATTCACAGTTTACAAAATAGATTAAAATTTGAGTAGGTATTTAACATTTTTTTCAGAGATCAAATCACAACATAAATAATGTCTTCTCAACAAAATGGTTATATAATGGATTATTCAATCACAAACCACAAAGTTCTCTGATTCAATTGTAGAAATAACTTTATTCCATTCAGCATTGTGTCTTTTCCAATATATTGTTCATTTCAGTTCCTCAATCTCTGTAAAAGCTTTCTATATAGTTTGTCCATGACACGCCATTACAGCTTTGACTGGAAGTTCAGGCCTGGCAGAAATTTCCCTTCTCGCTATTTCCATTCAGGCCACGTCAGTTTGAATTTCCTTAGCATTTTATTGAACATTGCATTCAACTACTCTGTACGCTGACGGCTACGATGAATTCTTGAAACTAGGATGTGAAATTTAAAAATTTAAATCGTTTTACCATATTTATATTTGGAATAAAATTCTGTCCAATCCTGACTTCAGATAAAAAAATATTCTAGACTTTTAGTAGAAAAGTCAAAAGGTGTCGCATTTAAAAAAAATCGGTAAATAAATCTAGGTTATAAATATATTCGTGAAGTTCTTTCTAAAAGTCAGACAAACATCAATCCAATCAAAAAGTATTAGAATTAGTAAAAGATAATATTTGCATTTGTATTTGTAGATAATCAGATTAGTGGTTAAAAACGTTGTTGGGGTAAGACAGAGATATTGCTGCCTCCTGTTCTATGTTATATTTAACTCTTAATGATTCTTGTTTAAGGGCACCGTTATGGTTTAGCATTATCTATTGTCCTGTGCCAAAACAACGCCGTTGTTTGTATAAACTGTATAATCTTTGTTTCATAGTTTTTGATAAATTTTGTAAGGACTCGTAAGGAACACTATAATAGGATTACTTTTAAGTTTATTATAGCTAAGCGCACTTGAAGTGAAATTACACAAAACTGCGCTATATAAATACTAAGTTATTATTATTATTATTATTAGGTTCAGTCCCCAGCTGTGACCGTTGCCTTTTTTATTTTCTGTGTGCTGTTTTGTTTCATGTTTCGTTTAAACTTATTAGAATTATCTTCTTCTTCAATGATATGTATGGTCCTGTAACTTGCATATTTTCTGTCTGTACAGAGTATAAATAAAACAATATATATATATACATTTTTTATTGCATTCATTGGTCAAATGTATTGTACACAAAGTTTTATCAGTGATCGATGAGCCGGTGGATGCAATTTTTAGCTAAAAGTCTTTATAATTTGTTTTTTAATATTTTTGTTGCTTGTAGGTATATGAATTGTACCTACGAGTTCTCTAAAGTTATCCATTAGCATTAGCGTTAGTTATATTCTTATTTATTATATTGAGTTTGTGCTTTATTTACATACTTTGTAATCTTTTTTATTTATGTTATACTGTTGTTTTAAAAGAAATTAGTATGTTATATGTAAAAGCCCAATAGGGCGTCAATAAATAAATAAATAATAATTAGTCTAATCTGTAATTAGAAGTAAGATTGTAAAAATTTATTATAAATTTGTACAACGCGTTTAGGTGATTTTTCACAAACCCGGCGCTAAACAAATCATCAATTTATTATTATTATTACATTGAAGGGTACCGACCACCAAACGTTGTCCCATTAAATTAAAGTATCTAAAAGGCTACTTTCACATTCTTTCGGTGAATTGCGCGCGCAATGTCAAAACTTACACGATAATTTTTAATCAAATGTACGGCGCTCATACCCAAACTGTAGTTTAGGGTGATAATGATGTTTGTTAGTTGATTATTTTGTTTGTTAGCTTTACGAACATGCTTAAAAAAGGACTATCTCCGTGATAGTGGTTGATTCGTTCAAAATAGCCTGATTGATTCCATCTTTAGAACCGATACTTCACTTAAAATTGATTTAAATTTCTCCAAATCAAATAATACAACGGATCAAGGTTTAAAACACCTAACTTTTCCTAATAATGCCTAATCACCATTCAAATTACAGACTATTTTTAATTTTTTCTAGTGAAAAACTTCGTGTTCGCGTGTCGTTAATATTTCACGATGAGGTAGAGAGATTTCACATCACTCAAGTAAAAAAGTTGGCATGTTTCAAAATACTCCAAGAAAAGCTTAACAATCAACTCCAATCATGTGATTTATATCTGGAACTTCTGTTTTAAGTGTACGGAATTAGAATTCAGTTAAGCTTTCCTTTACTTCAACATGAATACAATTGCTAGTTCACGGTCATGGTTTTGTATTTCACAAAAATAGTGTTGTATTCGTGCGAGGGGAATTTCAGTGTTTTACAAAACATGTGCAAATAGCCAAAGCGCTTTGCAGAGAGATTTTACGAAACGTAACAAGATTTAATATATTATACGATTTCTTATTAAATATTTTTTCTTCAAAATAGGCATATTTACTTTGGGGTGTCATCATTAATTTAATGAAAAACAAATACCTTTGTATAACACCACTATTTTATTAACAATATCAACATGTTTCGAAAACTATGTTTTCTTCGTCAGGATAATAAGTCAATGACTTATTATCCTGACGAAGAAAACATAGTTTTCGAAACATGTTGATATTGTTAATAAAATAGTGGTGTTATACAAAGGTATTTGTTCTTATTAAATACTCTAAAAATACATACATTAGAAAGTAGACGTAAAATAAACGACTTAACATTTTTATTCAAAATACTCAACTCTAAATTCGACTGTTGTGAACACTTGCAACTCATTAACTTAAGAATACCCACAATAACAACACGACAAAATACAATATTATATAGCAGCACTCATAAGCGTAACTACATTGCCCACTCCGATACAACGACTTCATACCATGGGAAATAAGTACTTGGGTGATGTTGACATATTCAATATCAACTTGGCGAGTTTTGTAGATCATCTAAAACATTTATTTCAACACCATTACTAAACACATCTTGTAAACCTATAAAATAGCTGTATTTTTCTTTTTTGTTTTATTTGTGTATTATGTAATTTTATTTTTATTATTTCCTAAGTTTAATTACACTACAAATCATGTAAAAGCCCTCTGGGCGTTAAATAAATATTACCAATGTTATTTTATGTCAGATATTGTTTTTTTTTCCTTGAGTATTGTTTGAAGGCGTTGTCTTGATTTTAATGATTTGTTTCAGCAGCGGTATAGCGCGTCTCTGGAAAGAATCCTAGATGTAAGTTTTGTGGAAATCATTCCGACTGGGTGTGTTTTGTGACTAACAGCAAGGCTTTCTTCAATAACAATAACACGATTTGCTAACACAAAATTACGATATGTTGTGCGTGTTTTATGTTGTCTGTTGTTTGACCCTATGGTATCTACTCGTGCAAGCCACAAAACCACAATAAAGCTTTTCAAATATTCATCATTCTCTAAATAATTATTACCAAATTAGAGGTAAGTAAAGGAAACACTTTAAAATGATTTCTAATTTTTTCTACGTTTGGTAATTTAGCAGGGGTATGGGTTCATGGGTTGAGGTTTGTCGAGGGTTTGGCGGTGAATTCGTTTTCCCACCTACTGACCAGTTGAGACAGATCTAGCCTAGACCTCTCCAACCGGACTCTCTTGACCCTCCGTTCATTGAGCTATTGCAATGATCATATTATGTAGTCGGTGAGAATACTGAATTCATTTTTAGCAGAATTTTATAGGTACGTAGAGGAAGTAGTGCAATCCTTTATTGGTCGTAATTATCTTAAAACTATATATTATCTACAATCGATCTCTACAAGATCACCGTTCACTCTTACATCTTTATCATCTAGGAAGCAATTTCTTTCCATGTGGAGTGAAAGGCAAAACTTCAAAAACAGAAATCTTGGCATCCTGATACTTAAGAAGTTTCCGTGCAAAAAATATGCTATTTTCATGATAAATTAATAATACCAAATACTTCTCATCGTGAACCGCACAAACCTGATAATTAATGAAAAAAATAAAACTTTTAGATTATTCGACACAATATTTGTATATGAAAGGGGGGCGTTGGAAGTATAGAGTTTCATTATCTTCATGGGATAAGGTCAAATTAGGTTAGAGATTAGATTAGGTACATTTTAACTTTACATTACAATTATTCACATAAATCTTATTTTTGAAACGATGAATATCTCGCAACTCCGGGTTAAGGGTAGAACACGACCGACGGTTTGGACCATGAAGCCACAAATCGTACTACTTAGTACTTCAGCTATCAACTATCAATGGAGACATCCTAGTTCTATAAAGCTTTTTATCGACTCTAATAATAATAGATATTACTCGATACATTTTGATTTTATATTCTGATAATCGTAAGCGGGAAACCTAATTGCAAGTCACGTAAAACCGTATTTTTACTTTGTTCTGACATTCCAACTAAAGAATCGGCCTTAAAGCCCGATAATAAGCGTTTAAAAAGAAGTCGGGAGATATGTAAATACGAATGTTAGAGGGAACGCGCTAATACTGAAAACGATAATATTTTAGCGAAAATTGTGAAAATTTTCAATAAAACACGACTCTTTTAAAATATACCAAAATTCTCGTGAGAAATGTTTTATGTATTTATAAAAAAACACAGAATTTTTTCATATTTGATTTTATTAGACTTGTAATTTCATATAATTACCATTTCGGCACGGCAAATGCTTAGATATTATCTTAAAAAATAACACGTTTTTTTAATATAAAACTTAGTGTTTCAGAAAAATATGTTATAAAACAGTACAAATTCGGAAAGCCACGACTTTAGCGTTGAATTTCCATACCGAAGCTTTCGTTAGCGAACATTTTTAGAAACATATGAATAACTCAGCCAAATAAGTTATCTGTGCCCGATTAAACCTCCGGACAATATTTCTTTTATATTTGATAAATTAATAACAAAAATAAGCTTATCTTGCTCGTTCTCGTACAATGCCCACATTTACAATTCACAGTACACCAGACGGAATACGGACAATGTACAAAGCACACAGTTATATTAATGTACTTGTCCAACGTTTTACAAAATTATGTGCGTCACACAGGGTGAGCTGAAACCATGATTAAGCTTACATTTATATTACATGACTTTTAGGTCTTGCGCAACGCTTAATAATATAGAAATTTACCATAAATCACAAGAAATTTTTATGTTATATGTAAAAAAATTCCATTTTATTTTTTAAATTTGCTGTTTGTGGCGACATATTATATGAAAAGAATAGAAACTATTAAAAATGTAACCTCAGAGCAAAATGGCATTTACACTTTTTTCTTCAAACAAGCTTAAGTCCGGTCTCCTGCGACCTCCGACATGAACATTTGCTTACCCCTTTGCTTGAACATTACTATAAACTTTCTCAATTTGGTCGTGATTTTGAACTATTTTATACGTGTCCGCAATAAGGCCATGCCCCCATTGCCAATGTTTATAGTAATATTTAAGCAAATGTGTAAGCAAATGCTCATGTTCACTGATTGCTAGCAAATCGGGTAATTCATGTTATTCGCTTTCACCATTAATGATCGAGCTTTGTAATTGGAGGGCCAATTTATCCATTTTCGATTTCTTTACATTCAGCTTGACATGGTTAACTTTGCGGTGATGTCGCAAACCTATTAATATATTATAAAACCATAATTTTCTTGTAGATAAAGAACTTCTTTATTGAACTTAAAAAGAAAGCACCGCAGGCGAACATTTTTTTATCTCCAAGGCCAAAATAATAAATGCTTTCGATTTTTATCGTTCTGGAATAAAATAACGAATAAAACTGGAATTAATATTTTGGGCAACTGTAGATTTTTATCGAAAATTTATGGTATGTTTAAAAATGAAATCCTTTAAAATGCATCGAACACAGTCGTCAACAAAACTTTTTCGACGCGAATACGCGAGCCACAAATTTTGTCTTTTTAAGAATATGTAAGAAAAATCTTATTATTTAGAGCGGGTGATTAAAAATTTGGAAAAATAAAACAGAAGTGTTTCGCTAAACCCTCTTCCAAAACATAACTGAAACAGTTGAATTTTCTGTTCCGCAATTAAAAAAAATTTTTTTACTTAGCCTAGTGGGCAGACCAAGAAGCCCGCGGTATGCGCGGACGCGGAATTTGGTGCAGTCGTTTGGAAGTTATGCGCGTAAAAACATTTCGGAGATTCATTTTTATTTAAATATATCAACATCGTTTCCACGGCAACGATTTATTTTCTGACTCTACCAAT
The DNA here is from genome assembly GCA_936435175.1 of Glyphotaelius pellucidus. Lineage (NCBI taxonomy): Eukaryota > Metazoa > Arthropoda > Insecta > Trichoptera > Limnephilidae > Glyphotaelius > Glyphotaelius pellucidus. The sequence goes on along the minus strand of OW386545.1, from coordinate 32,934,810 downwards.
AACTCGCTTTTGTTAGGGACAGAAAACTTATAATAAATATAATATTTATTATATTTATAATTTAATAACGCCAGAGCTTACCATTATATACAGCCTATATTACTCGCATATAATGTAGCTTTCTATTGGTGAAAGAATTTAAAAAATCTGTTTATTGGTTTATGCGTGTAAGCGTAACAAACAAATACACGCCGTTTCGCATAGTATAGATTATATTACAAGCGATCATTGTCAATAATTTTTTTTAACCTTTAAAGCTGTTTCACACAGAGCTATAAATCTGCGAGCAGATCTGTTGAAGCGCAAGCGCTTATCTTTTGTGCTTTCACACGAGGCTATCAAATATTTCTTCCTGTGGTAGGAGAGGGGGTCAGTCGAATTAGGGAGCGGCAATGGAATGCATATTTTTTGTACTGTAATCTGTCAACTTGACATCTGTCATCCACGGGTCTAGGCAGCTCCGTAATTAAAATGACCCCCTCTCCTGTTTTAGTCGGAGAAGGGGAGAGTTATCTTCTGACATATCGCCTCTTGAGCGGTTACGTCTAAGATGTGTATTGTCTATGATTGACCTGCGCTTAAAGGTATGAACGGTCTGAAGGGATTGTATGCAGAGCGTTATTTGGCGTGCTATGATCTTTTATATTTGATAGCTGTGTGTGAACCAGCTTTAACTCCACACAAGACTTTTGTCAGTGGAGGGTATTTTTGAGGAGAATGAAACAATAAGTTGAAAAACAACTCAGATTTAGTTCCATCATTGGAAATTTGTGTGAGTTTGATCACCCTGTGTGTGCACTAATTGAAATATTCGGTACATTAAAGATTCAACAAAGGTCACTGCTCATCACGGGAGGGTCACATCCGGTGTACACAATACCCACTTTATGTCTACTGTTCTGTTGTGTTTGTGTACATTACGTGCATTAGTTACTCCTCTCAATCGTATTGCGTTGTTCCGTGACAATATCATTGGCTTTTTTGATGAATTGTTTATTTAAAGTCACGTAATTCATTTGTTCGGTTACTTTTCGAATGAAATTAAAATTACAAGTAGCTATTTTGTTCATAGAAAGCGTATAGTGGAGTGATGGTTATAAATTTAAATGCAATTTTAAAATATATATTTTTTAATTCATAACTTTTATAAGTAAAAATAAAACTCGGTAATTTTGGTTCTGGGTTGATTTGCTTTACAGTTTGACGTGTTTAACTTTGCAGTCGGTGGCGCTAGTGTAAGGTATATTATGCGGATGCAAAATCTGTGTAAATTATAATAATTTTTTAAGGTATTTCGACACTCCAATTCAATCAGTTTTTTTTTTTCAAAAAAATAACACTACTTTTTGAGAATATAATTTTGTTTAACGATATCTGATATGCTTTTTAGAAGAAATATTCGCAATATCAAAATGCAGTATTTTAGTAACCTAATGTTATTTATTCATGTATGATATTGCATTTTTTAATATATATTTTTACATGTGTATACCGCACAAGAGTCCCAACTGCTCCCGTCTAAAGCAAGTGGGACCATGGCATCCTCAATTGGGGTATTGTTTTTTTTTTTACATGAGCTCCACACAGGAGGCCCTGAGGAAAATAATTTCCTTCAGGGCCTATCTCATCTTTGGGTATGCTGTGTGGAGGGTTTTTTCAAGGAAAGTAAGGAGAGGAGAGTTCTGGGAAGGAAAAGCGTTTAGGGGTGGGTAGAAATCCGGGTTTCAGTGTATCCTGGTCATCCGCCTCCAAGACCTAGACAAACCTCACCCCCGGGCACCCCTGCTAAATCACCAAACGTAGCGTAGGCTTACTTTGGTGGTAGTAGAAGATTTGACTTTCTTTAAAAAAAAAACAAAAAAAATTGTGAAATAACACAAATTAATCAAATAAAATTTATTTGCGCACGCCGGGATTCGATCCGAGTCAAGAGGCTTACCTAGAGATTCGGGATCCCGGGATCCCGGCCCTTTTTCGACCCCGAAAATACCGGGACTGCACTTTGGCTAATCTTGGGATTGCCACAATCAGGTCTAGTTTGCATTCCGTAATCCGTTGCGCCTTGACTTGTTCGGAAGTAATGCGCGTACAAACATTTCGGAGATTCATTTTTATTTATATAGATAGATATTAACTTCGGAGCCTGAAATAAAATTTTCGCAAATATATCAACATTGTTACCAAGATAACGATTTGTTTTGCATTTCGTCTGACATTATCAATAACTCGCTTTTGTAAGGGACAATAAACGTATAATAAATATAATATATATTAATATTTGTAATTTCATAACGCCAGAGCTTACCATTATATGTAGTCTATATTACTCGCATATTAATATAATATTCAATTGGTGAAAGAATTATTGAGATCGGTTTAGTAGTTTAGGTGTGAAAGCGCAACAAACAAACACACGTACTTTCGCATTTATAATATTAGTATAGATAAGTTGTCTTGTGCAACAAACAATATTAACAGATTATGTTTATGAACTTACTATCTACGCTTTTATTTTATTTTATCCCAATTATAAATCACATTTTCTAATCCCGGGATAGTACCGGGATCCCGGGATTACGCATCGAAAATCCCGTAATCCCGGGATTTAAAAACATGCTCGGGATTGTATTCTCTAGGCTTACCCTTCGACCACGGAGGCGGAGAATAATATACGAGTCTATAGATAAACAGCATGACGAGTTTAGTTCATATTCCATTGTTTCATGTTTCAATGTACTTTTTTATTAATATTTTCTTCTCAGAAAACTGAGTAGAGTAAAGTACCTCTAAATAATTCTCAGAACTTACCATACTGTGTTTACAAGGGGACAAATTTATTCTATTAACTACAGTTTCATTGAAATAAGCCTTCCCTAAGTTTGCGTTCTCGAAAGGAAGTTTCATGAAAACACTTTCAAAGTTTCTTACAATTAAAACACACATCTCTCGTTTCCTAGAGTAAGTAGATTTAAATCTTCCAAGTTTGACAAGCACGTTGAACAAACAAACCAACATTATTTTAGGATATTAATATATTTCATACGATATGTAACATTCCATTGTTTTCACCTTCTGGGAAAATATGTTCAATTTTAACCTTCCACATTCAAATAATTAGAGAAAAAACATAAAACTTCACACACTATTCAACAGATGTCGCCGTGGTAAAAAAAGTGCATTGATACAAAAGTGGTAAGGAAAACGGCTGTGCGGTCTTTTTCATAAAAAACTTAATTTTGGATTTGAGACCAAAATATCCAATCAAAATGAATAATATTAAATAAAAAGGTGTAGCAAATATCTAGTAGGGATATGTGCTACTTTATTTATTTTGCTTTTAAATGATAAAATAATATAAGCTATTAGAAATCAATTTTTCGTGATTTTATTCGGAATTATTTTTAAGTTGGTATTGATATTATTTAAAAATAAATTTGCTCTCTTTATAGAGATATGATGAAATGAATAATAAAATAAATAAAATTATTAAGAAAAGCAATACGATGGACGTATTCTTAAATTACAAATGAGCGATTTACGGTGGAATACAAAATTTGTCGTATGTAAATTAAAATTTCGACCAAAAATAAAGCTTTTTAAACGATTTTTAATTAAAAATATATATATTTTTCACTATAATAACATAATAGTTATCTACTTTGTTATTATAATATCGAGCCCTAAGGCAAGATTATTTTTTCAATAATTATAATTAACCACAAAAAATTCCAAAGTTGCAACAAAAATCTTGCGAAACTGAATTCTTTAATGAAACTGAATTCTTTTTCTATATTTCATCATTTAAAAATGATTAAGTAAAGTAGTACATATCCGTACTAGACATTCGCTATATCTTTAAAAAAAAATTTTTTTTTGAAGAATAAGATAACACTTATAATCTAATTCATTTAGATTAAGAGTGCTATCTTCTTCTTCAATGATTTATTACGTTGGTGGGAATAACCTTCAAAAGTTATAAAAAGAGAGTTTTTCTTATAAATTTTTTTTTTTTTTTTAGTTAGATTGGATATTTTGGCCTCAAATCCAAAATTAAGTATAGCACGAAAAGGTTGCGCAGCAGATTTGGATTGAATCACCGATATAATATTGTATTTGTAAGCCTTTCTTGAAAGATTTGGGTTCATTTATCGACAAAACTATTTATTCACATTCTTAATAATAATAATAATAATTGGATAATTTGTAGAGCGCCGCTTTTGTGAAAAATCACCTCAAGGGCGCTGTACAGCTTATTATTAATTCCTAGGTTCTATCTAATTTAACTATTTACAAACGGATACAGAAACATACTTACCTGGCAGGTCACTTCCGAGAAATTAGAAAGTTAATAGATACGTTAAGATAGTTGCAGAAGATACGGTCTTGCACGCGGAGGGCATTATATTTAAAACACTGGACTTTGCATGAATTTACATTAAAAGATTAGTGGCAAAAGTATAGTTGTATTTATTTTGAGAGACTGGAGAATTTAGGAGTCTTTAGGGAATCTTCATGAAATGACCCTTACATAAAGCTTATAACTGATTTTTTTATTTTTTATTTTTTTTTATTTATTTATTTTTTTATTTATTTTTTATTTTTTTTAACAAATGAGTTATTTTTACAATGTCGCGGTCATTGAAGGTTAAGGTGAAAGGTTTTTGAATTTAAGGGTACGACTGTTTGAAAAGGTGGGTTTTAAGTTTAGTTCTAAATTCCGCTGAATTTGTGATCATCCTTAAGTCGTGTGGCAGTCCATTCCAGGCTTTGGGTCCTGACACTCCGAAAGCGCGCTCACCGAACTTAGTATCTGGTGCACGCTTTGGTTCCTTTAACCTTCCGAAAGCTGATGACGCTGCTGATCTCAGGGTTAACTGTCGAGAATTGGAATTTTCTGGAATACACAATTCCGATAAGTAAGTCGGGGCCATTCCGTTGAGGGACTTAAATACCATCCAACAGAGCTTAAACTGGATTCTTTCAGGACATTTGAGCCAATGAAGATTTTTGAGATGCTCTGAAATGTGGGAATATTTAGATACGCCGGTGATAAGTCTTGCCGCAGCGTTGAAAACGGATTGTAGTTTATTGATTTGATATTTCGGAAGACTGGCATATATTCCGTTGCAATGATCTTCTAATAATCTAATTCTTATTGAGCTTGTGCGGGCAAAAAAAATTAATTCATCTTAATATTTTATAACATAACTGAAAAAAAGTGTATAAAATAATTAAACTTTCGCCAGCTGTGAAAGAGTATAATTTTAATTCTTTTTTGTTTTTGTTTTTAAAGGCGGAGACGGTTTACAAGTAGTTCCCATGAGCACTTAAACCATAGGCCCATTGTACATCTCCCATTTTACCTCAATCCTCTAATAACAACCCAGTCCCTTTGTATTTATTAAAATTAATTAATCTTATAGTTCAGCAAATAATTGCTGAATTTATAGTGGAAATATTAAATTAATCACAAAATCACGAGGAGTTATTTTGGGCTTGCATTTAAGAATTCATTGATTTCTCTTACACTTGTAAGATAATACCCTTTCTTTACTAAAAAAATTATCCTGTAATATCCTATGCTTTATCGCCGTACAAATAATGTACCAACCTCTATTTTTTGGCAGTCGGATGTATGTACAGAAGTTTAGACCAGTTATCTCCTGTTGACACGCCAAGTCCAATTTCAGTTTTCCAATACCCCTCAATCTATTTTACACGTAGTTATTCGATTCTATGTGGATAAACTGTATTCTGTGGTTTTTCTAGATACAGATTTCAGAAAACGCGTAACACTTCTTGTGTAGAAAAAATGGGGTAGGCACGTAGATACTCTATGGATTTATTAGGTAGGTAATTTACAAAGTTCAAGGGTCAAGGGTAGTTTATTTTTTAAAAACTTACTATAAAAGCTTCTATCATTTGAGTGTTTCTCCACCTAAATAATACACGAAATTTAAACACGTCGATCGTCCAGTTGATTAGTCAGACATTATCGCCGATATTATCAGACATTATTGCCGCCGCCCCGGAACCGTTTATTGGATAATCAACACCTCTGCCGTAGGTCACCCCAAGTGGTTCGCTACGTTTGGTGACATAGCAGGGGTGCCGGGTTTGTCCGGGTCTTGGCGGTAAATACGTCTGCCCACCAGATTCGTGGCGGGCCGGATCGGGCTTTTGACTTCTCCAATCGGACTCTCTCAAACTATCGCCTTGCACCGCAGTTGGAGGGATGGATTCCCACGTCTGTCACTCCTGGACACTGATTACCATATTCCTACCCACCCCTAACACCTTTTTCTTTCCCAGAACTTTCTCCTTCCTCTCTTTATACCCTTCACCCAGCAACCCTTAAGATGACATAGGCCCCAAGAGAACTTATTTTCCTCAGGGTCTTTTGTGTGAAAATAACATAAAAAGTGAATTACACGGTAATATTCTCACACTAACCACTCCGGACTATCGCCTTTGCGCAAGTTTTTTGTCTTAAACGAACTGTCGGATTTATAAAAAAATTAATTCTTTTCCGCTTCGCTATTAAAGCTCAATAAATTAAATATTTCTGAACCTAGCCGAATACTAAAAACTGTTTTTAAAAGGTTATGAAATAGTATTTCAAAATTTATTATTATAAATAAATATTATCATTTGTAAATATTAAAATTTAGAATTCAAACATAAAAAAGTTGTCAAAATGACTCACGTGATTTTTTAAAATTTAAAAACGGTACCAAATACACGGATTATGTTAAAAAAACACTTATTTTATGGTACAAATAAATAATAAAATTTTGTCACCTCACTTTTTTATCATTTTATACAAAAATATTCAATAAAGAATTAACACTGTCTAACGGCGCGTATGCGATTTTGCGGGTGAAAACTGTTTCTACAAAATAAGTCATTTTTACATATATCAATAGACAACGTTTTTTTTTTTTTTTTTTTTTTTTTTTTTTTTTTTTTTTTTTTTTTTTTTAAATTTATTTATTTTAAAAATCAACAATCCAGTCCCGCTAAGCCAATTGCATTTGGCTTGACAGCAGGTGCTTATAATTACTTACAAATATATTTAAAGTTATAATTTACATCTTTTATCTACAGTTTAAACATTTTTTCATAAATTTTATCAAGTATCAAGTATCAAAATAAATATTCTTTTTCCAATAACCAATTTTTCACCATATATTTAACCTTATTCATAGAATTATGTTGCTTTATATTGTCAGGTAATAAATTAAATATCTTCGGTATGTTGTATTCAAACGTTCTCTGTCCGTACTTATTATTAAATTTCGGAACTATTAACCCGTCGTTACGCGTGAATCTAGTGCTATATTTATGATCTAATTTCTCTTTATGCTGCGGGGTAAATATATGCTGAATTATAATTTTATACCATAGTATTGCCTTCACAGGTAAAATTTTTGCACTCTGAAACAGCAACGGAGTATTGTGTCTTTGTTTGAAAATGTTAGGGACAACTAATAATTTTACAATTGCGTTTTGTGCAACTTGTACTTGTTTCAGGTTGGTTACAGTAATATTTCCCCATATTGTTAACCCATATCTTATTGAATAGAGATGTTATAACGATTTCACACACGTGGGAACACACGCGTTAGCTTGAAAACAAGATTATTGTACTTGACTGCTATTGTTATATTGTCGTGTAAAGAAGCTTAGGGGTCAGAGTGGTCGACAACACATTAAGTTGATGTTTTCTGGGTCACTAGTAGAATATTATCTAATACTAATGTACCGGACCGTTTTGCTTCCCGCTTTTTTTTTATAGCATATTCAATTCACTCACAAACAAGTGTAAATAATATTTTATTTATGGTGAGCATTTGAATATCGCTTTCCCCATTATCTCAAAACTTCGTATTTTTTTTATTTCTTTTTATTGAGGAAACAAACAGTCATACAGAAAAATGATTATAAAATAAAATTCATATGTTGTAGACCAATTAGGTTCCATTATGTTAAAAAATATTGGTGTAGTATTTTTACCTACTCAACTTATTTAATTACAAAGAAGAAAAAAATATAAACATAATAAAGAAAAAACATAAAAAAGAAGATCATAAAACATAATAAAGAAAAACGTAAAATTATTAACAAACATGGTTAACTAATTGCTATGGTTGATAATAATTAATAATATAATTTTCACAAAAAAGAGAGAAAAAAGTATTTTAAGTTATTAATTTATTAAGCTTCATTTTATATGATTTCAAGTCATGGTTGAAAATGTCTACATCTCGTAAGGCATTGTAAGTTTCACAGATACGTACTATTACAGAGTTTTGCGCATATTTAGATTGACTGGGTGGTATTCTAAATAAGTCGTTCGATCTGGTGTTTTGTTTGGGGCAACGAAATGCAATATTTTCTAACAGATATGATGAATCAACAAGGCAGTTCACGATTTTGTGTAAGAATAATACATCAGAGATTTTTCTGCGTTTATATAAAGCGATAGGGTCAAATCGATGATCACTAAAACGATAGGATAGGTATTTTATAAATTTATTCTGAATATTTTCAATGCTATGAATATATGTTTGATATTGAGGATTACAAATTACTGAGGCAAACTCGAGTTGTGAACGTATATATGACATATATAACAGAATTAGAGTGTGTGCTATAATAAAAGGCTTTGTAATGTGAATAATGAAACCCAATTGCTTATAAGCTTTTTCTAGAATATTTTCAATATGATCCCTAAATAACATTTTAGAATCTAGTATTACTCCAAGATCTCTTATTGTTTGTACTCGTTGTACACGGAGATACCTGACGAATCAACTGGACGATCGATGTAAAAAAAATATTTTAAATTTTATTATGTTTGGCAAGGCTATCCCCTGCACGTACATTAAATACAGATTTAATTCGGTGCATATTTCCAGGAACTCGTTATATAAAACACACAACGCACACCAATGGTTCGTATTCGCATCTGAAATATGATAAATCTAAATAACTTCACGCATTTGGCTTGTGCGTTTGTTCGCACAGCATCAGAATATTGATTTGGAAATATCTCCACATTCTTTCATCATAAAAGTTAGGTAACTAAAAGCTATCAAATTTATTCTTGTTACTCTACAAACTTTATGGTTCCATGCCCACTGAGAATAAAATCAACTCAACACCTCTTTGAAAAGTTGTTAAACGCTATGAAAAAAAAAAAAATTAAAATAGCCCATAACACTAACCAAACGTAACCTATTTAACCAATTTTTATATATTTTTTTCATCACTTTTAACGACTTTACTGAGATGGTTCTGAGTTGGTTTCATTCCGAGTTGTCCGATCACCAAACTTTATAATAAGACGGCTTTCGTGGTCGAGGGATAAAGCAGCTGACTGACTAGCAATCCGGATGTCGCAGGTTCAAAATTACTTTGTAATGTTTCCCAATTATTATTTTTTAATAATATAGTAATATTCCCGAATGGAAAATACTCTCATTTTCGCCTCGATGACATATTTCTATTCAAAATCGAAATGTTACTCGAAAAGGCCTTAGCCATGTTTGGTTAATGGATTTGAATAGCCAGGTAGTTACTTCCCCACATTTTTTAAAATGTGAATACCGCACAATAGTCCAAACTGCTCCAACTGCATGGAGCAGTTTGGAGACTACGGCATTCCCAATTGGGGTATGTTGTAGGTCTGAAGGTAAGAGGGGAGGGGGAGGGGATGGGGAAGAGTTAGGAAGGGATGTACTTGGCTATTCAGATTCGTCATCCAACACGGCTTAAGTCATTTGAAGCAATGTTTTTATTCTGAATGGTGGTCTTACTCCAGGACAATACTGAGAGAATCTTTCCCTTATATTATTTTAAATTGTGAAAACACATAGCAGTCAAATGAAATTTACTTGCGCACGCCGGCATTTGAACCCGCGATCTCCGGATCGCTAGTCAAGAGCCATGCCCCTCGACCATGGAGTCTTTCATACCTTTTTATGTCACCTCATTCCCTTCCCGCTACTTTTATTCTAACAACATATTTACATATTCTCACCGTCTTGAGACGGTTGGGAGCAGTTGGGTCTCTTGTGCGATACTCATATAAAAAGTATTTATCCCAATTAAAGTGTGATATGCACATGCAGTAAGAACTAAATATTTAAAATTGTCATGTTGGTATGATTTTAGGGAAAAATTTTGCCCACCCATAAAAACTGATCTTAAAAATATTCTAACCCTAGGTTAGTAAAAATACAAATATGTGGAGTACGCGCCAAACTTGAATGCCGACCTGAAATTAGTACGATCCATTATCGGGCAGGTACAGTCACGTTACTGACTTTACAATGACCGGAAGCGAAAGAGAAACATGCGTAAAATATACAGCCAGCCCTCTTCCCGACCCTAACTGTAAAATATTTACTGTTTTTTAAAGTTTTTTCTTTATAAAAAAATTGTCACCGGAGATCATAAAACCGACAATTTTTATTCCAAATATGGTTAGGAATCACTAGTTAAAGTAAGCAAAGTTCTTTTCTTAAAACCCTGTAAATTATTTAATGGCAATTGAATATGAAATAGCAAACATTAATTGATTCGAATCCGCGACATTTGGATTCGTAGTCGGGGATCATAACCGCTCGACCACGGAGGTCTTCATAAATAATAATATCTAATACAAGAGATTCCAAGTAAAGCTCCACCATAACTAAAGCTCGTAACTGCAGAAACACGGAAGAAATAAAACTCCGCCGAGCTTTCAGATGATGGCATTATAACAATCACCCATTCCCGTCGTCAAGTGCAAACTATTTTGCAGGGGAAAGCGCTTGGAATATTCTAAACACGATGCTGGGACAGGAGAATGGAGACACTGGTATTTTATACATGTAAAATGTAATGTCGTGACAGTCGGGAGAAACAATCGATTGTTTTTAGTATTTATTTGTGGAGTTCGCAACATTTCTACAAAATTAAAATAAAATGCAAGAATCCTGTAATATCTCACATTTTTACGGACTAAATATTTTTACGGATCATTTGTTATATATGTTACAGTTAAAACCCGTTCTTAGTTACAACGCGTTTTCTCTAGTAAAAACTAGTTTAGAACTAGAATTGCCTTTGTTACAACTAGAATTAACCGCTGTTCAAAAATGAATATCAGTGAAAACTAGTTCTAATTAGACAAAACGCGTTTTCTCAAAATGATTTAAACATTTTTATTTAATTAAATGAAGACATTATGAGCGAAACTCAATCGAACATCTGGAAACAGAAAAATCAGAAAAAGATATTCACACCTCTGGGACTCGAACCCGAGTCCCAAAGGTGTGGGGTGGTCGGGGTCCGACCCGGAAAGTAGGGAGGTTCTGGGTTCGAGTCCCAGAGGTGTGAATATCTTTTTCTGATTTTTCTGTTTCCAGATGTTCGATTGAGTTTCGCTCATAATGTCTTCATTTAATTAAATATTACAGTTTGAGGTTTTACTCATAAAAAGTTAAAATAAAAAATAATAATGATTTAAACAGTTAAAACTGTTTCAACCAATGTCAAAGTTTTTTTTTACTTACTTGTTATGTTATGACATGACAAGTATCGTTTATTATTTACTTCATTTCATTTTATATTTGTTTTTAATTAACAGTTATTAAATATTTTAATAAACAGTATCTGTATTTTCAATCCCCAAAAAGTTTCTTTAATACTAGTTTTAACTAAGGTTCAATGTTAGAAATAGTTTTATCTAACTTTCAAATATTTAAAGTAGTAAATTCTAGCTATAACTAGGAAATTTCAGATTTAACAAAGACAGTTAGTAAAAACTGACTTAATTAGAGAAAACGCATTATAACTAAAAACGGGTTTTAAGTGTAACATATATAAATAGACGGCCCCGAAGAACATGTCGGATCTGCTTAAAACTGAAAACCGTTTTGTTGACTTATTTTAAAATCCTTGAGATTATTTAGAAATCTGTATTTTCGGAATTTTGATTTATATGAAATGAAATTCAAAATATTATCACAACACAACTAACAACACTATATTATATCTTGATCTCAAAAACAGGAAACAGTAAAATTGCAGAAACGAAACTTTAATTAAATCTACTGCAAAACTACAAAATCGCACATCCGATATTGTTCTTCGGGACCGTCGAAATGATGCAATACATAGAGAATTTCTAGTTAAAATAAATTATTTTTAATATATGTATATATTATTTCCATTTCCATTTATGACCTTTCGATACAACTAACTAACTAACTAACTAACCAACCACCACGTCGTTTCCGCAGGGGTAGGCAGATAGGACGGACGGCCAAACAACTCGTTCCTGGCATACACTCTTTGCTTCACTCACATTCATACATCGTCTCATACACACTTTTCTATTATTCTGATTTTTGACATGGCCCGACTCAAGTATCTAATTCACTTGACCGTGCCATGTCTTCCTCGGGCGTCCCCAACTTCTTTTACCATTTACCTTTGCGTCATATATTCTTCTTATACTACTTTCTTCGTTCATTCGCTCTACATGCCCAAACCAATCTTACTCATTATGCTAATGTCAGCCTTACATTCTTTGCGAATCTTCACATTTATTACACGATCAAACATGGTTTATCATACATACGCCTCAGGGATATCATTTCAACAGCATTCAGTTTACTTTCATCCGTCCTCTGCCAGTTCCATGCCTCACTGCCATACATCAGGGTAGGTACGAGGACACCACTGTGGACTGCTAGCTTCGCTTCTTTTGACAGTTTTTTATTAGCGCCAACGGCATTCAGTCCTCCATGGAGTTACCGGCATTTACCCTTCTATCAATATCTCTATCAGCCTTCCCATCTCTAGTAATATCGCTTTGATACATATATACAAAAAACATTTTTTTAAGTATTTATTTGAAATGTAAAGGTAAAAATCTAACCTTTCACAGAAAAATATCCTTAAAATTCTTTGTGTCGAAAAAAGAAAAATAACGTGAGATTTTTTATGTTATCAGGTTCAATTTCGTCAAACATTTATTCAATGAGGTGGGTTGTGGTGTGATATGTTTTCGACCCCTGAATTAAGCCATTCTAGGTATATTGACCGTAGATAATGCGTGAATGCACTCCGGGACTCTTTAAAAACCACTCACGTATCTTCTTCGGTATAAGGTTCCATCATTCAACAAGTAGTTACAACGACATGCGACATGGCGATCCTCAACGAACAACGAGGGTTAGTTACTTTTGATCCGTGTAAGGAGATGGCGTCTTAGTCGTTTTATAGAAAAAAATACAAATTTAATACGGGATCCTTGTTATTTTCTCTAAAAGACTGAAGTTTTGATAAAGTGCGTTAATTATAAAATGTCCTTTGTGATACATAGTGCATTGAACCGTAAAGTTACATACTTTGAATTTAAGTTGTAATGTGCGTAAGGGGAATTGCTTTCAAGAATTGTAACTATGTTGCGGTAATAAAATAAATACTTAAAAAAAAATCGTTAAAATCAAAACTTCACGCGTTGCTAAAAAATTCTTAAAAACAAAACGTTAGCATTCTAAACCTATACGACATTGTATGTATATGCATCGATGGCGTAGTGGTAAACTTTGACAACTTATTATTGATTATACTCGTGGTTCGATTCCGCATCAGCACAAATATATTTCTTGGTGGTTTATTTATTTTACTTCATTGATCGTGCAATGATGTCGATGTTTACTAACCTTTTAAATTAATATGATTAATTATAATTTTTAAATACGTACTTCAAAGAATTAAGTGATACGTTAATACTAATATATTCGCTTAATATTTGTGTGATTCAGATAAAAAAAACTTTACCCAATAAATGTACCTTACTGTGAGTACTTTAGTGTTGTTATTATAACAACAAACTCACCTTATAAATGTTTCATAAGAATTAAAAACATTTTATCAACATACAATAGCAAATTGTCCAACCAAATTGTTTGTGGTTATTCCGTCAAGTACTAAAAAAAACCTAAAAAAAGCTTTTGTTTGTGATATTAATTCTAACCTTCGTGTCAGTGATTTTTATTGAGTGTTTTGACTTTACACGTCAAGTTTTTCTACGAGTGACTAACAAGTTAATAACTTTCTGTGCTTATTTAATTGTATGCATAACAGAGAAGTTTCGTATGTGTGATATTGTAAGAATGCGACCATAAATTATGTGACGCACCTCTAAATTAAAAACAGTGTGTGTTAATAAATCATTATGTTGAAGTTTTGTTCGCCTGCTGGGAGACGGAAGGAATTCTTGGTATGAATTTTTAGTGTACTTGTTTTTTTAATTTTTTTAATTCTTAAGCCTTTGTTCTGTTGCGGCAATCTGAAATTATGCAGGATTGATAAAAAAAACTATTTTAACAGCTATTCTCAATGCACTAGGGGAGGGAGGCCTGACTTGAGAGGTGACTTCTCCAGCAGAACTCTCTCGAATCATTGTCTTGCAACGCAGTGGGAGGGATAGATTCACACGGTTCCATGCCAACTGAGAAAAAAGTTGACTCAACACCTCTTTGGAAAGTCATTAAAAGCTATGTAAAAAATGATTTTAAATTAGCCGATAACCCTAACCTAACGTAACCTATTTAACCAATTTTTGTATCACTCTAAATAACTTATCTGAGATGGTTCTGAGTTGGTTTCATTCCGAGTTGTCCGGTCACCGATTCACACATCTGTCACTCTCGAACATTAGCGCCCTTGAGATGATTTCTCACAAAAACGGCGCTCTACAAATCATCCAATTATTATTATTATTGACTCCCAGATTCCTACCAACACCTTTTACCCTTTTCCTTCCCAGAACTTCCTCCCTCCTAAAAATACCATCCACGCAGCATCCCTAAAGATGTCATAGGGCTTAAGGGATTTTTTTCCTAAGGGTCTCCCGTATGGAGCTAATGTAAAAATACTGGTTTTTGGTTTGTTTGTTTAAAATACATGAGTATTGGGGATCTAACCCCTTGACCACGAACTTTGATTAAAAGCTTTCACCCCTACGTTTGGGAATTCGTTTATCCACTGGAGCGCTTTTTGCCACAATATGGCACTATTTAAAATATTGAATTTTCCCTTATTTGTAAGTAATTAAGTAGAAGTTTACGATTTCATAATATATTTTTTTAATAAATCCTACGATTATGTGATAATCGACAAAAGATGGGTGAATTCATTGGCTATATAGAACTATAATCAGTTTGTATGTCTCCATATTAAAATTCGGAGGTATGATTTTTTTAAATTTGGGCGGAGAATATTCAAAATAATGACCAAAAGGTGTCGAGCAATCGGAGAAAAATTTTTTAAATTGCGCTGTCGCTCCAGTGGATCTATGAGCCTTAAAAACAATTATTGTTTCATAATTTTAAATCTAACCTCTATCATTTTAGGCAGAATATCTGAAGAAGTAAAAACGCTTAAATGGTTTAAAAGTTTTCAAAAACTTTTCAGCAACATAATTTTTTATTATGAATTGTAAAATATCCCCTTACATAACTAATAAAAAAGACGATAAAATGCGATACAGTACAAGTATATGTATAGATAGATAGTTCTCGAAGGTACGTACCGCAATTTTTAATAGACAAAAAATAAGTAAATACATAAAAAAGCCTCTATTTTCACAGTTACGACACAAGATATGATATCAAAATATAGCGCAATTCTTTTTTTTTTCATATGTTATTTTGTACAGTTACGTAAAGCTTCTTCCTTGGTCTTTTGTGTGTCAATAGATTTCGCAGCCTGTTTGATTCGATTGTTCCATAAGAGGGTATCACTTTACCGCTAGTGAATAAGGGTAGGTAGGGCTGAAACAACAAGACCACCGGCTAAACCCTCACCACTTGTACAGATCGTGTTACGTTTCATACGGGAATCTTTAAGTATCTTGTGTATAATAAAGTTATCAGTTTCGAAATAATCGATTAGATAGAAGATTCGTAATGATTTGAAACTAAAAATATTGTTTAAAATCTGCGTGCAAAAGAAGAAAGGTGATTTTAGAGTAAAGATTTTATTTGCTTCCCAGTTATATTGTCCGGTCAATATAAACATTTCAAACAGCACAAATTCCGACAGAGCTGAAATTTGGTAGAGACCTTGAGTATACCAACACAAATAAAATGCCAAAAATCCCTATCGATCACATACCCGCTAAAAAAGTTATTCAAGGTCAAAGGTCAAAATTTTCGGTTTTTTGGATTTTTTTCTCGTAAACGGTAAGTTATATGAAAAAATAGGAAAGGCAAAAATTGTAGATCATAAAATTTGTCTACAAAAGTTGTTAAAATACTTTTTTTTCTTAAAATAATTTCTGAGATATGGCGATTCTAAAAGTTGATGGAGTTACATTCTATGCACAGATTTCCACACCACCTGTGAGGTAGTGTACTTGGCGCATTTTTTTTAACGAAGTAATGTTTCAGATATTAAAAAATGCGCCAAGTACACTACCTCACAGGTAGTGTGGAAATATTACACCACCTGTGAGGTAGTGTACTTGGCGCATTTTTTAATATCTGAAACATTACTTCGTTAAAAAAAATGCGCCAAGTACACTACCTCACAGGTGGTGTGGAAATGTGTGCATATTATGTAGAATGTAACTCCATCAACTTTTAGAATCGCTGTATCTCAGAAATTGTGATATTTAGAAAAAAAGTATTTTTGCATACTTTTGTAGATAATTTTATGATCTACAATTTTTGCACCAGTTATTTTTTGATATAACTTACCGTAAACGTTTACGAAAAAAATCCAAAAACCGAAAATTTTGACCTTCAACCTTGAATAACATTTTTAGCGGGCATGTGATCGATAGGGACTTTTGGTATTTTATTTGTAATGATGTAATCAAAGTTTCTACTAAATTTCAGCTCTGTCGGAATTTGTGCTGTTTGACCCCTATTTTTCTAGCTAACATGACCGGACTATATATCTTGATGGAAAAAATTAATCGGTCGATCGCATTATTAATAGATTATTTTACAAACAGTCAATTATGGCAGACAGGATATTATAATATACTGCTGTGTTGTTATCTGTGATCGATCCAGTTTCACACGACTAACAAACAATTTATTCAATTAAATGAAGACATTATGAGCGAAACTCAATCGAAAATCAGGAAAAGATATTGGCACCTCTGGGACTCGAACCCAACCATGGGTTCGAGTCCCAGAGGTGCCAATATCTTTTCCTGATTTTTCTGTTTCCAGATTTTCGATTGAGTTTCGCTCATAATGTCTTCATTTAATTAAATATTACAGTTTGAGGTTTTACTCATAAAGTTAAAATAATAAATAATAACAATTTATTCTTTCATTTCACATTTTATGATTGTGATTAAATCACAAAGTGATTGCTTTCTATGAAGATATTTTTAAAATGTTTCAAGACAAAATGTTTCGAAAGTGTCTTGTCCACCGTCACAGGGACTTTTCGCGGAGGTCGTACAAAATGGTTACCGGACAACTCATAATGAAACCAACTCAACACCTCCTTTGAAAATCATTAAAAGCTTTGAAAAAAATTTTTTTTTTATAGGTTACGTTAGGTTAGGTTAGGTTAGGTTAGGTTAGGTTAGGTTATGGGCTACTTTTGAATTTATTTTTTCATCGCTTTAATGACTTTTAAAGAGGTGTTGAGTTGGCTTGATTCTAAGTTCGCATGGAACCAAACAAAACACCAACAATGTGTTTTACATAATATGATAATTGTTATCTGACTAGCTTTTACATGGTATTACGGGGAAATTACTTAGCGCTTGCACTTATCAATAATCCCTCCCCCCTCCTCCACCCCTCTTCCCCCTACCCCCTCCCACATCCATACATTCATTTCCAGTACATTCAGTTTTCAAACAGCTCGCGTGCCACCTAAATTTCATAATGTCAGAGCTCACCAGTAGTGAAAAAAAGAATAATTCAATTTGGTGTAATCGTTCGGAGGTTATGCGCATAGAATCATTTTGGAGATTTTTTTTTTATATGTATTGTTAGCAGCATATTTAAATATTGCCGCCTCACGTTTGGTCCGCCGCCAGAGGTACTGCTAGCGCCTCTGGCGGCCAACAAGGAAACTACTCCAGCTACTGCTGTCGGTAAAGGAGGGAACGACTAACTTCTCCTGGTTGGCAAGACTGGCGGAGAGCTACCAACAGAGGAGATAGCCAACGGCTGTGAATTCGAATGGCGTAACGCAATGTGCCGATTATTGGAAGTTATTATTGTCATGTACCGTTGAGACAATATATTTCATTCTAAATATTTAATTAGCGTTTTATTATTGCTAACAGTATATAATTAGATAAATATTAACTACGATTTCCCGCAAATATACCTATCAACATTATTTCTACGAAAATGATTTGTTTTCTGACGTTAGCAATAACTCGCTTTTGTTAGCGATAGAAAACGTATAATATATTAATATTTATAATTTCATAACGCCAGAGTTTACCCTTCTATAAAACCTACATTACTCGCATATAATGTACTTTCTATAGGTGAAAGAATTTTAAAAATCTGTTTATTGGTTTATGCGTGAAAGCGTAACAAACAAACACACCCAGTTTCGCATTTATAATATTAATTATAGATTACTAAAACGGGCAGTCCAAAGGCTGAAAAAAATTGCCTAACTTGAGAACAACGAGAATTAAAATTGGTTCGAGTTTTAAAAATGTAAAACACACCTACCCAATGAATCGAAATACGAATTCACATATATTTACGAACGAGTTATAAATTATCCAAAATATGAACAAATAATTTCAAATAAATCTAAAACTGCCAGAAACTTTGTAATGTATACACATAATTATAAAATTATGCAGAATACTAGAAGTAACTTGTATACAAATTTGAACGTAAACAAATGTATAATTTATTTCATTTGGCATACGCTCTGCTTCTCTTACACTTACCTTACCTAACATAGATCGTAGATCTCCATCCCATTTGAATTTTTAACACATTGGATAGATCGTAGTTCTCCATCCATTGGAAATTTAAGGCCCAGTTGGCCAAATATTTGGAACACGAAACACTTCCACAAGGTATTTCTTGTGTTCTTATTTATTCTTTCCCTATAAAACAATATATGATCGGTGGATTTTCGTAGAAATTTTTTAATAAATAATTGTTAAATAGGTCAGGAATTATTAAGCAATTGTCAGAGAAATGACATAACGACGTAATCAAAAGGACATTTTCAAATATTAAACGCAGAATTGTTAACCCTCCGGCCGTCGCGTCATTTTTTTAAAGTGAGGTGTCGCGCGGGGTCGCTGAGAACCCCCAAAATAAATATGATTAAATTTTTATTAAAGCAAACATTTTATGTTTCATTTAAACTGATTTATAGTCGGGTGATTGAAATAAAAAGAAATAATTTAAATTGTTTATTTATTTTCAATATAAAAGCTTAAAAATCAACAAGGAACATTTTTTTTATAATTTTGAATCATACTTTTGTAAACTTTAAAATAAATCTAGACAATTTCTATCAAACCCTTAACTATTTGTTTGATACAGACTTATTATTTTTACAAAAAAATCAACAAAATACAATGAAAAAACATAAAAACTTGGTTTTTCAATGTGTTTTTATTTTATTTTTGTTGAGCCTCACGCCGAAATACAGGTCTGTATCTCACAGCGCACATGCGCAAACTGAATGTCGGCAGCGCTAGCATCAAGTTTAGTCCCTTTTAGGAAGCTACCTAAAGTTAATAATCAATAAGAACTTTAAAATGTACATTTCTGTCTAATCTAGGTTTTTAAAGACCCCACCCGACGGGTCAAGGGTTAAAATCACATCTGATCTTGAAAACCACCCACGGATTATGTTTGGTCATAGTATAATAAACGCTACTGCTGACACTATCAACATTAAAAAAATATGTAATTCGTAATATTTTGTAATATTTCATCAGGTCAACCCTGGAAGAAAGGCAGCCCTGTCCGGCATCAGAGAGGGTGACGTAATATCCTCCATCAACAATGTCCCGTCGAAGACCCTGACCAACGCGCAGGCCCATGCCATGTTGAAGAACTCTGGCGACATTCTGAAGCTGGGACTAAACGAGTAAGTTTGTGGCATTATTCATTTTCCACCAACGTTAATTTTTATTAATATTTACATTAACAGCGTGATACATGTCGTACCTTTCTTTAAATTACTCTTAAAACTTTTTGTGTACCTGTCTTCAAAATTTTAAAATTTTAATTTTATATGCATTGGTTCCACACAGAAGTCCCTGAGAAAAATGATTCCCCTCAGGGCCTGCGCCACATTTTGGGGAGGGTCTTTTTAGGAAAGGAAGGAGAAGAGTTCTGGGAAGGAAAAATGGGGGTAGTAATCTGGGGGTCAGCGTGTCCTGGAGTGACAAATGTATGAATCCATCGCTCCCACTGCGGTGCAAGGCGACGGGTCGAGTCCGGTTGGAGAGGTCAAAATCTCGCTCAACCAGTCTCTCCCGATTCGACCCGCCACGTAGTAGGTGAGCTCTAACGCATCCGACGCCAAGACCTACACAAACCTCACCCCAATTTCAATTTTTTTTAAATCTTTTGAGTAGGTACTGTAAAATTGGGATTAATTTAATCGGGGAATAACTTAAAATAAGACTGCGGTTATTACATTCCCACCAATCACGTTGATTTAGCACAAAGATTTCCAACCTTCTCTGGCTCACCGCCCACTTATTAAGTATGTTTTTCTTTAAAGCCCTCTTACACTCTCCATTAAAAGAAAATATGACGGCGTCTGCCACAGGAAAAACACCGCGGAAATTTTTAAAATTGAAAATTACATGTTTTTAAATTTGTCGATCAAGGTGGTAGCGTGGTAGTTATTGGTTTCCACGGAGATTATTGAAGTAAGAAAAAGTATAATTAACGCTATATCTCCATTAATAACATTTAATTACTAATTAAACGGTTCGGCTGAAAGAATGATAACGTACGGCTAGCAATCAATTGGTGCACATTCGAAGAGATCGTTGATGTGAAACAAAAACAACTTTGGTAACAACACAAATCCTTGCGGCAGTGATTCGGTGTAGAGAGGAAGAATTGCCGTCAACTTCGGTTAGAATTCTTCTTCTTTTGAGAAAGTCCGCGATTCAACTATGCGGAGTTGGATGGATTTCATATGATGGTAGCTTCCCAACATGTGCCAGACCCTATCAAAGGCTTTGGAGTTATCTAACCCGACACTTTGAGTTTATCCAAAACGCTTTAAGTACTGCCCCCAAATATGTCACATATCCCGAGCACAACGCCACACGATCGGTTTCGTCGAAATATTTATTACTGATCACGGATGTTGTCATTCTCACCAGAAAGAACGATTACCGGTGAGAATTCTTTTTTAAGATTTTATTTGAACTTTATTTAAAATTCTGAAAAGTAGCTTCCCCAAATAATTTATTGATTTATTTTACTGCCCGATTATAAGATTTGAAATGTATGTTGTAAAATACAAAATTTTGTTTGAAAATTTAACAAATCTGCGAACGACTTACGGTAAAACCTTATTGTACTAAAAATAAACATATTTTCTCAAAATTTAAAAAATAGCTTTACATAAAAAAAACAGTCTTTCAAAATCAATTTATAATTTTTTTTTGGAAAAAAGTCAATACGTCTAAAAGTTGATTAAAAAATGACATATTTCCGGTTTTGTCTGGTTAAATAATCTATAAAATTGTTGATCCCAATGGTGGAGTATATTAGGAAGTCAAACAATATCAATCTTATGATTTAGAAATACAGTATGCAATGACTGAATTGCAAGAATTACATAGCCTAAATATGATAATTAAATGATATTGATGACACATAAATAAATGTTGGTTGTAAATTTCATAGAAAGAGAAAAAGTCCGTTAGTGGATACTGGGCGATGGGCATGGCAGTGGTTACTAATTGAGACCACCAGAGCGGTAGAATAGTTAGCAGGTGACTTGAATTACCGGGCTTAACGAACCTTTGACATTATATAAGATGACCTTTATAATCTGCCATTGAAAATCTCACCGCGTACAACTTCTACTGAGTGCTGTTGAGAAGTGGGATGAATTTTTTCTTTGGGTTAAGCAAGTTATACACAAGCCACTCCTAAGCAATATTGATAATTATGATCTCTCATGAAAGATACCTGCAAACGTGAAATAATATTTAGATGTTGTTAGATAGGGCTTTCTCTATTTCAGTATTAATTTAATAAAACACTGAGGAATCTCTTAATAGTTTTGAAGCAGTTTGCACAAAACTCTGAGCAGCTCGCAAATACTTTTTGAAAACTACAAATTCCAAGGGTTTGAAAATGAAATTCCAAAAATCTAAAGGTTTATAATAATGTATTTCCCTTGTCCATGTCCCAAACATAAAGGAGCCGTCCTGTAAGCACACATTTCCCTTCAAAGAAAATCACTTTTTGGAAAAACAAGTCCAAATTAATTTGATCTGCAGCTGAAAATTTTAATCGGAACTGTCTCAGTGAAAATAATTTATTCTCGCTGTATTTCGCGGAACCCAAAAAGCTCCGCAGAAACCGAAGGTTCTGTGGAACACCATTTGGGAAATGTTGGTCTAAAGGCAGGGGGCAAGAGACAAGCGAGAAGCAGATTCTAGAGGTACGAGGGTACTGTAAAAGCATGTAGTTTTTCTTCGTAAAAGGGATTTTTACGAACTTTTGTTATCGGAGATGGAATATTTTGTAGCATTTAGTATTGCAACCATGTAGACTTTATTTTCAGCAACACGTAATTAGAAAGACTTAGGTTTGACTTCTTTGCTAACGAATTTGAACGTACGTATCTAAGAAATTCAAAATAAAATTGAAAATATTTCCTTCACTTCCGCCAATGAAATCAATGCTTGGTATTATTTTTGATTTCAAATTCAATTTTCTTTCACACATCAATATAGTATAAAATAAACGATTAAAATGCATGGCTTCATTCTCCGTAATGGCAGTCTTAAAAATATTTCATCATTAAATATTTCATATTTTTATTTAGTTTGAAGTCAAGACGAATACAATTCTTCTGTTTTGTCCCCTTGCTTTAAAATCCACTCCAATTTCATTGAAAATATTCAGCATACATTTCTTAGATAAATGTATTAACTATAAACTCGGTCTACCCATAGAAACAATAAATTTAAACCATTTGATGAAAGAATTAAAATTATTAAGACTCTTGGATAGAAGACTTGTTTCCGACTTGAATTTTATAAATTAAATTGTTTATGATATTGTAGACAGTCCTGATTTACTAAACATAATTAATTACCTCCCATTTACTAACTAGAAATAATAGATCAAAAATTCTTTTTAACTGCAACAACAATATCAGGACTGAGTCATTTAGATACTAGCTTGTACCTAGATTGCAATACTTTCTTAGAAATACTAAATGTGTTTAACTGCACAAAATTAAGTTACAAGAAGGCTATAATAACATACCTCTATAAATATTAATGTCAGCTTTTATTATTCTTTTGCATGTGTTCTATTTTACATTTTCTTTATCAATTTTACTTCTTCAATACTGTTCCACAAATTATTATAAAATTCACTTTTTTATAATACAAGTAAATAAATAGGGAAAAGTGATCGTTTATTATTATAGAATTTCTCAAGTCTCAGTGGATTTCAAAAAATTACGAAAGATCAGAGGAAACCAACAAACCAGTCAAATTCGTTGAGTTCATCGAACTCCTTAATTTGACGAAATTGTTCAATAATGAAAGCAATATGCTGGAGAAGAGCGATTCCTCTTACTTTGCTCCTAACTCGACAATAATGCACCATTAAAAAAAATACTAAAGATTAGATTTTACAAAGAGGGGTTCCATAAAAAAGTACCTTTCAAGACATCTTAAGATGAAGCCATAGTAAATAATGCAAAATCACACAAAATCATGTGTTTTTGATTTGAAAATTTGATCGCTTAGAAATATTATAGATGCTTCAATTTAATACTGCGTGTAATATTGCGTGTTTAATACAATTTAATACTGCGTGTTTAATACTTCAATTTAGTACTTGGCCCTTAAAAACATCGGTCATTTTTTTTATAAGTCTTTTCATAAGTTTAGAAAAAAATAAGTAACAGATCTATAAAAAAACACTTTCAAGTGCAAACTCTCCTACTTATGAACATCTTTTCGGATATGGTTTTATTTTTTATTGTAGCAAATTTAGTTTCTTTTATAATAATCGCAAAATAAATTGATATTTACGCCCGATATTCACAAAATAAAATAAAATATGAATTTTTGCGTTGTTATTTTACAATACGGCCGGCAGCCGACGAATTAGGATTTTCAAAGTGACCCTTATGTCGTTCACCGAAGGACTACTGGCTTGCCACACCCTACTTTCTTTCAGAAACGCCCTGGCCGAAGCAGGGAACAGACGTGTGACTCCACGTCGCTCGGTTCCGTGAAATCAATTTTAAATTTTCTTGTTATTACAATAAACAATGTGTAAAAAAGGAGTTAATGTTTTTTTTAGGCCTTTACGAATTCAACCTGTAAAAAAAAAATCTCAAATAACTTTTTCAACCATTCCAAAAGCTTTTTCTCAAATATTTTTTAACTCCTCCCACAAAGGGCGTGAATTCCGATTTCAATTTTTCCCTGGACTATTGGATCCCCTTAAGAATCCTGAACGAAATAAGTACAAATTTAAATCTTGCTAGTCAAATCTAACCTATTGTTAGTGGAATCTCGACAAATTCCATACTAAAACGCATGCAACAGTAAAAAGGAGAAACAAAATCATACAACCTTTTAACATAATATGACACCAGATCCGGGAATCAAGTTAATGAATGTGGAGTACCGCTTGAAATATTTACGTCAAACGTTTACCAGTGTGGGATTATTCGTGAACATCATCATTCAACATAGTAAATAATAATCATTATTTGTCAGGCCACATACCACATCATTGTATGCAGCGCGCGCTAGTCGAGCGGAAGTTGTTGCTTCTCTAGATGAATAAATAATCATTTAAATGCCAAAGTGTCACAATGGGTTTTTTTTTTTTTTTTTTTACATGAAATACCGCACAAGAGACCCAACTGCTCCCGTCTGGAGCCAGTGAGACTATGGCATCCCCAATTGGGGTATGTTGTGAGGCTGAAGGTAGTGGGGGGGGGGGGGAAGGAGATAGGGAAGAGGTAGGTGGGGAAGTACCTGGCTATTCAGATCTGGTCACTAAACACGGCTAAAGCCATTTCAAGCAACGTTTCAATTCTGAATGGTGGTCTTACACCAGGGCGATACTATTAGTATCTTCCACTCTGGAACGTGCCGCAAATATATCATATATTATTTTTAAATGAATAAATTGTGAAATAACACAAATTAATCAAATAAAATTTATTTGCGCACGCCGGGTTCGAACCCGCGACCTTCGGATTGTGAGTCGAGAGTCTTGCCTCGGGACCACGGAGGCCGTCCCCAGAGATGCGTTTTGGGACAAGTTTATTTTTATAATATATTGGATTGATGGCGTGTGTGCATAGTTCGAAGCATTTTTATGAATTTTCAAATAATTTTGGTTAATAAACCAAATGCAAGCTTACCAATAACACAAGAAACTTTTTTGATTTCTTGCCTAATGAAATTTGAGAGTTTTGAGGTGAAGTCATTTGTTTTATTATGAGCGGCGTCTTCTTCAAAGGAGATCGATTCCTCGGAGATGTGAAATTTGTGAGAATCAGATGTGGGAGAATAGGGCGAATGTAGATCGACCTACCAAGCAAGCTTTTGAATTGGTGTTTGGCAATATTTTGGTTGTTTTGATGGCTTATAACGAATCTACGAATGATACTATTCTTAGCATCATTTTAAAAAAAAAACTTGTTTTGTGTCAGCTTTACGTGGAATAAAAACCGTGGAATGAACATCTAACCAAACACCCTCCCACACATTTTTAATATTAGCATATCTAATTAAATTATTATGGATTATGACCGCAGCTGTCTTTATTCCGTTTATAATAGTTATCGACATGCAAACCGTGTTAGTTGTGACATGACGGATTTGGAATTCGTGTTTTAATGGTCTGACAGTTGATAATTTAAACATTTCGGTAGATGTATTATTTTCAAAACTTATTGAAACATTACTGGAACATGGATATGACGTGATCGCGTATAATATATTAAAAGCGTACCTCAGAAACCTTTGTTGAAACGTTTATAATATTGGTAGCTAAAAAATCTTAAACATGTGAAAGTAGTCATGGAATATCGATTTTATTACGGTACGAAATACAGGAGTATCACATTCCGGAGCAAATGGGACTAGAGCAACCCCGAATGAGGAAATTTATGTCTCGGAATAAAAAAAGGATGGGAAATGAAAATGGGGTGTCAATTTAGTATTATGTGACTGGCAAGTGGAGGAGAAGTTTAGTATTATACTTTCGAGTGGCGTTTTGTCAAAAGTTGGAATAAATTAAACACATTTAGGTACACGTCCTAACAACATATTGTTTCCCACCCATTTATCAAAAGTCATTTTTCAATGTTTAACATAAAAAAACACAACGTGGCCAAAACTCGTAACCAAGATAGAATTTTAAGAGTTTTTTTCAGATTTACAAGAAATTTCTACTGATATCAGAAATTTCAGGTAAAGAGATGGGGAAAAGGAACGGTGGGGAAGTCCCTGGCTATTCAGATTCAATTCAATTCAATTCAATTCAATTTATTTATTATCTCAAAAACATTACAAAATATTACATTTTAAACCGTTTTCAAAATACATTTGTAAGAGTACTACAATTAACACTTAGGCATACGAACTATACAAGAATTAATAGAGCTTGCCTTTTAAAGGCAGCTTCACTAACGCTAAATATGTCGATATCCGAATAAATTCTCTTTAACAGTAAAATTGCTCTCCCGACCGGCATGACCATTGGCAAGTTAGTCCTGCAGGCCGGAAGATAGAACAGTCCATGCTGTCGGTGGCGAAGATACCCATCGGGAACATAGAAATGAATGCTCTCCATGATAGCTGAGTTTTCAAACCATCCGCGGATCAATCTGAAGAAATGTGTAGCAATGTGTACATCCCTTCTGACCCGTAGATGGTTCATTCCGAGCATACCCAAAAGAAAGTAGCTAGGATAGAGCCATAGATAATAGCCATACTCCCTCATGTACAGAAATCTTAGAAATTTCTTCTGAACTCTCTCTAACATGAGGGAATATTTCACTTGGTGTGGACTCCAAATCTGGTTATTAAACACGGCAAAATCCATTTATGCCCTGGTGTGGTCTTACACCAGAGCGATACTAAGAGTGTCTTCAAGAAGTATTTGTAGGTCGGAATTAGTTAGGAAAAGGTACAAGGATCAATGCTAGATACCAACAATTGGTTTTGTCAACCTTGTTAATACTGGAAACGTTGGAAAGGATAATTTATTCATCTCGAATTTGAATAAACACTATCAAACAAATAAATCACCGACCCCATCCTCAATTCTTGTGAAAGTCAGTTGCGTGTCAATCTTAATTTTTATATCAACACGCACCCAACAACGTGTCACATGAATCTTTATTATAAATTACTTTACTTTACAAGCGCTTGCACACAATATCATGCATACAAAACAAATGAATTATGTAGCCACAGAATAGGTAGGTAAACACATTATTTTAATATTATACTAGATTTACTATTCGGCTTCCACGAGGCTTTGGTTTTTACATAAATTAATTTCATATTCCTTTGTCTCTGAACAAAACACTGTAATGAAAGAGTCAGACAAATTGTTTTGTTCTTTGGCATTTTTATTAACACGGCATTTTGTCTTTAAAAAAAATATCTTTTTTTGGTTTCATGGTGCATGACGGAAACGACCTCGCGATATCAATCATTGTCTACGACGAATCTCAGAAACTTTCCATAATCATTTCCAAAGGTTCTCCCAAACTTTTGTGCGTTTGTGTTGACTATAAAATATCCACTATAGCGGATAGATATCGGATATATTTAGCGGTAGCACCCAAAATTTTACAAAATTTCTCCAATCTCTTGTTTTCATTTGACTTTACTTGACCCAAACTTTATTGTATCTTGTTGTTGTTTTATACAAACTTATGTTTACATTATTGGATGGTTGGTATTTGGATCGTTCTTCTTTTTAACCTACATAAAGTTGTCTCCACCAGTTAGTGGAGAAAAATTCAACAGAATTACCCATATTATTATTTTATAAATACTTTAAAATCTATTGTACTAAAGACGTAACAACTGTGTGCGTTTAAAAAAAATATGTGTTTATATTTTTGTAGTAAAAATTACGTGATAGAGTTGAAACTCCTCGTGATAAAAGTGTATTTAATAGTTGTCTTCTGCCACCTCGACTTGCGTGTATTCTATAATGTTAAAAAAATGATATGACAATATAAAATATAAAACTATTTTTAAACTCCAAAAGGTATAATCTATCAGCGATAATTATTTTTAATGATGTTTAATAAAATATTTTTAAAAATCTCAAAAACTTGTCTCCTACAATTTTTGTCATACGACAACTCTGTCACTGGGTTGTCATTCGAAATAGGTTTGCACGAGGCTCGTGTTTGTTACCCCCAATAGACATTTTAGGCCTCCTTCCCCCTTGCTACAATTTCCCATCTGAGATCCAGAGAGATTCATTTATAGTAAAAACAAAATGTGACGGAGTGGTGGAAATGTGACAGAGTGGTAAAAGTTATGTAGGATAAAAAGAAGAACAACCTATTTACTCTTTGTTATTTCAATGTAATTTTGTCGTGTTAACCCTCCGTCTGTTGAGTAGGCACATTATAAATAACAGAGTCTTTTACAAGCTTTCACGTAAAATACACCACGCCAAAGCTTCTGCTTCAAACAAACAAGACTGGTTCATAGAAGCTAAGATCACAAAATAGAATTAAGTATTTTTTTAGTATCATTTGCTATGGAATATGTTCAGTCATAATTGTGGAAGAAATTGAACAAAACCGTAATAGACCACTCTTTTCTTTAATTTAAAACACTACGGTTGGGGTATTATCAAATCAAGTGCAGTTCACACGCGGTAAAAGCTAAACTTCATCAAAACAATCTCAACCAGTAGGAGCATTGAAAAGTGAGATTATAATCAAAGTGGCCAATGAGCGCAGTTTGACGCTTTGCAGGTACTGTAAGAAAGGTTTCATTTTATATTATTTTCTCGAAGACTAAATCCTATAGATGTATGTGTTTGTCTCTTTTTAGTGCCATTTCCATTTACCCTTCAAACGTCAAACCATCAAAATGGCGCTGATCATCGATCTGATCGCCATTAAATATGATGATCGCCATATATAAAATAGGAGTCCAATTTTTCGACAACCATTAATATAAATTCATGATGAAAGAGAAAGGGGCTCTTTTTAGCCCAGAGCTCTGTAAGCTAATATTTCAAAAAGTCAAAAAAAGAAAGAAAAAGGAGTTAGAACAACCCATCGATCAGGTATTTGTTGTACATCAATGGAAAAACGTAACCCATATTTCAGTAATCCATTCAGTTCCGGTACTCGCCTGTTGATCCAAGTGGTCGTACAACATTCTACGCCATCCTTCAAAATGTCGTTGTTTGACAGCTGGTCAGTATTAGGGCACAAGGCTACCTTATAAATGGCATGAACCTTCGTATAAGGACATCTCGTTATCTAGTCTTGACAGGCTTCAGTTCATAGGAAGAGCGCTGTCTAGGTTAACAGTCTGGGTTTGTGTAGCAATACGTGATTTGCGATGGCTAATATTACTTTTACGTTTTAGTAACTCAGTGACACAGATCTAACTGATCGTATGTTAACCTGCTTTTAGAGCCATTTTAATTAAAACTTTTCTTGATCTTGTCGATCATGTTTTATATTAACCTTTCCATGGGAACTTGATCTTTTAATAAAGGAGATATTTTTCAGTTTGGGATGCGGGTATGGATACCGCTGCACGGGGAACCATTTATTAGACAACCAAAATTTCTGCTATACATCAACCCAAATGATTCACTACGTTTTGTGACTAAGCAGGGATGCCCGGGTTAGGTTTATTTAAGTTTTGACGGCGGATGTGTCGGATACGGAGAATCTGATTAAGGTAGACCATTTGGCCTCTCCAGCTATCGACTCTATCGACCCATCGTCTTACAACGAAGTTCATCACTCTTGGATCCACTGAGTCCAGATCCCCACTCACCCGCATACCCTTTTCATTCCTAAAAACTCGTCTCCTTCCTTTCCTTTAAAATACGCCAGCGTTCTTGGCGTGTTTGGTGACTAGATTTGAATAGCCAAGTATTTTCCCACCTCCCTCTTCCCCATCTATTTCCCCTTCTTACCACATTCAGCCTCACAACATACCCCAATTGGGGATGCCATAATCTTACTAGCTCCAGGCGGTTGGAAGGAGTTGGGACTCTTGTGCGGTATTCACATTAAAAAACTATGATAAAAAAATGTGATTAGGTAGTCGTGTACCCTAAAAAACTATTTTTGACGTCATCAGTAGATTCTATTACCACTTAGATACATGTTTTACTACCAAATATAACAATTCAACACTAACAGGGATTTTTCTTTGTTTCAGAGATTCAATGGGGTCACCTAGAAGGAGAAGTGTGGGAAAATCCAATGGACTGGAATTGAAAAGTGTGTATTATTATTTTTTGACAGAAAATTTTAACGCCCCTGTTTTTGTTTTTAATACCTACTTACATAAATATCTCTTCTTTGCAGGACCATCACAACTCTTGGCGGACGTTAAAGGAGTATCTGTTCCTCAAACACCATCAATCCACATAAAGCCAGAATGCAAAACGACTCCTCTTATTTCACCTAGTAAAATTGATCAGCCAGTATTTCCAATTACAAATCACGTTCCTGCTTCTTTCCCGGAATCCAACAACAGTTCCTTTCACGAAATTCCTCCACATACTTCAAAGCCATATAAGCCAAATAATCATTTGAACCATCAATTGCCTGCACATACTTCATCATTATCTGCTTCAAGCCGTAGTCTTAGTCAACCTGTATCTCATAATTCCATGACATTGCCAACAAATAATGGTCTCAGTCTGTCAATAATTCCTCCTTCAAGTTTAGCTCATTCGCCTAATGCGCCCAAATCTCCTTTTGATAATGAACCCAACTTCTTAATCTCTCCTCGTAATTCGATTCCAGTTGAACAAAAACTTGGTCCATCTCCGTATTCTTCAGAGCTTTCTCTCAGGTCCCCCTCTATATCAGGTTCTTCTCCAATCCGGAAAGTCTCGCCGTTTCCATCACTCGAGTCTACTTCCCTAGTTAAATCTACAATACGGCCGAGTATTACTATGCCGACTATCACACCACCAACCATATCATTTCCAAGTTATTCGATCAGTGAAACTGACTGCAATCGGATAATTCCACAGCAGTATAGCACACACAATGCATTGAATTCTTCCATATCTTCCCCGTTTCCACCATCCACAAAAACTTCTCCTAATTCACAATATCAAAAGAATGAATCAAACACATCTCATGGTAGTATGGGATATACGCCAACCTTTAATGCAGACACGCTTAGAAGTCAATCTCGGTCTCCAATGAGTTCTTTACCATACATTCCTGGTAATGGTCAGGCACATACCGCAAATAAATGGCCCAATAGTTCTGGCACTTTGTCAACGTCGACAAGTTCACCTTTTATCACCAACAATAGTCCGTTTTCGTGTACGTCTTCTATACATACAAAAGATGTTTTGCCTAATCAATACTCAGCATATTTTCCTCCTAGCAATACTCCTACATATTCTAATTCTTATAAACCTTTAACTACAATTGCGTCTTCTCCATTCTTATTTTCAAATCCGTCTTCTGCAGTCAACACAACTTCGATTTCTTCAACATATTCTTCTACAGCAAGGCAGTCTTCTCCATTCAGTCATGTTTCTGATAATGGGCAAAGGATTACCGCTTCTACACCATCTCTCCCAACGAATTCCAAAGCTTCTTTATCGTCGATGCAGTTTCCTCACTATCTCCTTTACTCCACTCCTACCACTACCATCAAGTCAACAAATCCTTTCATAACAAATGAATATCTGGTGACCAAGACAGAGATATCGGAAGAGTCCATCACAGAAACGGAAGAAGTGACGACAACCAAGAGACTCTCTTTGAATGGATATGATGAACCATCTTCGCAGGCTTTTGATAAAGCTCTGAGTGCACTGAGAATAAATGGAGCATGCAATAAAGGTAAGTTTAGTTTAAATAATACCACTGTTGATATTTTTGTTGCATTAATTTAGTTATCTACGTCGTTGTTTGAATCGAATGACCAAATGAGAAAAAAGAAACATGTTTGCCGAGTCAATAAAATTGAAGTTTCCTGATTTTCTGTGGTTTTTGTCAGCATGATAGTGAAAAATTCAAACATTAAAACGATGTATGTCTGAAGACCTTTTAAAAGTAGCGATACTTTGCGGTTTCCTTCCTACAAAGAGTTTCAACGATTATGAATAAAATATCAGAAAATACAATTGGGTGCCGGGTGCCGGGTGCCGGGTATGCTTTCGTATGCGATGTAAAATATGAATTTCAATAATTATCTAATATTAATGCAAATGAACCATACTGATCATTTTATAAATATTGTAAATTACATTTAAAAACGTACTTTGTTTAAAATTATAACACACGTCGTAATATCTTCTAGCCCCTATCTAATTCTTTAATCATACGGTTGTTAATCATACATTTAGAATTTTATTGACGTTAGAAAACCGATTATGAATGGTTTAGTTACGTCTATTAATTTCTTGGATTTATTAACAAGAATACCTGCATAGGGCATTTTACTAAAAATTAGAGAGACGTGAGTTAAAATTTAACGGGGTTTATGGTTATTAACCCAATAATCGAGAAGACTAATTCTATTGTCAAATCAACTCTTTATAAAATAGTGTATTCTCGCGATGTTTTGATTGCCAGACATCGTAATTGATTTAGTTTAATCCCATATGTCGAACAACCTAAAACAATACACGAAACAATAGCTTTTGTTATGCTCGGTAAACCCGGTGTCCACTGAAGTGGAATGTTTTCGACCGTCCCATTCCTTAGCCTCGATCCGATACAAGGAAAGAAGTTCAGTTCTAATCGAAATACAACCGAGACTTGTATTCTTTAATAGTCAACAACAACGTAGCAGGATATTACTGTGGATTATATGGCGTTTAGTCGCAAATGAACGCCGTTAATCATTGAAAAAATGTGTGATTAGTTCTCCTTCACTAAATCCCCCGACATTTGAAACCTGAGATTAATTATTCCGCCCTGCTTTGTAATTTGCTGCAGTATCTGTACCGCATTTATTAAAATCAGTGTGATTCATAGACATTTATTAAAAAAGCTTCGCATTTTTGCGTAAATAACAATGAAATTTTATCCGTGTAATCTTTGCATTCGTCGAAAGTCCCCTGACTTTTTTCCACCTTATTCTACGAACTCCGATACAACCGATACGACCGACTCCGAAAGCGTAAAGAAAAGCGTGTTTAAAAAATATTTTAATTTCTCTGAATATCGGAATCCTTCATACCCGTCTTCCGTTATTAAAAAGAAGAGGTTCAGTTCTTCGCTAGGGCTTAAGTTCGCGAAAGCTTTTCGGAAGCTTTCCGCGACATCTGTGCGAACTGCGCCGAAGCAACGATGCAGCACATTGGGGAATGATAATAAAACCGATGAAAAGCCGTACTACGATAGTTGCTACGAATGTAAGCTGCTTGGGTATCCGGAAGCGGATTGGTGGGCCACTTATCAAGGTATGTGGTATCTTATTAAAATACTACTTGAATACATTCAACAAAACTCAGAAAAACTCAAAACGAAGAATAATTCTGATAAATTTAGTAAACCTTTGAGAAGAGTTTTTAAATGCATGGTTTTTAAAATTTTCAAAAACATATTTCAATCTTTACTCAATGTCTCATGAACCACAAAGTGACAGACGCGATTAGTGTCACAACTCGAAAGCGAAGCAAAAATAGACGGATATTAAAGTTAACGATAAAGAATCCAGCTCTTTTGAAAGCTGACAAAGAGTTAATATGTACACATATTCAGGGACCGTTTACAAACAACTTTAACGTCACCACAAATTTTATGCTGACAGTGCTTTAAAAACTATTAAATTTTCTGTCTTTTTTAATCTTCAAAGTCCTCGAATTAAATGAAGAAACAAGAAAACGTTGTCTTCGAATGTAAGGTAAAGTGTTCGGAATTAGATTTGACCCAAACACCACAAAAATAGATTGTGTATATTGAATTATTTTCCAACAACGTCTCATTTCATCTTTTTTATGTTTATTTTTAGCGAGAAAGGGACAAGTCGAAAAGTTTTAGTAATTTATCGAGAAGGTTAACACCAAATTCCAATTAAGTTGGTTCATTAGAACTCAAGATATCGTCTCGAAAAAAGTAGTTTCGAGAAACATGTGTTTAAAGTTTTGCTCTATTTAGATTCAAGTAAGATTAGATTCTAACTATAACTTTTAAAATAATTCGAATTTTGAAAAATCTCTCTAAGGAGATATTCTTGAATATCGAAACTATCGAAATATGATGATTTTTTTGTTTTTTCTAGACTAGAAACCCCCCAGAAATTAACTTATTACCTTACCCCCCCAAAATTAACTTATTAACTTATTTTTCTAGACAGAAAAATAAGGTAATAAGTTAATTTTGCAATGAATCGATCAATGATCAATATTTAAAATAAAAACCATCATAATATCCCGCGATCTTTCACAGGTTAGCCCTAGTATTATAATATCATGTAATACATTTTTTTCTTTAATGTTTTAATTTTATTTCAAAAAAATTCAATTTCGTAGCACGGAATTGTACGATATTATTAATCGACATTCGCCAAAATATCGACTGAAATGCAAAATTTCATGAATAAAATGGAGAAAAATAATAATGTACGCAAACAATGTTTTGGTTCAATTCCGCAGCACGGAAGCGAGCTGTGGGTCCGCTGAAAGCTTTTTCGTATGCATTGTCATGAAATTGTGCGAGCTTGAATTAGCTGTATTGGAAAACAGGGAATAAATTGAATTTTAATGGGGAAAAAATCTGCCGCCACTTTCCTTTTATTTCAAATTTTTTTTTGTATTTTCTCTCAAATGTTTAGGGATTTGAAAGTATCTCTAATATACACGGTATTAAGAGATGTACTTGACTTACTTTAACCAGTGATTCCTGACATTATTTGGAGTAAAAAATGTAAATGAAATTTTGGTCTCCGGTGACTTTTTTGGTGACTTTTTTTTTCTTTTCAAAAATTTTTTTTCTTCAAAATCAAACAAGAAAAAAATTTCTTCCGTATGTCGTCACTGGTCACTCCGCCGAGTAGCCGACCCACCCATTTCCCCGCCTCCAACTGTCCAACACCTACCATTTTTTATGTTTTTCTAGAAAAAAAAAAACGTCAAAAATGTCACCTGAGACCAAAATTTTATTTACATTTTTTACTTCAAATAATGTCAGGAATCAGTGGTTAAAGTAAGTCAAGTACGTCCCTTGACACCCTGTTTATTAGGCATTGTTTAGTAAAAACACATTATTCAGAGGTCAAATAGATTTAGGGGTTGAAATGATCAATGTTTTACGCTTTAAAATACAAATAATGTGGCCCACGAAAATGTGTTATTTTATTTAGAGCACATTTTGGAATTCATGGCCATTTTTCCATTAATAATTAACGTGGTTAGCCAAGAACTTAATTTATTCAAGGCAATAATTGCCCAGAATCGTACTTGTGAGTCGCAAATCGTGACTTGTGACCACCGTTCACATCCGAAATGACGCTTGATAAAGATTTATCCATAATACGTGACTAGACGTGAGCAGCAAAATTCTGCTCAGCCTTCCTTTGCCCAACTCCTTCATCTCTCCAATCCCTTCAACCTCACAACGTAGCCCATTTAGAGACGCCGTAGCTCTACTGGCTCCTAGTAAGTTTAAACCAACCGCGATCGAGTGAAACTTTGCGGACATAAATGTTTTATTCTTTTTTATTTGTGTTTAAAAGATACTTATCATACCTATTAAAATATACAGTCAATACACGCTTCAACTCGGGGGGGTAAGTACTTAGATGTTTTGTTGTCGAATAAGAGAAGAAAACATAGGGGGGGGGGCGCCACTGTTGATCATTAACTAACGGTGTTAATGCAAAGCTGTGTAACCAAATTTTTTATAACAAATTTAAGTCAAAAAATTAAAAAAAAAAAATTTCATTGCAATATATAGGTACCCACTGATCTCAAAATTAGAATTGCGTATTATTATTATATCTCTGCAATTTTATGTTAACATAATGAAGAATAACGATATTGTAATAAAATATAAAGTACAGTTTAGAAATTGCTCATATTTATTTATTACTAGCAAGTACCTAAGCATCTAGCGTTGCCCGGGCTTTAGATCATGTCTCCAATTTCAGATCTGAATATATTTAACTCATTCAGATCTAAAAGTAGTGTAACTAAACTCACCATTAATGATTCTTCCTTTTTATCTACTGTTAAATTCAAATTTATGTTAAATTAAATGAAAGCAAATCACTTTGTAAAACACCGTTCAATAAAATTTATGTCATTAAGTAGGTACCTTAACACAGTGCTTCTACGATTTTAATTTTTGTTCTTTAAAAACAAAAAAATGTTTTTTAAAATGTGGTTTACTGTGTTCTGTACATTCAGTGTCTCTTAAAAATAATATTTACAGTTAATTTGGTGTTGCCAGCCTACAAATTTTGTAGTTCGATTTTTAATATTTTCTACTCTTATTTGACAGACAATACAAAGAAGGAATAAAGTATTTAATTAGATGAAGACAGTATTATTGAAACTCAATCGAAAATCTGAAAACAGAAAAATCAGAAAAGATACAGTCGCGCTTAAGACACGAATCTACCAGGCCTTACCGGGGCGTAACTCTACCACATGAGCTAATGTGTCCACGTCTTCGACCAAGTATATCTATATACTAGGGTATACTAGGTCAATGGTCCACGTCCTATTTGGTCATATTTAACTATATCATAATAAGAACTACCAACATTATCTTCATTTTCTTAACGCATATTTTTATGGCTGCTATCTTTATTTATGATTGCAAGATTCTTAGTGGAAGTAAAGTACCTCAATTCTTGATTGGTTGTTGTAGGTAGGTACCTATCGAAGTATACGCTGTGTAGTACAGTACTAACAGTACCTAAATATCGGAATGTTAATACAAATATATTCGGTTCAATGATAGGAGCGCCTGTTATATCATCCGTGACGGGGCCTTTATGTAACTCCTGCCATTATTTACTACACCGTGCTCGTAAAGTTTCTAACTCATATAATTAATAAATTACAAGACTATCACCTACTTTTCAATACACCTTCCTTGATTCATTCGTTTTCAATTTTCTCCTACAAATTCGTCTATAGTCATTTTATAGTAAGTTGCAAAAAATGGGCAGAGCTCCAGTGGAAGAGGTAGGTGTAGGGGTTAGGATAGGGGAGAGAACGCTCTTTGTCAGCAGGGAACAATCTTATTACCGAACTTTTATTTAGGTTTATTTGGTTGTTGATTACTTTGCTATTAATGAAACTTTGGTCCTCTCCCACCGCAGCTAAGCTCATTTTTTGCAACCTACTGTGAAAGCATAATACATTATTTATAACACATGTTACTAAAGTCGTAGATTTTATTAGAGTATTGTACTGCCCTGAAGAAGCTACGGGGTAGCGAAACCTGACCGGCATTAAGTATATAATAATAAAAATCATATTTAGTATGGTATAGTTTATTTTTTAATTATAATGTCACATCACAAAATATCTGCATCATATGACCAATAGTTATAATTTTCTTTCGTTTTAATGTTCCATTTCTTCTTGAGCTGTCTTAGCAAGTTTTTATAGATGTTCTCATAAATGAATTATATTTTCAATGCACAATAATGCAATCCATACTTTAATATTATAAATGCGAAACTGCTCGAGTTTGTTTATGACGCTTTCACGCATAACACAATATAAAGACTTTAATAATTCTTTCACCAATAGAAAGCTAAATTATATGCGCAGACTACAAGTTGCATATGATGGTAAGCTCTGGCATTATGAAATTATAAATATTAATATATTATATTTGTTATACGTTTTCTGTCGCTAACAAAAGCAAGTTTTTGCTAACGTCAGAAAAAAATCTTTTCCATGG
This sequence comes from Glyphotaelius pellucidus, assembly GCA_936435175.1. Taxonomy (NCBI): domain Eukaryota; kingdom Metazoa; phylum Arthropoda; class Insecta; order Trichoptera; family Limnephilidae; genus Glyphotaelius; species Glyphotaelius pellucidus. The sequence continues at coordinate 32,896,461 of OW386545.1, read as the reverse complement.
AAATAATGTTGATATATTTTTGGGCTCTATGCTGGTAGGTACTCAGTCTACTGGTCGGCTACTACTGCAGAAAATTCAAATATTAGAATTCGTTTTTTTTTTGGACAAGCTTGGAATAAATGTCAAATGAGAGTTCCTATATTAAAAATATAATTCGTAACGATTATAAAGACTGAGTGATAAAAAGAGTATTTTTTATTATATTAACGAACTTCCAAATATTTAAATAAAAATAAACATCCGAAATGTTTGTAAGCGCATAAATTCCGAACGAATGAACAAACTTGGATAAGTAATTCTTTTTTTCTTTGAGCTATAGCATTATGAAATTTAGGTGGTAGGTGAGATGTTTGAAAACTGAATGTAAGGGAATGAATATATGGAATGCGGGAGGGGATGGGGGTGGGGGTGGGGGAGGGGGGAGATAATTGATAAGTGCAAGCGCTTCAGTAATTTCCCGTAATACCATGCGAGCGAAGCCGCGGGGAAAAGCTAGTATTTAAATACTTCTGCTTTACGACGAATATTGTAACAACGAATATTATAAATTAATATTTTTAGAAATAATAATAAAGCTTTTTGGCATTCGACATCTGAAAGTCAAAATTTTAATGATATGGCGGCACTAAACTATTGAACAACACAGTTTTAGTTTAGTACTAGCTAACTCTACCACGCGTTTGTTGTGGCTAACGAAACACAATGCCATCTACTGGATGATTACCCAACCTTTTAATTCACACTGCCATCTGTTAATTTGCACACAAATCAAATTCACACCGCCCGCTTGCCAGCCTGCTCGTCCACCTCATACAGATATTTAATTATATATTTCAACCAATTTACACAAAATATTGACAAATTATATACCTAAACCTTCCTCGTGAACATTCTATCTATTGGTGAAAATCGATGAAGTTTATTAAAAAAATACAGGACTTTTTCCGAAACTAGCTACAAAAGTTTATTGGACATGGTATGACAGCCTCCGTCGTCGAGGGATAAGGCTCTGGACCAGCAATCTGACGGTCGCGAGTTCAAATCGTGCGCAAGTAAATTCTATTCGATTAATTTGTGTAAATTCACAACTTTTTCATTTAAAATAATACATGGTATATTTGAGGCACGTTCCAGAGTGAAATATATTTTCAGTATCGCTCTGGTGTAAGACGTAACGTTGAGCTTGAAATGGCTTTAGCCGTGTTTGGTGACCATGCAATCTCCACCTTCCTCTCTCACATCTCCTTTCTGTACACACTACCTTCAGCCTCCCAATATACCCCAATCGAGAATGCCATAGTCTCAACGTCTGACGGTTGGGAGCAGTTGGCTCTCATGTGAAGTATTCTCATAAAAAAGGCCAGACCTCCAAGTATTGTAACCAAATTTTAACCATAGATAACATCATAAATTGTAATCAGTTTTATGATGTATGCATTAACTATTTTTGTGGTTATGTTGAATAAGAAGATGGAGGGTGTGGAAAAAGTTAAATGAAGTTAAAAAGAATAAAGTATTTACATTTTTAGGTTACTTTAAGTTTTGCAAGTTGAGAGCATTTCTTCTTCCCTCATGCACCAACCTAAGCGATACAATTTTCACACCTTTTTTCATTAGGCTCTAACTAAACCCAGGAAATGTCCATAATATTTTCTCGGCCAAGCTTAAAGTAGTTTCTGCGAAAGCCTGCAAATATCTTTACCGTTTATTTACGCGTTTGTACCGCGAACAGTTACAAAATCGCAGTGCAGATGACAAAGGAGGCTGTTGGCATTCTTCCCTGTCACGGTTCATTTCCGGGGCCTAACCCATACTTCCTTCCGCCCGAATCAATGGCCGCCCGAACCTACTCTGTTCTATGGTCATCCATAGAGGAGGATGATTGCTGTTTGTACTCTATGGACTCGTTACAAAATGTCGGATGTCACGGGCTAGTTTACTTGACAGTTGAACAAATTATTAATTGGAGCGATGTTTCGACGAGAATAACGAATTTGTCATAAAATAACTTTTTTTTTCTTTTCTGATGGTTAATGGGTAATAGGTACATAATTATAATGAATTTCGTATAAATGTCGTGTATGGAAAGAGGAAACTCGCCTAATTAACGCAAATCATACAAAACATGCATTGCATATAGGTAGGCAAATTCATTCCTACTCCAGTTTATAACTAAACTAACTAACCATCACGCCGTTTCCCCGCAGGGATAGGCAGAGAGGACAGACCGCCAAACAACTCGATCTTGGCACACACTCCTTGCTTTGTTCACATTCATACATCGTCTCATACATGCTCTTCTATTATTCTGACTCTTGACATCGCCCGACTCAAGTATCTGATTCACTTGGTCGTGCCATGTCTTCCTCGGGCGTCCCCGACTTCGTCTACCATTCACATTTGCGTCATATATTCTCCTTACTCTCCTTTCCTCATTCATTCGCTCTACATGCCCAAACCATCTGAGCGTCCCTTTCTTAATCTTACTCATAACGCTTACATCAGCCTTGCATTCTTTGCGGATCTCCACATTTCTCACACGATCATACATGGTTTTACCACACATACGTCTCAGAGATCTCATTTCTACAGCATTCAGTCTACTTTCATCCTTTCTCTGCCAGTTCCATGCCTCACTGCCATACATCAGGGTAGGTACCAGCACTCCATTATGGACGGCTAGCTTCGCTTCTTTTGACAGATTTTTGTTGGCGCCAACGGCGTTCAGTCCTCCATTAATGGAGTTACCGGTATTTACCCGTCTTTCGATATCTCTATCAGTCTTTCCATTTCTCGTAAACATACTTCCCAAATATACAAACTCATCCACCTGCTCCAAGTATTCGTCATTCACAACTATGTTGCACATTGTTTTCGTACTCTCTCTTTCAAATACCATCATCCAGTTTATTATTATTATTATTCAAATTAGCAAGAGCCCTCAAGCAAAGTAAATCAGAAATTAATGAAATTATTTCCTATAAACGGAAATTGTTAAGGTCGACTCTTCTCGTTCCCAGGTTATATTTTCTTTAGGGTACTTAGCATGGTCGATCGATATAACCCTATATCAATACGACATTGCCCAAATCCTTCATCTATGGTCAGTTAGCATTATTTGCGGTCACGGTCAACAATTGGTAAGAGAAATTCTAACCGACCGCGACGTGGAAACTAAAGTGGCTGAAATATGACTAAAGAAATTATTAACACACATGTAATTTACTAAACATAATTATTATTTAATGCAATTACTTAAACTACCTGAAGTATCACAGCGAAGAAAAATCTGCTATTATATATTATTTATAATCATCAACCGATATTTGGATAGGCCTGATCTAGTGAATATAATAGATAATCAAGTACCCAATAATTAATTACAACACTATACTCCATGCTCAATTAAATAAAGTTGATTCTCGCACTAATTTTACTTTCAACTCTTGTCTTCAGAGATTGGGGAATAAAACTTGCTCTGTTGACATATTTTTTTTAATAAAAACATCGGTTGCTTTAATTAGATATTACAACAATACTTAAATATCAAAATGTTAACAGTAACAAATTCGCTAAACACTGCTCTGTAACTACTTTAACCGGTTGAATGTCTCGGGGTTTTACGGATGAAACTCGAAAATTTCGCGATGTTTTGACTTTTGACGTAAATTTTGTCAGTTAATTTTATGCTATGGTATATAATATTTACCGAAATACGTTCCTTGAACAACGAACTACACCTACAAACACTTTTACTTGCGTTTATCGATCTTTTTATGACACGCGACGCTCAAAGTTTGACAGTTCGAATCGCGGTAGAAATGGCCATTTCCAAAGTCATTGAAATGTCCAAAGACAATTATTTGAGTGGCTAGAAGTGTTCCTTATATCTGTTACGTCAAGAACAAGAATGCCCCAAGCGATTCTGACCTTGTTCTTCATACATTTTCTTTATACATAAGGTTTAAAATCGCATATCATAAAGTTTTTTTTTTAATTTTTTATTCGGCTATAGGGCGCGCACCGGCGCGCCAATGGCACGCGACCTGAATATGTAATTGTTGTGTACCTTTTATTTGTTATACTATATACTTGTTATGATGCTCCTGTACAACTTACCAAATGTTACATGTAAGAGCTGTCAATGCGTAAATAAATAAATATGGCATATATAATACATGTATGTAACCATAGTATTATTAGTTATTTTTATATATCTGTAATAAAACGCTGCACACCCCCCTTCCAGCCACAAGCTAATGCTTTCACGGAAGAATAGTGTTAAAATATTTGAACATTATAATATAGCAAACTTTCACTATGTTCGTTGCCACGAGAGTGCATAAAACGCCAACGACGAATTCTAAATTTATAATGCCTTAAATGACCCAGCTCTAATATAATCACCTCGTTAATAATCCGGAAAGAATTCGTTTAGTGTTCAATGCGTGGGCCACACTTTAATACCTACAAATTTGTTTAGATTATTTAGTAAATTTGGACGATTCGTTAATTTACTGATGACGCCATCTAGCGGTCGGTGGAATTCTAATAATCTTTTCATTGCCGGAAACTCCCACTCAATCAAGTATAACTTTCTCCAGAAATAGATGCAACCCAATCAACAACAATTCGTTATAATTTAAATATGGGAGCCTTAATTCAACCGTTCTCAAAAAGAGCTTTTCGATATGATTGATAATAACGTTGATGGAAAGTGAAGCATATTATTAATTTTTAATTCTATCATAATTTTTCCGGTCAGAATTTATTGTGCCACAAACACAATTATATTATTTTAGATTTTTTTGTGCCACAAACACACTAATGTTATTTTATGATAAATTTACTTGCACACTCCGTGTTTAGGATATTTCCTGATATATTTGACGGCCTCCATGGTCGAAGGGTAAGGCTCTTGACTCGCAATCCGAAAGTCGCGGGATCAAATCACGGCGTGCGCAAATAAATTTTATTGGATAAATTTGTGTGATTTCACAAATAATTAATTTAAAATGAATATATAGTATGTTTGCGGCACGTTTAAGAGTGGAAGATACTCTCGGTATCGCCTCGGTGTAAGACCACCATTCAGAATTAAAACATTGCTTGAAATAGCTTTAGCGATATTTAGTGACCAGATCTGAATAGCCAGACTTCCCTACCTTCCTCTTCCCATCTCCTTCCCTTTCCCACTACCTTCAGCGTCACAACATACCCCAATTGGGGACGCCATAGTCTCACCGGCTCCAGACGGGAGCGCTGGGACTCTTGTGAGGTATTCACAAAAAAAAATACATGTGTGCATTTCGCACGCGGTAGAAGTAAAACTTTCAGAAATCTAAAGAAGACAAGAGTGGGGAGGCTACGAAGGACCGCACAAAGAGGAGACCGATTATTCAATCTCATTCTCTCGCAGGCTAACTCCTTTAGTTGTATGTGTTTGTTTATTTTTAGTGACACTTTTTCGTTTCATCGAGTTTCAGATCACAACGGTGCTAACGAATTTTCATCGTTAAAAATTTGTTATCTTTTTCGTTAAGTGAAACATTTTTCCGTAGGTCATTTTATTTAACTTTCCATTATTCCGGAATAAACAATTATTAATTTAAACCTAGAAAATAGAATTTTCAGTTTCCATGGTTGTTTGGCATTGGTATTATCTAGGACGTGGTTTGCAAAACTTGTCGTCTTCTCCTAGGCGCCTCTTCTCATGCTTTCTTTACGAAGAATGATAATAATATGTCAATAGGAATCTATTCAACTTTACGTAGAAGTCTACTGCCTTGGGTCTTGGGTTCTCACCCAACATTGACACACCGAACTGTGTACATTACGTGTGCTACTAAAATAAAAAAAATACCCGTAGAAAGGTGTTAACTTGTATAATAAAACCTAGTTATCATCGCAGGGATGGTTATGACACTTTTGTAAATGTCGAACTACCTGTAGTGTCTGCTAACTAAAAAAAATATTAAAATAAAGGTTCTGAATAACAACGTTAAAATTTCGTCACTTTGGTGTATAATGTTGTTAAGTTTAGATCTATTCCTTTTGAAATCAAATTACATATGCGAATGTAAACAAAAAAGGTAGCTTCTTCGTATATTTACTTGTCCCAAACACCTGAACGTTTGAGAAAGGCATATAATAAACGGAATTCTTACATAAAATTAACAAAACACACAAAACGAAGCCTGTAAGCGATCTAGCGTTCTCCGCATAATTAAGTGTGGTTTAAAATTTTCAAAGAAATCTTATATATTTTTTTCTTAATTTTCTTATGAATGCATTTGAAATTGAAGTTGCAACTTTAAAGGTTCGATTGATGTAAATTGTTAATTGTGGTGAACCGTATAAAATGATTTATTTTATTTATAATCCTAATGTACGATTTTTTTTTAAAGAAAGACAAACATTCCCCGGTTACGAATAACCCAACAATGCTAGAAAATCTCCTACTACCACCACAGTAAGCCGAAAATGTTGCTGGAGTCGTGATGGAGGACATAGCCAGCCGAGGAATCGAACACGCTATGCCCGGGTGGGACCCAAACGTGATGCCCACCCAACCACTGACCGGTTGTTATATTTATCATCGTCTTTTTACAGTCTTGGCGTGTTTTTTTTCTTATAATTTTATCATTCTACTTATTACTTCACTTCCGAAACACATTATTCTAATAGCCATTTACAAAACGAACTTCTTTTTTATAATACCTCCACATGAGAGGATCTGAGAAAACAATCACTCATTGCCTCCGTCATCTTTTATTTATTTATTAGAAAATGAAATAATACATTATTACATAAAACATAATGATAATATCTTTGGAGATGTGTTAAGGGTTTTTAGGGAAAGGAAGGAGAGGAAGTTCTGGGAATGAAATAGGTATAATGGGTGGGTAGGAATTTGGGGATAAATGTATCCAGGAGTGACGGATGTATGAATCCATCCCTCCCACCGCAGTGCAACAGAGAGAGTCCGGCTGGAGAGGTCTAGGATAGTTCTCCCTCGACCAGTCTCTACCGATTCAGCCCGCACCCCTTCTAAGTCACCCAAAGTAGAGAACCACTTAGGATTACATGTGACAGAGGTTTTGGTTACAAAATAAACAAATAAGAAATTTGATTGAAATCACTTTATTTAAATAATTGTAGCTCTACCTTTTTCGGAAGGGATCTATCTTCATCGAGAGAATTCTTTGTTTCCTTTTTGGATGCCAGCACCTAAATATTTATGTATATCTGTAAGAATTTTGCATTTTACAAGTTCTCCTGATGAAAGAAGGTCCCTTCCGAAACAGTATAGTAATAATTTTCAAAATAAAGTGGTTTCAAACAAATTTATGTGTTTATGTTGTAATTATGACAAGCCACAAAGTAAATGTATTCTTTGATTACGCAACTCGTTTTAAGTTGTGGGTATCTGTATTGATTCCCTGCTGAATAGAGACTGCAAAATAAATTTCTTTCATTACTGTTTCCCTCCAAAATTAAAAAAAAAATACACACAATTTGTATATTTTTTTATTATTATGTAAATGCCACCAGTATTTCACGGTTTTGTCTGCGTTGATATGACGAGAAACATGAAGATAAATCAATCATTTCTTTACAATTTGAAATTGTATTTGATTATTTTTTTCTGCGCAAACCTGTCAAATCACAAACACAAGGCAGGTATTCAATAAATTGTAAAATGAATAAAGTCAGATCGGATTCATGCGTTTGTCACATTTCACTGAGCCGAACCTATTTTCCATGCTCCAGTTTTTTACAACTAAGTTCTTTTCAATCACGGAGTACTACGCTCTACATATCAATACGTAATGAGATAAATAAAATTCTACAATTTGAGTTCAGTACTTTGAAGTGATAATAGTTATATTATTTATTCACCTGTGTGAAAATCCGTGATACCGTTTTGTAATAATCTGTAAAACACGTACACGTTCCTGTTTGATCTGTTTTTTGGTTCATACGTAATATTCAATACATTAGGTATAATAAATGTCTAACTATAGAATATAAGAGAAGGCGGCGTATTGTTCCTTCGAGAGTGTGCCAAGGATTAAAACATCTAGTTAATTTCTTGTTGTTTACGCCTTCGATCAACGTTAAGAACCTACTATAAAGATATGCCTTCTTTTAATGCTATAAACTGGCCCATGACAGCTGCTGAGCAATATATATATTACATTGTAGTTATAAATCTACATAAGGTTTCAACATATTATACACCAAAATTCGAGAAAACTCATTAATCCTTGACAACTCACTAATTTGGCAAAGGATCTTCGAGCATTAAAACTCCAAAAAATAAAAATTATTATCTAGATTTGAATAAAGAATACAATGAACTCAAACATCCTTCCATGCATTAACTTGGTAGTCATTTTGCTATCCATGACGGAAGATTAATGAAAAAAAAGTTTTCGACCTCGACCAAAATCCAATCCAATCCAATTCAGTTTTTTATTAATTTTGACCGCGTAGGGCAAAATTTTCAGCAAATAATGTTCTTTAACTTTTTTAAATGCCAAATTTTTTATAATTTTAAAGTATAACCGTCTCTGCAGATTAAGTGGTATACAAGATATATCCGTTAAAAATTTCGTTAATTTTCGTCATTTTTAGCAATTTTTTGCAAATTTTCAGCCAGTATGTCCGGGATACCACTAAATCTGCAGACACTTTTTTAGTTTCAAATTGTAGAACATTTTGATTACTCTAGTATTGAACATTCTTTGCCGAAAAACTTTAGCCTCCGCCATGAACAATAGCAACACATCAGAACTATTCCATTCGGCGCACGGTAACTCCCCTTCACGTAATAAATTTACTACTTTTATTAAGAGCTTTTAAGATGGTGTTTATATGAATTAATAAAAATAAACAGTATTACAGTACTTAAAAATAATATTACGTAAAACGGAATCGGCAGATCACCCTGTTACACACAACGCTCGCATCACAAAAGGTGGAAATAATCACAATTGATCGGGATGTCCAATGAACGTCGATTTGTCGATATCAAACAGCTCGGGGGCTTGGCGCATTGTCCATTGTTGTTTGCGCAATGGATGGACGGGATCCGCTACTCGGCAGTGGTTACTAACTCCAGTTCAATGGAAACCCACTGTTTGACTGTTTTATGTTCATTGGAATGTGTGCAGAGGCGAAGAGTGATGCACGCAATTTTGGAGGGCTTGCGAAGGTACTTATAATATTAATCTATGTACTGGGCACCTACGTACTTACTACAGGGAATCGCAAACTTGTTTTGAAACGCGATGTACGCTCATATTGACTGAGATTAAGCAGATGGAAATAATCTTGGAGAAAATATATACAAGGAAGGAGCTCTATTGCAAAAATTGACATGTTTTTAAAGTAAAAAAAATAAATGGACACTTGGAATGGCTTGGGCGTGGCTTGTGCAAACTAGTAATGTATTTGGTGGAATTTTTTTATCATTTTTACAGTGTTGCCAAAATTGATTATATTATTTTCCTTCGTGAAATATGTATTACATGCTCAAAATATATTTATTAAAATATCATTTACAAGAATTTTATCTATGGACAAAAGGTTCATGCAACGCGCTATCCGTGAAAGCAACGTCGCAGGGGTCACAAAACATAAATTTAGAATTTTGCAAAAATAGAAAAAACAGGATTACCGTGGTTTCTGAGTACTTTCTAAACTTCATATTAATTTACTATAACACACTGGGCAGAAAAAAGTATAAAAATGTATGCACAAAACAAAAAAAAAAATTGAAAAATTGTTCTTGTTAACCCGAAAATTATTAAAATTGTCACAAAAATAATCGTTGTAACGATTTTTTGGTGTAATTATTAGACAAAACAATCGTCACAACAATTATGTTTGAGACGACTTGAACATTTTTGCGAAATCAAGAACAATTTTTCAGTTTTGTTTTCAAACTATAATTAGCACACAAAACGTAATTTTTGGCGATTTTATAAATCAATGTTGCCATCAGTACATTCATGTATCTCCATGCTATTTTTAAAGTTAATTTAGTATGATGTCACACCCACCAAATAAACATTTTTTACGTTACAAAACGTTTTTAAATCCAAACTTATTTAAAAATTGTTTTCAATAATTGTTAATTTGAAACATTGCTTGCACCACAGTAATAATTTAAAAAAAATATATATATATCTACATGTTTTAGAACCAAAGATTCATCTTCAAAAACACGTCTATACGTATTTTTAAAATAGTGGTTTTAAAAAAGTTCATTATTTTAATTTAATAAAACATTTTAATAAACTAATCACTGATCACGCTTATTACGCAGAAAATAAAAGGCTTTTATTTGGGTAAATAGGTTCCTGTACATTATAAATGATTGGATTTCAGTGAAAAATAATATACGATTTGACATAAATTCATGAATTATAAAACAACTAATTCAGTCGATTCTGAAAATTCGTGCAATTAGTCAAACAATTTTGAAAAACGATAAAAAAAAACTGTTCTAATTGGACTCGCCAGGCTCTAACGTCATATGAATCCAATTAGATGCCATTGCGGAGAGATTGACATCTTTTACGTAGACATCTGATATAAAATTTAATCATCATAGATTGAACCCATTTACCTGAGTACAAAAACACATTTTCAGCTTGAAAATATACATTAACATGTAGGGAAACAACGTCGATTATAGCCAATCTCTAAAATAATGTACAAGGTGAAGAAAGGGGTAATTTAACGTGTTGAACAATTGAAATTATCAGCTCGCGAACCATTAGTACCAAGTACCACGCCTACGAGTATGCAAAACTGAGCAATATTTGCCCTCCTGAAATGCAATTCTCAAAACAGCACATTTGTGGGGCTAGTTTAATGTATTGTAGATTGTATCGCGGTCAAATTATTTGCACGGAGGAGCGTAGGGAGCAATCTGATGAGGCCATTGAACATTCAGAATCCGGGGATGAGAGGCACTGCAGGAAGCAAACTGAAGCTTCAAATAGAACAAAGCAAAGTCAATAATGTTGAAAGCTTATTAGGGGTATGGCATGATTCGATTGATGATGCTGGCGGGTAGATACGTTCTCCGTGGCAGAGCTATAGAATAATTGGCGCTGGACACCGTTGTGGGATTAAAACCAAGCTAAATAATGACATCACGGAGATACCTGTAAACACCCGCCACGCACCAGATATGTTTAAAAAAAAAAAATTATTAATCTATTAACAGTATGTCTACATTGAGTTTTTCGATGCCTGTCTCAATAGGCTTAGAGGTACATAAATGACCATATTTGGTATATACCTTTGTCGAGACAGGCTTAGAGGTACATAAATGACCATATTTGGTAGTTACAAAAATAATATTTAAGGTTACATAGATTTTCATTTGAATACAATAAAAATAGAAAGGTGTTTGGAAGTGTGGGTAAATACTTTAAAGAGAGTTATCAAATAAATTAAAGAAGAGATGAAGTAAAGTAAATATTTAATCCTGTCAAATCTATTTATGGAATAAAATTTGACATGATTCTATTGGAATCACATGTTATAAGTGAGCAAACCTAATGTTCTAAATGGTTCCATGTCAACTGAGAATAATGTAAACTCAACACCTCCTTGAAAAGTCATTAAAAACTTTGAAAAAAATCATTTAAAATTAGCCGATAACCCTAACCTAACGTAACCTATCTTACCATTTTTATATATATATATTTTTTTTATCACTCTAAATGACTTATCTGAGATGGTTCTGAGTTGGTTTCATTCCGAGTGCCAAGGAATCTTTGATATAAGTTTTTGTTTACATTATGGTCTGCCTGACAAGCAGAAAAGATAAATTTTTGAAGTGAAACTTCTTTAGCACAGTTGCGATTTGAAATTCGATTAAACGGAAACGATACTAAAAAGAGACAAACACATACATCTATAGAATTTAGCCTGCGAGAGAATAAGATAAAATAATCGGTCTCCTCTTTGTGCGGTGCTTCTTAAATAGTGGGTCTCCTCTTGGTGCGGTACTTCGTAGCCTCCTCATTCTTGTCTACTTTAGTTTTCTGAAGGTTTCACTTCTACCTCGTGTGAACTGCACACGTGTGTGAAACCCAAATGAAACCTTATTACCTAGCACACTTTTCAAGGCACATATTGGTTGAGATTGTGTTGGCGAAGGTTTCACTTCTACCGCGTGTGAACAACACTATATTTTTTAATTTCATTAAAAGAATTCTGCATTACAATTGTTTTTTCGGTATTAATGAGTAATCCGAGTATTGTATCAGATAAAGTACACTTTAACATATTACATAATTGCATACTCAACACAAATTTCGATTTTTCGGAGATGTCAGATTAATCAACTGGACGATCGATATAGAAACGCATTCAATGAATTCTCTATCTGTACATCATTACCTTCCTTGAGAATCTCACATACTTCATGAGTCAACGAATATCGTTGTAGTACGAGTAGGTTGAATAATTATAACCGTAATCGTTGCAATTACTATTGATTGCGTAATCTTAACGTTACTCGTAAATCTAAAGTTATCGATGGATTATTTATACTTAATCATAGAGGTAATCAAGTATATTGATGGATTAATTATAACCGCAATCATTATTTGATTAAGTATTGATTGAGATTTTATAGTCCTTAATGTCAGTATCATCGCAACACTAAATCTCTCCCAACGAGTTTTTTCCTTCCACTGAACAGAAAAACCCTAGATTGAACTAAACCGTTAAAAAAAAACTGATGTTGGAATTTACATAAGACATTTTGACTTTTAGGACCCTGACTGACCAGTGAAATTATGTATATTTTTAAGAAAGAATTTCGTTTTTTTAAATGCATAAATTTCATCTGACGGCGTCAGTGTTCGAGGTGTAAGGCTCTCGACTAGCAATCTGAAAATCTCGTGTTCAAATTCCGCGTGCGCAAGGAAATTTTATTTAGTTGATTTGTGTTATTTCACAATTAAATCATTTAAAATAACAAAGGGTCCGCCAAATAACTTTTTTTTTTTGAAAATGCTATAAAAAAAAAACTACTGAATATTTTCTCAAATTTCTTTTTTTATTTATAAGTACAATCCTTCCGGTTAATCCGGCTTCAACTCCTGAACCAATTGGACTTTGTATGGCGTCATACCAAGGTCTTTATGCAAAATTCGTCTCAATGATGTCTCCGAAATGTTCAATTGTTGAGAACGACGGTGAATTGATGTTGATGGCGCTTCACGCACACTTTCTGCCACAGCATCGATATTCTCGGGTGTACGCACTGTTTTTGGCTTTTCACGCTTTGGTTTATCGATGAGGATGCCAGTTTCTTTCACTTTTTTCACAAGATAACGAACATACGGAGCTGACGGTGCTTCTCTTCTTCCAAAAACCGTACGCAATTTTCGCACACATTCTGCAACATTACCATGATTTTCAAAGTAATGTCGCAATATTATCGCTCAGCGGAAGGATAAAACTAATTATCTGTCAAATCAGACATGAGCTAAGTGTTACCATTCACGAAATAAGCACTAGTTGAAAAAAAAAACTTTAGATGGCGGACCCTATATAAGGTATATTTGCAGCACGTTTCAGAGCGGAAATTAATATCGGTATTCCGTATAGTAAAAAATTTCCCTTGGGCCTATGCCATCTTTGGGGATGGTGTGTGGAAGGTATTTTTAGGGAAAAGAAAGAGAAGATGTTCCGGGAAAGAAATTGGTATGAGGGATGGGTAGAAATCTGGGAGTCAGTGTGTCTAAGAGTGACGGACGTACGAATCCATTCTTTCACAGCAGTGCAAGGTAATGAATCAAGCTGGAGAGGTCAAAAGCCAAAATAGGTCAAAGGTTCCTCTCAACTAGTCTCTTCCGAACCGACCCGCCACACATTAAGTGGGAAAACACATCCGTCGCCAAGACCTCAGCCCATGAACCAGTGCATACCGTTTTTCCCGGGACGGCGGTACCCATACCTGCCTCCGATTGATCGATAAAATTGAAATAGCTTTAGGCGTATTTTGTGACCAGAACTAAATAGCCAGATACTCCCAAGCTCTTCTTCACCATCACCTTCCCCTCCCCACTACCTTCAGCCTCACAACATACCCCAATTGGGGATGCCATCACTGCCCCTAGATGGTTGTGAGCAGTTGGGACTCTCGTGCTGTATTTCCCAAAAAAATATAAGCAAGGAAAAATTGACCACACTTCGTGTGCATAACCACAACATTCTTCTGTGTATCTCTTCAGCATTTCCATCTTAATTGCAATAACACCTGCAGACACGCCTGTCAAACAGTCAGTTAAAATAAAATATAAACAAAATCCATCAATGTTTAATTAATTTGAATTGAGTTTTAAATGCTGTAATTATGCAAATTACCAAAATACGACGTGTGCAATATTTACAGCGGTTTAATGTTTTCTAACGGTTCTCCACACTAGGGGCCCAATTCTCGAAAAACTAAGATTTGATAGAAAATTTTAATTACACGTCGTATAAAAGACATTTCTTCGAGATGGCCTGAAAGATGTTCACTGTAAGTTGTGAGACTTAAGTGGACTATTTATTATATCAAATGAAGGCATGGAAATCGAGTAAAAAAATCGATTTAATTGGGGTACGGGTTGTGTATTTTTACGATTTAAAGCTACAGAGATTGAATTCCAGATATATTACATATTTACACGATTATGGTCGCTAAGTACTCCAATATAGATTTAGTACAGCTGTTAAGAAGGATTCTTTTCGTTCTTTTATAGAGAGATAAGAAAAAAAACAAAGTGTGCAATTCACACGCGGTAGAAGTGAAACATTGAGAAAACTAGAGTAGACAAGAGCTACGAAGCACCACACAAAAAAGAGACCGATTATATTATCTCATTCTCTTGCAGGCTAATTCTTATAAATGTATGTGTTTGTCTCTTTTTACTGTCGCTATTTTTCGTTTCATCGAGTTCAAATCACAACGGCGCTAAATTAGTTTTCACTTAAAAAAAACTTTAATTTTTGTATATTACCTTAAAAGTTTCTAAATATATTTATTATTCAAAACTTCACAAAAATGAAATACAAAAATACGGTTTTGTTGGCTTTTTTATTGGCATATTTTTTGATTTAAAAATCTGTATTTTTGGAATTTTTGATGAAATGCCATATATCAAAACGACACTATATTTCTTGATCTCAAAAGCAGTAAAAATGCAAATATGAAACTTTCAGTAGCTCCTCTATTCAGGGACGTACATCTCCACTCAAACTTTGAAACTGACGTAAGAGAGCCAAATTCTTATAGATATAGCTGAATTATTGTAGATAGGTCTGTAATTTTGATTTTTGCCATCTATCGCTCTCATCGTGTAACAAAAAGATATAGTCGTATACTTACGTCACTACGTCACTTTATTGACGGAACTATTGCTACGTACGTGCTATTATTTGCTTTGTCCGCTAGTTTATCCTGCATGTTTTCAATCGAAAAATCATTGAACATAGAATTCCAGAGATGAAAAATGATTAATATGTGACAACAATGTAATTATATAAAACATTAACTCTCTCTCCGATGGCGCTACAGCCCATATCGAGCCTTGGCCTCCCGCAACATTCGCCTCCAACTCCTCCTGTCCTCAGCGACTGGCTTCCAGTTTGTTCTTTGGAGAAGCTGTGCTGCATCCCCTCCCACCTCAGTCTGGGACTTCCCACTTTTCCCTTTCCACCTGGGTGTCCAGTCAAAATTCTTTTTGGGACGCGTGTATCCGGCATTCTCTGTACATGTCCAGCCCGTCTCAACCTGAGGAGTCTCATGTGGGCATATAAAACATAAGCATTCAGCTTAATTCATCTGTAAATCAATTTGAGATTATCCTATAAAGACATTAGTTATAAGTAAGAAATTCCAGTCGGATCTGCGACCCAGTGTTTTATTTGTTGTTTTTGCTGAAAATTCAAATATTTAAAGATGTACCCTAAGCGCTTCGTTTTTCTAATGTAAGCAGAAACACGTTAAAGTTCGTTGACATTTTTCTGCTTACAATTTGTCGCTAGAAAAGACCCAAAGATATCGATCTAGGGATTGGTTTATTTGTGGCTCTACTGCAAAACTACAAGATTGCATATCCGACGTTGTTCTTCGGGACCGTCAAAAAATAGAAATATTAAAATAATCAAAAATACTAATTTGGGTTGTCTTGGGTAATTCTTGTTCAATGAACAAAAATTAGCAGTGAATTTAGTGTCATTTTCAAAATTGGAACGTTCGACTGTCACCTTGGAACAGGCTCAGCCAAGGCAGGTTTTTTTTTCATCATATCTTAATATATATATATTTCTTCTGTCCGTGTGTATGTCACTGAACTCCTCCTAAACGGCTGGACCGATTTTGATGAAATTTTTTGTGTGGGTTCAAGGGGATTCGAGAATGGTTTAGATTCACAATTTGGTCCACTAGAAAATGTTCTTTTAATTAATTTTTTACTTCTAAGGAGTTGTTGATTTTAGTTCTCAAACTTTGTTTGAGAACTAAAATGGATTGTTTGTACCTAACTAAATTAATCAATTAATTTGCATGGCGGTTGAATAAAATTATAGTTCGAACTGCATCATTGTGTACCATGTAGAAGTAGGTTGGCGGCCTGTGGCTGTGGTCCAGATTAGCTGCAGCAAACAGAATCAGGCTTTTTCTTTTATAATCGATTCTATATATTTCCATAGCTTTCAGATTAACAATATATTCTAGGACATGGTTCGACCACCTTTTTTTAGAAAAGATTCATAAAAAAAATAAACAAATTGATCGTTATAATACAATTTGTTTGAAATGTTAGTTAAGGAGACAGCATAATAAGTACATAGTTTCGTACGTGGATTCAAATAAGAACATATTTATAAATACGAATAAAAAATAAAAAAAATGATATAAAGGGAAAAGATAGAAAGGATGGTAGAATCAAAAGAGACTATGTAAGTAAATAAATAAATACTACTATTATAAGTAAATAAAAAAATAATAAAAGTATAATAAATAAAATAAGGACCAGTCTGTGGTTGAGTGGGCATCACGTTTGGGTCCCACCCGGGCGTCCCGTGTTCGATTCCTCGGCTGGCTAAGTCCTCCATTACAACACAAGCAACATTTTTGGCTTTCTGTAGCGGTAGCAAGAGATTTTAAAACATTGTTGGTCAATTCGTAACCCTTTATTTTTTTAAATTTTTTTTTTATTAAAAAAAAATAAAAATATTAAATTAAATAAAAATAAAAATTTATTGATTTCTTGTTTGTCTATAGGATCGAGATTTTTAAATTTTATTTTACGTTATCTCCACACATGAGGCCCTGAGGGAAAATAATTCCCTCAAGGCATATGTCATCTTTGGGGATATTGTGTGGAGGGTGTGTTTAGGGAGAGGAAGGAGAGGAAATTCTGGCAAGGAAAAATGTATGAGGGTGAGTAGAAATCTGGGGGTCAATGTGTCTGGGATTGACGGACGTATGAATCCATCCCTCCCACTCCAGTGCAACGCAATAGGTCGAAAGAGTTCTAGAACGTTAGAACATCTTCAATCACTAATCTTAGAACATAATCGCTCCAGATCCGGCCCGCCTCGCAGTTGGTGGGAAAATGCATTGGCCGCCAAGACCTTGACGAACTTCAACTCGTGAATTGTGGGTATTAATCACGTAATCAGAGTGTGCAATTCACAAGCGGGAGAAATCAAACCTTTAGAAAAATAAAGTAGACAGGAATGGGGATGCTATGAAGCACCGCACAAAGACCGATTATTCCATCTCATTCTCTCGCAGGCTTAATCCTATAAATGTATGTGTTTGTCTCTTTTTAGTATTGCTATTTTTGTTTCATCGAGTTTTAAATCACAGCAGTGTTAAAGAAGTTTTCACTTCAATAAATATACATATTCAAACAACAGTACTACTACAGTTAGATCGAGGAGATTAGTGCTTTGTTGGTGCATATATATATTCAAGTTGGGTCATTTACCAAAAATGTTAGTTTTAAATTCTAAGAGCGATAAAAGGGTGCCAAATGGCTTCAAAACAACGTGTTTAAAAATTTTCAAATTTCTGATACGATCTTCTTTCTCCAGATTCACTTCAAAATTTTGAAAAATTCCTTGTAAGGGGTAAATTCAAGTGTTTATAAAAAAATTACTATGAATCCTTTAACCCTATTTTTTATAATCTTTCATAGCAAATGTAGTAATTTTTTTACGAAATCATTTACAAAAAGTGCCAAGATTGAGTCTCGCAAAATAATGCCGAAATTTGAGAGTAAGAAGGATTTTCTAGTATTTGAATACACTGCCTTGAGATAATTTGAATTATATTCGTACATTTTTTAAATAAATAAATCAAAATATTCCCTCTTTTTCGTGTTTTATTAAAAATAAGTAATTTTAAATGTTTTATCTAACATTTTTTTTAAATTAAACGAGGGGGGTGGGTTTTTCTTTAGTATGTTAAATTTCAAAGTCAATCTGGAGAAGAAGATGATATCCAAATATTATTAAAAAAATTACGTGATTTTATATCTCCTTTATCACCCGTTTATCACTATTAGACAAATCAAAACTACATATAGACAAATCAAAACAAGAATTTTTTCCCCGTGCAGTCGTGACCCACCCTAATATACATATGCTTAAGTAAATTTAACAAGGATGGGTTTTTCTTTAGTATTTTAAATTTCAAAGTCAACCCGGAAGAAGAAGATGATATCCAAATATTTAAAAAAATGACGTGATTTTTTATCTCCATTTAACACCCTTTTTTTCACTATTAGACAAATCAAAACCAGAATTTGTTTTCCCCAAACAGTCGTGACCCACCCTAATATATATGCTTAAGTAAATAAAAATAAATGTTGTCGATCCATGCTCCCTATCCGCGTACTTTATAAACGTTATATTGTATTCTGTTATTGTATATAGTAAACCGCACAGGTTGAATACTGAACAAGGCCAGGATTATTTAAATTACATGGAAAGGTAGGTTTTCAAGAAACGAATGTGTGTAATTGATTTTATTTGCCGATCCAATAAAAATGTGCATTGCTGAGGTATTCGGGATCATCACCTTTATAGCTTCCGCATATATCTTTTTTTAACGAATTTATATTCTTTTCAGTTATTTCACAACAATCAAATATTTTTCGGGTGCACATGACCCCATACAAGAAGTACATTTCAAAAGAGTTTAGTTTACTAGTTTTTAGTTAAAACTTTATTTAATTAAATATTTTTTACATATTATTTAATTTCGTTCCATGTTCCTAGCAGAATAGTTACAAGACAGTACCCACCATATCGTCGCCTCAGTTCTTGTTTGTCCAACAGACCATTATAGTTTTTGTTCAATCTCCACTTCAAAATTAAAAATAGAGTATAAAAAAGTAAAGTTAATCACTTAACTGAGAATTATTTAAACTAATGAGACTTTTACCTTTACGAAAATAGTTTTGTCTTAAACACCTTTTATAATGTTTCATTGAAATAATAAAAGAAAACCTTCTCCTCCTGTAAAATTTTCTAATGGTCTGTTGGACAAAGAAGAACTAAGGCGACGATATTATTGTAAAAATTCTTTTTCATTGTCGCTATATTATACGCCTATGAGACGGATTCAAAGTTATGGAAACATATTCTCCGATTTTGTACATAGTTCACGATGTTGTATATAGTTATTGCAATATAAACTGTCGTTAATACTTTTCTCGTAGAATAAAGCTTTTTTACCTTATTGCTTTTCAAAGTACAATCTTGTCAAACCGCAATTGAGCAGTTTATCAACGGAATGTTAAAGTTCAATTACAATGTAAACATTTATATATAATATATTGCTAATCATCATATAACTAAATGGACTGTCACTATTAACACACATGCTTAGTATAAAGCATCTTTACTTAGTAGCCATGTTTTCAGCATATATCTATTTGGTGAATCACAATTTTTTTATATTACTTGGTTCATTGTTGAATATTTTAGGTTCGTTGTATTCCAGGGTTCGCTGTCCGTATTTATAGTTATATTTTGGAACAAGCATTCCTTCATTCTTTGTGAACCTAGTATTATGTTCATACTAATTTCCTCCACTAGGCTCCTCCACGCTTCTCTTATATTCAGAGTCAGATATATGCGGAATCAATATTTTGTACCATAATAAAGCCTGTATCGGTGAGTTAGTTAAATTCCGATTTGTTTCGTATCTGTGAACATATATGTTTTTGAACTAGTAATAACCAAAGAATTTTGTACTGTTTGTAGGTAGTTAAAATTAGTTTTGCAAGAGTGTCCCCATGTAGTTATTCCATACCGTAAAGAAGTTTCTGCGAGTGGTAAGTAAATAATTTTTAAAATATTCACAGGAATGAAACATTTCAGTTTAAACAGCCTACCAATATCACCTTCAGCCTTTTAAAAATTTGAAAAAATGCCATTATTTGGAGTAAAATATCTGAGTGAAATTTTGGTCTCCGTTGACTTTTTTGAAATTATTTTCTTCAAGATCTCCTACTTGAATTAATGTACAAAATTGACTATTTAAATTATTTAATAAATGGCTTTCGTAATTTGTTATTCACCATCTTAAATAAATGAACGATCTTTGGGTTACAAGTTCTCGTAATTAACCACGTAATAAGTCTGGCACGAGGTTCAAGGCTTTCTTTGCATATATTAAAATTACCGATACCTACCCGATAAGGAACGTGAGATAACTTAATTCTCTGCACAGCGAGGTCTAAATAGGTGAACCTATAATGAAGGCCATGATCCAGATACTCATAGCTATCCTAAAGATATAGATAACAGTTGTTAATTTAGTATGCAAATTAATTAGAACTATTAGTTTTAAAGGCTAGTTACATAGATATAATATAATAAGGTATAATATCTGCAAAATATTATACCTTCTATATTATATCCCGAAGGTTGATAAGTACTTGAATTCAACCGTTGTTATCAAAAAATACTAATTTTGGTTGTCAGTGCGTGAAGTGAAATATTTCTGCATGAAATTATTCAAACTCAATGAACTCAACTTTGCTTTTAAAATTTTCCCAATTGGAACTGGTACCTACCTACCTATAATCAGAATTTAAAAATTTTTAATACAATTTTTTTTTAGTATTTGAAACGCGTTTTTCTTTACATTAATTTTATGACGAATTTACTTCTTCAATCTTTGCAAAATTACTTTGTGGCGTTATTTCAATTGAATTAAAACATTTCTTCAAGATAGGCATATTTACTTTGGGGTGTCATCATTAATTTAATGAAAAACAAATACCTTTGTATAACACCACTATTTTATTAACAATATCAACATGTTTCGAAAACTATGTTTTAATAATTATAATTAGTTTTATAATTAGTCTATACTTGTTTGTCTTTTGTTATTTATTATTGACTTATTATCCTGACGAAGAAAACATAGTTTTCGAAACATGTTGATATTGTTAATAAAATAGTGGTGTTATACAAAGGTATTTGTTTTTCATTAAATGAATTAAAACAATTCAAATATTTAATTAAATGAAGACATTATGAGCGAAACTCAATCGAAAATCTGGAAACAGAAAAATCAGAAAAATCAGAAAAAGATATTTACACCTCTGGGACTCGAACCCAGGACCTCCCTACTTTCCGGGTTGGGCGCTCTTATCCACTGAGCTAAGGTGTCGATATCCAATTCGGTCACTTTTAACTGTACCATACTTCGACTAAGAACCACCCATATTATCTTCATTTTTCTTAACGCATATTTTTATTGGCTGCCATCTTTTATGAATGATTGCAAGATTCAACTCGAACTAAATGCAATCTAGCTGGTGTCTGGATAAATTATTATCCATTTTATTTAATGTGCGACATCTATTGACTCTTCTGCAAGTCTGGTTTTTCTGTTTCTGTCTTTTTCTGATTTTTCTGTTTCCAGATTTTCGATTGAGTTTCCCTCATAATGTCTTCATTTAATTAAATATTAGAGTTTGAGGTTTTACTCATAAAGTTTGAATAATAAATAATAATAAAACAATTCACTTTGTGAAACACCTCTTCTTTAATCAAAATTATCAGCATGTTTCAAAACCAATGGTTTTTTCGTCAAGTTAAAATTAAAATCAACAAAAGACAAACAAATAGCAAAATAAGTAACTATAGACAATGACATTATAAAGAGAAGTGATAATTACTTAAAGTTTCTTAAAAATAATTTAAAAAAATATATATATAAAAATTCCTTAAGAACGTGTAATAATTGCATTAAAATATATATATTTTTTATATAAATTATCAAAGAATTATCAAATTGTCAAAATAAATTATTAGAAGTTTATGTATTATGCTAATAAATTTAAGAGATTGATATTTTTTTATTATTTATTATTTTTAATAATATTTAATTGGTTAATAGCCTGTTTCTAATTTCTAAAAATTTTAGGTTATCTAATTATAAACACGTTTTTTTGTGTGTAAAATTTTCAAACCTTTATTTACATCAAAATAATGATTGGCAAATTCAGAATAATTTTTTTTATTTCAACACTTAAATGCTCCTTAACTCTAGTATTAAAATTTCTAGAAATCTTCCCTTTAAAAAAAAAATGTTAGGACTGATTCTTTATTTTGCAAGTTTATTGACATTTGGTTTAAAATGAAATTTTCTGGTAGTCTCCAATAATAATAAAAATTCGATAACTTGTAAAGCGCCGTTTAAATATGCAGCAGCGTTGTAAAATCACCTCAAGGCGCTGAGCAATACGTACCCAGGACGTAATATTACAAAACTTTATATTATGAAAGGTATACCACACCTTCGGTAAACAATGTAACCTAACTTTATGTTAATGGTATCAGTATAAGGGATGTATTATATGACAGGGGCGTGTGTTTCATTATTATGGGGGCTACAATCTTGCACCTTTTTTATCTGATCCAAAACAATAGCACGGCAGTTATCCACTCTAATTAATTTTGATGGCCTCCAAGCTCTTGATTCGCAATCCAAAGGTCGCGGAAATGAATTTCAGCGTGCGCAAATAAATTTTATTTGATTAATTTGTGTTATTTCACAATTAATTCATTTAAAATAATATATAGTATATTTGCGGCAAGTTACGGAGTGGAAGATACTCTCAGTATCGCCCCGGTGTAAAACCACTATCCAGAATTGAAACGTTGCTTGAAATTGCTTTAGCCGTGTTTGGCCCTATCTTTCCCCTCCCCACTACCTTCAGCCTCACAACATACCCCAATTGCCATGGTCTCACCGGCTCCAGAAGGGAGCAGCTAGGACTCGTGTGATGTATTCACATATAAATGGCCGGTTGGTGGCTGAATTGACTGAGTTGGGTCCCACCCAACTCAGGCGTTACGTGTTCGTTTTCTCGGCTGTCTAAGTTCTCCATCACGACATAAGCAATATTTTCCGTTTACTGAGAAGGTATTAGGAGATTTAAAAAATTGTCAGGTTATTCGTGACCCGGGAATGTTTGTCTTTCTTTAAAAAAAATACGTATTAGAAATAAACAGGAAATATAGGTACATAGCGTAGTCACAGAACGCAGATAAATCACGGGATATTTTTATTCCAATTTTGAAAACGCAATTAAAATTGACAAAGATAATTAACATAATTTTCTAAATATTAGGTGCCCACTTTATCATTTGTCTAATCCTTGACACAATCAGTTCCAATTTTGAAAATGAAACTTAAATTGAAATCAAATTTAAACTCATTAAACCAAATTTTACGGGAACGAACAACCATGCACATACAATCGAAATTAGTAAATACTAGCTGGTTCCCGGCATGCGTTGCAATGACATATTCAAAGAAGTAAATTGTTTCTTCCTATATGTCCTTTCCCGTGCGTCCCGTTCCCCTCCCGTGTCCCCTTCCCCTTCGGCGTTCCCCGCCTTCCCTCTTCCTTCTCCCGCTCCCCCATCCTGCCGACCCCCCTCCCGCTTTCCATATATTCAGTCTCAGTACATTCAGTTTTCAAATAGCTCGCGTGCCACCTATTACAATTTTTTTTATTCAAATTAAATTTTTTTACAAATATTCATTTTTGCATTTTATAAGAACAATCAATTAAATTTAGTACCAAAAATAAGTACCTATTTAAAATATCTATAATTCTTGATTCGATTCAAATAATTGATTCATTAATTTAAAGAGTTTTGAAAATTGAATTTTGACTAAACAATTATTTTTTTGCAAAACGTCATTCTCAAATTTTTGACAATTTCGCAAGTGATGATTAAAAAACTATTCAGATGTGTTGTCATGTGGTTGTAATAATCCAGAAACATTCGCGGGGGTTTATGGAAGGTATTTTGAAAGTTTCAAACATTTCCTATGCTTAATATAGCAATACATAGACATATCACTAATCCCCAAACACATTTAGATTTGTATTTATAAAGATGACGATTTTTTTTATAGAACACGTTCAAATAAAATAAAAATTCTGTAAGGAATCACTTATCTGGTAGTAAACGATATGTATTATTCTGGAATATGATAATCACAAGTGGCTGTTTTTACTTTGACGGTCAATTGTTATATGTTTAGAGTACTTACGAGTACAACCTACATTGTTAAGAGTATTGGATTTGTTGTGCGTATTTTTATCGCCGACGCGACGTAGATATATTATGTATCGTGGGAAATTAGGTATGACACAGGAAGTGGTGACCCAGTATGACAGAATAAATTGTATTACGGTGACATACCTAGGTAGGGGCTTTGAATGGGTAATTCTGGGTAATCTATATTGAAGAATACTTCTTTCATTCGTACTAAAGTATTAATGGAGGATAGTGGGAAGTAGGTAACTACTAATTTCACCGCAAATTGCGGTCTTGTAAATGTTTATAAATGTCGGGTTCTTACTGAAAATATTTATGAGTTCATTAATATTTTTATCAACATTAAAAGGTAACCGGGCGGCGTTTTGTCAATACAAACGTATTCCTCAATATCCTATCTGGATTTTGACACCAGTTTTAATACAATATAAATATCGACCACTAGCGTCTCAGTACGTTTTGCTTTTTTTGATAAGTTGCTTTTTATAAGAGTATGACCGTCCAAAAATCGTTAAAATTATCTGGATTGTACAGTCTACAAACTAGAAAATGTATTTTAAAAAAGCAAAATGTACATACATAGAATATTTTCTTCTTACACAGTAGTTGGTAAAAATATCTTAAAAATCCGTCCAGTTTAGGAAGAGAAAAATTGGGAATACAAAATCTCGATTTTGGCGTATTAAGAAGTTCAACAGAAGAAATCATTTGGGAGATCAGGAGACCCGGAGATCAGCTATCCAGGAAATCAACTATCCGAGGGATCAATTACCCGGGGGGTTAAGTGTCGAAGGATGAAGTGTCGAGATAAAAATAGTTACGTTGATTCAAAAACTCAGACATCAAGTTTTTAACGCTCATCTTTTGAGATTTGAGTTCCAAAATTGAAAGATATTTTAAGGACTTCCATATTGTTACTAAAATAGAAAATAAGCACATCCTCCTTTCGAAGAAAAGCCTTGCGGTAACCTTACTCACGTGAATGAATTAGTTATGACATCAATTAGTACCGAATGAATAATGATTTCAAAACTTACTTAGAAATTCTGCCCGAGAAAATCAGTGGGTGGGTAAAACTATTCTGGTATTTCTAAGCATTATATTATATTAAAAGAAGCTCTTCTCGCAGATCGTGTGTTTTGCAGAGCCAGGAGGAGGTATTTTGAAGCCCAAAAACTTTCGAAAACGCGCTCATATTTATTTAAAAAACGCTTTTATTTATGGAAAGGTGGTATGCAGTTTTGTACATTTCAAAAGGATTCATTTTTTTTATTTATTTATTGAAACATCTAGTTTAAATAGTTGTCCCGTCCCGTATCGAGGAAGATTGACTCTGAATCATTTTACTAACACATGCATATCAACAACCTTTCTAATTATCAAGATAAATAGAGTCGTGATCTATCCTCTTGGTTAAATAGTGTGTTATGTTAAACGGTTTGTTGAAAAATATTATTATTCCATTGATTAGGTTCACAAACAATTATTATCTTTCTTCAGTGTGAAACTTTTTTTTCAGTTATTTTAATATAATAAACTTTATGTAACGGTGAAAGTATTAATTTCAAAGCTGTAATTATTATGACCATTTATTATTCTAATTGCGATAATTAATAATCAAAGTGATTAAAAAAAGAAAACCTTCATTAAGGCCCATTAACCTGCGGCCGAGAATTCCAATTTCGCCGAAAGATGGTCTTGCGATCGTGCTCTTGCAGCTATACAGGGCAGTTCCGATGAGAAAGATTGATTATTCTCCGTACCAGCATTCTTAATAAAAACTCAATATCGATCTTATTTCGTTCAAATTTGTTTTAATATGTATCCTCAATCAATATATTAATAAAAATGCTCAAACGCTTCATGATAAAATTGAGTATTTATATTTTTTAATAAGTTTTAAAAAAAATAAGTACTTATATTTAAAAAAATCTGAATAAATTAGTTGGCAAGACCATAAATAAAAAGGAAAACTGAAGTATTTTCGTCACGAGACGTACGCGGATTTGTTTTAATGATTTTATTAAAACTAAAATAAAAAATTTTGAAAAAGAGTTTTCCTAGATAATTTATTGTTGTTTTTTACTGCATTACTATATTATTTGATGTGATATATATATTATAATTCACATTTTGTTTGAAAACTAAATGAATCTGCCAACAATGCGATGAACGGAATAACCTCTTCAAAATTTAAAAAATAGCTTTGCTATATAAATCTTTCAAAATCAGTTTATATTTTTTTGTAGAAAAAAGTCGATACGTTTAGAATTTGATTTTGAAATGACATACTTATTTCCGGTTGTGTCTTGTTATTCGCTCAAGAACTCATGTGATAAGATTATAATGTTTTATTAAAATAGTGCTTACTCTAAGAAAGGTTTACAATGCGTTAAGTTGATCTCCGTAAGTTGATGAAGCGAATGAATGAGGAAAGGAGTGTAAGGAGAATATATGACGCAAATGTGAATGGTAGACGAAGTCGGGGACGCCCGAGGAAGACATGGCACGACCAAGTGAATCAGATACTTGAGTCGGGCGATGTCGAGAGTCAGAATAATAGAAGAGCATGTATGAGACGATGTATGAATGTGAACGAAGCAAGGAGTGTGTGCCAAGATCGAGTTGTTTGGCGGTCCGTCCTCTCTGCCTACCCCTGCGGGGAAACGGCGTGATGGTTAGTTAAGTTGATCTCCGTACTGTACTGAATCCGCCTATATTGAAGGATATTAACCTATATGTCCCTAATGCGTATACTCGTGGGAGATCCCACGCACTTTTTTATACTCCGAAAGCGAGAACTTCCTCCTATCAGAACGCGCCATTAAACAGAGAAATTCAACTGCTTAACGAGTCTGCATTGAGCATCGACATCTTTAATGTCACCTACAAAAAATTCAGTAACTATCTTTTGACATACATCACAACGTAGTGAAATTGTCCCCATGCACTTTTTTTCCCTTTTTTCTTTTAAATTTTGTAATCTTCTCCATAATAGTTTGTGTATAACTGTTTTATGGAGAACCTGGAAAAATAAATAAATAAATAATATCAGCACTTTTTTTCCGACACATTTTACAGTCCTTCAAATGTTTGGGCCCTGCCCGGGCCCCGATGCGGTTCTGTTTATCACTATTACCTCGTACTTAGGAATTAATACACACATGACTCGGTTAACTGAATCACTAGTTACTTATTAGGAATTATGTATTGTACTAATGTAATCTAGTGGTTTTCTAGGATGATGAAGCTCTCACTATCGCTATAAATTTCTTATTAGTATCTTCTAAGAATATCGTCTTTGAAGTTTCCCAGAAATTGGTATTAATGTCTTTTCACGGGTCATATTTGAATAAAATTTAGGGAGAACAACACTCTTAAGATGTCTCTTATATTTTCTAAATGGGTAAATATTCTACTTTTTTTGAGGGTCTTTTGTGGTCTTGAGACCCTTATTATAGGAGTAAGGAAACACGGTGACCGGACAACTCGGGATGAAATCAACTCACCACCTCCTCTGAAAAGTCATTAAAAGTGATGTAAAAATTAATTTTAAAAAATTGGTAAAATAGATTATGTTAGATTAGGTTATGGACTGTTTTTCAATATTTTTTCATAGCTTTTAAAGACTTTTCGGAGATGTGTTGAGTTGACTTGATTACGAGTTGTCACTTGGGCACAAATGTTGGGCGCGCATTTGGCGTGTTTCCCGGCTGTGCATCGGTGCTGAAAGGAATCAAATTCCTCGGAGCATCTTCCATTAAAATAAAGGTAGAAACAGGACAGCATTCCAACCGTCAAATCTCCTAGATCTAAGTAGTTTTGTTCCCATCTGACGATTGTGCTCTAAAGATTGCAAACCGTTTGTAAGATAAAATAATCTATCAAACAGATCGCCCAAGTCTGCCCAGGGTCGAAAGTTTTTTATTTTTTTAAATTTTATTTTTTTATTGTACAACAGATAAATAATCCAATTACCGTACAATTTTCTCATTTTGACAATCTTAACACCTAAGAAGATGATCATTATACAAAAAAATCTTAAGGCTATCTAAAGAAGAGTTGTATATATCTAGTGTTTTTGATATTTCGTTCAACAGTACCATTCCTCTTGTTATGCTATGCTGTGTTAGAACATCTGTTCTGCCGTTTGGTATTTTGAACAAGTCGTGTCGACGACTACGACTGAAGTTTTCAGGCACGTATAAACCGTAGCATTTCAAGAGGAGTGGGCTGTCAAAATAGTTATAGATTATGTTAAAACTAAGAATTGCAAGATTTGCATAACGTCTAGTTTCCAAACTAAACCTATTTGTTGCCTCAAGTAACTCCATATGGTGCATGAACCTCGGATAAGTTCCGTGCATTCGCATATAGACGTACCTAAGGAATTTTTTCTGGATTTGTTCCAGCATTTTAATATATTTAGTTGGTGCGGAGTCCACACACCACTAGCATACTCCAGCTTACTTCTTATGATGCCATCGAACATGGCTATCATTGCATCTGGGTCATCAAATTGCTAATTTCAGATATTATGAGGTATCAGTCAGAACAGAGGTGGCTTCCAAATTCAACCGCGGGGTGCAATTGCGATTTGCATGGGATTAACAGTAGTTGCAGTACGCCCAGCTTCTGCTTTATTCTGGCTTCGATGGAACCCCCGTACCCGAGCTGGTCACTTAGAGTTACGCCAAGCATGTTAATGGAATACCTGTTCGGAATATTGCTTCCGCTGAAGGAGACTAGATTTTCGTTTCGATCCCATCAGACGTAATCAGACTTGATTGGGTCTTTGAAACAGATATGTTGGATATTGTGGGAAATACCAATTTCAGTAGAAACCATTTGGGTAACTAAGCTCACCAATAGAGTATTACAATTAGACACCTACACAGTACTCCAATACAGTCTTGACACCACCTTGTCAAATGGGACAAAGAGTTCACATTGTCTTTTCTTTCATTGGTCGGTGAAACTTTGGAGTGGGACTCGTGTACTCGTTTAACAATTTATACATAAATGCGAATAATGTATCGTACCTACTCGTACTACAAGCCATTACTTCTTATGCATTTGATGGGCTTAACAATTTATGTAGATATGAGATAAACGCACTTTATCTTACTTAACTATTGCAATTATAATTTTTATAAGCAGTTCTGGAAATTTTAAGTCATTTTTAATCTGTTGTGAGCTCTGATATGGTTAAAGAATTTATTGTAAAAAAATATGCTACAGTTTACATAATTTTTTTTATACATTCTTTAAGAAAAAGGGTTTTTTTGTAAAATTAGAGAAGGGGAAAGCGGATTTTTTTGTTTAAAAATAATTGAAAGTAATTATACAGGGTCTTGACTTAACCTTGTACTTTAACCCGTGATTCCTGACATTATTTGTATTAAAATATGTAAATCGTTTAACCGTTTTAAAATCAATGCAATGTTCATCAAACTCCCATTTAAATTCGTGTTCTCGTGTAAAAATAATTTTCTTTTAGTTTTTCTTAAAATTCCTTAATTTTCTTTTCGTTGTATAATGTTGTCCTTCCCGAAATGAGTTTTATTAAACTCATTGGGAGTAATGTATTATAAATGTAACGTAAGATATTATCACTAATAAATAAAAATTAACTAAATAAATGAAGTTTTAGTCTCCGGTGACTTTTTCGTTTTTTTTTTTTTTAATTTTTTCTTCACTATTTTTTTTACTTCACTTAACCTAACGAAAAAAACTTCTTCCACATTTCATCACACTTACCTCATCCCTAACTATCCAAAACCAACTGATTTATTATGTTATCGAAGAAAGCAAACACTTTGTGGCTTGACATTTTACAGAATGAAACAAGTTCTTTGTTTAAAACCACTTTATTTAAATTTATATTCGTCGACCGGTTTCGGTCGAACTCGACCTTCTTCAGGACAATAAACATATGAGTTTATATTTAGTTTATATGTTTATTGTCATGAAGAAGGTCGAGTTCGACCGAAACCGGTCGACGAATATAAATTTAAATAAAGTGGTTTTAAACAAAGAACTTGTTTCATTCTGATTTATTATGTTTTAAGTTGAAAAAAAAAACATCGAAAATCACCGGATACAAAAATTTTATTAACATTTTTGCTCCAAATAATGTCAGGAATCACTGGTTAAAGTAAGTGAAGAATATCCCTTAACATCCTGTATCAACCTATTTAGTACCTACAAATAAGCAACTAAAAACTGCTTCAGGTACAATAATTTTTCGAAAATGTTGCGTAATGGTAATTAAATTAAGTTCAAACTCGCCATATCCTAGCTCGAAAAGAAGAAGACAGAGAGATATTTAATTGAGGCGAAAATTGTGAAAATGTTTAATGAAACATGACTCGTTTAGAATAGAGCAAAAATCTCTTAGGGGTTGTCTAAAACAACATTCAAAGAAAAACTGTGAATTTTTTCATACATATAACTTGTAAAATAATAGAGACAGCCGTGAAAATAAAAAATTTCGGAGCATACTTTGCGATTTTTTTCTATAGAGGAAATTTCATATAATTTGCATTTTGACGTAGTGATTGTATAGACATGATATTCAAAAATAACACAAATTTTTTTAAGAGCTTCAAAACTTCATATGTTCTAGGGAGATTTGCAAGAAATCGATAGAAATCCGGGTAGCGGCGGCTTAACTTCTGGTCCAGCAATAAAAAATTTACATAACATTATTATTAAAAATCAATAATTGAAATTACAAGTTGCCAATCAGTCGTTTATGTTCACATGAATTTAAAATTCTACAAACAAGTTTTCATTTTGAATTTTGTGTAATAAACTAAAGAATTATTTTCAATACACCTTTTATATTACGTACCTTATAGACACGGGAACGGTCTCATGCATGATGCACACGTGAATAGTGTAGGTCGTAAGTGCCTTTAATACTATTAGTATTGCTTCGGGTGTGTTGGTACCCACGTGTTGACACGTGTGCATGTGTGCGTACCATACATCGATATTATTTTTACAACCATTCAATACTGGCACCTGAGTACAGTCAAACGAAAAGAAGGCGTTGGAACCGTGGGAAAACAATCTGCCCTGGATATTTGGCCGTAGTGCGGATTTTTTTGTTTAACTTGATAAAATTATTTTATTTGATCTGATAGCATCCATTTTGTTGCTTAATAAACAAATTTTGATTGTGAATTCGGGTAGATATCAAGTTTTTGGTTTTCATTTAATTTAGTTCCAATTTAATGAAAAATCTTCTAAGGCGGCATACAATCAGTCAAATAACGATCCGAAGAATCTAAGAATTAGAAATTTAGTCAATTCATAATTAAAACTTAAAACTAGTATCTTCCAGTATTTGCATTATTATTGAAGATGATTAAACTTTGTAGATTTTTTTACAATAGCTACACACAGGAGGCCCTGAGGAAAAAAAATTCTCTCAGGACCTAAGTCATCTTTGGGGATGCCGTGTGAAGGGTCTTTTTAAGGAAAGGAACGATAGGTAGTTCTGGGAGGGAAAAAGTAAGAGGGGTGGATGGGAATCTGGAAGTCAATGTGTTCAGGACGTATAAATCCATCCCTTCCTCTGCGGTGCGAGGCGACGGGTCGGGAGGAATCAGATAGAAAGAGAAAACACGACGCTATATATTGAAATCTAAAAATTAACCAAAATATATCATTAAAATGTACACTTTATGAAACCAAAGTTTCCGACCGCAATTTGAAAAAAAATTGTTCATTTAAAAAAAATATGTATTTTTATATCAAACGATAAAAAGTGAGGAGACGATAACATTCAAAATAAACAAAAATGATGTATTAGCGGCACTTAATAGTGAGCTCCGGCAAGGCAAAGGTCTTGGGTTCGATTCTTAGATATGACCTTTCTGTTTCAGATTTTCGACTGAGTGCCGCTAATATTGTCTTGGTTAATTAAATTTTACAATTTGAAGTTTTACTAATTAAGTATAAAATTAAAATTATGTATACTGTCATTCGTTGTTTGTGTGATGAGTTAATTTCTTGATATCGATTTTCAAGTTCCATTTGAAATCGATTGCCAAAATAATATTAATAAAATTATATATGTTTATTACACCCTTGGCAATATGATGCTTTACTAGCCACCTCGTTATTGCACAACCATTCCAAAAATAATTATTTGAAATTAATAACCGGCACGTCAAATTGGCATGGATATCAAAGTCAGTTCCAAAATCAAACATCAATTCTACGAGATATTTGAAATTGGAATAGCTTAAAGTGCTAAGTTTTCGCAATGCCAATAATTTGTGATTCGTTCCGCATGCACCAGGAGTTCATGTTGGCTAGGGTTACTGCAGTACGTAGCTAACTGGTAGAGTAGCTACGAGCGGTGACATTAAAGGGGCCTTTTGTCACGCACATTTACAGCTTCCAAACTGAATTACCGGCATCTGAATCCGTACTACTAGCTGCTCTCCCACCGTATTTATTCAGTGTAGGTATCCAATCGCACCAATATGCTATGCGACGGTCAAATTGTATAGTCAACCACACGCGGAGTTAGTCGCATGAATAGCCCAGTCGTAATCGCCCGCCGAGCGCTGTAGTCGCCAAAACTGCGCGCTAACTTTGAAATCGAATCATCTGACGCTGGAAAACGCGGGAAATTCATACAAAATACATCCAAAATATACCGTTACTAAACTTTAATGTGTAGTGTATATTTACGTACATCCAATTAAATTTTATTGGTAGTTGTGCCGCCGTTAATTATACGCGAGTTGCGTATACAGCGACAACAGCTGATTAGCTGAGAGTATTATTTGTGGACTCTAGCGGTGGAAAACCGAATCAATTCTTGTTTCTTGTTCGTGCCCTGAGGATTTTACTTAAGTTTTTCCTTTTCATTGTGAAAGTAGTGACATCTGTTTGTGAACTGGAAAAGCGTTTTGACAGTTGTTGTGGGAGTATTTTCTTTAGCTGAAAATATAAGGTAAACAAACAATATTGCTTTAAGTTGATGACATTTCAGAAGAACCTACTCAGGATTAAGGTAAGTACTTACTTAATCTTAAGTACCTAAGCATTTAATTCTAATAATAAATAATTGTTCCCTTAGGATTTTAAGCCTGAAAGATGTTAATTCCGAAGAAAGCTTGTGAAAGCTTTGCTTTTAAAAAGCACATTTTTAAATACAAAAATTGTGTAATATTTTTTTATGGTTAGGTACTGATAACATTCGGGCTTATCAAAGGATAATATTAGATAACCAGTTTTTTTTGGAACATAACTGAACGATGTGTATTAAAGAGATTATGGATCCGACGTAATCGCTGAGAAGAAATTTGAATATTATCTTTAAAAAAAAAAAACTCAACCTTGTAACTTTTGATAACATATTACGCCCCGCGTTTAGGTAGTATATAGTACTCATAATTTTAGTAAAATTTTATTTAAAAAATGGTGATATCGCCCATGAGTTTTACCTACTCAAAGCCGCTAAAACTATCGCATTTTTATTAGGAATGTTGTGAGAATGAGGGAAGTAGAGAAGGGTAAGGCGAAGAGGATGATCAAATGGGACTAAACATAGCTTAAGTCTCTTCAAGCGACGATAAAAATAAATATCTCTCGAGTGATAGGTTGTCTTTCATTTGGGCGATTTTGAAAGAATCATCCACCCTGGAATGTAAAATTAAATTAAAATTGATTTTTAATTCTAATTTATTGAATTCTTTATGTTTAAACTATTTTTTTTCTCATTTAGTCTTCTGGCGTCCTTTTTACACAAGCCCTCTTCAAATGTCTCACTTTTGTCTTTCGCCTATCAATTACTTTACCTATCAATTACAATTGCTTACACGAATCCGATGCCGGCAGTTTCCTTGGTGACCTGACAGTTGGCCCCCAAAATGATATTTATTATACAACTAGCGAGTGCCCGGCATGCGTTGCTATGCCACTTAAGAACGAAATTGTTTCTCCCTTCGTGTCCTTTCCCATTCATCCCGTTCCCCTTCCACCAGCCCTTCCTCTCTCGCGTCTCCTCCCCCTCATGCGTTCCCACTCCGCCTTCTCCGCCTTCTCCGCCTTCCCTCTCCCGCCAACCCCCCTTCCGCGATCTTGCTTTCAATATATTCAGTCCCGGTACATTAAGATTTTGAAACAGCTCGCGCGCTACCTATTGCAATTTTTTTAACAAATTTTCTATCAAATTTGGTACCTAACATAGGTACCTATTTAATATAAATATTAATTTTGATAAGCTTCAAAGTATTCGATATTGGTTAGTGCCATAGGTGAGAATAAATTCATTAATTTAAACATTTTAGAAAATTGAATTTTAATTAACCGGTATTACAATGGAAGATGCTCCGAGGAACTAGCGTCAATGATCCCTTTGGCACGGGTGCATTGTCGGGAAACACGCCAAACACGCGCCCAACATTTGTACACGGTTGACTCTAGTCGCATGAGAACGGGTCGTTTCTATGACTCGTTCTTGAGTTCAACAGCTCGGCTGTGGAACGGTTTGCCGGCCTCTGTGTTCCCTCCCTCCTACAACGTGGGTCTCTTCAAGACCCATGTTTAATCCTTCCTCTCCTCAAAAACACCTTCCCCACAGCATCTTCAAAGATGACAAAATTATTTTCCTCAGGGCCGCCTGTGTGGAGTTAACTTAAAAAAAAAAATTAACAATTGATGGTTTGCAAAATATTATTGTCAAATTGTGACAGTTTTGTAATGATTAAGAAAACTTTTCAGATGTATTGTCATGTGGTTGTAATAATTCAGAAACCTTCGCGAGGACGGAAAGAAGGTATTTTCATATCTCTAATCATCCACATCAAATCCCCAAAGTTTCATCGCAATCGCATGAACTGTGTTAGCAAAGCATAATTTCAAGATGCCAGAACTCACTATTGTATATAATAAGAATTGCGGGCTTGCGCACATCATATCCCCAAAGTTTCATCGCAATCGGATGAATGGTTTAGCAACGCATAGCATACATACATACATAGACAGAAACAAATATATTTTCATTGTAATATAAATAGATTATAATTTTATGTGTATTATTTATCAATTTCAAATCTAAAATCCAGTTCATAAATATCACAGTGTCTGAATTTATTTACAGTGTCGACTTTTTTTACTTGCTAATATATGCAATAAATAGTCCAATGGTGTTATCCTTGCAGCATTTGAATGAAAATATGTTTTACACTCTTGTTATTCTGCGGTACATCCTCTTCGCACACCCCTTTGGGTACACCTAGTTATTTTTTTGTGTAAGTAGGTATATCGTACTAAACCGACTGCATATTGCATATAATTATGCCGAGGAACCAATTGTCGGGGAATCAACTGTCATGGAACCAGTTCCTTTTATAATCTTATTTGTGGGTAAACTCTGCTTTTCTTTCCAAACTAAGAACGATTCCAATAATTTCCTTAAATATGAAAATACCCAAAGATAAAAGCAATCGATTGAAAAAATACGTATAGAAAAAAAATCAAAGGCTAAATATTGATATAAGTAGAAATACGATTTTCGCCAAACGTATTGACTACTTAGTTCTGTATTAAATTTACCTATTTATTTATCACGTACGCCCAAACGAGCTTTTTCATAAAACATTATGTTCTTCTTTATTCTATGATAACGACGATATGGAAGATTCCAGAGTGGAAGATACTATCAGTATCGCCCTGGTGTAGGACCACCATTCAGAATTGAAACGTTGCTTGAAATGGCTTAGCCGTGTTTAGTGACCAGATCTGAATAGTCAGGTACTTCCCCACCTTCCTCTTTTCCCTATCTCCTTCCCCTCCCCGCTACCTTCAGCCTCACAACATACCCTGATTGGGGATGCCATAGTCTCACTGGCTCCAGACGGGAGCAGTTGGGACTCTTGTGCGGTATTACCTGTAAAAAAAAATATATATATATAAAATTATCAAAATACTTTTTTGGTCGCGTGTATGTCGTGCGTAATTCTAGTTCAATGAACACAAATTTTTACGCTTTAAATTTAAGTATCTACCTTTTCGAAATTGCATCCGATTGTGAGAATAATTCAGACAAGCGATAAAATTTATTTTGGAAGGTGGTTAGGGGTACCGCCCTCCCGGGAACCATTTATTGGATAACCATTACCTCTGCCGTAGGTTACACCAAGTGGTTCACCCCAAGCTTTCCTTAATAGTATAAGAGTTCATTTGTATGTTTTGTCATAGTGTTCAACTGGGTGACAGGGATGCCCGGTCTTGGCGGTGGATGCGATTACTCACCTACTGCGTGGCGGGCCGGATCGGGAGGGACTGGTTGAGATAGACCTGTTGACCTCTCCACCGGACTCTCTCGACCCATCACCTTGCGCTGCAGTAGGAGGAATGGATGCACTGAACCCCAGATTCTTTCCCTAAAAAGACCCTCCACATAGCATCCTGCATAACTCTGATTCAATGAATTCTAATTTGCTTGAATTAAGTACCTTTTCGAAATTGGAACTGATGTGTTCAAAATTCAGACAAGCAATAAAGTACCTACCTCTTACGAATAATTTTAAAAGAAGACATATAATTATAATTGTCGTTTTCAAAAAATTGGTACGGATTTGTCAAGAATTCAGACTATCCTGTGAAAAATCACGGGTCTGCGCTAGCAAAAAAATTGTCATACACAGAAGTGATTTGCTCATACGAACAATAGAAATGAATACTTAGTAAACAATATTTTCAGATCGATATGATATCTTTCTGCAAGGCAATTTAACGACCAGCAACTAACTGACAGAAACATGCAGAAAGTGTCACATATCAAAATATTCATTCTTCGGTCTTGGCCATGTGGCTGTTTTTTTCCTCGCGTGCCAAGTCTATTGTTAAACGTATTAAATGTGACACCTCGATAGTTCAACAAGGTGTAGCTTTTATCAGGCTTACTTCTCCCCTTTCAAGATTTATCTTTAAACAAATCTTTTGAAGTATCGAATACCACCCATTTGGCGTATCGACGGAGAAAAACAATTATCTACTAGTGAAAATACCAGTGTACTTAATATGCTTTATGACAAAGGAATGCAAGCATAAGTATTTTTTTTTTACATTACACATTTCACATTTACACATAAGTACTTTTTTTTACATTACACATTACACATTTACACATCGTCGCCTTAGTTCTTAATTGGCCAAACGACCTTTCTAGTTTTTGTTCAATCTCCACTTAAAATTAAAAATAATGTATAAAAAAAGATAGTTAATCACTTAACTAAGAATTATTTAAAGTAATGAGACCTTTACCTTTACGGAAATAGCTTTATCTTAAACACCTTTCATAATATATTATTGAAATAACGAAAGAAAACGTTCTCCTCCTGTAAAATTTTCTAATGGTCGTTTGGACAATTGAGAACTAAGGCGACGACATGTCGCTATCTATATCTATATCTTTGGGGATGCTGTGTGGAGAAATTTTTAAGAAGAAGAAAGAGTGAACATGATGTAGGGAGGAGGAAATACAGAGGCCGGCAAATCGTTCTACAGCCGAGCTGTAGAAACGATCCGTTCTTATGTGACAATTGTCAAAAGTCTTCATATGCTGACCACGCGTTTGGCGTATTTCCCGACAATGCACCGGTGACGAAGGAATCATTGACATTAGTTCCTTGAAGCATCTCCCATTGTAATACCGGTAGAATAAAGACATTATACCTTCCTGCCTGTGCTCAAAAGATTGGTAAAATATAGTCTGCAAAGAGTCAAGGGTTTTTGTCAGGATTTTGGAGCTCCAGACCAGAGATGACTGCTAAATTCAACAGAAGGGTGCAACAGCGGGCTTTGTACAGTGCACCCAGCTCTAAAAGTATATCTCTTGACTTCGACGGAGCCCTGCAATCTACAATGTAATATTCTCACAAATTGTAACATTCGGTTTTAATTCATTTAAAAAAATCAGAACACATATTTGACACAGAGCCACAGGATTAAATTAAAAATGATATTATAAATAATGCATCAAATAAATTGGCTACCAATCACTACTCATTGCTTCGCACTGTCTAAAACTCAAAACAGATTAATTTCGTACTAATTTTAATATATTTATGTAGCAGGAAATTCTTCAGGTTACAAAATCTAAAATATCTAAAATTCTCGTTGGAATTTGGCCTCCAAAGCTTTCACAACATGACATTACATATTATATACATGTCACCTTATCTTTTAAACGTATTTATTTACGGTCTTTTCACTTATGAATGGGTTTGCTTAACACTACGAAGTTCAGTGTTATTGATTTCTTTTTGAAGTCAAGTTTCCGAAGAATTCCGCGAGATGACGCTTGTTACATTTTGAAAGTTCTTTCTACTCCTTTGAGCAGATTCATCCCTTTTAATAAAAACAAATTTATTGGGA
This sequence comes from Glyphotaelius pellucidus, assembly GCA_936435175.1. Taxonomy (NCBI): domain Eukaryota; kingdom Metazoa; phylum Arthropoda; class Insecta; order Trichoptera; family Limnephilidae; genus Glyphotaelius; species Glyphotaelius pellucidus. Next base: position 32,857,416 of record OW386545.1, on the reverse strand, counting down.
ATTATTATTTTTATTTATTTGTTTATTAAAAAAAGTTCCTATGTATTTAAATTACTAAGATGGTATTTCACCATCCTTTTCCCAGATTATCCGTATGATAACGTCCATTTTCGATATATTTATTTATGAAGTCCAAGTTTTTTATTCGGTACTTCAACCCAAGTTACTGGCTATATATCGGATAAGTTTTTTGAGTTTTCTACCTGTTGCGAATATTGACTTCTTTATTTATTAATTACTTGCTTTTCCCCGCGGCTTCGCTCGCATGGTATTACGGGAAATTACTGTAGCGGTTGAACTTATCAATTATCCCCCCACCTCCCCTCTCCCACCACCTCCCGCATTCCATACATTCATTCCCTAACATTCAGTTTTCAAACATCTCGCCTGCCACCTAAATTTCATAAAGCTATAGCTCAAAGAAAAAAAGAATTATCCAATTTTGTTCATTCGTTCAGAATTTATGCGCTTACAAACATTTACAAATATTTGGAAGTTTGTTAATATAATAAAAAAATACACTATTTATTATTCATATATTTTTATTGTAAGAACTCTTATCTGACATTTATTGCAAAACAGAAGCTTGTCCAAAAAAAACAAAACCTATTCTAATATTTGAATTTTCTGAAGCAGTAGCTGACCAGGGGGCTTAGTACCTACCAGCTTGGAGCTCACAAATATATCAACATCGTTACCATGGAAACGATTTTTTTCTGACGTTAGCAAAAACTCGCTTTTGTTAGCGACAGAAAACGTATAACAAATATAATATATTAATATTTATAATTTCATAACGCCAGAGCTTGCCATCATATACAGAGAATAGTCTTCGCATATAATTTGGCTTTCTATTGGTGAATGAATTACGGAGAATGGTGAAACACCCCCTTATTATTGTAGTGTTCGATTTATAGAACTCAGTTAATTTTTTCAATTACTTTATTAAATTTAGAATTATTAAGTTCACATATTTTATATTATTTTGACAGCTGTTTTGGATTACAGACTATTCTTTATTTCATATCAAACTGTTTTTTGTATAACAGATATATCTATAGGTAATAGCAAAAATAAGAGGGAATGAATTTTAAGATAAGCAGTAGTTACTTATGTTTTAATATTTTTGTTTATTTAAATGTACACCCGTTCTAAATGATACCTATCGCAATCAATTTGAGAGGCGCGTATGGGTACCGCCGCACGGTTACCATTTATAGGATAACCAACACCTCTGCCACAGGTCACCCCAACTGGTTCACTACGTTTGGTGACATAGCAGGGGTGCCCGGGTTCATGGGGATGAGGTTTGTCTAGGTCTTGGCAGCGAATGCGTTTGACCACCTCGTGGCGGGCCGGATGGGGTGAGACAAGTTGAGTGAGACCTTTTGATTTCTCAAGTGGTTCGATGTGTTTGGTGACTTAGCAGGTGTGAGGTGTGAGTTTTGCCCAGGTCTTGGCTACGGATGCGTTTACCAACCTACTGCGTGGCCAGATTTGACTTCTCCAGCCGAACTCTCGATTCATCGCATTTGTTCTCTCGACATACTGACCCCCACGTTCACACCCACCTTTCATACCCTTTTCCTTCCCAAAACTTCTTTTTTCCTTCTCCCTAAAAAGACGTTACACACAGCACCCCTAAAGATGACACAGGCCCCAAGGGAGATTGTTTTCTGTGTGGAGCTATTGTAAAAAAAGTGCTGCCCACTAGCTTTGGTTTATTGCAAATCCCAGATTCGTGATTTACCACAAATCTCCAGCAGTCTTCATCAACCTGAATTTAACTATTTTTAACCAGACACATCAGAACAACTTCTGCTTTAGAGTAATTTATACCCGTTTTTAAATAAATCAAATAATTCTTCGGTATCCTGTTGGTATTTTTCTATTTTTTTTTTCTAGAAGCTAACCGGTGTGATAAATATGTTTATGCAGTCACCACGCCTATCCGAAAAGCGCTCACGAGTAGAAATGAAATGCCAACTTTCTGGCAGAGTCCCAACTCCTCTTTAATATTCATCCGCGGCACAAGTTCGCAGCATCCATCGTGGAACGTTCAATTGGAATTTCTTTCAACAGTTTATTAGGGGAAAACTGAAAATTTTATAATCCTATTAATTTCTCATAAAATTTTACGTAATTTTTTACATACTTATATTTTCTTGTGTTCATTCTGAAAAATAATGAGAGGAAATCTAGCAGCACGTTTCACAATGTGTATTTTTCAATACGCTATTGTATAATACCTTTGTGGTTCAGCTGTAACAAGATACCCTCCTGCAAAAATATAATATTTTATGTTTTGTTATCGATGTGATTAATTGGTTTGAGAGAACTGTATGTATATTTCGAGAATGAATGCGAGCCGTTTTAAGTCGCTTCATTCCCAAGTTCTACCGTTTTATAACATATTTCTCTTGAAAAGTAAATCTTAAATTTTTAAAAAAATATGTCATTTTTGAATTTCATCTATACATTTGTGACGCCGAATCGGTAATTATTTAAATTTTTTTTTCGTTATTAATTTTTGGGGTGTTATGCCATGTTGCGCTACCTCCTTCTTTAGCCAAAGTTTCGGACATCGTTACAGTGTCCATCATCAGAGCAGATGTGTACACTGATGATGGACACTGTAACGCTGTCCGAAACGTTGGCTAAAGAAGGAGGTAGCACAACCCGGCATAACACCCCAAAAACAAATATCGAAAACCCGTCTTAAGTTTTGCTTTATTGTTAATTTATTTTGAATAATATTTTGCAACCTTTTCACTGTTTAACAGTGTTAATATCTGAGTGGTTGAAATAATAAAATATCTTTACTGAAATTACCTATTTATAAAATATTTGCTAAATGCTGTGTGGAGGATCTTTTTAGAAAAGAAAGGAGAGAAAGTTCTGGGAAGGAAAAAGAGGGGTGGCACAGGGGATGATCTGGGGGTCGGTGAGTAACGGACGTATGAATCCATCCCTTCCGCTGCGGTGCAAGACGATGTTCCGTAAGAGAAATCAAAAGGTCCTCCTCAAAAATCGGCTTGCCACTTGGCCTGGGCACCCTTCCTTAGTCACCAAACGTAGTGAATCACTTAGGGTGACCTGTGGCAGAGGTGTTGGTTATCCAATAAATGGTTCCCGGAGTGGCGGTACCCGTTTAGCGCCTCTCAGATTGCTTATCATAAAATAACTAGAGACGATCAGAAATTTACCATACGAAAGAAAAATGTTAGTTAACTCTAAAAATCATTACTCAGATCTAGATCTGTCAAAAATCTATGTAAACTAAGGAAATACATATTTCAAACACCGATTTATTATTACAACTTATTAAAATAAAATAATTTGTTAACAACTTTACGCTTATCTCATATAATACATTACTTACAATTTACAATTTTGATAATTAAGATTTCATCTAACTTGAACAAATTTATGCATTACACAGTAATACGGAGAAATATTTCACATCACCCATGTACTGAAAACCGAAAATTGTATGTTGAATATTTTTTAATGTTTACAAAAGATAACAAAAAATGAATAATCACAAAAAAACTCATATTGTGCTGGTATATTTTAAAAACATATTTCACCAAATTGAAATGTGTTTTAAACTGTACCCAAGACGATAAATCACGATGGATTAAAGGTTAAAACAGTAGTTTAGTGGTAAGCATAGTCTCTGTTAGGAATGTCCCGGCGCGGCGCCGGCGATGAGGCGTTCAAATCTTTATTAACTTACAATTAATATTATTTCGTCTAAAAAGCAAAATTGGATTTGACAGGTGAATTAATGGTTAAATTAATTTAATTAAATTCTACCAATGTAATACTAACTTTTTATACTAACTTTATATTTTATTTATTTTTTAAGTCTATTTTATACTTTGGGTACTTGGAAATCTAGTATTTTGTTTTAATATTACCCACACTCAGGCAATGCCTTAGTGGGTTTTAATTTCTTGTTCATACTATTTGTTATTATATATTATGTTATTATATGTATACTATGTGCTATTATACATTATATGTACAAAGAAATGAGAATAAAGAAAGTTAACAAAAAAAAAAATTAAGACAATATTAGTGAAACGCAATCGAAAATCTGGAAACAGAAAAATCAGAAAAAGATATTTGTTCTGGAACTCGAACCCAGACCTTTTGCTTTCCGGGCAAATGCGCTGACCACTGGTAAAATTAATGATTAAAAACAACTTAGGATAGAACACAGTAGGACAACTCTAAAGACAGATTAATATTAATTGATCAATTATCTTCAAAAGTTCTTCAGAGAGCTTTTCATTTTGATTCCATAAATTTGACAGTCAGCAGCTCAATAATCAGATCTGGTAGAAAGCATAATAAATGAAAAAAAAACATGTGAAAATATTTTTGCATAGTGCGGTAACCAAAAACACCGGAGGCCTACAGGAAATCAATTTCCTTCGAGGCGTAAGTCATCTTTGGGGATACTGGTGGAGGGTCTTTTTAGGGAAAGAACCGGAAAAAAGTTCTTTGAAATATAAAACGTATGAGGGGTGTGTAGGATTCTGGGGTGCAGTATGTCAAGGAGTGACGGACGTATGAATCCATTCCTCCCACAGTTGTGCAAGGCGGTGAGTCGAGAGAATCCGAAGGTTAAAAGGACTTCCTTAACCAGTCACTCCCAATCCGGCCAATGTATTAGGTGGGCAAACGCACCCGCCGCCAAGATCTAGACAAAACCTACCATATTTGACGGCCTCCGTGGTCCCGAGGCAAGACTCTCGACTCACAATCCGAAGGTCGCGGGTTCGAACCCGGCGTGCGCAAATAAATTTTATTTGATTAATTTGTGTTATTTCACAATTTATTCATTTAAAATAATATATAGTTTATTTGCGGCACGTTCCAGAGTGGAAGATACTATCAGTATCGCCCTGGTGTAAGACCACCATTCAGAATTGAAACGTTGCTTGAAATGGCTTTAGCCGTGTTTAGTGACCAGATCTGAATAGCCAGGTACTTCCCCACCTTCCTCTTCCCTATCTCCTTCCCCTCCCCACTACCTTCAGCCTCACAACATACCCCGATTGGGGATGCCACAGTGTCACTGGCTCCAGACGGGAGCAGTTGGGACTCTTGTGCGGTATTAACTGTAAAAAAAAAAAAAAAAAATGAACCCGAGCAATCCTACCAAGTCGCGAAACGTAGCTAACCACTTCGGGTGACCTATGGCAGGGGTGTTTGATATCCAATAAATGGTTCCCGGGGCAGCGGTACACATACCCGCCTCCCAAATTGTCAAAAACTAAATTAAAAGTCAAAAACTTGTATCACGCGAAGTTTTGATGTTGGTTGGGTGTAATAAAGAATGGAAGAGAACCTAGAACCCCTACATTTAAAATTTTTTTTTAAACTTAACTACCGAACAACCCCCACTACCTGGAACCAATATCACTAGGCAGGTATGGCATTCCCTATTGGGGAATCGTTTGAGGCAGAAGGTAACGCGAAGGAGGAAGATTAGGAAATACCTGGCCATTCCGATCTGATGACCAAACATCGCTAAAGACATTTCAAGCATTTGAAATTCTGATTTGAAATCTTTCACAAGAGCGATGTTCAGAGTATCTACAACTATTTTTAACATGCAGGAGCAATTTATTAAATGATATTTATTTCTTTTTCAGCTGAAACTCGTCAGGACTTCCACGAAGGTCCTGTAGCGTCCCTTTCTGCATACAAGCCTGCCGAGGGGAAACCTCCCCGCACCCCGCAAGACTTCTCTACCAAAAGTGAGTCAAATCTACCATTACTTGTGGAACCTTTTCGACTGTCCTGAAGAACAACGTCGGATGTGGGATTTTGTAGTTTTGCAACAGAGCTGTTTAAAGTTTTGATTCTGCATTTTTACTGTTTTGGACATCAAGAATTTCAGCATTTAAGAAAAAAAAAATTCATTCAAAATTACAAAAATTTCGCCTCTTAAATACAACAAAAAGAAATTAAATTAAGTGCCATTTTCAATTTTAGCAAATCCAACATTGTTCTTTGATTTGTAAACAGTTTGGGTAGGTCAACAAGAACGTACAGGCAAATCATCTTAGAGGACCCAATTGAATGTTTTTGTATCGAAAGTTTTTCTTAACAAGTTTGGAACACCCGCCCGCAGTCCCCTCTTACCCCGCAAATGCTCAAAGGTACTGTGTACGTAACGACTTGTAACAATTCCGTTTAAATATAGATTCGCAATTCAATTCGACAATGTTTTTTTTTAAATTCTACACGATCCTCACAAAAACAATTTTTAATCCATCCATTACACTAAGAGTATCTTTAAAATGATTTACCTGTAAATATTATCAAGAATATGTTCCTAAATTTTTAAACTTCACTAGAAATATTCTAATGGAATACGTCTTGTTTACCACCAGACCTTTATTGTTTTGTTTACATGCATTTTATTCAGCAAAATCTTAGAAAAACATGTTTTGTCAAATCTCAGCAAGATAGTAGCGATAAATTTATTTTCTCACACGTAGGCAGATTTTATTTTGAGTAGATATACTTACGTAAAATCTAGGAGTGTATTGTGGCTTTCCATATTATTTAGTTTTTATTTCAACTTTGTGTTTATTTTAACTGTCAACCGGTTTCGGAAGAACCCTTCTTTTGTTAGGACAAAAATTAAGCTAACAGCAGAAAATGTACGAAAAAAATAATTAAGTGATATCAATAAGTGTCGAAGTGAAAAGTGTTACAAGACGTAGAGATAGCCAAAGCCTCGGTGACATTGAGCGAGTTTACAAGCTACTAGCTGGGACATTCACTATCTGTTAGTAAACTCGCTCAGTGTAATCGTATTACTAGCTAACTAGCATATTGTGGACTAACTTTGAAAAAAGTATAAAGGTGGTAAACTTTACTCGCTACTCGCAAGCGTTTACCTCAAGATGGCGGCCTACCAACAGCTGATTTCGTAACTGTCAGAATTAGTTCGCACGGGAGTCGTTATTCTCGCTCCTGGCTAGCGTGTGGCGCTAGCTGCGACCTCAAATTTTCTACAAAATGTCGACAGAATTGGTTGGCGCGGGAGTGGTTATTTTAGCTGCTACTGTCGCTACTGAGCGAGTAGACAGTATTGTGTCATAATGACATTTCACTCGCCGATTCACCCTTACTTACCCTTACAACTTACTGGTTAGTAGCTTGTAAACTTGCTCAATGTAATCGAGGCTTAAGGGGTGTGCTATAGAGTGGAAACATCGGCTAAAAGGGAACATTATATTAATGCTAATTACTATTTAGATCTTTCAATTTGTTCCTTCACTGCTTTGTTCCATAGCACAACCCTTATCGACCACTTCTCCATGTTCTAAGTCCAACTCACCAATTATTTTTTTCTTTAGTGTCTTTGGTTAACGAAGGTAGATTATTCCGAAATTGGTTGACAGATTTGATAAATGTAATAGTTGAAACAGATTTCATATCATATTTTTTGAGTAGATAATAATGACCACGTTTATTGTTTAATGTAAATATTTGTTTTCTGTGTCATTTTTCCATCTGAATGTATTCATTCCTTATTTGCTTAGGTGTTTTTGTTAGTTTATTAATTATTAGTATTTAGGTATGTAGGTATTATAGGAATGTGTGTTGATAATATGGCATTTTTGCATGTGTCATCCAAAATGTTCAAAGCACTTCATTTACATACATAACCATTCACTTCAGAAATTTTGACACCATTTTCTACTTTCTTAGTTTGGTGAACTCACTAAGTTGGGTTTTTATAAGTTACTTTTAATACTGAAAAAAAAATCAGTTAAAAAGCAATACCACGTTCGAAGGTAGATTAAATGATTATATATCTACTATCCATTTCGGTATCCATCATGCTCGATTTCAACACCTTAGAAGCTTGCCGAAAAATATTTATAGGTAAACATTTTTTTAAGTTGATCTCTGATACTATACTCAATCCGCCTTTGTTGAAAGAGATTAACTAATATGTCCCTAACAAGTATACTCGGGGGAGATCTCATGCACTTTTATGCTGCGAATGGAGAACTTCTGCCTATCAGAAAGCGCACATAAACAGTGAGACTGAACTGCTCGTTCTGCATTGACCTTCGACATTTTCAATGTCACTTACGGACAGTTCAGCAACTATTTTTTGAAGCATGTCACAAAATAGTAAAACTGTCCCCAATTATTATGCCTTTTATTTTGTAATCTTCTCCATGTTATTTATGACCGTGTATAACCGTTTGACGAAGAACATGAAAAATAAATAAATAATGATTAATTAATTCAGTCCTTCTGCAAAATTATTAAATGACAAAAAACTTATACATATATTGCTAAACACTTGGTGAAAAATTTGGATAAACAAAAAATAACTTCTGAGAATTAATGGTTTTAATTAATGGATGAAATACAAATGAAATTAAAAAAAATATCATCTAATATTATTCATTTTATTGACTGTCTGCCTTGAAATTCTGCGATTTCGGTAACTAGTTTGATTTTTCAGAATAAACATACTTTTAAAATTATTTCACCATGTCGATTTTTCTGCGATAAAAAATAAAATTTACAGAAAATTTATTTGTGAACAACTTTTGTTTCGCATACTCCGAACAGTCTCGAATGGGGAATTATATCTCAGTACAATGCCTTTATTAGTAAGGCGTCATTCTAAGCACTAAAATATTATTTTTCTCCAGATAAATATTTTCATATCAAAACACAAAACAGTGTTTATGAATTTCTAAATATACCCAACATTGTCTAAAAATATCTATCAATTTTCAAATCAGCCAAAAGATTTATAATAATTATGGAAACATCAATATTCTCTCTTATTATTTTCTTCAAGTAGTTCTTATATTTTTGTCTTCTATATGAACTGCTTTTGTGGCATTAAATAATATTTCTTTAATAACCATTTATTTTAATCTAATTGAAATAGATTTAATAATCCTAAAAGGCTAATTAATTATTCTGAAAGAGACGAAATTTAAAATGGTCGCTAAGTATTCCAGAAGTCATGATATAATAGCATGTTGTAAAATTGGTATTTGATACTTCTGCATTTTGGGAACTGTCCCGTTATGTTTTTGGCATCAAAACATATCTATTTTCGCGCATTACTTCACTGCATATCACGCCATCGCAATTCGCAAAGTACACTCCCGCCCGTGTTGGAAATATGGACCAATCTTCGGAGAGCATTATTATGAGAGGCGGGAATATTACTGCCGTCCCACGTGTCCAGAATATCTATCAATGAACATATTATGCCTAGAAAAGTGATCAATTTGGATTTCAAAGTAAATCAAAATTGCAATTTACATAAGAATTCTAGGCCCCAGAAGGGTCAATGAAACTGAAAATCTGTTCAAGATGAAGTTTTGACCTCAATTGTTGACTGATTAAGATCCTTAATCTGGAGACTGCGGGTTCTAATTCCAGCGAGCGCAAGTAAATATTATTCGATTAACTTGTGTTGTTACACACTTTTTACCACGTTTAATATTAATATTTGCGCCACGTTTCAGAGTGGTAGGAACTTTCCGTACCACCCCCGTGAAAGACCAAAATTCAGAAGATAAAAGTTTCTTACAATGGTTTTAGCCGTATTTGGTGACCAGATTCAATTCAATTCAATTTATTATTTCAAAAACATTACAAAATGTTACATTTTAATACGTTTTCAAAATACATTTGTAAGACACACAATTAACACTAAGGCATTCGAACTATACAAGAATTAATAGAGCTTGCCTTTTAAAGGCAGCATTGGAGGTTATCCACCACTTACCCGCCTTGGTATAAGTAACTGATGGTTACTCCTTCAAGGCTCTCGCAAGGACTCTAATTTTTTTCGAAAGAATGAAGCTACATTTACTTTTGAACGAATCTAGACCTCCAATGTCCCTGCATACAGTGTTAGTAAGCAGTATGCAAGTGCTTACATGATAAACTTGATACAATGGTGTTAGTAAAACATATATAAAGGCATGGAAAGATGATAAAAAACAAGATGAAGGACGCTCGCGGGGGATTGTATCTTGCGTCTGCTGCAAGCACCTGCAAGAAAGGGAAGATACAAACATGTTTTAGATGCAAATAAATGGCTCTACAGTCTGAAAGGGTTCCCTCTCTCGTCGTCTGGCAGTACCAGCAAGAATGTTTGTGGCGGTCGGTCAAGCCCTAACGAGACAGGGCTGCCGCGCCCCTTAGCCAGTTCCTCGGTTGTGCCTTGAAGAAAGTAACTGGGAAATAGGGGCAAAATGCCCAAAGACCCTAAGGACTGAAGCGTCGAGTTGCCGGAGGCAGGGCGGAAGGCCGCCGAGGTCGCCCGGCCAAACCTCATGCTCACACATGTTACTGGGGGAGGCGCAGATGATCTGAGAGGGCTCCGTTCCAGGGATTTTCGGCGCCTGACTATGCAGGGACGGGGTCTAGCTCACCCCCAAGTGGGGAAGTAGACAATACAGAACGATTACAGTTCAGTTCAGTTCAGCCATAATAACGTCGCACAATTGCAAATTATAGAACTGAAAAAAGAAAAGAAAAAAAAGAGGAAAGGAACCAAGAAAAAAAAAATAATAACATAATAATGGTAAGTCTCACAGCTCTTTGCAGAGTTCTATGCAATGATAAAGACGATAAGTCGAAAAAAATAAACAATATATAAAAAATATAGGTAGCAAAGTATAAAGTATTAAAATGAAGCTATGTGAGGTAAAATATGAAAACATAAATTCCGAGCGGTAAAAATGATAGAGTTATGGATGGAAGTCCATGGTTTCAGGAGCAATCACACCTGACATCTGAAACAACAATGATTTTACAGCTAATCAGCGACTCTAAGAACAGGCCATCTCTCAACCCAAACCTTTGCGAACTTCCTTTAAAGGCAGCACTAACGCCATCGATATCCGATATCCGAATTAATTCAGTAAAATTGCTCTCCCGACCGGCATGACCATTGGCAAGTTAGTCTTGCAGGCCGGAAGATAGAACAGTCTATGCTGTTATGCTGTCGGTGGCGAAGATACCCATCGGGTACATGGAAATGAATGCTCTCCATGATAGCTGAGTTTTCAAACCATCCGCGGATCAATCTGAAGAAATGCGTAGCAATGTGTACGTGTACATCCCTTCTGACCCGTTCATTCCGAGCATACTCAAAAGAAAGCCGGTAGGATAGAGTCACGGATAACAGCCATACTCCCTCATGTATCAGATCTGAATAGCCAGGTACTTCCTCATCTTCCTCTTCCATATCTCCTTTACCTCCACATTACTTTTATATAGGCTCTCAACTTACCCCACCTAGAGATACCATTATTTTACTTGCTGCAGACGGTTGGAAAGATAATTTGCTTTTGATTAAGGAAATATTTTATTTATTTATTAAAAATTCCTTGTAATAACTCATTGACTTTTATTATATTTTGATACACTACTCATCAATAACATTTGACATGTATTATATTCGTTTCATTACCAGAAGCGCTTTGAAATGTGTTTATCAAGAGTCTTCTAAAAGGTCAACAAGTGTGTCAATCTAATATACACTGGTTCAAACCACAAGGTCGATACCGCACTTAAAAACCAGTTATACAGTTTTTTTTATAATTCGAGGAAATTCCGCATGAGCATTAACTTAAAATATCATTTGCATGAGACGAAAAAAATAATGATTGTAAATTTTAAATAATGTTAATGATCATAGAAAGTTTTTCGTCTGCCAAAATCAAATTAAAGACGGAAATAAAATTTAATTCGTGACCAACGGTAATAGAAATTTAAAATCCTTTGAAAGAAATGCATCCAGATAGATTAACTAAATATCTGATCTGAACCTTTTTAAAAGTGAACTTTTTATTTAACTGTTGAAATGCAAAATTTTTCTCAATTTATTTTTGCAATTGATATATTTTTTAAATTTTGGATACTGATTATATACATCGTTTAAGTCATTTATTTTATTTACTTATTTAAACGCCCGTAGGGCTTTTACGTTTAGCGCAATACATGTTTTTGACAAAATACAGAAAATAACATAAAATATAAGAGCTGACACACATATAGAATTTATGTAAAAATATGAATAGAGATAGTTTATGAAGTAGGAAGAAATAGTTGGCATATACGTCGTTCGAAGTTTGACAAATTCAAATGATAAATCAAAAACATCCATATTGTTTATATATTTGTTACGAAGTTTATGTGAACGCTGTATTGGAGAATGCGAATTATAGTTAGAATGAGAAGTAGGTATATAAAATGTCAATATTGGTCTAGTCGTTCGTGTAGATACATGAAGATTTATTAATTGCAGGAGTTCACAATAATCGAATTAAGAGTTAAATAATTTTAATAAAACGGTAAGGTCGTTTATTTTTCGTCTGTTTTCTAGAGTTGGAATATTTACAATATTCGTTAACGGGTAATTTATATGCTATAAAGGGATATTATATTTAAAATTTACGAAATTTACATTACAAAGCTACTTTTTTAGGCGTTAGTTGTGTAGAGAAACGAAGAAGTGCATATTTTATAATTTAAATAATGCAGCTGTTCCCATTTAAACTACGCAAATTTCATTAAAAGTTATTCAAAACGATGTCACGAATTATGTAAAATATTTCTACCCTTCAATATCTTTAAGTTAAAAGTCACTCTTCTGACCATCAAACCTTAGGTTTTACGCCTTTTGATATGTTATTGTGTAAATAAGTAAATCCAATTAAATTAGGCTGCATTCATAACAATTTGGAGAGCGGAAACCGATGCCCAGGGATCCATTCATTGGATAACCAACACCTTCACCATAGGCCACCCCAAGTGGTGATGTGGTTACGTTTACGTTACGTTATCTAAGTGGTTACGTTTGGTGATTTAGCAGGGACGCCCAGTTTCAAGGGGTGAGGAATTTCTAGGTCTTGGCGGCGGATGCTTCTAACCACCTGCAGTGTGGCGGGCCAGATTTGAGACTGGTTTTTGGAGACACCAAAAACCTTTTTACCTCTACAGCGGGACTCTCTCGACCCATCGCCTTGCACCTCGCCAGGTATCCTTATTTAAATTAAACCAGGTCATTTCCACGAGCCCTGTGTAGAAGTTTATCAGTTAATATGACTTACTTTAAAGGGGCGAACTTGAAAGTATTAATTTCCTTAATTTGTTTCAAAATAAAAACAAGCATTTATTTCAATGTGTTAAATGACCCACCAAACAATGGCAGAACGTAATGGTGATAGTAAGAAAGATACAATGACAATTATAAAAAAAATAATGATTAACAATTACACAAACAACTTTTATTCTGCATCTTCATTATACATAATTCCTGTGACGCAAACTACTTTTGGTCAAAGAAATTTTAAATTCCTTGCGACAAGACAAAATACTTCCAGATAGAATAAAAAAAATTGATTCACAAAAAAATTCAAACATAACGTAAAAATTTGGATCAAAAGTAATGAAAAAACCTTTACCGGGACACTAATCAAAATTGTAAGTTATTGATGTAACCAAACTATTGAGTGAATATATTTTAACGTAAGAGTGGGTATGTTCATAAAATACTGCCATATCACAGGCCAGCCTACTGAAACGGGTAACGAGAAACCTCAACTTATAATATTTATACATTTCTATTACTTACATATCACCTACTATTTACATTATTATTTTCTGTTGTTAATTTTATGTAGTTATGTAATTTATAAACCAATTTATAAACACTAAAGATATTATAAATAAAAAAATCAGAGTGTGCAATTCACACGCGGTAGAAGTGAAACTAGAAAGTCGCTAGATGTCGCTTTCTTTTCTTTTGCCTGTTTATTTAGTGGTTTAAAGATTGGATATTGATTTTACAAAAATAAAAATGTTTATTTTTTTTGGGATTCGAACCTCCGTTCGCCGGATGTCTGTATCTCTGAGATTTGTCGAGTGCCTTACCTGCTGCGCTACGAGAGGCTCGCGCCGAGGCGCAAATTTACCGCATTATATTAGAACCGATGTCCCGTCAAAAAATAAATTTTAGTTTCATCCGAATTTCAAATCACCGACGGGGCAAAAGAAGTTTCACTTCAATAGATAAATAAAAATTATTATTATTATTACAATATATACATCATCATCAAAATTAAAAGTTGGTATAGCTAGCTACACACGAGGAATGTAATATATTATACATATATGTGGGTGTGGCCTAAGCTTGTAACATTACACGTTTGTAACGATAGTGTGGTTTTGTATGATAGTCAATGCCAACACATATGTATATATAATTTCCGGTTCCATGCCAACTGGGAATAATGTCAACTCAACACCTCCTTAAAAAGTCATTAAAATCTATGAAAAAAATAATTTTAAATTAGCCGATAACCCTAACCTAACATAACCTATTTAACCATTTTTTTTATATATATATTTTTTATCACTCTAAATGACTTATCTGAGATGGTTCTGAGTTGGTTTCATTCCGAGTTGGCCGGTCACCATAATTTCCATGTGTGACAAACTTTAAAAACTTTTTTTAAACAAGGTTTCTTATAAAAAATGTAAAATATATTATTTTATATTATATTCCGCGTGTATAACAACATTTACGGTTTATTCTAAAAAAAAATTTAAAATTAAGAAGAAGTTTTACACCCAGTTTCACGATCATTTCAATTTTCACGTAGTACATCAAAGTAATTTTTAAATTATTATGGGATATCGAAGATTTTATGTTCTACATAATAAATACGCAATTAAAATAGCGGAAAAGAAAACCATTAAAGATGTTAGATTCTTGGAAAATAATAATTTATTAAAATATTGTTTTTTTTTTTTTTTATCAAAATAGATTAGAACATTTTTACCCATAGCGATTGAGCTTTATTTATTATGCGGTAACTTGTTGATCATAAAAATGGTACAGACTTCGAAAAGTATAAAAAAATCTTGTGTGATGGGAATTCCCCATTTTTTCGCTCATTTCTTGAAGTTGGCTGCCAGAATTTGTTTCAGCTCTGAATGAGATAAAAAAAATACACAATACATTAATTTAAAAATTTCCGTCATTTCTCATTTGTCACACTACGTATATACCCGTCGAGTTGATCTGCTTCTGTTTAATATTTCTTAACTTCCTGTTATCAATTTCTGTAGGTTGACATCTTATCTAATCTTATATGATAATGCATCTGCAACAGTGGCGTAATAATTGCGTGTGTGCACGCGTGGCCTGGGTAACTGCATAGGGTCGGACCACAACAATAATTTTCTGTTTTACAGTTTTTTTTTTCAAATTATTCGAGAACGTCTACGGTAAACTTTTAGATGTGAAGATAAAGCTTGATATTCTCTCCATCTAAAACTGTTTGTATTATTGGTGACCGGACATATCGGAATGAAACCAACTCAGAACCATCTCAGATAAGCCATTTGGAGTGATAAAAAAAATATAATTAAAAATTTGGTTAAATAGGTTATGTTAGGTTAGGGTTATCGGATAATTTAAAATTATTTTTTTCATAGCTTTTAATGACTTTTCAAGGAGGTGTTGAGTTTACTTTATTCTCAGTTGGCCTGGAACCTGTATTATTATTATGTCTGACCATAATAGAAAATTATATTTTTATGCGAACACATCATTTGGTGATATATACAGCATGCATAGCACATTATGTCGTTTCAACACCACTTCATTCTGCAAGCTTAAAACAAAAAAAGGCTCTTTGTTGATCGTCTATATGTCAATTAAAACTAGAAAACCTTAAAAATGGAACTACGAAATTTGTAGGCTGGCGACACCAATTTAACTGTCAAATATTATTTTAAAGCGCAATGACACTGAAAATATAGAACACTGTAACACAAATCAAAAAACATTTTTTTTGTTTGTAAAGAAAAAAAATTAAAATTGAGGAAGCAGTGTTGTAAAGGTACCTACTTAACGACATAAATTTGATTAAATGTTGTCTTACAAAGTGATTTGCTTTCATTTAATTTAACATAAATTTGAATTAAACCGTAGGTGGAAAGGAAGAATCACTAATGGTGAGTTTAGTTACACCACTTTTAGATCTGAATGAGTTAAATAAATTTAGATATGAAATTAGAGACATGATCTAAAGCTCGGGCAACGCTAGGTACTCAAGGTAGTATTATAAATGTAAGCAATTTCTGAACTGTGCTTTGTCTTTATTTTATTACAATATCGTTATTCTTTAGTATGTTAACACAAAATTGCAAAAGTATAATATACCTATATGCAATTTCAATTTTTAAATCAGTTGGTATCAATATTTCAATGAAAAATTTTTTTTTCACTTTTATGCCTTTTTAATTTTTTTATAAAAATGTAGGTTACACAGCTTTACCATTCCATCATGAGTTATATTTTTAGTATTGCCATTTGAACAACAGGCGCCCTATTATGTTTTCTACTCTTATTTGATAAACGGTATCTTCTTTCATTGCCCCAACTTCATCAATTTTGTTATTGACGACTTTTCACACAGTCGGCACTTTTCGTCGATTATCTTTTCTCGAATATTTATTCTTCTAAGTATAAAATACTGATCAAGAAATCGTCTTACATTTTTTCAACCAAGCCTTGGTTTGAAAACTGTGACAGACTTGTCATTCGTCATTTATCTCATATTACATGTTGTGTGTGGTCGTGCATAACATTAATAAGATCTTCTATAATAAACAAGAAACTGCAAAAATGAAAGCAAAGATCATAGATCATAAAACGGCACTATAAATCTCGGCACTGACCTTCTCCTAATAAATTTATACTTGCCCTGTCGTACACAGTTCAAGCTATAAAAACAATTATTGTTGGTCTTATCTATCGGTCAGGTCAAAGGACACGTCTGTCTATGCTATAAACTTGCAATGATATGTCATTACGACCCGTTGCATATTAGCATGATTGCATAATAACGTCCCGAGCGGAAAGGTCAATTGAGACCACTTGTGTCAAGACATCATTATATTCAGCATCTTCTATGCTACAACATATACACTGCACTGTGCAATAATTATCCTATTTCTTGTTATATCGCATCATGGTTGAGAGAGACAACATAAGACGCGCTGTCTATTATTACAATCATGCATTCATGTAGTTTTGCATCAAATAGCACGGAGTTTGCAAACTTAATTAATTAACTTTATTTACTTTTATTTATTTGTAAAAATACGGTATTTAATTAAGACATTTACGTAGAGTGGATACATTAAAATCTCCGCCTGTTTCATGGTGACCAGTGGAATAAAGTTACTTTGTATGAAGTCTAGTGTAAATGGATTTAGTATTTAAACATGCTAAAAATTGGAAAAATTATAATAGAAAGTAGAGGATAGGAGGAGAAGAAGACATGCATAAGAATTATATTGAAAAAATATATAAAACGTTTTATACCTACATAAATATACACATACAAACATACATACACTTACACACTCATACGCATACATGCACATATATTCTCACGCATATAATAATAATAAAAGCATTTTTTCAAAATTCGCTAATTCAATTTATTCATCAATAGACTTTTATAGTTTTATACATTTTGTTCATTTATCATTTATTCTATTGACAAAAATGTCACTGCTCAGCTATATTCAGGATTTCTCCTGGAATCTAGCAGTGCCTCTAACTAACTAACTAACTAAGCAGTGCCTCTAATATAACACAAAACAAATAATTAAATTAAAATAAAGTAAATTAAATAATATAATAAATAAAATAAAAAATACTTAAAGGAAATCTCCAATTTGTCACACACTATATATATGATATAATTAATAATAAAATTATATAAAATTAAATGATTTAAATGGGAATTGAAAATAAAACAAATTTTCTTGATATCAAAATTTAAATATAAAATATAATCAATTCAAATACTAAATACAATCAAAATAAACAATATAATCAAATCAAAAACAAAAACACAAGTAGGCATTCCTTCAATTGCAAATTTTATCAATTATAAATATTTATAAACAATATAAACACCTCTATCTGAGCACGAGAAACAGGCTACTAACATTATCATACTCATTCATCAAAAATTCCACAAGCGTCTTCCTGAAATTGTTGTATCTGACAACTTCATTTCAATTGTTAAGTTATTGAACATTTTAGAAGCAAGAAAGTTAAAATGTAACTGTGCCATTAAGGTTTTTGTTTGCTGGAATAATATAATTGGAACGGTAAATTATTTATTAATGCAATTTTTCGTGAAATCGACTTTTATATATTTTATAGAATATCGACGATAAGTCTTTATTTATTTCCTGTCGTCTTGGATACACAATTACTAATTTAAAAATTATTTTCATTACAAAAGCTGTAAATTAGTGTCGTTATCATCATCAGTATTTAATACGTGGAACAAAAACTTTGTACCCCTTTTTATTTTTACAAAAACTGCGCGGACGGAGGAGTATGAAATTTCGCACACTTATAGTTTATATAGAGAAGGAGTGCAGAATGCTAATATTTTTTTAAATTATGCATAAAAAATACTTTCAATCAATAAAAAAAACATTACAATTATGGTCGAATTTCGACCATTGGGCGTCCACTAGTATTAATTAAAACATGTTAACCTTACAGTCGCCGTCGTGTACTTTCCCATTTAAGGACGTCTTAGTCCCACTAGCCAAATACACTTAATGTTTCGATAAAACAAAGCCAAAAAAAAATAAAAAAAATTTTGACGTTTAATTTTTTAAAACAAAGAATACTCTTCAATACAAAAGTTGTCAATTTTAATGTCTTTACCAGTAAACTAGCTATAGATTTATTCATAACTCTTATTTGCATTACAATGATGGCCGAAATTTAGCTTTGTCGTTGACCTTAGCTACTTCACATTTCCTTATTACTTAGTGACGTAATATTTGCAAATGCATCATTCAGAAGGTCAACATTCGCGTGTCACATTACACATATATAGGAACACAATTAGCACATTAAAATACAAAAGAATGTTTCCTGTGTCACACCCAGTTTCTCTTTCATACAACATATTGAAAACACATTATCACGAATGTCAGATTCAATGTTATTTCGGTATGCAAATTTGATCAACATGTTGATTCTAAGACTTATTCTTCTAAAGCTCACAAGCTTTTGTTAAGGCTTTTACAATACTCGTTAGTGGTCACGGAAAGCTTCCGGTACTTAGGTACCTATTCAGGTTCTAATAGCATTACTTCTTACCTACCTCCCGAACTCCCGACAAAACTACTGACATGTGAGTTGTGCGTAGTGTTGTTTCGCCATTCGAGTTTGAACGAATCATTATTTTAAATGACATATCGAACTTCGACTCTATTATCATTAGAATTCATCGATTCAAACAAATTGTTTGAAATCGAAAGCGTCAATAATTTTTTGGCAATGTTTTTCTACCACATCGTACCATTCGACATTAAACTTAAAAAAAAATTTATTCCGTTGTTTTTACAATTGTATTTTATATTGGATTGTATACGTATAAAACTTAGCAATATTCAGTTTGATCGTTAGATAGCTCTCAATTTTACATATTTATTTGTTTATAAAGTTTGTTATCATCAGTAATTGTTTTTTTCTAATGTTTAATTTTAAAGTTTTCTTTGATAGTTGTTATAGTATAATTCATTTCTAAAAACAAAAATTATACGTGATGCATATTACAATATATTAAAATTAAATTTTATTTCTAGACTTTTATTTATTGTGGTGTATAGTTACGCATATTTCACAATATTATGCATTCATAGATACACAGGCATTTTTCATATTCTACGGAGTTACAAATTAGAAATAGCTTACCAAAATTCAACGATTCAAACGAATTGTTCGCCAAATAATGGTCGGTGATAATAATGACCGGTCGGTGGCTGAGTTGACATCGCGTCCTACCAAGTGTCCCGTGTTCGATTCCTCGGCTGGTTAAGTCTTCTATTACTACACAAGCAACATTTTCCACTTTCTGTGATGGTTCGTAACCCGGGAATGTTTGTTTACTTTAAAAAAAAAATTCCGTCGTTTCGTTCGTTAATTCGTTCATTTGTAGTGTCGTGTATGTATTGTGTTCGCACAAATAAAATTCTAAAATAATTTAGGATATTTAAATTAAATTTTTAATACCGTCAGAACAGACTCACCCAAGCGTAGTGATTTGTATAAAATAATAAGTAAATAATAAAAATCGTTTTAGTTTCTGCTGGGGGGAGAGATAATATAAATTGATGAGTACTAATCGAACGTCAAAATAAATCGATTTTTCGTAAACAAATTACGTTTATTGAATCGAATCACATCGAGTACTTAGTAGGTCTATTATTACTACTAATCTAGTAGTAGAGTCGATACGACGCCATTCATTATATCATTAATAGGTTAGAGATAAAATAGGCCATTATTCTAACGCTTACTTTGCTTAGCATTCCAAAAGAGAATTAATAACTGTAATTTACATTAAACTCTTTCGGAATTATATTGATTGGTTACATTTGTTACATTGTATACCAAAGATATTGAAATATAGCAGTTTTTACCGAGTGGGACTATGTTTCCTGGCGTCACCGATATGGTTAACTAATACTACTGCATACCTTTAAAAAATCAACAAAATGAACGAATTCGTTCCGTATTCAAAGTATATTGTAAACCAATGCTACTGCACACTTAAAAACATCAACTAAATGAACGAATTCTTTCCATATTCAAACTACGCCCATTAGACGATAGTCCGACGACGATCAGGCGGCCATCATGGCATATCTCTTGTATTTCAATATCTTTGATTGGTACAGATAATGGAACACAAAATATCGACCGTAATCTGAGTTATTAATCGTTTCATAATTAACTTCTCCTTCTTCTGTTGTATGGTGAAAGTCTAGTCAGTATAATCTGGAACTGGGGTCCAGATTTGAAGTTCCAAGGTTGAGCATTTTCATGGTCAGGAGATCTTTTAATTTTTGACACTTAGTGCGGAGGTTGTCTCCTAATATTTATTTTTATTTTTAAAGTGTTTATTATTTTTTTTTCTCCAAAAATTACAAAGTTGTATAAGTTTCAAAAATAAACATTGTTAAATATATGCAATTGTGTCTCGAGACGCCACACGCAGTGTTATTATTTCATTATTTGGATGGAAATGTTGTAGTACTGCCACGCTTGTACCATAGTGTCACACCCTTTTCGTCCGGCAATATCAGCGTTTTGACGGTCTGCGCTATGGTTCGATGTTTTCCGATATTTCAAAAAGTTCTGTCCTCAGCGCGCTCTAATGACTTTGATACATAAATAAAATAAATTTTTGTTGTAGAAGACAACCTCATTACTAAAGATATAATTTTTAATAATATTTAGCTGGTTTATACAGCGCCGTTTTTGTAAAAAATTACCTTAAAGATAAGTACTTTCAATATTGCTTATCACAGAGAGCTTAGCTTTTTCCTTTCATCCTTGGTGCTCTATTGGAATCATTTCGAGCGGATTTTTTTAGGCCTATTTATACTTTTTACGGTTTTCCCAAAATCCACACAACAGTTGCAAATGTTTCTTAATTTAAACGGTTTCGAAAAACTCTTTCACGTTATTTTAATCACTTCTAATAGATACCAATACATTATGTAAATATTTTGCTAGTTCGAATTTGAAACTCGATGAAACGAAAAACAGCGACACTAAAAAGAGACAAACACATGTTCGGTAACAGCAGGTATTCGGTAATAATGACCCCGGCAATCTAACAGGTTATTCAATTAAGTTCAATTCAAATGGCTCCATAATAAAGTCCCCGTATGGAATATTTTACGGCAAACTGCAAACAAACGGTTCTGATCCAATAAAATTATAACTTATAAATTGATGTTTTGTTATATATGTTTTATCACAAAACAGAACCATGAACGACCAACATATTAGAAAAAATGAGCAATTAACAGTTAATTAATTAATTGTTATTGGCTACTACATTTGTTCATGTTACTTTTTTTATAATATGGATCCTGAAAAGAAAATAACGCTAAGCATCAAGAGTACTTTACTAATTATATTTAACTAGCGCAGCCCTGTGAAAATAACGGGATATTTATGAGGTTAGTAAATTGTTAAAGTAAAAGTACCAAAATTCTGCTTTAAGGGGGGGAGTCTGGTCCAGCCAATTTTTTTTGATTGCGTTTTTTACAGAGATAAAATTTATTTTCGTTAACGAAACTTTTGATATTTGTTTTGTTGTTTTAGGTACATTTGAACAAAAAAAAAACACTATTGAAAGTTTGATTTGAATATTTATACAAATAGATATAGTGAATCGGCTGGAACCTGGAGTCTTTGGAAGTCATTTGAAACATGAAATTTAAAAAAAAAAGGTATAGTATGAATGCAGAATGCGCAAAAAAATGGCGAACTTAAAATGAAAATTGACGAAAAAACGGACTTAATTTTGCAATAACTTTGTCCTATAATAATAATTTTTCATGAATAGAATTTCATCCGCAAATAAATTTTATTTTCTATACTTAGGACGGGTTGTTTAAAAAAATTTGATGGATTCATCAAATATTTGATGTTTATTTTCACGTTCTGTGTAAGTTCTATTCAAGTTCTGTGATCATTTCAGTTTTGTGAAGCAGCTGTCCTATAACGATATAATAACAGAACTTGAACAGAATCTACACAGAACGTGAAAATCAACTTCAAATATTTGATGAATCCATCAAATTTTTTGAAACAACCCGTCCTTAATTTAAACTTTAAATTGGATGAAATTTTGATGAGTTACAGCCAAAATTTTTTTTCAAATTATCGAGCCGCTCCGCTATCCAGTCTACCTGCTAACCTAACTAACCTAGCCTACTATATTTAAAGATCAAATTTGATGCCTTAACTTCGGGAATGTCTTCTCCACAATTTGGGAGGCTGGTATGGGTACCGCCGCCCCGGAAACCATTTATTGGAATACCAACATCTCTACCGTAGGTCACTCCAAGTGGTTCGCTGTCTGGTGACTTAGCAGGGGTGCCCGGGTTAATGGGGTGAGGTTTATCCGGGTCTTGGTGACGGATGCGTCTACCCAAAAGCTGCATGGCAGGCCGGATCGGGAGAGAATGGTTGAGGGAGTCCCTTTAACTTCTCCAGCCGTACTCTCGGAACATCGCCTTGCACCTCTTTTATTTTTCGATTAAAATATTAAATCGTCCTAATAAATTAAATGAGTTGAATTTTTTCAGCGAAAAATCACGATAACGACCTTACGACCAACAGTCGTAGTAGACCAACAGTTTAAATTCAGGAGGATATAAAAATGTCAATAAATACTTCCCAACTCTACTCTTTCCTGTATCCTTCCCTAACTATTTCACTCAGAATCACCAAACACCTTTAATTATTGAGGAATGCTATATTCACTCTGGCTCTGCATGCAGTTTGGACTCAACCGATTCGGTAATTACGTAACGGATGTGTTATACCGAAGGTTAATGCTAATGAGTAATGAGTTAATTTGGAATTATCTGAATGCGCCCCTGTTTATATCCCAGTATTGAGTAAGCACTGGAAGCGTTCCAGCTTAGGGTTGCCAGGGTCATCACATCACCATAATAATAACAAATATAGCTTATGGCAACACCAGACCGTGGTGGGAATTTTAATGCTCACATTGTATTATTTTTGACTACTACTTGAGGCGTGACCGCGCTCCATAATACCAATCAAATACTAGTACACTACTAGCTTTGTTAGCTCCTATACTAGTTTGTATACTTATATGTATTTAAATTAAACCAAAACCAAACTAACCAAATATGACAGGGCCTCAGAAGTGTTTAATCTTTGGTGAATTATTTATGAATTAGATTTTCCCGGTGTTACCCGGTAATAAATGCTGGATTTAAATCCGATTCTGTTGCTGTTACATCGGGAGTTCCTCAAGGCAGCCTGTTGGGACCATTATTATTTAACATCTATATCAATGATGTTGGTAACTGTTTCTTAAACTCGCAAACCATCCTGTATGCAGATGACATGAAAATCTTTTCACCCATAAACTCTATCGAGGACTGTCAGAAGCTGCAAGATGATTTGCAACGTCTGAGCATGTATTGTAATGCCCATTGTCTGGAAATAAATATATCTAAGTGCTTCGTTGTGCGCTTTACTAGAAATAAAAATGTGTGTGTCCATGAATACTCAATTAATCACGTACCGTTATCTATCAAATCCGAAAGTAAAGATCTTGGGGTAATACTTGATAATAAACTAAATTTTAATAAACATGTCGACCACATAGTCACTAACGCATCTTCTATGCTTGGTCTCATAATCCGAGCCTGTAAACAATTTAAAGACCTTATTACCTTCAAAACACTATATTTCTCGTATGTTCGTAATATCCTTGAATACGCATCTCAAGTGTGGAACCCAGGCTATGCAATACACAAAAATAGAATTGAAAGCGTTCAAAACAGATTTTTAAGGTACCTTAATTTCCGCTCTTTTCGATCTCATGTAAGTAACGAAGACTCTGCAAAGTTCTTCAAAATACAGACTTTAACTTGTCGAAGAAATATAGCAGATTTGGTAATGTTATTTAAAATTACACAAAGCTTAATCGATAGTCCTGATCTGCTTCAACGCCTATCATTCCATGTCCCAAACCGCAACAGTAGACAGTCGCTTACTTTTAATCTCCCTATTTGCAAGACCAACTCCAAACAGAATTCATTTATCTACAGATCAACTCATTTATTTAACTTAAATTATAACCACATTGACATTTTTAACTCGACGTTACGTGACGTAAAACGAAAAATCGCTAAACAACATGACTCAAACTAGGAAGTTCAATTCTACCCTTCCCCCCTCTCTATTCCCATCCTTAGCCTCTTAATCCTCATCCGCTAGTTCTCCTCACCCCCCCTCTCACATATTGTAACAAAAAAAAAAAAACTTATTCAGAAAACACCTTATTATGTCACACATCATTTACTTACATAAGTGGAAGTTTATAATTGGCATAATGAACTATTTTCTTATTGTATTATTTTGTAATTTATGATTTGCTGTTAACTTTCCTAAATAAATAAAAAAAAAAAAAAAAAAAAAATATGAGTACCCGAAGTAAAGAATACCCTTACAGCAGTGGCGGTCAGTGACTTTTTGTATAAGGGATGCTGAAGTATATACCTACATAATATCAAATATAAATACCTACAGAATAGTTCACCAACAAGATGCGATTACTGACTAAAATAGTTTACCAAATTAATTGGCTCTATAAATCCTTTTTGCTTCACACCAATAATTACAGTTCTAAAATTAAATTTAAGTAAATAGATATTCGAAAGATATTTAACGTATCAATCGGCATCCGTTACTCAAGTCAAATTGTCAAAATGGTCGCGCGAAAAAATTCTCTAAAACGATCCGAATTAATCCCCGCGCTTTGTTATGCTATTCTGTGCGCTATGCACGAATGCTCCCATCGAATGCGTATACTGCTTCAGGCAAAACTTGACAGGCAGAATAAACGCGCATGCGCAAATAACAAACTTTTTCTAACACCGCGGATGCGGAATGCAGCAGAGAATCCAATGTTGCTGGTATTGGTGCGTTTACGCGACATTCGACAAAGCATCGAGAATGGTGTTGTTATTATATATTTCGGTCCGGTACGCGCGTCGCGTTTTGTTGTTTTTGGCCGCTGAGGGATGCTGTCGTTAAATTGCAGTATTTATTGCTGTTTACGGCTAGAAAAAAATAAGTTCAAAGCTTTTTTTATGCTGAATAAATAAATATAAAATATTATTTATTATACGCCTCAAAAGAAAGGAAAGCGCCGCATCCACAGTATGTATGAAGGGGCCGCGCCTGCCTCACAGTACTTACATATATTTGGGTGGGGCAATGTGATAAAATGGAAGAGACGAGGTGTATGAACCTAGACAATGTTTTGCGAAAACATTCATTCGATGTTCCAGAGGCTTATTTGAACAAGTAACTTTCTAGACGAAATCGTTTCATTATTTTATTGATTTTCTGTCCAGATATACTTAAAACAGTTTTCATGTGAATCATACGAATATGGTGATAAAAAATAGTTGATTAACACTTAAAATGCTTAGGTACCTACTTGATGCCATGTTTTTTGTGTTTTTTTAGCTTGTTTCCTCTTTTCGTATCAACAATAACAAAAATACCACAACTATCCACTCTTTCCAATTATTTCATTAAAAAACAATTTGAAAACAAATTGTATATAGGGATGATGCGAAGTATGTATGTTATTTCAAATGCCCGCATCTTTAATTTGGTCAATATGGTGACGGAACAAATATGTGCATATTACCAATTATGATATTCTTCACCAATCCCATCTGGTGTTACCATACAAAGTTCTTCTGTGGAAACAATTACTTCCTTGAACGCTGTATTTGTGTATCGGAATAATTGGACAAACTTTTAAGCCCACAAACTTCTTCGTTTCTTGATGTTATAATTATTTATTAATTTATTCGTATCATCATTGTAAGAATGGAACGAGACATCCTTCGTCCCTTTTTAATGAATACGCCGGCTAATTGATTGGAAATGGAAGGGAGATTGTTTAGTAGTGTAAGTGTTAACTGGCATGTGGTGAATGTTATGATGAACTCGAGGGAAAGCTGCATGTCTGCGTGCTATCTCTAAATCCAACCAAAGTACCAAAGTGTGTCTGGTTTAGTCAAAACTTTAGACAGAGGTGAATCAGACAGTCTAAATGTCTAGACAATATTCAACATCAGTCTACAGCTCTCCAGCCAAAAAGGGAGGGTGTTTATTGATTTCAATGTTTTTTCTCTAGACTCATACACATTCCAAGAACTTGACATCTTTCAGATGTGCACTAGTAAATTTGATTGTTGTGGTGTTTGCAATAAGTGGTAAATTGATGATACGTGTATTAAATGACAAAAATCGACATATTGGCCTATTAGACTTGTTCAAATAGTGAAATACCAGAGTCCTTACCTTGAAAGTCTATATTAATAATATACGAAGGTTTCCATGATCTTTTTTCTTGTACGAAATATAACTAAGGGACCACTTCAAGTGAAACGTAATGGTGACACCCAACTATTCAGTTGCGACGTGTGATGTAAAATTTTTTTTTTTAATTAATTGAAAAAAAAAATCATCGGACAGCAAAATGACGTTTACTTTTTACCTCAAATTGCTGGTTGAAATTCGCTATTTAAGGCTTTCGGTACGTGCGTTACACCCTGTATATGTGTAAAAAAATATAAATTTAATTTCAGTTAGTCACATTCTTTCGTAATTGATTTAAATTTGTTTATATTGTCTTCTAATATGATTTCCTCTAGTAATGTGCCAAATATCTTCATTGCTTCACGCACTAACGACTTTTGACTTTGAGGTTTTTAGAATGTCAGAGTATGATTAATGAATCGAATCAGAAGTCGGAATAATAGAATAATGAATGAATGGCTTCTATGAACTGTAGGCAACTTTACTAGATTAAATTATTTTATATCGGGCGATAAGTAGTAGTAATAAAGAAAACGTGTGTCAGTATGGTAGTATTAACATTTCTAATAAACTGGTACTTAAAATTGATAAAGATTTTAACAATTACAAAACTCAATTTTATCAGTTATTAAACAAAATAATTGATGGGTATCGCTTGCAACTCTCAACCTCGATAGTTTTATCTTAAAGTCTTCAACTAAAATTAATCAAATTACCTTGAAAAGTTTTCTTTCCCAATCCTAGCGTGGATAACAATTTACAATATCTATAAAAAAACATATGTTTAGATAAATATAAAAATTTAAAAAAAGAAATGTAAATCTTTAAAAAATATCGGAAAATATATTCTGCACTATTAAAACTAACAGCGATATATACATGGTCAAGATCATTCTTAATTGGTGAAAGCCAAAAATGAATGAAAAAAGATTAAGAAAACTGTCGAGTTCGGCCCTGTGTGGTTCTAAGTATTCCTACAATTAAGGACTCTTTCGTTTTTACGGTTCAATGATGTTCACGCATTAGTTTTGTTTGCGTCGCGTTTTAAGGAGGACGTCCCTTCGTTCTAAACGTAAACAAACAGTGTACAGTTGTTAAAGTATTGTTTTCAAATAAACCAGACTTAAACAGATAACAAACAAAGCCAAGTTATAAACATGTTGTTTTGTAAATACAGACAGAATGTCTCAACGTTCTTACTGTGTTCAAATTACCTACTGAGAAAATTATAAAGGCTATGTGTGTGCAGGTGAAGACCTATAAGTTAAGTCTACCGAATGTCCGTGCTTAGTTTACCTGCTTAAAAATATCAACACTAATAAGAACACTACACAGCTGACGCGCGTTAAAACACGTATTATTAAACATCGAATGAACTTTGTAGCCGTCTATCAAAAAAGTTATTAATTTTCTGTGCAAATGATTATTTTGCACTGATATGACGTTCACGATTAAATAACTTATCTGGAATTGTTTGCAGTGCGCGCGATTACGTCAATAAATATAATAATTGAAGCAGTTTGATTCAGTCAGATTCCGAAATAGCCGGGTATATTATTATCACAGAGCACTCGAAAGGTTTCGACTGGAGAAAAATATGTATCGGAAATAATGCCGCGCAGTGAAAAGGCGGCCGTTTAATCATTCATAAATAGATATAAATGAGAGTACTCGCAGCACAGCGAGCTGAAGGCGCCGTAAAAATAGCTGGCGATCAGTTGCGACCGGCGCTGGACAGAGGACGCGCATCGCGCTTGGGACACTCGCATACAATATACGCATACAAACCACTTTCCCAGCATTTTCCACATTACGCTCCCCCGCATCTCGCATTTTACTTAGTGCATCCGCGTGAACCATCCAGCTTTCTTACCCGGCCTAGAACTCCTGTTGTTTGTGTTTCCCGCTCACCGCCCGAGAACCCGAGCCTCCGGTAATCTCTCCGCCTGTTATACGAGCTACTGCCGTTATCGCGGTGTTGTGTTGTGTTGATCGCGGCCTACCACGTGGCTGGCCGTCAGCTGATAGCGAGCTGTCAAGCGCAGTCCCCTCGCCTACTGCTAGTTACTACTGCCTAGTGACCTACGCCATGGGACGAGGAAACAGCGCGCGGTCCCCCGCGGCTCTCTCGAGTCTCGAGTGCGCCTGAGCTCGGCTACTGCGGCTGGTCGGTGTCTCCCTCTCGGGAATGTGTTCCTCGGCCGCCTTGTGTCTGTGATTGTGCGCCAAAATACCGCGCGCGTGTGCCGCTAAGGACGTTCGAGACTCGGTCCGCGATCGAAGCGTGCCCTCGATATAAACAAAGGTGAAATGTCAGACAGCGGGAAGTGCAAACGGAACAGAAGAAACCGGGGAAACCGTCGCAAGAACAAAAACAAGGAAGCCGCCGGCCCCGTTACGGAGAGTGAAAATATTTGCGAGCAAACGGAAGTGTCCGGTCAGCTGGTTAACAATGTCGGCGAAAATTCGCAAATTGGCGACAAGGAAAATGAACCCGATCGGAACGCGGTCCAAAACAAATCTCAAAATGAAACTCAAACTCAATCAACTGACCTTGATGAACATCAGAAAAGAAGCCCCGAGTTGATTAATAAAAGCGACGTTAGCAACACATCAAAAAATATTGACGCAGATATTGATTATGAAATCGTTTCTAGTTATGAAACTCTTTCTGCAATTAAGCTAGCAAAGTATCAAGTAGAGTTTCCTCAACTGGCTCCGATATGTAAAGAAAAAAAGAAATTGAAAAATAATAAAAGCAAAAGCCTCGATAATGATGACGATCTCACTTTGAATATTGTCGACATAACCGAAATAGATGTGAAGTCGGACGATGACAAGCTTGCTGAATCAAATGCAATCATTTCGGAGGCTGAGTCAGATGTTGAATGGGAAGTTGCCGATGATTTGTTACAAGTCAATAAACAGTGTGGTCAAAAAATTAAAGGTCAATTAAGCGTGGAAACAATTCCACTTCAAAAGGCCGATTCGGAGGAAGTCAATTCTTTATCACCCGAAGAAGAAATAAATTTAAGGAATTTTTTGCAAACTTTGAATCTCAGTACCAATGAACAAAAGATTCCAGAAGTTCCCGATATTGTTGTAAAAGAAGATAAAGAGTCTGAAAGCGATATGAACATGAGAAGGGCTCGGAAGAAAGCGGCCTTAGAAGAACATTTCTTACCGCAAATAGTTAATCCTAGATTTTTGGATGTCATAGATGAAGAAGGTAGTAATGAATCTAGCGATACAACCAGACGGCAATCATTTTTAAGTGAAAATCGAGAATTGCAACAACGTTATGACGACCTTGATGATGACGTTTTTATTACCGAAAAGAAAGCCAAAGAGCCGAAAGATATATTCCCTAAAAACAAAGATTATTTTGCGTGCAAAAAAGAATTAAAGAGACAGCAAGAATGTTTACTAGTTGGTGCCAAAATTTTGGAATCTGAAGTAGAAGAAGGTTGTGGCGATTGGACCATTGAGAAAACTGAAGAACAGCGCGGGGCTGACATAGTTTTCCTAGACGATTCTTCTAGTAGTGCCAGTGAAATAGACAATGGCGGGGAAACAGATTTCCTGAATGAAGATGAACGTGTTACCATCAAAACACCTACGATCGAAATAGATAGTTTCTACTCAAACAACGAATCGAAAATTCCTACATTTTCTAGGTTCAATACTGAAAAGTTGACTACTACGTTAAATGGCGATACTGGCCATGGCGTTCCTGACAACGAAAATATGAACACTAAACATTCAATTCCTTCTACTTGCTTACCAACTGAAATTTTATCGACTAATGAAGAAATAAGTGAAAGTCTGGAGAGTTTACTGGTTCTTCCTCCCATTCCTGCGGCGTGCAATGAAGTTACTATTATGGCAAATGAATTCATTGACGAGCTTCCCATTGTCACTGAAGTGCTCAGTGAAGCCAAATCTTTCATGAATAAAAATGACGATGACCTCCACGATGATGTTGATAAACTTCACCAAGCTATTGAAATTGAGTTGAACACCTCTAATGCATCAGGTGAGGATATGAGCGACTACAGCTCTAAAGATTACTCCCGTCACGATTCCTCTAGCAGCGTGTGTTCATCCCATAGCACATCCCAGAGTACAGCCAAGTACAATCCTCTGAGTTCATCCCTCACTGACATTGCTGCCATAGTGCATGATGATTTGCTAAATGTACATGAATCACATGAAACGGGCGTAAAAGATAATAACACTGCGGGCTCCTTCACCATCACCAAAACTAATAGATTTATAAATGTTCCAGGTTTAGAGGACTCATCCAACACGCAAAGCTTACAACGCATGGATAATCCGACTCCTTTGAGGACACTCTGTCTAAATAAAGTTGCTTCTCTACCTTACGGAGAATCAATAATCGAGGAGTTAGCTTCAACTTCAGAGAGTTTAAAACATCTAACGCAAAACGCAAGGAGTGAAAACTGGAAAGAAAAATTGCCTACAACAATGCCGTTTTATCCTTTACCAGATCTCAGCGCTATTAAAAAAGCTGCACTCTTACAACATCAAACATCGAAGCCACTAATAGCCAGACAAGTAGAAAAAGTTCCACCACCTGTCAACCCGAGACAATCTTCCTTCAAAGTATTACGTGATGATCCGCCATGGGTGGGATTAGCTTCGCACACTGATCCAACATTGCTCGCTTGTTTGTCACCTTCGCAAAAGAGTCAGATTGAACGTTCGAAGAACATGGCTAATGACGAAGCCGGCGAATTGATTGACATGCATTGTAAATACGCCGAACGAAGAGGTTACCACGAGACAAATGCAAAAGCGGAAAAATCAGCACCGGTGTCTATTATTATCGATGATAACATACCGGTGCAAGCGAGTGGCGGCGACGGGCGGGCGGCCTCCTCTCCCGGCTCTACTAATAGACTGCTGGCAATCATCCGAGATCCGACACTCAACCCAGACGCCAAGCAGAACCCTACATCACCAGATCACCAGAGTTCTCCACAGAGCACCTTTGACTTCATGGAGACTTTGCGTTCATTCGAAGATCTGAATAAGAAATTAGCTAAAGAAGAGAAAAATATATCCGTAACAAAGAAAAGTAGCAACAGCAATGAAACACTTGAAATATCGGAAAGTTATTCATCTAATCAATCTTACAAAGCAAATATTAAAAAGGATGTTCCAAATGACTCTAATCGTGCAGTAAAAAATATGAAATTCTCGGATTTCCCACCGATCAATCATCGGACATCATCTAAAGATGAAAAATACACAGTCAATAAGTACAACAATATTGATATTTCTGATCATAGCAGCAAAATTGTTAATCAAACCAAATATAGATATAATTCAACCGGGAACTTGAACTCTCAACTTGAAGATACAAGTAATCAAATTCAAAGGTTTCATAATAAACGAGCCTTTCTCTTGGATGATCCCATATTTGAGACTTTTTCCGATAAGGTAAAAAGTAGTAAGATTTCGACTACTTCACTACAAAATGGAGTTCCTAAAAGGAGATCCTCCCTGCCAAAAGAGCTTCACGATCGCCAAATCGCATACATCGTCCAAAAAGAAAAAGAAATCGAAGAACAAATAAGGCAATTAGAAAATCAAAAACGATTGACTAACTTTGATAACCACAAAACGTCTTCTGGTCCGAGGGCACCTATGATGAAGGATGATGAATTCCCCGCTGAAAAGTACAACATTTCACGTCAAAGAGATATTGCAATCATTCAACAGGAAATGGAAGAGCAATTTGAATCAAGTGTAACTAAATCAGAACGACCTATTCCGATTATATCCGCACCGAGCAACGGAGAGAAATTTCGGGATCAGATGTACTCTGAGTACTTGGATAAAGTTGCTGAAAGAGAAGAGAGAAAGCACCATAAAGTTATCAAAATTTCCAACTCTCAAGACAATCTGTCGAATATAAACATATTGAATGATCTCAAAAAGACTTGCAATAAGATCGAAGAAGAGTTTATATCGAAGGCAAAGATGCGCTGGGACAAACTGGGCTTTAAAGACCCGGAAACCGAAGACGAAAACGAAATCGAAGTTACTAAAACAAGTGTTAAAGATAAAGTGGCTGCAGCAGAAAAGCAGCCAGTTGTGATTGAGCATAAAATTAAAGTGATTGAAGGTGACGAAGAAAAGGATGTGCAGAAGCTGCCAAATCACCTGCAAGAGTTTGTAAAATTCACCAGCAGCGGTAATGAGGCTGGTGAGTGTTCCGAAGATATTCCAGTCCCGAGCAGTAACCCACCGTTTATCCTGACGGTTGCTTTTGGGGTCGCCTTGTTCGTCATCGCGAAATGCTTCCTGTTTGGCCGCAAACACTAATCTCCTAACAAACATTAAAACAGTGTGCTGTGAAAAGTTATTAACTCACAACATTAACCTTCTAAACCTTAGCTGTGTGATTAGTGGACTAATTTAGGTATTCATAACTTGCTAATAAGTTGGTAGTGCTTCTCAACCTCGCATGGTAATATTAATTTTTAACAAAGATTGTGTATTTGTAGATTTGTACCGTACGGTATTTTTTTTATAAATTCAGTCATGTCTTTAATGTATTCCATTTATTTCTGTGATATCATATTGATTTTAATTTTAATATATATTTTTATAAGCATTATGTGCTGCGTTTTTATCAAACATTCCCAAGAGATTGTAAACCGCTGATAAAGTATAATACCACTGTTTAACTCCTTCAAATCCATTTGTTTTGTATTATTTGAATACAATTTTACTATTTCTATTCATATCCAAGAGAAGATAATGCAATTCTGTTAATCTTTTGGAAATTGTTACTATCTGTATCTTTAACACACAATCTCAAATTCATTATTATCATAATATTACATTGTCTATTCATACTATCTCTCTACAACATAATATGACGTAGTTTGTTTAATTTAAAAAATATAAATAAATTAAAAGTGTATGAAAATGTTAAAAACATTGAATTTCTGTTATTTATTGAATTTTTAAATACCTATATGAAATTCTATTAAAAATAAAAATAAAATAAAATAATTTTATTTATTTATTAACTGTTTAAAGGTATTGTAGATTTTTACAATTTGATTTGAGGACCACCATGCAGAATTAAAGAGAAAAAATTGTCAAAAGTCTAAAATACGCAATGATCTAATCCTACGTAAATGAAGTAAATTCTTTGAAGTCATAAAATAACTCACGCTCTAGTTAGTTTTGGCATGTGAGGCAAAACTAATCTAATGTGTAACCAGGGGCACATGTTAATAGGTATCAAAAACATTATTTATTTAATTTAGGTATACTCAGAATTTTCTTTCACGTTCAGTTTTGTGTACGGAATAAGCAAAGTAAAGGTTATTAGTGTCGATCTGTCAAAACATCAAATCTGAATGTAATTAGCGATGATGCTTATTGTAGTGTCATAATATTTCCCTTAATAGTTGATTTGGAAGGCTGGTACGGTGGTATGGGTGAAGTCATCGTATTGGATAACCAACACCTCTGCCGTAGGTCATAGGTCACCCCAAGTCGTTATGTTATAACTTAGTAGGGGAGACTGTGTTCATGGGGTTGTGGTTTGTCCGGGTCTTTGCGGCAGTTACGCCTGCCCACCTGATACGTGGCAGACTAGATCGAGAGAGTCTGGTTGAGAGATAACTTTTAATCTCTCTAGCGGGACTTTCTCGAAACATCGCCGAAGTGGGTGGGACGGATTCGTATGTCCGTCACACTGCCCCATAGATTCCTACTCACCCTTCATACATTTTTCCTTCCCAGAACTTCCTCTTCTTCCTTTCCTATATAAACCCCCACACAGCCTCGCCAAACATAGGCCCTGAGGGAAATTATTTTCTTCAGGGCTTCCTGTGTGGGGCTAATGTAAAAAAATATATTTTTCATTGATTCATCAAAGATTTAAACAATGTCAAATATTGACACTGTTTAAATCTTTGAAAAATAAAATTAAAATTATAAAAACACCCTTCTACGTGATACTTCCCTTTTAATTTGGCAAAAAATACATAACAGAAAAATAGTTTAAAATAAAATTTTGAAACAAAGGAAAAAAAAGTTTGATGATGTTTTGCTAAGTCATTTTAGATAAGAGTGAGATATATATATATACGTCATCTTATCTCTTAATACAAAAATATTCAGCAAATTATTACTTTCATGACATTTATATATTTTTTATGATAACTATGTCACAAAGTACCTACTACGTTCTCACCCCTATCACAAAGCGAGAAGCCATGTTTCCTTCAAATGAATACATGAACAAACTTAATATGTGCTTTCTTGACTTACATAATAAAGGCATGTTATTTTATCTTCACGTGTTGAATAATATTTTATCACACAAAAGTCAAAGGAAAGTTTATTGGCAGAAATATCTTTTAAAATTTTAAAAAATTACCTTTAATATTTACATAACATTGAAAATTAAAATGACGACACAAAATATCACATTTTAAATAATAAAAAAAAACAATCAGCGTTGAACCATTAGAAATAGATGCTTATGAATAGATTTAAACAAATCGTTGATGTTTGATCTGTCTTGGTTGATGATTCAAGACATGTTGTCTGATTTGTATTTCAAATAATGTGTGTTCTGTCTAATGGCCAGTGGAAACGCATTGTATTGTACAGCCGTGTTGCATAGTTTTAAAATTTTCTCTGGCCAACAGTTGTTTTAGCGAATCGGATAAATAAGAGATTATTTGGTTTTAGGCCCTTTGGTTCTAGTATCTCGAACAGTTTGGACATTCTCAAAAACATTCTGTGTTTGAAAAGGTATTCTAGTATGTTTTGGCATAAAGTTGCTTAATGTCCAAAACACAGATTTTCATAAAGATTTCGTCGGAACTTCTTGTGGTTTTAACCCTTTGAACGGCAAGTTTGTCCCAGCTCACATGCGTCTCATGTAAATCTCTGTAACACCTTTACTATCAAAGTGAAAAATAAACAGTTTTAGAAATGCAAAACACTACGCTTTATTGTATAATCTAAAAATAACGAGCATTTAAGTAAAATGTACACCTTTTTGAAACCAAAGTTTTGAATAGCAATTTGAAAAAAATTGAAACAATGAGAATTTTTTATTAATTATTTTCATATGAAGAAGAAGATAAAAAAATGAGTAGATAAAAAAATGAGGTGACAATAATGTTTATAATACATTTGTCAATAAAATATGTATGTGTTTTTTTCGTAATCAGTAATCTTAGTTAGAAAAAATGTGAGATGAGCCATTTGAAAAACTTTTTTGTGTTTGCGTTAAAAAAATTTAATTTTGGAAAATTATATGTTTATTTTGAATGATAAAATTTGAAAGCGTATTTTATCATCTTTCAAAAACGGTTTTTAGTTTTGGGATGTGATCAGAAATATTCCATGTATTTGCCTTTTTTGTAAAGCGGAAATATTTTGACCATTTGAAAAATAAGCCAAAATTCTGAAGGGTTAAACTAATCTTTATAATTAGTTTCCGAACTTTAAAAATGGAATCAAAGGCTAACACAAAACAGAGGATTTTACATCACAGAAAAATCTTTAGTTTGCGCGTAGGTAGGTGCCTACTGATTTAGTTTTATCAATAAGGGTAACATTACCACCAAAAACTTTGTGAATATATTTACTCATGCATAGAATTTATTAAAATACCCATTAAAACGCTTGTTTAGTGTTTGAATTGCGAGGATAGTTCGTCCTTACTTATGAAATAATTTAAGATGCAGTCTCAGAACCAACAAGAGACTTTTTGGGCATTTGGGGTAAATTATGAGGTCTCTGCAATGTTTTCAGAATGCTCTTAAATTTGCTTGAAAAACAAACACGAGACCAGAAGTTGTGCTCTTCGGTTAAAATGTCATATTATAGTTGATTCTGGGACTAACTACCGTTATATGGAACGTATGAGTACATAATATTAAGTATTCTTCATTCCTCCGAAAACAAGTCAGTACAGATTTTGGAAATGTGGTGAATTATGTATTTCTATCCTGATTTGGATTTGCAGCTTACAGCCTTTCCTAGCACTGTAAACTGAGATGCGTTTGTAGGGGAAATTTGCTAATAAGAACTCTTGATTATGCGGGTCAAATATATTTACAAGTAACGTTATATTTTATAATAAACTTGTTTTAAATTAAAATCGTAACAACTAAAGGGTGACACGAGAGGGAATGTAAAACAGCCGAACTGAGTGGACGCGGGAACCGGAGTGAATTTGCAATATCATGCACTGGACCGGAGAGCGACCTCAGGGATACCAGTCGGTAAAATTTAACTTTAGTGATGTTTTAAGATTGTTCAGGTATAATATCCTCATTTTATCACTAAATAAATACAAAAAATATTATTAAGGCATTCAGTGATGAATAAAATTATCTATAATTTTTATTTTTCCTGTGTATAAAGCCCCAAAGAGGGTTTTAATAATGAACATAGTAAAAATTTAATAAAAAAATAATGGACGAATCAAAAGATTACACAACAATTATTGATCTGTACTTCATGGTATTTTACGATAGACACTTTACTCTGATCTATTACGATATGTATTTTACGATAGACACTTTAGTCTAAGTTCCATTCCGATCCAGTTAAAAAGATTTAGTTTTATGAAAAAACCGCGATTACTTTAGTGGGATAAACTAACCCCGAGTGTTATTCTTTGTTCCAAATATATATTTTTATGACCAGCACCGCGCGAGGGACACTTTATTCCCTGTTTTTTTCTGTAAAATATTTTTCTCACAAAATTATTGTGAACGTGGCTTTTATCTCATGTTATTTTTAATTAAAGCTTTGTAAGTGTGTCAAGATTTTATACATTTGGGATTCTCTTTGACAGGTACACGCACTAATATTTCTGTGATCAGAACTCGCATCTAAAAAAGTATATCACTAATTTACTTTTATTTAATAAATCGAAATCAAATCATAAAAATCAAAACCACTTTTTTTGATACCTACTACTGAATTATAAGCCGTAAATATTTTACGTACCTTTTTTTAAAATTTCATATTTGTCCAAAACAACGTCATCAAAATAAGCCATTTGTCCAAAACAACGTCACCATTTCATTGACAATTCTTTTTAAAATCTTTTTTTCCCATTTACAGCTCGTAGTAGGAACCACAATCGTGCGTACTCTGGCGGTATAGAAGGATAGTATCAAACAAGACCACCATCTTGAATCGGAACCCGAACGTAACGAACAAATTTACAGACAGATTAGGAAAAGAAATCAGATGGCCTTAGTGAGTTGAACAGTTACTGGTAGGGTGGGGCTTATGACGTGTATCATTTTTTAAATATAATTCGCAAGATATATCGTTTCAATATATTATCATTTTTTAAATATAATTCGCAAGATATATCTTTTCTAGAGCGAAGAGAAAGCCCAGGGTGTTTGTTTACCAGAGGGTTTTTGATGTTTTTGTAGCTGAAAATGAGTTTTTTTTTTCAAAATTTCAATTTTTTTATGAAGATCTTTAAGTTTGTGGATGCGGCGCATCCCTAAAATGAAAGAATCCTGAAAATATTCATACAAAAAATTGAAATTTTGAAAAAAAAATTTTTTTCAGCTAAAATATCAATAACGTCGTATTTTTCAATCTTGGCACACTGAAAACTCACGGACCGCCACTTGTGTTTAGATGTTATTTTGCGGAATTTACAAATGAATAACATCGGTCATACCCAAAAACAAAATATAGATTGGATATATTTATTACATTTTTTAAATTTTTGCGGTTGTTTGGGGAAATTTAAAAAAAAACCTTTCATATTATTACAAATTTAATTCAATATATTATTATTCCGTTTTGATAGTTTGTATAATGTAAATGCCAGAGATAATAAATACCTAGCTTGCTAAAAATAACCATGCTCTTTGAAACGCTAATTTATTTTATTCCTTTTTTACGTTCCGCATTTTTAATGTTAGGTACCTACAAACGAAAAATTCTATTTGGTCAGAAGCAGGAATTCATGAGTACTCTGATATTAGGGGATTGCTTCGAGAGAGGGAATGCTTTCATGTTTCACTACGTTCACGTATGATTAAATATTATTATTAATTATTGTTCCCACATGAAGTACTTTCAATTTTGATGGGACACAAGCCCTGAAAACTGTGCGCAATTTAAAAAATCGTTAAAATTGATATTTTTCTCATAATTCCAGATGTTATAAAAGTCAATTTAGTCAAGTCAAGAGTCAATCGTAATTGAAACGGCGAGATTCTCTTTAGTAATAAGCGTCAAAGTCGTTGAGAATAAATTACTTAATAAAATAATATCGTCGTACTGTTCGATATGAATAAATAGATATGCTCGTATTATGGAGTTGTTCAACTGCGTCCTAACCAAATGGATTATTTAATTTTAAATAGCAATAAATCCGTTCATCATTATGTTCTCCCAACTTTTTTCGGAATTTTGTTTTTTTTTTTACAGTTAATACCGCACAAGAGTCCCAACTGCTCCCGTCTGGAGCCAGTGAGACTATGGCATCCCCAATTGGGGTATGTTGTGAGGCTGAAGGTAGTGGGGAGGGGAAGGAGATAGGGAAGAGGAAGGTGGGGAAGTACCTGGCTATTCAGATCTGGTCACTAAACACGGCTAAAGCCATTTCAAGCAACGTTTCAATTCTGAATGGTGGTCTTACACCAGGGCGATACTGATAGTATCTTCCACTCTGGAACGTGCCGCAAATATACTTTATATTATTTTAAATGAATAAATTGTGAAATAACACAAATTAATTGAATAAAATTTATTTGCGCACGCCGGGTTCGAACCCGCGACCTTCGGATTGTGAGTCGAGAGTCTTGCCTCGGGACCACGGAGGCCGTCATAAGAGTTAAAAGGTGATTTTTTGATATTTTTAGATAATTAAATTTTAAAATACGAATTATCGTGAATTTCGCACAAGTACGCGCCAGAAGCCAATGGGAGTGGAGATGATTAAGCAAGAGATGGGATTTTCCTGGCTGTTCCGACCTAGATACTGAATATCGCATATTAAATTATTTCTAGTGACATTTTATTTCTGCGTGGTCTTTCAGCAAGATGACGTGAATGAAGCATGAACATGCTATAACACGATTCATTGTTAAATTTTATGCGCCAGATCAAAATATGTATTTATAATACCTATGTTACACAGGGTGCTAAAGACGTGCTTGATTTACTTTAACCAGTGAAAAAAAAAAGTAGGTATATGAAATTGTGAAAATTGAAAATGTCTCCGGTGTCATTTTTGTCAACTTCAAATAGAAAAATCAGAAGTTGTTGGATAATTAGGGTCGAGCTGAGAGGTTGGGCAGTTACTTGGCTGAGTGAGCAGTAATGTTGAAGATGAATATGTGGAAAAATTTTTTATGCTTTTTTTGAAAAAAAAAAAAAAAAACAAAAACAAAAAAACGTCAAAAAGGTTCAAGTAAGTCAAGTACGTCAACATAGAGTACAATAATAAAAGTTACTTGTGGTTTATTGTAAAAGTGGTTTGTGGCGAGCTCTAGTAACATGTAAAAATATAGATTTTTGTAAATTTAAGATTAGCTCCGCCAACCGAAGATGTCATCTTATTTCTATAAAAGTTTGTGTTTTTTCTCATAATATTATAGCATTTGGTCATTAATTACACATTTATACTTACCAGCCTCGCTGTACTATAGTAGATACTTAAATAGTACACAACTGTACAGATAGAAGGC
Organism: Glyphotaelius pellucidus; assembly: GCA_936435175.1. Taxonomy (NCBI): domain Eukaryota; kingdom Metazoa; phylum Arthropoda; class Insecta; order Trichoptera; family Limnephilidae; genus Glyphotaelius; species Glyphotaelius pellucidus. The sequence continues at coordinate 32,816,619 of OW386545.1, read as the reverse complement.
GCCAGGAGTCCCAAAACACATGAAAAAAATAATAGATTCTTATATTTTAATAAAACGCTCTGAGGAACTATAATTATTGATTCCTTTGTCACCGGTGCACAGTCGTGAAAAACGCTTAACGCGCATGGTCATTGTACATGGTCCACATATACAACATGAGAACGGGTCGTTTCTATGTCAAAACATGAATTTTGTGACAAAATCTGAATCGATTCTTCTTGATAGTCTTAGAGCGATATTAAAGTGGGTATCTACCATTTCTTACCACATTATAAAGCTAGTCAGACACAAGATATAAACCTCATATTATAAGTGTAAGTGGCCATACAATCCATTACAACTGTCATTGATATATATTATCAAATTACCCATCTGTGACAAATAAATAAGCGCTTTTAATATCCCCACGTTTACGAAACGACAAAGGTGCAAAAAGGCAATAAACATACGTTCCTTATCACAATAATGGTGCAGTTCTTTCTTACACATTAAATAATAGTGAGACAAAAGACGAGTCATACGTACATTGTGTCACATCTTTTGTCCACAAACCAACACCTCTGACATAGGTCACCCCAAGTGGTTCGCTATGTTTGGTGATTTAGCAGGGGTGCCCGGGTTCATGGGGTGAGGTTTGTCTAGGTAATGGAAGCGGACGACCAGGACTCACTGAACCCCAGATTCCTATACACCCCTTAAACCCTTTTCCTCCCCAGGACTCTCCTCTCCTTCTTTTCCTAAAATAAAACCTCCACACAGCATCCCCAAAGATGACATAAGCCTTGAGGGAAATTATTTTCCTCAGGGCCTCCTGTGTGAAGCTCTTGAAAAAAAAAATTAATGTGTAAGAAAGAGATACAGCATTATTGTCATCAGGAACGTATGTTTATTGCCTTTTTGCACCGTTGCCGTTCTGTGAGCGCGGGAATATTAAAAGCGCCGTAAGTCGAGCGATGTGGTGATACAGACCAGGCAAACATATATATTGTAAGATTACATCTCTCGTGTGTGACTAGCTTAATAGTATTACATGTGCACAACCCATTTTGTGCCACTTAGGACAAAATTTATGTGCGTCATTCAATAAACAATTAACCTTGAAAAAAATGCCAGAAATATTATGAACGTGCAAATGATCACAAAACCAGTAACGTTCTGAGATAATACATTTATTTTAAGAATCTATTGTGATTTATTGCATTTAAACTGACTGGCCATTTCAGATTAAGATTGAATTTTTTTATATTAATTAAATATTACATTTCTTATATTGCCCTAACGACATCCTTGGTCGAAGGGTAAGGCTCTCGACAAGCAACACGGTGTTCGCGGGATCGATCCCGGCGTGCTAAGACTGCTAAGTAAATGTTACTTGACTAATTAATGTTATTTCTAAATATATTCATTCAAAATAACCCTATATTTTTATTATTATTTTTTTTAAGTTTAAAAAAAGTTTTTTTTTTACATTAAAACTTTTTTTTTACATTAGCTCCACACAGGAGAAAGCTACACACACTGAGTAAAATAATTTCCCTCGGAGCCTATGTCATCTTAGGAAATGCTGTGTGAAGGGTTTTTTTTAAGGAAAAGAAGAAGATGAAGTTCTGCGAAAAAAATAGGTATAAGGTGTGGGTAGGAATTTGGGGATCAGTATGTCCAGGAGTGACGGACGTATGAATCCATCCCTTCAATGCGGTGCAAGGCAATGGGTCGAGGGATTCTCGCTGAGAGGTCAAAAGACCTCCTCAACCAGTCTCTCTCGATCCGGTCCGCCACACAACAGGTGGGCACATACACCGGCCAGACCTTGACAAACCCCACCCTATGAACCCGGGCACTCCTTCTAAGTCACCAAACGTAGCGAACCATTTGGGTGACCTATGGCAGAGGTTATCCAATAAATGGTTCCCGGGGCGGCGGTACCCATACCCGCTTCCCAAAATGTAAAAAATTCTAGAAGTTCTTTTGTATTAAATATTTAATTAATATTTTTATTAAACCCAGACAAAGAACTTATGAACCTATTTTAGGATCATAGGTTAATTTACGGGTTAAATGAAGGAAGAAATAATAACCTTCAAACTTTCACATCAATAACAATGGCCACCAAGAGAAGAATCGTTAATTTAACGAAATAACTATCAAAAGGCACCATTTTCCATTTCTGGAAACTGAAATACTTGCTTCTCTTTATTATCTAAACTAAAATTGTTTTTTTCGTGAATGCATTTAGTTTTAAATTAAATCAATAGAATTGCAAAAATAAATTTATAAGCGCACATTGCAAGGCTAACCGAAATATTGATACATAAAGGAGAAGCAATCGCAGCATCCAAAATTCAATCATAATAAAAGTTGGTATTCCAAATCTAAAATAGAAATATCAGGTATCAAATTGGCATGAATATTTCGAATTAATTTTAAAATAAATTCCAAATGCATTCAATTCCAAATGTAGTCGCCATGCACAAAATGTTTATCTTTCGCCATGTTTTGCCAGGCAAGAACCCTCCCAGATAAATTTGGTTTTGTTTTGATTAGCAACAAAATATTCAAAATACAAACACATGGTTTGGTTTGGTTTTAGATAAACGAACGCAACCCTCCTTGTTTGATTTTTCAACTAAACTGTTTGGCTGGTGAGATATTTATTACAGTTTTTTAATTACAACTTAAGCAGCATTTTTAAACCTTATTGTTTTAGGCTCATTTTAGCATGATCATTTTATTGACATTAGCAATTATGAAATAAATTAGTGAATAAAACCTCAAATTGTAATATTTTATCAATGAAGATAAAATTAGCGACTCAAACGAAAATTTAAATCACAAATGTAAGAAAGATTCGGTCGCATCTAGGAATCGAAACCAGGACCTTAGCCTTGCCGAGGATCTGTTCTAGCCAATGAGCTTATACCACTCTTTCCCTTTCGGTCATATTTAATTGTTACGTCGACAAAGAACTACCGACGTTATCTTCATTTTCTTAACGTAAATTTTTGTTGGCTGCTGTCTTTATCTATGATTGCATGAAAAGCAGAACATATGACCGAAAGGGATAAGATTGAATAAGCTCAGTAGCTTGAGCATAGCCCCGGCAAGGCTAAGGTCTGGATTTAATTCTTATTCTGGATGATTCTTATTTGTGATATTTTTGCTTACAATTTTCGTTTAAGAGTCGCCAGTATTGTCTTTATTGAAGAAATACATTATTTATTGAAGCTATAAGGCCTATGTAAGAAATCTGTTTCAAATATGATCTGTAAATGCCAAGCTGTAGTGTAGTATTAGAACAATAATAGATTTTTATGGAGCTAAGAAGCTAAACCACTTTTTTTAGAACTGACGCGTCATGACGGTCTCATTTTGGAGTTAAAACAAACTCTTAGGGAGCTGAGTTGGCAACACTGGTACTAACGAATAATTTTATATTTAATTTAATATCAATATATAAGAAAACATTGAAAATTGTTCATGGAGAACTGTTAAAAAATTTGTTATTTAATTCAGTGGGTCAGTCAGCTGATGTATTTCGTCATTTGATTAGATAAAGAGATAAAGCTGTTACGTCCTTTTTATTTATTTACGTCCTTATGAGCTTTTACAGGACATACTACTCTAGTTAGCAGTCATGATATACCTTTTCGACACAGATTTTACCTTTTCAATAATAAATGGAAAAGTAAAACGTCAGATATTTTAAAATCTTAGAGCATAATTTATTATACAATCATAACTAAAATCTGAGAACATCTGGATATCTTCCAGTAAAATTTTTATCAAAATCATAAAATAATAACACATATAACCAATTGATCTATTCAAACCTGATCAGTCACTGGAACCTGTCAGCCAATTTTAAAACCATCTGACACAATCTATCCGACTGAATTTCTGATCTTAAAATATGGTTTTTTATCAGTGACAAGATTGCGTCACATTAAAACCCACAATAATCTACAATCCATCACTATCACAATAAGCCTTAATCGTACCGTCACCATCGCTAAGAAGAAAAGTATTCAGAACTTATTTTACATGTTGTTTTGATTATCACATAAATAATTTCCCTGCAAAACCTTTAATATAACTTAATGGACCCATGAAATGAGGTCTTATTAATCGCACGATAAAACAGGTTAATTCCACCATCAATACATGAATCCCGAGACCTTCCACGAACCGAAAGACTGTTTGTAACCACTGAGCTATCGAGGCAACCTTTAGATCTTCCCTGAATCGGCTCAGTGGATTAGAATAGTCGCACAGTTCGTGGAAGAACCCGGAACTCAAATCCCGGCCAGGCTATAACCAATAGTTTTTGGAGCTATTAGTAGCAAAATTAAATTAATGTCATTTTAATGTTTCATTCGTATAGTAACTTTTCGTAGAGATAGTATTTTAAGCAATATAATTAATGTTCAGAAAATAATACGGTATTAAGGTTTTTTTTAGAACATTCAGAATTGATGAACGCAGAAAAAGTTTTGGGAAAACGTATGATGTGAAAGTGAATTGTAGAAAAAATCGGGAACCTTGTTAGATATGGCATGATCAAGTGAATCGAATAATTTATTTCAGTGTCGCCTTGGGGACCACCATTCAGAATCGAAAAGACGCTTGAAATAATTTTGCCCGTATTTGGTAACCAGGTCTGAACAGCCAGATACTAATCACATCTTTCTCTTCTCCGTCTTCTTCCCCTCCCCACCAGCTTCAGCCTCACAGAATATATCAATTGGGGATGCCATAGTTTCACTGGCTCCAGACGGTTGGGAAAAGTTGGGATTATCATGCGGTACTCACCTAAAAAAAATATCCGATCCGAATACACCTGATTTTAAATCTTTATGCATCCAACTAATTTGAATAAAATCATTGTATACCATCCCTGTTAACCCCCTCCCCTAAATTTTATGTACATACACCATAGTTTAAGAAATATTTCTATCAGTCTAAAGATGGCCTTAATAGACTGAAACCGGTTACGGTCAGAAATAAATTAAGTAAAAAAATATTAAAATCGTTTTGATATATTATTATGGTTCCATGCCAACTGAGGACAAAATCAACTCAACACCTCTTTAAAAAGTCATTAAAAGCTATGAAAAAAATAATTTTAAAATAGCCAATTACCCTAACCTAACGTAAACTGTTTAACCAATTTTTTCGTTACTTCTAATGACTTTTCTGTGGTGGTTCTGAGTTGGTTTCATTCTGACTTGTACGGTCACCATTTTTATAATGGAATTCCACCACGAATTTTCGGCTCAATGAACACAGATCGAACACTTCGAACACAGATTCAACTCAACTCAACACTTCTTTGAAAAGATATGAAAAATTAAAATTAACCCATAATCTTACCTGACGTAACCTTTTAACCAATTTTTTATATATTTTTTTCGTCGCTTTTAAATGATTCTTGAAATGAGGTGTTGGATTGAGTTCATACTGAGTTATCCAGTCACGGAATTGTAAGTGGCAAAAGTAGAAATATTTAATGGTTACCTAAACATTTTACCCACCATTTCAATTATAACGGGTTGATTCTGAATTATTGTATGTGATTATTTTATTACTTGTATCCTTGATGCGCTCATAAAATATTGACCATCTATAATGTGAGATTTATGTTGGTAATTTGAAGCATATCCGTGATTCACACATAAAATATCAAGGTTAACAACCATAATTACGTGATTTAATGTAACTTCGAGCATCCACGACTATTAATTCCAATAGCTCAGCGAGTGCTGCCCGAGATGTAAATATGCGTATTATAAATACTGCTAGGAAATAGGCCACTGGATCTCTAGAGTCTGATTCGTCGGCCAAAAATATATATCCTTTTCCCGAGTCCACTGTTTGTTGTTTGTTACGTGCATGCTAAAAGCGACATTAACGACGTGCAAACAGGGTTGTCAAAATTAAAGTTAGTTCAATCAACTTTTTTTTTATTATTAAAAGTATCAGATTTTTTTAACATAAGCTCCACACAGGAGGCTTCGAGGAAAAAAATGCCATAAGGGCTTTATCATCTTTGGGGATGCTGTGTGGAGGGTCTTTTTATGGAAAGTGAGGATAGAAAGTTCTTGGAAGGAATAAAGGTACGAGGGGTAATAACGTGACGGACGTTTGAATCCACCCCTCCCATTTCGGTGCAATGCGGTGGGTCGAGAGAGTCTCTTCCGATCCGGTCGCCACGCAATAGGTGAGTAAAGACATCCGCCGCCATGACATCCTATCAAACTTCACCTCATGTACCCAGGCATACCTGCTAAGTCACCTAACGAAGCGAATCACTTGGGATGACCTATGGCAAGGGTGTTGGTTATCCAATAAATGTTTCTCTTGGAGGCAGTACCCATACCCGCCTCCCAAATTTAATAATATTTACGTTATTTGTTTTTGGGGTGTTATGCCGTGTTGCGCTTCCTCCTTCTTTAGCCAACTTTTCAAGAAGGAGGTAGCGCAACACGACATAAAACCCCAAAAACAAATAACGAAAATACTTTTGGCCATGAAAATCTAAAACTTTTCTAATAATATTTATTTTAAGAAAAAACTGACCTTAGTTAATGCAGGATCGCTGTCAATATTTACGATAAACCTGACAATATTTGAATTCCTCCCTTTACCATCACTATAAGCGGAAAATGTTGCTTGTCAATGATGGATGACTAAGTTAGCTTAAGAATTGAACCCTGCGTAGCAATCCGATAAATTTTCACACATGTACACATATCTACTTATCGAACTTGATAAATGGGTGCTGTCGGTTTGTTTTGAATTTTACTAAAAAAAAAACTTCATGTAAAACTCAAATTCTTTCGGAAAAAAACTTTTGAATATTGCAAGAAAATTTTATGTAGGATTTGAGAACTAAGTATTAAAATAAAAAAAAATGGTGAAATGTTGACAATTAATTATAAAAAGTCTTCACTGCCATGTTGGGTATGTGATATCCCCAATAAATTAGGGTATGTTGTGGGCTATGAGCTTTCAACCATCTGCCTACAACGTATCTTAAGATGCTCGCCAAATTGAGGACTCCAACTTGGGGAACTCATAGTTACTGGCAAAGGGGAAGGCAGAAGACGCTAAAGAAGGTCACCAAAGTGCTGGAGTATCACTGGCGTTCGGTGTGTCGTGTCCGAAGCTCGCCATGCAGTGCAGAACCGCGAGGATTAGAGAAGCCTTGTCCACCATGAAAATTGGAGTAGAGGTCACGATCCTCAGCGATGAGAAATCGACTAGAGAAGAAGTGAGACTGAAAGAGCGAGCTACGTGGAGAAGGTTGGGAATGGGAAGAAGAAGGTTGGGAAGTGACTAGATCTGAAAAGCCAAAATAAACATCTTTCACCATTTTCGTGGTTCAACAACAATTATCCAAATTTTCTAGCATCATAGACCTGCTTCAATCGGGTCGATTAAAACTTCTGCTGAATCACCAAAAAAAAAACTAGGAAAGCTTTTGGGTTGCTTTAATTTAATTCCACACCAACGAAGCCAAATATTGTTTGTATAAACCGAACGAGATTTGTTTATGAAGCCGCATCCGATCTCATGCATGTTTAAAAAGGCGGAATTCGGAACTAGCCATGCGGTAAATTATATTCATGGCAATTTTACACTTTGCCGTAGAGAGTCCATAGCCAGTATGGCGGTTATACGCACTCTATTAAGGAAGCATATCATATGAACTGTAATGTATTCAACTCATGATAGAGTTACAAACAAGTCAGTTAAATTAACTATTTATACCTTTTCATATAAGTACTTGTAAATCCTCAAAATTATTGAAAATATTATTTCTTTGGCGTTTAATTATAAATTTTTATTATTATTAATTTTAAGGCCCTGGATAGGTCAGTTTTGGCGCTATTGGGCATGTTGAACCAAAATATTTGTAAATAGAAGAGTGGTTCAAAGCGTCTGGTGTATTGTTACCCAGAGCTTAATTTTCCATCATTACACGTAAGCAACATTTTTTGTCAATAATGATGGGGGTATGAGGAATTCAGAATTATTTCTCAGGTTATTAGAATCTGATTAAATCATTAAGCGTATCTTTCTCAGGCGTCCCCGGCTTCTACCATTTATTTTTTGACAGGAGCGCCAGGAGAATGGCACTCTTTTCTCCGTTCATCCACTATACTTAATTTGACGGCCGTCGTGGTCTAGGGGTAAGGCTCCCGACTATCGATCCGGGTTCATATCCCGGCGTTTGTACACAAAATTTATAGATTAATTTGTGTTGTTTAAGAATTTATTCATTTAAAATAATTTTAAGTATATTTGCGCACGTTCCGGAGTGGAAGATACTTCCAGTATCGCCCAGATGTAAGACCACCATGTAGAATTGAAATTGATGTGATCGGATCTGAATAGCCAGGTACTTTCCCACCCTCACTTTCCGCACAAACTTCTCCTCCCTACTATCGTTAACCTTACAACATAACCCAATTGGAGATGCCGTAGTCTCACTGGCTCCAGACGGTAGGGAGCAGCTGGGACACTTATACGGTATTCACATAAAAAAAAACTTAACTGTTTTACAACAATTAGTTTTACATTAAATTGAATTTAACGGTGTCATTAGGGATTTAGTAGGGATTCGTATATGTAATTCGGTAGGGAGCAGCTGGGACTCTTATGCGGTATTCACATAAATCAGTTTTACGTTAATGGATTTAACGGTGAAGAAAATATTACTATGCCGCAATTAAACACAGAGAGAATTACACAAAAACGGAATTACTCATAAAGAGAAATTACTCATAGAGACAATTACACCTACTCTAATTATAATAGGGTAAAACCTTATAGGGTCGTGCTAAATAAATTTCATACTTTAAAAAAAAAGTTAGGTTAGGTTTGTAATTCCAGTAGGTGTAATTGTCTTCCTGTGTAATTTCATAAATTTGTAATTCCATCCGTGTGTAATTCTTGCAGTGCAATACTGCAGTAGATACAAGAAATTCACGCCTGTGTAATTTCGTCATGTAACCGGTTTTAACAAACCTACGCCTTGGGGATCTCATTCATTTTCATCCTGCCTCTGCTCATTACATGCCTCACTGCGCATCTAGGTTGTTATTAGAACTTCAATTGTATCGGCGTAGGTATAATACAATTCTATTCGCTACAAACACCTAATTAAACAATATAATTTCGGATATGATGGGAATAAGTAACATTAAAATATACATTATTCTTATTCTATTATTTTTTTTAAAGTTTTATGAGTAAAAACTCCAAATTGTAATATTTAATTAAGTGAAGACAAAATTAGTAAAACTCAATCGAAAATCTTTAGACAGAAAAATTCGAAAAATATATTGCTGAAAAGTCAATAGATGTCGCATATTAAAAATAAAATGGTTAAAACATTTATTCAGACACTATCTAGATAGAATTTAGTTCGAGTTTGAATCTTGCAATCATACATAAAGATAGCAGCCAATAAAAAATATTGTCAAGAAAAATGGAGTTCTCGAAGTATGTTACAGTTAAAAATGACCGAATCGGATATAGACATCTTAGCTCAGTGGTCAGAGTCGTCACTCGGAAAGCGGAAGTTCAAGTCCCAGAGGTGCTAATATCTTCTTCTGATTTTTCTGTCTACAGATTTTCGATTGAGTTTCGCTAATATTGTCTTAAGGGTCCACTATTCGAATTTCGACCGATTTCTTACATATCTCCCTTAAACATTTGAAGTTTTTAAGCTCTTTTAAATTTATGTTATTTTTGAAGATAATATCTAGATACGTTCAACGCCGAAACGCAAATTATATGAAATTCCCTCGATAGAAAAAAATCGCAAAGTATGCTCCGAAAATTATTTAAAACAAGTTTATTTCTTTTATTTTACAAGTTATATTTGTGAAAAAATTCAGAATGTTTCTTTAAATGATACTTAAGATACGTTCCGCGAGATTTTTGCTCTATTTTAAACGAGTCATGTTTTATTAAGCTTTTTCGCAATTTTCGCTGCTATTTTACGACTTAAAATATTAGCGCGCTCTGTCCAACACTCGTAATTACATATCTCTCCATCTTCTTCTTTTTCAGCGCCGTGCGGTTCAAGAGTGCCGCCTTAATTTAATCGAATATTACATAATTCTTATTTTCTGGACAAAATACTTTCATTTTTGAAAATATCTATTCAAATATTTGGGGTAAAAAACAATACCGAGATCTTTCAAGCTCTTGACTCGGCAAGGTTTTCCTTTTAGTGGTGTCCTCAAAAACTATGGGCTTCTGGGAGCGGGTTATATGTCATTGTTACACATTTTTAAAATTGATTTCTAATTCGTTTTTTTTACTATTCTGCTATAGCATCAAGGTCAGATTGCATTTTGAAGCAGTTCTGGTGAGAGATTATTTCCATCAAAAGTTGAAGGTCATCCGCAAAGTCTGCGCTAGTGTATTTATAATTCACCATGTTATATTTTTTCACATATTATCAATGAATTGTAAGTTTTGTAAGATTTAAATTTTATATTTACTTCTTAAAGATAAAATTTTCTGGAAGTTTTTCGTGTGTTGGCCAGCCCTAGTTACTAATACTAATTAAGTTCCCACATAAATAGCTTAACGTCCGTGCATAATAAAACGCGTGTTTTTGTGCTTTCATACGGTCACAATAAGAACATTACGAGCACAGCGCACAGCGCACAGTAGCGCTTACTTCATTAGTCATGTGGTCACCATTATATTTCCCAGATTTCACTGTAAACAATTACTCAGTGTCGTGAGCAGTACATTATTTACCGGCTTAATGTTAAAAAATCGTAATAAATTGCTAAAATCTCACAGATTGCCCACTATACTTCAATGGTATCAAAAATTTTGCTGGAATTTAAAAAAAAATTAAACTTAAGCAATTATAAATTTATAAATTTATTATTAAATAATTAATGAATTGATTTATTCTTAATTAATTATTTAATATTAAGTTATTTAATTAATTAATTATCGATTCCCATGAATCCCTTATTAATTAATTATCAATTACTTTATTAATAATAATGCCAACTTTATGTTTAAATTAAACTTAATCAAATATTAATTAATAAATTCATTATTGAGTAATTATTTAATTAATTGTTAAATATTTATTTTTATTGAAAAGTTAATTAATTATTTTATATTTAATTAATTAATTGATGAATGAGATGTGTGAATGCGGTGAGGTGCAGTCCACCGACTGGCTCGCAGATCTAGATGTCCCCTTCTGACCCACCCACCATGCGAAAGAAGAATTAATTGGTAATAAATTAATTGTCATTAATTAATTATCAATTACTTAATTAATGATAATCCCAACGTTATATATGATCCCAAAATTTTCCCAAAATTTTCTAATTAAAACGAGCAACATTGCACACATTAAATTTAAAAAGACGTGCGTTTATCTGCTTTTTGATGAAAAGCCAAATGGTCAAACCCCTCTCAATGTATACTTTCCAATAAGGAGTCATGTTTTTTTTAAGATTGACGTCTGAATTTTACCGTGAAATGAATTAATAATGTTTAAGATAATTAAAAAAAACTTATTTAGCAAATCTAGATCATAAAAACTGCTTCTCTCTTCAGCTAGACTACTATAGAATAGAGTCGTTAAAAGATTGGTTTCATTGGCGTTCTTAATTTACGTTTAGCCCGTTTAAATGACGTAATAGTGCCCGCGCGAATCCGACCGCGCCATTATGGTTTTTCAATTCCGTTTCAATCAATGTTTTCCAATCAATCCAAAAATAACAGAATCGTCCATCAATCGTCCGTCGTGCGGCGTTCTGCTCACTACGAGGCGCCATGAATCGTCGCAGAAGTTATTGAGAATGCGTTACTTTCTCAAAAACTCAATCATGTAATTCATTTTTGAAGCAAAACTTCTTTACGTACGCTTGACTTGGGGAGTAAGCAAGTGAATGCGTGACGAGAGCGTTACGAAAACGAGGCGAATGGAAGCTGAGAATGTATCCAAAATACATAAAAACGACAGTATCTTTGATTTCCCGTCATTACGCGGGCAACCTTCCGCGCGGATGATCCTGTACGTGAAGCTTTGTTCCGTGAAGTGGTATTGGAAAACGTAGGTGTATTAGTGATTAAATATAATACATGTACACGGGAGAAAAGAAATCAAACCGTATTATTTGTTCGTGTAATTTGATGGAAACGTGTCAAAAAGTAATTCAAAAACAGCGTAGCCAGGACACGGCCCACCATATGCTAAAACTTTTTGAAGTAAAACTTTTTTACGCACGCTTGACTTGGGGAGTAAGCTGGTGAATGCGTGACGAGAGCGTTACGAAAAGTGTCGGGCGAGGCGAACGAAAGTTGAGAGGGAGATATAAGTTAGTGAAGATAGAAAGATAGTGAGTTACGTTTAGTATATTACTGTAGGAGCAAGAGAGAGAGGTGCGAGCACACATTTTCTTTCTCTCTTTCTCTCATAGCCAGTTACGTTTTGTATATCTAAGACACAGTGCAGGTCTATTGTGTGTATCATACTGTAGGAGCAAGAGAGAGAAGTGCGCGCGCACATTTTCTTTCTCTCTTCCTCTCATAGAAGTTTTGATTCAGTCGTGTGGTTTAAAGCACACTCTTATTATTATTTTATTTTCGTTTTGTAAGTAACTTCTTGTTAATGGCAAATTTAAGGCCTAATTTGCCAGACTTTTAGATCGTGAAACATGCCCAAACTGCGTTTCTTGCGTTTTTCTACATTCTATGTTCATAAAAATTATTCCTCTACGATTCTATTTAAAATATTTAATATAAATTTCTTAGAAATGTTATTTATACACTAGGTCATCTATAGAAACCATAAATTTAAACCACTTGATGATGGAATTAAAATTAATAGAAAACTTCTTTCCCAATTGACTTTCATTTTGAAAATTATTGTTGATACAGCTCTGATTTACTCAGCCTGATTTCCTTCCACAGACCAACTAGAAATATCAATAAAAATATTTTAATTGCAATAACAATATCGGGACTGAGTAGATACTCACGTGTTTCTTACAGCCTTATAACAAGCTGCGTGCTCTTCAGTTCTTCAATCCAAACAAACCAACGATTCCCGCGCTTTTTTCAAAAATCATAAATAAATCGCGCGTTTCTGTTTCCCCAAAATGGCGGTCGGTGGCGGATGTGCGGCGGCCGATTTCGCAATTGGAACGGGAGTTGTAGCGCTGCCGCTAATTTGGCGGGAACGCCGCTATTTACGGTCGCCATTGCGGAAGTGACGTCATCATGTCCGCCGGGTTTTTGTGTCGATGTGGCGTTGCAGGTAGTCGTGGCGGCCATATTTTTATTTCTATAAGTGCTAATATAAATTTAATTGCACTTTTTAAATTTAAATAAGTCATGCGAGAGAGACATGAATCTTTAATATGTCATTTGTCACATAATTTCCGTACTTTAAAACGTATTACTTTCCGTACTTTCTTCAAAAGTGACGTTTTTAACAGCCTTGAAGGATTCAAGAAACACGTAAATGTCATACTACCCTATTTTTCTTTTTAAAGACTGTCTGAAAATAATAGTTACACGTGTATTGTAAATTGACTCGCAATTGTAATGCATATAAGGGGCCATCCATAAATTACGTCACACGAATTTCATGATTTTTTTAGCCCCCCCGTCCCTGTCACACATCGTCACATTTGTGAAACCCCCTCCCCCTAGTGTGACGTTACAAATTTTGCAATTTCACCTCTAAAAATATTCAAAATTCTGATTTTACATGTAACCTCACATAGCTGATGACTCCCCCATACCCCTTGTCACACAATGTCACACGTATATACACCCCTCCCCCCCCTTAAGGTGTGACGTAATTTATGGATGGCCTCTAAGAAACTTAACTGCCTTTTTTCTATGCAACTGGTTTTTATTTTTAACGTTTTAGTGACTCAACGAGCAATAATAAATTAAACAATTACCCGTATTCGCCGACTTCCGAAGTTTGTACACAGGAAAAATCCTGCATATCACTTAGAGTTAGAAGCTAAATCACAATTATTTGAGATTAATCTTTGATACAAATCGGCTTATATTATAAATACAAAAAAAATAAATGCTTTGGATGAATTGAAGCTTTTCCTACCGTTTCCATTGAGTAGAATTAATATAAAATTGTTAATATCTTAATTATTGTTAATTTAATTTCTGTATATATATTTATTTTTACAATAGAAATAAATGAATGCAAATAAGAAACAACTCTGAATAAATATAATTTTTTGGTTAAAATTAAAATAAATCATTCACAAAATAAATAAAAAAAACACTTTAGCGCTTGAAATTTGACCACTAGATTTTGTTCGCAAGCGATTTTTTGCAAGGCCACGGTAAAAATACATATGTTTTGGCTTGTGTCTAAATCTAAAACATCGAGTTGCGGGCGTTTTACACGATACTTTTATTGTTCCAGTTTCCGAAAGAGTCGTTTCATTTTTGTACCGATATTCAAACAGTTTAAGATGGTAAAACATTATTGAAATTTTCCGTCGCCCGTCATTATTTTACGTAACCGTATTATGTGGAAATTTTAGATGGTTATTATGTTTTATATTTTAAGATTGATATAAAGTTAATATGTGTTAATTATTGATTGTGAACGTGTGTTTACTCTTCGCTTTTGAGAATTTCGTGTTTATTTTTGATGGTTGTTGACAGAAATGGCAAAGGCAAATGATGATTGCTTTCAAATGATTTATGGTAATGTTCAATGTGTTGGCAATTTTTTGACAATTTAGTGACGTGTCAAAGTATGATTTCTCTTCTGATGACTACTATCTGTAAGCAATCGCAAGTATAAAAATAATGGTTCTGATATGGTTTCCATATGAGGATAGGAATGAAAAAAGTATTATGTAAAACGCTCATTGTTTGAAAGTTTGGAAAGAAAGCATGTAAAATAAAAAATGAAGAATGACACTTGAAGCAGAGTTTGTCTCGTTCTAATTTTCAGCACTCAGTTCTCGATTGACTTAACAGTTTTGTGTTTCTTCCCTCCAATAACACGGCTCTCTTGAAGTCCCTAGTTAGTTCCGTATGACATCCATCAATGACAGGGTTCTTGTCCTGAGGTTTATTTTGAATTTAAGAAGCTTCTATGAAAACATCAAACAAACCATCTCTATGGAGAAAATATTATGTATGAATATATGGCGATAGTATAAAGCACACTTATTGTATATCCAGAATGGTTAGTTTTGAGAAAAAACGCTACTTAATGTTTGACTTGTTTGTCCTGTATATTAATTATTAGTTCTTAAATTGCAATAACTTTGAATGCTTGTGGATTGGAATACGTGGACAGTGTCTCTGCAATACAAAAGATTTACAAAGATAAACATTTGTGGACAAACAAGAAGTGTGCTTTAAACCATAGATGAAGTAACTTACCTCATTTCCCATCTTATTTCCTGTTGTAAATCACATATCTTACAAAATGTTGCTTTTAAAGCTCTTTCAAAGATTTGAATAAGCATGTAGGTATTTTTTTATTATTTCTCTTTTTTTTTTTTAATTAAATGAAGCGAAATGAGCGAAACTCAATCGAAAATCTGGAAACAGAAAAATCAGAAAAAGATATTTACACCTCTGGGACTCGAACCCAGGACCTCCCTACTTTCCGGGTTGGGCGCTCTTATCCACTGAGCTAAGGTGTCGGTATCCAATTCGGTCACTTTTAACTGTACCATACTTCGAATAAGAACCACCCATATTATCTTCATTTTTCTAAACGCATATTTTTATTGGCTGCCATCTTTATGAATGATTGCAAGATTCAACTCGAACTAAATGCAATCTAGATGGTGTCTGGATAAATTATTATCCATTTTATTTAATGTGCGACATCTATTGACTCTTCGGCAAGTCTGGGATGAATATTGTTATTTATTATTTTAACTTTATGAGTAAAACCTCAAACTGTAATATTTAATTAAATGAAGACATTATGAGCGAAACTCAATAAACTCGGGACTCGATTTTTTTCTGATTTTTCTGTTTCTGTTGCTCGGTTCGAACTCTTGTGTAGTAATATTTTTACTTAAATTTTTTTGGAAAATGGCACGATATCCAGCCTCAATTTTCTACTAAAAAGGTCTTGGCGCTCGTCGCTATCCGTCATTTCCGCGGACGCTAATGACGCCGACGCTTTTTCCGCCCGGGAAAGCTACGCCACACCACTTCTAGGGGCCGATACTATCACCTTAAGCATAAACGATAAGGAATAGAATTGAATAGACTTTCATTATTCATTATCGTCGGGAAGACCACCATTCAGATATGATACTTTGCTAAAAATAGTTTCAGTACCTTAGATGTTATACATCGTGTTTTATGTTCATACCGTGAAAGTTTAGGAAATAATGTATTTTCCGATTATTGTCCTTATTTTGGACATAAAATACAGGCATTAAATGTTTTCTAAAATAATAACAGGTTTATTTATTGCTAGCGCAGTCCCATGAAAAATCATTAGATATTAAAATTATCGGTTTTTTTAAACGTAAAAATCAAAAATCTTAAAAAGCTGCCATCGCCTAGAATCGAACCCCGATCAACTGCTTGTTATGCAACCATGTTGACCATTCTACCACCAACTATTGTAAGATGGTAACATTACTTAATGTACTGAAATAATAAGAATAATGAATTTTTGAATTTTAGAATGTTTTGTACATCACATTTGAAATTTGATTGTTAATTAGTAGGACCCGTGGAAAACCGCGGGTTTGAGCCCTCAATCAAACCACGGGTCTGCGTCCTCGATCGAACCACGGGTCTGCGTCCTCGATCAAATCACGGGTCTGCGCCCTCAATCAAACCACGGGTCTGCGCCCTCAATCAAATCACGGGTCTGTGCCTCCAATCAAACTACGGGTCTGCGTCCTCGATCAAATTACGGGTCTGCGCCCTCAATTAAATCACGGGTTTGCGCCCTCAATCAAACTACGGATCAACGCCATTGTAGGATTGACAAAAAAATCAATAAATTTTACTTTGAATCCTAAGAAATTTAAATAGTAGAAATAAATACATATTCCAAATACAGAATAAAAAATGCTTCCGGTAAAAACAATTTATATCATCGGTTAGAATTCAGACAAACAATAAAAATACGTTTATTTTGACAAATTAATGCATTATCTTTAGAATTCACTCTTGGTAAAAACGCTCCTCAAATTCAGGAATTAATTTAAAAAGTCAGTATAATTTGATACGAATCAACGTAGGTACATGTTACGTAATGATTTTATGAAAATAATGTTTCTAAATTCTGAAAAGCCTTACCTAAAACATAAAATATGGGAATAAGATTAAAACAACAACAAAACCATAATAATAAAGAATTTTCCAATAAGAGGTGTTATTTTGAATAGCCCGTTATTTCGGTAGATGTCACTTTTAAAGCTGTCATTTTTTAAAATTTGACAAGTAGAAACTACGTCATTAATAAAAATGAAACGATACACCCTTCAACAACGCATTAAAATTATTTGAACATCAAAATAACACCTATTATTGGAAAGCCCATATTTTTCCTGTATTCTCAAAGGAAGAAGTCGCAAGGGTTTTTCAATAAGAGGTGTTATTTAAAATAGCCCGTTATTTCAATAGATGTCACTTTTGAAGCTGTTATTTTTTGACATTTGACAAGTAGAAACTACGTCATTAATAAAAATGGAACGATACACGCTTCAACAACGCATTAAAATTATTTGAATATCAAAATAACACCTCTTGTTGGAAAACCTGTATATGACATGTTTTACGGAATCGTTTTTTTGAGAGAATTCTTTTTCATTACAAAACATACTTTTAAACTCAAACACGAATCTAATTTATTTAGAAAATATGATTTAAAGATTTTGCTTACATAACAGATTGTTATAAATAGATTCGTAGCTTACAAATAGATGATAAATTATAATAATGGTCACAAATAATGTAACACGAATAAGACGATTTCTTACACTAGCATATAATTCATTTATAATTACGCCAAACAAGCTTCCATAAATAATATGACAAATGATCTTCCGTTATTAATAGGAGCTTGCGTATAATAATGAACCATCTCTCTTTGATCCCGGTGTCGTCGTCGGGGAAAAATGTTTTCCAATACCCATTGGCTGCTTTTGTAATTCCCACGACAACGGCACGGCGCGCCTCGAGATTATAAAAGCCGCCATTATCAAAGAGCTAGGAGCATTTTGCTTCCCTGCCCGAAGCGAAACACTGACGGAGTTAAGTAACAAACTTTGGGTGATAAATTAAGTAAAGGTTCCCAATACAAAAATAATTAAGCATTTATTTAACTAATTTCATTTAAGTATTTATTTACCTATTCCCCGAATTAATCGGTATAGACCCGTTTGTTATTTAATTTTTAATTATTTTTTCGTACCAAAAAAGTTTTCTTATTTTACCTTTTCGACGCTTGACATCATGCACTATGCAAATATTTTAGAGAATTTGTTAACATTCTAAATATGCATTTTTTATTTAGTATTTTGAAGCAAACAAATTTAACAAACTTAGAGCACAGGCGTCAGTTGGGAATGCTGTCCTTGTTCTACCGGTATTACAATGGAAGATGCTCCGAGTAACTAGCGTCATTGATCCCCTCGGCACCGGTGCACGTCGGGAAACACGCCGACATTTGTACACGGTTGACATTAGTCACATGAGAACGGGTCGTTTCTACGACTCGTTCTTTAGTTCAACGGCTCGGTTGTGGAACGATTTGTCTGCCTCTGTTTTTCCTCCCTCCCACAACATGGGTCTCTTCAAGACCCACGTTCACTCCTTCCTTTCCTCAAAAATAACCTCCACACAGCATCTTCAAAGATGACATAGGCCCTGAGGGAAATTATTTTCCTCAGAGCCTCTTGTGTGGAGTTAATGTAAAAAAAGCAGCAAAAACTGAGATTTCGTATTCCTACAAAAAATGATTTCTTGGGATATGAAATTTGCCCAAGTTTTTGGTGCATAGAATTTTAGGTCAACACAACAATTTTCAATGTGATTTTGATAATAAGTATAGGAGCTTTAATTTATATTTTATATTTTTAAATGGGAAGACCTATGGATTCATAAGTTATATTTTGTTTTAGAGTTAACTTACTAGAAACTATAAATACTTTACTTTACTTTGCTTTCTTGTTAACAAGATTTGAAAAGGTTCTTGAAATAGTTACACCTACGGTACGTTATGGCTTAACTCAATAGAAAGATTCTCCGAAAATTCCTTCATCCCATTTCCTACCCCATCTATTTCTGCCTCAAATAATCCTGTTTTTAAGTATTCATGTTCACGGTCCTACTGGCTCCGTTGTATTGAAAAAAAAATGGCATAAAGAAAGCACACTTTGATCAATGAGCCTAGAATAAATAAATTCACGTTAACGGTTTGCTCACCCTTTCCATTTTATATCAAAGCCTGTTATTTCCGTAAAAACAAGGTTCCCTTTTATTCCTACCTCATTCTTGGTACATTAACCTTTGCGGGAAGCTCGTACGATTTTGAATGTCACTAGCTACTGATCACATACTATGGAAAAGTCTAAGACATTCTAGGGGAATGAAATTTGACAGGATACAAATTACCTACAAGTTTAAATATTATATTGTTACCTTGATTGTAGACTTTAAATTCCAACGAACATCACTTTATTGTAAATACACATATTGTAATGACTTTATGCAATCGGATAGATTGTGTTTATATTTATTCTTACAACTAATCTAAAAAATTACCTGAATGAGATAGGGTAGGACTCTCGACTAATGAGCGTTTTACATTATGCTTTTTTTTTCATTCCGATTCCACGGAAACTATGTCGGAACCCGTCCGAAAAAATGCTTTACACTACCATCATTTTCATACTTACGATTTCATTCAGATTCTAGAGAAATAATATTAATTTGGAAATAAGTAATTAATAAGGAAAGAAATAATAATTATTACAAAATCGTCAAAAACATACCTTTAATAGACCTTAAACATAATAACAAATCACACGAAAGCATTTGTAATTTGTTTTTGTAATTGACATCAACAAATCGTTAAAAATACAGGCGAAATCACTGTACCAAATGATTAATATATTTTCACTATCAGTTATAAAATCACGTTCTAGTCTTTTTAGCAAATAATAAAGTAATACTTATTCTGTGTTTTTTAACGATAATTTTAATTTAATTGAAATAGTCATGCGACATTTCCACATAAAAATAAACTATGTCTGCCATCTTAAGCGGTGCGAAAATCGGTACCAAAAGAGGATTCGTCCCTTTTTCATCTCGATTAGAAATGAAATGACAACCCACATGGAAACTGGACAAAAAAAGCATCGTGTAAAATGCTCATGAGAGTTGAACGGGTCAAGATCAACGCTTACAACGGGAAACCGTCTTTTTTGTGTAACTACCGAACAAGCCAGTGGCATTATGGTTTCAACAAATGGGGATCTGTTGGGAGGCTGTACAGAGTTAGGAGTTTAAGGAGATAAGGAAGAAGAAAGTCAAGAATTAGCTGGCCTTCCAAATTACTAAACACGTTTTTTATCGTTTCAAGCAACGTTTCATTTCTAAATGGTGATCTTTCACCAGGGGGGATATGTTGAGTATTTACTACGCTATAAATTCAAACCACAGTCATTAAATAATTAATGTATCTTCTCACCCTTCGCTTAAATTACGACCCGGACTTTTAATAAGGGCACCCCCATCACTACAATAAGGGTGGGGTGGCAGCTTGAGGGTGTGCCCATCAATGCTTTATTGTGACCCTAAATAACTCACCCCCGAAGGGAGGGTGGCGTATAAATGGTAAAGGTGAATCACTGATGGATTAGAGTCAGTTTGATGCAGTTAAAAGATAAAGAAAAAACAACAACAACATAAAAACTATTAGCTAGACAAGAGAGTACAAGAAAAAACAAAAATACCGACACAAGCTTTGGATAAAGACGCCACAAATACCAGGCAATAAAAGCTTTCAACAACTTTTTTTTCCCACATATTTTTAGGGGAAACAAAAAAATTCAAATACAAATTATGACAAAAAAGGCATTATGAAAAAACTTTACAACCTAAAATAATAAAATTATACGATATTAAATATAAACTAAAAAATATATACGTAATAAACAAAACCATTACAATGCACACATTATTAAATTATATACAACCGTACCTCATAATATTTGCCGATTTAAAAAAACATTTCATTACCGCCTTAATTTTATTTTATTTTTAATTTGCATTAATATTTTTTTCTCAATAATTTTACAACACAAATGCTTTCATTAGAAAAAAATTCTAACGTTTAAATTCTAAAACAAGTGCAAATAATGAGAACCCATCTCAGTTTTAATTTATTTTATTAAAATTAATTATTTCATATTTTATTGAAATTTGTTATATTGTGGGACCTCTGAACGGGTGAAGCAAAGCAGAGGGTAAAGCACCCAGTGAAGCCCACAGTATCTAATGATGTGTAAACATATATAAATTTATTAAATAAAATAACGAAAATAAAGCTCTTTGCAATAAAAGATTTCAGAGGTTATTCAAGTTTTTCTTCAAAATCTAATTTAATTTAAAATTTTCAAAATTGTTTAAATTTGTTCAACAAATAATAAGCATTAAATTACCAAGAAATTCTTAATTTCTAAAAATTCTTACACCTAGTTATACATTTACTTTGTACGTTATATAAAATTGACATTTGTACTTACTGCAAAATAACGTTTTACGCGTAACTAAATTGAAAGAGGCTTTTTTGTGAATACCTTACAAGAGGCCCATCTGCTGCCATCTGGAGCCAGTGACCATAGTCTCCCCAATTGGGGGATGTTATGAGGCTAAAGGTAGTGGGTAGGGGAAGGAGATGTGGTGGAGGAATGTGGGGAAGTACCTGGCTATTCAGATCTGGTCACCAAAAACAGCTAAAGTGATTTCAAGCAATATTTCAATTCTGAATGGTGGTATTACATCAGGGCGATACTGAAAACATCTTCCGCCCTAGAAATTATAAGGGATTCAATATAAAAATATAAAAACAACTAATTTAGAAACACAGATCTGGGCCAAAAATAATACAATGCTTAACAGTTTTTACAATATTTACATAAATACAACTACTCTCAAATAAATATTATAATAAAATCACCAAACTAATATAACTGAAAGGTTTGTGTCAGCAAACATTATTTATAGAGATTTTTGAATGTGGATTATTTATCTTTTAGACTTTCTATAATAAAATCATTCGTGGTTTGGAAATTTATGTATTTTCTAATTACTACATCAGACAGCTTTAAAAAAACTACGTTTTTTCAGAAAGCAAAAATAATCGCAACTATTGTGTTTTCGTAATATTTTTATCAGTTTCATTTATCTTGTTTGTCGCTGACTTGGCACAGGTATTTTTTAGAAACAATTATTCTCTCACCGCCCGTCGCTATATTTCATTTTAAAAGCAGGCCATGTCATTAAAATTGTAAAATAAAAACTTGAAAAATTACAAACGAAGATGATTGATATAAATGTTTTGTATAGAAAATCTTTTAATATTAATTTTTTACTGGGAAATTATACAAAATAATTTGTTAAGAATAATAAATCCAGATTTTTCCTACCAAATATCAAGATCTTGGGAATTAAATAAATGTGCGTGAAGCAGGAAATATAACGTGCGAGGAGAATTGTTTGGCGGTTCATTCCCTGTACTATATACTCCTTTGGAGGAAGAGTGCAATGGTTTTTCTTTGTTCATGATTAAATTGAACGATCTTTATTACACAAAAATGACACAACATAATTCAAGTTTAGCCTGTAGGGTATAACTATTTTTTCAATTATTTTTTTACGTGAATACCTCACAACAGTACCAGTTGTACCCGTATGGAGCCAGAGAGACTATGGCATCCGCAAAGGGGGGTATGTAGTGACGGCCGGCGTAGTACAGCGGTAAGGCTCTTGACTCGCATTCCGAAGGTCGCGGGATCGAATCCCGGCGTGGCAAATAAATTTTATTTGATTAATTTGTTTTATTTCACAATTTATTCATTTAAAGTAATATATAGTATATTTTCCGTTATATACGTTCCAGAGTGGAAGATACTCTCAGTATCGTCCTGGTGTGAGACCACCTTTCAGAATTGAAACGTTGCTTGAAATGGCTTTAGCCGTGTTTGGTGACCAGATCTGAATAGCCAGGGACTTCCCACCTTCCTCTTTCCCATCTCCTTCCCCTCCCCACTACCTTCAGCCTCACAACATACACCAATTGGGGATACCATAGTCTCACTGGTTCCAGACGGGAGCAGTTGGGACTCTTGTGCGATATTCATATAAAAAAAAATCGTTTGGCTGAAGGTAGTGAGGAGAGATAGGATATGAGGAAGAGGAAAGTGGTAGTCTATTCAGATCGAAGAGATCGAAGGAACAGGAAGTGGAAGTCTATTCAGATTGGAGCTGGCTATTAATATCTAGTCACCAAACATGGCTAAAGCTATTTCAGGTAACGTTTCAATTCTGAATGGTCGTCTCACACCAGGGCTATACTGAAAGTATTTTATTCGCCTTTTAGTGTAAAATAGTTTATAGAGTATGAAAACAGGGTGTTAAGGGACATTTTGACTTACTGTTACTAGGGATTCCTGACATTATTTGAAGTAAAAACATTAAATTATGGTCTTCGGCGACTTTTTTTTTGTTTACAAAAATATTTTTTTAAATATAACGTCACTGGTTACTTAGCCGAGTAACCGACTAATCCCTTGACCCACCCCTAATTGTTCAATACCTAAGATTTTATTCAACGGCTTTGGAAATTTTTGGAAATCTTGTCCGCCATTTTCGTGTAACCGTTTGGACAGAATGTTCGGTATGCTTTTGTATCGGTACGACATGTGAATCTCTTAGATATTTTGTCATTGACCATTGCCCGTGACTGGATTCGAAAAGATCCTTTTTACAATTTTTTTAAATACCTTAATAACGTTCCAATTTTGTAAATGTCACGCTCGTACAAAATAAGTAAAAATATAAAAATAATCCTACAAGCAAATTTATCAAAAAGAATACGGTTTAAGGGCGTAAATAATGTATCGTTAAATAAACAGTTTGACCTTGTTGACAATGCGGTTCAATTTTCCTTGCTATAAGCGTCCTAATTTTCGCGTTATAGTTTCTTCCGTCCCGCCTACGTGGACTTATTACGAGGCCGATGTTTGTTTTATGTAACCAACACTACTACTTGTCAGCGCGGGAAAAACTGTAAAAAAACATGGTTCTATTTTCGAATGGTTACATTGACAAAAAATAAAGAAAATGCCGGCCGTAATCTAGGGCCAAGTTACATAACATCTGTGTCTGTGTTTATTTTGGAATCGTTATGACTAGAGCACTAGAGTGACCAAACGACATCGGTGAAAATATATTAAAATAGTTTTATGGTTACTTTAATTCTTTTGAAAATTTAGATTTTCGATTCTGACAATAATTTGTGGTGGAAATCCATTACAATAATATATTAAAAACAGATAAAAAAAATTTTCTACTGAATTTATTTCTCACCGTAACGGTTTTAGCCTATTAAGGCCACCTGCAGACTGGTTCAATTATTCCTTAAACTATGGTTTATATATGTTGTGGGCCGATCGTGAAATCAGGCAGATCATGATGCGCCTAGCCACATCATGATATGCCGCATCGTGAAATGGCGGCAGATCGTGATGTGCCTGAGGCGCATTTTATGTTTCTCTTTTTTCTTATAAATAATACTTGAAACTAAAAATTGCTTAGGCACAAAATAATGAATAATATATAAAAACAATTTTAAATCCTTTTCCACTTAATTTGGTTCTGGTTGTAACCGGTTTGAGTCTATTGGCCATCATCAGACTGGAACATAAGTTAACGGGGGTGGTATACAAGGATTTTATTCAAATTAAATGGATTTCATCATATTTGTTGTTCCCCCCGTAAACCCCCCTCCCAAATTTTGTATGTGTCGCAGACCAGTCGTAAAATTAGATTATTTTACGCAGATTTTACGACTGGTCTGCGACACAAAATTTATCAACGTTTTTTTTTTAATTCCGCCAATTAAAGGTTTGCTAAATATAGACATGCCTCGTGGTACCCTTAGGTGAATATGTTCTATATGGTGAGATATGTTAGTACCTTTGGGTGAATCGATAAATCTTTCTCAAATATCGAATGTCCGTCATGACCAGATTAACAATTTCATTCGCCTGGATGTCGAAAGACCTCGTTTAATATGGCGTCATCAGCTTTCTTCCAAATCTGCGTAAATCGCACTTCTAAAAAATTTCAGTTCAGTGAACAGTACCAACATATTTGAAGTACGAGGGGGTACCCAAAAGAAACCGAACTGATGTTGTGGTAGGCCAAGTTTTTTCAGTACCGCGTTCTGCCGCTAGGGGGCATATAGAGTCACCATTCCCGAAAATCAGCCAATGCAAAAGAGAGGAGCACACAAAACAACTGTAAAAAATTTAAAAAAATTCACACAAACCGAACGGAACCTTCTTTAGAAATGACGTTTGGCTTACTGACTCGGGAATGGTGGCTCTATACGCCCCCTAGCTGCAGAAAACGGTACTACAAAAGCTCAGCCCACCACAACATCAGTTCGGTTTCTTTTGGGTACCCCCTCGTATGGCACATAAGAAGCAAAAATGAACAGTTCATTGTGTCCATGACCAATCATCATAATATCTATTAAAAAAATGTCCCGGTGTTTTTCGATAACGAACGGTCAATGCAGTCCCTTATTCTCGGCTGAGTCAACTCTATCGTATGTGGTTGTGCAAAGCAAGTACATTAATGCGCTCGAAGGCCGCTGTGATGGTCCAATTATTGATAAGATAGATACGTTTGCTCATCTCTTCATCATTTTCTCGCTTTTATACCAGGCAAATATTACTTTAGGAAGAAAGCGATTTAGCTCTAAAATTACTATGGCAACATCACCTGGGAAAACCTCGGTGGCTGAAGGGAGTGAGGGTGGGAAAGAATGGAGAAGAAGGAGATGGGCTAGCTGTTCAGATCTGGTCAGTAAACAAAGCTACATAATGAGTGTTTTTCATCTGGAAAGTCGTGCAATACCAGATAGAATAAGGTAAATACTACATAAGGTTTTTTTGTGAGAGTGGAGGGAGTGTGCAGGGGAATGAGATGGATAAGAAGATGTGAAGGAAGGACCTGTTTATTGAGATCTGTTTACGACACTTGACTATTGCCATTAATGAGTTGCATATATAACTACTTTTTAAATGTGAAATAACACGGGAATTCGAACTTGCGAGCACTTGCCGAGGATCTTAACCGTTCTTAATATTTGGAAATCTTCTGATGCTGAAGTTGTTTTTTTTTTCGATGAACTCCACACAGGAGGCCCTGGGGAAAATAATTTTCCCCAGGGCCTATGTCATCTTTGGGAATGCTGTGTGGGGGTTTTTTTTAGGGAAAGGAAGGGAAGGAGAGTTCTGGGAAGGAAAAGGGTTTAAGGGGTGGGTAGGAATCTGGGTTTTTTTAAGGGAAAGGAAGGGAAGGAGAGTTCTGGGATGGAAAAGGATTTAAGGGGTGGGTAGGAATCTGGTCATCCGCTTTAAGACCTAGACAAACCTCACCCCATGGACCCGGGCACCCCTGCTAAATCACCAAACGTAGCGAACCACTTGGGGTGACCTTTGGCAGAGGAGTTGATTATCCAATAAAGGTTCCCATTCCGGCCCATATCCGGCGGTACCCATTCCCGCCTCCCAAATTGAAGTTGGTGAAAGAAGGGAAAGAGAAGATGAAGGTTGGGTTGAAATAATTAAGACCACCACAACTCGGACACGCGCCTAGTATGGTAGTCGATAAATTATCAACAATGCAAAAAACAATGCAATAAAGAAATACAAATTATAAATAAAAAAAATATCTAGCAATTATCAGATATGGCCATTAAATATAATAAAAGCCTAAATCCATTTTCCTAAGGACCCTACTGAGAGTAATTTAAATTTTAAAATGAAGTGCAATTAATTAACAGTACTTTCAGCAAATAATACATTTTTAAAGAATCCTGTCCAAGAAATTAAAACGGCCAATGCACACAAGCCGCGGCATTCCGCGATTTCTGCCGTTTATAACGTTTTTCTTTTGAGCGCTTTCAGTTTTTAAGTTCCTAAAAATATATTGGTTATTTTTTAAGTAATATCATTAATATATTGTCGAGCCGAAGCGGTAATTACATGAAATTCACTCTACAGAAAAAAATCGCGAAGTGTGCTCTAAAAAAATAGTTGGAAACACGTTTTGTTCTATTTTATTTAAAATGTTATATCTACGAAAATATGCACAGTGTATCAAATGCAACTTAAGCATTTGTCGAGAGATTTTTGCTCAATATTAAGTGAGTTGTGTTTTATGAAATATTTTCACTTGTTCGCTTAATTATAATAGTTTTTTAATATTAGCGCGCTCACTCTTACATTCGTGTTTACATATCTTTCTTTCTTCTTCTTTTTGAACGCTTACCGCCGGGCCTAAAGCCGCCGCTATCCGAATTGCGACCGATTTCTTACATATCTCCCTTAAACATTTGAAGTTTTTAAGCTCTTAAAAAAATATATGTTATTTTTGAAGATAATATCTAGATACATTCCACGCCGAAACGCAAATTATATGAAATTCCCTCGATAGAAAAAAATCGCAAAGTATGCTCCGAAAATTATTTAAAACAAGTCTATTTCTATTATTTTACAAGTTATATTTGTGAAAAAATTCACAATGTTTCTTTAAATGATACTTAAGATACATTCCACGAGATTTTTGCTTTATTTTAAACGAGTCATGTTTTATTAGGCATTTTCATAATTTTCGCTTCAATTTTTCGCTTCATTGAAAATATTAACGCGCTCTGTCCAACATTCGTAATTACATATTTCTCCATCTTCTCCTTTTTGCGCCGGGAAGCGTGGCCTTAAACCCTAAGCCAATGAGTTTGCAGCTCTGATAGTGCCTAGAACAAGTCCTTTAAAAAAAATTGAATCTAAAAACAAATTTAATTTTTACAGACTTCATGAAAACAAGGTTAGACGTTTTGAAACGGAAGTTACTAAGAAAATTTAATTAATGCTACCGTAACCATAGTAAAAGGTTTCTTTGGAAAGCTTTTACAGCGAAAGCCTGTTCCATGAAATGAGTTTTTTCCTGTTTTCCAATATTCTATGAAAGAGTTGTGGACGTTTAAAGCTTGGTTCTGACAAGCTTTTCCCAATGTAATGATGGTTTCACCTACGTTGTAAACACGCCCACCTCGTGATATAAATAATTATTTCGGGGATTTCAAATAAAGCACGTAAACGAATTTATTAACGTTATATTTTTTGGTAAACTTTAATATAAAAAAAGATTTCTAAACGGTGAAGCATTTAATAATTAAATTTTGTTTGACAAGGCAATTCTGGGAGAAATTTCATAAACAGATTCTACCCATCAGTCGAAAGTACCTCCTTCTAAAAATGCGTCTATGTGTGTGTTAGTAAATAGTGTGCCTTATATCAGCACGCATATAGGTAATAATTATAAAAATCGCTTGGCAAATGGAGTCTGGAAAATATGGTATTTAGCGCAAAAATGGTTTTAAAAAAAGATAATCAAAAATCTTAAAATTGGATTTTTTTGAAGTTGTGTCTTCTGTGGGTTCATACATTTCAAAAGAAAAATATTTTTTTCAATAGTTTACGCTAGTATTTTTAACATAATTTTATTTTAATTTCGTTTAACGGCCGGCGTATTCCAGCGCTTGACTCGTAATCCGAAGGTCGCGGGATTGAATCCCGGCGTGGAAAATAAATTTTATTTGATTAATTTGTGTTATTTCACAATTTATTCAGTTAAAATAATATATAGTATATTTGCCGCACTTTCCAGAGTGGAAGATACTATCAGTGTCGCCCTGGTGTAAGACCACCATTCAGAATTGAAACGTTGCTTTAGCCGTGTTGGTGACCAGATCTGAATAGCCAGGTACTTTACCACCTTTCTCTTCCCTATATCCTTCCCCTCACCACTACCTTCAGCCTCACAAAATACCCCAATTGGGGATGCCATGGTCTCACTGGGTCCAGACGGGAGCAGTTGCGACTCTCGTGCGATATTCATAAAAAAATATATATTTAATGAAACGACAGGAAAGGCATATTTTTGGTATTCATAGCAATTCGCATCAAAGCTTTATCGGAAAAAGTAATTTCTCATTAAGCTTCGTTTTAAAGACCCTTGACTGCGGTTCGCGGGTTTAAGATCCGGGGTGCGCAAAAAAAAATTAATTTTGTGTAGTTTCATGTTATTTTGTTGTAATTTTGTATAATTTCGTACATAATCAATGTTAAATATAACTAGTGGGTCGTTCTTCTTTTTAACCTACATAAAGTTGTCTCCACTAGTTAGTGGAGAAAAATGCAACAGTATTACCAATATTATTATTTTATAATTACTTTAAAATCTACTGTACCAAAGACGTAACGACTGTGTGCGTTTAAAAAAATATGTGTTTATATTTTTGTAGTAAAAATTACGTGACAGAGTTGTAACTCCTCGTCCCAGAAGTGTATTTCATACAAATCACAGCTGTCTCTGCCACCTCGACTTGCGTGTATACTATAATGTTACAAAAAATGATATGACGACATAAAATATAAAAATATTTTTAAACTCGAAAAGGTATAACCTATCAAGTAACAGCGATTATTATTTTTAATGATGTTTAATAAAATATTTTTAAGAATCTCCAAAAATTGTCTCTTACAATTTTTATGTCGTACTACAATTCTGTCACGTGGGTTTTCATTCGAAATAGGTATACACGCAGCTCGTGTTTGTTTGTCACCCCCAATAGGCATTTTAGGTCTCATTCTCAAGACCTCCCCTTCCTGCAATTTCCCCTCTGAGATCCAGAGAAATTCATTTATAGTAAAAATAAAATGTGACAGAGTGGTGGAAATGTGATCTGAGAGGTAAAAGCTATGTAGGTTAAAAAGAAGAACAACTCTAGTACATTTGCGACACGTTCCAGAACATTATCAGTGTCGCTCTGACGGAAAGTGATCATTCAGATTCGAAATATTGTATAAAACGACGTTATTGTCCAGTGGAACAGCCAGGTACCTTATTCCCAACCTTCCTTTTTTCCATCACCTTCCCTTTTCCACGTCCTTCAACTTCACTAGATCCTGGAGATAAATAAGAGAGTAACAGAGAAACAGCTTGGAAAGACCTTCGCCCTTTAGACAGTTGTTACTGGCTTGGGATAGTTGCTTGGAAGATCACTCTCACCTAGACGTTACGATTCTATAAAATAAAATATAACACTGCTCGTAATTACCCTACTATTATGCAATATAAAAACACAAAACAAAATAAAATAAATTGGACTATTCCAACCGTCCGAGATGGCAACTCTTTTGTCAATAAACATAAAATGTCAACCAATTTGCATTCAAAATAGTTCAATAAACCGGTAACCCAGATAAAAACGGTTTGTTGTATTTATGTTTTAAATTTTGGCCACTTCCTAAGTAGGTACTTACCTACCGTTGTGACCCGACTGGCTAATCGTCCATTAAAATTGCTTTTTCCAATGGCGTGCATTATTTGATGAACTTAAATAACTTATTTTGGCAAAGTTTGAGTCCATCTCACATTTACAATTTAAATCATTCTCTTCTTTTTAATAGAAGATTAAAAACACTAAACTCTCATAAATAATTTTTTTATAACTTACTTTTATTGTTTAACTAAAAACTTGGGGGTTGGACCATTGATAGAAATTCTTATTTTTTATTTTATTAAGAGCATTTAAAAAATATTTTGCATTATGAATATGTAATTTATCTGACCTACTTGTGAAAAACATCTTTCCACCATTAACTACGGATTTCTATTAATTTGAATAAATTAAGTAAACCGCGTCACATATCTATTTCTTCCATATTTATAGAAAATTAATTAAAAACAACCAGAGAGTTAATCTAGTTGGTGTATAATTCGATCACGGAAATTTTAAATGCTGGATTTTAAAAGGAGAGCGAAAATAATGTTTTTTTTTGTTTTCAATAATTATGTCTCCTGATTTTATCAACCTATCATTACGACTTTTTATTATAAAATAACATTGAATAAATTTTTCAGAAAACCTAACATTTTATGTAAAAAAATTGATAACGGTACTTAATTTATTTTTAATTCTTCATATAAAGAATCCTCTTTAAATGCAGGTCGTGATATAAGCACAAATTTCCTTAAAATATTTCGACGGCGCAGATGGAAAGAGAAAAAAAAAAACAACATGTTTAACTCATTTTTGGATTTATTGTCCTTTACAGCATTTCAAATCTCCGTGATCGATATTATTTGGGTTGATTTTTTCACATCGCCTTCCTCTGTAAAAATCACTGCACGCCAATGCTCCATTGTTCACAATAAAATGACAATGTATTGTAAGTTCTGTACAGCAATTACTGTTTGGCCACCAAATAGTACGGAACACAATACAGGGCGGGGTAATGAGAACCCAACCACTCGCACCTATTGACTTTGAATACAGCCAAAGTACAAATAGTTAAATAAGTAAATTATAAAAATATCCGTCCATTAACCATGATTAAATAATAGACCTGAGAACGGATCGGTTTATGCGAAACTCGCACGTGTGAACCGAGCTTTTTTCTACACTGGTGTAATTCATGGTTCACCGGGTGGTCTGAAAGTTTATCGTGTTTATGCTTACTAAAGAATATTCAAAGTTTTTTTTCTTTTAATACTATATTGTTTGTTACCTAAACATTATTTTTTTAATGTTTCTGGCGTTTGCCCTTTAAGGGTGTTCTAGATCATCGAGAGGGGAGGTGGATTTATTAATTTTAATTTTATTTTATTTAAATGGGCAAATTTCAAAATCATATGACAGATTCAAAATCATATGACAGACAGAGTCGAGTACAGACTTATAAGAGATGAGATGTTGAATGGAGGTGGTGAAAATTTTAGATAAGACTTAGTAGAAGAGAGGATATTGATTTAGAGAGGGACAACCAAAAATAATGTGATCTAAAGTCACCTCTTCTAGACCACAGAAAGTACAATCTGCGAGTCAAACTCATGTATTTAAAAAATAGGTGAGAAGAAATGGAACAATATGCGATTCTCATTCGAATAATTGAGGAAAATTATTTTTTTGTCAACATTGTTGAAACCACGGTTTTATATTGAGGCACTGCAAACACGTGAGCTGTTTTTTTCAATTTAGACTCCCCCCCCCTCTTGGTGAGATTAAGTGATATTTGGTGGGACCCCCCCCCCCTCCCCTTTTAGATATACAAATAGTTAGATCTACACTATATTTATTTTCATAAAGAATAAAAATGATGCAACTTTCAGGTATACCAGGTATATCAGTATATCAGGTATATTTCAGGGTCACTTCAAAAGAGGCGAAACTATTTATTCTTTTTAATATTTGCTCTAATTTCTCTTTTCTATTTTCTCTTTAATAATATTTATTCTTTTAAAGTTGACGTGAGATTTTTATTGACCCCCTCTCAGTTTTAATGAGATTTGATGAGATTTTACGAACATAATATGCTTATACTACTTAAAAAATGTTTATTCGTACAAAACCGTATTAGATGGTATTCACATTTGACGACGAAATTTACTTTTTATTAAAAACTAATTTTTCTCTTTTTAAATATTCGGCAAAGTTGAGCTATTTCGGATCTACACAATTTTTCAATGAACAACAAATGCAAATTGCAACAAATCAGACCATAAAATGAAGAATAACACCAGAAATATCTTCCACGCAAATTTGAATAGAAACAAATGTTACATTTATCGCTACAGCCCAGCGCTTCATCTCGCTTACACTCGCCTGAAATCATAGATATCCATCCCATTTGAATTTTGTAAACACAGTTTTGTATGGAAATTTAGGAAAATATTTGGAACACGAAACGCGCCCACAAGGCACTTCTTGTGTTTTTATTTATTCAACGGATCATTAATTAGATATTTATTTAATAGAATAGGCAAGTCTCTTAGCGAATACCGTGTACCATATCCACCCGCGACTATTTCATGGCAGAATCTAAATCGGGTTCGCGCGATATCTCCGCTCCCTCGCTATTTGGCTGTGCTCTACCGGTCTGTTCGCCGTCAGTGCGACGCGAGCCCTCTCACTGTCGGGCGTCTGCGTCGGCCATAGCCCGCTTACTAGTTCTAACTTTCCGTCGCGAGCCGCCTTTGATAAATTGTTGTTATTTCAAATCGTTCCAATTTTAAAATCGTTCGAATTTTCAAATAACGCAGTTCTGCAATAGTGATGAGAATTCACACTTGAGGATACAAATATTTTTTAAAGGGTGCGTGATTTTTCGAATGCTTTGTCGAATATTTTTAATTTGTGACATAAAAGGGATTGTGTTGTTTGTTATTAGGATTGTTATATGAACGTTTTGGAAGTTTTTAAAAAATTTATTGGAGTGATAATGCATAAACAATATTTGTCAATAATTACTCTTTCAGGATTGCGAATCAAATGGAAAATTTTATTTTAGTTACAAAAACAATTTAGTTTTTGGCAGCGATGCATTTTTTGTTTCTGAGTAGTTACCTTATTTTTTTTTTGCTTAATATTCGAAAATTATATTGGTAACCGCAGACCAGTGATGCTTCGTAAGTTTTTGTTTTCAATATCAACAAGCTACAAAAATATTTCTAATTATATCTTGAATTGGTTAGTTAGAGATTTGACAAAAAACAAAAGGTTTTTCTAAGATTAATTGTTTTAAGCCAGTAAACTAGGGTACTTACCTAGATACTTGAAATAATATCAACAAATTATAATCTACATAAATTCAATTTTGCTGAATATGACATCAACAATCAATTAAAGCGTCAGAAAGGAGCAAATGATTAATCAAATCATTAACACATATCACGCAATGTATCATAACATTAAATCTAGAGTTTCCATATCAAGTCTTAGCGATAAAACATCCACAATATTAACAGCATTAAAAGTTATCTACATCCATAAAAAATAAACAACAACATCAAAACATAATATGAACTAGGATGGCTGTTGTATTTATTTTATTTTGTGAACTTTCCAGAGGTCGTCATGATTGCCCCAACTTTCAAAGCGAAGGCTTCATCGTCAGGTAGTAAAAATAACAGAAGGCGTGCAATTTTTTGTGTATTTTTGATGTGAAAATTGTTGGATTTTTTTAACAGAGTGAAACATCAGACTAATGAGCCTTATTAACATCTTTTAACAGACCTAATTAGAATAACTTGTTGGATTTTTACATAAATGTCGTCAGTGTGTTTGATGTACAATTTGCTTTTTATTTGAACACGTAAGTTTGTTTTGTGACTGTCAACTCTATAATTTGTATGTAAATTTTCAGTTTTTCAATGTAATGTGTATTTTTGTCCCCAGTATTCATAATATGAGTCTGTCGTGAATTTTCCTCAGTATGTAACACTAATTTTGTTTAAAAAACGATTTTCGTAATTATTTACTTATGTGGTTTTCAGGACGAAGCCGAGTAAAAAAAATGAGAGAAACTACTTTTGTTAATGGATGATAAAGTATATAATTACTTATACATATTTGGTTTCCAAATTAGCTATCATACGGTGTTACAATTATTTACTTTATTATTTTTACGAGTGTCATACGAAAAAAAATTAGCCTTCTCTCCTTCAACGTGTGCAAAATTTTACTTCAACATCGTTCTGTGATTGCCAAGTTTTTACAGTTAACCGTGAAATGAATTTTCCTTAAAAAAATATATTTTTCTTTAATTTGGTAATTAGAATTGGGGGTAAATAAAGAAAAAAATTGTAATTTGAGCTAGGTTTTAGTGAAAAAAATTGGTTGTCTGTAAATTCGGTTTACGGACGATAATTTTACGTGATAACGTCAAATAATAACGATGGAGTGGAAGAGCGATAGATGCTTCACAAGCCGAACGCTTGTTCCGCGCCCTCGCTTGCACGCTCGGCTCAGGCGGAACGTGACAACGTGACAATGAGTCATGCCTTTTCGTGAATGCAGCCGGCGTTCATCGATTTATAAGACGATTTATATCACGTCAAAAACGTTTTGTTCGACAATAAAAAGAAAATTCAGATATTAGCAATTGGCTGAACAGTAAATTATTTTAAAATATTTCTTTTTTGGGCAATTCTTGATGAACCGGCATTCTCCACCGATTTATTTTAATCTAATATCGATATTTTTGCGGTTTTCATTTCTGCTAGCAGCGGATAATGGTTCTATGCCTGAAAAATTCGACATTAACGTTAACAATTTATTACCCTTCCGCAGACTTGAGAATATTTCAATATCATTATATTTGGTGACATTATGCATGACTATCACCTGATGGTTTTATCTTCGATTCGATTCGAGTTCAGTCGGTAATTTGCAATTCGGTATTCTTGATTTTCTATCTACCAAGACTTCGAATTCCTTGCAAGGAATGTCAATAATGTAATTGTTGTCAATTGAAATATGCAATATGGTTTATTTTTCATGGTGTTTGATGAACCAATCTTAAGACAATATCCGAACAGGCACCTAGATTGGGTTCACCAGTTTCTCTTTTGCTCTGATCATTTCTTTCTAAGAATTTTATTATAAAATATTCCGAATTATTATTCGAATTTTATTATTATTATTTCGAATTATTTCAAACTGCTGGTATGCAAACCCAGAGACACAGACCTTCTTCCATTGCCATATATTATTTTCTCTACTGTTCCAAGGTAGGAGTACCGGGACGGAAATTGGGATTAGCTGTACTTTCATCATCACTAAAATCTTCCTCAATCCCAGCTGATCCATCTTCACTATGAGAAAAATAGTTTTTTTATGTATAATTCTAATTCTCATTATATATAAAATGTTTGTTCATCATTCTATAATAAAACAAAAGGAAGAATGTGAGTCTACGTGTAAGAATTCGGCTTATTACCTAATTGACCACATATTACCCTTACATAAAATTTGAAAATTCTAAAGAATATTTAGCACAAACGACCACAAACACTTATTTGGTTTTTTATTTATTTTTTATTTAACAGATAAGTTAAAATTTATGAATGAGATCATTTTACTTAATTAACAAAGAATTTTTTATTCATTTTTTTATTGTTTTATCTCAATTATATCGAATTCACATCTTACTTCTGACATTTACAGAAAATCTAAAAATGTGACATTTGATTTTTCGGTCGGTGAAAATGTTATTGAAAACAATATTTATAAATAAAATATCACAGTAACCTTTCCACACTGTATGTTGCCGTTAAACTACACAGAGTTTTAAGCGTGAAACACAAATAGTTTATTTAATAAAATAAAATTGAATGGTATCGGAATGTATAAGCATTTAAGGGTTAAATAATATTTTTAAGAATATTTCTCGAAGTCCCATTTCTCGTCTTTACCCAAAACTATTTAAAGCAGTTCGCTAGGATAAGTGCCAGAACATTTCTTTGCCGGCCAATTAATTCTATAATCAGCCATTTAAAATTTCTGTAAATATTCGGAAACATATAATTTATATACAAATGAGAGAGTTTAATGGTTTAATCCAAAGTATAGGATTATTGAATATTTAAATAAGTTTTTCATTCTCGATGAGATAACATTTCTTCTCATCCTTGTCAATAAATAGTATCGATCAATTGAATGAAGTATTCATGGGTGACCCGACAATTGATCCCGTGACAATTGGCCCCCAACAGTTGGCCCGCCAAAATTTGATCCCCTGACAGTTGATCCGGCGGATAGTTGATCCGGCGGATAGTTGATCCCTCGAACAGTTGATCCCCTAAAAGATTATTTCTTCAAGTAAGTTATCAAAGAGGATATACGGCCGTACAACCAAAGTCGATATACTCATGTCCGCAGGCATCCTGAGTGAATATCTTCTGTAAAAATATTTTTATAACAATAATTTCGAATCTCCAAAGGAGCATGCGGTAATAACAAAATACGACATACTTATACCTTCAATCGGCTTAGCAAAAAATACTCTAAAGGTTCCTATTTGCATACAATATAACTTTTTATCTGAATACCACAAAAGAGTCCATACTACTCCCAACCGTCTGGACCCAGTGAGACTATGGCATCCCCAATTTTGGTATATTGTAAGGCTGAAGGTAGCGGGGGAGGAGGAGGATATGTGGAAAATTTACCAGGCTTTTCAGATCTAGTCACCAAACGGTAGTAATATTTACTTGAAGAAATAATCTTTTAGAAAATAAACTGTGGGGAAGATCAACTGTCGGGGAGGTCAGCTGTCAGGGTGCATTAACTGTCGGCGGGCCAACTATTGGTGGACCAATTGTCACCGGATCAATTGTCATAAAATTGCGAATGTTTTTTTACAATAACATTATTTTTGTTACGTCAACGTATTAGTTACGTACTACTTTCAATTAATATATTTTTTCGGGATGTACCTAAGGTTATTCTACTTGTATATTTTTGCTGAAATAAATATACTGATATCTTATACAATGACGCAAAAATAAAATAATTTCGTTCGTATAATAATATCATGGTGGAAAGTAATAAATCTAATTTGCCATGTTTTTCCGAGTAAGATATTCCTGTGGGTATTTTGGCGATCCTGATTATTTCATCTCTCAGGTTACAAACCTTATATTTTGAACAGAAAATAATTGGGTTTCCACATATCAATGTTATAATATTAAATGTGTATATCTGGGGGTTAATTCTAGAAGAGCC
This sequence comes from Glyphotaelius pellucidus, assembly GCA_936435175.1. Lineage (NCBI taxonomy): Eukaryota > Metazoa > Arthropoda > Insecta > Trichoptera > Limnephilidae > Glyphotaelius > Glyphotaelius pellucidus. The sequence continues at coordinate 32,778,713 of OW386545.1, read as the reverse complement.
TCTGTCAGCTTTGGTATTATGAGGTACCAGAAAGTTCCTCCTTTATTTGAATGCTCTTAATACTTATATCAGGCGCACTAGACTGATGAAATTTTTGCCTATTTTTTGTAGAAGTCAACTTTTTGATTCATATTTTATGTGCCAAGAATTCGATAGTGTTAATAAATAAAATAAATAAATTAAACAAACAGTATTCATTGCAGATTTTTTAAAACAATTTTCATCCCCGGACGATTCATAATTTTGACATAGGTACTTTTAGAATTTTTGGACCCTGGGCGCTTAAATATATATACAATCACAACGAAATTTATCCGTTATGATTAAATCTGATCTTTATAATGATATAATTATGTACACACATATATCCGTGCACAGTATATACATGACAAACCCTCAATATGACGTAATTTTTTTTTTATACAAATCGTTTTAAAATGGACGATAAATATGTACGTTGTCACCAAAACTAAAAATTACTAAACACTACTACACTAAACATTACACTACACTAAAAACTACGGTTATAATGTATTTCGAAAAAATCAGATTTTTTCCGAATAACTTAATAAGTAGCACACATCATATTTCTTTAAATTTCGGTGATATTCTTGGTGACAATACCGTGAATTTTATGATCTTAAAATAATATTTTTTTTAAACGTCAATGCCGTCTAACTGCTCCCGTCTGAGCCAGTGAGACTATGGCACCCTCATTTGGGGTATGTTGTAAACTGAAGGTAGAGAGGAGGGAAACGAAGTGGAAGGTGGGGAATAGCTGTTTCAAGCAACGTTTCATACCTGAATTATGAGAAAATCTTCCACTCTGAAACGTGCTGCAAATAAACTATTTATTTTTTTTTATTAATTAATTGTGAAATATCACAAAATCAATGAAATATTTTTTTGCGCATGCAATTTGAACCCGCGATTTTCGGATTGCTAGGCAAGAGCCTTACCTCTTGACCATGTAGGCCATCAAATGCCTTTGTCAAATATTGATCTTATACTTTTGCAGGAACACATTTGAATGCCAATAAAGTTGATGTACAAACCGGTTTCGGAAGATTGTGAAATTATTTTCAACCTCATATTTTCTTAAAAAAAAAAAAAAAATTATGTAGCGTTTTCGGAACAATTCGATTTTTCTGTGGCGCAGAAGTGGCCCTACACTTAAACGATTTTCTTGTCTAACATAAGAAAAGATCTTGGTTGTTATTGAAAAGAGCGAATATTAATTAAATTTTATCACGAAAATCCCCTCCTAAAATTTACAACATATGTATTCGAATTTATCTGAATACAATAAGATTTATTTATTTATTTATTTTTTAATTAACGCCCTTTTCCGGGGCTTTTACAATATGTATACATCTATAATACACATCTGTGCACGTACGGAAAACTCGATATCTAATACATGGCTCAATATAGTTTCCGATGCACAATGCGTTCCGCCCTATCCCACGGGACGCTTCACAGTCTCGTTAGGACAGTTCAGTCTGTGGCATATTAGAACATGGCAGTTCTAGAGAGTTCATCAGTCAAGCTTTAATTTATTGTCCCCACTTGTGGAGGCGTTGAACCACATGGCCACCATATCTGTACTCTCTCCCCACCAAACAAACACACGTAATACAAACAGTTTCGTGTTGTGGTCGTTCGTCACAGTTCGCAATGTTCTCAATCTAGGAACGTAAAAGCTCTCTTTCAAATAAAATGTTTTATAATACTAGACGTTTTGAAGTGAAAACTTCTCTAGCACCATTGTGATTTGAAACTTGATGAAACGAAAAAGCGATACTAAAAAGAGACAAACACAACATTTAGGTATTAAGCCTGCGAGGGAATGAAATAGAATAATCGGTCTCCTCTATGTGCGGTGCTTCGTAGCATATCGGTCTCCTCTTTATGCGGTGATTTGTAGCCTCCCTGCCCTTGTTTACTTAAGTTTTCTAAAGATTTCACTTCTACCCCTTGTGAACTGCACACAATTTTTTAAAATTGATAATAATAATATATCTTTATTGAATGAAAATTGTAAGATTGATAACTAAAATGTACATATTCAGTGTTAATGTTTACAATGGTTTATATATTACATAAGTATGAAAGGTTAATAACAGAAAATAATATAAATATGAACACTACTTGAAGATTAGTAAATAGTTATAAATTTAAGTTTCTCGTAGTCCGCCTCACTAGACTAGCTTGTGTTGAGGCAGTAATTTTTAAGTCAATTTATAAAACTTATTGGGTTCCCTCCACTTATATTAAAATATAATCATACAATAGATTGGTTGCATTATTAATTTAAAATTTGGGTTTAGTGCACGGTAAAGGCTCTATCATTTAAATCAATTTAATGTTTACGTCTCTGAATAGTTTTAATTCATTAAAAAATTAAAACAATATTAGCGACTATCATTCAAAAATCTAAAACAGAAAAATCAGAAAAAAATACGGTCACATCTAAGAATCAAACCCAGGTTTAAATATTACAATTTGAGGTTTTAATCATTAAGTTAAAAATGAAAAAAAAATCATCCTAGACTTGCAGAAAAGTCAATAGATTGTCAATAGATGTCGCATTTTAAATAAAAATGGATAAATTTATCCAAGACACTATCTAGGTAACATTTAGTTCAAGTTGAATTTTAAAATCAAACAAACCCAAGCTAGTAGTTCTTAGTCGATGTATGATACAGTTAAATATGACCGAATCAGATAGGATCATATTAGCTCAGTGGTAAAGCTCCGTCCGGCAAGGCAAGTCCTCGGTTTGATTCCTAGATGTGACCGTATCCTTTTCTGTTTCAGATTTTTGATTGAGGGTCGCTAATATTGTCTTCGTTAATTAAACATTACAATTTGAAGATTTACTCATAAAAAGTTTTATTTCTTATGGCAGGTATATGTGTGTGGGTAAATATATTACGATAATGGAGTTCTACGAACGTATCACAAAAAGTTTCATATCTCCCGACAGGCAAAACTGGTACAACACACTAGAATTAACCCCTCAGGCTAATTTGTTCGCTTTTCGGAACAACTCAAACAGGTCTCGTAGAAATTGTTGTGTCTCTCTTGTTCTTAAAGAGAAATGTGATTTAAATGGTTTTAAAAAGCGAATATACAGCACTAAATATGCAAATCTAAAAATTAATCACAGAAAAAGTAAAATGAACACCTTTAAACCAAAATTTCGGATCGCAATTTGAAAAAGAAAAAAGAAACTCTGGATTTATTATTAATTATTTTTACACGTTTACAAAACGTTTGTCTAATAAAATATGTAAGTATTGTTTTTTTTTTAAGTTAACAGTAATTTTATTTACAAAAAACGTTAGGTAAACCATTTTAATTTTTTTTTTATGTTTACATGGAAAAACTGTATATTTGTAAAACGGTACAATTATTTTGAATTATAAAATTTAAAAACGTATTTTATCACCTTTCAAAAACTGTTTTTAGTTTTTGTATATGTTAATAAATATTCCTTATATTTGGATTTTATTGCAACGCGGAAATATTTTGACTTTCTGACAAAATGTGGTCGAAACCTGAGGGATTAACTGAATTGAGCAATCTGGTTTTATTTAAAAAAAAGCATTGAAAGATATGCTGGTTAAAAGTAATTAATCATTTTTAAGTCTCAAGATTTTCCATCCCAATTAGGTGTTTTATTAAAAAATTAATTTGGATGAAATCATATGAATTTATCAATGTATTATTGAAAGCTGGAATGCTAATATCAGAATTACCTACACGAAAAGAGGTGTTCGTTAAAAAAATAATTAACAAATTTCAAGTAATGACGACTTTCTGGTCATTATTTTGAATGGCTTGCATTTTTGCCGAGTCGCGCTTTGGGAATCTCTGTTCCCTATTTAATAAAGAACTGACCTCCAGTTAATTCAATAATAATTCTGACTCAGTTACCAAATCCAGTGGCGCGGCTTCATTGACCTGCCCACAAATAATCCGATACCGAACCTCCCCCTTCCTTATCAGTCAAAAGATAGATTGGTAGGTACGATAATTTCCCAATGTTTCCGTGATTTTATGACCTAGACGGTTTAGCTTGGCTTACAACGTTATTTTCTCAATTGTGAACAATCGTCCATCTCACGTGAGCGATGTAATGCGAAGCCTACAAATATATTTTTATGTATATGTGACTTTGCAGAAAACATTCAATATAAAAGTACGGAATATATATCGTTATAAGAAGGCTATAACATCATAACTCAAGAATAATAATCAATGTTAGCGTAATGCTATTCTTCTGCATTGATTCTGTATAATTTAAATAGCTTGTCGGGTCTTTTAAGGAAAGGAAGGAGAGAAATTTCTGGGAAGGATATGGAAAATGAGGATCATTGTGTCTAGGAGTGACGGACGAATGAATCCATCCTTCCCACTGCTGTGCAGGGCGATGGGTCGAGAGAGTTCGGTTGGAGAGGTCTAGGTTAGGTCTCCCTCGACCAATCTCTCACGATACGGCCCGCCACGCAGAAGGTGAGCAAACGCATTGGCCGCCAAAACCTAGACAAACCTCACCCCATGAACTCGGGCACCCCCGTTAAGTCACTAAATCCATCAATCCATACTGTGCCAAATTTCGTCAAAGCACAGTAGTGCCCCGCCTTTTTTTCTGCCTACACACCAAATGTATAACTTTTACAGGCTCTTTTTCACCGCTTTGATTGTCTAGGTTTGAGTACCAGAGGTGCCAATATCTTTTTCTGATTTTACTGTTTCCAGATTTTCGATTGAGTTTCGCTTATATTGTCTTCATTTAATTAATTATTATTTAGCGTTATTCAAATAATGTCAAATCAGTAAAAAAATCGCAATATTTTAAATTATCTAAATATAGTGTAACGATTTGTGATGAGATTTCTAACCGATTAATTATTATCACATACGCCACTGAGAACTACTAACTCTCTCGAATAACATCTCATTCCACGTCCGCATGGTCCATAAAGCTATCATCCTCAGGAATATAAACATTTTTTTAATAAACTTCTTACAAATAAACATTTAGCAGCAGACCGCAGTATTTGTTTGTTCCAATTGCCAATCGCAAAGGAAACTGAATCTCCCTCGCTCTATTTAAATACCTATAACAAATCTAGCCACGATTAGCTAATAGTACCTACTTTGAAATAATTTAAAAAATTGTTCGGTTGGATTCAGCCGGTTTAAAAATAAATAATAAAATATCAAGCTAATATGCTAATTCATCAGGCAATTAGGTAAATAGTACCTACCTACCTACATATTTGTTTTGAAGAGTTTTACTTTCCATGTACATTTATTACTTAAATTTTAATTTGATTTGCTACCGATTTCGACAAATTCGTAATTTAGTTTTAAGCAAACTTAAAACTAAATAAAAATTTTGAAAAAGTGCAGAAATGATTAGATTTTATTAAGTGGGGGTAGTTGGAGGGGTGATTTTCCGGGATTAACATGGGAACATTGTCAATAAAGGTGATTTATAGGCTGTTATTATTTTGTTAACTAAATAAATTTTTGATTTAATTTTTTGGTTTATTTCTAAGGTTTCTAAAGCAAACAAATTAATGTATCTATTTATATTTGAATGTTTAAACTTGATTTTTTTTCTTTGTTGAATCTACGGCCTGTCTCTATTAAATGATCTGATTTCGACTCCGAGTATGCTAATCATTTATTAGAGACAGTGTTCATATTTGTTTATAATATAATTTTTTTTTAAAATTCGTTTGCTGTTCTTAAGTATCAAAAGCATACAAATAATAGTTTTGTGAAACATGGAACACTCTGTTATCATATTATGATGATTTTATTATTACCTTAGTAAAGATGGATGGAATTGGGGAAGTCCTAAAAAGCTATGGCACGATCAAGAAAATCAAATTTTTATATTGAATCATTAAAAACTTAAGAAGTAGGAATATTATTAAGACCCCAATTAATTTAGTTGTTTACTGTAGCTATTAAAAACCAATATTGCATTAATTGTATAGTGCTCAATGTTAGTTGAATTGTACACTATGAATAAATGTCGACAGGGAAATAATCTGCGATCTACGTAACTGTTTGAAGAATTTTATCTGTTTCCCAAGAGAATGTAGTTCCATCCCTTCGAATCTATCCGCCACCCCATCAAATTAATTGTTAATTTGGTTAATTGATGGTTAATTTTTGTTATGTCGATGTGTCATGCGTTTGATGTATTCGTACAGTTTTAAATGACATTAAAAGGTAAATTTAGATGTCATCACCTTGTGTAATCAATAGAAAACGCATTACCGCAGACCAGACGAAGATGCTGGGAACTTGACGTGGAGATTTGAGACGGCCAAATGAGAAGCCATCAAGTGAGAAGAATAACGTCCGGTCAGTGCCGTTAGTTAGTTCTATTTAACAAATAAAGACCCCACACACCGTATGATCTTGTGGCTATACCGCGACTATATGCATACTGTTTATATTAATATTTCTATGAATATTTAATAGTTTTATCTTTCATGGAAATTAAATTCATAAAAGTGCCAATAGCTTGTAAACTAACGGCTTTTTACTGAGGTCATTTTATGATAATCTGATCCGTCATAAGTTAGCCTATCAGTCCTTCAAAGATGACGTTGTGTCTTGGAATATCCTGTAGATGTTTCGTAAAGACAACCTGAGAACGCCAATTTTGTTAATACTAATTTGTTTTCAAAAGTGTTTTCTGTCAGATATTGTTAAAAAAGAGAAAATTTCTATTAAGAAACGTAGATTCCGTAAAGGAGTTTCATCATAATCATCATCATCATCTTCATCACCTTATCCTATTCGGCTCGGGGACCCATTGCATCAACAAGGCTCCTCCATACGTCCTTGTCTTGTGCTGACTGTTCGGCCTCCGTCCATGGCAGTCCCATCCTCTCCTCACACAGTTTCTGGAGTTGCCTCGCCCAGCTGTGTCTGGGGCGGCCCACTGGACGTCTACCCTCTGAAATCGCACTTAGTATCTTCCTCGGAATTCGGTCATCAAGCACCGTAATGGAGTTTACATTTTTTTTAAATGTGGTGTGGCATTCGAAAATATTACCAACACTTATTAATTTATTCATTTTCGGGAAATCAACAGCTAACATTTTTTCAGTTTGTACATGTGTAATATATCCAAAATAAAACCAATTATGGATTTCCTCCTTGTGGCTTTACCTCTGAATAAACAGCATAATAAAGAATAAGAAATAGTTAAGTTTAAAATAAAGGAATATAAAGCAAAAAACTATTTGAAACAAAAAATTACACAAAACAAAAAAAATTCAATACATTGGTAACCATGTATATAATAACATGGATATAATATAACATGGACAGTTTTAAGAAGTTTGATTCAAAATAGTACCTAAACATAAATAATGGATTTTTACAACACACACAAGTACGATAACTTTAAAAAAAATTCATATACAAGGACGTTTTCAATAGTAATGATTAATAAGTGCTTAATATGTTATAACTCCAATTATTTATTATAAGGGATATGAAACAGAACCATTTTAGGTGATGTAAATTTCAAACAAATTATTGCAAGTTTCGCCTAAGACATCGTACAGATGAACAATGCAACGTGATCAAATTGCTTATCAGTACCAAACCAGAAGCCACCATTTCCTGGGAGGTTATGATTGTAAATAATTGTAAATTGTCTAGCTTTCGCATTCCCTAATTCGAGTTTACCGTATGGGGGAAATCTACAATGGCATCACAGTATCGCCAGCTGACAGCGATATTTATCAGAACCTCCATAAATATAGGCGCAGATTCATAAATTTCCACGCACATAATAGAAAAGCCTTATATGGCGAGAAGGCCTGTTACGAGAACTACAGTACAGCCTTATAACCGTCTGCAGTACTACAGCCTTATAATGGATGCCATGTTAACACCATCATTATCAATTACTTTGCAACGAACGCCCATTTAAACGAAGAGTCGTGTGCATATTATTTACGCAGAATTAGTTTGACAGAGATAGTGCGGAAAGCATTTTAGAAAACAACTAGTTGTTTGGAGATAATGGCATTGTTAGCGTAATTTTTCGCTGTTTATTTTGAAAAATATTGGCGGTTCGATCGTCGATAGCAAAATAATTCAATTTTTTTTTAAATTTGAACCCAAATGCCAAGGAGAAAACGACGTCAATTTCGCAAAGACTTTGACGTAATATTTTGTGGGTTTATTTTGTGCTATCGTATATTATATTTACCGAAACACATTCCTTGAACAATAAATTATGCATAAAAACAACATTACTTGCGTTTATTTGATAAATTTAAAGGTTTTTCTATCTTTTTCACGACCTACGGACGCTTGTAGTTTCACAGCTCAAATCACGTGAAAAATAAAGGGTCGATGTCATAGATAAAATTTATAAAAATTATTCCGAGTGGCTAGGTGTATTTAGGATACCTCATACGTCAAGAACAAGAATGCTCCAAGCGATTCTGACCTTGTCCTTTGTACGTTTTATTTATACATAAGGGTTAAAATCGCATTTAAAAATGAAATTTTTCCAAATTTTAAGGAAATTTTTTTAATTTTTTTTATTTAAATTTTTAAATTTTAATGAAATTTTTTGAAAATTTTTGGGGTGTGCGCCAACGCACACCCGGCAATATACAGGTTAAAGGTACCAACTTATATACTTTTATGTTTTATCTCACAGCATGACATAAATGTAAAATGCTGCTATAACCGTTTACGATTTTTGCAATACATATTTTTTTATTGAACGATTAAAAAATTTGGAAACAAGAACTTAGAACCTTACCCTATTATTTTACAAGTAAATTGTTACATTTTATAGATCACGATGAATACGACGCCTAACGTTTCGAGCGGACTCTCGATGTGTTATCCTAGAAATTCCTGTTTGAAAAGTTCACATTTAGAATGTTTAGTGGGTTGTGAAAACATTTCTTTTTCGACTTTGAACATAGTTAAGAATTTTTGAAATCCATCAAAATTATTATGACAAAAATGAGGTTGAGATTTAAAAAATAAACTTAATAAATTTTAAAACTGACTCCCCGGTAAACCACAAATAATTTTTGTTCTGCTTCCGGCAGGTAAGTAGTTAGGGCCTTCGCTCATGGAGAAACTGAAAAAAAAAACAGTTCTCAACGCAATTGCAATCAACCTCCTTAACAAAATCGATATTTTTCTGATCCGACATGTCATGCTGGTCACCGCGGCAGTGGCGTTTCATTGTTGACAGGTTGCCATGGAAGCAGCTCACGAACTGTCAAGTTTTGACATATCAGATCAGAAAAATATCGATTTTGTTATGGGGGTTGATTGCAATAACGTTGATAACTATTTTTATCAGTTTCTCCATGAGCGGAGGCCCGTACGGTTCTAAAATCCATCCAAAAAATTTGACATTTACTCCACCTATTGATATAATTCTTTAATTTCATAAAAATCAGACATGGTTTGACATGTACATTGTTCGATAACTTATAAGGATATCCGTAAAGATAATATTTTTAGATTATTTCCACCCAAGAGAATTATTTTTCAGATGACCGATTATTTAATAACACCCTAAATTATAACTACAAAAATTATGATTTTTGTATGTTTTTAACTCAAACGGAAACCCTTCAAATTCGAGCATTGGTTAAAAAAAACTTTCATCGAATACTAAATATTTGCTTTTTAAATATCTTAAAAAAGCATTTCACAAAAATATTAAAGCAGGTACTCGTATATCAAAAAAATTAGGCAATTGGAGATATTTTATTGGAATCCATTAGATATTTCTTTCAGTTCTTTGACAAAGAAAGGATTGTTTGCTTCCTTAAGTTGAGTCTTCTAGTGCTTTTCGCCGAATTGAAGCCATTACCGTTTGTTCCTTTACAAAGAGCGATGTTTAAAAAAATATGTTATTTCCTTCTACAGCTCTTTCTGAAATTCATTATTTTTTAACAAAAAACAACCGTTTTTATAGGTGAAGGAGTGGCTTTTCAATAGGAAATGATTTTAGCTAAACTTGTTTTTATAAAACAACAGTACGTATGCGGAGCCGAGTATCAAAGTCAGATATACGCCATTATTTCCGAACTGCATAATATTTTGGTTGATTATTTATTTATTGACGCCTATTTAGGCTTTTATATGTATCTAATATATAAAATTCTCGTGTCAAGGTGTTTGTTATCATACTCCTCCGAAACGGCTGAACCGATTTTGATGAAATTTTATGTGCTTATCTGATAGGTCTGACAATTTTTTTTATTTTTATTTTTTTATGGTGAGGCATTAAAAAATACATACAGCCCTAAATTTTCACCCTTCCACCATCAACTCCTATCTTTTAATAGCGATATAATTAATTCCCCACACACTTCAGAGTTAGTTATTTTTTATTGAACTAAAAAAATAATTTCCTAGAAATAATGATTATGGCAAAACAACGTTTGCCAGGTCAGCTAGTATATTAATAAAATTACACCGTGAAAGTCCAGTTGCTTTTTATTGCGGTTGGTATCGCAAATGCAACACGTGGAGTGGACTGTATCAATATATTTAAAAAAATGTTATGCTTGTGAATACTTGACACAACTATGGGGAATGGTAAACAGATGAATGGGGAAGGAAACTGACTTACCCCTTATGGTTGATGTCCGGCTCAATATTATGGGTCTGAGGGAGTACTAAGTCACTCACTGCACAAGCTTCCATAAAACTGGTCGATGTTATATAAAACTGAGAGAATAATGGTGTTCGTTGCACAGTTTCTTTTAACAGAATCACTGACATATTTATTTTATTGTTGTACGGTAGGTAATATTGTCAGTAAGGTCAGGTAATTGTGGTACAAAAGGATGGGTAGAGAAATGGAACAAGGTATATAGATAGATATACATAGTTGCGTCAACAGCGGTATTTTTCCACTTGCAGATATTTTGTCATATTATCTAAGAAGCATAATATCTATATACATACGTACATGCTGTGGTATTAATTAAGGAAATTAAAAGTGTAGTTCTAAATAATATGCGTCCACGGAATAGGTACACCTTTTTGAGCAGCATTTAATAATAATAGTAGATGGAAGGTATTTTACTCGAGTCCTAATAAATTCCAGTGAATTAATTAATTAAATGTTGCAGTTCTCCCCAAGGAGCGGGCGCAATAATTGCCTTACATTGTAATCTCCTGGAAATCGGTATTGAGACCTTAGCTGGAAGTCAAATTTGCTTGTGAGATTTGATATTCATTGGTTAATAGAGCTCGATAAGCTACTTGGCCAAAGCCAGGATCTTGGGGCGGTAGCTTGGCAACCTGATATCTCTACGGAAATCCGGTAAAATCGCCTTACGGGAAAAGAACGAAGGTATCAGACATAATTTATCTGTCCGTTGAAATATAAGGTAGAACTGCTACTACAGTTCCAATAATTAGGAGCAGCTATAAACCCCCTTAGTTAGTGTAAGCTATTCTGCCTTCGTAAGTCACATTCCGATATAATTTTTGGTTCCAAGACAACTTAAAAATGTGGCATTACAACTTAAAAAGTCATTAAAAGGTTGACAAATAGCCAGGGCTGGGCAAAATACATGCTTTGCTGTAATTAAAATACAAATTACAAAATACTTTTTCACATGTATTTAAAATACGAAATACAAAATACTTTCAGATCGTGTATTTGAAAATACAGTATTTTAACCATTTTTTTATTTCAAATACAAATTACTAAATACTTTTTTGTTTTGGTAGAACCTTTGGTTGCAATAAATTATCGTAAGTGCCCTTATCTAAGGGCGAGTTTCCATAGCAAAGCAAAGCTGAGCAGAGTGAAACAGAGACGTGCAAAATTTGACCATCATATTGCTCAGAAGACACATCTCATCTCCGCTCCACTTGTAAAGTTTTGTGGTTTTGACGGAATTCGATCATCCATTATCAATTAACTCACGTCTTTATGAATAAATACCGCGAATCGATGAAAACGACAATTGACAAGATAACTTGCTTTGACGTACAGTGTTGCCAACTCTAAATATTAACATATATTGCTCTAGCGTTTTAGTCTATGTATTATCTATGTCAGCTTATTTTTCATTATCATTATTAAAATCACTAAATGTATTTTGAAGCCATAAGTATTTGAAATACAAATTACAAAATACCTCAGCATCAGGTAATTGAAATACCAATTACAAAATACATTTTTATCAAGTAATTGAAATACAAATACAAAATACGTATTTGTATTTCAAATAGGTATTTCAATTACAAGTAATTCAAATACTGCCCAGCTCTGCAAATAGCCCGTAGCCTAACCTAACTTTATCACTTTTAACGACTTTTTAAAGTAGTGATGAAGTTGCACATTGTTGGAGTTGTCCGGTCACCATTCTTTTTTATAGTAATAGGTTGAAAAGGTTTTGTGTGTCAGAAAGGAACCGTTGAAATTTTCCGGCTGCCTTTTTGCTAATGACGAGAGTATTTAAACCTTAAAGATGCTTAACATAGTCCGGTCATCATACTTTTTTATAGTAATAGGTAGAAAAGGTTTTGTGCGTCAGAAAGGAAGCGTTGAAATTTTCCGGCTGCCTTTTTGCTAATAACGAGAGCATTAAAACCTTATAGATGCTTAACATAGTCCGGTCACCATACTTTTTTTAAGTAATAGGTAGAAAAGGTTTTTTTGCGTCGGAAAGGAACCGTTGAAATTTTCCGGCTGCCTTTTTGCTAATAACGAGAATAGTAAAGATGCTTAACATAGTCCGGTCATCATACTTTTTTATAGTAATAGGTAGAAAAGGTTTTGTGCGTCAGAAAGGAACCGTTGAAATTTTCCGGCTGCCTTTTTGCTAATAACGAGAGCATTAAAACCTTATAGATGCTTAACATAGTCCGGTCACCATACTTTTTTAAAGTAATAGGTAGAAAAGGTTTTTTTGCGTCAGAAAGGAACCGTTGAAATTTTCCGGCTGCCTTTTTGCTAATAACGAGAGTATTAAAACCTTAAAGATGCTTAACATAGTCCGGTCACCATACTTTTTTAAAGTAATAGGTAGAAAAGATTTTTTTGCGTCAGAAAGGAACCGTTGAAATTTTCCGGCTGCCTTTTTGCTAATAACGAGAGTATTAAAACCTTAAGGATGCTTAACATAGTCCGTTCACCATACTTTTTTAAAGTAATAGGTAGAAAAGGTTTTGTGCGTCAGAAAGGAACCGTTGAAATTTTCCGGCTGCCTTTTTGCTAAAAACGAGAGTATTAAAACCTTAAAGATGTTTAACATAGTCACATTCTGCCAAAATTGCCCTATTGACGTAATTATAAGAAGGCAGATTTGTTTTCTATCATAACCGTGTAAGGAAGTCCGCATTCTACGTATACATTGGTTTAGTTAATTTATTTTAAAAATAAATCATTTGTAATTCTTTTTCAAAGTAAATAATATGTAAAAAAAAATAATTTACACATACTCCATCAACTTAGAATCTATTAAGTAGTGTTTGTTTTAGGTTTTGTCGGAGAAAAAGGGAGATGTATATCAAAAAGTCAAAAGGAGATTTTTAACTGAATTTGTATTTCTGCGAAACAACTCGGCCTAGATATGTGCGCCTATTCCTGTCAATTTAAACTAAAAGCTAGACTGGCACTGCATTTCACTCTGTTAGAAATATATTTTTTTAAAGATTTTCGGATTATCGAGAATAATTAGGGTTTAACGATGAAATTCACGATACCTTAACGTACTAAAATTATAATGTAGAATTTCCAAAAGTAATAAATTGCAACAAAAAAAGGTACATTTGAAAGTTGTGCGTATTGTAGAGGGACGAGCAGAGATTTAAAACAGTGCCAGGTGGTTCGAGAGTTATAAGTCAATTTACCCACGGCTATACGTTATTCTCAATTTTAATCCTTTATTTGTCTCTGCCACCCCAAACTCGTGTGTTACATAGATAGGGACACCTTAGGTCTTAACATAAGCCACGGATTTCAAAGCCTGAAACTAGGAAAAGCGAATGTAACGTGAATTATGTCGTTGTCAAGTTGATGTTTCGCTACTCAGTGAAAGGTGGTGGCGAAAATATTTAATTTTGAAACATTTTAACAAATAGACCGATGAAGAAGTGTATTGTGGACGTGATTGTGTACCAGAGTTTATGATATATTTTTGGCATCCCCTTGTAAATGACCACAATTAAAAATTGAAATGTTGCTTGAAATGGTATTAGCCGTGTTTGGTGACGAGATCTGAATAGCCAGGTATATCCCCACCTTCCTCTTCCCCTCCCAAATACCTTCAACCACTCAATTCACCCCAATTGGGGATACCATAGTCTCACTGATCTAGGCGGTAAAGAGCAGATCGAACTATTGTGCGGTATCACATAAAAATAAAAATAAACCGATTATCAAAAAATACCAATTAAAAAAATTAAAATTTTCTGCGAAATTTCACGTGCAACATTGTTTTGAAGTGTTTTCCTTGATAAAAAAATCTGCTTTTATTGCAATGTACTCACTCATTTTAAAAAATAATATTGAAAATCTGAAGTAAATTTGTTACAAGGTTTTTTTTTAAATAATGTCGATTAAAAATAATCTTCAAATTAAATATTTTTACCCGACAAAACGCTAAGATTAATAGCGCTAAAATTGCTTGACACGTTGATGCTAAAAATAAGTAAAATAATAACCGTAAAATAACTTTCTTGACTCCACTTTATTATATTTTTTAAAACCAACAGATTACGGTTCAACCTGAACCTTCATCAGGTCGATAAATAAAATACAGGATTTCAGAGTATTTAAATGAAAAGATGTAGAGGGAGAGAGAACATTAACTTTGATGGGGGACGAAGGACAGGTACCTGAAAGGGAGGAGGTAATAATAGGCGTGGGTTAGGGAACTATGTTAAAAATGGGGCTGACAAAAATTTTTTAATATTAAAAAATATAATTAAATGGAATTAAATAAAGTAATTTTATTGTCATTATTATAATTATGTACACCAACAAAGTGTTTGCTACATGTGAAAATCTAAAAATAAGAGTCTCTGCTAATCGATTTTACAATTCATTGTTTGCCAATTACCAAGATGAATGATTCGTTCATTTATTATTGCTTTTCGAGGACAAAACGACAAGAATCATAACAGTGGACAGTCACTGCAGTACACACTTTAACGCTGTGTGATGTTGTGAAAATAATAAAATTAAACTCGGGATTTCTGGCAAAACTCCCACCGGTGATTCACTTCAGAAAACATTATACCCGTTGGTACACCTTTAAAATGGTTTCGGCACCCAATGCCAAGAAGGTGTAACCTAATGGGTTATTATGTCATCTTTGGCGGCTATTTTAAGATTCATTCAATATTAATAATGTAATATGGTAGAGTTGTTAACCGGAACGCCAGAAACAGCAATTCTAATTAAAATATTCAGTACTTATTCGTTTTAGTCAATCTGGGCGAATCCGTTGACTGGATAGCTTGGCATTATTAAATAACCCATGCACCAATCTTATTTCCATGCTTAATCGTTACAGAAGAGCAATTGTTTTCAATTTGGGAGGCGAGTTTGGGTATTGTAAAATTTATTTGTTAACTAACACCTCTGCCATAAGTCACTCCAAATGGGTCGCTACGTTTGGTGACTTAGCAGGGGTTCACGAGGTGAGGTTTGTCCGAATCTTGATGCGTCTGCCTACCAACTGCGTTCAGGCCGGATCGGAGAGACTTGTTGAGGGAGATCTTTTGACTCCTCCTGCAGGACTCTCTCGAAACATCGCCTTGCAGTGGGGGGGATAGATTCATACTCCTGTCGTCCGTCCGTCCATATGTCCGTCACTCCTGGACACACTGACCCCCAGATTCCTACCCCTCACTTCATATCTTTTATTCTTCCTGGAGCATCCGCTCCTTCCTGTCCCTAAAAAAATCCTCCATACAGTATCGCCAAAGATAACATTGACTCTAAGGGGAACGATTTTTCTCAGAACCTCTTGTGTAGAGCTAATGTAAAAAAAACAGTGTGTTGTTGAGTAAAAACACACAACAGGTTAGTTTAACAGAATAACCGAAACAAGGAAATTATTTTACTTTCTAAGTGCTACAGGCTTTGTGAAGCATTAAAGTATTAAAATATTTTCCGCTCGACTATTGCCTATCAAAAAATAATTAGAGAGAGAAAATATGTATTTTTTTTCGTTTACGCTTTCCTTTTAATTTGTCCATAAAAAATAATTTTGTAATGCATATTAAATTTTCGTTCAACGAACTTATTAAAAATAAAGATGTGTCAACGGTAATATTTTCAGATTTCTGTCAAGGCCAAAAAATATTTAAAAAAAATTATTACCGGTTCATTTTTTATACTCGTGTTTTGAGAGTAATTTTGTTCCAAATTTAACAGGTAAAAATAATAAAAAAGGTGTTTTTCAGCCAGTGTAAAAAAAAGTTGGCTCACGTTAAATATGATATTTTTAGCTCAATCTTTGAATCTAAAAAAAGGTTTAATTACTTCAAAAAGAAGCAAAATTGCTCAGCCTCGTCTTTCATCGTAATTTCTCTTGTTTGGTCATTACGCCTTACGGTTCAAGGTGTGTACACTTTTCAACTCACCAATGAAGCGAAAAATCCATAGAAGCAATCGCACGAAGTAAGAAGACCCATTTTTGATCTAACATTCCGTTGCAATATCTCACTGCGAATCATCACATTCTGACACCAGATCTCCATTTTCCCAAACAAATATCATTTTCTTGATTTCCAAGGATAAGACTAGACGGTAGCAAAACAAATAAACGTGCTCTTTGTAAAAAGGTTTCATTCTTTACAAGAACATGAAAAATTCATACACATGTTGGTTAGTTCTTTCTCCCCGTGAGTTTAAAACAATTATCTTTATTTTCCCTTTCATCCGACAATAATATGAAAAATCTTGTCACTATGATTTACTTCAGTGGTCATTAAAAAAAATTGCTCATTATTGAAAAGAAATAAAAAATGTTATATCTTTTAGTGGTTTATGAGATAAAATAGTGGCATTTTGTGAAAGTAGTTACTTTAGACATAACTGGCACAAATCAACGAAACGTAAATTCGGACTAGTAAATTATTTGAGAGGGAAAATCATTGTAATTGAGGAGCCTTTCACAAATCTGCTAAAACCTTATTTTGTGGGGCAATTTTAAATTAATAATTTTATTTATTTTTAAAAATTTTTCACCAAGCAAACTCGTATCTTGCGTTTTAGTTTAACAATTAAATTAAAAATTAAAAAATGATTGCTTTAATTTTTTTACTAGCTCCACACAGGAAGCATTGAAGAAAATAATTTCAATCACGCCCAATGTCATCTTAGGGGATGCTGTGTGGAGAGTAATTTAAGTAAAGGAAGGAGAGGAAGTTCTCGGAAGGAAAACATGTAAAAAAGTTTCATTTTAATATATTGAGGGCCTACTCATGTGATAATATGGCTCTTTTACATTCTAGTTATTTCACTTTTAGATATATAGGTTAAAGTTTCACTTTGTGAAAACATATCATTTGCTGGTTACGTTATGCATGTAAATATTTTGTTTTTTTTGAAAATCTGAATCAGCCGTTCTAACGTTAAAAAAAATAACGTATTTGGGGTAGAAATTTGTCTTTCTGAAAACCACCCTCAATTTGTCAGGGATGATAAAAGACAAACACTGATTAAGTATGTTTGTAGCATTCTATCTATTCATGTTTTCGAATTAAAGTAAAACAGCCTCGCAACTCAATGGTTTCAAGTTTTACGTAAATCATAATTTTCCTCTTGGAAGTATGTTAATGTGATTACGAAAGTTTAATTAAAGTAAAGCATAGGTAAATCAGCGAGAGTTGACTGCAATTTATTTATTTATTTATTTGAGACACAAACAGGATATTTATAGAACATTCTTGTGGGTAATTAACATAAAACAAATTAAAATATAAATATCCCTGGACTAATGTGTCTGCTGTAATCGCATTTGCATATTCACAGTAGTAAACATATGAAAAACAATATCTCAGTATTTTTACACATAACTTAAAAACTTAAATTTGAAAGACTTAATAAGTAGAAAATATTTATGAAGCATTTATTAAATTATAAAACAAAAAACTATTTTTTTTTAATTTATTTTTTAGGTACACAAGTAAGGCTCTTGACTCGAAATACGAAGGTCGCCGGGTCGAATCCCGGCGTAGAAAATAAATTTTATTTGATTAATTTGGGCACGTTTCAGAGTGGAAGATACTCTGAGTATCGCCCTGGTATAAAACCACCATTCAGAATTGAAACTTTGCTTGAAATGGCTTTAGCCGTGTTTGGTGACCAGATCTGAATAGCCAGGGAATTCCCCACCTTCCACTTACCCATCTCCTTCCCTTCCTCACTACCTTCAGCCTCACAACATACCCCAATTAGGGATGCCATATTCTCACTGGCTCCAGACGGGGGCAGTTGGGACTCTTGTGCGGTATTCATAAAAAAATATTTAAAAAAATTGATTTGAATTCAGTCCTGAAAATGATACGTTTTTAGATTTTCACGGCAAAAAGTATTTTTGTTATTTGTTTTTGGGGTGTTATGCCGTGTTGCGCTACCTCCTTCTCATGATGATGTACATCTTCTCATGGATACTATAACTCTGTCCAAAACGTTGGCTAAAAAAGAAGGTAGCGCAACTCGACATAACACCCCAAAAACAAATAACGAAGTCCTGAAAATGATCACAATCGTATAAACTGTATTTTAATAATCTTTAGTATTTTAATTACAATAAAATAACACAATATTCTTCACACAAAAATACATTTTATTTCACCGACTACCACACGCCTTAGCTTTGAATTCTGAATGTGATATAATCATTAACGGTTTCTTTTAAGGTCTAAACCAAAAACATAGTACGTAAGTTATGCTTCCGTGTGAGAACGGTGATTAAGTCAACAGTTTGATAAACCTTTGATAAGTTTGAAACAGTTTATTTGAAGCATGCTAGAGCGTAGCTTTTAACTGTACGACTCACGTTCGGTAAGTTCTTCGAGCAGTTACGTAAATTCATTAATATCAAAAAGCGCGTGCCTTTCGAATATTGTTAATGAGTATTAATTGCTACTAAGACTCAGTACTTAGTGCAATTATTCAATGAACGGCGAATTGCTCTAAGGCATAGATTCTCAACCTTTTTTTGCCCACCGCCCCCTTTTTGGGGGAAGGGGGGGGGGGAATAAAATGATCAATCAGTGCCTTTATAAAGATTGGAGACATATAACAGCGAATGCTATCAATTATTGAAGGACAGCAAAAATTCCATTATTTAATAAGAAAACTTGTTATAATTTAATAGCTACAAACAATTTTTTATTAACTTCACCTGTATAAATGAGATATTTCACGTGGATTCAGAAGTTTTAACTTTTTTAATTCCAGTAAAAAAAAAAAAAATCATATTATCCAATTAAATGTAGGTATGAATGTAATAAAATCTTTCACTTCAATTTTCATCCTCTTCCCGAATTATCGAAATACATAAATTTTCGCACATGTGATAAAAATGATTACAACACACACAATAACAAAAATTGACCAATATTAAAGTTTACTTTGCTTTATAAGTACGTGATTAGCGTGTTTTGTTTATCTTTTTAGGCCATATTTTTTACTTGCCAACGCCCCCCTCAATTTTCTCTGGGTCTACTACCGCCCTCTGAAGGTCTCAAACGTCCAAAAGGGGGCGTTATCGCCCACGTTGAGAACCACTGCTCTAAGGCATCGCACATGATGGAACTGTAAACGGATAATTTATTCCGTTTGATCCTGAGTTAGGAGAAATAATTAACCTTCCCTCAGACGCCTTTGATCCAACCGTATTCACCGGCATAGTTGCCGTAGTGTATTTGTACATATCGTACATACAGTAGTACCAACCTATTTTCCGAGTGAAACAGTGGCGTGGTGCCCCAATCAGTGTTGCTAACTGAGCTCCTGTAGAGCTAGATTTAGCTTCAAAATGAGGCCCGTAGCTCCAAAAAAGTGGTTTAGCTTCATAGCCCGTTTTTAAGATGATCTAGCTCCTTTTGTCATACAAAACTTATGAACGAAAAATGATAATTTAGGGGTTATTTATTTGGGAACTGGTTATTTTCGTATTGAAACTTAGTTTTTAAGGGGTCGTCCATTAATCACGTGTTGTTTTTATCAACTTTTTAGCCCCCCCCCCCTGGTGATATGTGGTGAGGTTTTAGACTAACCCCCCTCTCATACCCAAAATCAAGTGAATTTTTTATCAATCATTTTGAGGTACAAGGTGTATTGAAATTTTCAGAATATTATCTCTAAATACAGGTATAATCTGATTAAATTTTGGAAAATTAAGCATCGTGATAAAAATGTCCAGACAGATTAAGTTTGCATTTTGCTTTTGACTGGCATAAAATTAATAAAGGAAGGTGTAAAAAAAACATATATTTGTACATGCATGTATTTAATGGACATCGTGAATACATTAGGAAAAAAAAGTTTACAATTGAGTTGGTGACTCTCGCATTACAGTTCATGGAATTTTCACGAAAATAACTCTTTTCTCTTGTGTTTTCTGATGCAAAATGTAACAATTCTAAAAATGATTTAAGTATTTATTAGAACTTGTGCATCAAAAGAAAAAATAATATTATTGAATAGAGGTATCTTTTCAGAGGGACAGAAACTCTCAGTATCCATCTGCTAATAAAATCACCACTCCCAATCAAATCGTTGCTGGAAAGAAATGTTTAGTGATCAGATCTGAATTTCTATAATCCAACCTTCCTCTCACTTTTTCTTAATCCTTCCCATTGCGTTCGGCGACTATGGCATTTGGCTTCCTAGAACTTCCTACCCTTGTCTGTAAGCCTTGTTTGTAAACTGAACGTCTGTTAAATTATTTAAAAAAAATGATCATACAATACGGTATTACAGACTGGGGAAGTGCCACAGCCTTGCTCAGGGCAGGTGCGTTGTGGCTTTGGTGCTGTAGTAATTTTATATTTTATACGCATAAAACAATCTAATTATTAATAAAAAGATGAAATGATTTAAAAATATATATACAACAGCGCGCCGCTGGTGAATATCCCCGTATCGGATCTGAGCTGAAGCTTTGAGCTTCCGCTGTAGACTAAAGACGCCGGCCTTGTCTTGGCGCGTCTTTGAAAGCTCTCGTTACAACATCGGCTGCGGTAAATATATCAGATTATGTGATCCACCTCTTAGAGGCCGACTGGTAACAGACAAACGAGAAATACAATGAAAGCTCTATTTAAAATGACAGAAGATGTGATAATTGGTTGAACTTGACATCATTTCGTATCTGCTAACGAAATGCATGAAGTGTTTATTTTGACCAGGGTCAAAGTTATGTAGGTTTAAACCGCAGAAAAGACAATGCTTACTAGAAATGTAGACATGTAGATTTGATTAGCTCATTTAGCACGCGCTTTGTCTATCGTACACTTTCCTGATATCGTGTATTGCTATCTAAAATTGATCGAAATTAAAATTTCATGATGATGATCAAAGGCAGCTATGCATTTGAAATTTGAGAGAAAATCTTACGGACTTTGGGTCACAAAACACGGCCATTGCGCATTTCTAACATTCTTCTTTTTTCCATGGTTTAAACTTTAACCGAAGCGTCGATTAGATATTCCAGTGAAGAAACACTAAAAAGACTGTTTTTTTTACAGAACAATTGAATAATTCATCGATTTTCAAAGTTAATTTTCAAGTCCTGGGAAATTCTATTCAAGTTCTACTATTATATTATTATGGACCAGTTGCTTCGCAGAACTTATATTATAACAAAACTTGAATAAAACATTCACAGAAATGGAAAATTAACTTTTAAATCTGATGACTTGTTCAAATTCTGTGAGATCACTGACCGTAACATACTCAAAAAATGTTCCGAATTTAATGAAATGTCAATAAGGTTTATTAACAAAAAAATTGATATAAATTAGTAAATACCTAAATTGAAAAAACTGCTGAATCTTTATCCAAATGTTCGTAGGTAAGTAGGTATCGTTCAATATTTTCCAGGCTAGTATATTTGAAAATGCGTTGAATTTTATACATTGCTGAAATTCATTTTCATTGACATTTCATTGATCAAGTATGCAGTTTCGAAAAATAAACACGGTTTTACTCTAAAAGCTTTTATGCGACAGACCCAGGTTGACAAAAATATGAATAGTTTTTTCCTAGCGTACAGTTATTATTTTATCAAAGGATTTGAACTTCATTGAGTCCACAATATGCCAGTATTCTATTTTCCCATTTTATGTGGTACCTACCATACTATAAACAAAATAAATGCAGCAGATTAGTACCTATAGCCAAACAAACAAAAAAATAAACTGGCCATTTAAAAAAGAGACGGTTTTTAAGTTGGGCCTAGGATTTTTAGTCCTCGGAAGCATATATATTTATTGAAAATACGATATAAAGGATTCCACGACAAAAATACGATCTAAAGGAAAATACGATCTAAAAGAAAATACGATCTAAAGGAAAATACGATCTTAAGGAAAATACGATCTAAAGGAAAATACGATCTAAAAGAAAATACGATCTAAAGGAAAATACGATCTAAAAAAAATACGATCTAAAGGAAAATACGATATAAAGGAAAATATGATATAAAGGATTCCACAACGGTCGGCCCCCGGCATACTTATATACTAAAGTCAGTAGTTAATAAGTCTTAGGACGGGTTGTTTCATTTTCACGTTCTGTGTAGGTTCTATTCAAGTTCTGTGATTATTTCAGTTTTGTGAAGCAGCTGTCCTATAACGATATAATAACAGAACTTGAATAGAACCTACACAGAACGTGAAAATCAACTTCAAATATTTGATGAATCCATCAAATATTTTGAAACAACCCATCCTTAGTCGTAAGTCACTAGCTATAAGTCTTAGATGTAAGTGAGTAGTTATATTTGTTAATCTTAATTGTAAACAAGTCATATTAATTTATGTTTTTATATACAGCGCCCTTCAGGTGATTTTTCGCGGAAACGGCGCTTTATAAATCAGCCAAATATTATTATTATTAACTGCAGTCGGTTTAGGGGAAATATGGTATACCTACATACACGAAATATAACTAAGTATTACCGAAGGGTTGTGCTGAGATGATATTCTCCCAAATAAAGAGAGTATAAAACATATGTTCTTTCAAATGCATCTAGGACAAAACTACTATACACTGTATACACCAGCGTAAAAGTTAAAAAAAGATACTGTAAATAAAATCGTTTGCTATCCATACCATAACTTGTTATTAAAGTTATTTCAAGTCGATTTTAGGTGTTGATGTTGTTAAATAATACACCAAAAATTATATTTTAATAATAATTATAATTTTAGATGACTGTCGGGTCACCATTATAAAGGACTGTGAAATAAATTAATTATTTCAACAGCGGTATTGTTTTGAAATGAAAAAGACGGAATAGCCCTCGTCTGCCAAGTACCCAGCCAACTAACAAGACAAAGCATAAAACACACAAGTACAACATAATAATGCTTTCTGTGTAAGGTCGACACTAATTGCGTATCTTATGAATCACTTAGGTATACCCACCTACTGCAAGTTACTCACATCGTGCAACTTTTGTTCTGTCGACCTTCTTTAACTTTGTAAATAATTTTTAATAACGTTTACAAAGCTTTTAGTGATGCACTACTAAGTAATGCAAAATCGTGTATTTTTGATTTTTAAATTAGATCGCTTAGAAATATTTTAGATGCTTTAATGAAATGCTAAAGTACAACACGTATTTGCCTTGGAAATGATCGAGTTTTTTTTGTTGTTTTGTAAACCCAGAAAAAATACAGAATGTCCTACTCTTCTTACGAACTTCTTTTATTCAATAATGTGGAAAATTAAATTCTTTAGAAAAATGATCGTAAAATTTTTAAATATTTGTCCCAGAACTTTCAGCGATGTTTTTTCTTGAATAAATCAAAACGGCCAGCCGGTGTTAAATAGGAATTTAAACCCTATCTCCATCTACATAACAAGTGTTATCGTTAACAGCCTGATGCTGAATTTTACACGAAGTTGTGTGCAGATGTATTATGATGCCACGAATTTATTGTCAGTATCCCTTCTCCAAAAAGTCAACATTTAAAAATACATTCGAGCTTTTAATTTGTTCCAATATTTTGTAGATATAACCTAAGTAGGTACTAAAAGTAACTGTAATTTTATTAGGGGTAACTTATTGAAGTTTTCTAACCTCATTGTAATATATAATCATTTGCGAAGATAATATCAACAAATCTCAATGAAAATAATATTTAAGCAACAGAAAGACACGTAAAATAAAATGGCAACGGTCGCTAATGGGATCGGTCGCAACGCCATATAATAAAATGAGGATAGATATATCCGAGACACCAACTGAATGTAAAAACATTCAGGTAGATCTTTTCCATCACGCCAAAAAGATGGCAGCTAAAAATAGAACATAATTGAAGATAATATTTTTTATTATTATTTTAACTTTACGAGTATAACCTCAAATTGCAATATTTGATTAAATGAAGACAATATAAGCGAAACTCAATCGAAAATCTGGAAACTAAAAAATCAGAAAAATATATTGGCACCTCTGGGACTCGAATCCAGGACCTTTCGCTTTCCGGGCAAACGCGCTTACCACTGCGCCAATTTTTAACTGTGTCATACTTCGACTAAGAACCACCCACATTATCTTCATTTTCTCAAAGCATATTTTATTGGCTGGTATCTTTTCGCTATGATTTTCGATTAAGTTTTGCTTATATCTTATAGCTTCATTTAATTGAAGATAATATTCGTCATTTAGAAAAAGAAAGTTGAAAACAACGGCTGTAGGTGTCCATGTTAACACACAGAACGGAAATAAGGAGGAATACAGAGCATTTTTCTCCAGCACCACATTTCGAGGTCTTCTATCAGCTTTTTTTCTTTCGCTGGCTCTTTTCTTTCTTTCCCCACCGTATAGAAATATGATGGATTGGAACGAGTAATGAAGAGACAACAGCTCTGTTCGTAGAGTGCCAGTCCTGGTAATACCAGAAGAACTGGGTTTGAGTCCTACTTGCAATCATTATCTTTTTATTTTCTGTTTCCCTGTTTCAAATTTTCATTGAGAGTTGTTGATATTATCTTCGTCAATGATTAAAAATAACTCTAATTATTATCCAACCCGCTGAGCTTCACGTAACGCATTATTAAAATTACCTGGTCTCAGAATAAAGAGCAGGTGAGGTGGAATGATTCACTCAAGCCGTGGCTCAGAAACCGCGATTGTAACATATGTCTCTCGCTGGCAATGGCTGGTTCGCTCTGTCTATTTGGCAGCAGCAGCCGGACAAATTTCCGCCGTGATTCCACAAATAATACAACCTACGGCTACTGGTTTTCCGGTCACAAACGTTATATTCTCGGTTCATTCGGTGGGAGTAGTTAACGTGCAAACCAACGGAAATTTGCTTCGAGAAATGCTGAGCGAAAAAATGGAGAGCTTTGGTAAATAATTCTAATTTTTACACTTTTTCATTATTTTGTCTCGTGTGATGCTTGTAACTTTCTATTCAGATTCCGAATATCCTTCCGAATGTATATTATCAGTTGGCGAAGAATGTTTAAAGCTTAGATAAAATTAGTTTCATTTTATTATTTGCTTGCTATTTTCCTTCCAAACGAACGATTTGTCAACATTATAGCTTCATAAATTGATTGATTTGTTATAGTATACTGCATACAATATTACACATTTAAATCCACTGTCTCGAATGTGTCGTCTATATAATATCGTTGAATGTGACCATAAACAATCTCACATATTTCAAAAAACAAGTTATCAAACTCCTACCATGACACTTCGTGGAGAACAGTTATGTAGCTGCTTTATTATCATACCCTTTATTTCTTTTTTCCTTTTTGTTTTTATCTGTAGGGTATTATGTTTGACACTACTATGTTTTATATTTCATTTTGATTATCATTATTTCTGTTATCACTACAAGCGTTTCCGTCTAGTAACAACTAAACATTGATTACTCATGCTGTAAACATTTCTAATTGGAGTGTTAACATCTAAGAACATCCCAACGGCAATTATATTATTGTAATAATAGTTAACACTCTGTAAATGTTTCAAACAATAAATAAATAAATAGAGCTTTGTCACGTGAAAGAAACATTTCAGTTTTACGTAAAATTAAAAAAAAAAACCTTTTATTTAAATAAAAACATTCTGTTGTTTTATTATTATTACACAATTCTGTAAAATGCGTTTAAATCCAGTAAGTGTATATATAAGAAAGTGAAGATAAGAATATATCTTACTTTCTCTTAATTTTGTTCGTCTATGATATGCGTTATTCTTGCATGAAA
This sequence comes from Glyphotaelius pellucidus, assembly GCA_936435175.1. Taxonomy (NCBI): domain Eukaryota; kingdom Metazoa; phylum Arthropoda; class Insecta; order Trichoptera; family Limnephilidae; genus Glyphotaelius; species Glyphotaelius pellucidus. The sequence goes on along the minus strand of OW386545.1, from coordinate 32,752,231 downwards.
TTATTCACATTCAATTAACTCATGAATTTAAGAATCATTTTCAAATTCGGAACTGTTCGCATAAATTCAGACAAGCGATCAAGTAGGTACCAACTACAATATAATATTGTAACACGAGATTATTTTAATGGTATTTCTAAAAATTTGAATTTTGTATATTAATATTCCATGATTTTTCACAAGTCTGCGCTAGTGATTATCACTGAATTTTATTTTTAAGTCATTTGGTGATCGCAAACACACGATTTTAGTATCTTACCCATAGACATAGGAATATATAGGACCTGCCCTAAGTGATAAAAAGCGTATTATTTCCCCCTCCCCATACCGGTTCCATTTGGAATTTGGAACCGGCTGGGCTCACGGCCTCGAGCGAATCTAAAATATGTGACGTCATCATTCTTGTGCGAACCAGCGTCGGGCTTTGATTGGAACATTTTACGAAATAATACGGCAAAAATGGTGCCTTGTTCTATAAAAACGTGTAAAAATGGAAATGAAAAAGAGAATAAACCCAATTGTCGTATAACATTCCATAGGAAAGCATTATTTTACTTTATTTTAAGCTTATTCTTTATTTATTTATTTATTTATTTTGAGAAACATTACATATTACATTGTTATAATGAGCTTTGGCTGTCCAACTAAGAATTTTGCCCGTTTTAGAACAGTCAAAATGAACAGATATTTTACATGTAAATAGTGTGTTGACTATAATATTCACATCATATAATATGATCCGTTTTAATAACCATCTATTCACCATAACAAATGTACGCGTTTCTCAAGTGTGCTCGTCGCTGTTTATTGGGGTAAGTAAATTATGAAACATTTGTAAAAGTGTCTTAACTAAACACGGCAACAAAATATTCGACTCTGAAAACAAGTGAACCTTACTTTGCCGTATTTGGACTTCGCAAATTTGTTCATAACGTGGCGAGCAATTCGCGCTCCCATGTAACAAGATCTATTCATTCAAAGGCAGATTTTACTTTTAAGAACTAAATGGTGATATTGTAATGCGAGAGGTCTATATACTGTCAGATTGATTTATTGGCGAATCACATATCTCACAGTCATCTTCCTCCCTTCGCGTCCTTCTGCATTTGGTTTGTACCCCTCACCTGTCTGTTCTTGTCTAGGTATATTCATATGTCTATGATCTTACCCAATAATGTATTTCTTATTAACAATTAATAATCTTGTACCGTGTTTAATTCCGAAAATGACTTAAGGGCCTTTAACCAGTCGCCGAGAACGATGATCTTGCGATCATACCCTCGCAACGGTACAGGGCGGTTCCGATGAGAAAGATTAATTTTTCTTCATACCAGCATTTTAACATAATAATTCAATATCGATTTTATTTCATTACAAATTTGCTTTGATAAATATCCACATTCAAAAATGCTCAAACCCGTGAAGATAAAACAATTAAAATTATGTACTTTTTGTAATAATTTTTTGATCATAAGTATGTATAATTTTTCAATAAAGTCTAAGCAAAATTAGAATGTATTTTTTTTAAATATATTAGTTTGTAAGACCGTAAATAAATAGACGAACCAAGTATTTTTGACACAAAAAAGGGGCGCTGACCTTTTTTATGATTTTATTTGAACTTAAATTAAAATTCTGAAAAGTAGCTTTCCCAAATAATTTATTGATTTATTTTACTGAATAATTATATGATTTGAAATGTATGTTGTATAAAACAAAATTTTGTTTGAAAATTTAACATATCTGCCAACGACCTACGGTATAATCTTATTGTACTAAAAATAAACATATTTTCTCAAAATTTAAAGAATAGCTTTACTAGAAAAAAAAACAGTCTTTCAAAATCAATTTATAATTTTTTGTGGAAAAGAGTCAAAACGTCTAAAATCGGATTTAATATCACATATTTCCGGTTTTGTCTGGTTATTCCCACGTTAACGTTCTTGACCTAAAATAAGTTTTAAAATTAGCCTTAAAATAAAATTACTATAGCACAATTTTACCTCGTCGAACATTGTAAAACATCTAAATATTCAAATTTTCTACTTAGCAGCCGAAAGAGATATTCCCACCAAATATAAATAATTCAGTGTAAAACCTTTTAGACGTACATAAAATTAATTTGAAAGCACAATAACTTGTTCCGAGAAAAGGCTAATTGGGAAATTCGACTCGTATTATTAATTCCGTAATCTCCTTTGAGTAAAGTTAAAAACATTGTTAAATAATACTAGAGATTTCGGGTAAAGCATATTAAATTAGTCACCTAATTTTTTTTTGTTTTCATGAAATATTAGCAGTACTTACTTATCTACGATTTTTTTGTCTGATATAGGTATTATGTTATTGTTTAAAATTATAGCGTGTTGGCAGAAACGAAGGGTTACATATAAAATTAACAATTTTTTAAATTTTCTATTAGGTCTGTACTTCACTTTCCTCTTACCTTGAATGTCATTTTAATTGCAAATCAAGGAATGCACATTCAATTAATGATTTACTATTATACAAGGTGGCGCAAAATTAATCACCCTATCGGAAGATGCTGTAATTTTTGCAAATGGCGTCGTACGTCAATCACATTTGACATTTGTGAACAAGACAGCTGCGAAATACAAACAGACCAAGCAATGAAGCGCTAAGCTCCGCAAGAGCGTGGAATAATTGTGTCGATTTTTTTTACCAATAATCGGTCGGTGGATTGAACGAAGAGGACGGTTTTGTGTCGAAAGTCATCATGAGTGACGAGGCGCATTTCCACTTAAGCGGTTACGTCAATAAGCAAAATCTTCGTTTCTGGGGCACTGAAAATCCACGTGTGATGCACGAAGAGCCATTACATCCACTCAGCAGCCACTGAGTGGTGCGGCGTTCACGCGGGAGATGTGATGGGGCCGTATTTTTTTGAGGACGCCATTGGAAATACGGTCACTGTTACTGGCGAACCCTACAGGGCCATGATAAATGATTTCTTACTGCCGGAATTGGATGAGCGGGGCTTGGTGAACATGTGATTTCAACAAGACGGTGCAACCATCTCACAGCACGAACCACAATGGATATTATGAAGGAAGCGTTTCCTGGTCGCGTAATCTCCCGTTTTGGCGATTTGGCATGGCCAGCAAGATCGCCCGATTTAACCATCCCAGACTTCTTTCTGTGGGGCTACTTGAAGTCGCGGGTTTATGCCAACAAGCTTCAGACAATCGCAGCCCTTAAGGAGAATATTCGACAGGAATACGAACAGTTATCGACGGAAATCTTGCGGAAAGTCATGGAAAATGCGATAAAACTGGCACAAACGTGTATCAACACTGGCGTTAGCCATATTTTTATATATTATATTTTTCACTTAACAGAAAAAAATTTAAAAGTCCAAATAAAGATTTCCATCACTCAAAATCATTTTTTTTTTATTTAGTAAAAAAGTTATTCGAAAACAAAATTGGATGATTAATTTTGCGCCAACCTGTATACACAAGTATTTATGAGAAATCTATTCAACGTGTTAAAGTCAGTACGTCGGAATGTTTCCGATTTAAAATAAAATCCAAATAAATAAAACATTTGTGAACGTTTCCGAAAACGAAAAACCGTCTTTGAAAAGAGATGAAATGAGAATTTGATTATCAGAAATATCCATGTAATTTTTTTTAAATATTAAAAAATGGCTCGCTTTACGTATTTTCTAAACTAAAATTACTGGTAACGAAAAAAATAAAAACACACGTAATTTATTAGACAAAAATGTATTATAAAGATTATCATCTCATTTTTTTGTCGTTTCATGTAAAAATAATTAATAAAAAAAATTCAAAGTGTCATAACTTTTTTCAAATTGCGGTCGGAATCTTTGTTATATTAATATTGTATTTGTATCTGGTTATGTACATTTTAAATATTTTGTAGTTAACTTTTAGATTTGAATATACGTATAACGTATTGGATTCTCTTTCCAGTGGGGTTTAGATTATAATTCTCACTATGGTAGTAAGGGAGGCACAACGAGTTCTATGAATCCTGCTGTTGTTCTGAAAAACGAACAAATTAGCCTGAGGGGTTAATTCATATTTTAAGAGAACAATCGCTTTCAGAATGATTTGAGTAAAATCTTATTTGAAATTTTTAAAAAAGTTACATAAAATATTACATGGTTTATAATTAAGTAGGTAGAAATTTAAGTACCAACGTAATAATTTCCGAAGATTTTGGTTTTGATTTATTGTAACAGAATATTAGAAACACACTTTTTTTGACTCGTAGTAAATGTTAACAGAACCACTAGTATATACGTGTGCGCGATCCTTGTTCGTCTCTGGAGGCCTGGAGTCAGTTGTTAAGCGAGTTGTTTTCCTTGTATGAATGACTTCTTTGTTTTCCAAAACAAGAGGGTTTTCGCACAGTCATTTAGAGGTTATGGGTACTCTCAATAAAACACCTTGAATCGCTGGTAAATTGATTGATTGCGTATAAAAGTTTAGATAAACTTGCAATAACGTCTGTAAGGGTTTTTTTTAATGGATTGAACGAGTTTTCGCAAGGAATAAATAACTTGCTTTCAAAGTGAGTTGACACGTTCGCTTCTAATAAAAAAACAGACAAATGATACAAAGACAAATTTGTTCTAAATATTAAGATAAAATTTGATACAGACGTTAAATTAAATTGAAAGTAAAAGACTGCATAAACGAAAATGAATCAAGATAACTTTAAACATAAAATGACTAGAAAATATCTTCCCGTTGAAAGACCACTGTTCAAAATTAAAACGTTGCTTGAAATTAATTTTTCACTTCCCGACGTTCCTTCAGAAGCTTCCCGACGTTCCTCTTCCTCATCTCAATCCCCTCGCAGTACTTTCAGCCTCACAAAAACCCCGTTTGAAGATTCCGTTTTCTTGTCAAAAGCAAGAAAGCCTCCGTAGTCGAAGGGTCAAGGCTCTCGACTAGCGATCTGGACGTCGCGGGTTAAAATCCCGGCGTGCGCAATTAAATTTTATTTGATTGATTTGTGTTATCTCACAATTTAATCATTTAAAAATATTATGAGGTGTGTTTGCGGCACGTTCCATAGTGGATGATAAACTCGGTATCGCTCTGGTGTAAGATCACCGTTCAATTAAAACGTTGCTTGAAATGGCTTTAACCGTGTTTGGTGACTGTATCTGAATATCCAGGTATATCCTAACAGATGTTTCTTACCTTCCTCTTCCCCATTTCCTTTCCCTCCTCACTACCTCCAGCTTCACGACATACTCCTATTGGGGATGCAATAGTCTGGCTCCAGGCACGTCAGAGTAATTTGTATTCTTGTGCAATAATTACATAGACAAACGAGGAACTGCACTCAAGAACACCTAACTACCTTAAATGATTTTTTCTGCTAGAGCGCCCAATCCAATAAATATCCATTCGATCACAATAAATCAGCAATAAAACTTAATAAACAGAAAGATAATCGCTGATTGAATCATCGAATCATTAATGAGACGGGACTTACATAACAGTAACATTGTAATCATTTAATTACCCGTAGCCTTCAAAGGCCTAGCCCCGGACGTCAGAGCGTTATGGCATATGCCCCCGCCGGTGCAGAACCGTTGTAACCTCTCTGTCCGTTGCACGAGTCGTTCGTAGGAAAGAGGGAGTGGTAACAACGGAGCTATCAGAAGTAAGCCGCTCCCCAATCTGACCTAGTAAAAATCCATAAGTTATTTTATTTCGCGGTTCAGCTAAGTGTATTGGATGACGTTTGCAGCGGTCTTAACTGAAGGTCGGTCGTTAAGATTCACATTGTTAACTTTTTTAATTTGATTAGGTATTTTATTCTAATTACTTCCGCAATTATTGCTGTGTTCCCATGCACGTTAAACGGTTCTTCTGTAATCAGATGCACTTCTTTCGACTTAATGGCGTTGCGTTTATATTATGGCATCTGACTGAACGATAAAAAACTTACCCTAATTGAAAAGGCATAATAATGTTTATTTATTTAAATGCCATAAATGGCTTTATACATCAAAGTGATAAATTAAGGTTATAAGTATACAGTGGTTAAACAGGAGTCCTGTATAACCACTGTATTTATTACTTGTAAAAACTTTTTTATGGCGTTTAAATAAAGAGAGGATTTTTATAAAAAATAAAAATAAAATAATTAAAGTAAATTATCTGAAGATAGAATCTACAGGAGGGTATCAGTATTATGTATTATTATGTTTACAAAGTTTATTTTTTGTTAAGTGTTAATTCGTAGAATTCCATTAATCGTTACTTTTTTTTTATTCAAAGTAAATCAAATTAAATAGTGTTTTTAATAATTTTTATGATTTATACACGTTCTGCCGGGTAATTTAAATATATGTGAAAGTTTTCAGTCTTCTGAAGGCATTATCAAATTTTGGTGAAGCCCCTTAAAGAGATCTATTTATATTATTTCTATAAAAAAATTACTTTTGAAATATTACGTTAAGGATAGGTATCTATATACTTTATCATTACAATCAGTTCCAATTTTGAAAACGACCTTAAATTCAAAGCAGGGTGCCCGGATTCATGGGATGAGGTTTGTCAAGACCATGGCGGTGGATAAGTTTGCCCACCAACTGCGTGGAAAAGACTGCTTGAAGGAGACCTTTTTAACTCTACAGCCGGACTCGAGCTCGACCCATCGCTTTGCACAGCAGTGGGAGGGATGGATTCATACTTTCGTAACTCCTGGTCACATTGACCCCCAGACTCCTACCCTTCCCTCATACCTTTTTCCATACCAGATTATTTTTACTTTCCCAGAATAGGCCCTCTACATGGCAAATCCAAAGATGACATTGGCCCTGAGAGATTCATTTCCTCACGGCCTCCGTTGCGGAACAGATGTAAAAATAATCTGAGTTTTAGAGTTCATTGAACTAGAGATTCAAACAGCCGACCAAAAGAAATTAGTTTTTTATGATAATGATTAATATTGTCAGGTAATTTTTTACTCGGAAGTGTTATTTTTTTTAATAAAAAGGGATATTGCCTAGTCGTCGCCTCGGTTTTTAATTGTCCAAACGATCATTTTCAATCTCCACTTTAAAATTAAAAATAAAGTGTAAAAAATGATAATTATTGACTTAACTAAGGATTATTTCAACTAAAGAGACCTTTACCTTTACGGAAATAGCTTTATCTTAAACACCTATGTTTCATTGAAATAATGAAAGAAAACCTTCTCATCCTGTAAAATTTTCTAATGGTCGTTTGGACAATTAAGAACTAAGGCGACGTAATAGTGTGATAGTATATTATAGGAGTTAATACAATCTAGCTATGACCCAATACAATATCTGCAGTGTTTTCAAGGGCTCGCTTTCAGTGTATTGACTCGTTATTTCAGACTTGGAAACAAACACGTCCCAAATGTCCGAAGTGATAACAAGATGGGCAAATTGAAGCATAAATCAGGCACTCGGACCAAGCGCCATTTTCTCTTGGGCGCCTGAACACAGAAATGTACAGCATTTAGTATCGTGCCGCTGACATTTGAATGTCATTTAGGATATTAACTCCCTACGAAAATATGAGAAGGCGGTTTAAATCGGAACGTTCCATTTTGTATTTCAGACTGTTCTATTTTCGAATGTTGTGTCGCTAGTACGTCAATTTTTTTATTGTAAAAAATAAGTGTGAATGGGGCAAGGCTCGTAGAAAAGGTGTTTAACAAGGTTATCTCATGCAGGCCTTTTTCGAAAAAAAAAACTCGTAGGGCCGCTTTCAAAATTTCGAACGCATGATGTAGCTTGAAATAAAACACTGTCACTCTTATTGCAATTAATTCAAATATCCCAGTGGAACATGAACTGCAGGCTCGTCACGAATTTTTAGACAATCATTGCTCTACCCCCTCGATGAGCTAACCTCGTTAAATGCATTTTCTATTTGCTTGACAAATGACAAACTTGCTTGACAAATGAAGAAGATGTTGACAAATAATTATATTTTAAAAGTCGTGGTGGGTTAACCCGTAAGAAGCATGAATAGCAGGTGTTTTTTCAGGTGCAAAAAAAAACATAATATTTTAGCAAACCATTATATTACCAAATATTGATTAAATATTAAAGAATAAATGGAACGTCAAACGAAAAAATTCAAAATTCAAAATAAAAAATTCAAAAAAAAAAAAATCTAAGTTACAGGGTGTTGAAGTGGTAGGTCTAAAAAAATGGCGCGCCCTGGTTGACACTATTGCAACCCTCCTAGTAATCTAAAAAAAAAAAAAATTCTTAATCCAAAAAAATGCGGTTATGGCTCGAACTGCGATACAGTAGAAAAAAAAATTTCGCAAATGGCGGTTGTCTGAAATAAAAAAAGACATTTTTTACTAGTTTTTTGACTTTCCAAATTTTTTAAAAATAGTAAAAATTACAATTTTGTTATAGTTTTAAATCTCGACGTAGAGTAATGTATAGAGAAGGCTCACACCAAATTTCAAGCAAATTGGTTTCGTAGAACTTGCGATATCGTGTCCACCGTCTCGGAAGAAGTAGTTTTGAGAAAAAAGCGTTTAAAATTTTGTTCTATTCAGATTCTGGTCAGATTCCGACTAAACCGCGACATTAAAATGGTTATAACTTTTAAAACAATGCGAATTTCGAAAAATCCTTTTAATGAGATATTTTTGAATATTTAAACTTAGGAAATATGAAGAAATTTTTTTTTTTTTTTTTAGACTAGAATACTGCCTTAAGAAATTTAGAGTTTTTAACGTAAAACCATAAGAACTGGGACAATAAAACACAAAAAAAATAAAACTTTTACAAACTGAATTACTTTTTACAAAAAAGTAATTCAGAGTGTTCCAATGTAATGATCATTTTCCAAACAAGTATATAGCTACTTGATAAAATAAAATGTGCTGTGGTTATTTTTACGAGTGACAGCTGTTTCCATTTCCGAAGGCTTGTCATGTCACTCAGTTAGACAATGCTTTCAAGATGTCAATATAAAATCAACAACTGACTGAACTTGACATTATTAAATGTTCTTGTCTGTGAGTGAAATTTCAGTCCGGTGATGATTGAATGGTAGTTTAGCAAGTTCAGTATCTTTGTTATACCTTCAAAAATATTTACGCAGTTTTCCAATAAATCAAATATATTTCAATATGTTGCTTTTTTTTCCGAAATCATAACCATTGTAGCATTTTTGGCCATATTTTGGCCAATTTGCAAACACCCTCGAGCGTTCGCTGGCCAACATGAGATATTTTAGAACATGTATTGGAATTATTTCAAAAGTCCCCACGCATTGAGCACTTCGATTAATCAAAAAGATTTTTTTTTTGATTTTTAAGAAGACATGTCGCGCATTTATTGTGAATTAATTAATTCAAAATTCGCGAACCAACATCATTGAAATATGTTTTCTTACAGATTTTGTGTTAACATATTTAAAAATGCACATTTAAATTTATATCTGTGATTACAAACTACGCTTTAGTCAACATAAAGGCGTCACAATTTTTTTTTCCAAAAAGGTACTACATTTCAATAGGTATTACATGTTCTACCGGTATTTCAATGGAAGATGCACTGAGGAACTAGCGTCATTGATCCCTTCGGCACCGGTGCATACATAGTCTGGAGACACGCCAAATGCGCACCCAACATATGTACACGGTTGACATTTGTCACATGAGAACGGGTCGTTTTTTTGCCTCGTTCTTGTGTTCAACAGCTCGGCTATGGAACGATTTGCTGGCCTCTGTGTTTCCTCCCTCCTACAACATGGGTCTCTTCAAGACCAATGTTCATTACTTCCTCTCCTCAGAAAGACCCTCAACCCAGCATCCCAGATGACATAGGCCCTGAGGGAAATAATTTTCCTCAGAGCAGCCTGTGTGGAGTTAACGTAAAAAAAAACACATGCCAATTTAAAAATAAATAATAATCAGAATTCATACGTTTATGAATTTAAAATTTTTTTATATTTTTTTTGTGAAACCCAAAATATATGGGATGAATGGTTAAATAAAGATACATTCAATGGCTCTTTTATACTAAAAGCAGTTTTTTATATCACCATATTAAAATTCGGAGTTACGATTTTTTTAATGAGAACGGAAAATTTCCAAATCGATCGCTGAGAAATCCCGTACGTTAAATCCCGTATTTCATGTACGAATGTGATCGTACGAGTGGTTAATCTTTTCTTGAAGACGCCTGTGTACACACCGATTATCTAAATGACTGCAAGATTGCTAAAATGTTGCGGACACACAGGCGCTCCGTCAATTTTTAATGAATAAGCCTTGGGACACCTTTTGTTGATATTTGGCGCCATTGTCTAAATGTTTTATTTATTTATTTATTAACGCCCCTTTTTCGGGGCTTTTATATATGAATAGTTAGAACTATACGGTAATTATTGTGCATAATTTAACTGCCTATGTAACAACATTTTATATTTGTTTAAAGATAAATTGAAGATGTCCACTGACTTGTTATAATTATTTCCCACCATTATTATTCTGGGATCAGAGAAATACATATGGTAGTTAATCCCAGAATTTCTTCACTAAAATAAATCCTGACATCTGGTATTACGTTGTGGCTTATCAGTTCAAGCAATACCGAACTATCAACTAAATAATTTAGAATTTTATGTAGAAATACCAAGTCAGTGAAAATTCTTCTGTCTGACGGTTTGAACATATTTGCATCATTTAACAGAGTTTTGTAGTTCAACATAATACCCATTTTAAAATTTAGAAAACGTTAGAATTTGTTTTGTATTCTTTCAACAGCTTGTACATAAGTATTATAATGTGGATTCCAGACGGGAGAATTGTACTCAAGCTGACTTCTAACATAAGCAAAATATAACATTTCAATACACTTTATTTTGTTAAAATTTCTAGTTAGTCAGTTATAAATCCTAACATTTTTAAGCCCGTGTTACAGATTTCTGTTATGTGGTTAACAAATGAAAGATTTGATTGAAAATTGATACCCAAGGTTTTAATCTGTATTAACACCAACTTTTAGGTCAATACAACCATACAAAGCTATGAGTTTTTGAAAGATATGATAAAAATAAGACGGAACGCGTAACTGCTGTTTTTTGTGTATCACAACTTTAAATAATAAAAATTTCTGAAAAAAATTATAGGTACTAACAGCAATATTTTTTGGGCAAAACCAGATAGCAAAACAAGTTTTTTATACAAAATTTTCGCTTAAAAGGTATTGAACTATCAGACAAAGAAGAGTTTTTGCGTAAAAATCTCTTTGAATTTAAGAAATTTCCGGAATCTTATCAGTTTAGAAAAAAAACCACAAGTTTTTGTGCTATTTTTACTATCATCTACCACGAACACAATATTTTTCCTCCATTAAAAATGTGAATATCTTTAGTTTCCAGTAGACTGCAGAGATTGCCTATTGCTTCTCCGGTGGAAGAGCGGTTATATCACAATTTTCAATTTCCGTGTAATTTTATGAACGCTGATTAGATCAGGTGTGCGCACGCGAAGGCTTGAGAGCCACTTGTACCACAGAAGTATGTTTGTTACATTCTATCGCAATACGCCCCTCTGCTTTGTCAACTGGAATAATTGAACGTAAATATTAAAAAAAAACAATCCCAACTTCAATAAATTTGAAACGTGATGTCTATATTTGCATTTCGAAACTCTCCATGAAGTCTTCGACGAATGTTACTACATATAAAAATAGTATGTAAGGTGTAAGGTATACAATTAACTCAAACAAGCGGCCCTAAGGAAAATTATATATCTAAGGGTCTGCGTCAACTGTTAGGATGCTGTGTGGATGGTTTTTTGACGAGAGGAAAGAGTGAACATGTGTCTTAAAGAGACCCATGTTGTAGAAGGATGAAACACAGAGACCCAGAAAATCGTTCCATGGACGATATGTTGAACTCAAGAACGAGTCGTAGAAACAAAATTATTTTACAAGCTATCGAAAAAAAACTATTGAAATGCTACTATAATTGGGTTTATATCTAGGTTAAATATTATTAATTAAATGAAAACAAATCGATTGTAAAATTTCACTATTTAATAATTCGAAAAGGTTTCTTCGTCAGAATAAGATTACCAAAAATTATAATATTATTTCAAAGATTGAAGAAATAAAAATTATTAGATTATAAGATTTTTTGACATTATTAGTTTAGTTTCGACGGCCGGCGTAGTCTAGGAGTAAGGCACTTGACTCGCAATCCGAAAGTCACGGGATAGAATCCCGGTATGGGCTGATAAATTTTATTTGAATAATTTGTTATTATTTATTATTTTAACTTTATGAGTAAAACCTCAAACTGTAATATTTAATTAAATGAAGACATTATGAGCGAAACTCAATCGAAAATCTGGAAACAGAAAAATCAGAAAAAGATATTGGCACCTCTGGGACTCGAACCCAGGACCTCCCTACTTTCCGGGTTTCCCCAACCCGGAAAGTAGGGAGGTCCTGGGTTCGAGTCCCAGAGGTGCCAATATCTTTTTCTGATTTTTCTGTTTCCAGATTCTCGATTGAGTTTCGCTCATAATGTCTTCATTTAATTGAATAATTTGTGTTACTTCACAATTCATTCATTTAAAATGTTGTATAGTATATCTGAACTACAACAGGAAGTGAAATTCTTGAAAAATGATAAAAGGAAAAACAATCTGGTATTTTTCGGAGTTGAAGAAACAGGAAAAACCGAAGGTGAGCTTGTTGATTGCATAAAAGATGCCATAATTGAATCAGGAACATACTTCGAGAGCAACGAAATTAGCAATATATACAGAATTGGGAAACGGATCAACAACAAAAATCGCCCTGTAATAGTTTCTATCACCACTTTATGGAAAAAGCATATCATTCTACGAAATAAGTCCAAACTTCCCCAAGGAATATACATCAAGGAGGACTACTCTAAAGAAGTGTTAGAAAAAAGAAAGCAATTGCAATTACAAGTTGAAGAAGAAAAGAAAAAAGGAAACATAGCATTCATAAAACATGATAAATTAGTAGTGAAGAAAAACAGAGACAACAACCCAGAAAAAAGGAAAAGAGAAGAGTCAGGTTCTCCAAACTCCTCAAATCAAAAGAAGACGACAACTGCCACCTCACACCGGCAAATTAATTCCTCAACCAAAACCCCAGGAAAAGACATTATAAGACCCAACATACTCTCCTACGTTGAACGAGGAAAGTCGGCTTCACTATCGGATATTCCAAAAAACATGTAAGCTGCATCGACACCAGGAACCATATTATCACAACATTAACAAAACCAACTTTTTTTAAAGACACCCCAATCCGGCCGGTCACCGTGGGGGAAGAAGACTACTACCCTCCAACTAGATTTATAAATAATCAACCACATACCCTTTCCAAGAAAACCTGTCAAAACAAAAATATAATACACATCGCAACATATAATACGCTCTCTTTAAGAACAAAGGAAAGCCTAGCGGAATTAATCTTAGCTTTAGAAAACATACATTGGTCGATATTAGGACTGAGTGAAGTACGACGCCTAGGAGAGAACATAGAGGACTATGGAGACTTTATGTTATACTACAAAGGAGAAACACCGGGCCAATACGGAACAGGATTTTTGATAAACAAAGAATTAAAACCATATATTGATGAATTTATTGGGATCTCAGAACGTATTGTAATGCTTAATGTAAAGCTACCGCCTAAAAATGAAAAGTGGTCAATTGTTCAAGTCTATTCTCCAACAGAAAAATCTAGTAAATCAGAAATCGAGTCCTTTTACTCTACACTGTCAGATGCAATAAAAACCCACTCGCACAATAATTTAATAGTAATGGGGGATTTTAATGCCAGAACAGGCGAAAGAAAAGACGGAGAGGAAATTGTGCTCGGTCCATATTCTTCAGGAATAAGAACAAGAAATGGGGAAATGCTGATACAATTGGCTTACGAAAACAACTTAAAAGTACTAAATAGTTTATACAAAAAGCGTAAGAACAATAGATGGACATGGATACATCCGAATGGCTACCATAAAAACGAGATAGACTACATCTTAACGAATAAAAGTCACAAGTTTCAAGATTGTAGAGTTATAAACAATATAAATTTTAACAGCAACCACAGAATGGTTAGAGCTAAATTACAACTTCATACACTCAAGAAAAACCGACCCTTTATGGTGAAGAAAATCAATAACATAGCATTGGAAAGTACAGAAATATTAAGAGAAAAACTAGAAAACTTCATAGAAAACACAATAGATTCTGATATACAAAACAAATACAATAAGTTTGAAGAACTTCTGTACGCAAATAAAAGAACCAAACATGAGGGTGAAAATAGGACAACAAAATGGATAGGAAATCAAACTAAAGAACTCTTACAATCTAGAGCAGAACTAATATCAAACCCTAAGAAGTCAAAAACCACAAGAAAAGAAATAGCCCAAATTAGTAACAAAATCAAAACTCAAATGAGAAAGGACCATCAGAGATATAGATTGCAATTACTCGAAGAGTGCATACAAAGAACAGGAGGCAGCAAAAAAGCAACCAAACAACTATTAGAGAAACGAAACTGGATACCAAATTTAATAAATAAGAACCACAAATATGAAAAGCGTCGCCCAGAAATCATCTCTATAGCTACTAGCTTTTTCGCCGAACTGTATGAAAGGAAAAATACTATACAAGCAACAAGCCTAACGGGAGGAAGCGAAGTACCGGACATAATCTCTGCAGAAATAAATAAAGCTGTGAAATCTCAAAAGAAAGATAAAGCTCCAGGATCAGACGGCATTACCAATGAGTTCCTCATACTAAATAAAGACTACCTAATGCCAATTCTCAAACACCTTTTTAATGAAGTACTACATAGTGAAATTATACCCAACCAATGGACAATGACGACTATAAAACTTTTGCACAAAAAAGGAGATAAAAATAACATAAATAATTATAGACCTATCAGCCTGTCGTCAAATATCTACAAAATCTTCGCTAAAATAATACTTGGCAGAATAACCAAGACTCTAGATGAAAGTCAGCCAAGAGAACAGGCAGGATTCAGAAGCGGATACTCGACTTTAGACCATATTTATGTTATCAAACAATTATTCGAAAAAAGTAAAGAATTCAACTTCACCTTTTATTGCTGCTTTGTGGACTACAGTAAAGCTTTCGACACAATAGAACATGAAAAGATCTGGCAGGCACTTAAGAATCAAGGTGTCGAAATCAAATACATAAGAATTCTAAAAAACATCTATGATAACAGCAAAGCTAAAATTAAACTAGATAAAGAAGGAAATGAAATCAAAATAGAAAGAGGTGTACGCCAGGGCGACCCCCTCTCACCTAAACTTTTTACGGCAGTCCTGGAGGAGATCTTTCGTCAATTAGATTGGGAACAATGTGGGCTGTCCATTAACGGTGAAAACATTTCACATTTAAGATTCGCGGATGATTTGATAATCCTCTCGCTGACGAGTGCAGGCCTGCAGATGATGTTGAATGAACTAGATAGAGAAAGCCGAAAGGTGGGACTAGTCATGAACACAGAAAAGACCAAAGCAATGACAAACGGGAAGCAAGAACCTATCAAGATCAATAACAATCTGATCGATTATGTGGATGAGTATGTATACCTAGGTCAAATCATTTCTCCTTTAGATTTAACCACAAAAGAAGTAGACAGACGTATTGGAAATGCTTGGAAACAATATTGGGGTTTGAAAGAAATAATGAAAAACAGTGAAATCAGGATAGCTATCAAACGGAAACTTTTTGACACCTGCATACTTCCTGTACTTACTTATGGTTGCCAAACTTGGGCACTCACAAAAACTCACAATAAGAAGCTCGAAACATGTCAAAACTCCATGGAAAGAAGTATGATGGGGAAAAGACTGTCCGATAGAATAAAAATTGCAACCATTAAGAAGCAAACAAGAACAAAAGATGCCATAAAAACAATAAAAAAGCTAAAGTGGAAGTGGTCAGGCCACACAATTAGAGGAAGTGAAAAATGGTCAAAATTAGTCAATTGGTTCACAAGTGACAAGAAGAGAAAACGAGGTAGACCATTTAGACGGTGGGTTGACGACATCAAAGCCGTGGCAGGTGGTACATGGACAAGAACAGCTAATGATAGAGAGAAATGGCGACAGTTGGAGGAGGCCTTTGTCAACTAGTGACATACAGACAGGGAGTCGATGCATGATAAGTGAAAAGTTTATTATAAATAATGTTATATAATTTACTGTCTGAATAAAGGCTATTATTATTATAGTATATTTGCAGCACGTTCCAGAGTGGAAGATACTCTCAGTATCGCCCTGGTGTAAGACCACCATTCAGAATTGAAACGTTGCTTGAAATGGCGTTAGCCGTGTTTATTGACCAGATCTGAATAGCCAGGTACTATCCCACCTTCCTCTTCCCCATCTCCTTCCCCACCCCACCACCTAAAGCCTCACAACATACCCCAATTGGTGACGCCATAGTCTCACTGCCTACAGACGGAGCAGCTGGGACTCTTGTAAGGTATTCATACAAAAAAAGTATGATTTCCAAAAAAACGGAAATAATACCACACCACAATTGTAAGAAAATGTGTAGATTTTTAATTTATTGGCATTTTCCAAAAAAATGTTAGAATATTTCCCCTGTTTCTACAAATGGTATGCACACCTGGATTGGATTCTCCCCCAACAACAGAAGCTCATCTTAAACACGATACAGCTTTTGTATCGCTTATATCGCTTAAAGCGTTTAAAGTACCTCTTGTGCCGCTTACAGTATCTCTTATATTATCACTTTTGGAAGAAGCTGTGCTTTCAGTGAGCTAAGCTTATTTCCTGCATAATTGGCAATCGATCGACGAGCGTGTCTGATTTAAAAGCCAATTTAAATTCATAAAATATGCCGCGAATATTTTATATCTGGAACTAGACGGTGGCAGATGGAATAATCTCAACCAGAATGATGTTATTAGCAAAATGGAATCAATTTTCTCGAAGCTTTTATCGTTAGTTGGATACGTCAGTTTCTTACCCAGGCATCGTGAGTTCAATCCTTTGTTAGCTATGTTCTACATCGTTATAGACACTAGCAATGGCGGACTAAGCCCGTTAGAGACCCGGGGCGGCAAAACTGATTGAGCCCTCTCCCCCTAGTTTAAGAAGTTTATGTTATTTTACAAGCTTTTCATTCAGTTCACATGGTTTTGGGGGGCCTCCAAATGTCCCCTTGATCTAATCCTTAACAAGAACTTAAGGCACCAAGACATTGTAAAACGTTTTATGTAATTTTTTTAATTTCATTTCCTTAAAGATGCATTTGTTAATAATGCTCTCACTAAATGTTTTAAGGAAATTCGTAAAATACACATTTACAGCATTTTATACGAAAGATTATAATAACAATTTTTATGTTGAATTTTCCTTCAGTAAAACTTTGAACGCTTTTTTCTAGAAACTACGCTTTTCAACTCGGTTGACAACATGTTAGAAAAACTATACAACCGATTTGCATGCACTAAGTCTTAAACTGTTCGAAAATCCAGTCAATATGGCACCACTCATGGATTTAATTTTATAATTCTGTTATTTCTATTTTTTAATTACTATTATGCGGTACAGCTGTATTTTCGCCTTCTGAAGGCATTATCAAACACTTTGATAATGCCACAGCTCTGAATGCATTATCGAAAAGTTTGATAATGCCTTCAGAATAATTACGTAGCAGAACTTGTTTGTAATAAACTGTTTTTATAAATTAAATAATAACATTATTGAATATATAAAAGAAATAAAAATTATAATGGAGCTCTACAAAATAAACTAGATAACAATAAACAAAAAATTCCACGGTTGTCTCAAAAAATTACACAAAATTGAATTCTTTATTTACCTATATATCATAATTTAAAGCAAAAAGGCACATATCAGTACTAATTATTTAATATAACTTTTGATTTTTAAAAAATCGGTTTGGTTTGGTATTTTGGCCTCAAATCCAAAATTAAGTTTTGAATGAAAAAGACCGCACGGCCTTTCCTCGTAAGGCTCAGTACAATCCAGTAAGAGCGGCAGGTAGGTACTTAAGCTTATTTATGGGAACGGAAGAAATTCCATTAATAAATTAAGGTACGTACTTTAATTAAGTGCGTATATTATTAAAACAATTGGGTTAATTTTACAATAGATGGTTGTTAACCATCTCCATGATTAAATTTGTATTCAAACGATGCTTCAACATTACTGAGAATATTAGCAAAGTTAAATATCATTAAAAATATGAGATCGAAAAATGGAACATAAAAATCAACCTTGAAACCTCTGTTCTTTCTGGGAGTAACGAATCGAAGTTATTAAAATATCATCATCTTCTTCATCCCCTTATCCTATTCGGGTCGAGGACCCATTGCATCGACAAGGCTCCTCCATACGTCCCTGTCTTGTGCTGACTGTTCGGCCTCCGTCCACGGCAGTCCCATCCTCTCCTCACACAATTTCTGGAGTTGCCTCGCCCAGCTGTGTCTGGGGCGGCCCATTGAACGTCTACCCCCTGGAATCGCACTTAGTATTTTCCTCGGAATTCAGTCATCAGACATTCTTAGTACGCCCAAACCACCTCAGTTGCGATTTTTCTATGAAGATGTTCAATGTTTAGATCGTCTCATTTCGTAACCCCTGCCACTCCTCACAAGTTTCTCATTTCGGCAGCTTGTACTCTAGAGCGTGTTCGTTCGCTTAGAATCCAAATCTGGTGGCCATAAGTGAGCGTCGGGCGATATACCGTTTTGAACACTGCCATCTTGTCTTGATACTGAGTTCGGCTTAAATTATCACTGAGATGTAAAGAGGACGTAACACACCGCTTGCCGCAATTTCTAATCAATTTCTCCATCGTTATTAAAATAAATATATTTTTAATTAAATTCATCTACTTGTCTACTGAATGTTTACCTTAATTATTATAATATAAATGTAGGATTACGAAAGATTTTTTGAATATTTATATTGAGGGATCAGTAGGATTTATCGGTCCAGTCAGGAGTTCTATCGAGCCGAACCCTCTGATATGAAAATATCTGAAGTCGGTGAATTATTTTCCCATTTGGTCTCTGGTAGGTTGATATGTTGTTCTTGTATTGTTTCGTATTGATTATACTTATACAGTGCAATTGCATAGCGTGGATTGACCAGATGATCATTTGTGGAAAAGTGTGTGGAAGGGTTAATTTTTTCCTGTGGGGAAGATTTAACCCGGACATAAAGTTAAAAGAACAATTAAAAAAATATAAAATAATTTGAATCTATTGGAAAAAAAATTATCATATAACACGGTTGATTATTCTAAAAAGTTGTATTCAGTGTAATGTCAAAACAATTAACAAAACTTTTTCAATAGGACCTTAGAAGTTTCTAGTAGGTTTTTTGGCAGATTATTTATTATTTCGATATTTAAATAGATACGTATTTCGAATCCAAGCTTTATTATTTAAGTCAATTGATTGATGATTTACTCAACCTACATTCGGTGTAAGCTTCCTGTTTATTCCATTGACGTTGGTGAGTGAATGGCGTTGTAAACAAAATGCATCTCAACACATTATAATACACCACCATTTCAGTTTTCAGCATGTTTTACAGTTTTATTCAATATTTCCCCTGTAATAACTTAACAACATAAAACCCTGAGCCTTATTATATATAATTGCGCGTTGTCCTGGCCATTAACAATTTTGTCTTACAGTTCTATTAAGAGGAAGCCACACGCCAAAAATCTGTGTATTCTTAGTGTACCTTTTATCGCCACCAATATGAGTAATAGGCATATAAATTGCCTGAAAAACGGAGACTAGAGGTCGTGATTTGAAGCGCAAATTGTTGCAAAGCGCAACGTTGTTTTGAATGATTTTGTGGACAATGTTGAAAGTAAGAAAAAAGTTAAAACAATGGAAACTGTCATATGATTTTGGTTATGAAATTAAATTTTTAAAATCATTTATCCAAAGCATATTTTTGTATCCACAATATAATCCGATTAGTAGTAAAGATTAATCTAAAATAGTGATTTAGCGTTAGGCTTCCCCACATCACATTTGATATTTGATCACATTTGATATTTGATCACATTTGAAATTTGATCAAATATGACATTTGATTATATTTGATATTTGATCATATTTGATATTTGATCAGATTTGATATTTGATTACATTTGAGATTTGATCAGATTTAATATTTGATCGCATTTGATATTTGATCACATTTGATATTTGATCACATTTGATATTTGATCACATTTAATGACATTTGATATTTTTTTGATGATCAATAAATCGACGATACGATCGATTTTTTGACATTTGACTGTAAATGCCCTTTTAAATTCCATTTTAGTTTTGACAAATTGACCTGATAAGTATTAACACATGTCATTATGCTTGACAAAAGTCAAAACGGGCTGGTTCAAATTTCTAAAAATCCAAATGGCGCCGATCGTCAATTTGACGGTCATAAAATGGTACGACGAGTTTGTAACACTCCGAACCTGATGATCTTCAAGGAATGTTTCAACAGTTCTTTTATAAACATATGTTATGTGAATCTCATTCAATGGCCGATAATACCCAAAAAAATGTTGTAATTTTAATCATGCTTGTTTTTCCTGAACTAATGTATTTGTTTTCCATTTTCTAGGTGTATGGTCACCTGGCGGTTCGGTCTACCACCCGACACCATCATTCAACACCACCAAGCCCACATCATCAGGAAACTCTCTGCCTTCCACTTCCGCGACCCAGAACGGGGGTAGCGCACCCCTCAGAGCGGCGCCCCAACAACAAACCCAAACCCAATCCACACACCAATCCCAACTCCAAACCCAAACATCTCAAAACGAATCAACATCTCAATCCACACTCAGCAAAACAGAGATCAATGAGTTGCAATCACTAGCGAAAGTAACATCGTCTTGTATCGTTAGCAACGGACTCATCCCTAATAGTGTTAATACTTCAGGGGTCAGTAGTTCAATAAACACTTCTGGCAGTAAGGTTCCTGTGCCGAACAACACAACATCAACTTCTTCCCCTTCTTCTGGTGACAACCCTCCCCCTCCACCACCCCCACCCCTTCCTGTATGGACACCTAGGAGCCAGCCCCCATCACCTGCTCAGGAGAGGAAAGAGTTTAAACCAGTTGCCTTTGACTCGCCTACTCTACAAAGGAAACAGCTACAGGAACAGTTGACGTCTGAGGTGGGTCATCAAATTATTCATATCTTATTACTACACCGTCGAGTCGGGTTGCTAACTAGCAAAAATTGGTAACTACAAAATCTATTTATTTATTTGAGACATAAACAGGACATTCATAGAAACTTATAATACAAAAAAACATTAGTATTCAAATGTAAATCTCCCTATACTAATGTGTCTGCAGCATTTACATTTGCGCATTCACAAAAATAAACACTTGACAATTCTTTAGCAGGCCAATACACCAAACCGTTTAAAACATTATTTATTTAACACGTGTTTTTCCTCTTATTTATTGAAACGCTAAAATATAAGCTACCAACTTCTGCTAATGACCCAACGATCTCCGTGTTGTCCGGAAACTCTGAACACTAGCGGGTAACTGGTAAATGTACGTCACATTCGGATTCAATTTTGTAAAATAACTTTTTTTTTAATTTGAGCTTTCTTTTTCGAGAAAATTGAGTCCGAAGTTGGAATTTTAAAGTCTTATTTATGACCAATCGATCGTTAGGGGATGAATACCAGCATTTAAGTGTCTTTTAAAATGCGTCAATCACAAGTAGAATTATCAAAATCTATACAAAAGTAATGATAAACAATCTGCAATAGTAATGATGCCAAAAAAGTGACATACAAAGCTTTCGTTTATTAAAATGACTGACTTATTTCTATCAATCAGTCAGTGTTTGCGTTTATTTTTATTTAAACATGAACAAATTAGGTATTTTGTAAGAATCGTTTCATAAGAATAACGAAATTTACCTACTTTGCAAAACTGCTTTGTTTTGACACAAAATACTAATGTTGACTCAGACACAAAAAACGTCGAACAAAAGTGTTCCAAGTTTAACGCCGCCTCTGTTTCGTTCTGCACCTTGACATTATTTTTCCGGAAATTTGTCCAACGTTGTGACTTTCAAGTAGGCAAAAATAAAATTCTTTTGACATAAAATTTTCCGCAAAGTAAAAAAAATATATAATTAAATGAAGACATTATAAGCGAAACTCAATCGAAAATCTGGAAACAGAAAAATCAGAAAAAGATATTTGCACCTCTGAGACTCGAACCCAAGACCTCTCTACTTTCCGGGCGAGTGCTCTTGACCACTATATTGGCTGCCATCTAAAAAATATGCGTTAAGAAAATGAAGATAATATGGGTGGTTCTTAGTCGAAGTACGGTACAGTTAAAAATGACCGAATTGGATATCGACACCTTAGCTCCGTGGTTAAGAGCACTCGCCCGGAAAGTAGAGAGGTCCTGGGTTCGAGTCCCAGAGGTGCAATTATCTTTTTCTGATTTTTCTGTTTCCAGATTTTTGATTGAGTTTCGCTCATAGTGTCTTCATTTAATTAAATATTACACTGAGTTTTTACTCATAAAAGTTAAAATAAGAAATAATTAATAAATACATCCTGTATAATTATATTCACTACGATATCTTTCACTGTGGAAGGGAAACATGTAATAAAATAAAATAAATTTTAAAGTTCAGTGTTTTCGCGAAATTGTTTTTGTAATCTAATATTTTGAAAACGTCGAGTTTTTTCTCTAATGTCCATTTCAATTAACTCCA
The DNA here is from genome assembly GCA_936435175.1 of Glyphotaelius pellucidus. Lineage (NCBI taxonomy): Eukaryota > Metazoa > Arthropoda > Insecta > Trichoptera > Limnephilidae > Glyphotaelius > Glyphotaelius pellucidus. The sequence goes on along the minus strand of OW386545.1, from coordinate 32,729,383 downwards.
AGCAACTCAGTTTAACGGGTGTAAGTTAATTGCAATCCCAGCTTCTCCCGCAGGACCAGCTCGGATTTCTAATGGCGTAATTACCCCGTTCCGGCTGCATTAGTATAATGTAATTATTGCACATGAACTATTTAATGGTTTCTTGGTTAATTGCATTCCTCGTTAATTTTAATGTGGGTTTATTCTGATCTGCTGATTTAAGAAATTCTTTTTACACATCTTTTTGCACATTTTTTCATAGCATGAGTGAAAATTAAAACAATATTCGATATTAAAGTTAAATGTCATTCTCCATTGACACCCAACTTTTGATTTGTAACGGGATAATTAAATAAAATCTGCATTTTTACGGTAAACGCAATTAGCCTTTATTTGGGTATAAGGGTCGTTCTTCTTTTTAACCCACATAAAGTTGTCTCCACCAGTTACTGGCGAAAAATTCAACAGAATTACCAAAATTATTATTTTATAATTACTTTGAAATCTATTGTACTAAAAACGTAACGACTGTGTGCGTTTAAAAACAAATATGTGTTTATATTTTGGTAATAAAAATTACGCGACAGAGTTGTAACTCCTCGTGGTAGATGTGTATTTCATACAAATCACAGTTGTCTTCTGCCACCCCGACTTGCGTGTATTCAATAATGTTACAAAAAAACGATATGACGATATAAAATATAAAACTATTTTAAACTCCAAAAGGTATAACCTATCAAGTAACAGCGATTATCATTTTTAATAATGTTTAATAAAATATTTAAAAAATCTCAAAAACTTGTCTCCTACAATTTTTATGTCCTACAACAATTCTGTCACGTGTGTTTTCATTCGAAATAGATATACACGCAGCTCGTATTTTTTACCCCCATAAGGCATTTTAGGCCTCCTTCCCACCTTGCTACAATTTCCCCCCTGAGATCCAGAGAGATTCATATATAGTAAAAACAAAATTTGGAAATGTGACAGAGTGGTAAAGTTATGTAGGTTAAAAAGAAGAACAACCCACAATCAATTTGCAAAATGACAATAATAGCAAGACAGTACAACAAACTTTAACAGTAACTGTATGGGTTCACTCCCAAAGGAAATCTAATTGTTCCCTCAACCGCTCGTTTTACCTTTGACCAAAAGTGTTCCAACCAGTATATTCACTCCAGGTTAGCTGAAATCCGAAGCCAACAGTTTACAACATGTTTCTTTAATTCAGTCCTGCCAGAGATTTTACCTGAAGATGCGCGGCTAGAACCGGGAAGCAACTTAACCCTCTAGAGTTACCAGTGTTGCCACATGACCTTATATCGGTCATCCCAACTGTGAGAATCCTTCCAGGAATGATATCTGAGCGGCGCGCGGGGTGAAAATTAACCAATAACATCCTTCGCTCTAATTAATATGAGACTTAGCGATGCGGGAATGAAAAAAAAAATTCTAGATCGAAGAAATAGTGAACATACTCTCGATAATTTGACAAGGTTCGCTACAGTGTCAATATTCTGTGATTACTGCGTAAGAGTCCTGAGGAATATTGTGAGGCTGAAATAATTGGGAAGATGAAACATATTGCAAGGAGGAAGGTTGGAACTATTTAGATCTTAATTATCTACAATTTTGGAGGCGGGTATGGGTACATTCGCCCCGGAAACCCTTTATTGGATAAAAAACACCTCTTCCATAGGTCAACTCAAGTGGTTCGCTACATTTTCTGGCTTAGCAGGGGTGCCCCGATTCATGGAGAGAGGTTTATCCGGGTATTGGCGAGACGATTGGCGATCGGGAGAGACTGGTTGAGGGTGACCTTTGGACCACCCTCTCGGAACACCGCATTATATCGCAGTGGGAGGGATGGATTCATACGTATGTCACTCCTGGAGACACTAACCTCCAGTTTCCTACCCCCTCCCCCTCATACCTTTTCCCTTACCAGAACTTCGTCTCCGTCTCAAAAAACCCTCCACACAGCATCCCCAAAGATTACATGATTCCTGAGGGAATTATATTCCCCAGGGGCTGCTCTGTGAAGCTAATGTAATTTTTTTTTTAAATCTTCGATTATAATGCCAAAATAATTGCATGACCAAAATTTCCCGAATGTTTGAAAATTATCAATTATTATATGTTTATAGGTCGCCGTTGAAGTAAATGTTCAGTAGTGTACTTGGTAGCTATTAAGTAACATTACTCATCTAAAAAAATACTACTAGGCACTCTGAAAGTTGCTCTCTTAAAATTTGATCAAAGCGAGTATTATAATTCTACCCTCTAATTGAATTTCCACCCTTATTCCAGGCGCCCCCGCCGTGGGAGTCGCGCCTTGCGGGCTCGCGCTCCGCCCCCGCGGCCCCCGGCCTCAGCGGGCTCGCAGCGCCCCCCGCGCCTCCGCCCCCTCCCACGCTGCCACGGGCGCAGAACCCCACCATCACATTACTGCAAAAGGCTAGAGGTTGGTAAATTGTTTTACATCATAAAATTACGGTTGATTTTATTTGCAGGTAAGTTTTATTGCAAGAATGCGGCGAAAAGATTATATTTCAGAGAGATATTTCCAGTATTTTGTAATGGTTGTTAATGCAAACCATTTAATAGTCACTAATTTCACTAGTATTTTGCTGGAGTACCAAAAGGTTATAGATTTATTATGTTTTTTTAATATTAGTATTTTTTACCAAACTGCCTAGATTCTCTATGACTTACACATTTGAAGAAAATCATTTGATCTATCTATCTTCTATATATTAATACGTGAAGCAAAAACTTTGTATCCCTTTTTACAAAAATTGCGCGAACGGAGGAGTATGAAATTTCGCACACTTATAGTTTATATAGAGAAAGAGTGCAGAATGCTAATATTTTTTTTTAAATTATGCATAAACAATACATTAAGGACGGGTTGTTTCAAAAAATTTTATGAGTTCATCAAATATTTGAAGTTAATTTTCAGGTTCTGTGTAAGTTTTTTTCGAGTTCTGTTTTTTTATCATCATAGGCCAGCTGCTTCACAAAACTGAAATCATCACAGAACTTGAATAGAACTTACACAGAACGTGAAAATTAACGTCAAATATTTGACGAATTCGTCAAATTTTTTGAAACAACCCATCCTAAATCAATAAAAAAAACATTACACATTAAATTAATTGTGGTCGAATTTCGACCATTGGGCGACCACTAGTATGTATTAATTCACAAATGCTGTGCATTGTTAAAATATTTTTTTCTTTATTTTAGCGATAGAGTTATTATTGTTGAACACAAAACGGTCTGTTTATCCAATACCCCCAACAGTGGTAAGTCCCAAAGTGTCCCCAGGGATGTCATTGGATATTCAGTTTCACAGTGTTTCTTCCCAGGAGATCTAAGCACAGAGCAATTGATAACTATCTTAGATTTTATATCCCGAGCACGGTTTCACGGTTGACCGAACCGATATTGACAGAGAATAAAAAAGAAAACGATGTAGGTGTTTTCTTTGAATTGACATTCCGAAAAGTCAACCGCAAACAATTACGTAAAAATATCAGAAAATTGGCAATATTGAATTGAAATATCAGCCAAAATATGCATTGGCACCCCGCATTTACTTTTTAATACTAAACGAGAGTTAATTATTTATTGAGATCTTTAGTCATATTTCAACCACTTTCGGTTCTCAAAGATCGGAATAAATTGATCGCGTCTTAGATGAATTATTTAAATCTGTAGATTACGTACACGACTTAATTCAATTCTTAAAGCTTCGTTAATTGACTTCGTTCATTAATTAGCTAGTTATTTGGAATAAAGAACGGCAGTATTAAAAAATAAGTGTTTATTGACAGTTAACAGAAACTTATATGGTACCACGGAGACAGCGCTTAAATTTGTTAATCGACTGTTAACAGTGCTCACAAATATTGATAATTGACTACAATCGATCGTCTGTGCTAAACCTCCAGGTACGCCTTATTTCCACGAAGACGGACACCAGAATGATGCGAAATTTGGAAATTCATCTCAAATTAATCTCTGTAATTAAAAATTGTAAAAAAAAAATAAGGGCGAAAAGCTACCGCATGGGTTCGGAGCTTTTACCGCTTTCTACCCCCAATAGCTCCGGTATTATTGAGTTGAGTGGGACTTGAACGATAAAATTTATTATAATATTAGGTAGTTATCTTACTTCCTTTTTTGATGCAACTCAAGGTAAAAATGACTTGATGTCAACCGCCTTCCAACAATTGAAAATTACACCAAAAAAGTACAAGAAGAAAAACCGATTTTTTTAATTAATATCCAATTTTTTTCAAAAAAATTTAAAAATTGTTTACAGAAGGTCAACTGCCTCGAGGAGCAGCTTATTTATCGCAGGATAGGGAAAGAGAACCACCAAGAGATCGCAAATCCCCACCCAGGGCGAACCAGGGAGAAGTTGGTAAGAAATTCTGAAACACATCCATTATCTCTTATTTATAATTTTTGACAACTTTGGTACAGCATCAACATTGAGATATCCTTAATCGTCCACGATTATTATTCATTATTTAGACCTAAATTAATTATAATATTATATTCATTTTAATAGCTAATTATTAATAATTATAATAATGGTCTTAATTCCAGAATGTAATAGTAAATATTTGAGAGTATAAGTACAGTTAAAAGTAAAGTTAAGAGTAAAGATAAAACAAAGTCAAAACTAAACATAAAAATAAAAAAGAAAACAAAGGAAAAAATTAAAAATAAAAATAAAAAAGAGAAAAAATAAGAAAAGAGAGAAGTATCATTAGCCATTAAGTATTACAGCGTAATATACATAATACTTTTTAAATAAAATGACATAAATTCATTTATTGAGCTCTTATTGGTTCATCGGATCTGAGATTTTGGGAGCCAATATCTTTTTTCAATGTTCTTCTTTACTCTATATCATTATTATTATTATTGAAGTGAAAACTTCTTTAGCACCGTTGGAATCGAAACTCGATGAAACGAAAAATTGTCACACTAAGTAGCGACAAACACAAATATCTACAAGACTTAGCCTGCGCGAATGAAATAATATAATCGCTCTCCCCGTTGTGCGGTGCTTTGTAGCCTTTCAACCCTTGTCTACTTTCGTTTTCTGAAGGTTTCACTTCTACCTGACAAACCTAATCCCGTGAACCTGGCACCCTCGATAAGTTCCCAAACGTAGAAAACCACTTGAGGTGACCTTTGGAAGAGGTGTTGGTTATCCAATAAATGATTCCCGGGGCGGCGGTACCAATTCCAACCTCCCAATTGAGATGAGGCTAATTGAATTTTTAAGCAGGTGCCTATGTGATTTTCAATTAAAATTGCGGGATGGGAAGAGACATTCACGTGTAGTACACGACTTTAATGCTGGCCTGAACTTGATACGATCCGTTCTCGCGCAGTTACTGACTTTACAATGAACGTAAACGAAAGAGAAAAATGCGTAAAGAGAAAGGTGTGGGCGGGGAGGCATGCTCCTTTTCTGACCCTAAACTCGCCGATTGCGATGATTTATATATCAACGCTAGGCCGGTATTAAAGTTTGGCGTGTAATTTAAGTGGTTTATATTATATGTGAATGTTTATCCTATTTTTACTTTATTTGCAGTTTATTCCCTGAGGAGAGAATACGCCAGCGATACAGAGAGTGGTGGCACCAGGCGGAGGATGGCGGAACCGAAGAAGTATGAAGGCATTGGACCAACTACCAAAGAAGGAATGCCGATCGTCCTTAGATCCGTAATTACAAATTAAAATACTTTGTTTGATTAATGAATACAATATTGGAGACTCTCAAACGAAAACTTTAAACATAAAAATCAGAAAAAGATAGGTCACATTTAGGAATCGATCCCAGGAACTTAGCTTTGCTCGGGCGGTGCTCTACCACTAAGCTAACCCTACCTGCTTCGGTAATTTTTAACTATTTCATACATCGACTAAAACATTACCAAATCATCATTTTCTTAACGCATATTTTTATTGGTTTTATCTTTATGTATGATTGCAAGATTCAATAAAAGCTACCTAGTTAGTTCTTGGATAAATTTATCCATCTGATAGTGTAAATACGCTAGCTTCTGTACGGTTGAAATTTAAGAACTCGACTTTGAGGATATCTCCGTCGCCGCGCCTTATACAAAACCATCTTTGTAAGTGAAGTTTGTTTCAAAGCTACTGTCGTTTCATCCGCCGGAGCGGGTTTTTGACTGCTAGTTTTTATTTAATACGCGATATCTTTTGACTTTTCTGCAAGTCTAGGATAATTATTTATTTTAATTTTAACTTAATGAGTTAAACCTTAAGCTATAATGTGTATTTAATTTATACATTATAATGATTGATTAAATATTATTATTTGACACATTAAATTAGACGCCATGCTGTTTTTAAAAGCACTGGAAAAATAATCCCAAAAAAGGAAGAACTTTAAAAATAAAACTGAAATCACACATTTAAAAACTCCTAGGGCTCATTTACGTCAATGAAATTGTTTACCGGCTCAAGAAAAAAACAACAATATTTGAAAACTTTTGATAATTCTATTATTGATCTTCTTTATTTTAATACATGAAGCAAAAACTTTGTACCCCTTTTAACGAAAATTGCGCGGACGGAGGATTATGAAATTTCGCAGACTTATAGTTTATATAGAGAAGCAGTGCAGAATGCCAATATTTTTTTTAAATTGTGCATAAAAATACATTAAATTTAAATTAATTATGGTCGAATTTCGACCACGGACGACCACTAGTACTAATAATTCGTTGTGAAATTTCATTATAATGAAAGATTATAACGTTATTTGTTTTTGGGGTGTTGTGCCGTCGTCGCATCTGCCCTGTTAATCTGTCCTAATGATGGACACTGTAACGTTGTCCGAAACGTTGGCTAAAGAAAGCAAAGTGGCGCAACACGGCACTACACCCCAAAAACAAATAACGAAAATACTTTTGGCCGTGAGAATCTAAAAACTTATCTTAACTTATCTGAACGGTTTTAAATATTTTTCAATTAATTTAATGAAATTAATTGAAAATTTTAAAATTTTCATTAAATTAAATAATGATGCCACAAAGTGAATTTGCGAATTTTGAAGAAATTTTTCAATTATTTTATTTTTTTACCATTACCGGTTTCAGCCCATTAAGGCCGTGTTCAGACTAATACGATGATTTCTTTTTTTCCTTGAGCTTTTCAAATCGTGTTATTACAATAACGTATTCTTCCCAATCCCAGAACTTTGCGTTTTTCGTTGTAAATAAAGTGCATCCTATTTCAAAGCTCATATTTTTATAATTTCAGGAAGTAAAGGAGGGCAACCAGTCGAAGTGGTACAAGAAGATGTACGACACTATCCACAGAAACAAGTTCGACGGTAAATCCCTTTTTATAAAAATGTTACATGTTTTAACCAATTGTAATACCTTTATTTGTGTTAATACCTCCCTTTTTATTCTTATTTTTCCAGAAGATTATGTGACGGTCCGATACAAATCTCGTCGAGGTGAATATTCTAGAAAAATTGAATTGATTTTGATTTTATTCTAACAAATTCACACTTCGGTGGTAGAAATTAGGGTGTTTGTCGCTTAGTTCGTCGATGTGGAAGATTTTGAAAATTCTTAAAGGTGTTTATTTGCATATCAGCTTCATTTAACCTGTGTATATATATAAAAAATAATGTTTTGTCTAGTTACCTGTACAGTGAACAGGCGATAGAATTAGGTCGGTGGAGGGCTGTGGTTTTGTTTTTTCAAAAATTGTATCATTAAAAAATCCCATTTGGGATAAAATTCGCAAAGTTTCAAGTAGCTTTGGCACTTTGTGGGCTGGACAAAAAACATAATGGATAACTTTATTTATACATTTCTTTTTCGTGTGCGTTTTGTTTATACTCAATATGTTAGCACCTATTTAAACTGCGTTGTCGTGGTTTAGACGGTAAATGGTTTGGGCCCATAAATACGCAGTATGTACCTACATGAATAAATAGTTTTGTACGTATAAAATCCTCAATCCTTCCAATAAACGTACGCAAACGAAATATTGGATTGAATTTTCAATTTGGGAGGCGGGGATGGGTACCGCCGCCCCGGGAATCTTTATTGGATAACCAACACCTCTGCCATAGCTCACTCCAAGTGGTTAGCTGCGTTTGGTGATTTAGCAGGGGTGCCCGGGTTCATGGGGTGAGGTTTGTCTAGGTCTTGGAGGCGGATGATCAGGACACACTGAACCCCAGATTCCTACCCGCTCCTTGAAGTCTTTTCCTTCCCAGAACTCTTCTCCCCTTCCTTTCCTTAAAAAAAAACACTCCACACAGCATCCCCAAAGATGTCGTAGGCCCTGAGGGAAATCATTTTTCTCAGGGCCTCCTGTGTGGAGCTGATGTAAAAAAAATCTTTATTCATTTTGCGTATTTAGGGTCGCAAACAAACAATTTATCTTAATATTTTACTGGATAATTTGCAAAAAGGGGTTATTCCTGAAATTACTAAGCTACCGCATCTATGAATGAGCAGATTATGAATTATTTTAAGTTTATTCTTAAATGCCAAATTGTTTTTTTGATACTCTTAGTTACGGTAACGCGCGTTGTTAAATAGAGGCATACGAAAAGCAATGAAGCTGAGTATGAAAAACCAATAAAACATTAATTTAATGCTAATCTGGGTCTTACTAATAAACATGTTTTAAATTTTTAATGAAACAAAAATGAATGTAGAGCAAATGGTTGGTATCAGTTGTATAAAATATAAAAATAAACTTTTTTAATTAGTATGGGGGTTAGTGTTTCACACAGTGTATAAAATGTTTTTTTTTTTTGCTTCTTTGTTTTTTTTTATTATTTTTTTTTGTGTGAGAGTTTACCTGATTTTTATGGATATCTTTAAAAAATGAATAAATGTTAAATGGTGGCTTTGGAAGCGGGAATCTATCTAAAAAGGTAAATGATTCTAATTACGAGTATGTAACCACTTTCAGAATTTTTCATGGCCACAGCCGAATTACCATCGATTGCAAAACACCGATGTTCATTATAAGTAACCCTAATATTAATTGCTTTAACACGTAGTATCGCATTTATTATAATACTAGTGAATGGTATCGCTTCGTAAATTAATTTAACCAACAATTTAATCAAATGAAGATTCTGCATACGACTTAAAAGTTAAAAGCGAAAAATCGGCTAATCTGCTTGCTTCACAACATAATCTGTGACAAAATACAAACCTTTATGTGAACGCATATGTAAATGTTGTTTCAATAAAGTATTATGATTAATTTCTGTATGACTTAGAAGTCAATCCATACATCCATGTTTTGTATAATGTGTCACAGTGTTGTTTCAATACAAGATTATGAATAATCTCTGTATGACTTAGAAGTCAAAATGGAATAATCACCTAATCTGCTTGCTTCACAACAATATCTGTGAAAAAATACATATCTGTGGACATAAATCTATGTTATGTATAATGTGTCACAGTATTGTTTCAATATAATATATTGAAGAATCTCTATTAGAATTAGAAGTCAAAAGTTAATAATCACCTAATCTGCTTGCTTCACAACATTATCTGTGATAAAATGCATATATATGGACATAAATCCATGTTATGTACATTGTATTACAATGTTGTTTCAATATAACCTAATGAAGAATCTCTATATGACTTAGAAGTCAAAAAGGAATAATCACATAATCTGCTAGATTCACAACATTATATGTGACAAAATACATAATTGTGAACATACATCCATGTTTTGAAAAATTTGTTTCAATTTGTTTCTTTATAATATAATGAAGAATCTCTATACGACCAAGAATTCGAAACAGAATAATCATTCGCCTAATCTATTTGCTTCACCTATTTCGCCTAATCTATCTGTGACAAAATACATATCTGTGAACATACATCCATGGTTTGTATAATGTATTACAATGTCGTTTCAACTTAATAATTAGAAGTCGAAGGGAATAATAACCTAATCTGCTTGCTTCACAACATTATCTGTGACATTATACATATCTTTGAACATACATTCATATTATGTTTAATGTGGTACAATGTTGTTTTAATATAGTATTATGCAGTCATTAAAAAAAATATGGGACGTTACCCTTTTCATCTTTATACAATATATGTTATTCAATTTAGCCAAAACATTGTTAAAAATATAATATTAGGGTTACTCATTAATTATTCGCATTCATTGCACTAAGTTGCTTCGTCTTCAAATCAATAAACATTGCAAATCAATTGTATACACCTGCACTTCAACAACATAGTTCAGGCTGTATGTTATTTCGATATTATTACTGATTATTCTAATTTTACTTTTTAATTATCATTTTATTTACAATCCCAATACACTTTTTGTCACAATAAGCACGTTGCTTGCAAATTGTACATAAACGATATCTCACCACTTTTATATCACTTCAAAAATTATTTATAAGCTATTAATCAATTCCCATGAAGGCCATGCTTTCAAAAAAATTGAGACACCAATTATCGTTATATTTCTTTCTGACAATATATTTCTTATTGCTTCATATCAATTTTCTTCTTTTAAGAGAAAATAAAGCATTATCCCCTGACGCTATAATTCATTATCCACAATGTCAAAGATCTGAGTAGGTATCTTGTACCTAAATATTATATTTTATCATATATTCTTTTTAAATTTGGGAGGCGTCTTTTATTGGATAACCAATACTTCTGCCTTAGGTTACCCCAAGTGGTTCGCTACATTAGTGGAATAAACAGAAGTGCCCGGGTTCATGAGATGAGATTTGTCTATGTTTTGGCGGCGGATCCTTCTGCTGACCTACTGCGCGGTGGTCGAATTGAGGTCGAATTTGAATCGCAGTTGGAGGGATCGATTTATAAGTCCTTCACTCACGTGGCCACAATGGCCCCCAGATTCTTGCGCCACCACTCATACCTTTTTCCTTCAGACATAGATAGGCCCTGAGGGAAATTATTTTTTAATATAGAGCTAATGTAAAAATAAAAATAATGTAAATATAGATTAATGTCTGTGGACTTCACCTATTTGCACTATTATAACATAAGAAATACATTATTTAAAAAATAACGAAAATATATATGTACATTTTATATTTTTGTATTATTGTATTCGTGTAATCCTATGCTAGGGTGCTTAATTTTACAACTTAATATGTTTTTGCTTTAACAAATAAAAACAGCTTTTTAACAAAAAAATGTTGAATTTTTGGGAGTAGCGAGAATAATATACTAAATACGGAATAAATGTAAAATACAATTAAAAATCGAATGCCATACAAATGCATCATAGTAGAAACACGCATCAATATACTGAAGATTTTTTTGATGTTTTAAAAAAATTTAAATTTAAGCAAAAAGTTTATTTTGTTATCACACTAATATTTAATGAAGATTGATCAATAGGTTTTAAGTATAGAATAACAAAAATTAGTTTTATGCAATTCTAAAACAAGTGTCATTTCAACACCTCTTTGAAAAGTTATTATTAATGAAAAAAAAAATCCCATAACCTAACCTAACGTCACCTATTTAACGAAGTTTTTTTTTCATCACTATGACTTTTCAAAGGAGTGACGTTTTTGCATATTGTTGAATGTTTTGAAGTAGAATATTTTTATATGGCGATCATATTTTGATGTCATCAACTTGTTCCAAATAAAACCCTATTTTATGAATGGGTCAACAAGAAATTTGGTAAATTTCTGTTGCTTACTGAAAAAATCATAATTGCTTTTATCATAAACATTTTCGCAAAATTTTCAAACAACTAACATTAATGGCTGTGTACCAACTTTATTTTAGAAGGAATAATGGTTCTATTTTGAACACCTGCATCTGTTATTATTCGGCATCATGTTGCAATATTTTTCTTTCATTCATGTGTAATTTTTTTGACATTTTAAATATTATGGTTTCATAATCACAAAAGCCATAACAATGGTATTTGGTCATTAAGGTTTGGGGTTGTTTATTATTGTTAAGGTAATGTAGTTGTATGGCTTTACGAGCAAGACATTTATTTCATGGTTTCATTGTTTACGGATCATAAACAAACATCTCTTCATTTTCACTTCATGATTTCATAAAACTTTTTTTGGATTCATTCGTGGGTCATTTGGAGAGATTTTAACACATTTTTTGGTTTCGTAAACAACAGCAAAAAGTAATAAAAATTGGGTTAATACATTAATTAATGGATTACAAAGCAAAAACTTTGATCGTTTGGAATAACAAGGTTACATCTGTTGCGGTAACGTCACGCAATAATGAACTCTAAAGTATCTTACCAAAGATGTCATTATTGCATGTCGTTGCAGGAACAGATCGAACCTTTTATTGCTATCATAAGGGTCGATTTTATAAAAAATGCCATAAAGTTTATTGAGCTTGGGGTGTTTCACATAAATTAATATGTAAAATTGTTTTCGATTGGTGCATCAATGTCATTTTTTTTTTAAATTTCGTGTCCATTTCGACTTTCTATCAAATTTTAATCAGCCGACAAGCATAATGAGCATAAAACGTGTGATTTTCTATTGGCCACAATTTGTTTACAAGTCAAAACAAACTAAGAAACGGGTTTTAGAGACAAGGATTAAAATTTCTATGAAACCCTCCAACTAATGTTTTATCAATGTGAAACGTCATAATTTTGAATCATTCGTTTGATTGGTCTCTAGTACCATGTTCAGAGACATTACTTGGCTTCACGCATTTCATTTTAGATGTTAAGTAAAACACTAATATCTGATTATGTAATACAGCTCATCCTTCCGCCCTACACCCGGGTCCTCGTCACACGCAGTACGCCTACTTCGACCCGCGCTCCGGCTACCTGAGCGAGCCGGAGGGCGGGCGCGCGGGCGGCTGGAGTAGCGACGCCGAGGGCGGCGGACGCCACGGCTGGAATAGCGACGCCTACGACAGCGACGCCTCGGCGCGCCCGGGACGCCGGCACTCGACGCTGGACCGGCGAGGAAAGGAAAACGGGTCCATCAGCGAATTTTTGCCGGCTACTACTAAGTAAGCAAATATAATATAATAAAAAATAAAAAAATTAAGAAAAAAAATATTTTAGGTATTTAACCGAACATCCTGTGTATATTCTGACTGATTATGGCAGTCAACAATATTATTCTTCTCCATATTTTTTTTGTATACTTTTTCTCCTATTGTGGGGTGAAGCTAACATGATATCATAAACACATGGATTCTCTTGAAAAATCAACTATTTTCATTTAATATGAAATATATTAATAGAAGAAGAAACAAAAAAGACTCGGGACTACCCCTCTCTCTGTAACGTTTCTGCTAACTAAGCCATTTTATAACTTTAATTTTGATCAATTCCATGTTTAATATAGGTTTTTAATGTTTGACGTCACGGGTCGAACGACGAGCATTTCTGTAAACTAGTGGTCGCCCAATGGTCAAAATTCGACCATAATTGTAATGTTTTTTTCATGTTTGACATTCAGTAAGACCATAGACAAATAATATTAAAGACAAACAATATTAATCTATTCTCAATTTGACCATAGACTTTAACAATAAACAATAGAGTAAAGACGCGAGTGTGTGTGTCAAATACATGGTAGTGTGTGTAATGTTTTTGTTATTGATTTTATCTATTTTTATGCATAATTTTTAAAAAATATTAGCTTTCTGCACTCCTCCTCTATATAAACTATAAGTGTGCGAAATTTCATACTCCTCCGTCCGCGCAATTTTCGTAAAAAGGGGTACAAAGTTTTGGCTTCACGTATTAATATTATGATGATGATGATGATATGCATGACTGCCGGATACATCCACACGCACAGAAATGCTCCTTGACGTCACGCTCGATCGGACATGTCCATACGTGAATACTTGGCTTAGTAGAGATCTCAAAATCGCGTGACTTTAGCAACCTTATCTGTGTGTTCTTTTATTTTATGTTCTTTGAAATTGTTTCAACAATTTATATTCTAATGAAGTGTAAAATTTAAAAGTAAGTTCTAATTTTAAAAATAAGAATGTCATTAAATGGAACAATAGCTTCGTCCAGAGGTCCACACAACGCACAACACACATTAGCAAAATTAAGTATTCTTCAATTCCATTCGCGTTTAACTATTGCTTGATACTTGTTCGCACTTGCCTAGCACACGCGTCGTATTCTGCTCTGAGTCTCGACGAAGCTGATATATATTTTATTCGTTTATTCCGTAATATAGTTTAACTTTTTTAAAAGGTACAGCACGCTTGCCTCTGCCAAAGCAAGCCAGGAAGTTTACAAAAACCAACCTGGCAGAATCGAAGACTACATCCCAGGAAGATCTTCCGTGGTCGACAAAGAAGCTAAACAGGTAAAGCCAACCTTTCGAAACATGAATCGCTTCATTGGGACACCTAACCATAATCACACATCACCTAACATCACACACAACATTACTACTCAATTGGCTTGATTATTGCTGAATTAAATTGGGCTTCTTTACTAAGTTTGAAATATCATTTTCATTCTTATTAAGTATATTCATTATTAATCAGCTACCTCTTTTGCGCGTAGATTATTACATTTTGTGTAAAATTTCAAAGGCTATTGTATCAATAACATTATAATTACAATTATAATTTTGCGAATTTATGAGAATTTTAGGATAAATGTCTGTAAAAAACTATTTTCAACTGAAATGTCGTTAGTCCAGCTATCCGTAAAACACTATCGTCATGTCAAAAAACAAACAATACATTTTATAGGACAAAGGTTATTTGAATGGTATCTAATTTTTTAACGTAACGGACGTTAGAACATTAGTACCAAATTAATTATGTATTTAATAATTTGTTTTATCGATTAAAAAAAAATGTTTGAAAAAGCTAAAATATTATTCGTAAATGTGCGCTTTTATTATTACCGTGATAATCCACGATTACGGTACCGTGACGGCATAAAAAATGCAATAAACATACGTGGGTCGTTCTTCTTTTTAACTTACATAAAGTTGTCTCCACCAGTTAGTGGAGAAAAAATTCAACAGAATTACCAATATTATTATTTATCATTTTATAATTTAAAATCTACTACTTGATCTCTAAAGACGTACTTAGGCGTTTTATAAAAATATTTGTTAATATTTTTGTAGTAAAAATTACGTGACAGAGTTGTAACTCCTCGTGAGAGAAGTGTATTTCATACAAATCACAGTTGTCTTCTGCCACCTCGACTTGCGTCTATTCTATAATGTTACAGAAACATGATATGACGACATAAAATATAAAACTATTTTTAAACTCCAAAAGGAATAACCTACTAATTAACAGCGATTATAATTTTTAATGATGTTTAATAAAATATTTTTAAAAATCTCAAAAACTTGTCTCCTACAATTTTTATGTCGTACGAAATTTCTGTCACGTGGGTTGTCATTCGAAATAAGTATACATGCAGATCGTGTTTTTCACCCCCTATAAGCATTTTAGGCCTTCTTCCCCCCTTGCTACAATTTCCCCTCTGAGATCCAGATAGATTCTTTTATAGTAAAAACAAAATGTGACAGAGTGGTGGAAATGTGGTGGAGCGGTAAAAGTTATGTAGGTTAAAAAGAAGAACAACCCACCTACCTTATCATAATAAAGCTGCAGCTCTTTCAAAAGATGAAATACACAATGATGGTAGGTCTGTTTCCTCCAAGGAAAAGAGTATTCATTTTCTAGCATCTCTCTAACACAAAGCACTGTGAGTCTCCGTAAGCCCCTACTGTACCACTTGCCGTGACGATAATTTTAAAAGTATGGATTATGGTTCAAAGGATAATATTGAAGGGTGAGTGAATTCCGAAAATTCAAAAACGTCAAACTGCAATGCGACGATGATTTTGCTTTTGTTCTTAAACATATAATGGTGCAGCTCTTTCTTACACAATAAAGAAAATGAAACACCACCCCCGACGCCGTAGCTGAGCCGTAATAAGATATATCTGTTTTCTCCAAAGGAAAAAAGTAGTACTTTGTAGGAAACAGACACACGTATTTTGTATGTCTCACCATTATTTAATGTCTACGAAAGAGCTGCAGCATTGGGGCAAAAAGGAACGTAAGTTTATTGCATTTTTTGCTGTCACGGTACCGTAAATAAACGGTTTTAATAAAAGCGCTCAACGAATACTAGAAAA
Source organism: Glyphotaelius pellucidus (assembly GCA_936435175.1). Classification (NCBI taxonomy): domain Eukaryota; kingdom Metazoa; phylum Arthropoda; class Insecta; order Trichoptera; family Limnephilidae; genus Glyphotaelius; species Glyphotaelius pellucidus. The sequence continues at coordinate 32,713,188 of OW386545.1, read as the reverse complement.
ACAGATTTACGAGTAGTTTGAAAGATGAAAATCAAAAATTTTGAAAGGAGTTAAAAAACAAGTAGGTAATTTTAAAATCATAATTATTATGTAAGAATAAATACTGAAAAAGAAAATAATCTTAAATTTACGACACGCTAGGATTATACAAACATATTTGGCTATTATTTGTATTGGTATGGTTATGACATGTTTGATACAGATATCAAATCAAATATTTGCTTCGTATTGTGTTTGTCCATTCGTATTTATTTATTTTGTATCACATTTTTGTAATGTCTTTCTTTCTAGTGGTGGGACGAGGTTATGGACATTTTTGATGGGGTACGATATTTTTACTATTTATTTAATGTTATATTTACGCAATATATAAATTAAGCACAATATAGAGATACACATAGATTTTATATAACAAAATTATTGTGCCATTGTAATGATTGCTTAGAAAATACTATTAAAATTAAAGATAGAAGATAAAACACAATAAAAAAAGATATATTTTGAAGTCTTTGATACGATTTAGCGTTGATCTCCAGAAAAAACTTAGCAACACATTGAAATACTTATTAATATACGAAAAACATTTTTTTCTAACTACGTATTGATCTGTGTGATTCCATCAATTATGATTTATTAAGGTCAGATTGAATTGCATTTGAAACACGTCTAAAAAATCATGGAACTCAAATTAAACACAAAATTAAGATTTGAATTGAAGCTCTTTCTGAAGAACGTGTTTTTGCATTAGGCGTTTTGAGGCATACTATGTATATATTTTACTTAGCGTATCATATAGCAAAGAATTGAGTGAATTAAATATCAAAGCTTTTTACTTAATTTTAATCTGTAAGTTTGAGATTCGTATTTGCTAATTTAACTCTGTAGACTGACGCTAAATTAAGCACAAAATAGAGAACACGTAGCTTTTATATAAACTGCTATTTATAGTGGCATTGCAGTGGTTAAAATATTCAAAAATCATAGGAAATAGTTATGGAATCTTTATGAAGAACATAATGTACTAATTTCAAACTCAGTTTAGTTGGCATTTCATATGACAGAATAGCAATTAATTTATTATAGTGTTTTATTGTATTTGGAGTCGGGTGTATACTAAAGATTAATTTGAAACATTAATTATAATATCCTGAATATTTAACAACACTCTTACACTAAACCCAAATTTCTGCTTTTTTTGTTAACAATGCTTGAACATGTATATACACAGGTCAAATAATATCAATTTCTTTTCTCTGCAAATATATAAATCTTCAATGCAGGTGTTCCATGAGGGTTTTTCTCAATGGGTTTACTGTCACTGTCACTGTCACTGTCACTGACACTGTCACTGTCGCTGTCACTGTCACTGTCGCTGTCACTGTCACTGTCACTGTCACTGTCACTGTCACTGTCACTGTCACTGTCACTGTCACTGTCAATGTCACTGTCTCTGTCACTGTCACTGTCACTGTCACTGTCACTGTCATTGTCACTGTCACTGGTTCACTGTCACTGGTTCACTGTCACTGGTTGCGTTATTATAATATCAGAATAACAAACCTGTAACATAGAAAAGAAATTGGTTGAATACAATCACAGAAAATTGGCTTTCATTTGGTGTGGTTCTAATCCGCGTGGTTTTGTGATAGTTGCACCATTACACTCACAACAATTAAATTTAAAAAAACATCCACAAAATGCAATACTAAGGATAAGTATAAACTTCTTCCTCGTCTTATAATGCAAGTACTCGTAATTTAATTAATTAAAAAACGTTTTTGTCCGTAGACAAACATTTCAGTTGCCCACGTATTAGAAATTTTCTCAAACGAAAATCTAAAATCCTTTTATATAGAGCATTAAAACAGTCACTATTGGTGAGATTCGTGGTTTAGAATTTTTTACAGTTATTGCCAACAACACATTTATTGGTAGTTAGCAATATCTTTATCATCGGGACTTACAAAAAACTACGAAATTTATTTAACATTAAATTATTTATTGTCTTTATTTCATTACTATTACATCATGAAGTGGTTTGTATTCCCCCGTATTGCATTGCTAGTCCAAAAACATCTCATACACTTTCGACGAAACATCAAACAAAATGTGTTATCAAAATTATGTCACTAAAGCCGATTGGTTTGCTCCCCCCCGGACCTGTCGCGCCCTTTGCCGGACTAATTAAAGTGGTTGGATGAAAATTCTCCCTTGCCGCCATACAGCACCCTCTTTGCGAGGGCCCTGGAAAGGAGTGTAAGATAATCCCTCTGTGACCACGTCTCGACTATTGTCATGTGGCTTGAATGTTGTCCTCGGCTTGAATATTCTCGTCGGCTTGAATGTTGTCCTCCGGCTTGAAAATTGTCCTACGGCTTTATTGTTGTGCTGCGTCTCGTCTGCTAAATCTCCTCTTTCGGCTTGAATGTTGTCCTCAGCTTAAATGTTGTCTCACGGCTTTAAAGTTGTCATGCGTTTAGAATGTATCCAGTTGTCAATAAAGCTGGAAATATTTTTCTCCAAGGTTAATTTGGGCAAAATAATAGTATTTTATCAGATATAAATGATGATAAATAATGTTAATACGTCATATTATATATTATTCGTAAAGCCTAATTTGTATCAGAGATTATGATTTATTTTCCGAATACTTTATTGAAATTCAAGTAAATTAAATCGCTAAGTAAGCGGAAAACCATTAACACAAAAGTCAATTAGAAAAGAAAGATTTTTTTTTTTTCAAAATTCACTTGTGGCGTCAATTTGACAATGAAAACGAACTACTTTGTAAATGTACACTACCTACTTATTTAATCAAAATTATCAACATGTTTCGAAACCGATGGTTTCTTCGTCAAATAAAATAATTTCGATTAAAGAAGCGGTGCATACAAAGTGATTTCCTTTAATTAAAATAAATATTTACCTACACCAATCTGTAAAGATCGCAAAATACGCCAATTAATCATTGAAACCAAAAAAATTATTTTGAGACTTAAAAATGTAAAATTTGTAGATATTGGCAAATCTTAATCACGAGATGATTTATAACATAAAAAATATAAATAAAAATAGTTCGTTGACAACAAAGGATATTAACAAAGAAATCCATCTGGTTAGAGGAAAATTTTCAATCTCGTAAATATTTAAGATATTCTATTTTAAAGCATGGTGTGAAAAAGCTTACCTACCTCGTTCTTATATTAGTTGTTTGTGCATCAAAGCTATTATTACTAACAATATAAGATACATTATCCCATCCATTTACTAAAAAATTTCAAACAAGCATGTGGTACTCATACATCATTGTTGTTCATATCCATTTTATGTTCAATTTTTCATTTATCAGCACGTCTAAAAAATTACAAACTTAAAAAGCATGACCATTTATTTAATAAAATTCTAATATGTTTCTTAATCAACTAATTTCCGTAAAATATTTGAAATGTTCTCTAAAAATATAATTTAATTTTTCTAAAATTTCTGAAACATTTTTTATGAGAAAAACACTTACTTACCTTAAAATAATTTACCTTACACATAATTGTGGTAAAAGGCTTCACAGTGTTTTTGTGTGTTTGTCAATAATATCAACAAACTATGTAATTTATTGTCCTGGTGTCATCTGCATAACAAGAGTTTGTTCCACTAGCATTTTTTGTTTATTTATTTAGGAATGCAGTTTATTTTCTAAGAGCATTGTTTTAATATTCTCATATGTTATTATAGCAATTGGCAAACGCTTCTGTACACCATCCGCAGATGAACAATAAGCAAAGCGTATCGAGTTCTGCTATCTCCAAGTCTTATATGGCACGGTAAGAGTATATTTAATTTACGTTGATAGTTTTAGAAACAATACGATATCCTTTGTATTATTAAACAGTGAGAAAGGAGAAATACATAAAATTAATTTTTACAGTCGTTATTGTAAGATTAATCTTCAATCATGTAACTCTTTTTTTTCCAAATTTCTTTAATGTCCTATATTTGGCATTCTTTTTACATGACCATCACTGTCTCTGAGACCTAAATTAGCTAAAACTCTAATTTAATGAATCAATATGATTATCAAATTCGTATTTTCTATAATCCATCTTCTAAGTACATATTATAATTTGTTGGTTTCCAAGACTACCGAGGTCAAAACGACAGATTTCATTTTTGTTTTGTGTTCTTATTTCATGTAAATTAATATATGTATTAGATACCTACATGTAAAGGATGTGCTGCCATTTGAAGCGAGGGAATTTGGTAGGTATATTTTCATACACTTCGGTCTAGTCTCATAAGTCGTAAGCACTCAGACCACATGCCCATGATGAATTTCTCATATTTCACTGACAGTAAACTGCCTCTTTGGTAAAGTTCGCCGGGCTCTTCAACGATATTCGGCTGCCTCTTAGTTTCACAACGTGGTTCATATTTAACTCTCCAGATATCTTAACAGATGTAAGATTTAAACAATGTTAAAAAGTGGCTACACTACGATTACAATTTGGATTTAAAATTTTGTCATAGTTGTAATAAAAAATTCTTTAGTCACTCGTAAACGTCACTAAGTCGAAAAAAATGCCTTTGTTTTGATACCAAAATTTATATATTTTAATTGCATATGTACGTTGATAATATTAAAAACAGAAATGGTATCTCATTTATTTTACAATTTCATTTTCATAGGTTCAAAAACTGCAAATCTATTTGAAAATTAATGTTAATTGAGAATATTTATGAATAAATCGTGAATCTGACGAGATCATTTAAAATACGAAAAAATCTCCGAACAGAAATCAAAAAATCTCAAGGGGTTAATCCTTTACTTGTCAAAGTGGGATTTTGAAAATTAATGGATGTTTTTTCATCCTATTAATATTTCCTGCGGTTGAATGAAATTGTATCTCCCGAGATGTCCAGTCTACTAATTTTCTCGGGGATTTACCATCCATATTCTGCAGATCTGTTTACTGGTTAGTTTAGTGTATTTCCACACATATTTCCAACTGAAACCTTCCCAATTCTAGTGCCTTAAAAGAGTCGGGCTACGAGAGCGACTCGACGCTGGTGTTCCGGCGCCGAGGTCTGACCGGAGAGGCCGACAGCGCGCCGCTCTCCCCGCGCGAGCAGAGACAGGCCTACCGCGAGCTGCAGGTGGGCGGCGACCCCCCACTTCAAGGCTTCAGGAAACCAGCACCAGATAGACCCAAAGGTAGGAATAATAATGTTGATGACGAACCAAGATGAATTTGTGGTTTTTTTAAACCTTGGAAAGGTAATTTTTAAGAATGCTTCGAATTGTTTCTACAAAGATCTGTCAAATTCTTATGATGCTTAGCTTAAAATGACGATTAACATTGCTTCCGGGTGATTGTTTAGAAAAAAATAAGAAAAATGGCATTTGAAAATGGTAAATCTACATCACAAAGAGAAACCAAAAATATATTTCGATCTGAGCATTTTGTAATTTATTTTTTTTAACTTTTCCATTTTTCCGGCAATCAAAAGGTTAAAAAGACTTTTGCAGCCGGGTCGACGTTTCGACATATTTTAAAAGACTTCAAACAACTGATATTAACCCCCTGGCGGCCGATTTTTCAAATTCGACCTTAAAAATTCCAACTCAGTTTCCCGTTGTGTTAGAAGGTTTTACACACCGTTTTGAAGTACTTGCATCATTTATTTTGGATTGGTATTTTTGTAGTCCTTGTGGTAATGGTAATCCCGTGGTAAATCATGGTTCTAGAACATTGAAATCATATTCACAAGATTCGTTAAGAAATCGGGAAATTCTATCACTCTTGTATACCGATTTGGGGTTATATTTTAAAGTATAAATTGATTGCACCCACTTACTTCAACAATGGATAAAGGAGTGCAAGACTATATTTGACAATAAAGAAATGTGATCTGGATTAACTTTGTTATTTACTGAATCGGTAGCGGAAATGAAAAAGTATTAATCTGTTTTGATTGCTGCCTGTAATAACTTTACATATTTTTAAAGTCAGTTTCTTTGTGGCAGAATTTTCCTATATTTTTGTATAAGCCACTATATTTCAGATTAAAGTGAACATTTTTCGGAAACCACAGTTACCCTTTTGGCTTTCTGTGCGATTGTTGTTTTACAATATTAAAATAAAAGTTGTGTTCTAAATTAGTTACCTTTGATCTGAAATAATGTTGTTCATCCAATATAGTTGTAATCTATTTACCTATCAATAAAATTATTTTATATTTATTTATAGTGAAGGTGCAGGATATGCCAATAATATTGCTTCAATAATTTAAACAACAAACTATGTAACGCTTTATAATTATTTACAAAAACGCCTCATTTTTCTATGCTATATATTGTGACGGAAATAGATATTTACATTATGTGGTGGATTTGACATTGAAACAATAATTCCCATGTCATACAAACGCAGTACGTAGCTGCATTCAATTCGTGTACATGGTTACTATAAAGTACTGAAATATGTGAATTCGATAACTGGCTAAAAAAATAAAATCGAACTTTTGGGCGTCTTTAAAATTGTGGCTTCGGATGAATTTAGAAGTGAGTATTACCAGAGTGTATAATGCGCAAGTGGGTGAAAATTATCGAAAGTGTCTTAGAAAGACATGACACTATCAAGTGTATAATGCGCAAGTGGGTAAAAAATATCGAAAGTTCTTAGAAAGACAAGACACTATCAAGCGTATAATGCGCAAGTGGGTGAAAAATATCTAAAGTGTCTTAGAAAGACAAGACACTATCAAGCGTATAATGCGCAAGTGGGTGAAACATATCGAAAGTGTCTTAGAAAGACATGACACTATCAAGTAAATGTATAATTACTTCCGTTGGGTAGTTGTAAGAATACCAACAAAGTGGGTTTTCCTAGGACTGTTGGACTATTTTATCTTCCGACCCCTGTGGAAAAAAACGACGTGGAGATTATTAAGTAGGAAACATTTTGTTTAGGATATAATCCAACGCTTTTTCTTACTCCAAATTCTTTTTAATTAACACAGAGCTCTATTTTGGCAAACTCAAAAGCTTATTAGGCAATTTCTGGAAAAGATCAGGAAATGATTGTAACGATAATGATCATTTAATTGATTTGGTTTCAATTCAAAGCGACAACAATGTTTCTGTCAACTCATCCGTTCACGATTTCGTTCCACGTCATGATAAAATAATGAAGCCCTTTATATCCTGTCGAGAATGTTTGCATGTCCCCGCCGGGATTTTACTGTTCGCGGAACCACGGGTTGCCGTTAATGACCAAAGTCAGTGTCAATCCATTGTCATCATTAGTACCCGGGCAGTTGTTGTGGGCTCACTACAGCCGCGGTTGTTATATCGGGGAAAATACTCGATACATTATTGTTTAGTTCGAAGGCCACAATGATGGGACCGCTACACCATTGTGTCTACCCAAAAGTGTTTTATATCTCGTGCAATAATCGACTACTGCCTCACTCTTCGTTAATCATCAACAGTAGTGTTTGAAACAGCGTGCATGCATTTACCGCTTCATATTATGGACTGGAATTTATATTTTAACGCTTTTTAGGAGTAACAAGTATTTTAAGGTGAGTGCCACTTTTATTTGGATTATTTTCTTTTCATCTGTCTAATGGTGACGGCCTGCTGAATTTGAACGCTTTTCTTCGCAACTGAGCTCAAAAGGTAAAATAGCCATTAATAATTAATTTATATCTGCATGTACATAATTACCACACACGTTTTATTTAACATTATTTAAGCAAACGCAATTGTTAAGAAAAGCTGGCACATACATTCACAATATTATTTATAAAGTAAGTATTAATCACTGCAGTTAACGTTGTAGAACAGCAAACGACGTATGAAAATATAATCTCACATGAAATTTCACGTGTGAAGCACAAGACACCTAAGCACATCGTACAAACAATTACTCTTCACAGTAGAATTATAATCAGTTGTATTTTATTGATGCTCCACAGAAGACACCGAAATTGAATATTTCCCGCTGTCGCCAACTCTCACCAGAATCAGAGTTCATAAGAATGTTTCAAAGAATCTAAGTAACGACATACTGTGTTACCCCATCACATCCATTGTGACCGATAATCAAAAAATATTCGAAAACTACAAGCAAAATTTACCGTCATTCTTAAGCCTTGATTATCCAAAGAATTCGAAATTCAACCCGCCAGCCCCTCCAAGGAGACTCTCTTCCAAGGCAAATACAACACTAAAACTTGTGTCCTCTGTAACATCAAGCTCTTCAACATCAAGGTTGCTTCAAACACAAAAGGATAAAACTGATACGAACGTCAAGTTTCTTCAAGGTCGAATCTCAACGAAGCTGAATGCCAATCCTGCTCCAAAAGAAATGCGCAAAAAAGATTCTAAAGAAATGAAAATGAAATCTTCAGATGGTAAAAGAATTAAATCTTCGAAGACTTCTGCTCCAATTGCTGTGCCTTTACACTCGAATAAAATTAAAAGTTCAGACAAATCTGATGTCAAAAAGCGAACTACTGAAGTTTTTAAGGGAACGAGCAGTTTTGGATCTCCAAGGCGTACAATGTCACCTGTTGAATATGCTAGCCCAAACATAAACAGATACTTTGGTGAACCCTCTGGTCAGGCAAGAGTAGTAATTGAAGGGGGAGCCGGCAGGCGCACCCCTATATCTGGCATGTTGGATAGAGGGACATCACTGGACAGAACATTTGCAAGTGAAAAGAAGCTCTTGCCTTTGAAGAGCATCAGAGAATCTCCATCAAAATCCCTGTCAAAATCTGCTGAATCCATTGATTCTAACAAAATTCTCAAAAATAGTCCTGAAAATCAATCCCAAAAGCTAGCTGCGGCTAAACAGATGGCAGTATCTTATCCGTCGGCAAAAAGCAGCAAAGCTCAGAAAGCACCTGCTGCGCTTTCACCTAGAGGTAGAGATCTTCTCCGAACATCAGACAAGCTTTATGGCCTAAGCAAGTTCAGATCACCAACATCTTCAGAGTTTTCTTCACAAACATACATTGCTTCTGACTCACCATCATTCAAAGGTGATTATAAATTACTGCCCACTCCAGATTTATTAAACCTTTCCAAACAATCTTTCATCAAAAATGGGAATAAGAAGCTTATAGAGAGTAGTCAAAGTAAGTCTAAGACAACAACAGTATCGTCAAGTAATCAAAAAATAATCAAATCTTCGTCTAAGAATAAAACTTCTGAGAGGTCACTAAGTTCCAGTCGTACTAAGAAAACTACCAAGGATGAAAATGAATGTGCCAAAACCAAAATCGAAAAGTCGAATGGAAAAAAGACAACCAGGAAACCTAAAACAAATGGAGAAAAACCAAAAAAATACGTAAGTTTAAATCAAATATTGAAAAACAAAAATCATTTCGAGAACTCGTATTGTAGTGACTCCCTATCGTTTATCAAAAGCGTTGATCGACAAATTGATTCATGTGTTGAACATTACGAAAATACTCAGAGCGTTAACTTCAATGAAATATTTGATAAAAGAGATGCCGTAATGAGTGATTCTTTTTTCCAGCACCTCTTTTTGAGAGATGCTCCAACTCAACAACCAACGGATACAGACTTTCACGCTACAACTGTTCTAGAAAAGGCGAAATTATTCCAAAATAATGCGGGTAATGCCAGTCCAGTCAATCGTTATTCAAATTCTTATCTTTCTCATAAGAAACCAGTAAGTGAATCGAAATTTAGAACATGGGATAGAAATGAGCACTTCAGGTCCAAGAGTCCACGAGCAACTTCCTGGCCAGGAAGATTGTGCTTACCTAATATTCGTAAATTTGACAGCCTTTCCAGCACCACAATGAATAAAAATATTGGATCTTCTCACACTCTTCCTAAAACTGATCCAAGGAGCAGAAGTGAACCTCCTTCCTCCAAAATTATTTTGTCTCAAACGGCCCGGCCAAAATCCCCCACTGTTTTAAGAAAAGACAGGGCTTCTGTTTCTCCAACAAAAGTTGTGTACAAGAGATTACCTTCACCGCCAGCAAGAATAGTCTTCTCGCAAACGTCAAGGCCTCTTTCCCCAATAGTTTTACATAATAAAAGAAAAAGTATATCGGATCAATCTGGAGTTACATTTTCTCCAACAAAGATTGTTCTGAGTCAAACATCACGACCGGTTACTCCAGTGGTATCCAAGAAATTTTATTATGATACCGTTCCCCCTCATTCTCGTTCAAGGTCCGAATCACCAAATTTTGTGAACATGAATAAAAAAAATATAACGGATTCCGATTATATTCGTAGAAAGGGATCACTTTCTCCAAAAAGAAGTTTGTATACTCCGAGATTACGAGAACAATCGCCCTCCCCTTCTCCAATGAGATCTCCATCCTGCAGGCGTATTCATAGTGCAAGACTGTCGCAATCGAGAGCCGCAGAGTGTATAAACGGATTAAAGAAGAAAATTGTACGAACTCAAAGTGCAGGCGATGCGGAGTCAAATGAAAGGGGAGGGGCTAAATCATTTGAGCGATGTTGTTCTTCGACGGACCTAGAGCAAATAAGAAATCATTTAGACTACCAGGAATATATAACTGAGTTAAAACATCAAAGGTCAAAATCCGACAGGTTTAAGGAGCTCAATAGATTTTACACATATCTCGAGCGAATCGGAGAGTTAGAAAGAACGACTTCAGCTAGTGATTTACGACCTCGCAAACGAGATGAAGAAATTATAGATTTTGAGCGATGGAAAATGATACGTGCCAAGGAAAGAGCTGAAGAAGAATTGCATCGACTTTATAAAAAAATGAAGTTTGAGCAACAAGAAAACGATTTGTTGTTTTTAACAAATGATTCTGAAAACATTAAATGGAGTAAACACATAGACTGGAATTTAAGGACGAAAGAAAAATCTGTCGAAGATCTCAAGGAACACTTCAGTAAAATTGGTGATCGTGAATATACCAATGAGTCATTTAGACGAAATGACAAAACACCTCAAAGAGACGCATACACTCCCCATTGGAGAGGAAATTCGGTTGCTAATTTTGCTACAAGTATATCGAAAAGAAATCAGCCGGCACCAACATCAAGATCTGATCGCGTATCGGTGAAATCGCGAGCAGAGCCTATGATTACCAATATTCGTGACCGACTTGGAATTGGCAGCAGACTGTGGAGTAGTCTGTCAATGGAACAAGTAAGTGCGCTTAAAAATCAGTTGACGTCTATCTACAGTAAAGAATTTGGATCGAAACAAAAAGACGTAAATGACAATAACGAAGATTTCGTAATTACAGTTCCAAACACAGAAAAAAAAGATGGCCACCGTTTACTTCAAGTGAGAAGTAATTCATTTACTGCTGGGGATAACGTTGGTGGAATTGGAGAGAACAAAACATATAAGTCAGATTCAATCAGCTCTATGCAACACATACAAATGGATAAGGATTCTAAGGGTTCAATAAATGCTTCAAAAAACTTGTCAGAAAAGGATAAAAAACGCATTTCAATGACTTTAAGCCAAGAAGTTCTTGAAAGAGTTAAACAACATAAGGATATTTATTCTCCAATTATTCTTGCTAAAGAAACCCGTGGGGCTACTGCGGCGGCCAGAATAAGAGGAATTTCTCATAGTCGATCAGGCACCGCTAGTCCAGGTTCATGTTACGACCACCCTAATACAGCGTCTAGTTCTATTCAAAAAAATATGCAAATCGTTTTTAAAGACACCGTCGAAGACCGAGAAGTGTCTGACTCATTTGGCGATGAAGTTTACCAGACTTCATCTCCGTTACGTCCATCGTCTGTCAGTGAAAATGAAACTGCTAGTTCAGATACATCAAATCAAACTGTTATTTATTGCGGGGTTAAGGATGAAGTAAAGAAAAAAGTGGACTTCTTTGAAAAAACTAAACCGGATCCCGTTGGCACCGTAATATACCATGCTAGGGATGACTCTTCCGAAGAAAAGCAGGACAGTAATATTCTACAATATTTTGAGGAATCTAAAATACCAACCCCTCCACCATACAAATTAGACAAAGATGTCCCAATTACAAAAAAAATAAGCTATTCACAATCTTATTCAAGTTTGAAAGATCTATTTGGTGAAACACAATTAAATACTTTTCCATCGCTATCATCTAATATAAGCACAGCCTTGCCAATAAAACATAATTTCGAACAAAAGCCTGACAGTGGTAATATTTCTTTGGCTTCCAATCTTTCCGATTTGGAAAATGTTAGCCGCAGTAGAAGCCTTTCTCCAGATCCAGAACGGTATTGGAGGGCATATTTAAGTCTCGTCAAAGCGGGTGAAGTTGGCAAACTAAAAAATAAGTTCGAATTTACGGATTACTTCAATGATTTTGATTTAAACCCGCCAACATTGCGAAGACATCAGAGTGATCCTGAAATCGTGAGAACAATTTTACAACACAACTGGAAGAAAAGAAGCCCAGTGAATGTAAAGCGACACGAAAGAGGCGATGTGGATCGCTTGACCCACAAATATGAAATATCTAGCAGAGGCAGGAGTCGCAATAAACGATATGGAATGACTTCCCCAATTCTTAGAACACCTCTTCGTATGGAGGGAGGGAGAGAGGGCACAGTTATGCCACACATCGATGTCATATCGAAAATGGCCTCCTTAAAACCACGCTCGCTAACGGCTCCTTCAAGAGTGTCTAACGAATACCCCGCCGAATGTCCAATTGGAGAGGTTGAAAGAATACGCCAAAGATTTGAGAAGGAAAACACTTCGATTTTAGGTCAAATGTTTACATCCGCTCCAGATATCCACGAACTGCGTGACATCGCTCCGTATCTATCAGGATCTTGGGCAGCGCACCAGTTTCCGAAGAGGCAGGATAATAACAGATCAATATCAACTTCCGACTACATATCTGAAGATAAATTCTCTCCTGTTCGAAAAGACCGAGCAAGGCCAAAGTCTGCGTCTCCTGTTCGGGTCAAGAGTGGTGTAAAGCCAATTCTGAAGCAAAGTTCGAGGGTGTTGGACGTGTTTGCTGATCAAGAGTTCGATCCTTCCAAGCACCGGCCGAGGTTTCGCTACCAACCCCCGATGGAGGAGGTGTGCCCCCTGCCCCCTCGTCCGCCCCGCCCCTCCTGGCCCGTGGTCCTCCCCACTTACACGGCAAGACCCACAGTCACATTCAAAGGTTCAGATAAGCTTTTTTCTTTGATGCACTCAGAAAAAAAGAAACTCACCAAATGAATACAAAAAAAATTTAGGGATTACGTATCTACCAATCAATATATGAAAATGCACAAATTGTTTTCCACGTAGGAAATAATTTTTAAGTTCTTATACAATTTAATTTCAGGTTTTTAGACAGTTTCAACTACAGATGTGTTTGTATGTGCCATATTTTCTGCAGAAATTTTGTCTTTTTACTTACCAGAATTTTACTCAATCATTTCAAATTCTGTGATATTTTACCAAAATGTTTAGATACATACTCTAACAACAAATTTAGGCCTTAGTAATAAATTTGTTCTAAAATTTTACACAACTAATAAACAACAATTAATGTAGGGTTGACGGTTGTTTACAAATTGCGTAAAATTTAAAAAACACTTATTGCTAAGGGGGTCACAGTCTTAGTTGTACCTACATATCTACAGTGGCATACAGTGACAATCTTTTTGGATTTTTGAGATTATTAGTGTTTTTTTCCGAAAATTTTTTTCTTATAAATTTCGCAAAAATTTGAAAAAATGTCACATTTTGTTACGCAACCATCTTAGTTCTTAGTTGATGTTTTTCTTTCTTTTTTCTGTTTCATTATTTTGTTTGCTTGACATTTACTTTAGAACCCGAGCTGGCTCCAATCCCCCCGCCAAAAGGGGTTTCCAACAACCATTACAACTCAGGTATGAAAGAAATTTACTTTCATTTAAAATGTTCAATCGATTACAAATGCCTCTTTCAAAAATTCACTTAAAATTGTCCAAACGAAAACATTCGAATTATTAAATCTCCAAACTTAAGCTCACTAAAGTATTTAAAAATCGGTTCATCAATATTTTGGAACAGCACTCAGATGTAAATCTTGACTAGGAGTTTTGTTATCAATTGAACAAACATAAATATTATACTGTTGCAATGTCTTCGTTAAAATAAATAGTTTGTTCAGCAAACATTGCAACATTATACATATTATACTTGTATCATTGTATATCTATCACTGTTGTTATGATGGTGCACGTTTTTCCTAGTAATTTTGAACGATACAAATAATTATATTTCTAGAATTGTACTCCTTAATTTTGTTTGAATTGCATAATGTTTGATACTGAGAAAACATGGCTTTGTATCAGCATTAAGTTTTATTTTTGTACTAAGTGATTCGTGTTACTAAATTCAATTAATTAGTTTGTTAACTTAAGGTATTTAATTTTTCCCGTTTTAGCATTGTCATTTATGATTTCTGTACGTGATGTTTATCAGTGTACCTATATAAAAATTGAAATAACGTAATTAGCATTTCTCTAGAAACTAGACGGGGATAAGGTTTCTCGTTAATTAGGACAACCCTACTCTACCCTAACTTCCATTATCAAACATGATAAATTGCCGGACAGAACGGTCTGGACACAGAGTGCTGGTATGAACGTGATTATTTAATTGTGCAAATCATAATTAAGTTACGAGTTTATGGAAATAATTTCGCCAGAAGCTAGACGTCAGATGTCAGGTATATAACCTTCCTTTGTTCTCAAAGTCAGGGATGTCCAAACGAGAAATGTTTTTAAAAAATCGATTGTGATTTGTTTTCATTTTCACAAAGGTTATGTAATTTATTAATATAGTCCCTAAAAATAAAATTACTATTGTCTACGCAAATTAATCGAAGTGAAAAAATATAGTCCCGGGAAAGCAATTATTTTGATGGTGCCAAAATCCGACCTAAAAAGATATATGTCGTATTGTGGTGTTTTATCAGAACACGATTATAATTGCAACTAGCTTTTACCCACGGCTTCGCTCGCATGGTATTAGGGGGGAAATTACTGTAGCAATTAGTAATACATGATGTCCTTTCCCGTGCGTCCCCGTTCCCTTCCACCTTCCCCACCTCCCCCCTCCCTCGTTTTTTTCCTCTCCGCAAACTCCACCTTCCCCCTGCCTTTCCTCCCTGCCGCTAAAATATATGAAATACACACATTTTCATTTATACAATTTTCATAATGCCCGTTTTTACCATTATATATAGCCCATGTTACTCGCTGATAATGTAGCTTTTTATTGGTGAAAGAATTTTTTAAATCGGTTTAGTGGTTTAGGCGTTAAAGCGTAACAAACAAACACACGCATTTTCGTATTTATAAAATTGGTATGGATGTTTTTTTTTTATTAAACCACTCAAGTACAATCGAATAACAAGTGCTGACAGGGAGAGGTTATGAAGCATAGAAAATTCTGTAGAAATATGCTTGGATAAAATAATCGCGTTATTATTATAATAATACCAACAATATAGACTCTTAAAAAGTTATTCTTGAGAAGTCGAAGAACAACGGGACTGGATAAGACAAAGTGGAAAAATTAACTAAAATGTATTCAGTACGTAAATACATACATATTTATATGTCTTTACAATACCTACGTGCGTCGTCGGAAACAGAACCCTTGTACACAGTATATCTTAAGAATCATGAGTGGGTCCGTAGATATTTTTAAATTTCTTATAAACCATTAAATTCACGTCAAGGCATCAGATTTTTACCTTCATTTCAGGAGTTTACAATCCTATTTGACCAAACATCGCAGCACTGAAGCATTGAAGCATCGGCAGTCTTAGCTCGATGCATCGAAGCATCGCCAATTTTATAATTATATATATTGTTTGTGTGTAAACGAAAGCGCATCCCTGATTGACAGACGTCAGGTGGCGCTCTTTTGTTCCAACTTGTGATTGGACATTAATAATTGTTCACTTGTTTCATTCCTCCAAATTAAATTATCCGTGGGAACTTCCAACAATGCAGTACGGATTAGAGATGTTTTTGTTTTACTGTTTGTAACCAGAGATGTTTTATTTCGAACTAACTATGAAATTTGATTGAAAATTAAATTAGTAGTTTTTATTTAACCGTTTGCTGTTTTAAAATAACTCGCTTCTGTGCGCAGAATTTCACTTGTGGTTCGGATATTCCTCATTTCATCAGGACATATTAAATTACTTTTTCTCTTATTATAATATTATTTTATTCTTTGTGGACCTCTTTTCACATTCTTGTAAGCTTCTCGCTATATCCAGTCAACTGAATGTTCTCCATCTCAATTTTAACCATAAAATAAAGAAGAACTAGCAGTTAAAAACCCGCTACGCAGGTTGTTGCTGCTAGGCCCTGCGGGCGATTTTTGATTCGGCTTCGCTCAGTTTGAGTGTTGGTGACCATTTTATAAATCCGACAGGAACTGGTTCCGAAAATAGCCGGTTGCTCGGATTCACTGTGATCCAGTGATAGCTAATCACCGGGACAAAGTAACCGCGACAGACAATGACGTCATGTGTAATAAACAGCCGCGTTGTACTATTATTAACAACTGCCAGTTACAATAATAATCATATTATCGTCAATCTCTTCATATCCGGAGAGATACACAAAATTACAAATCCGTAGTACATACGCCTGCCAGGCGATAGTATTCACGCAAACTGTTAACGTAAGTGACGCAATCTTTTGGCATTGCTGTAATTCGTTTCTATTACAAAAGCACATTTGTGTACAAACTCCTCGCAAGAAAACGGTTTTGCGTAAGGTGCGGCATCAGAGTTGCAGTTAGCCGGATTCTTAAATATTAATCGTACAGTCTCTAGCCTTTTAATACTGTTTGATAATACTAGAAATGCTTTCCGTGTTGATTTGAATGGAAACCAATGTCGGAACTGACATTCTTTTATTTAATTCTGTCTGTCTGATATTGTATATTGCCATCCCAATTGAATTTCGTTTGAAACTTAAGAGTTTCATATTTAAGAGGAAAATCTTCGTTTTACTTTTGAATTACGAAACACGCCCACGAAACATTTCTTGTGTTCTTCTTAATTATGTGTCTTTAACACAATTTATATGCGGGTATGGGTTTCGCTGCCCCGAGAACCATTTATTGGATAGCCAACACTACATAAGTTATATAGTCAACCTAAGTGGTTCGCTACGTTTAGAGACTGAGCAGGGATGTCTGGGTTCATGGGGTGAGGTTTGTCTAGGTCTTGGCGGCGAATGCGTTTGCCCACCTGCTGCGTGGCTGACCTTGTCAGGAGGGACTGTTTTTTTTTACATTAATTCCACACAGGAGGCCCTGAGGAAAATAATTTCCCTAAGGGCCTGTGTCATCTGGGATGCTGTGTGGAGGGTCTTTTTGAGGACATGAAGGAATGAACATTGGTCGATGCCGGCAAATCGTTTCATAACCTAGCTGTTGAACTCAGGAATGAGTCGAAAAAACGACCCGTTTTCATGTGACAAATGTCAACCGTGTACATATGTTGGGCGCGCGTTTGGTGTGTCTCCCGACTATGCACCGGTGCCGAAGGAATCAATGACGCTAGTTCCTCAGAACATCTTCCATTGAGATACCGGTAGAACGGGGATAGCATTCCCACCCGACGCCTGTGCTCTAAAGATTGCAATCCGTTCGTTAAAGTGGGAGAATCTATCAAACGAACCGCCCGTTTCTTCACAGAGTCGAGGGTATTTTTCAGGTATTTTGGAGCTCCAGACCGGAGGTGGCTGCCAAATTCAACCGTGGGGTGCACTTGCGATTTATACAGGGTTAGCAATTGTGTACTGTTAAAGTATCTGCGGGTCCTGTACAGTACACCTAGGTTTAGGGAAACCTAACATAGGCTGTCAATCCATCGCCTTGCATTACAGCGGGAGGGGTGGATTCGTATGACATTCAATCCTGGACAATTTTGACCACAAGATTCCTACCCACCTCTCAAACCCTTTTCTTTTCTAAAAAGACCCTCCCCAAAGATGACACATGCCCTAAGGAATTTTTTTTCTCAGGACTTCCTGTGTGAAGTTAATGTAAAAAAAAACTCCTACATTTTTAGAGTCATGAACTTTCTCTCCTTTTTGATCGTCCTTTGCACCCGTTCGTACGTGACCCATTCACAAAAAAAAACAATGTTCGAAAGATTAGGCAAATCAATATTTTACAGAGTCTTAGAACATTTTATGGCATGTCTCTAATAAGTATTCAACCACGTTGTTAATACAATATAACAAATTGCAAAGAATACTTCAATTTGTAGTGTTTCAAATGAGCAATAATATTGTCAGTGGTAACCTAACCCAATAACTGAACGGCGGTTTCTGCACAAGGGCGGGTTTGGAAGGCTTTATTTAATGCGATTAGGTTCGCTCGGCTCACCCCTACCTACCTACCTACTCGTAGTATAATCCTTTCTCGTTCCTAATATGACTATACAACAAAGTATGCAACAAAACGTTCTTAATTACGCTACCGAACTGGCAAAAGTTAAAATAACATTTTAAAATCTATGAATCAGAAACGATTGACGAAAATTGTCTTTTTTCCACATACCAAGTAAGTATCGGCCTAATTGTTAATAACTTTCAGTTTACTCAAATTGGGGGGGCGGGTGTGAGTACCGCCGCCCCGGGAACCTTTTATTGGACAACAAACACCTCTGCCAAAGGTCACCCCAAGTAGTTCGCTACGTTAGGTGACTTAGCAGGGGTGCCCGGGTTCATGGGGTGAGATTTGTCCGGATCTTGGCGGCGGATACGTCTGCCCACCAGAGGTCACTCCAAGTAGTTTGCTACGTTAGGTGAATTAGCAGAGGTTCTTGGGGTGAGGTTTGTCTGGATCTTGGCGGCGGATACGTCTGCCCGCCAACTGCGTGGCTGCGAGAGACTGGTTGAGGGAGACCTTTTGACCTCTCCAGCAGGACTCTCTCGGAACACTACCTTGATTCGTATGTCCGTCATACGTGGACACTGATTCGTACCCACCCCTATATCTTTTTCCTTTCCAGAACTTCCTCTCCTTCCTTTCCTAAAAATTCTGCATACAGCATCCCCAAAGATGACATTGACCATCAGGGGAATATTTCCTTAGGGCCTGTGGAGCTAATGTAAAAAAAATACAATTTTTAGGTTTATAGCTAAAATCCACAGTGGCAAAGCCACTCTTGCTAGTTAAGTGTGTCAACCTGTACTTCTTTCAGTTTCAAGTGATATTCAGCAATATTTTAAAATTATTCTTTTAGTTCCTACTTGCTTATTCTTATTACCTAATTCGGCCCTGTAATCGCCGTTGTACCTATTGTTTCACTCCAAACGACTCAACCAATACAAATTCCGCTACTTTTCGCCTTGAAAGCACGTTTCTCAATCCAGTTCCTACAAACAGTTCGAAATTCAAACACGTGCATTTTAAAAAGAAAATTCGGTCACATGGCGGTTATAAGTGATTACTTGTGATTATGTGATAAAAACTATTTACTTGAGAATATAGTTTGTGACGAAATACATTAAAATACCTTACATTGAAATACCTTAAAATTATGCATTTTACAAGGCGATTATTTTTATTCCGTATGTGAAATATTAAACAATTTTTAAATCTATGTAAACAAAATTTTAATAATAATAACAGTTTTCATCTTAGCAGGTGAAGTCACATTCCGTGAATTTTAACGCGATTTTTTTTTTTTCAATTACCTTTATATTTTTGATTAATTAGTGTTATTTCACAATTAATTAATTAAAAATAATATATAGTATATTTGCGGCACGTTTCGGAGGGGAAGATACTCTCAGTATCGCCCTGTTGTAAGACTACCATTCAGAATTGAAACGTTACTTGTAATGGCTTTAGCCGTGTTTATTGATCAAATTTTATTAGCCAGGTACTTCCTCACCTTCCTTTCCCCATTTCCTACCCCTCCCAACCTTCAGCCTCACAACATACCCTAATTTTGGATACCGTAGTCTCACTGGCTCCGGACGGGAGCAGCTGGGACTCTTGTGTATCCCTGCGGACGACTTTTGGTTCGGCTTCGCCCAGTTAGTGTTTGTGTTTGACCATTTTATTCCAATAGTAACTGGTTTCAAAAACAGCCTGTTCCTCGGTTACAAAGTAACCGAGAGAGGCAATTATGTCATATGTAATACATAGCCGCTTGATACAGCTATGTATTACGGTCAATCTTTCCATATTCATTAACATATTCGTGGCAATTATACCTAGGGGGGAAACGTTCCCGTCCGACTTGCTGACGAAAGTGGCGACATCTTGTGACGAATTCTTGAATTCAAAACCGAATTATAACTGTAATTTTGTTTGGAATTCCACAAACACAGATGTTATTTGTGGCGCGACGCGTACGGCGTGGCGTCAACATGCACTCAAAACTGGCTTCTGAAATTCAACCGCGCAGACGTTATCGTATTAATACCGTTCGATATTTTAAAATGTTTCAATTTCACTCTTAGGATGGGTTGTTTCAAAAAAATTGATGGATTCATCAAATATTTGAAGTTGATTTTCGCGTTCTGTGTAGGTTCTATTCAAGTTCTGTTATTATATCGTTATAGGACTGCTGCTTCACAAAACTGAAATAATCACAGAACTTGAATAGGACTTACACAGAACGTGAAAATTAACACCAAATATTTGATGAATCCATCAAATTTTTTGAAACAACCCAACCTTAGTTTATCCCTTTTTAGTGAATTAATTTATACGCTCTTGAAGCGCATTACGAGTAAAAGAAAAATAATTTACATTTTTTATGAAGTGAAGTAGGATAGTTCATGTGAATGTTGGATTGTTTATTGATATTTGATATGTGAGAAAGTGGTTGAATTTACGTAACAGCTGCTTTTTAAATATGAATAGTAATATATTTTTCGGAATTAATTTGACAGCGTTTAAAACCAGGTTTTAATTAAAAATAATCAGAAAAAACAGCGGTGATGAAACAAGTTTTTTGTTGATTTAATTAACGCGACGAAACTACTGTCACTTTCAAGTTCGAAACAAGTTTACACAACTCACAGTTACGAGAAACTTGGATTAATTGATTAAGACCAATTACTTAAGTAATAATATTGGATCGTTTTGAATATTGTCCTTGAGGTGGTATTTAACAAAAGTTTTCTGAACTGAAAATAATTGGCAATGAAAGAACTTTAAAGAAACTCATTATCGACATCTTCTTCTCATTATCTTATTTGGTTTTGGGATCCATCACTTCGACAAGGCATCTCTAGCCTGGCTACTTCAGTGGCCTTTGTCAGTTGCAGGTTCAGCCTCTTCTCGCACAACCTCTTTTTTTTACATTAACTCTACACAGGAGGCCCTGAGGAAAACAATTTCCCTCAGGGCCTATGTCATCTGATGCTGTGTGGAGGGTCTTTTTGAGGATAGGAAGGAATGAACATTGGTCTTGAAGAGACCCATGTTGTAGGAAGGAGGAGACACAGAGGCCGGCAAATCGTTTCACAGCCGAGCTGTTGAACATAAGAACGAATCGTAGAAGCGACCCGTTCTCATGTGACAAATGTCAACCGTGTACATAATATGTTGGGCACGCGTTTGGCGTGTTTCCCGACTACGCACCGGTGCCGAAGGGATCAATGACGCTAGTTTCTCGGAGAATTTTCCATTGAAATACCGGTAGTACAAGGATAGCATTCCGACCCGACGCCTGTGCTCTAAATATTGCAATCCGTTTGTTAAGTTGGGAGAATCTATCAAAAGGACCGCCCGTTTCTGAGTCGAGGGTTTTTTCAGGTATTTTGGGGCTCCAGACCAGAGGTGGCTGCCAAATTAAACCGTAGGGCGCACTTGTGATTTGTACAGGGTTAGCAGTTGTGTACTGTTAAAGTATCTGCGGGCCCTGTACAGTATGCCCAGTGTTTGAGAGGCTAACTCAACTCTGGCTTCGATGGAGCCCCCTATGTATGTAATGGACTGTTAGCAGAATGTTCAGGTATTAACGATTGACAATTATCATCAATACTACAATCCAGCTGGTCATCTGCTGTTCCTCTCCAATTTACTAGTCTGTTGAATTGGCATAACCATCTTTCAGTATCTGTTTTCCATTTCTCTCATATTCGTCCGGTCCTGTATAGGCTTATTGTAAAGTAGTTCTACAGTTTTATACGTATTATTAGTGACGAATCTTCACACGTGGATTAATTTAATGATTACAGATAAGCGTAGATTTTTTACAATTAATAACAGAATACCGTTAACAGAAAAGAAAAATCATTTTTTTAATTCTTTTGGTTTGCTTTGAATGGCGTCGATCTTCACAAATGTGTTAATATGACAAATTAATATAATGACTCATTTCCCGGGTTTGCCAGCTGTAATGCCCATAATTTATGTACATAATGTGTTAGGAAATTTACTCTTCCATTGTTTACATTGATGATTGTATGTTTAACGATAATTACCATTGGAGTTTGCATAAAATTGCGTTGAAATGTGCGTAAGAAAAAGATTGCATAAACGTTGTTTTTAACGCCTTTATTTCGTTAATTACTTGTTTGTTTGTTGATTTGAATAACGGTTCTGTTAAGGTTATAAAAAAACTATTAAAATCCCTTTAATAACATGAACTCTTGGCCATTTTAATTTCCGTACTTATTATATGGTAATAATTATATGTGAATCAAAAACAGATTTTTTATACTTATCATTTGGTTTTTTTCATAGGAATCGTTTTTTATAGATATTGTTGTCACATTTTTCAACGTCACGGTTAACGTATTTTTACGAATTTGCTTATAGATAAATTTTATATCATTATACAACGGCTTTTGTGGCTGAACTGTAAGAGTTTTTAATTTTGAGATTGATCCTAAAGTTCGTAATGTAGTCTCACTGACCCCACATGCGATAATCTAAAAATAAACATCAGCCAAGTATTAATTTTTAAATAAATGAAGACACTATGAGCAAAACTCAATGGAAAATCTGGAAACAGAAAAATCAGAAAAAGATATTGACACCTCTGGGACTCGAACCCAGGACCTTTCTCTTTCCGGGTGAGTGCTCTGACCACTCAGTTAAGGTGTCGATATCCAATTTAACTGTACCATACTTCGACTAAGAACCACCCAGTATTAATTGTTTTTGTGTTTAATTCGTAGACCTCCATTTGATTTTTTTTTGTACTTGATTAAAATTAAATTTGATAGTTTTATTATCAAGTTCTGCAAGTATTTTAGTATGTATTTTTGTTACAGCTGTTTTGATTTACAAGACTGTTTGACAAGACCGTAAGACAGTTTGAAAATGATCACAAAACCGAAACAGCTGTAACAAAAATACTTGCAGAAATTGATAATAAAACTATCAAATTTAATTTTAACTAAATATTTAAAAAAAATCAACGATGTACCCAATAAAATCTTCAGAGTTGTAAGCTCGGACAAATATATTACATCTCAATCGGTAAATAATATTAATGTTCCTTATCTAAACACATGCGAGCATTAGCTCGTGTGTTACAAAACACTAAACACCTGTGAGAAACTTACACAATCTTTTATCTGACATTCCATTAAGCATTTAGCACACTGCCTTAGGTCATGCCAAACATCCTTGAATGTTATCAGCGTACTAAAATACACCTACCGGCTTAACAGCTGATATAACAAAGCGGTGTGATGTGCCAAACTAATTCATTATGTGTCTGTAAAGAAAACAGTTCTTCTGTCTCTTGATAAGCTTCCTGTCGTCTAGTTTTGGACTTGCTCAGATTTCTCTGTTTGCCAATTCGTGACTGCTTTCACGCATCCAAAGTTGACAGTTCTTTTTAGGTCGCAAGCCACCTCGTCTTTAGGTCTTTTATATGAAACTGTTACTCGAGTTTCTTGCCAAGCGTGGTCCAACTGTGTTTGGAGATTATGACGATAGTGTTCTTTATCTTTGACCGACTTCTAATCCACACATCAGTCATTAGATATTAAACACAATTTGCACAAAGATTAATTCCAGTTAGTTATTGGCGCATTCCGCAGATTATGTTTAACTGATTAACTTTTCTACCGCATCTTATCACACCGTATCAGCTATAATATTTGTTCAGTTTACCACTTATCTCATTTCCCATCTAGCTAATGAAATGTTATGATAACAGTTTTTGTACGTAACACAATTATTTAATTATTGCTATTCAGTATTTATCAGTATCATATCGACGTGGAATTCGTTCAGATGTGACTTTGATGTGTTAAAATTTCGCGTACATTATAATAATTCTTGGTGTTGTGACTACAATAGTATTTTTATAAGTGGAACAGAGTGAAGTGATTTTGCATACAATGCAACGTGTTTGGTAAAAAGCTATTGTGTTTAAGTTTATGTGTAAATTTCTACATTAAATATCGTTATGGCGGTTACAAGGATAAGTGATTCTTACACGTACAAGGATATAAACAATTATTATGGTACTGCTGTACTGAGGAAGAAACCAGAAGATGAGCAGGTGTTGGAGAGGTTGAAATATCTCAGTTTGGATGGGAAGTCGACGCAGATGGAAAGGGCTAAGGAGATGAATAGAAGATCTATGCCGGAGTCTGCATTCAGGGATGGAAGATTATCTGCTTTGCCGATTCTATATGGACCACAACCATACAGTTAGTTATTATTTTTGCCACACAAGTCTCTGAGTTTTAACTGATGTCATGTATTGTAATCGGTAACGAATATTTTGATATAATATCTAACAAAATGTCTGGTTAAAACGCGTTAAATCGTACAGACTTAGGCCCAAGCCGGTAAGGCTCTTGACTTGCAATCCGATGGTCGCGGGATCGAATCCCGGCGTGGCAAATAAATTTTATTTGATTAATTTGTGTTATTTCACAATTTATTAATTTAAAATAATATAAAGTATATTTGCGGCACATTCCAGAGTGGAAGATACTCTCAGTATTGCCCTGGTGTAAGACCACCATTCAGGATTGAAACGTTGCTTGAAATGGCTTTAGTGACCAGATCTGAATAGCCAGGTACTTCCCCACTTTCCTCTTCCCTATCTCCTTCCCTTCCCCACTACCTTCAGCCTCACAACATACCCCAATTGAGGATGCCATGATCTCACTGGCTCCAGACTGGAGCAGTTGCGACTCTTGTGCGGTATTCATATGAAAAAAAAGTAGTTTTCTTCTTTTTACCAACTTACCTCAAATTATGGTCGTGTTTTTTCCCGCTTGTATCATACCTTATTTTCTTTTTCTATTGTTGAGAATAGAGAATTTAATCACGATAAAGTCCTCCTGTAGAAAAGACTGAGAATCAGATTAAAAAAAATTATTAAGTACTAAATTTCATAACTAAAAAAAGGAATTATTTTCTTAATCATTTGGTCTTCATGAAAAAGTGTTCATAGGTCACTGTTAAATACACGTAGATGCTAAATACTTCACAATTTTCCATATAAAACAGACTAGCCGTGAAGGCTGGACATATAAAAATGGTAATCTTTTAATTTGTTTACAAAACAAATGTGGCTTGTCATAAAATCGTTTAAAGTAGGTAGTTTTAATGCAAGTTTTTTTAGCTTTAGGAATGCAAGGTTTTCTAGTACAAGGACCTCAAACGGTTAAGAAACAGTAAACCACATTTTTAAACCGAAATTAAATAAAAGATTTTTTAATAAAGTAGTTAATCTACTAGTTTCGTAAAACCTTTCTCCACAGCCGATCAATTTAATTTCTATTGACACTGGAATCAGTGGAAAATGCTCCTTTTGGAAGAGATAATTGTTATTTTCAAAATTAATCAAGTTCATCAATCAGTAATTAAGATGGCGTGTGAAAATTAATGATCGATTCATATATTGGCTGAGTGGTTCAAATTACGGTGTCGCGGGTTCAATCCTCTGCTAGACGTCTTCCTCCATCAATGCACAAGAAATTTTTCTTTATAATAACTATTAATTGTACGCCAAATTAAATGATGACGCCACAAAGTAAATTTGCCTATTTTGAAGAAATTATTAATTGTACTTACTTTACATTGCGTATGTCTACTCCTACTTAGAACACTGCACACGGCGTGGATTCGCCTGAGTTTACCAATTTTATGAAACATTCCACGTACCTTCAACATCACTACTATTTATTAATACATATGAAAAACTCCGAATTTCCGGTTTAGATATGTGCGCACTATGTCACACAATTTAATAACATTGATATTTTTAACAATGACAACAAGTATATAATGCATTAAGAGCATCTCCTATCCCCATCCTGTATTCCTTTTTTCTTACCGTCTCGTTAGTTTTAAGTAAAATATAACTCCATTCTTGGAGAAGCTAAATCTTATTTAACCTCTTATTTACTTTATTTATTTAACCTCTTATTTACGTTATTTATTTACGTAATAAAGGTCGTTTGCAGCTTTTTTTAGCTTCACACAGGAGGCCCCGAAGAAAATAATTTCCCTCAGGGCTTATGTCATCTTGAGGATGCTGTGTGGAGGATTTTATTAAGGCGGCGCTATCCGAATTTCTACCGATTTCTTGCATATTATCTCCCTTGAACATTTGACGTTTTTAAGCTTTTAAAAAAATATATGTTATTTTTGAAGATAATTTCTATACAATTCCCACGCCGAAACGCAAATTATATGAAATTCCTTCGAAAGAAAAAAATCTCAAAGTGCGCTCCGAATTTTTTTATTTTCAAGCCTGTCTCTATTATTTAACAAGTTATATGTATGAAAAAATACGCAGTGTTTTTTTGAACGTTGTTTTAGACAACCCCACAAGATTTTTGCTCTATTTTAAACGAGTCGTGTTTTATTAAACATTTTCACAATTTTCGTTTCTATTTTATCGTTTGAAGTATAAGCGCACTCTCTCCAACACTCGTAATTATATATCTCTTTTTTTGTGCTCGGATACGGGGCCTTAAGGAAAGGATAACGGTGAGGTTCTGGGAAGGAAATAGGTATGAGGGGTGGGTAGGAATCTGGGTGTCAGTATGTCCAGGAGTGACGGACGTATGAATCG
The DNA here is from genome assembly GCA_936435175.1 of Glyphotaelius pellucidus. Taxonomy (NCBI): domain Eukaryota; kingdom Metazoa; phylum Arthropoda; class Insecta; order Trichoptera; family Limnephilidae; genus Glyphotaelius; species Glyphotaelius pellucidus. The sequence continues at coordinate 32,686,149 of OW386545.1, read as the reverse complement.
TAGTAATTTGTTCAAAAAATTGCACACCACTAATATAATTATTAAATTGATAGGTACACATTCTTTAACAAATGAATAATCAACCAAAGTCTAACCACACCCACAAAGGAATTCCTATAATTATTACAACAGTCACGATTTTTCTCAACCCAAAATTTAATAATGGCGGCATGTTTTCGCGCCCGTTTCCCACGTGACCAGCGTGACGTATTAAGTGAGGTTGTGTTTCTCGAGACTGCGCACGAAGCGGGAATTATTTGGCGGGAGAAGACGTTCACCGTCTGACAGCTGTTTGAAAATAGAACCTTCAGCGGCAGCCTTTAGTTCTTTCTTCAGTACTGGTCGAATTGTTTCTGCCGACAGTCGCGTTCTTGTTGATCTGCGGAGATTGTTAGAACTGACTCGATGTTTTTCGCGCTTACGACTTTTAAAATTTGACTATAAAGTTTTGTACCTACGTTGAAATCGTACAATAATTTTTTTCAAAGACACCTATACTATCTTGATTTACATAAATTCAAAGTTCTTTTCGTTGAGAAAAGGAGTTGCTCGTTCCATGTTAGTGCTAAAACAAATCAGAAAACTGGCGACTTTAGGTGAGATTATTCTCTTTTAAACAGAGTTGTTTTTTTTTAATACTCAATACAAATATTTCGTCGTCTTAATTCTTAATTGTCCAAACGACCATTAGTAAATTTGACAGGAAGAGAAGGTTTTCTTTCATTATTTCAATGAAAAATTATGAAATGTGTTTAATATAAATCTATTTTCGTAAAGTTCAAGGTCATTAGCTTAAATAATTCTAAGTTAAGTTTAACTACATTTTTTATACTTTATTTTTAATTTTAAAGTGGAGATTGAACAAAAACTAAAATGGTCGTTTGGACAATTAAGAACTAAGACGACGATTTGTTTCATGGTTGATGGGAATTATTTTATTGGCATAAGTAATAAAAGCGCACAACCTTGAATGTTATTATATTATGCAAATAGTTAGTTAGTCTAAGATATTGTCAATAAGTACCCTTCTATACATAGATTAAAAAACGCTTATTTTTAGTCTTTAATAGAAAATTTACACTACGGTAAAGTGCATCCGTTTTCTTTCCCGTAAATATTATTTGCATACAAAGATAGCGATAGATTAAAATCCAATAGTTAGTAAAACAAAAAATACTCAAATATGATTTTCCCTTCTTTTTTTTTTATTTATTTATTTTTTTTTAACAATAATAATTACATTTATAATATAATTACCTAGGTATACATAAGAATTAATTTTATGGTTCTACTACTCCATAAATTGAGCTCTAGGAGCTCGTGTTTATGGGAGGAGTATTTAAACGCATAAAAAAAAAACATATTGTTCTGAAAAGTGTGAATACAATGATCAAAGACTTAAATGTCTTGAATGAAATAAATATACAAATACTTTTTGACATAGATATAAAAATAAAAAAAAACAATAACAATAATACATTTTTTTAATTAGATGTTAATTAGTTAAGGGTACAATATATCATTATCCAATTTCAGGGACTTAATTTGATTTTTAAATTGTTCATATTTCATTGTTTCTGTTACATTTATTTTGTTTTTGGATAATAATATATTGTACCATCTCACACCTAAATATAAATAGTGGTGTTGAGCCGTGGTGTTTATCACGGTAGTGCAAAAATATATTTTTTTAAATCAAAAGTTTTAGCAAATATCTAGTGCAAATATGTGCTACTTTGCCCTTCTCAAAATAGACATCGTCTAGTGAGGCAGGTAACTTACTTGCATTATCAGAATATTTTAACTTAATTTTACCTTACCGACCCGGGTTGCCGGCAATTACGAAAGCTATATTTTTCATTTTGTTTTAAATTATATAATAAATGTCAACTTTGACTATTATTTGTGAGCTACTTACTATATTTAAAAAAATAATATTGCCTTACCTACCATATAAATATAATGACATATAACTTAAAAAATATAAAAATGTGAAAAACACATTTTGGTGGGCTTAAATTTATATTACAATTGACCGATGTTGGAACACATTACATTTTTTTGGATATAAATTTTAAAAATTTACCCAAATGAATGCTTTTATTACTATGTTTTGTTTATTTTATTTTTCATAATATTTTGATGGTAGATTGGGCAAGATTATTTTTATACGTTTTATTTTATAGTAATTGTCATTAACTCACGGCGGACCGGATCGAGAGAGACCTCTCCAGCCAGAATCCCTCGACTTCTACCCACTTTTCATACGTATTTCGTTCCCAGAACTTCCTTTCCTTCTTTTCCTTAAAAAAATCCTCACAGTATCCCCTCAGATGACATAGGCCCCGAGCGAAATCATTTTCCTCAGGGCCTACTGTGTAAGGAGCTAATATAAAAAAATATAGAAAATGAATTTTTCTAAAAATTCCGCCTTAATTCGTTTAATGAGGCACGTCATGTGCAGCTTAAGCATACTTTATTTTATTTTTTATTATTGTGTTATTATACGTCCTATTATTGTTCTTCTATACCTTATATTATCTTGAATGGTGGGTACGTAGGTTAATTTTCATGTTAGGACTTTGATAATATAAAATAAAATAAAAATATTTTACCAGAAAATTACTTAAATTTTAATTTTTAAAATCGGAAATTATTTGTCAATAATTTAGACAAACAATAACATATCTACTTATAATATAATACCCTTTTACCAGGAAATTATTTTACTTCTATAATTATCTGAAACATGTGTTTCTTTTGTTTAATTATCTTTCGCCCGGCCGCCGCACACGCTTTGTCTGCATAAATAGATAATTGTACCTTATTGTTGAGATTAGAGTTACTGAAACTTGAGATCCAGTTTACACCTAACATGTCCTGACGGCAACCTTCATAATTAGATATTTAAGTACTTTTCTAGAAGTTGTATTTTGTGGGAGAGTGCTTTTATTTTAAGTATTGCATTTTTTTCAAGATTTACACATATTTCAAAACAGGAAAGATGCCATTTAAATATTTATACATTACTTTCTTCGGAAAGAACGAAGTTAAGAATATTAAAAATTTTCTTACATAAATAATTAAAAGATATCGAAAGAAGGGTAAATGCCGGTTACTCCGTTAATGGAGGACTGAATGCCGTTGGCGCTAATAAAAAACTGTCAAAAGGAGCGAAACTAGCAGTCCACAATGGAGTCCTGGTACCTACCCTGATGTATGGCAGTGAGGCATGGAACTGGCAGAGGAAGGATGAAAGTAAACTGAATGCTGTAGAAATGAGATCCCTGAGGCGTATGTGTGGTAAAACCATGTATGATCGTGTGAGAAATGTGGAGATCCGCAAAGAATGTAAGGCTGATGTAAGCATAATGAGTAAGTTTAAGAAAGGGACCCTCAGATGGTTTGGGCATGTAGAACGAATGAACGAAGGAAGTAGTGTAAGAAGAATATATGACGCAAATGTGAATGATAGAAGAAGTCGGGGACGCCCGAGGAAGACATGGCACGATCAAGTGAATCAGATACTTGAGTCGGGCCATGTCAAAAGCCAGAATAATAGAAGAGTATGTATGAGACGATGTATGAATGTGAGTGAAGCAAAGAGTGTGTGCCAGGACCGAGTTGTTTGGCGGTCCGTCCTCTCTGCCTACCCCTGCGGGGAAACGGCGTGATGGTTAGTTAGTTAGTTAGTTAGTTACACATTGAAGCCATATTGACAACGCAGTGAGCATTTTTTTGTCTAAAGTAATTATAGTTGAATGTTGTTCCGTCTACTCTTCCTACTCAAGCACAAAAACGCGTTGTTTTATCGACCTTTTTAAATTTAATTGTAAACTTTAAAGCGATTTATTTTAATTTGCTAGCGTAACAAATGGGAAAAGGCAATCTAAGATTAATCATTCGACCTCATGTTAATTGATGACTCTGGCTTAGGAAATGATTTCAAGTGCAGATGCGAACTTGAATATATTAAACAATTTGTTCACAGGCATAACAATTGTATACATGTAATTAAAATTAATTTGCGTTATTTAATTGCCCATTGAACTTTAACCTGAATACATAATTCGGGTACAAATTATTTATTTTTTGTTCAAAAATATAAACAGCATTGCTCTGTTGATAGGTCGCCATTCGAAAAGAATCTTTGCTAGAAATTACATTAGCTGTGTTTAGTGACCAGGTCTGAAGAGTCTTCTTTCGTCTCACTTTCTTCAACCTACCTACCTATACCCAGCATTAATGATACAATCGTCTCACTGGTACAAATACCACAAAAAAAATTAGAATTGGTGCATTCATATACACTTTCGACAGTGATCTTGCAAAGCGTCTCTGAGAAATAGCCTTTTCGAAAAAAAGGGCATTGTTTTTTTAATTTTTTTATTATTTTTTAAAAAGAAAGACAAGCTTTCCCGGGTTACGAATAACCCAATAATGTTTGAAAATCTCCTACTACCACCACAGAAAGCCGAAAATGTTGCTTGTGTTGTGATGGAGGACTGAGCCAGCCGAGGAATCGAACACGGGACGCCCGGGTGGGATCCAAACGCGATGGCCACTCAACCACAACCGAAATTGTTCTAATTCGAATTTCCAATTTTTTTCTTAATCGAAAAGGTTTCAGCGTGTTTTTATTATTAAGTATTCACGTGTTTATGTTTATTACGTAGATAATTGTTCACTTTTAACATAGATTGTCTTTTCTGAAGTCAAATAAAAGAATTAAAATGTTTTATGCAATAATGCGTATGTAAGAGTTTTAAAAAAATCTTTTCAAAACTATAAAAATCAATCGCCACAAGTCACAAATGAATGTTTCGTCAGAAGTCAAAAGCGCAAAAGAAGTTTTTATTTATTTGGGAATAATTTTATCAGTAAGAAAAACGTTAATCAATGGAAACTGTCACAGAAAATTGCATTTTTTAAATTCTGTTTCTTAAGTTCGTTCACGCATTTCCATAAAAATGAATTTATTAAAGTATTTTTTATAAAGTAATTAACAATTTTATTTTAATTCTACTCAACGAAAGCTGTAGAAAAAGCCTCAATTTATTAAAAGCATTTTTTATATTTATAATGTAAACCGATTCGTAATAAATAATATAATTTTAACCGTTAAACAGCTGATCAGAAATTCTGCACGAAAAAAATATTTTAAAAATTTATTAATTATAAGGTAAGCACCAGATTTTATTTTTCTAAACGATGAATCAGGATGAACCGAAAATGGTAATTTATCAAAAATGTTCCCTTGTAGGTCTGATCCAAGCTGAAGGTAGATTCTTCCGCTTACATTTCTGCATAAAAACTCTTAGATAAGCATCGCGAGTGCGTTTTAACTACCATAATAAATCTGTGCAACAAGACATACCCATTATTACTGCACTTAATTACCTCCCATAGTCTGTTTTATCTCACTATCTTTTGTTCCATGAAAGACAACAGAAATTCCTCGTATATTTAGTATTTATTGCTTCATAAAGAATGTGAACCTACCTTATTTAATCTCAAATTTTATTATGCATACTTCAAGGTCTAGGTCCAAATTATATTCCATTGTGTTTTTTTTTGCCTAGTAAGTTTTATCAATGGGCATTGTCTTCAAATTGAAACGTAAAACTTGTTTCATTAATGTTAATGTTGACTGTGAAAGAATTTACGATTTTGTAACGGTTTGTGAAATAATCTTATAATAATTTTAGAGTAGGTACCCATTCAAAGGTTAGCGTTAGGTAACTTTAGGTATTTTGGAACTCTACTACCCCTTGCCTACGTTAAAAATTAATTCGAATGTTTGTGCAGTTAGTAAAAGTATACGTACAGTTGGAAGAAATAAATTATCTATCTCCAAGATTCTTAAAAAATTATACGGTCAATCTCAATAAAATCAAAATAAATGGAATATTTCTGAACGCATCGAAAAAATATTTTTTTAAATATAATTTTTGAAATATCAAATTTTTTAATGGAAACAAAAAAAGTTTTAAAAAATGCTCACCTTAAAAATTAAAACTAAAATTACTGATAACGAAAAAAAAAATCCCACACATATTTTATTAAATAAATTTATTTTAAACGATATTGTATGCTCACTTTTTGTCGTTTCGCATAAAAATAGTTAATAAAAAATTCTCAAAATTTTTTAATTTATTTTCAAATTGCAGTCAAAACTTTGGTTTCATAAAGGTGTATATTTGAATTTTTTTTGGTTATTTTTGAGATTTGAATATAAAGCTTTGTATTTTTTATCGTTATCACCGTTTATATCATATTGTTAACTATGATAGCAAAGGAGACACAACGATTTCTATGAGACCTATAAGAGTTGTTCCGAAAAACAAACAAATTACCTTGAGTAGTTAACAAAGTTCGCTCAAGTAAAGATAATGCGAATGTGAATAGTGGAAGTAGTCGGGAATACCTGAGACAGACACGGCACGATCAAGTGAACCATATACCTACATACTTGAGTCGGGCCATAGACTAACAAAAGGGAATGTATGAGACGATGTTTGAAAGAAAATGAAGAGAGGAGTATGTGCTAAGTCAGAGTTATTTTGCAGTTCATCCAATCTGCCCACTTCTGGGGGAGACGGCATGAAGGTTAGTTAGATAGTTTAAAGGTCCCTATCTTTTTGATATTTATATGAAATACTTTGAAATTAAAGGGTAGGTTTTGTCTTATTGTTATTCAACGTTATTCTATTTCTCGCGTTTTATCAAAATTTCTCTAAGGTAAAAACAAAAAAATAGAAAGAAGATAGCAAAGTAAAACATGAACTAAATACCTAGGTGTTTAGTTCATGTTTTCCTTTCATTAGTCTGTATCATTTTCACCCCTCAGGCTAATTAATTCGATTTTCGGAACAACTCATATAGGTCAAATCGATGTATCTCTCTTTTTGTGAAGGTTAAAGCTATGAACTAGATCAGTTGTTCTCAGGCCCACGCAACCCCTCCCCCCCCGTTCAGTGTTGACAATAAACAAACGAATCTTCATCTGTATTTTACAATTTTGAAAGCTGGAGTATTTTATATTGATTAGCATCGGTAACTAAACATAACTTTCGTATGAATAAAAATGTGTCACAATTTTTTTTTAATTTCATATTAAACCTTGCGCGGACATCCTGACGTTGTTCAGGGACCCCCAACTCATTTTAATTTTAATAACCCAAAAAATTTTAATTTTCCACGGACCCCCTGAAAGATCCTGGGGGCCTCTGGGGGTCCATACGGACCACTTTGGGAACCACTGATCTAGAGGGAGTAAGAAAGAGAAAATATAACGCTTTATATTCAAGTCTATAAGTTAAACACAAAACAATTGTACGCCTCTACGAAACTAATGTTTCCGAACGCAGTTTAAAAAATATTTATGAAATTTTGGGAATTGTTTATTAATTATCTCCACATAAAATTAAAAAATCAGTTAACTGTAACGTTTATAATATATTTGCTTGATACAATATGTGGGTGTTTTTATTTTTTGTTTATAAGTAATTTTAGTTGTAAAAAAAGTAGAGTGAGCTATTTTTAAAACTGTTTTATGTTTGCGTACAAAATTTTTGTATTTCAAAAATTAAATGTATATTGCAAATTACCACATTTAAAAGCGTATTTCATCACCTTTCAAAAACAGTTCGGAAGCGTTCAAAAGTTCCAAGTATTTGGATTTTATTGCGAAGCGGAATTATTTTGGCCTTCCGACACATTAGGCCCGAGGCCCGTGAGGTGAAATTACTTACAATAATTTACATAATCACTGGCGTTATATCCTCTTTAATTACCCAATTACGTACCGCATTGTTTTAGAGTGTGATGCATGGTATTCAAATACGTGATGTATTGAGTCATTTACCTGAAGAAATGCCAACACGCAATGTGGTTAGGTTATTTTTTGCCGGTTCAATATTATTGTTGTTTTGTATTCATAAATTCTTTTAATTCCTGTCATGACACACGATATTCCTAAAATTAAATGTTGATTGTTTATTTTCACGTACATTTAAAGTTATGAATAACCCATAACAAGTAGCAATTCGTGATATTTTCCAAATTGGAATATCCAAATGTTTTTAAGAATTTCATGGAATTTCCGGCCAATTATTTAAATCATTACAACTTGACTCAACTTTGTTCAAAATTCCTAGACCCCGAATTCGAAATTCCTACCGACATACAAACGTATTACCCTTCTTAAGTTCTTTTTTTAAACTCTTAAAAATATATATACATAATTGTTATTTTCAGCGATCAATAAAGCCCATCATTGGTTATTTTTGAAGAAAATCTCTATTCAGATGCCGAGCTGAAAAAATTATATGAAATTTCCTTTAGGCATATTAGCCTAAAAAAATCATAAAATTTGCTCCTAAAATTATAAAAAACATATTTAGTTCTGAAATTTTAACATGTGCGAAAAAAAAAATTACAGTGTTTCATTAAATGCTACTTAACTCAGATGAGAAGAGATTTTTGCTCTTTTTTTATGATATAAGTCCTTATTACAGAATTTCACAACAGTCGCTTCTTGCGCCTTATAATTATTATAATCCTTTCAAATATTAGCGCACTCCCTCTTTCATTCGTATTTAGATAGTATCTTCCTTTCAAACCATCTTCTTCTTTTGAATGCTTAAAACGGAGCCTAAAGTAGTGGAAATTTTTAAAAACTCATCCTTGCGGAAAATGCGTTCCTTTTAGGCTGCGTATACAAATGCGACGGGACTGGCAAGCCGAACTACGAATTGTGGGAAAGGAACGAAGCATGGTTGTTCTTCTTTTTAACCTACATAACTTTTACAACTCTGTCACATTTTGTTTTTACTATAAATGAATTCTCTCTGATCTCAGAGGGGAAATACTAGCAATGGGGAAGGAGACCTAAAATGCCTCGTGTTTGTCATGCCCAAATGGGGGTGACAAACACGAGCTGCGTGTATATCTGTTTCGAATGACAACCCACGTGACAAAATTAACGTACAACTTAAAGTTTTAGGAGACAATTTTTTGAGATTTTTTAAAAATATTTTATTAAACATCATTAAAATAATAATCGCTGTTACTTGATAGGTTATACCTTTTGGAATTTAAAAATAGTTTTATATTTTATGTCGTCATGTCATATTGTTGTAACATTATAGTCGAGCAAGTCGAGGTGGCAGAAAACAACTGTGATTTGTATGAAATAAACTTCTATCACGAGGAGTTAATAAACTCTGTAACATAATTTTTACTACATATACACATATATTTTTTTTAAATGCACACAGTCTTTACGTCTTTAGTACAGTAGATTTTAAAGTAATTATAAAATAATAATATTGGAAATTCTGTTGAATTTTTCTCCACTAACCGGTGGAGACAATTTTATGTAGGTTAAAAATAAGAACGACCCAGCAACATTTTATTCGCAAAAATGTATTCGCAGCATTACCTTTCTCGTTTCACCCTTTTTTGATTGCTCTGCAGACTTTGCTCTTCCTTTGAGCATATTTTAGCTGGCTCCTTGCAAATATCAGATTGGTTGGTTTTTAACTTTTTCTTTTATGTGAAGGCTAGAAGGCATACGTAAACAACTCAGTGACCTGAACTCAGAAATTCTATGCAACGAAAGATGCTTTTCAACGTTCTGAAATTGCTTCGTTCGAATTTCGAATAAACTTGAGAGAAAATGCATACCGCCTTTTATTAAAATCACATCTTTCAAAGTATTGACCGAATTGAAACCCATTCAAGCGCTACAATAAAAAAACTGTATAAAATATTATCAAGAAAACTGCATACCAAACTTCCATTACACGCATTCTCAGGAAGGTATGACCGGTACACCGCGTCCGGCGTAATGTGCATTTTTTGCAATTGCATCTATAAACAGCAAAGCGCTAACATAACTTCAGTCAATAATGACGTGGGCAATCGTGATTGATGGATCACACCGTAGTTGTCGATATTTTCTCTTTATTATAACGACGTATTACGGCGGAGATAAGCCGAGAGAAATTTATACTAGCCATAAAACTAGCAAGGCATATTATCTGAGTGCGTTGACAGCAAGAAAAGACAACGAGTGTACTTGATCACAAAAATCTCTAATCTCATATTTAGGTATGTGAGCAGGAAAGGGCGCATGAACGCAATATTTGGTCGTCGAAATAATACTACAAAACAAACGTATTTTCGGGATATATTCGTAATTATTTTTGAGTTAATTTCATACAATGATGGTAAAAATTAACTAAACTCTGGTGAAACAAATCCAATCCAAGTTGAAGCCTTGCTTGCAAAGGCTTTAGCAATGTTTAATGGCCAGTTCTGGTTAGCCAGTTACTTTCCAAACCTTTCTTTTTCTCGTCTCCTTCAAATAAGAATGATTTAATTTCACTGTTTTGGCCAGATTGGACTCGTGCTGTATTCGAATGTTGCATGTTCGTTTCATCTACTGTTGGTGTGCAGATTTCCGGGAGTTCAGTTTTCGGTTCGGCCATTCGATTTAATTAATATCGTGCATCCAAATATTAACACGAAAACATATTAATTTTTTATTTTATTTTGGGGAAATCAACAGATTACAATAAGGCCGGTTTATACTAGTACAATTTACTTAACTGAGAAACCAATTATAGATTTCCTCATAAACCACTGGAGCGACCACGCGAAATAAATAAATAAATGCCTCGATTGCTCGAGATTTCCGAAAAACGGACGAAACGTTGGCTAAAGAAGGAGGTAGCGAAACACGGCATAACACCCCAAAAACAATAACAAAAATCGTTCTAAAACAGTCTACGAAGTTCGGATTTGCGAAATCTATGGTCATAATAGATAAAACATTTCAAAAGCTTCGTTTTAAAATAAATGGCTGTCTATGGAAACATTTTAAATAATTACAATAAATGTTTTACGTAGGAAAATGGCAGGAAGGAAAATGTGGCCCAATTTTGGACCGCTATCAATCGCAGAAAAATAAAAGTTGTCAATTTTTCGACCAAAATCGCTCCAATGGATTTATACTAATACATTATCCCTGACACAACTGAGATACCACCATTTACCATACATTAATGTTTGTTTATCGGTTGTATAAAATTTAAAACGCGTTTATGAGTAAGGCCCTGAATATTTAATAATTGTTTAGTATTTATCACACTTAACAGGTATCGCATATTGTATATACACCACAAGAGATAATCCATATTACAAAACATTTTGTGCAATAATTACTTAACTGCGATTTAAAGTCAATGAAAGTCACCTAGATTGCTTCGTTTTCACATATTTGTAGCTTTTATAAATCAAATAATCTTTAATTTTATTTTCAATTTTTATATATTAGAATCACGTGACTAAATTTGAATAGCTAAGCTCAAAAAGATATTATCGAACTACCACAAATATTCATAATCTGACACTGGCATTGGAACATATCGTGATCTATAGATTATTCATACCTATCCACACTAGGTATATGAAAGAATTTCAATCCGTATTAAGTATGTAGGTACATTCGTTAAATTAACTTTTAAATTATTTGAAAGGTTCGTGATTACGTCGTGCATTGATAATCACAGTAATATATAACAATGATAATTGATTAAGTCATGCTAATGCCGTTTCCTACTTTCATCTAACCTTCGCTGGAATAACGTTCTATTAATTATTTGAGAATATGCAATTGTCAATATCCCTGACAGTTTTAAGAACGTTTTTATAATAATACATTGCATGAAATTTGAAATTTTCACGAGACTAAATTTAAATTTCGCATTTAAAATTTTTGGCAAATAACGTGAATATTCGTATATTTCCCGCGATCTTCTGATGTATTTTTTTTTTTTTAATAATAATGAACGTATGTACATTCTACATACTTATTTGCCTAAAGTTATGGCAAGCTTGAATAAGTAGTAAGATTAAACGCAGCTATATTCTTTTACGATTTTGCAAAAAAATAAAATATTGAAATGAATAGCAAAACTTCAAAGAAATACGCTGTATGTACCTACCTAATATTCAGGGTGTTAAGGAACATACTTGACTTAAATTAACCAATGATTCCTGACATTATTTGGAAATTTGGAGTAAAAAATGTGATTGAAATTTTGGTCTCCTCTCCCCGGTGACATTTTTTTAGATTTTTCAACTTAAAACTTAAAAAAAATTAGTAAGTATTAGACAGATGAGGATTTATTTGATTACGTAGCTCAGTGAAATTTTTTTTTTAGGTTTTGAAGAAAAAAAAATACAAAAAACAAAATCACCAGAGTAAAAATTTCATATTTCGTTTTTTACTTTAAATAAAATCAAGAATCACTGTTTTTTTTAAATATATTTTTTATTATTTCTGAAGTTTCTAGGGAAATGGCGTACGTACGTAAGTACTTGACTTACTTTATTAATCAAGTACGTTCTGTAACACCTTATATAACATGCCTTATCATTTACCTAGAAACTCGAGAAGTAAAAAAAAAGTTGTGAAAAATTCATAGATCAGACAGAGTTCACTGTTTGAGAGTTTTTACTGTTTCAGAAATCAATGAATAAATTTTCGCTAATTATATTTTGTCAAAATATACCACTTAAAAAATACACTTATTGTCTTGAAAGAACGAGTAATTAGGTTGGACTAACATTAATTTATTCCATAGTGTCGCATTTCTAAAGCGCCATTACCTACGTTTAAAGAATTTAAAACAATGACCCGAAAAAATGGTAGCAATGGCACACTGTTCCAACCTGGTTAAAACAATAATGATCATTCTATGCAGGTTGTCTTTTCTCATTTGCAGGCTTCTGTTCTCCATTATTTTGTTCACGGATGGTAATTAACCTTATTACCGTCTTTGTTTACCTTTACTCTACCTGCGCTGGGTTTGAGAGGCACGTCTATTGTCTGTGGTAGTGGCGAACTTTAACTTGCGACTTTTTACTTTGTCACAAACTGCTCCCTTATGTGACATATTGATAGTTTAGAGTTAGGGTCTTAGAGCACAGACATTATACGAATATATTTATAGGTAATATAAAATGCTAAAAACAAGACAAGTAAAAAAAAAGCATCCAAATTTTGTTAATATATTTAGAAATAATTTATGCATAAAAATAGCTTATGATGTAAAATACTGCAGTTTTATTTATGCCTTTGAAAAAATTGGGAGTTGAGTATTTTCATTTATTTTTTTTGGAACCAAAAAAAATTTGCGCATAAATTTATAATAAAAATATTGTACTGTGTTCTGGAGATATGGCTTGGAGGTTTTGAGTCGATATCATTAGTATACCATCCATCATGTATTATCGTCTACTTGTCACCATAATTTTGTTCAATAGTTTAACTCCATTAGTAACGCTTAGAGAGATCTATCGTTACAGACGTCTTCCATTACAAATAATGCAACTCAACAACTTTTGAAATCAACATTCATCATTTTGCGTTCACCAGCTGTAAAGTAGGTATCTATAGTCCAGTCTGTGATTAGAATTTCTTTACCCGGAGGCGATCGAGCCCCGTCCAGCATTTTGTAATGTCAATTATAGAATCGTATAATAAAATTACTGGTTACTGTACGAGTCAATGAAAGTAGTAACGCCAGAGGCAATAGACCTATGAACAGGTTTAGGTAAAGCGGTATAGTAGCGCCAAAACTTTGGGACACTCGGGGGACAAAATGGCGTGGCGACTACTTCAGTATCTGACAGCGTTTTAGCATAGTGTTAAAAAAAGGTTTTTTCTTCAAAAAATTGCACGGTGTATTAGTGCATAGCAAAGTATCAGTAAAAGATTTATGAATTACCTTCGAATAATTTTGGAAAACATAATTGATTATTCTGACATATTTTTCGTCCACCAATAAAGGATAGGTAGACATGACACTACACAGTATTCGGAATCTCGTGGTAGCAGGAAACTATGTATAAATAACTTTTTTTTTTAAATTTAATACTTATACACTGTATACACCAATCGAAGTAACTTAAAAACGTGCATGATTATCCTAAAGAAGAAACCGTCGGTTTCGAAATATGTCGAGTATTTTTATCAAATTGTGTTATAAGTATGTTATTTGCATAAAGTAAATTTGCGATTACCTATTGAAGAATTTTTTTAAATTGTTTGAAGAAAAAATTAGTTTGTATATGCTTATTGAATTTTTATTAAGTGAAATAGCATTTTTTGGACCATAAAATTTATTGAGTTCGGCGAGAAAAGCCCAGATTGAAATTTCCCACACAACCGACATGATATTGGTGCAAACCATTGTTGCCTTGTGTTTTTCGGAGAGAGCAAATAAATTTATAAAGATGTGACTTTTATGCTTAATAACGTTTTTTTTTGTCATTTATTTTTGGGGTATAACGCCTTGTTGCGCTATCTCCTTATTTAACCAACGTTTTGGACAGCGTTACAGTATCCATCATCAGGGCAGATGAGTAAAAATCATAATCATTAAATAATGTTAGCTGGGAGCGAATACTGTAAGTCTCTTCGACAGTATCTATTTGCTATCGATAACCTCAAGCCCGAAAAAAACTGCTGCCAGAGAGGTACATCGAAAAATAATGCAATAATGTCTAAATACAATCCAATGAACCATCAAAATTCAATCTCATATAGTTAAAACTCAATTTCTGTAGGCCAGAGAACGCGATATTGTACGGACGTCTAGAAATATTGGTCGATCTTTAAATCAAAACAGTATAATTTATTAAAACTTATGCCTACAATAATTATAACGGTGTATCTCGTAGTAAAGTTGTAGTACAACCAAGGTCCGAAACCAGTGAAAGTGGAGGGCACTGAACCTCGCTGTTTGGCAACTAACTAGTAAGTGAGTTGCCGGCAACAGTCAACACTGACCCACAATTCGTGACCATAAAATAACAGAAAAACTCCAAGCCATTGCCACTGCAATAAATATTATTATTTTTATTACAACTTCTTCAGACACTACAGCTGAACTGCCGAGTGTTTGGTTCATTTCGTCTCGAGTTGGGACTTTGATACGACTTTCTTGTGGGATTTCTCTTTCTTGGCGAACTTGATTTTTTATCTCTCTTGGAACGTTGTTGGATTATGTATGTATAATAATACTTTTACCATTTTCTTCTCTGGTGTTGTTCGGTAACATTGTCACATTCATCTTGGCTGGACAGTTTGTAAATTCACCAAGAAATCAAAATAACTACCAAATGTTAAATAAATTTTTAAAAATATGTTAAGTATCGTATCGTTGCCGTTTGGAAAATAGTGAAGTTCTGGTTAAAATTCAATATTTCCATTTTATTCGTCTGTTTTTTTCTTACCTTAGCTTGGAGCTACAGTAGGCCTTGAGAAAAATGATTTCCCTCAGGGCCTATGTCATTTTGGAAAGGATTTAGAGGGTTAGCTGTGTGGAGGGTTTTTTTAAGGAAAGGAAGTTATGGGAAGAAAATAGGTATGAGGGATCAGTAGGAATCTGGGGGTAAGTGTGTCAGACAGACACATGAATCCCCTCAACTGCGGTGCAAGACGATGGGTTGAGGAATTCTGGCTGGAGAGGTCAAACAATATCTCTCGATCCGGCCGGCCACGCAGCAGGTGAGCGGTCGCATCAGCCTCCAAGATCTTGACAAACTTCATCCTATGAACCCTACTGAGTCACCAAACGTCGTGAATCACTTGAGATGACCTCTGGCGAGAGGTGTTGGTTATCCAATAAACCGTTCCCGGGGCGGCGGTATCCATACCCGCCTCCTGAAATGAGGAGTTGAATGAATGTTGTATCGCGGAAGTTACTCTCAGTAACACATTTTTAAAGAGCACTATTCTACGACGTATCGTGGTACTTGAAATAGTTATCCCACAAACAAAACATTATTACTTCTCATGTTCCTCTTTTTTCACATTTCCTGCTTTTATTCTCCACATATTTCTCGGAATTATACAGTATTTAATCAATCAAAGTTACTTGGAAGCTTCTTGTGTATTACACGGTAGGGCGTTGAACATATTTTAAAATCTGGTTATTTTTCTCATCTACCATTAAAACTTTTTCCCACAGACAACAATACGTCCATTACCTTAAGATCCAGATAGTACGTCTTATTTAAAACGGAAGTATGTTCTTTATGATGTAACCAAATATCAAAACAGTAATTTATTTATATAAAAACATTATTTATATTTAGACAGCTCATTACCACAATTGTATGTGAGAATATTTGAATTGTTGTATAAATTTGAAATGGCGTACATAGTTAGTGCCACTTGAGAAGCCATTTTTAAATAAAGTTTATAATAATTTTCAAAAGATATTGATTTAGCCATTTATTAAACTTAAATCAGTATTGTCAGCCTAAGCCTGGCTTGTGCTATTGAAACGAACACATTTGCCAAGACCTATAACACGTCTTTGAAGATACTGGATTTAAACATAGCCATTAGTTATGGATGAGATACAACTTTGGATAAATTTCAAGTTGTCTTTACGTTTAGCCCCGTGTCGGTGCTTATCTATTCTGTAGAGCTTTACCGTCCAAATACCTGAGTTTAGGCTTTGCAAGACTGTAATAAAGCAAAGCTAATGATCAGTTATTATTTGTCGCTATCAAGAAACAATATGGTATTATCGTTGCCAACAACAATGAATATCAATGAATGTTCTCGCACGTAGTAAAAAAGGGGGCATTTAGCATTCCATTGGCAGTTTTCAATGTGTTTTTTGTGTCATTCTTTCTACTCCATGCCAAGCATGTTAAACGCGACAAGTGTCGAAGGTTTTCGCTTTGTGTGCAGTGCACACGCCATTTCTCGTGGCAAATTGTTTCTGTGTCGATTTCTCTCTGGCATACACCTTAGCATTTTACGCAAATGACCATAGATGAATCGTTTCGAAAGGTAAAGACAACAGACGGCACAAGCGGAGAAGAAGAAAGTAATTATCAGGCATTTAGAAAACCGTTACGAAAGACTACGAACTGCACACTCGTGAAATAAAACAAAACAAACACGTTAAATGAGAAAGATAGACATAAAAAAATACCTACTCAAGTGAGGCTTTCTCTTTGAAAGATAATAAAGGACGGTGTTGTGATGAATACTTTTGTCACAGATTGTTTCATAACAAATAGACTGAGGTCAAATATAAACCATTAAAATATTAAGATATGTTTACATATTTTTCATTACCATCTTGTTCGGTTAATTTTTGGATAACTTAAAAGGGCCTTTTCACCTTACATCTTGATGGAATAATAGTCGTTCAAGGAGCAACTGTCAATCTACTTTGATCGATTCTGTAGTTTTCGTGAATTATTTATTTCAGTAGGTACATAATATTTGAATAAATAATAAACTTTATTCCGAATTGATCAAGCAGCTACAAAATACCTTCACCAAAGTGATGATCAAAGCAGCAGAAAAGTTTTAATGAAAATAAATCTGAAGAAGTATGCTCTTAAGATTTATGGCACCAACTTTTCCACTGAATGAGAATCGAACTCGAACTGCGTGATTGTTCCTACGGTTCCATCGGTCTACGGACCATCTCACATTATGTCAGTTTCATGTTCTGTTATTTGCACAACTATTGCTCTCATTATTTAGTTATATTGATCTCTTGGTTACAGTCTCTAGGATGGTTGTGAAGCAGTCCTCTCAAGCTATGGACATATGTTTTCCACATTTTAATAAATCCTCCTTCTGATTACAGAGTCCCCCCGTCGCTACGTGGAGAGTGATGTAAACATCCACTATCGCGTGCCCGTTCGCCAGGAACCGCGACCCATGGTTCCTGAGGAAGAACTGGCTAGGAGGCAGGCGGATCATATGAGGAGGGTCTACCAGGAGGAGAGACGGAGGAAATATTTGCAGGTCAGTGGCAGAGACATCTCTTACTTTATTATGTGCTCCGTGTAGTTTGTTGAACTGAACGTTTAAGATTTTGTATGAAACGCCATCATCCATCACCATCCGCGCAATAATTCTGGGTTATGGCCGTCCCTAGCAAATGCGTGTAACAATGTTGTCTCTTTAAAAAATCCTTGTGGTGTTCCCCCACATCTTTTAGCCATACGCATGTTCGAACTTCTCAACGCTCCCTCGTCTTTCTGAATGGTTTCAGAGAAGTCTCTTCAATTGCATTAGTTTTAATCTTCAAACTTTACCCAGTTTTAAAAACATGATCGTTGCGGCGCTTCAAAAAACTGATTTATCCCATAATTGTATCTGGATCGTGTCTTCAATGATTCGTCTTTTGAACTTACTCTCAAAAATATCCAATGCCCTTCGGCCGTTCTTCGTTTACGTCCAGCCTTTTAAGTCTTAGCTTCTTTCTGATCTTATGAGTGCAAGTATGTGTGGGAACTTTAAGTAAGATACGACATAAAAGTTCAGATACAATAACTGAAACAGTACAAACACTGTTACTGTACTTTTAAATAACGTTACAATGTAAAGAAGAATTAACTTTTTGCAATGAGGAATAATTGTATTCAACTCATTGTTATGCAATTAATGTTAGCGCTATAAAAAGCGTAACCCTAGCAAGCATACCTGGTTACATCACAGTTGCACAGTTCACAGTCAATTACTGACTCTTAACACGATCTTGTAAAACATAAATGTAACGTTATGATTTCATAGTTAAGCTTTTCAATTATTAACCACCGTTTCTTGATTTAGAAAGCGTCAATAGCCCTTTATTCCGAATTGATAAAACTTGGCAGTTTGGCGTGAATAGAAGCAAATCGCTAAATTGTATG
The DNA here is from genome assembly GCA_936435175.1 of Glyphotaelius pellucidus. Taxonomy (NCBI): domain Eukaryota; kingdom Metazoa; phylum Arthropoda; class Insecta; order Trichoptera; family Limnephilidae; genus Glyphotaelius; species Glyphotaelius pellucidus. Next base: position 32,667,399 of record OW386545.1, on the reverse strand, counting down.
AGGATTTCTTCAGACTAGTTTGAACTTTTGATCTCATCAATAATCGCATTATTCGACTGAAGCAATTCTAACTGTTAATGGTTTTACCAATTTTAGAACAACTCGGAAGAAAAAAACCTACTTTAGGTATATTAGTGTGGTATGCCTCTCGAAACGAGATAAAAACTTTCCTTTACAATTATTATGTTTACATACCTACTAGGAAGGCATTAATAGATATGAATTCATTTAATGAATGAGGTTTTATTATTGCATTCCGGTAATTAACTTTTTGCTCAAATTGCACTAGCGATTGGTCGATTAGTGAACCTTGATCGAAAGTTGTAATGATTAATTTCCTCAATTATTGCTCTTTGCTCATAAGAGATTTCTTTTAATTTATTACCCACCACTTTCACCGTAAAAGTTATCTTAGTGCGTTTTTTTCAGATGGAAATCATATAATGCATAATTATAAATATGAATGTAATCACAAGATATGTGCCGTAAAAACGAGATCGTTTGAAATGTAAAGCTTTCCGACATGCCATATTAGTAAATATTTTTTATGACTTTTTACAATAGTTTCTTTTGATCTGAAAGTGAGACTATTTATTTATGACACAATTGAATGACGACGGATCAAAATAAATTCACGAAATTAATCAGGCATCACTAAATTGGATTTCATGAATTTGTGGTTGAACAAATGAACGTTCAACCACAAACACATGAATGTGTCGTTCAACTTGTAGTGTATATTATTTTTCTTTGCCTTGTTAGTTATAATGTGTAGATCAGTCTATCTGCCGTAAATCGCAATAGAACCAGTCTATCGATTTATTATGCTGACCAAATAACTTGAAGAGTTTTAGATACATAGTTTGGTAAACATATAACTTGAATCTGGAGAAAATTATTGCACAATGCAGACGTAGCACAGGATAGTATCGACTCAAGCTGTCGAAAATGGGAAGGAGAATAAGTTAGGGAAGACAAACATAGGGAGGTACAACATGTATCTGAATATCAGGAACTGATAGCTAAAGCCATTAAAGCAATGCAACGTTTCGATTTTGAATAGTGGCCCATTACCTGGACGTAGGGTTACCATTTAGAAAATTGAAAAGTCCTGGCAAAAAGCCTGACAGTCCAAAAAAAGTCCTGACATTTTAATCACATAATGCAAATATCAGTTACGCCCTTCATAACGGTACGGACGTGGTATAGAAGTTATCGATGATTTAAAGCTATTCGATGAAATAGCAGCCGTCAATTCATTCATATTCAACAAAACGATGCATTTTTAGTATGATGGTCCATAAAATGTGGGTTACCATTTTTACAAGCTCAAAAAGCAAGTGTAGAAAGAGTGTTTTCTCTAATGAGAGCACAGTGGACAACAGAGCGTAATAGATTATTTGTACCCTCGGTCAGATCGTTGTTGATGATTCAATACAATCTTAAAACTATGAGCTGCGAAAAATTCTATAAGAAAACTCCGTCAAGTATCTGGCGCTGAAATATATTAAAATTTATATATTTGTCGAAACCAAGTGTTAAGTTTTGAAGAAGATATTTTATGTTTGAACTTGAACTTGTTGATTGTTTGCTACTGAAATTGAAATTTATTGTTTGATCTCTATGAGTTGATTGTTAAAGAAGATTTGTATTTTGTTTTTAGATGAGTGGGAAATTAATAAAGATTAAAGACTTATTTGATATTACTTATGTAAGTCTTATTACTCATATTCCATCTAAACCAAAAAAATCCGGACAAAAGGTTAGAAGTCCGGACATATCCGGATTAATCCGGACGGATGGTAACCCTACCTGGACGATACTGAAATTTATATAGACATTGTAATAAGTTTCTGCTGTATCACGCATAAAATAGTTGACCTTTAGTTACTGAAAGGTGTAGAAAACCAACTCCAGATACATTATTAGTATGGTCTTGCTACTGATAGCTCCGTTATAACCACTATTTTGTTACATGCTTCGATTATTATTATCGATTTAGTAAATGACAGGGTTGCAGTACATGGTTCCATGACAGTTGATACCCAATTGTTGATGCTGTCTGTTTAGGGAAACTACGGTACACCTAATTACACAGAATATAACTAAGTGTCCCCGAAAGGGTGTGCAGAGAGGATGTACCGCCGAATAATACGAATAACTTTAATAACGACCTCCGTGGTCGAGAGGTACGGCTCTCGAATCGCAATCCGAAGATCGCGGGATCGAATCCTAGCATGCGCAATTAAATTTCATTTGATTATTTGTAAATATTATTTGATGTTATTTCACCATTAATTCATTTAATAATAATAAACGGCATATTTGCGGTACTTTCTAGAGTGAAAGATATTCTCAGTATCGCCCTAGTGTAAGATCACCATTCAGAATTGAAACGTTGCTTGAAATGGCCTTAGCCATGTTTGGTGACCAGATCTGAATAACTAGGTACCTCGTCACCTTCCTCTGCCACATATCTTTCCCCTACAGCCTACCTTCAGCCTCACAATATAACCCAATTGGGGATGCCATAGTCTTACAGGCTCCAGACGGGTGCAGCTGGGACTCTTGTGAGGTATTCACATAAAAAAAAAATGTAAAACTTTATGTATTTTTTAATTTAGGTTTGACAATATAATTATAATTTTATAATAAATTTGGGGGCCAACCGTAGGGGATCAACTGTCGGGTCATCGCAGTAGATCTAGTAGCAGTACTTTATAAGTAGATTTACCAAGTTTCCGAATTTAGTCCAGATTGTCCGAATTTAGTCCAGATGTAGTCCAGATTGGCTACACTCTCTATGGTTTTTGGCAAAATTAAGAAGTTGGAATCGGACAAAGCGGCCAGTAATGGTGCTTTTATTTGTACGAACTTTATCTAGTGGGAGACAAAAGTGTTAGTAATTCTCCAAGGCATTGGTACTCACTACTCTTGGTGGGTTTTAGAACCGATGATGATGACGATGATTCAAACTAATGTAATAACCTGACATAATATAATATAATATTAGTAAGTCAATTTGATTACGTGGATTATATTCGTCACGCAATCTAATTGGACTCGAGTTATTTGATTAAATTAGTGCTTGTTGGCAAACACCATATCACTTTTCATACTAAATATGTAATTTGATAATGCTGTTATATGTTTACCTGTTATATTTCCAGCTATATAAATATCAAATGAACAAGAGAGAGTGAAACGGCATTCCAACAATAATTGCCAGAATCTGCAATCATGTACAGTCAGATTCGCCAATGGCCACACGTGGAAAATTTTTGAAGGAAAAAAAACTTTACCTGATTTATTTTCTGACTGTTTCTGGTTGATAACGAAAATAACATAAAAAATACTTACATAATTTATTAAACAAACGTATTATAAAGGTAAACATTAAATTTCCTTTTGTCGCTGCAAGTATAAATAATAAATAAAAATTCTCAAAGCTTCACAACTTTTTTTTCAAATTGAGGTCGGAAACATTGGATTCATAAAGATGTTCATTTGAATTATTTCGCGGTTAACATTTAGAATGGAATATAAAGCGTGCCTCTTTTTAGCAACGTTTAGATCATATTTCTAACTATGATAGTAAGGGAGACACAACGATTTCTATGAGACCCGAAAACCTAACAAAAGAACTTCGATGACCTTAAAAGTTCATTTCTATAAAAATTCATTAAAATGAGTGGTACCTACATCATAAACTTGGTAGCTGCAGCTATTTTGGCAACATTCAAATTGGTAGCTGAACAGTGTTTTGTTGACATTTATAAAAAAAAATAAAGTAATACATTGTTATTAAGCCTAAAAATGTACTCCTATATATAAATAAATACTTTTATATTATTTGCATTGCGGTAGAAAACAAATACAATAAAACAAGTATTTACTTCTGTTTTTATTGGCGGTCAGCAATAAATGCATATAAGTGTTCCTGTTAACTTCATAGCATACCGCCGCATGCTCTGACGGTTACACAATCTGTCAAATGACCAAATTTCGTCACAGCAGTAAATTTGATATCCTAGGGCCTAGCAGACTAAAAAAGAGAAAACATTTTAGTTTCGGATTCGAACGCTAATTACCAACAGTTTTTTTGCGGTTAAGAGGAACCCGGTCGCGTATTTCCAAACCCTTTACCGGTTCAGTCGCAGTAGCGACATTTTACAATGTAAATACACCTCTATACTGGTTATTTTTTTATCACTTTGCAAAAACAAAAATTGTTTTAGAATAAAGATAAAATAATCTTTCCAGCGTGTTTATTTGAAATTTATAATTTTATTTCTAAATATTTAAATTTTGACATTATTCCCATATATTGTAAATACACCTATATACTCGTATTGGTTATTTGTTATCTCTTTGCAAAAAAAATGTTCTAGAATCTGGATAAAATAATCTTTCTTATGTGCATATTTGAAATCAATAATTTTATTTCTTAATAATAAAATTTTGATATTGAACATGTAAATTGTCGCTACCGCGACTGAACCGTTGTACGTTTTGGAAATACGCAACCCGGTCGCCGAGAAATTTAAAAAATATGTTTTTTACCAAATTGTTACTGTCGCTATTGCTCTTATTGCACCGAATATTGATAGAAAGGGACAACTATAACTCCAAAACTCGACCGATTTTTAAGATTTTTTAACTAACTGTATTAGAAAAAAATACTCTGGAAGTTTTTTTTTTTTTTTTAAATATATTGTCTACTTAAAAATAATAATATAAATCTTTTTTCAATTAAATTTGGATAATTTTTTTTTTTTTTCAAGAGACTAAGAAAATACATGTTCAGTATAGTTTACAATAGGTTATTTCAGTACAAAGAGTTTACAAGTAGAAACTAATAGCAGTAAAAGAGTTTGTATGCTGAACATTTGTTGATGGCATTCAATCCAGGTAAGGACGATTTTTGGAGGGTTACTTGGATAACTCCTATGAGAAGTAACTAAAGTCTCGATTACATTGAGCGAGTTTACAAGCTACTAGCCGGCGAATTCGTATTTAATTTATTAGAATTGTCTTCTTCAATGATCAAATATTCCAATTAATTTTGCCTTTTAAATATTTATATAACAGATATTAAATTTGTCGTCACCACTGCTGCATCAATTTAACTCGACAGTTTCGTAAAGGGCATTCATCTTGCATTCCTAAAATAATGTCATGTCTTCAGTCGGAAACATTGGACAATGCTCGCATTAATATTAACATCCATCTCCGTGGGCACATCGCGCATTGCTGCATGTATAACAGTTGTATAGTATAGTGCATTTAAATTTACACGGTACATTTTTACTGTATATTTAGTGGTGTAACGTGCCTGTACAGTGTGGCTATGTGCATGTGCCCCGCAATCAGAGGTCGGGGTTCAGCAACCGAGAATACTAGGCTCAATTGTTTCATTCTAAATACTCGTTCATTATACATTCGTACCACCCCACAAAGGTACATTCACTTTGTGCCCGAAATGAATGATAGGAGCCGATTCAAACATCATAAAAAATAATGAATAAAGGCAGAGGGTCCTGAGGAAAATAATATTCCTCACGACCAATGTCATCTTTGAGGATGCTGGGTGGGGGGTATTTTTAAGGAGAGGAAGGGAAGGAAGATCTATGAAGGAAAAAAATTAGGGGTGGGTAGGAATCTGGGGATCAGTGTGTCCAGGAGTGACGGACAAATCCACGTATAAATCCACGTATAAATCCATCCCTCCCACTGCGATGCAAGGCCTGATAGAGAGAGTCCTGCTGCGAATCCAAATCCGGCCCGCCATACAGTAGGTGGGTAGCCGCCGGGGGGGGGGGGGGGGGTTGTTATCATACTGTGGTAAAAATTAAGATTTGCTTTGTGTGCTTTGCTTACTTTCTTACTTTAATGATTTCTAATTAAATTAAAACCAGTTTGTGTTCGTAATGCAAAAAAATAATCGTTCAGTGGCTTCATCTCATAAGGCTGGTTGAGTAGAGGTAAAATTGCAATTGATGTCTGAAGAGCCGAAGAGCCGCAGACTTCTATGCAAATAGCCGCAAATTCCGACCCCTGACCTAAGGCATAGATGTTGTTATCCAATGAATGGTTCGGAGCGGGGTACTTATACCCGCTTCCCATTTATATATACACTTTCAACAATGATTCCTTGCCAAACGTCACTCGAGAAACAGCCCTTCGTCTTGCAAACTCTGCCTACTCGAAATATTAGAAGCGAAGCGTGAATCTGTCTGATACAGATTACACTTTCTTACAAAGCCCTGACGCTATAAATTTATTATCAATACATATACCTCCAAAATACACCAGGCGGAATATTTTGTTTTGCAACAATAACTTCGCTGTGAATTCTGTGTTAGAAAAAATACATAGGTTGGGCAATGCGCTCAGTGATGTCGCTGACATATTTATTTTAAACTTAGAGACATTTAAAGCCAAATTAGTTCACAATTTTTTAGATGTCAATAATGAATGAGAAATCATTTTATTTTATTTCGATTTTTTTGTTTGTTTTTATTCTAGATGCAAACAACGAGTAATTAAGTACAAATTTGATTTTTTCAAATATTTTTGCTTCTAGTAGGTATATGAATTGTCCCTACGAGTTCTCTAAAGTTATCCATGTGTATTTAGCGTTAGTTATATTCTTATTTATTGTATTGAGCTTATGCTTTATTTATATATTTTGTAATCTTTTTTTATTTATGTTTTACTGTTGTTTTAAAAGAAATTTGTATTTGATATGTAAAAGCCAAATAGGGCGTCAATAAATAGATAAATAAGCTTTGGCTTGATATTTGCACAGTCATGTTTATCTGATTTCTAAAATTAACAAAACAATGAACAAAGGAATAGCAAAAGATTAAAAAATTAGGTGATTTGCTGACATATTTTTAAAATTATTTTTGTCTTACTCCGCTTACTGGTTAATACGCAATATTTCTTATTCAAACAGTTATATTTAGCTTTAGTATCACGAAAAGTGAGTATTTACGTCGGGGGAGATGAAAAAATATGCATAAAACATCCATGTTACATTTAAATGTTGTTAAAATTATTTCACTCGCTCGGTATACGCCATTTGTATTTTCATCGTTTTTTGGTTTACATTTCATAGACAATTAATCAACAATCAATGCTGCCAATAGAATAATTACACATACCCGTTAGACAAACCCTGCTTTACCAAACAAACCATTCAAAACCTGAGATGTATATCTAAATTATGATGACATCCAGCTTTTGCAGCTCGAATCTCAACCCAGGAGTAATTCGAAGTAGGTACTTTTCTGTTTTTATTTTGACGAGAATTTATTTTATAAGATTGGTACTTCCGACAAGTGTCATATTTGAGTTTCTATTAGTTAAAAAAGGAAAATTCCGTATTATCCGTGTATCGAACTTCAACAACACGAACGTTACGTATTACCCGTGAGGTGGGCTTATACGATTTTACCTTTTTTATTATTAAGCATTTTATTCTCAAAAATACTTACTTGTTGGTCTCACCAAACAGCGAACTGTACACACGTTCATTATTTACAGTGTCACCCTACAAAAAAGTCATTTTAATTTAATAATTCTGGATCCAGTATCCGGTCGATTGTGAAACGAATTTTGTCTGAATTAACCGTTGTTAACACGCGACGAACCGCTTATTCCGAGAATAATGAGGCGGAAAGAGAAGTAGATACAGATTGAAGAGAGACAGCTATCTACAGGGGAGATGAAATGGGATATATGCATCACGTAACAATAAACAAATAACAGTTTGAACTTTCAATGAAACTCCACTTCACAGTTGGTACCGGAAACTTTGATCTGCGACGCATCCGAATGGACAAATGATTTTAATTCGTGGTTACGCATGATTATTCGTGCAATTATAAACGGATCATGATTTTAACCTTTTCGTCCCGGAACGAAAAAAATCACACATGACCCGAAGGGGGGTCACTCGGGGACCCCAATTTGTTTTGCATATTAAAGGGTGCTAATGACATATTTTTTTGTAATTTGTTATGATAATAATTAGAGGGAAGTATAATCATCGTATTTCAGTAGTCATTTTCAAAATCGTTACATAAATAAAGTCATAATTAATATTCTAATGAATTTAGACCATAACGTGTATTTATCCATAGAAAACAGAGAAGGCGGGCCGATAGCCAACATAACACCTTGTTTCCGAATCTCGACTGGCGATTGGCATTCACCGGAAACGACTCAGACCGAATGATCTTTGACCGGCAAGCGAACATTATAGCATTGTAAAAAGAGCAAACGAGATGCGCAGTGTAAACGAACGCGATCTAGTCCTTTCCACTAACAACTTGGAAATTACTTGCTATCGCTTAGAATTATCCCGATACATTTTGCAGATAGAGAAGGGGTACGCCCGAACAGAGGGGAAGGGGGGGCGGGTGGCACAGATTATTCGCCGGAATTTGTTATAAACTATTTAATTTTAAGAAAAGTAGTAATGCTATATTGATTTTTTTAATGCAAATCGATAACCAAATAGTTTTTCTAAGATTACTCAAATTATTGAGTACGTGGTTTAAAAAACAACATAGATACAGCGTTAAACTCTCGTTAGTGTAGGAGCGTTCCCCCGGTCCGGTAAGGAAGTGTTAACAACCGATATTAACTAAATAGAAAAATGCAAACCAAGGTTTTTAACTGCATATCTGAAATTGTAACTTTACTTAAACATCCCAAGAATATTTTGCATCCACTGGAAGAGTAAAACAAATAGAAATTGAGGATTTGACTATCCTGTGTGAGCTTAACTCTCTCGCAGCCAACAGGGGTCGAAGGTAGACCCCAAAATTACCATCCTTTTATAGCTACTTTGATATCTACTTCTTATATCTTCATGAAAGATATTTTTTAGTATTTTAGGTATTTTTACGTTCGTAAAAAAAAATTTGAAAAAATCGTTGATCGTAAGAAAAAATATTTTGTCAAATGTAGGTAATATTCCCTGCCCAATAAATAGACAAATAGAAAAAAAAAAGAAAAAGGGATTTCTGTTTTTTTGTTATTTATTTTTGGGGTATTATGCCGTGTTGCGCTATCTCCTTTTTTAGCCACGACTGCGTTACAGTGTCCATCATCATCATCATCATCACTCATCTGATGGACGCTGTCCGATAACGATAACGCTGTCTGAAACGTTGGCTAAAGAAGGAGGTAGCGCAACACGGCTTAACACCCCAAAAATAAATTACAAAAATACTTTGGGCCGTAAAAACCCTGAAGGGATTTCTACAGTTTAAATTCACTTCACATGTAACTGTCGATATAGATATAATTTATACGAAGCCATTTAATACAACGAATCGATGTTATAGACAGTCAAGGCCAAAATCTAGCGTGTCGAATTTCATGGCGGAAATTGACGAAAAATAAATATTTAATCGTACCAGTTTCCCTCACGAAAGCTTGGTCACCCCACGAATCCACTTGTAACGATGACAGGCGGTTGACACGCCACTCTGCTCTCATTCATTCAGTGAACCAGTAACAGCAAATGGCATTGAGACTGCCTGGCGATACTTTGTCTGGTGTGTATTCATCACTTTCAATGTTTACCGCTTACGTTTATCATAGTGTATAGCAAGTTATATAGTGTTATCAGTTGTGTGTTGTAAGGGTGCACTTAGGGAATCTTCTTACAGAAGTTTCTCAGTTTGAACCATCTGAATACACAGTGAACTTTACAAAAGAATTACAAACCTTTGGAATATTGGCTTTGAAGGTTCGTGTTTAAATTTGTTTTATTTTACTTTAGTTTACTAACTACTGGAGCGATCACGCGAAATAAATAAATTTGCCTCGATTGCTCGAGATTTCTGGAAAATCATTTTTAAAATTTTTCGCCAACATTAAAAAAATCATACATTCGAATTTTAACATGGAGACATAAAAACTTATTAAAGTTCTTTATAGCCAATGAATTAACCTGTATTTTACCGTTTATCTCATATTTGTAGGATTTATAAAAAAAAATCCAAAAGTTTATAACCACGCGAATCCTGCGTGTTTGTTACTTTGAAACTCCGTGAGAGGTACTTATTCGAGTCAACTTAGAATATTTTCGATTTTTTTATGTTGTTTGTGGTATACTAAAATTTACTTAATTTTAACTGTAAACAGCTGATCAGAAAATACTTAAAAAAATTATTTTTTACATCTTTCTAAAATAGTCTACGAAGTTTGGATTTGCGACGTCCATGGTCATATATGTAGATAAAGCATTTCAATAGCTTCGTTTTAAAATAAATGGCTGGCCATGGAAATGTTTTAAATAATTACAATAAATGTTGTACGAATGGTAGGAAAATGTGGTCCATTTTTCGACCATAATCGCTCCAGCGGCTTAGCAAACCCGCGATTTTGTTGGTCATTCCGGCAGTCTCAGGGGTAGCTAATTTTAAACTATTTTTGTAAAAATTTTCAATGTGAAGATCTCCCTTAAACCGCTTATATTTTTTACAGTATAGAGACGACGTACTTAAATAATGTGTTACAACTGATATAATTAACTAGCGCACCCTGGGAATTGAATCCGCGATCTCCGGATTCGTAACGCAGGGACCGTAATCACTTAACGTCAAATACAGCGCAAGTAGGTCTTATATGTTTTATTGACCTGTCTATGCTTTATATAATATAATTAATGTTAAACAATAATTGATTTACTTCTTCAAACTTCGCAAATACACTTTGTGGCGTCATTATTAATTTAATGAAAACAAATAACATTGTATAGTGGTGTTCAAAGTTATTTGTTTTCATTTAATTTTTATTTATTAACTGTGACTATTCTACGTACAAGCCCTATTGATTCAATTAATAATAAATACACTTTTGGCAGATATGATTTGTGACACATCTGCCCTGAAGATGGACATTGTAACGCTATCCGAAACATTAGATAAAAAAGGAGGTAGTGCAACACGGCATTATACCTCAAAAATAAATCACGATAAATGCATTTTTGATTCCGACACCGTAAAATTCAGCTTTTCGCTAATTGCATACGAAGTTTTGTGTAAAAATTTTAAAAATTACTTTTATTGTTTATTTTATTGAATTCTATTCCTACTTTTACTTTAAGCCAATACTGACAACTGAATTTTTTAATGTTTGTCTTGATTTTTCATCGTCTAAAGACGTATGGCTTTGCAGCCATCGTAAGAGACACACGATTTAATATTTAATAAAACTAGGCTTATAAAAGTTCTGCCTATTATTCATTTGGCAGCTGTTTTGCCTTCTGAAGGCATTATCATAAATCATGATTGAAAACTAAATACTTAAGAAGCAAGAAGGAAAAAACTAAGAAGACTTAATGAATTTCAAAATCTAATGAATGTTTAATGACACTACTGTAACGAGAATGAGGAGTGCCTGGTAAATTAATGATATTATAATTAGACGCGTAGTAAATAAAATTCACAATGAATAATATTCAATATCAGAAGTTAACTTGAGTACAATTCTTCCGTCTGGAACCCACATTACAATGTTCACGTACGAGCTCTTGAAAGAATACAAAATAAATTTTTACATTCCAGCAATCTTATTGAACTACAACACTCTTTTAAATAATATTAATATGCTTAAATTGTCGTACAGAAGGATTTTCACTAAATGGTATTTCTATACATATAAAATTCCAAATTCTGCATTTGTTAGACCAGAATTGCTTGCTTCGATAAGCTTTTGGATTTAACAAAGTATTTCTAGAAGTTGGGATTTATTTCAGTGCAAATATTCTGGTACTAACAACTACAATATATTCCTCATTGCCCAGAATACTAATGGAGTCAATGGACACCTTCAATTTATCACTAAAAATATACCAATGATTGTCATTGAAGTAGTTTAGTTGTGTATAAATACTACGATTATACATGTTCTACTATTCCTAGAACCCTGTAAAAAGGGTTTAAATAAATATTTAAAAAATAAATTAGTATCTTTAACAGAAATTTTTTACATTTTGAATATGTACAGAATAGAGCTACTGTCAAGGTCCGTCTCTTGCGAGCTTTGCCATTAACTTTCGCCGTGACAATCCCTCAAATATCACTATTAACACGATAAACATTGACAATTTTTGTTCTGTTTCGAGCTTTCCATGCACGATGGAAAACATCTCATCCGGGTGAAGCGGGAAGGCAGGCGTGGGCCGATGGGGAGAGGGGGGGGGGGATTAATTCATTTTTCACAGGAGTCGCGCGGTGCGGTCATTTATGGAGAATAAACCGAACGACTTTTTGAGTTATGTGCAACGAGCGAGCTTAAATAATCACGAGTTTAAAATATTATTGTACCTAAATTTCTAAATAATATATAATAATAAATTTATTTGATAATGTAATAAAATAACCAATATTATTATTCTGTTTAAATTGAGAAACGCATGAAATATTCTCCGCGCGGGAAGAGGGTAATATGTTTTTGTACAGCGCCCTTGAAGTGATTTTACACAAAAACGGCAAATTTCATAAACAGCCATATATTGTTATTATTATATTTATGGCTTTTTGGTCTTGTCGGGACCGGAATCCGAAATATCTTTTATATCAAAACTCGACGTTTTTTTGACGTCTACGTAATTACTTACGCGCTGGAAATTTTTAAATGGTAACTTTCGATATTAGTCGAAAATCTTTTCTGAAAAATAAATATCTACTAAAATGTCTGTGTTTTCTCTGTGATGTAGCATCTCTTTTTCATCAGAACGCATTTTAACATTTATGTAAATGCCAAACGTCAAACGTCAAGCGTTCATTGCGAACTTCGCAAAATGACGTTATACTTCATCCTAATCTTTCAACTGTGTTTCAACAAACGGAGGAGACGGAAAAAAAAGTTGATAGTAATATCAAAGCAATTGTTTAAGCATTTTTTTAAGCAAGAGACCCGCCTTTATTTAAACATTTAAAGTCTGAAGTCTGTCATCCGATGCCTTGTTTGGATTAGCCGCTTTATCTCAATCGTTGGAGACTGTATTATTATTTATTTTACTGTTTATCTACTGTTTAGCTTAGTCTGCTCCTGGCAGCGTGATATCACAGTGTTGTTCTTAGTTGCATTGGATGCAGTTGCGTTGTATTAGGTATTGGCTGCAGTTGAATTGTTGCTAACTTGTGATTTTGGTGATGTTTGCGGGGGTGAAACGTCCGGTGTGCATACGTATTGAATTAATTTTTGAACAGAGCAGAAAAGCATGGAAGTAGGTACCTACTTAAAATCAAATAATTTCGTTATTTGAAATAAAACCCAAGTTATTTTGCAACTAGAGCAAACCCGTCAAAAATTACGGAATATTCTGAATTCTAGACACAAAATCAGTTACAATTTTTAAAAGTGACAATGAAAAATCTAATTTAAAAGAATTAAAACACTTTGTATTTAAACCACGAATTTATTATTTTGTATATCTACCGGTTTCGCTTCGACCAAGCTTCATCAGGATATAATATAATAATAACTAACTACTAAGGCAGAGATATCGGTTATATATAAGTGGAATGACAGAGGGAGAAAGAAAATCACAAAAGAAAATAATTAGACAGAGACAAAATTAATATGCAAGGGATACAAAGGGTAAACAATTAGTGGGAGGGAGACAACAATGTACATTATACAGAAAAAGATAAATTATAATACAAAAGAACATAATTAGACGGGAGCAAATTAATTTAACAGAGGTACGATGAATATCAATTAGGGGGAAGGAGACAACAGTGTATATATGAGCATAAGTAAATGGGCAACAGTATTCAATAATATAATAAAAAGTCTGATGCATCTTACATTTTAACATAAAGAACAATATTTAGATATGGATGAAATAAATAATTAAGGGACTCAGAATAACAATATAACACAAACATAATATCATGGGGTGGGATGGATGGCCGGAAACAAGTTAAAGATAGGACTATAGGGTGTATTTTTTTGATTTGATAGATTAACTTGGTTATTGAGTAGGAATTCTGACTTATTTGTATTTAACGTTTTTCTAATCTCTAGAGCTTCTAAATTGTCTAATTTAAGACCTATACTGTTTTTATGTAGCATTCGAGTTCCTGATATTTTATTAAAATTATGGTCTGTTGCGATTAAATGGTTTGCAAGTTCAGAGAAACCTTTACCGTTTAGACAGCGTAGATGTTCTTTGACTCTAATATTGACGTTTCGTGCTGTTTTTCCTATATAGAATGCAGGACAATCACTGCAGCTAAGTTGATATATGCCCGAGTGACTTAACTTATCATCTTTATCTTTAGTATTGATTAAGAATTTGCCAAGATTGTTATTTGTGTAGAAGGCCGGTTTAATTTCTAGAGGAAGGTTTCTAACACTTAGGTTAGAAAAATTATTTATAAATAGAATCCTACGCCAATTGTATTTTTGAGTATTGTTATTTGTTATCGGCGCACTTTTGTAAAGGAATTTATTTGTAGATATTTGTTTTAGTTTTTTATTGAGTATTTTATTAACTAAGTCAGGATCGAAGCCATTATTCGACGCTATTTGTTTAATAGTCGATAATTCTTTTGAATAATTAGTGTTAGACAGGGGCACGGAAACTAATCTATGTACCATTGAGTGAAAAGCCGAGTGTTTATGTGAGATTGGGTGATTAGATGTATTGTGTATAGTTATGTCTGTGTAGGTTGGTTTACGGTATACGTTGAACTCAATTCTATTATTTAACAAAGAAAGTGTAAGATCTAGGAAATTTAAGGAAGCATTAATACCTACTTCTAAGGTGAATTGTATTTGGGTGTGAAAAGAGTTTAGAAGTTGGAGAAAGGAATTTAATTGTCGATCGACAATTAAATTCCTTTCTCCAACTATAACAAATAACAATACTCAAAAATACAATTGGCGTAGGATTCTATTTATAAATAATTTTTCTAACCTAAGTGTTAGAAACCTTCCTCTAGAAATTAAACCGGCCTTCTACACAAATAACAATCTTGGCAAATTCTTAATCAATACTAAAGATAAAGATGATAAGTTAAGTCACTCGGGCATATATCAACTTAGCTGCAGTGATTGTCCTGCATTCTATATAGGAAAAACAGCACGAAACGTCAATATTAGAGTCAAAGAACATCTACGCTGTCTAAACGGTAAAGGTTTCTCTGAACTTGCAAACCATTTAATCGCAACAGACCATAATTTTAATAAAATATCAGGAACTCGAATGCTACATAAAAACAGTATAGGTCTTAAATTAGACAATTTAGAAGCTCTAGAGATTAGAAAAACGTTAAATACAAATAAGTCAGAATTCCTACTCAATAACCAAGTTAATCTATCAAATCAAAAAAATACACCCTATAGTCCTATCTTTAACTTGTTTCCGGCCATCCATCCCACCCCATGATATTATGTTTGTGTTATATTGTTATTCTGAGTCCCTTAATTATTTATTTCATCCATATCTAAATATTGTTCTTTATGTTAAAATGTAAGATGCATCAGACTTTTTATTATATTATTGAATACTGTTGCCCATTTACTTATGCTCATATATACACTGTTGTCTCCTTCCCCCTAATTGATATTCATCGTACCTCTGTTAAATTAATTTGCTCCCGTCTAATTATGTTCTTTTGTATTATAATTTATCTTTTTCTGTATAATGTACATTGTTGTCTCCCTCCCACTAATTGTTTACCCTTTGTATCCCTTGCATATTAATTTTGTCTCTGTCTAATTATTTTCTTTTGTGATTTTCTTTCTCCCTCTGTCATTCCACTTATATATAACCGATATCTCTGCCTTAGTAGTTAGTTATTATTATATTATATCCTGATGAAGCTTGGTCGAAGCGAAACCGGTAGATATACAAAATAATAAATTCGTGGTTTAAATACAAAGTGTTTTAATTCTTTTAAATATAATGTCTAACCACAAAGTAATTGCTTCTTACGAAAAAAAAAAAAAAAATCTAATTGTTAATATACTTCGACCAAGTATATCAAGACATGCCCTGTGAAATTAAAAATGACGCCAGAAACCAAATAAAACTGGCTCAAGGCCCATTTATGAAAAAGTGCGAGCATTGTTTCGTACTATTTGGATCGCGTAGTGCTTTGTGTTTTACCTTTTATCGGTCCACACCGAAACTAATTGCTGTCCCAGCCGTCCTGACGGAATTAATTTTTTCAAACACAAAAATATCCTACTTCCGAATATTGTACAAGGTACAGTCCGCGGACTTTATTTTCGATAATGTAACAAGCTACCTGAATACATAAAAAAATTATGCCTTACCGATAGCTTTAAGACAGCGTTTTCATAAATGTAATAATATTGACGTATTATTTTTTTGGCAAGCAAAGTTTCTGACGTCACTTAATCACCCAAATGCTTGTGACGTCACCACACACCGATACTAACACATAGACGAAGGGCTGGCATCACGGTATGGCAGTGGTTTTTAAACTTTTTTAAAACGCGACCCGGTTTGTATAAAACGGAAACCTTTAAAATACATTAAATGCAGATCTTAACAAAAAACCGCTGCACTATTCTTCAATTAAGGTCGAAAGTTAACCTATCTTAAGCCATAGCATTCCGAATTTCTACCGTTTTACGACATATTTCTCTAAAACACTTAAAGTTTGTAAGTGTCTAAAAAAATATATGTTGTTTTTGACG
Organism: Glyphotaelius pellucidus; assembly: GCA_936435175.1. NCBI lineage: Eukaryota > Metazoa > Arthropoda > Insecta > Trichoptera > Limnephilidae > Glyphotaelius > Glyphotaelius pellucidus. The sequence goes on along the minus strand of OW386545.1, from coordinate 32,650,692 downwards.
ATAATATCTATACATTTGCCACGCCGAAACGGCAATTGAATAAAATTCTTCCGATAGAAGAAAATCGTATTATCGTATATTTCGAAAATTATTATAAGCACTTTATTTTTGTTACATCACAAGTTATATATATGAAAAAAATCATAATTCATTTTTTTCTAAGCTATGACATTTCCCGCGAGATTTTGGTTCTATTTTAAAATAGTTTAAACGAGTCATGTTTTATTAAACATTTTCACAATTTTCGCTTAAATATTATCGTTTTCGCGCTCCCTCTAACATTCGTATTTACATATCTCACCTTCCTCTTCTTTTTGAGCGCTTACTAACGGGCTTTAATTAACTACGAATTTCTGTCATTTTTTTAATTATTACCTATAACAAAAAAAACTTAATGATTGAGCAGCTGATTCAAAACTTTTAAGAAAAATTATAGTTTTCGGCTAAGACATTTTGCAAAACAGAACAGAAGCCTTTGAATATTTTTTAGCGCAATTTTTTTGATATTTTTTGTAGTCAAAAGTCCGGAAAGCAGTAAAAGGGCTTGCGGGCTGCTGGTTGCTCATCACTGTGTTAATGATAAGCGACCAACCTGGGCAGCCCACGGTGCGTGGGCGGTAAAAGGGTCAATTTTTCGTAATTATTTTCAAGCAAACGATGAATGGATTTTTTTATTTTAAAACTCATGATCAATATATACATATACGGGACTGTGTACAAGTTTTTGTACACGAATCTAAAGTATGGTTTGCAGTGTACACCGCTTTCAACAGGAAACTTCGACGAAATTGCTGCTTGGTGGTTGACAACGAGCCATACGGTTCATCAGAAAAATAAAATTTAAAAATTATCAGACGCATCCGCCGCCAAGACCCGGACAAACCTCAATCCATGAACCCGGGCACCCCTGCGTAGTCACCAAACGTAGCGAACCACTTGGGATGACCTATACGCAGAGGCGTTGGTTATCCAATAAATGGTTCCCGAGGCGGCGGTACCCATACTCGCCTCCGAAATTGAATCGCTTGTCATAATAAAGTAAAAAAATATTTTTGTCTAATTAAATTTATGAATGTCTCGCGATCCCCACTTTGAAAACCATTTGTACACAACACAGCTTGTCGAAACGTCACGCATGCAAAACGTGGCCACCTATTGAAGTGTTAGTTCGACAAATCACACAATGGGATTAATCGGTGCTCAGATTTATATTGCCGAGAATTCGCATGCAAGACGGCGGAATTCGAAGGAGAGTTGTATTGCGAAATTACTGATACTTGGGGTTATTTTTTTCTGATTTTTACTATGAGAGGGCTTGTCTAGGGTATACTAGGTCAATGTTAATATATTATTTTAAAGGTATGTAATCTATCGCTTCTTTGAATTCTTGACACTATCAGTTCAAAATTTGAAAGTGACACTTAAATTCTAAACAAATTCGAGTTCAGATCAATTCCAGAGAGACCTGCAACCGAAAATTGTATGTTTGATGATGATAATTACTAACTTTAAATCAATTAATAGCTAGATTTATTTTTAATCGGTTTTAAAAATAAATGAACCTATACATATTTTGTACAGCAAAGCTTAAAGTTTGTTTGTGAGTTGAATTTATTCATAATATCTTGGAATATACCTAAATTACTTAGTAACCAACCAGATCTAGTTCCACGAACATATTAAAATATTAGATACGCGCCATCTATGTATGGTTGCATTATTGAATTCACCTATGTGACCCTGAAATGCAGAGTTCATGCAGTTTCCTACCTTTGTGAGGCAGGCAATTACTTCCGACGTGAGTGTCAGTGGACGGCCAAGAGATGGCACTCCTAGTCGGATCGTATTCAAATAATTATTGTCGTGTTTGATTCTGATTGATTCTGTAATTTGCAAATTTATATTTTATTGTTCGAACTTTCTTCCTGTGATACACATGTTTACATTGTGCAATTACCGCCTTGGCAAAGAATCATTAAGTTTGAATGCAAACTAGTGTCGTTTGTGCTGGACATCGTGCCTGAAGCTGCATTCTCCCAATGAGTATTGTTTGTTTTCATTTGGGATTCGGAATTGCTGTGCAAACTGTTTTTTTTTCTGTGTCACATTGGGAAGAATTTCAACCTTCATTAATTTACATAGGGAATACACCCTCGTGTCTGGGGCTATTTACACGCCCCGACAAATATAATTTTGAGAGTTTCACCCTCAATTGTCAAAACACAAAGAGGTACATCGATAAAATTGCGCTGTTGGCTTTAAATTTCCGTAACACAAAATCCTGGATTGACTTATTCACGATAAAAACATCGCCAAAAATCTAATCTTATTTTCTTTTGCAAAACTCAGGCACAAATATGTGAACCTTAAAGCAGTTTTAATAGGCCTGTACTTTATTTTTTGGGCTTCTAAAAAACTAAAATCAACAATACTCGATTATTTGAAAGGCGTGTTCTACTTGCAGTATGTAATGAAAGCATATAAAATTAAAGTAAAATTTTAACTGCCTTTAAAACACTCAAGTATACCCACGAACTGGCGATGCCTATGTGGGATTTTTTTGGTTTAAATTCTATTATTCTCTACTTTTTTAACTGTTTTTATGAAAACTTGTATTATAAAATAAAACCAATTGTTTCAAAAAAACTGTAAATAAAAAAAAATTCTAAGTGATCTAATTTTCAAACCATAATCACATGATTTTGCATTGCCGCGGCATTTCGAAACGCAAATTATATGAAATTCCCTCGATAGAAAAAAATCGAAAAGTATGTTTTTTTCAGTTATTTTCCAAGTCATATGTATGAAAAAATTCACGGTGTTTCTTTAAATGCTGTTTTAGACAACCCCCGCAAGATTTTTGCTCTATTTTAATCGATTCGTGTTTTATTAAACGTTTTCGCTTAAATATTATCGATTTTAACATTAGCTGCATTCTCTCCAACATTCTTATTTATATATCTCCCCTTCTTCTTTTTGAGCGCTTGCTACCGGACCTGAGAACACTTTCGGAGAATCACCAACGTTGTATTTACTGATATTGTTTTTAAAAATCTTGGCCGTCACAGACCAAAGCGTATTCGTCCAACTATTTCAATTCAGTGAACCACGAGCCATTCAGCTCAGAGAGTGACAGCTCTTTGACCAATTAATTCACTGCTCGGGAACACAAGACAGTTCACGGTTGGTGGGGAGATAATATCAACTTCTTCTTCTCGAATCTTCATTCCGACTTACGAGTTTAGGAACTCTTGACTTACACGCTCTAAATGTGCATTGTGCGTTCTGCACCAACACATTCACGCAAATAGGTATCTTTACAAAGCGGAGAAGTAACTATTATTAAAGGTACTTACTGTTACTTGCTTCTGTACTTTCTCGGGATGTGAGAGTATCCGCTCCGGATGAAAATAAGTATTTATCAACGGAAAAACGCTCACTTGGTTTTATTTCAAAACCAGAACGAATCACATGATATCTGTATAATTTTATTAATGTAGAATTCAATAGGTACTGGTCGATAAGAACTCGGGTCGTTCTTCTTTTTAACCTATTTAAAGTTGTCTCCACCAGTTAGTGGAGAAAAATTCAACAGAATTACCAATTTTATTATTTTACAATTACTTACGACTAAATCTACTGTAAATAAAAAAAATCTAATTACTACTTAATCTACTGTACGACTGTGTGCGTTTTAAAATAATATATATTTATTTTTTGTAGTAAAAATTAAGTTACAGAGTTGTAACTCCTCACGATAGATGTTTACTTCATACAAATCACAGTTGTCTTCTGCCACGTCTTTTCTATAATGTTACAAAAAATTATAAGACGACAGAAAATACAAAACTTTTCTTTAACTCCAAAAGGTAACCTATCAAGTAACAGCAATTATTATTTTTAATGATGTTTAATAAAATATTTTTAAAAATCTCAAAAAATTGTCTTCTACAACTACGTACTCCATGTCGTATGTTAATTCTGTCACGTGGGTTGTCATTCAAAATAAGTATAGACGCAGTTCATGTTTGCCACCCCTAATAGGCATTTTAGGTCTCCCTGCCCCCTCTACAATTTCCCCTCTGATATTCAGAGAGAATTCATTTATAGTAAAAACAAAATTTGACAGAGTTTTTATTGATACCTAAGATAATTACGCTGTGGAAAAGTTTGACTTAGTTAATTAAATAAATCAACATTAGGTAGGTAGATATCTACTTATTAAATATGGAATTTTCATATGTAGCAAACACTTTGTGGGAATGCATAGTTATAATAAACACAATAATATAACTTTGTTTTGTTTCCACTTAATTATTTCTGTATCATATAAAGAAATAATAAAGTGGAATCAAAACAAAGTTATATTATTGTGTTTTTTTATATTAAATATGGTTATTGGGTAACGGTGAAAATCATCAATTTAAATAGTGGTGTACACAAAGTTATTTGTTTTCATTAAATCATTAATTTAATTTACAGTATAGGAGAAATTGTATGTTTCCTTTTTTAAACTGGTGCAAGCGGAATTGGCATCATTATAAGCACAGTATTTTATAGTCGGTATTTAGAAATGTGTCGGCCACTTAATACAATCAAATACGAAATGAGGAATTGGATAGCGGTTATAGGTTTTTTAACTACCCATTGGAATGTTTTTGGACACAAATTGGCCAATTTTCAAACACCCTCGGGCGTTGGCTGGCCAAAATTTTGGCATTTTGAATAGATCCTTCAAAAAATATTTATTGGAAATATTTCAAAAATTCTGCGCATTGTATAATAAAATAAAACAATTAGTTACCTGGTTTATACCGTTGACAAACTGATATCAATAAGTTTAACGGGACTTAATTGAAAACATGTAAATAATAAAGGAATTTATTACTAAAAAATAAATAAATAAAATAATCACGAAATTTATTTAATTTACTTCGACCAACCCGTTTTGATTAACATTTTTTATAGCAAAATCGTAGTAGACGATTAAACCATTTTAAATTCTTGTTGTACCACGATTCACTTACGCACAATTTTTAAGTAATCAGATTAACCATGTTTTACTATGTTTTTTAATCCTAAAAATATGAGATAAATGGTTAAATATAGCTGCATTCAATGGCTCTCTAACACAAAAATTTTTCCTAATTTTTATTTTCTTTTTGCCTATTTATATCGTCAAACCTAAAATAATTTTTATTTCAAAACTTTTGTAAACATTATTATTTGTATCTCTACACGGGAACTCTCCCCAGCGAGACAGACATGACTAAATCTATTGTTCTAAATGTTAACAAGATAAACTGAGAAAAAAGACGATACACACATTCTGATGCCTGATACATAAATAAATAAATATAAAATATATATAAATAAATAAAACCCAATCAAGTATTACTCATGAGCATATGAACAATATATTTACGTGACCTTTATCACGACCTACCTCAGGTAGTCCAGTATCACGTTGAAACCTACCTAATAAAAATAACACTTCATAATAATATATAAATATCTGGGGCTTTGTTAGGTAAGTCAGATTATGTCATCGGTTTTTATTATGTAAATTACAGTATCGATAATGTAATCTGTGAACATTTGCTGTGGAATATTGTTAAAGAATAATTATACTATCATTCCTACTTTGTACCTACCTGGCGTGATTTATTTTAGTTTTCTTGAAAGACGATAACATTAACTAGGTTTGTTAAAACAATGTTCTCCTAGGACATTTCAACTTTTCACTTATAACCTATTTAGTCTAGTTTCGTGAAATCTACGCAATATAAAGGTAATATTATATACTAGCTCAGACCCGTGAAAAATCACGGATAGTAATAATTATAATATTTGGATGACTTTTATAGTGCCGTTTTTGTAAAAAATCAATCACTGATCAAAAATCAAGGGCACTGTAAATTTAAAATTGTAGGATTTGTGAAGCTCAAGGTATTTATATATAAAAAAAAAAAAATGTCTCTAAAAGTCTTCAGAAAAAAAAGATCAGAAATTTACTTTTCATTCGATGTACGATGATAATAAACTTGAAATTTTACGAAATCTGTCAAACAATTAAACAAAAGAAATTCATATTTTTTAGAGTTTTAAACTTAAAAAAAAAATTGTCCCTACTATATTACTTTAAAAGAATTAATTATTTGGCCTTCGCCCATTAAGGATGATACTTTTTTAAAATTACATAGAAGAGAAAATAGAAGTATTATAAAATAGGAACCTATGTACATAATTATGAGCGTTCTTCATTATTTAAAAGAACAGATTTTTTCGAAGTTAGTTTCATTTTTTTTTTCAACGAAACTGTCGATACATGGAATAGAAAAAATAATATCAACAAATACAGCAAGTGAGACAAATTTGCACATAATAATAAAACAGTGTCTCAAAATAAACAGAACAAGCTGGTAATAAAAGAATTATAAAATATTAACCGATTTACGGTAATAGCGGGGCTTTTTCACCATTTACAAGAACAGATTTTACCAAACTTAGTTAATTTTTTTTTTAAAACCACAGATTAAATGAAATAGACATATTATATTGGCAAATTCAGAAAATGAGCTAAATAAATAAATGATAAATATTCTTTCTTTTTTTATATGAAATACCGCACAAGAGTCCCAACTGCTCCCGTCTGGAGCCAGTGACACTATGGCATCCCCTATGTTGTGAGGCTGAAGGTTGTGGGGAGGGGAAGGAGACAGGGAAGAGGAACGTGAGGAAGTACCTGGCTATTCAGATCTGGTCACTAAACACGGCTAAAGCCATTTCAAGCAACGTTTCAATTCTGAATGGTGGTCTTATACCAGGGCAATACTGATAGTATCTTCCACTCTGGAACGTGCCGCAAATAAACTATATATTATTTTAAATGATATGATTAGGAGGCGGAATGCGGAGGCAAAATGAAAATTCTAGAGCCGCTAATTATTAAAGGCAAAACAATTAAACTATCATTATTTGACAGGTCTAATTTGTTTTATATTCCAAAGAGGAGGAATGGAAAGAAAAATGAATGAATTATGCGATACAATGAAAGGCAAATGTTTGGACGTACTTTGTGTGACAGAGAGTATGAAAAAAGGGAGCGGTACAATGCAACATGATGACAGATTCGTCATCTGGTCTGGAAGACCGGATACGGAGAGGGCTTGTCAGGGTGTTGCAGCGCTACTGTCTCCCAGAATGGTAGAATGTATGTTACAATATGAATGTGTAAGTCCGAGAATTATGTGGATCCGTTTCAAAATTGGTTTGACAAGGGTGTTTCTTGTTATTTGCTACGCCCCTGTTAATTCTGAAAGCGACGAAGTGAAAGATGATTTTTGGACTGGTGTGAACGATGTAATGAGACAAAAAGATTTGAATGAAAAGATTATTATGGCGGGTGATTTGAACGGGTGGGTCGGAATTAGACGTGATGGATTTGATTCGGCCTTAGGTAAGTTCGGGGATAAAAGAACGAATGACAATGGGAACAGAATACTTGAAGTATGTTTGGAGTGGAACCTTTTTGTGTCGAATACTTTCTTCGATCATAAAGGTATCCACCAATATACGTGGGAAAGAGGAAATGAAAGGTCAATAATTGATTTTGTAGTAATTGACTCTAGGTTGAGAGCTGTTACCGAGGACACAAGAGTGTTCAGAGGGGCTGAGGTTGAAACTGACCACTTTCTGGTGGTATCGAGAGTAAGCCTCTTTCGCGGCTGGCGCTCTAAGGTGAAAACGGTAACAACTCCAACAAGAGTCAAAATAGAAAAACTGCAAAACGGTAACATCAGAAGTGAGTATGAGAAGTGTGCAGAGATGAGATTGAATGAGAAGGAAATGGATGGTCTAAGCATAGAGGAAACATGGAACCACATAAAGGTGAGTCTGTACGAATCTGCTAAAGACGTGTGTGGGATAAGTAAGCAAGGCAGGAAGAAAGGTGACGCATGGTGGGATGATGAGATCAAAGCACTGGTCTCTGAGAAGAAGAAAGCATGGTTATGTTTGATAGCGACTGGCAGTGCTCCAAGCGAAGAGAGAGATCGAGCGAAAGAAGTGTATAAGGTATGTAAGAAAAGAGTAAGTGTTGGAGTGAAAGAACGAAAGAAACGTCTGGAAGAGGAAGAGGGAATCAAAATGACACACCACTTCCAAGAAAACATCAAGTTGTTTTGGAAGGAGGTCAAAAGGTCCCGAAGTGGTTCAGAGAACGGAAGCATGAAAGTGATAAAATCGAAAGATGGACAAATGTTGACGAATGGGGAAGAAATAAAAGAGAGATGGATGAAATATTTTGAGGAAGTCTTTGAAAGCAACCCGGGTGATAGTGAGTCCAGCGTCGAATCGGGTATGAACGATGACGGAGTGAATGTTACCAAAATCAGCATGGATGAAATAAAAAGATCAATGAAATGTATGAAGAATGGTAAGGCTGTGGGTTTCGACAATATTGCTGCCGAATACTTTAAAGGGGATAGTCCTATCAAACTTTTTAACCAGTGTTTAGAGGAGGGTTACACGCCATTAGATTGGAGAAGGGCTGTAATCATGCCATTATACAAAGGTAAAGGGTCACGTATGGAATGTGGGAATCACAGGGCTATTAGCCTGCTTAGTTCAGTCGGCAAGCTATATGGTAGAATATTGATAGAAAGGGTAAGAATGGAAACAAAGGAAAAAGTTTGGGATGTGCAAGGCGCTTTTATGAGTGGAAGGGGGTGCATGGACCAGATTTTCTCGTTGCGTGTGCTCACTGAGAAGTTTCTTGCAAAAAACCAGAAACTCTTCTGTGCCTTTGTAGATTTACAAAAAGCATACGACCGAGTTGACAGGAAAAAGCTGTGGAAGGTGTTGTCCAAGTACGGAGTGAATAAGAATCTCATACAAGCAATTGCGTCTCTGTATGAGGGAAGCGTTGCATGTATTAGGGTGAACGGTGATTTTACGGGGTGGTTTGACATCACAAAAGGTGTTAAGCAAGGATGCGTAATGTCACCGTGGTTATTCAATCTATACATGGATAATTGTATGCAAGAGTTGAAAGAGATGGGATTGGGCGCGAAATTGAGTGATCTAGAAGTATGTTGCCTGTTGTATGCTGATGATGCAGTGCTGATTTCTAACAGTATGGAAGATCTACAGTCGCTCGTGTCTAGGATGAACGAAGTATGTATGAAGAATGAGTTAATGATGAATGTAAGTAAGTCAAAAGTAATGGTATTTGAAAGAGAGAGTACGAAAACAATGTGCAACATAGTTGTGAACGACGAATACTTGGAGCAGGTGGATGAGTTTGTGTATTTGGGAAGTATGTTTACGAGAGATGGGAAGACTGATAGAGATATCGAAAGAAGGGTAAATGCCGGTAACTCCATTAATGGAGGTCTGAACGCCGTTGGCAGCAACAAAAAATTGTCAAAAGAAGCGAAGCTAGCCGTCCATAATGGAGTGCTGGTACCTACCCTGATGTATGGCAGTGAGGCATGGAACTGGCAGAGAAAGGATGAAAGTAGACTGAATGCTGTAGAAATGAGATCCCTGAGACGTATGTGTGGTGTAACCATGTATGATCGTGTGAGAAATGTGGAGATCCGCAAAGAATGCAAGGCTGATGTAAGCGTAATGAATAAGATTAAGAAAGGGACGCTCAGATGGTTTGGGCATGTAGAGCGAATGAATGAGGAAAGGAGTGTAAGGAGAATATATGACGCAAATGTGAATGGTAGACGAAGTCGGGGACGCCCGAGGAAGACATGGCACGACCAAGTGAATCAGATACTTGAGTCGGGCGATGTCAAGAGTCAGAATAACAGAAGAGCATGTATGAGACGATGTATGAATGTGAACGAAGCAAGGAGTGTGTGCCAAGATCGAGTTGTTTGGCGGTCCGTCCTCTCTGCCTACCCCTGCGGGGAAACGGCGTGATGGTTAGTTAGTTAGTTAGTTAGGGACCAACAGACTTAGCTACAAAAGATTAAAAATCATTTGATTTTGGCCTATTTCAGCATATCGCTCGCCATACACTCCCAAAGTTTTTGCCTCCGCCAGCCGCCTACTAGATATGATTATACAAATTGTCCTAACATACAGAGTTGGTACGGTAATAGCAATTACAAAATTGTATATTAGGAAGATAGGAACCTGAACAACTGTACATAATAACACAAATAACATATATATCTCAAAAACAAATGCATACAAATGGAAGAGACTTTATAACTTCTCTGAATCGTTCCCAGAATCAATTCCAATTTTGAATATCAAAGAAGTTCCAAGTTTTAAAAGTCATTGACTCGGAGTTTCACAGAGAAACACCTAAAATACCAGGATTAATCTGCTCAAAGAAGGGATCAGTATCAACTAATCGAACTTCCATCTATCTGGTATGGTCTTGTGGTTTGGTTCCTACGACTTTCCAATAGCTATCGAAGCTGCTGATCTAAGATTATAGGGTTCCCCTTTCTTCTTCCGGTAATAATTAAAGGTTTTTATTCTTCCCCAGGAGCTGCAGGATATGAACAGCCGCCGCCACACGGACAACTTCACGGCGGCGCAGAAGAGTCCGATCTCCCTCAACCGATACGATACTTTCGGCTCCACGGGCCAAGTGCGACCTCACCAGGTACACCATCAACAATAATTATAATAATATTATCGGTCAATCAAAATAACCCTGAATAAAACAATTACTAGAACGGTCTTGGTCTATGGATGTGAGGCGGGAACACTGACAGCAAAGTCTGCGGAACAGCTAGACACCTTTGAAAGAAAGGTACTTCGAAGAATCCTAGGAGCGGTGCGAGAGGGAGAGTGATGGAGAATCCGCCACAATAATGAACTCTATGACATCTACCAAGCTCCCCAACTCTCTAACCATTTAAGGCTCCAAAGACTAAGATAGGCCGGATATGTGCACCGAATGCCAAGCACACGAGTACCAAAGAAGGTTCTAACAGGACACCCAGGAGGTAAACGAAAGGCGGGCAGACCTAATGGGAGGATGATGTCAGGAAGGATGCAAGGGAATAACTCAATGTTGCAGATTGGAAGACGACGGCCGAGGACGGAGGGCGGTGGAGGCTTATCCTGAAGGAAGCCAAGGCTCGAAATGGGCTGTAGCGCCATTGAAGAAGAAGAAGATTATCCGTCAATTTTTATATAGCCGCTTAGTGATACACAATAAACACCTCAAGGGCGCAGATAATTTTGGGCTTTAACATCTTATTCTCATTTTAAAGAGTAAAGATGAATGTTTGTGCCAGTTCTGCTCCTATTTTCAACTTTCAGGTGTCGATACACAATCACAAAATTATGTTTTGTGACTGTGTATCGACACATAACATCAAATAAAAACAGTGCAACCAAAATAACAACGCATTTTTTAGAAACGCTATGTAGCGTAAAAAATAATTAACAATAAATATTATCATTTACAATATACCCTGCAGCCTGGAATTTGGTCTAAATTAATATTCAGAGTTCGAATACTACTGTGGTAATCTGACCTAACTTTAAGTTAATTATTGACTTTTTAAGATATTGAGCTGAAGAGTAGAGTGAGAAATGAGATGAGACGCAAAAGTACCTGGACATTCAGATCTGGTCACTAAATTCAACTAAAACCATTTCAAGCAACAAACATAAGAGGTGCTTAACGGTGGTCAGCAAGGACGATACTGAGATTATTTCCCACTCTGGAACGTGCCGCAAATATACAGGTGTTCGGGGCACTATCTTCGAGAAGTGATTCAAAATGATGGTAGAATTAAAAAAAAAACCTTTTTCGAAAACGCATTGCTTTTTTATAGATACATAATATTTTTTCCCATACAAACAATTCGACTTTTAATCTGAAAACTACCTTAAAATGTTGATATTTTGAAAAAGGTTGACATTATCTCTTTTGATTGTCTATTCTATCTATTTTGTTTGATTGTGTAGAATCACCTCTCAAAGTTAGTGCACTTCACCCCCGGACATCTCCTACTATTTATTATTAATATATCAAATAAATAAAAAAATAAGTATATTTGTTTGCGACAATCGGGTACCGAACCCACGAACTCTAAATGCAGATCCAAAAACCAAATGGATATCATCCAAGAAATTTATTTATCTATCTGGAAAAAAAAAAAAATCTCTTTTATTCTGTACTGAGATGAGAGTTCTCCAGTACTTTAGGATGCTTATTTAAAGACTTGTGTTCTTTAAATGACGGTGAATGTTTATTGATGTACCGTAATTTATAATTATACTTCGAAGGACAAACGTCTTTCTTGTCTGAAAGGCTTTTTCTGCGGAGCTCTTGAATTATTATGACTCCATTTACCTTCGGTTACCTTCGGCACAACTCGGAAACGAAGCCACGTGACCCGAAGAACCCATAGACAACTAAAGTAATATGGGAACTAATCATAGACTACACAATCTTTTTGCGAGGTTTCTTAAAATGAATTAATTATTATTTTGATCTTCATTTTTTGACAGAGCATATGTGTATCCTCAGGTGGCGCGAGCCCTGCACAACTTCTCCGGGCAGAGCCCCCGCGAATTGTCGTTCCGGCGCGGCGAGCTGGTGCTCGTGCGAAGACGCATCGACCAGAACTGGTTCGAGGGCGAGCACGACGGGCAGGTGGGACTATTCCCTACCAACTACGTCGAGGTAATAATATTATTGTTGTTTTAACTCAAACATTTGACATTTCATCTCTCCTTAAATTTGTTTTGTTGCTTTCCGGTTCCGGTTCAAGATGGTGGCCGTTACTACCTTTTTATCTACAGTTCGCATGATCATGGTTCCTGCATTGTTCATTGAGAAAGTGACATTTCTTTTGACATATTGAATTACTTATTTGAAATTTAAAAAAAAAATGTATGCTTTATTTGCTTTACTTTTATGAACGCGAAGTTTACTTACACTAGTTTATAAAGCAGAAAAGACTCGCCGATAGTCCATTGACCAGCGATTTCTTAGCAAATTTCGGAGCAAATAATTAATGTGAATTTTTGGCAAGACATCTTTCAATGACATTGAAAAGTTCTTCGCAAACCTTGAACACAATGTATGCGCTCAAAAATAATACCTAGTAAAAATTCAGCCCTTAAAATACTTAACCAACTTTGGTATTAAACACTCTTTGACATACAATAATATAGTACATGTGCACATTATGGTCAAGTTGGTACGTGTATTTCTACCAGGCATACCGAAATTGAACATGCTAACTTGCTCCTTCACTTTCAGTTAATATATTTGAAAGTGATATTCGAAGTAGGAAGTAATGAAATAATGTATCTTTAATCATGTTAGGTATCTATCGACAGATCACTTTCATGGTCGTAACAATTTGATATGCTTATTGAAATTTGTAATTTGTAAAGAAAACTAAATTAACTTTTTAACGATTTTTCGAGTTGAGTTTTCACGGAACTAATAACATTATTGGTCATTTCAGGCAAATCATTTTGAACTCCATGGTTTTTGTACGTTCAATTTATTGAACATACGTGTTGATTAGCAGACAAAGGATATTGCATAAATCGTCACCTCATTTGGACATTTTTTTCAAAAATGACCTTTGAATGCCAAAGCATTTTTTTGGCTCATTTATAGAAATATTAAAAATTATTTGGGTATAGACCAAAAATAATTTTCGGATCCATCTGTGTTGTATTTTTGTAGATATATGTATGACAAAGTTCTAAAATCAAGCATTTTAAATAATCATTCATTTTACAAGGTTTTAACATCACGCACTCTCTATTTTGTTTGTATCTGTGAGTTAATCGTTATTACAAGGCGCATTATAGTTAGTCATTTTGGTTAGATAAGGTTCTAACTTTGCCTTGCCATGTTCTGAGGTTTCAAAATTTCTAAAGACGAATCGTATTACTAGCTTGAAATTGTATTAGGGAAATGTAATTAGAACTTTGTGCAATGAATTATTGTGCTAACTGATGGTTGCGTATGGTTCTATTTGCTTGTTTAGGTATATTCTAAAATGGAAAGTATACGTCCTATTTAAATATATTCATTTAAAAGATGTTCAATTAAAATACTGTACACAAGATTCAACCTCAAAATCGGAAATTATTAAATAGATAATGAGAAATCGTCTTCGCAAACTTTGACGCATTATATCTCAGAATAAGGTAAAGTAAGCTATCCAAATGAAGTGACGAAATGTACATACACCATACACCTACGTATTGCATATTTTCATTGGAGCCTAATGATAAGCCCAGCGTCCAAACTTTCTCCTTTGCCTAGGCCTTAGGCTTAGGTTAGATCCTTTGGGTAAATAAATCCTTAGCTGAAAGCGTAATTACCTCATGTTGAGAATGAGTTTCTTGATCGAAATATTAATACATTCTTTACAACAAATCCTCTCTTTTATTAGATTTAAAACTCTTACAATGGTGACAAGACGAGTGAATAAGACGCTTTCTATGCTCTTAAAACCTCTTTATTTTTAAAATGCCAACTGCTTCCCTTACTTTCGTTCTCACCATTTCAATGGAGGGGCGAACGTATTCACTAATGACATCTGTTGGAGAACTCCTTGAACTACAAACACTAAAGTAATCTGAGCCCCGTAGCTCGAACTGTCACAGTAAAAAAATGATCTATGACTTTATGAATTGTTGTCATATTCCAGCTGATCGAGAATGAGGCTCCCCAGACCCCGACCGGCGCCCGTCCAGGCTCTGGCGAGGGCCGCGCGCGCGCCAAGTTCAACTTCGTGGCGCAGACGCACCTCGAGCTCGGCCTGAAGAAGGGCGAACTCGTGGCGCTAATCCGCCGCGTGGATGACAACTGGTACGAGGGCAAGCTCGCCGGCAGGAAGGGCATCTTCCCCGTCAGCTACGTGGAGGTGCTCATTGAGCCGCAGCCCAACAGACCAGGTTAGTAACCTGTTAATATAATGAAAGACCGCTTACACCAAAACGGGGTTGAGATGATTTAAAACACTTGATTTAAATCAGTGATTTAAATCGCGATTAAAATCAATTAATTATTTCAAAAAAATCAATGATTTAAATCAAAAAATTTCACTGCAACTAAATCACGCCTAAAGTGCCAAGGGAATTCTCGGTATAAACTATGTTGTGGCACTCTCTACACAGCTATAGTATTACGTGTGCGCGTGTTAGTTTGATGAATAGTATTATTCGTTTGTATGAAAAAATTTAGCCTTTCACTGGAGTACTGGTCGATAAATAAGTCATACAGAAAAGCGCACCTACTGATTGGTGGTTAGCAATATATAATCTGAAAAAATGTATAACTGAAGAATTGGAAATAATCAAACAACTGTTTAATGCAAATGCTTCTTCTGCTGGTATCAAAAGAATATTTTCGGCATTCAATTGGTGCTCAGTAAAATAAGAAATAGATTAGGCAATGAGAAGGCAGACAAATTAGTCTTCCTTTTGAAAAGACTAAATTTGGACAAATCACAAAACCAATATAAACAAGATATCCAAATGGTTTGATTTCATTTTTAATATTCTTACTTTTAATTCTTTTTAATTATCTTAGTTGTTGATTTTTTTATTGAATAAGCAAATACTTTTGCTACTTGCTAGTGTTAAAAAAAATCTCTCAAAGCATATTTCCTATTGCAGGTGGGTTGGAAGAAATTTCTTTAAAAGACAAACCCCTACCTTGTGTGCTCTTTTTTGTAATGTTGTGTTATTTTTTTAATGTTTGTGTACAGTAAAATCTTGAAAAAATAAATAAAAATAATGACTTTTTGGAAAGACTATTGGAAAGAGGTATATTGATTTTGAAATTCATAAATTAATAATTTAAATGAACAACAACAGCATTGGTTTTTTCTTAACATAGGCCGACTTCTGAGATAAAATGAACAAAATATTTTTAAAAAACGAAAAAATTCTGATTTAAATCAAATAATTCCGATTTTTATGATTTAAAAAAAAATCATGATTTTTATCAACCCTGCACCAAAACACATGAGCCTGCCCTAAAGCAAATTCTGCGTTCTTTGATAAGCTCAATCAATATTCTTTATTGATCGTTTTATCTCGACCATTTGCCTTTTAAGTTCTGTTTGATACTGCCTTTTTACTAACTTTTTATACCGCCAGAGTTCGGATGATTTTGGTTCTTACTAACAGCTGCCAAATCGGAATATTCAATATTATGATACATACCGGCCTGAAGAAAGCCTTACAGAAGACCCGTCTTATCTCGACATTTACTTTTTAAGTTCTTTTTGATACTGCCTTTTTACGAATTTTTTATACCGCCAGAGTTCGGATGATTTTGGTTCCTACTAAGAGCTTTAAAGAGTTGTAAATAAGAATTGTCATTGAAATGTTGATGTTGATAATGGAAAGATGGTAGATATTTTCACAGTGTCAATTTTAAAACTTATCCCTTGTTTTAATTACAGACCTGACCCCGTCACTGCCAGCAAGCAAACCAGTGGCGTCTCCGGCAGCCCACTCCGTGGTGGGTGCTGCGGGCGCCGCCTCTCTGGGGGCACACCATTACACGCCGCAGATCAACAGCCCGGCGCTGTCCAACAGTCCGAGCAGCACAGCACCGCTTACTCTGCCTAGTAAGTTAATATGAAATACAGCCACTTTGTTAAAGTCAAAATATAATTAAGATAATAATACTACGACGATGCTTGAACAGTAAAACTCGGATAATCCTTGATGCTCCTCCTACCTTCCACATGTCAGGCATCAATGAGCTCCTCCGTGTTCGAATCCTCAGTTTGGCGAAAGACGTGTCCAAATTTTCTAGAACGTAGGAAAATGTCCCTATTAAAACTTTCAGAAAGAAGAATTAACACAGATTTGATATTATTACGTAAAATGCTACATTACAATATTGACTGTCCTGTATAACTTCAATTAATCAACATCCATATTCCCAAAAGATCTTGCCGACACTTACTACCCTTTTACTTTAACGACACCAGGACACTCTCTTACCAAAATTCCTCGATTCTATAATTCTCCGATCTAGGAGATATATTTCACCTTAAGAAAAACCAATACGAACATTGTTTAGTCCAATTCTTTTATACACCCAGACTCAAATAATCATGGATAAAATCTACAATTTTTGTTTTGCAATCTTTTATGAGAGACTTCTTATCATTTTTAACAATTTTTTTTTATTTTATATTAAATGATTTTGTTGTTTTGAACTTTTTTTTTTTCATTATGTTATATTTTGTTTATTGTTTTAGTTTTAAGGTATTTAAAATAACTGTGATACTATACTTCTAAACAAAGAATGTAAAAGCCCGTTGGGGAATGTAATAAATAAATAAAATAATTTTTGACAGCCTATTTTGAATGTCTAAATCTTCCGAAATTGACGATGGTTGCACCTGGATGTCAATAAATTCCTCTATTAACTATGAAGGAGATATTACAGATTTGAGAAGGTAATGCCGAGTGCCTTCCTGGTTGAGGAAGGTAAATAGTTTTCTTATCGTTGTTTTTGTTCTCTTTCCAGACCACGGGATAACAAACCACCACGCCCGCCCCGCCAGTGCCACGCTGCCCCGAGCCGCCGACCCGTCCCCCGTGAACCTCAACAACCATGAACCCCTGTACGTAGACACCAACGCCGAGGCCGTGCCGTAAGTCCGAGTGTCAATAGCTCGCCCCCCTAGAGCGCTTTACGCTTTACTGACGGCACGGGAGGCGCAAAGCTTTTACCTGTTACACTAAAAATGTCCTACAAATGTAATAAGATCTGTCCAAATTTCACATTCATCCACTGTATTATATGTTTCATTGGTAGGATTTGACGTCCCCCAAAGATGTTCACCGGTACTTAGCTATTTGTTACCAAACTTCGGGCCTTTCAACCTGCCATATCTTATCTTTTTTTTATTTTAAGTTTCTTTATTCTTTGAATTGTTTGTTACATGAATTGGGGATTTTTCGATCACCATACTAGGCACATGCCTGTGTTGTGGTTGTGGTTACGAAGTTGTTGTGGTTCGAAGCTACCATACAATCAATTCACCTCTTCTACAATTTCTCTCCGGGTCATTTCTACCGAGGTTCACATAAATGGGTTTTACTTGAAAACTACTTTCAACATCATCTCAATGAGCCAAAAATCATACCTTACACTACGTATTCCTGAACAAAGACTTCAAGTAAATTAACTTTGACCTAAATGAGACTTTCGATAATATATCTTATATCACCATGAATATAGGTAATAGGCATACAAATCGCTTGACAAACGGAATAGAAACGGTCGACGTTAGCGCAAAAGTGGTTTTTATTTATTTTGTAAATAATTTTGTAAGAAAGAACAAAGTTAATCAGCGGAAACTGTAACAGATAATCTTCGTCATAAAACAGTATTTTTTAAAAGTTGTTTCTTACATGAGTTCATTAATTTCTAAGGTAAAAATACATTTTAGTACATCATTTAGTAATCATTTACGCTTTTATTTTTTTAGAGTAATTTAAATATAATTTAATTTTACTCTAGCGAAATGAAAGCTTCAATTTATCCCAAGCTTATTTTTGGTTATTTTAACCGATTCGTAGTAAAGATTAATCTAAAATAATGACTTCATTTTAAGCTTCGCCTTCAGGCATTTTAAAATACGAGTTCCTAAAAGGTAGCTGGTTCAACTGATAAAACAATTGGGTACTGGTTAGAGCTCCGGCAAAACTAAATATTGTTTTATAATCTAAAAGCAAAGCCATACTTAATATTTATGTTATTTTTCTGCTTCTGTATTTTGAGTTGTCTAGTTAATATTGTTTACGCCCTATCTATTTCTATATTGCCTAAAAAAATTATTGTAAATAACAACATTACTCGAAGATCGACTGAAGTACCTCCGACCCTGCATACGATTGACTGATGTAGGGTCGTTACTAATTATTGTTGTAAATAATATGTATGTGATGCTGGTATGTTTTTAGGTTTTCACGGCCAAAAAGTATTTTTGTTATTGTTTTTGGGGTGTTATGCCGTGTTTCTCATCTGCCCTGATGATGGACACTGTAACGCTGTCCGAAACGTTGGCTAAAGAAGGAGGTAGCGAAACACGGCATAACACCCCAAAAACAATAACAAAAATGTATGTGATGCTGTTTGTTGATAGTTTTGTGATCCGCAAGTAGCAATTTATCTTCAACCAATCCTAGATTACGTTATTATATTGCTAGTAACAATTACACGTTCTCTAAATAAATGTTCACCCAATACATGATAGGACGATTGGTGTCTGTAAATTTTTTTGTGATCTTTTGATCCTTTTGATGTCATATTTGTAATCTTGGGATGTTATACTCCTTTTGTGTACTTCATCATCATTATCATATTCGTCTTCCCCTTGTCCTATTAGGGTTGGAGACCCGTCGCTTCAACAAGGCACCTCCGTGCAGTCTTCGTCAAAATTGTAGACCCACCGCCCATCTCGCATAGCCTCTGGTTTTGCTTTTCTCAAATTTGCCTGAGGCAGTTCATTGAATGTCTTCCCGCTTGAATAATTTATCACAATTCTTTTTATCGAAAATGGGTCTTCTTTATTTATGTTTGTATACTAATTATTTTTTGGTTTTATTGCAGGTACCGCGCTATGTACAAGTACCGTCCTCAGAACCCAGACGAGCTAGAGTTAACGGAAGGAGACACCGTCTACGTCCTGGAGAAATGTGACGATGGCTGGTACGTAGGCTCCAGTCAGAGGACCGGTCGTTTCGGCACCTTTCCTGGCAACTACGTGGAGAAGATCTGACCGCCTTAGGGGTCAAAATCACCCCCTGCGAGGGTCTACTCCCCCTGTCCACAGGGAAGGTTCATGGCTGGTTTAAGAAACACTCTAACATCTGTGCGGAGTAAGATGTTCTTAAAGAAATAACTACGTATGGTGCACTCGTTTAGATTACCTTATTTGTACAAAATAATTTTCGTCGAATTGGTTGATGATCTTCCATATTACAGTGTTTCATTTGATTATGAAGTCTGAATACTTTCTGTTTTAAAATTGGTTTTCGAAAGAGACCAAATGAGTATTATTTTTTTTACTCAAGCATTTAAAACAGAGTAAAATCTCTGATGACTTGAATAATCTATCATTTAATCATGTACACATAACTAATTCAACCATATTTTAAATTGATATTTAAATTGCTTAACTGATATCACTCTGTTTTATTAATTTACGCAACGTTAAAAGAATTGATTACCCAATTGAATTTGACCGAAATATAACAGTTTCTACATAAGTATGCTAATATAATATTAAATAATATACTCATGTTTTTATACACATTTTATATTATTACTGTTGATCAACTATTTTACTGCAAAAGAAATGTTAATCCGTGAATCTTCCTTAAACACAAATAGGTGCATTTTACATAACTTATTTCATTATTAACTTGCATTCGGCAAAAATTAGAATAACTTTATGATTTTATTTTGCAAATCATCTTTATCATTTCGTTAGTCATCATTATTTATTAATCATTGCGAAAAGATGTTAATCGGTTATAATATGATTGTTGACAATACTAATATAAAGTAAGTTAGGTTTAAGCGTAAATGTTTCATATTGTTAATTTAACATAAGGACTACCAAATCTCATCTTATGATAACAAATTAATATACCAAATTTACCGGTAAGAGATCAATTATAACAACTCTATATAGTTGTATTTTAGTTTTTGTAAGCTAATTGGAAACCATTTCAAAAAACAAAATAACCGTACAAACGATTTAATTTATTTTACCACATTAAAACAATGATGAAAATTCATTTTGATACTTGACACACATTGATTAAATGTGTCGATCACTGTATTAACAAAAATATATTCTAACCCAATCAAAAAATCAATGATTTCTATCAGAATATCAAATTTATTTCTTTTCAATAAAAAAATATAGAATTAATGTGGGTACCTACTTCCAATTGTGCTTACAACTCTGAAATATTTAGCATTGTACATTGTGTATCATAAAATAAATAATTTTTAACATTTAATATTTTTGTTTCCCCAAAATATCATTTGAATGTTGCTTTATAGTTTTTGATCATGAAACTCGAATAATTATAACAATTTTTTTGATAAAAATTGTTATTAATTGGATATTTAAAAGTGTTATGAAATACTCGAGTTTTTTTAGCGCTGTCTCTGCCTTGGTATATTTGTTTCGTATAAATGTTGATATTGTTTCAGGTAAATAAAGGTATGATGAATGTATTTATTGAGAATAAAAAACCGTTATTTTGTTTAAGTATTTTTTTGTTTGTTTATTTTTTTCATATCTGTGTAGATCTAGTCGATGGCAAAAATTATAAAATTACAAATTACTGTTATTTTTCTATATTATTTGACAATGTTTAAGATTTTTATCAGATTTTCCAATCTTCGTGACTCTCTATAAACCAATTATTCTGTAACTTGTTTATTATTTTAAAAAAAGTAGTTGTATAAATTCCTATATTAAAAAGAAATTTGTTATTTTATTTAATGCAAAAATCATGCTTATCCTAAAATATTCAATATGAAAAACCAAATAATTTCACTTTTATAAAAATGTAACCAAACATTACTCATAGAAATAAGTAATACCTTTACGTATATTTATATAAAGTCCCAATAGTTAAAACTGTTACCAAAATATTTACTAAAACTTACTTGAATCGTGTCAATCATTACGGATAATTTCTTTCTATTTGATTTATAACTATTATTAAAATATTATACTAATATTAGATTATTTTATTTAAAAACATGTTCGAAACCAAAAATATTGTCAACATATCATTTGAACTTTATATTTTTATTTTTAAGTCACCTGTCTTTGCATAGGACGCTTTTTATAGTTTTTTCATCATTGTTGCATTGTTAGAATGTTTTATTTTTTAATTAATAATTATTATAGTTTATATTATTTGCAATTACTTCATTCATATCACCAAAATAAACTGTCTAAAATAATTATAAATGTTTTATTGAATTAATTTTAACCCCCTTGGTTCACTAGTGCCATATTCGGCACGGTATTTGGCACGAAACATCAAAATCAGGTGAGTAACGGTGTACCATACGTGGCACGAAAAGGCAACATTCATGAAACTAGTTAATTTCTTTTGTCTATTGTGGTCAGAGATATGACATAAACACAAAGATTTTCCTTTTTCGTTTTTGCAAAAGTTTACTAAAGTATAAGAGTACAAGTTAAAAAGTTAGGTATTGAATATCAAGCTGTAATATTTCAAAGTAAATCTATAATCTTCCAATCTTCAAAGATTTTGTAACTGA
This sequence comes from Glyphotaelius pellucidus, assembly GCA_936435175.1. Classification (NCBI taxonomy): domain Eukaryota; kingdom Metazoa; phylum Arthropoda; class Insecta; order Trichoptera; family Limnephilidae; genus Glyphotaelius; species Glyphotaelius pellucidus. Next base: position 32,628,380 of record OW386545.1, on the reverse strand, counting down.
CATAATAACTTCATAAAATCTGGGCGCGAGAGGTGAGACAAATGATATTTTTAGAACAATTTAAACATGGAAACAATAAATAAGACATTTATGAATAAAATGGAATTTATATGGTGAAATAATCCACAGCGATGTAATTGCTAGGGAGTCTTAATAATTGAATAAATTCATTTCCTCAACAACGCTGCGACATGCTTTCATTGAGTTGACTGATGTAGATGGGTGTGTAATAAGTGGGTTCAAAAATTCATTTCCTCAACAACGCTGCGACATGCTTTCATTGAGTTGACTGATGTAGATGGGTGTGTAATAAGTGGGTTCAAAATGGTGACCGGATAACTCGGAATGAAACCAACTCAGAACCATCTCAGATAAGTTGTTTTGATAAAAAATATATGCAAAAAATTGGTTAAATAGGTTACTTTAGGTTAGGGATATCTGCTAATTTAAAATTATTTTTTTCATAGCTTTTAATGACTTTTCAAGGAGTCGTTGAGTTGACTTTATTCTCAGTTGTCATGAAACCGTTTAAAATATATACTCGATGTTAAGGGACATACTTTAACAAGTAATTTTTTTAAATTTCGACTGGTCGGTGGTTGAGTGGGCATCGCGTTTGGGTCCCACCCGGGCGTCTCGTGTTCGATTCCTCGTCCGGCTAAGTCCTCCATCACAACACAAGCAACATTTTCGGCTTTCTGTGGTGGTAGTAGGAGATTTTCAAACATTGTTGGGTTATTCGTAACCCGGGAATGTTTGTCTTTCTTTGTAAAAATAAAAAAATAAAAAAAAAATAAAAAAATTCTGACATTATTTGGAGTAAAAAATGGAAATTAAATTTTGTTCTCCGGTGACTTTTATTGATTTTTTTTCCAATTTTTTTCATCAAAACCAAACAAAAAAAATATCTTCCACGTGTCATCATCACTAGTCACTCAGCTAAAAAACCACCCAACTCGTTACCCCGACCCTAACTGTCGAACACCTACTGATTTTTTGTATTTAGTTGATTAAAAAAACAGTTCGAAAATATTAGTATAGCTATAGATCACCCCAAGTGTTTCGTTACGTTTGGTGATTTAGAAGGGGTGACCGGGTTCATGGGGTGAGGTTTGTCTAGATCTTGGAGGCGGATGACCAGGACACGTTGAACCCCAGATTCCTACCCACCCCTTAAACCCTTTTCCTTCCCTGAACTCTCCTCCCCTTCCTTTCCTTAAAAAACCTCCACACAGCATCCCCAAAGATGACATAGGTCCTGAGAGAAATTATCTTCCTCAGGGTCTCCTGTGTGGAGCTCATATATAAAAAAAAAAAAAATGTACTGAAATATCATTTAAATTTTTTACTACAAATTATGTCAAAAATCATGGTTAAAGTAAATCAAGATGTCCCTCAAAACCTGAATATTGTATTGAAAACCTCAAATTTCCTGTGATTAACACCGGCTATTTAATAGTTTATTGGTATTGGCAGTTGATGGTCCTATCAACAACGAAGATATACATATTACATTCAAAGACTTACGGTTTACAAAATTATTTCATTTTTATTTTTCTATTCATCCAATGCTTCTTTTAAATCTTTATAACAAAGGACACAAGATAACCCTCCTTACAAAAAAAACAGAACTAGATATTTCCTTGTTTTTCCAGGATTCAATTTAATTCGGCATGCTTTTTCAACCACGGCCTGCACGAATGACAACAGAACCGCTGAAATGTCGGTATGAGGCAGTAGCGCAGCAGGGCAGGCAACGCGCAGTAGGGGCTGCGGTCCCGGCGGCAGGTGGGGGCGGCGGGGGCTCCCGTGGGGCCCTGAGGGCAGCGGCCCCGGCAGGTGCGCCAGCGCAGGGAAGGACGCTCCCCGCAGGCCTCGCGCTCCGGGGCGGGACAGCGAAGGGGGCGGGTTGATATGCCGGGATGACAGTCGGATGAGCACTGGAGAATGAAATAAATTCAAGATCACATTCAACTTTCTTAGTATAAAAATTAAAGATATTCACATTTTTAATCGTTGTCGCTAAGCAAAGTTAAAATATTTTTTTTTATTTAAAATTTAAGTGAAAAACTACCTAATCAAGTGTCCAAAAACTATTAACCTTCCCATTACTAAGTTACAAAAGTGTCTTATAAAACCAAAATGACACGCCAAGCTTTGCAATGTTATTTGAATTACATAATATATACATTTATTATATTTTTGCAATCAAACCCGAACTTAATATGTATGGGTCAAAATCAAAGATTGTTGAATTTTTTGAACTGAAACTTCTTTAGCACCGTTGTGATTTGAAACTCGATGAAACGGAAACGACACTAAAAAGAGACAATTACATAAATCTATGGGATTTAGCCTGCGAAATAATGAGATAGAATGAAACCTCGCCGCGTTGGCCGCTTTGATCATAGGCTCACTTTTCGCTTCTATCGTTTGAACTGCACTCGATGTTTTTTTAAATCATTACTTTCGGTTAAAATGCAAATAATTAGTAGTTCCGTGAACAATATAAAAGTATCTATGTTTCTAATTTCCTTTTATTCGGGATGGGCTGCTTTACAGAATTTAAACTATTCGCCAAATTTTTCAGTTTATATTCACTTTCTTTGAAAGTTCTATTCACATTCTGCTATTATCAAAGTACTGTAAAAAACAGCCGATGCTGAAATTATAATGGAATTTTAATATAACTTTCACAGAACTCGAATATGAACTTTGCAATTCATTGAATTGTTAATTTTTTTTTAAATAACTCGTCCTTAGTAAATCAAAACCAAAATTTCTTCTGAAATTATAAGATTCGTAATTAGGTACTTAAATTCCCACCTACTTAAATATCAAACATTTCTTAATTTTTTTTCATATACAGAATTATAAAATTTGTCCAAAGAAATGTCACTATCTCAATGACTATTCATTTTTTCAATTTTTCTTCAGGCAGGTAGGTTCATAAAATTGAAAAATGTGAATAGGAAAGTCCAAATAAACACGACGATTTCGCATCAGAAAAAAAAACCGTTTCTGAAATATTACAGACAAATGTATCTACAGATAGATGACATGCAAACTGACGAGTTAAAACAGGACTTCTTCAATTAAACATAATATTAGACACAGATAAAAATACATTTGACCTAACATTCTAAACTATACGCTGAGAAATGAGCAATTACCTTTTCAGTAAGTTACTCCCGTGTGTCATCTTGGAAGCCGATGGAAGTTATCGAACTTGGTATTGGGAGGTTAGTGTTGAGAATTAAAGTAGGTAGCGTTAAAAATCTTGCTTTTAGTTGTTTTCATTTTTCAAACCTTTGTCCACGGCTCTTCAAGCCAGTAGGATGGACACAGGAACCTGTTGCATGGCTTTTGCCTTGAGGGGACATCTTCTGAACACTTCTCCGCCTCCACCATAAAGCGAAACACCCTCTCTCTGAAACATCACAAAGATATCATAACATAAACCTATATTTAACCAAGATTTATTAAGTTAAAGAGAAAAGAAAAACCTTTCATAATATTAAAATTCTTGTTTAAGTTCAATTTTGTTCGGTCCTTCATTAACGGAGGACCTGACGCCGTTGGCGCCAACAAAAAAATGTCCGAAGAAGCGAAGCTAGGCGTCCACAATGGAGTGCTGGCACCGACCCTGGTGTATGCCAGTGAGCCATAGAACTTGCGGAAAAAGGATGCAAGTAGACTGAACGCTGTAGAAACGAGATTCCCGAGGCATATATACGGTAAAATCATGTACGATCCTGTGAGAAACGTGAAAATCCGTAAATGGAAATCGGAAAATGCAAGGCTGCTGTAAACGAAATAAATTAGATTTAGAAAGGGACGCTCAGCTGGTTTGGGCATGTAGAGCGAAAGAACGAGGAAAGGAGTGTAAGGAGACGAGTGACGCAAATGTGAATGATGGAAGGAGTCGGGGACGCCCGAGAAAGAAAACGCACGACCAAGTAATCAGATACATAAGTCGGGCCATGTCAAGAGTTAGAACAATAGAATAGCATGTACGAGATGATGTATGAATGTAAATGAGGCAAGAAGTGTGTGCCAAAACCGAATTTAGTCTCTGCCTAAAAGTCGTAATGATTAGTCAGTTACATTAAACGACGCCAATCAGAATTATTTTATAGATTTTCAAATTTGGTTTTGCATTTTATTGTAGACCAGTGGCGAGAAAGATATCATATATAAGAGAGAAAGATGTCAAATATAAAGATAGAAATCAATAAATAAATAAATAAAAATAATGTACATATTTACATTTATGTATATAAGTTCTACAAAATTCAAATAGTGTTGCGACCCCACCGACTGCAAACTGAACCATGTCAAGCTATACCCTATCACTTACGACCCGCGTACAAACTGAAAATAGATAAATTAGATGATCATCAGCGATTTCTTTTAGTTTTTTGTTATAATTTTGTGTTTACGCAAAAATCTGTCATTATATGTTGTTTGTATTGTTGGTAAGTTTATTTACGTGGATGCAAAAAAAATATTGATTTAAAAAAAAAACACATGAAAAAGGTTGGGTGGGGGTCTCGAGATGGGGAATTTTTTTGTATTACTAAAAAGGGGGTGCGCCTTGAAAAAGTTAGAAAACCGCTGGTGAAGAAATTAGGCAGCACTGAGGCGGAAAACCGAAGATCTTTTGGGCATAATTAAAGGTTAAACATTATCTTTTAAGCTAATTATTTACAAACAAAACATCAGCATTTACTGTGAAAATCTATTCATAATAAAACTAAAATAACAGGTTGCAAATCCATAAGTACCCTTAAGCGTTACAATATTTGTTCCAAGTTGTTTGCGTGTTTATGTATCTCTCTTCTCAAATATTGCTAATGGTATACAAGAGGTTAAAGAAAATATTTTCAGTGGAAAACAGAATGAAAAAAACTTACGAAGATTTCTTTGGCAACCAAAATCTTGTAGATGGGATAAATGATTCAAGCATAAAGTTTGCAATTATAGTGGTGTATGTTATCCTTATATAGCCAACGTTTCAGAAAGCATTACAATGACCGTCGTCAGGGCGGGTGTGTTGTGTAATCCACATTTTGATGGACACTGTAATGCTGCCCAAAATGTTGGCTAAAGAAGTAGGTAAGGGTAACAAGGCTTATTACCCCGAAAATAAATCACTATAATATTTGGAATCTCAAATCATACCTAAAAGTGGGATTAAACCAAACGAGCATTTTTAAATTATTTTTTATTATATTTATACCGCACAAGAGTCCCGATTGCTCCCGTCTGGGCCAGTGAGAATTTTTTTTTATTTATTTTCTTAATTTTTTTTTTATATTGTCACTGACTGGTAACTTTGAATCCACCTATCAAATAACGCACTGTTAATTTTGTTGAAGGGTCAATATCGTACTGAATGGCGGCAGCCGTTGGCGCACCCTTGGCTACTGCGCATCTAGTGTGCGCATAGCAAGGTGCGCATAGCAAGGCAAAACAAAATTTACGTTCATCAACTAGCGTTCAGTGATAAAATTACATGTTTAACATAAATGGTTTCGGTGCTTAAATTTTTTTAAATGTTGGCATTATTTTTCGATGACCGTGTTTGATTATTAAAATCAAAATAAAATGATTTTTATTTTGGTTTTTATAGTCAGTTTCAATTTTAAAAATCAAAAGTGCACCGAAGTGAATAATTTTATGCAGTAATCAGTAATTATACACATCATGTACTATTTTTAAATGTAAGTAAATAATATATTAACATACGCATCATTAGCGACAGCTAGCGGCACGCAGTAAACTTGGCGATGAGACAGTCCCTTGGCCCCACAGGTGGCGGTACAGTGTTCCCAGGGGCCGGGCACCCAGTGAAACTCGCAACTGAAATAATGTTAACATCGAATAGTTTGATTTATTTTTGAGAGCAGAAAAAAGTTTAACCTTTTGTAAGGGGTCGTAAATTAATACAAAACCAAGTGAGGAAACTTTTTGATGTGAAAACATCTGCAAAACCATTGCCGGATATGCGAAGGCAATAGCGTCAAAGTTTCTGTCGAAGAAATTTCAAACTTTATTAATTCGGCTAAAAATAAACATGGCTCCGACATCTTAGTCTGGTTTTAAAGAAAGATGAAAGTTTGTGCCGGTACTGTTCAATGATTCGTGACTGGCAGATGTTGCAAACTGCGCACGCACAAAGTGAACCCAAGATTTTTACGGATTCGACACGTGTCTATAAAGGGGAATTTATCTTAGAGACTAGTAAATTTTCCTATCCCAGAAACCAAGCGTTGTTTTGAAGGTGAGTTTATCGATGACGAAATTTTAAATACTGTAAAGGATTCATAAATGAGTTAAACACGTAATTTTTCCGTTTTTTATTCACTTTCGATCTGCATCATCGAAATATTTCTAGGAAAATAAGTGCGTCTTTTACGACGGCCATTGCAAGAGGTTTTTTTTTATGAAAAATTCAAAATAAATTAAATAATATAACAATAAATGTATTAAAGAAATTTACAAAAAATGTTAAGAATTCTGAAAGATCTATTTAATGTTTATTATAGTCTATAAATTTTTCAAAAAATAAAAAAAAAATTCTTTTCGCTCTTCTGAACAATTAACATTTTGTCCTTTACATAATTTCAAATTTCCGTGATCGATGTGTTAAAATTCAAATAAGGATTCAAATGCATATCTCAAAACTTAAAAAGATATGACGCTGCGAAATTGATAATTTTTAATTTTTTCTTAAAATGTGGCAAAATTACAACAAATCACAATCAGAATTACAAAAATCGACAAGTCCCAACCGATAATCCAAAACCAACGGGCCGCAAATATGGCCGTTGACGAGCTCTAACAACTTGGGCATGGTCAAATATAGATGTGGATTTCGTTGCTGATGAGATGGAAAGTAACACCTTTTTTCAATGTTCTGTTTGATTACTATTCTATTTTGCCATTGAACCACATTTGGTATCGTATTTAGTTTTGCTTACCTAGTATTGCAGTGGTCCCTGCTAGCTTCTGGTCGCTTGCTCCTCGCGCAGAGACTGCTGTGAACGGTCCTGCTGCCCCGCTTGCTATCCACACAATCGGGTTCTGCCCCACTGCCCCCCTGACAGGCCTCGCAGGCCCCGGGACCCAGCTGCAAGGGGGCCCACACGTAGCGACCCAATTCCTCCTTGCTGAGCGTGTAGTTGGCGGAGATAATGGCCTGAACTGTGTTGATGTATTCGGTTGGGGATGATATCTGAATAAAAACGCAGAAATGTTATACAAATTTGGAACCACGACAAAACAGAACAATGAAATATTTAAACTCGTTTTTAAGCAGTTCATCCTCCTGATATTTTTAATTTCATTTGGAAGGGCGTTTTCTAAGTTCGTAGCGTGAAATTTATGATTCTTTTAGCCAAAAGATTTAATTGATTTTGGAATGTTAATACACTTGAGGTTTTGGCTTTGTAGTAGTAAAGGTGTGTGGGTCAGTAAAGCATTCATATTTTCTTTTTTAACTTTATGAGTAAAACCTCAAATTGTAACATTTAATTAATTGAAGACAATATAAGCGAAACTCAATCGAAAATCTGAAAACAGAAAAATCAGAAAAAGATTGGCACCTCTGGGATTCGAACCCAGGACCTCTCGCTTTCCGGGCAAACGCTACCATTGCGCCAAGGTGTCGATATCCAATTCGGTCATTTTAACTATATCATACTTCGACTGAGAACCAACATAATGTGGATGGTTACGAGTATTTAAAAATCTTAATTATAGCCAGGTACATTAATCATTTTATATATTTATTTGTACCTTCATGTGATTTTTTTTACGAAAACGTGCTATGTTAATTTGACAAATATTATTTTTATTATTAAAAAATATTACTTGCTTGTTACAACTTGGGAGTTATTTTTCAAGGGCTTTTGCTGAAAAACAGATCATCACAATATTTTTATTTCTCTCAAAGGGGATTATCATAGTTTAATTCAATAAGATATTGCGAAGAAAATTACTCTGTGAGAAGTTAGGGTCTCCACCTACTTAGAATGAAACTAATTGTGGGATTCGCCAGGCGATGAAATGTGAAGTAAAAGTATCGACTTTTCGATGTGTGGTAAAATGTATCACGGTCAAGCTTTTAAGAAAACGTATCTATTCATATATCCATGAAGTAAACTACTATCAAGAGTCTAGTCGACGGCTCATGTGACCTTAACCGTATTGGGGAGTATTGACCTTATGTGGCTCATGTGACCTTAACCGTATTGCTCATATGACGTTAACCGCATTATTTTTGACCTTAATCGTAAGGTGATGAAATTTGAAGGAACATTAGACAAATCGATTTATGTATTTGTTTAGAAAATCGAAAATAAAAATGGCCTTTGTGTCAATGTCTTCATTTGTTTCCTTAAAAATGGGTACTAAAAATAATTTGAGTAAGGCAAATCCGAAACGTTTTGAAATAATAAAGTACAAACAGCGATCTTAGCATCGCAACTTATTGCCAATTGCCACCAGTGTAAAGTGTGCGTTGTTTCGGTTTGAATTTTAAGTGCATTTAAGAATTCAAACACCTCAAAGTACAAATTTATTATATGTAATATTAAACCAAACTTAGTGACCACCCGCATTAGTACCAATTTAAGAATTTAATAAAACTTCTACGTCATGAGAAGACTGTTTGTTAACATTCTGTGTATTTTTTTATTTGTTGTGCAGTAATTATTTGCACAGTCAGTGAATAAATCCTGGCCTTCATGTTGACAAATAATATAATTTTATTAAGAAATCACAATAATAATTAACCAAGTTTTGTGGTTGGAAGTTGAATATTACGATGAAATTGCGACGGGAATAAGAAAATAAGAGAGGGTATGGAAATAATTCATGGAATTCAGAAAATCAATTTGAAAAACTTTTATTAAGATTTCCAAGTAAGATTTTTGGGTTTTCCGGGCTTTGTTACGTGAGTAAAATTCTTATTTCCTTCCGCTATTATTTGTCAGGCTTTCAAGAACTGATAAGAATTTAAGTCAAAAAATTAAGTTAAAAAATAATTATGTTTAATTCACAGTTACCTAAATTCTTTAAAAAATAATTTTAACTGTTTTCTTTTTCTTTTTTGTTACCTTGTTCTCCTCCTTCATTTTTTTTGGGTAATTTATTAGACGAACAAAAATATAATATTACTTCTAATACTTGTAATTTTGTAAGGAACCTGTTTGTTCCTAGAATGCGATTTAAAACATTTAGTCTGTAAAATAATATCATGTGTAATATTCATTATTTTAGTCATTTAAGTTACGCGTAGTTTCTCCTTTTAAAATGTGCAAACAAGATATTATCTCACGGTTTCATGAATAAGGTCCAAACCTTGAATAATATGGCTGGTATCATATAAATGCATTCCCTTGCAAATTTGGGACAAATTCTTTTATTATTTGTAAAGTCGGTACTTTGAATAAGTACCCTCAAATAACACCTACTTATGTTTATGACACTCCCTAGGAGAAGTGTCACCCTCAAGGATAAATGCGCCGTCGGCTTTAGCCAAGTAAAAAAAGTAATAAAATTTTGCAATATTTGTTAATCCCTGTAATATTAAGATGTATTTTTATTGGTAGGCCTCTAGGGCCGACTTTTAGGTAATTTTTTTATTATTGTCTGTAAGTTAGATTTTAAAATTAGTGTGGGAACTGCTAAAATATCATTTTCTCACCAATTTTTATGTACCATGTTTACTTTAAATAATAGCGATGTTGATATGGAGAGTTAGTATTGTTTTGACGGTGAAACGGGAAGGTACATGTTGTACCTTCGGCGTTATTTAATTAAACTCGAGCATGGGGGGTACATGGGTGCCTGTCTTCAGTAGAGTATTGAGAGTATTGTTTTGACGGTGAAACGGGAAGGTACATGTTGTACCTTCAGCGTTATTTAATTAAACTCGAGCGTGGGGGGTACTTGGGTGCCTATCTCCAGTAGAGTGTTGTAATCAATCTTGATCTGAGGGGTACATGGGTGCCTGTCTTCAGTAGAGTATTGAGAGTATTGTTTTGACGGTGAAACGGGAAGGTACATGTTGTACCTTCGGCGTTATTTAATTAAACTCGAGCGTGGGGGGTACTTGGGTGCCTATCTCCAGTAGAGTGTTGTAATCAATCTTGATCTGAGGGGTACATGGGTGCCTGTCTTCAGTAGAGTATTGAGAGTATTGTTGGGACGGTAAATCGTGAAGGTACATGTTGTACCTTCGGAGTTATTTAATCAAACTCGAGCGTGGGGGGTACATATAGGTGCCTATCTCCAGTAGAGTGTTGAGATATCGAGGGAAATAAAGCCTTCGATATTTGTCGGTGTGGTGGGGTCTTGGAGATCACTATTGTCACCAGTATTGTATTTTTATTTAATAAATTGTGTTAAAGAATAACAAGAAGTGTTTTCCTGCAAATTCCATCGAGTTGTGCTTTCGTACCACGATAGTAAGAAACAGAACCAATACACATGAGTCAAACATCACTATTCACTTGTGTTTAAATTTGTATTTCATATTGTTTTTTTTTTTTACTATCGATAATTATATCTGGACACTTAATAAAAGTACATTTTTATCGGTTATATAATCATACTCGTCTAGTAAAAAAAATCGAGTGCATTTCACACGCAGTAAAAGCGAAACTTCACCAATACGATCTAAACCAATAGGAGCTTTGAAAAGTAAGATCATAATCAAAGCGTCCAATGAGTGCAGTTTGACGCTTTGTAGGTACAAATCGCAACGGGGCTAAATAAGTTTCACTTCAAAAATAACTAAATAGTACGCTAAAGTCCGGCTAAGGGAAATATCAGAAGAGGATTTGAATATTAACGACATAGTCTCAGTACAGGTTTGCCTAGACCTGCAGACATTCAGACATTTGCCTAGACCGGCAGACATCCTAGTGAGAAGAATGTTGCCAAGGAAACAAGATTACATTCATGATCAAAACAAAACTAAAACCAAAACAGTAGTTCTTAAAAGCGTAATTATGGATCACTACATAAATATGATAGCAATAGACGCCGAAAACACAAAGTCTAACCACCATAAAAATTTACAAAAAAAAAATAATTGAATTCTCAAACTTAAAAGCAAAAACTCTGAAAAATAGACTGGAATACAATTTACGAGCGCCTATGCAAAGAACAGCTTGCGCCTTGCCAGCCGCGATCTGCCGAATCTTGGCCTAGTGCATACAAAACAATTAATAAACTGCAATACGACAATGCTAAAAAACGTAAAACATACGTTAACAGTAATACTTCTGAAGTGTTCAAAATGCTTATATTTCATCTGATCAGCAGATGCTTTCAATTCACTGCCCGCAATCTACATAAATTTGCTAATAGCGCGTGTCATCATTGCTAATGGGATTAATTCTGTGATCAATTCAAGCTAATGAAAGCAGTGGCAGGATTCTCTGATGAGTGGTCGAGCACTCATCGTACAGTCTAGATTCGTTTTAAAAATAAATGTAGCTTCCTTTTTACAAAGAAAATTAGAATCTTGCGGGAGCCCTGAAGGAGAAACCATTTGTTACTTATATCAGGGCGGGTAAGTGGTGAATAACCTCCAATGCTCTTCATCGTGCATTGAACTTTCAAGGAAAAATTCAGCAAATAAGAGTCACTTGGATTATAATGTTATTACGGCTTCATCAGCGCGTCATAGTATTTGTTGAAACTACACAATACCCGTAAAGATCAAACAAATACACATGAAACACGGTGTCAATCTTTCCCATTGCGCTATGTACATAGAATTCGGAAAGATGCAGTAAATTTAAATTTATCACAGTAAAAGCAATTGCATCAAATCACTTGTATGAGCGTTGCTCAGTGAGCAACATTGATTTTTTACGGGATTGGGTTTATTTCTCCGAATGCTAAAAATTGCAAAAGTTGCGCACAAAAATAAAGATGTATTGATTTGAAAAGCTGACAAAAATTAATTTGTGCTACTCAATAATATTTACATGTTTTGATTTGGTGTGCTTGCATTGCAATGGTTAAAATGTTTTATTCCACAGGGTGGGGCAGCAGAATTTCCTTTTTTTAAATTCGCGCAATTCAGTCGGTTGATGTCGTAGCGGAGCGCTAATGACCTCGTTCAAGAGGCGTTCATAAAGTTTTGTTCCGACACAGTTTAGTCGCCATTATGCTTTGGAACAGTGAGGAGCGTGCGTCTGCCGTTGAGGCCTACTTTTCGAACGGATGTTCTGTGATTGCAACCCAGCGCACCTTTAGGTTGCGGTAGCGTAACTTAATTTTTTCAAAACTTAATGAAACCCATTGTTTGAATCAGATTTTTTTTATTTGTTTTTTATAATGTAGGCACATACCTAAAGTTTGGTTTTACTTAGTTTTAGAAGATCAAATCAGGTAGGTGACGTTCTAGGCGCATGAAGTACGCACGATATAGGCCTCAACGGCAAACGCACGCTCCTCACTGTTCCAACGCATGATGGCGACTAAACTGTGTCGAGACAAAACTTTATAGTTCCGCCTCTCGAACGAGATTACTAGCGCTCCGCTACAACACCAACCGACTGAATGGCGCGCATTTTAAAAAAGAAGTTATGCTGCCGCACACTGTATTTAGGGAAGCATTTTTTAACCTATTGAGAATGCAGAATAAAAACGTTAATCGAACAAGTTATTCACTTCAGTTTTTCTTCCGCATCAAAATGTTCTCTGGGTGATAATATAGTCCCCGTACTTCCACCCAGGTTTGCTTTCGTGATACTCTCATAAAAATATAATAAAATTAAGTTTATATAGCGCAATTCAACGATAAAACACTGTGAATGCGCTTAAATATGGGTTCTTTAAAATACACACATTATAATTTAATGTCCTTAAACGACCTTGAATACGCCCAGTCTAACACACGCTCGTCAGTTATTACGGCTTATGATCCACCTTTCGGAAGCCACGCTCGTAATGTTTCATGTTTTACGTGACAAAATATAATTTTTCTAAAATTATATTTCACTTTTACGACTTTCACATTTATAACGCATCATAAAATTTTCATAATGAACGAATTCAACGTAGTTTTTCTTTCCACTTGAACAACCTTTAGAGCCGTCGAGATTTATTTGTTACTATCCTTGTAATGTGTAATAAATTAAACATGGAGCTACCTAATCTCGCGAGGAGGCGTTGGTAAAAAAAACATTGGATCTATCCCCCGCTTCTCAGTGATTGGATTAAATCAGAAATAAAATCAACCACAAGGAAGGAATAAAATTCTTTAAAGAATTTCTTATTCTTTAAATAAGGATGTATTCCCAAGAACTACAGTTCAAGTGCAATATATCAGTATCCGAATGAGATGCAGACTTGAATTATTTAAGTCAATATAATGTATTTTTTTAATAGGAACAATGTGGTGTTTTCAACTTAACCTCCGAGGTATCTGAGGTCATTATATTTTTCATTATAATATACTAGCTGGTACCCGACATGCATTGCAATGCCATAAAAATATTGTTTCTCCCTGCGTGTCCTTTCCCATTCGTCCCGTCCCCTTTCCGCCTCCCTTTCCTATCCCGCGTCTCCTTCCCCTCTCGCGTTACCACTCCGCCTCCTCTACCTTCCCTCTCCCCACTTCACTCCCCGATTTCTCCTCCCCCTCCCAGGTTCTCCTCCCTGGTTACCCCCCTATCGCGAATCCCCTACCAAGTTCCTCTCCCCCCTCCTACGTTCAGTTTTCAAACAGTTCGCATGCCACCTATTGCAAATTTCGTAATTCCAGAGATCACCAGTAGTTCTATACAAAATAACGAACAGAAAAAAAAATTATCCGATTTGGTGCAGTCGTTCGGAAGCTATGCGCGTACATACATTTCGGCGATTCATTTTTGGCGATAAATATATTAACTTCGATGCCTGAAATAAAATATCGTTTCCACGGCAACAATTTTATTTGCCTTTCTTCTGACGTTAGCAATAACTCGATTTTGTTATGGACAAATTATGTTTACGATTTCACAACGCCAGAACTTACCATTATATACTGCCTACATTACTCGCAAATAGTGAAGCTTTTTATTGGTGAAAGAATTTTTAAAATTGGTTTAGTGAACAGCGTATAGTAACAGTGAGTTGAAAGCGTAACAAACAAACACACGCTGTTTCGCATTTATAATATTAGTATAGATGGTAATCGATGGAAAGATAAATTCATATTAGGATAGCAAACCTGCTTTTGCAAATCTGTTTGCAAAATATACGTGACTTGAAGAATCTTAGATTTTGCAACATTTTTTCAAGCAAAATTAGAACAATGCTGATACTGAGAGATGTGTACGTTTTCTACTCTGTTCATTTTATTTCAAGGGCTTACAGTTTAAAAGAAAAACAAAGATTTATTTAGGATAAGTACTTTTTCTTCCCTTTGGCTGCCGATGGAGGCTTTGAATGAACTAAATGAAAATGAATTCTATTGTGGTGTACGCATTTTAAGTAAATGGCATTCGTAAGGAAAAGAAAAATACATTGCTTTACACCCACGAATCGCTGTTTTCTTGTTCTTATCTGGGATTACTGGAAAATGTCTACTACGTTACCCCACGATTTAAGTTCGCTGAGAAATAAGCTTAAGCTCTAAGGGAAATACATTTTGTTATAGGCAACCTTGGACTCAGTATGATGGTCACAGATTTGTTTCTCGAATTGGAATAATTCCCGAGGAATTGCCACTAGGAATAATTTATGTTGTTGTTATTTTTTTATTCATTATCTCTAAGTCAAAGTTAAGTTTTCTTGGAATTATTTAAAAGAACGCTCCCACAATACTTTTACTGTATTTTTTTGTTTCTTAATATTTTATTAAGGGCACAATTTGTTTAAAAAATAAACTCCATTATACTTTTACAATTAATCGACTTGTTTCGGTTATAAATTACCTTCTTCAGGACCGTAATAATATGTACACTAACTTAAGGACAGATATATTCATAATATATGCAAGCTTATTCATCTTAGGATGATATTCGGAAAATTCCATAAAACCTGTTTTTATTAAACAGCTGATGTGTTTTTTTTTAACCTAGTCTTACTTTTGCCTTACTTGGAGTCATTTGAAATTATGAAGGCAAACAAAACAATAAATATTATTTATTATTTTAACTTTATGAGTAAAACCTCAAACTGTAATATTTAATTAAATGAAGACATTATGAGCGAAACTCAATCGAAAATCTGAAAACAGAAAAATCAGAAAAAGATATTGGCACCTCTGGGACTCGAACCCAGGACCTCCCTACTTTCCGGGTTGGGAACCAACCCGGAAAGTAGGGAGGTCATAGAGGTCAGAGGTCTTCATTTAATTAAATAAAACAATAATTGTTTTATTTAAAAAAAGAAAACTGCACAAAAATCCTATTTAAAAGCTGTTTTTTTCTCCCCTTTTAACATACGACCCCTACCCTTCTTCTACCTCTCTCCCTACCCCGCTCTGATGTTCTGTTCCTCTCAAATATTATTTTTCTCTCTCTCCCTTCTTATTGTTAACTCTTTATCTCAGCCTATCTTTGCCTCAGTTCTTTTTTGTTCAAGAGACCATTTTAGCTTTTCTTCAATCTCCACTTTGAAATAAAAAATAAAGTATAAAAAATGATAGTTAATCACTTAACTAAAAAATATTTAAACTGATATGACCTTAATCTTTACGGATAAAACATTATCGTAAACACCTCATAATATTTCATTGAAATAATGAAAGAAAACCTTCTCCTTCTGTAAAATTTTCTAATGGTCTATTGGACAAATACGAACTAAGGCGGTGATATGTGTATAAGTGTATACACTTAAATATATGTATGTACGTACTTTCAATTAATGTAAATGCCCGTATTCAAGTTAGTTTATATTGTTAAGGTCCTGAAAAAGGTCAGCAATTAGAGAAGGTACTCTTAGTAACTATTTTTAAATTGTATGTTAAAGTTTTAAAACAAAATAATTTTTTATTTAACTTATTATGTTGAGATCCAAAAGTATTGCTTTCTTCCATAATCCATTATAAATACTGAGCATAATGCAAGTCATGAATTATAGGCATATTCTGTGGCTTATATTTTACATGAAAAAACACTCTCCGGCGTATTAGATTCCTATACGCCATATCTTTAGGGTAAATATTCTTCAGTTTTAGGACTGGTTGCTTAAAAAAATTTAAACAATTCATCAAATATTTAAAGTTAATTTTCACGCTCTGTGTAAGTTCTATTCAAGTTCTGTTATTTTATGATTATAGGCCAGTTGCTCCATAAAACTGAAACAATCACAGAACTTAAGTAGAACCTACACAGAACGTGAAAATTAATTTCAAATATTTGATGAATTGTTAAAAATTTTTCAAACAACCCATTCATAAAATTATCTTTCTAATTTAATAAAAAAATTCACTAGCATATGTGAAATGAAACGATTCTTAAATCGTTTCATGTCAAAATATTCACAAATGATTAGGGTTTATTTATATTCACCTCCCCAACTCCCATTACAGCAGGGTTGTTGTCGCAATGAGTGCACTGTCCGGGAAAGACGCATCAGTGACTCGAATCCGATGGCTTAGATCGTAAACACGTTCATGGTAACATTATAATAACGTATTTACATGCGAGTCGGTAACAATGCTAAAAGGCTTGATAATAGAATCACATTTTATATTACTCGCTGAAGTCTGAGTTTTCCTAAATCCGATCTAGAGTAATTAATTTCCTCTTATTTTTAAAGTTTTAAGTGAAAAAAAAGACCCTTTACACAGCATCCTCAATGATAGGGCCATTCCCATAGGGAAATTATTTCCTCAGGGGCTCTTATATGGAGTTATGAATGACCGATCGGCAAAGTTTGAAAATTTTAAAAGAATTCTCTTTTGGGGTGACCTATCTATGAGAGAGGTGTTGGTTATCCAATAAATGGTTCCCGGGGTGGTGCAACCCATTTCAAATCGATGTAGCGTATTTTTATGTACTAAACACCCTTATAAACTTCTTCCACTTGTTTTTTATTTTATTTTTCAATAAGAACTCACGACTTCAAACTTATTAAAGTGGAAGAAAGTTAAATAGTAATATTTAAATGGAATTTTATCATAAATTAAAGGTTTCAAAATTAGAAATAACACAATATATTATCAACCTGCCAATTAACTGATTGGTTTTATTTTATCCTGTGTTGGGTATACCTATAGATAATAGATCCCGCGGGAGCCTAAGAACAACTTCGTACTGCCCGAGGACAGTTTTATCTCTAATGATTTATTTTCAAACGACTCCATTTTTAGAAGTCACTTAAAGTGATGATATTTTATAAACAAACACGTTTTAAATTTAAAATACAGAAAGGACAAAGCTTTGATTTTAAAATATAGAAAAAAAGTTGATAAAACTTTTAAGAATTTAAAAAAAAGTGAACATCGCGCAAGTGTCCCAAATTACCAGAGCCAGTGGAACTTTGGCAACGCAAATCGGGGATATGTTTTTAGAGGTTCCATGCAAACTCAGAATCAACTCATCTCAACACCTCTTAAAAGTCATTAAAAGCTAAAAAAAAATTGTTATTGAAAAATAGTCCATAATCTAAAACCTATAACGAACCGATTTAACCAATTCTTCATACATTTTTTTCATCACTTTTAATGACTTTTTAAAGGAGGTGTTGAGTTGATTTCATTCTCAGTTGTCCGGTCACCGTTTTGAGGCTATAAGCGTAGGAAGGAGACGAAGAAGAGAAAGGTCGGAAAGCATCTGGCTGTACAGATTTGCTCACCAAATACGAATTAAGCCAACAATGTTGAATGTTGATGC
Source organism: Glyphotaelius pellucidus (assembly GCA_936435175.1). Taxonomy (NCBI): domain Eukaryota; kingdom Metazoa; phylum Arthropoda; class Insecta; order Trichoptera; family Limnephilidae; genus Glyphotaelius; species Glyphotaelius pellucidus. The sequence goes on along the minus strand of OW386545.1, from coordinate 32,610,525 downwards.
ATAAAAATGTCACCGCTTTTAGGTCATAAATTTTTCGGCCAACCCAACCATTTACAGAGATAATTTACATTTTTTTTTTCTGGTGCTTAAACTTTGGTAGAGTCGGGCAGTAACTACGTAGAAATTATAATTGTGGAATCTGACAATTCCGTCTGCATGAAAATTCAGACCAAAAACGTAAACGTCGTGTAAACTGATTGCGAAAACTCCAACGCCATATAAGTCTTCGTCCGAAACTATTAAGTTTAGAGACTCTTCTAACAAGTGAATACTATCTGATTGTACTCTTTTTTCAAAAACATTTTACTGCATTGGTCATCAATTTTTATGTCAAAAATTACTGATAATGGTCTGCATTTCTTCAGTTTGAATTGAAAATAAGAAGTTTGGGTACTAGGAGGGGGATAAAAAGTAATTGGCCTAGGTAAGAGATGGCCCCATTAGTATCAAATCAATGTTGTTCTTGATGTAAAACCTAACCTTCAAATGACTGCCGTAAAACTTTCAACCAGCATTTTCATTTAGTTTGTTTGAGAGTCATTGAAAGTGAACAATTTTTTGCATTTTTACCGAAACGAATAAAATCAAATATGGTGCTTTGAGTAGGTACTTATTTTTGAAAGAAAAAATCGAATGATGAAGTCAACACCAAATTGTATTGTGTTGTTGGGGATTCTGAATCTTCGATATCAACAATTAATTACTGGATAGCTGAATTTGAACATGTTGAGCGTCCAGGTCGTCCAAAAGAAGTAACCATGCCAGAGGTGGTCGACGAAATCCATGGAATGATATTCGACGATTGATGAGTTTGCTCATTTGCGCATAGAGCTGTATAGCTGAGGGTGCGAGCATTACAACTAAATGGGTGCTCAATATTTTGCATGCTGACGCAGCTCTCTTCCAGATGGATGCCGCATTTAGACCGCATAAGAACGACTTTTTACCCCGCCGTTTCGTAACCATGGATGAAACATAGATCTATCACAACTCGCAGGAGACCAAGTAAACAGTGGACTGCTCCTGGCGAATCGAAGCCGAGCAAAGCCAAGGTGGGTCTGTCGGCCAACAAGGTCATGGCCACAGTTTTTTGGGATGCGCAAGGTATCATTCACATTGATTAACTGGGAAAGGGAAAAACAATCTCGGGGGTAAATTAATCACAGCTATTGGACTGGAATTGGATTTGAAAGCGGCCGCATTCGGCAAAGAAAAAGGGTTCTTCCACCAGGACAACTCACCGGCGCACAAATTTTTTTTTTTTTTTTTAAATATGTTTATTCAGTTTTAATTTTACAATATTTTATTTTACAAATCTTACGAAACTGATCAATCAGTTTGATTGTAAGAATATGCGTAGTCGCAATTTCTAAACTTCATACATTGAGCTACAAATTGGTTTCTTATCCATTGTGTTCTACAGATTTGACCACCTGCGACTATCATTTAGTTCAAAATTTAAAGAAGTCGCTCGGTGGTCAGAGATTTAGGTCGAATAAGAAGATCGTTGCTGAAACAGAGGCCTCTTTTGAGAGCTTCAAGAAATCGTATTTTTCAAGGTATTGACAAATTAGAGAATTGTTGAACGAAGTTTGTAGGGCTAAAAGGAGACAATGTCAAGAAATAATTGAGTTTGGCCAATTTTTTTTTTCTTGTCTAGACCGATAACTTTTCAACCGCCGCTAGATATACTTGCGATGTGCATCAACGTATTGGAAAAAGCTTTCCATTGCTTCGGGGGAGAATCGAATATCTCTCAAGGTAAACCAGACCTCCGAAACAATTTGAGAAAATCAACAAACGCGTGGTATATTTTGAACGGTGGATGCAGACAATAAACATAAGCTATAATTCATGTTAGATATTATATTATTCGAGGTTCGCTCCAAAAAAGGAAAAGACTGGGGGAAAAAGGGTAATGGTTTGTGTTCTTCATTTTATATTATCTTCAAATGAATTTCATTTTCTTTAGTATTTTCCATGCTAAAGATAATAGAAACGAAGGGAGATACAACATGAAAGCGTGCCGACTGTCGCCAAGCTACAACAAACTCCACAGACTATCGAAGCGGTGAAATAGAGCCTGTGAAAGTTATGCATTCGGTGTGTAAATAGAAAAAAAAGTCGTGGCACAAGTGTACCCACCTTCCTCTTTTCCATCTCAATCTACATTGAGTATCACAACATACCCTAATTATGGATACCATGGTCTTACTGGCTCCAGACGGAAGTTGTTGGGACTCTGGTGCGGTTTTCACATAAAAACAATACCGAAGTAGTAGGTATCTAATCAACACACGTAAAAGTCATTTTTATTTATTTATTATTATTATTATTATTTTTTATTTTAGTACATAAAACAGGCATGTTGCCCAAAAATTATACATATACGTGGATAATTTAAATACAATGAAAGTGGAAAAGTTTTATATTTGTTTTAAATGTTTAACAGAAATTATAACAAAAATAATTAGCTCAATATGCAAAAGTGAATAACAAACAAGAATTAGTAGAAGGTAGAATACAAAAGTTTCACCAACGATATATTATTGGCTGTGCTGGTGGGATAGCCTGTCTTTGATTAAAGGGTACATCACAATATCAGCTTTAAGTGATTGATGGTAAAAGTACATTTTTATACAAAAAGTAAATTATCTTTAAAGTGAGTCATTTAAAATGTCAATTACATTATTAGAGCGGTGTATAATTATAATGTCTTAATGTTCGTGGTAGAGGGGAGAAATATCCTGTATTTGTGTGGTAGGCTTTAATACAGAAAATATCTTGCATCCTCCTTGTTGAATTTCTTAATGGTGTGTTGATGTTAATTTGGGATAAAATGTTTGGTGATATCAACTGATGCTTGTATAATTTTGTGTAGAAGCAATGAATCGGAAAGTTTCCGTCTGGCTGTCAGAGTGTGTAGTTTATAATGTAGAATTCGGTCATTATACGTTCCAAATTGATCAGATAAACCTTTGCGATAAGCAATTACACGGGTTAATTTTCTTTCTGTAGATTCGATTCTATAATTGTGAATCTCGTAATTGGGAGACCAAATATTGGATTCGTATTCGAGAATACTTCGAACAATTGATTTAAATAGTGTTAAAGTTAAATCTCATGCATGAATAAAGGAGATTTTATGAAAAAAATCCTCAAACCTTCTAGCTTCGTATTTTCTATTATTCGGCCCCCTGAACAATATTCCCCCCGAATGGTTTGGTTTTCCTTCGTTCTTATTTGTGAAAATTGAGATTCCTCCCCTCTTTCTTTCTCGACATGTAAATCCCATCAACGATATGAAGATTATTCTCGGTATTACGGTAATTGAACGGCGTAAGCAATATCGAGCGAAGACATGGAATTTCGTTTATGATGGATCTCGTATGGAAATTCATTGTGGGATTCTAATAGTATCTGCGGTCGCTAGACGAGAATCATATTCGATCAATTAAGGCTGGTGGAGTCCTAACAATTGAAACCCCAACAAAAATATAAAATCTCCAATATAAAAAGTAAATATGATATCACCAATTTGACTACATTATATGCAAGTAATAAAGGCTGTATATGATGGTAAGCTCTGGCGTTACGAAATTATAAATATGAATATATTATATTTGTTATACGCTTTCGGTCCCTAACAAAAACGAGTTATTGCTCTGCAAAACAAATTGTTGCCGTGGAAACGATGTTGATATATTTGCGGGAAATTTTATTTCAGGCGTTGTAGTATATATCTCTAAAAATGAATCGCCGAAATGTATGTATGAACGACTGCACCAAATTGGATAATTTTTGTTCGTTATTTTATATAAAACTACTGGCGAGCTCTGGCATTATGAAATTTGCAATAGGTGGCGCGCGAGCTGTTTAAAAACTGAATGTACCGGGATTGAATTTATAGAATGCGGGAGGGGCGGCAGGGGGACCGGGGGAACCTAGGAAGGGGGAGGAGAACTCGGGAGGGGGTTTCACGGAACGGGGGAAGGGGGGTAGTGGAGTGTGGAGAGGGAAGGTGGAAGAGGCGGAGTGGGAACGAGAGAGGAAAAGGAGACGCGGGAAAGGAAGAGGAAGCGGAAGGGGAACGGAACGAACGGGAAAGGACATGCAGGGGGAAACAATTTCTTTTTAAATGGCCTAGCAATGCATGCCGGGTACCAGCTAGTAAATAAAAATGTAATACACACGAAACATTTTGCGTAGAATGCGAAATAAAATTGTCGTTGGGAAAGAATTTGTCAATTTTTTGTTTCGCCTTAAAAATATGTCGGAAATAAATATTTCGGACAGTTCGGCATTATTTTTATTAAAATTATACAAAATTAAAAATTTAAATACATAAAAACAAAAATTTGAACTCACCAGTAGCGTAATGTCAGTGTGAAGGGGCCCCTTGGTCTGCAGAGTTAAGCCCCCGGGGGGGCGCCCCGCCCTGAGTGCTGCACCGCCCAACACCGCCGCTGGGCCCTCTTGGCGGTCATCCGCCCACACGTGACTTGTCAAGTCTTCTATTCTGCATTATTTAAAAAAAAATGCTTGTCGTTATTTTAAACCTTCTTCTTCTCAACTCCCTTCTCCTTCTTCTCCCTTCAGCCACACAGTGGTTTTAGGTAGCTGGCACTGGTGTTTTTGTGAACGGCATTTATTTTGGAACTAACTAGCTATCCCAATTAGGAAATCATCTAAGGTTATACTATTCTTTAAATTTATTTTAATTATAATGTTTCGATTGATCGTTGAAAGGGGATTATTGGATGTAAAAAAGTCATGGAGAACAAAAGAAAAGAAAAAGATAAAATTCTATAATGATTTGAAAAGATAATTACAGAATTGATTAGAGCAAGAAGCAAATTTAAAGTGTGTGATATCATTTAATACAAAAAAGGATGAGAACAAGGAAGTCAAAAAAAGATTTTGATTCGGAAAATGGAAAACTGATAAAAACCACATTTCTTAAAAAATATTACAAACAATTAGCAAAACAAAAAATGACTACTTTGACCTCGTTGTCGCAATGAAAAGTATAATAATAATAATTATAATAATAATGCCAACATTCTTTTAAATACCAACCAGGAATTATTAGATTCCTGGTCAAATAAAATTATTCACGCCAAACACTTCAATTATCTCAACCAAACGTATGTTGACAAACTTTCGTCAAACAAATGGTTGAGTATTGGAGAATTGAGCGCAGAAATAGAAGGATTTATGCTTGCCATTCAGGATAGAGTCATTAATACTAAAAATTATAGGAAATATATAATCAAAGATAGAAATAAAATTGATGATTTATTTATAAAATGTTTGGCTTTTCCGGAAACTATAGAACATATTATATCGGGATGTTCTATATTAGCGCCTTCCGAATATACTTTTAGACACAATCAGGTTTTAAAAATAATTCATCAAAGTTTGGTAATTAAACATAAATTGATTGATTGCCGTAATGTAATACCATATTATGAATACGAACCAAATTCGTTTTTAGAAAATGAATTTTATAAAATATATTATGATAAAACTATACTAACAGACAGAACGATTCGTCATAATAGACCCGATATAGTTTTACATGACAAAATTAAAAAAATAACTTATATCATTGATGTCGCTATTCCAAATTCCTGTAATATTCAAAAATCTGTTTCTGAAAAAATTAGAAAATATACAGATTTAGGAAATGAGATTAAAAGAATTTGGCATTCTCGGACTATAAAAATATTACCATTTGTTATTTCGGCTACTGGCATTATACCTAGCTCTCTAATTAAAAATTTAGGCTTATTAGATTTGTCAAAGAATCTTTATATAAAAATGCAAAAATCAGTCATATTAAATACATGTAGGATGACGAAAGATTTTTTAAATATTTATATTGAGGGATCGGTAGGATTTATCGGATCAGTTAGGAGTTCTATCGAGCCGAACCCTCTGATATGAAAATATCTGGAGTCGATGAAGTATTTTCCCATATGGTCTCTGGTAGGTTGACGTGTTGTTTTTGTATAGTTTTGTATTTAGTATACTTATACAATGCAATTACATCGCGTGAATTGACTAGATTAGCATTTGCGGAAAAGTGTGTGGAAGGATTAAGTTTTTCCTGTGAGGAAGATTTAACCCGGACATAAAATCTAGAAAACAATAAAAAAAGTTTTATTCCAGGATGTGGGGAGGATAGTGCAATCCCACACGTCCCATATGATTGTACATATTTATATAATATATTTTATAACATATTTTAAAACAACAGATTTTTTTTTTTTTTTAAACATAGAATAGGAAAAAAAAACAAAATAAAAAAAAATATATCTATAAAAATTAAATATAAAAAAATAAATAAGTAATCAATTCTATTCTTCAAGCTCGGGCCCAGCGCTCACTCAGGAGTGGGGTTTGGTGCTGGAACGCTGCGGTCACCACTGTTTTGTCGGAAGCCATTAGCCGCATCCTGGCTCCAGTGACCCGATGGCTCTTTAGACCGGCGAATCCGTTCAGTCCTAGTTCAGTGAACATTGTCGATGCACTGCTATATCTTCTGAATCCAAATATAATTCTACATGCATCATTATATTGGATCCGGAGTCGTTCCATCGAGGTGGTTCGGTAGTTACACCAAGTTTCGCATGTATATAGATTAGTGCAAAATGCATTAAACAATGTTTTTTTTTACATGGTTACTGCATTGGAAAAATCTTCGGGCAATCATATTGGACAATACACTGATACTTCTCCTCTGTCGTTCAATATCACCATCATCCGAGAGATCTTCAGTGATGATGTGACCCAAGTATTTTACACTCGTTGATATACTTATGTTTTCCTCATTGAGTTGTACGGGGAGCATCTTCTCGAGAGTTTTTCCATGGTGGAATGCGATTAGTTCCGTCTTCTTGGGGTTGTACATCATGTTGTGGTCATTTGCATATTCTTCACAGATTAAAAATATAATTTACACTCTACCCCGTATACTTATAAAGTTGTATGCGTGCATTTTTGTTTAGACTTAAAGCTTTAGCAAACACGATATCTGCATTTAGAATTGCTTAAACCACCGATGGAGAGACCGAAATCAAGTCCCCACCTGATGGTTGTCATAATCTTAAACATGTTATTTATTCTATTAGTTTGTCTTACTCATTATAAAGTTTGGCTCATACCTTTGCTGGGCAACCACCATGTCGTTGGGATCCCTGACAACCATCCTGTACACCTTCTTGGAGCGGTCCTTTAGAGCCAGGTGCAGTAAGGAGTAGGCTAGTATCTGGTTATCGTCTGATGAAGATTTTAGGGTCACGCTGACACTAATATCGCGGGAGTGACGAGGAAGAACGAGAAGACGAGTTAAATCTGTAAAAGTTAACAAGAAAACCTATAAGCCTAAAATCAAATGAATTATAAAATCATTGGTCAGTGACTGAGTTGGCATTGCGGCTGGAACACCAGGCATCGTAAGTTAAATTGCTCTACTGGCAAGTCCTCCATTACGAGAGAAGCAACATTTCCGCCTACTGCGGTGGTACTAGGAGATTTTCAAATTTTATCAGGTTATTCGCGATCTGAGATTTTTGTATTTGTTTTAAAAGAATAGAAAGAATGAATAAACGACAAGAAAGAAATTTCTTGGCGCGACCGGGACAAGTTGGTGGATGAACTCGGGATTTATCAAAATATTCCGCTATCCGAAAATTGATCTCTCTTGATCCTCCGACACCATCCAACGGCGATTGAGTTAGGTATCTACTTCTCTTACAGTAAATAAATGTGGGTCAATTGGACATTCCGACACAAAGTTAATAATTTCTAAAAAACCATTAAATTATACAGTTAAGATACTCTGCAGACTTAAAATACTCTGCAGATCGTTCGCGCGGCCCGTTTTTGCGCGTTTCATACAAATCTTAATTTTGGATTTGAGATCAAAATACCTAACCAAACTGAAATTTGTAATCAAAAGTGTATCAAATATTTAGTACGGATGTAAGTTACTTTATTTATTTTTGCTTTAAATTATAAGATATATGCCATAAAAGATTTTAGTGTTTTATAATTATAGAGGCAACTTAGGTAATTATTTGTGATTAAATGAAAATGATTATAAATATAACTTTACTATATTTATTTTAAAAATAAAATGAAAAATAAAAATAATCCATCGTTAAAAATTAATTTTTGGGTTGTAATTTAAATAGGTAATTTTTATCTTAAATTTACACACACCAAATGATTTATTTTATTAATTTTTAAGTTATATTTTACATTTCATCATACATTTATAATAAAGTAAAATTATTTTATAATGTTTTCCTTTTACTCACAATAATTGCTCAAATTGCCTCTAAAATCGTAAAACATTAAAATTTGTAATGGCTGTACTTATAATTCAAAGCAATATAAATAATGTAATATCCGTACTAGATATTTGATATACCTTTTGATTACAAAAATAATTTATCATTTTGGTTGGTTATTTTGATCTCAAATACAAAATTAAGATTTGTATGAAACTGGCAGAAATGGGCCGCGCAAACGTTCCTCTTAATGATTTATTCGAGACTTGTGGCTGGATTGTTCACATGTGCGTGAGAACATATTCTGTAAAAACCCATTATAAATAAATAAACAAGGTGCAGTATTTTTTGCTCAATATCGATTTGATAAGATTTTTTTTTCAAAATTTCTTTTATATTTTTTTGTGTGGTTATTTTAATTTTAATTAGTGTTTTGGTACCTTTCTTCAGTGTTTTGTTGAATACCAGTTGGTTATCGAAGCAAGAGTCTCCACTACCCTCGCACACCCCGCACCTGTCTTCTCGAGCTGTGGAGTTCTCCACCCCATCGCAGCCGTATTCGTGGCACTTTCCCTACGACAAACATGCAATCATTTTATTTGAAATTGTTAGAAGCTTTTCGTATTCTCACATTTACGGAACGGCGACGATACAAAAAGGAACATACGTTCCTTTTGCAACAGTGCCGCAGTTCCTGCTGACTGCCTTCGTGATCCGAAGGTCGCGTTAATTTGTATCATTTCACAATTTATTCATTTTAAAATAATGTAAAGTATATTTGCCGCATGTTCCAAAGTGGAAGATACTCTTCGTATAGCCGTGGTATAAGACCACCATTCCGAATTGAAACATTGCTTGAAATGACTTTAGCCGTATTCGGTGAATA